>JAKOOJ010000007.1:89199883-90399883 GCA_022577455.1 Arizona elegans | reverse complement strand
CTCCCAACAGTCGTTAAGTGTCTATGCAGATTCTCAGTCATCCGGGTCACGGTACAGATAAACCTCCAAGTGGCCTCAGTGACTCTCAGAAAGAGCGCAAATGACCAGATGACTGCAAAGAATAGAAATCCTTCCATTCTCCACCATTCAGTCAAAATGGAAGACGTGTCTTGGATGAGAAGCGAAACGACTTCAAGGAAAAACAAAGGAAGTCCAGTGGCTTCTTGAAAAAGCACTTTTGGGAGAGCAGTCATTAAGCAAACATGGAGGTTATAAAGTGAACTCAGTGTTCCCAATGGGTGTTTTCTTTGCTGAAAACTGAAAATAAACACCAGTTTCCAGCGAAAAGAAAAAAGTTGCAAATTGCAGTCAGACAAATTGCAAAGGGTCAGGTGCCGAGAGCCAAAAGTGCAGTCATGTGACTGGTGGGAGGGGACATTGGAACATCAATATGGGTGGTAAGATCCTTTTCGGAGGCCTGTCGTAACTTTGAATGGTTGCTAAGTGAGGACTAGAATTATCTCCTTATACAAGCACCCAAAGTGTTTTTATTATAAAGGCAACGGGACGTTATGATTTTTCTTTAAGACGTTTCACTTCTCATCCAAGAAGCTTCTTCAGCTCAAACTTCAGAACTGGATGAGAAGTGAAACGTCTTAAAGAAAAATCATGAAGTTCAGTTGCCTTTAAAATAAAAGCAACCATGATCTGGATTGGGGTCTCCAAACTTGGCAACTTTTAGACTTGTGGACTTCAACTCCCAGAATGCTGGCTGGGGAATTCTGGGGGCCAAAGTCCACAAGACTTAAAGGTGCCAAGTTTGGAGACCCCTGACAAGGGTGAAGGAGAACCTTCACAGATCCTGTAGGAAACACTTTGGTTGCCTTCCTGGACTGGAAAGACCAAACAGGGAAAACTCCACACAGCTTTTCTGCCCCATGGACTTGGCGCCAAGGCCCCCTTTCCCCCTTCTCCAAAGCTGGCATCTCTCCCCCTTCACCAGCCGGTTTGGACCCCATTCTGGCTCGCCCACTGCTTTGGCTGGGCGCATCCCAGGGCTTGCTTGGTTCTGACCTTTTTTCCTTTCTTCCTTCAGAATCCAACCGGCATTCACAGGGAGCCAGAACAGGACTCGGCCTCCTGCAGAGAACAGCTCCTGGGAAGACCCAGTGGGACTGCTGGAGAGCACCCAAGAGCTATCCGGGGAAATCCATCCAGGCTGGCAGAAGAGCTGCAGGGGGCAGTGCCAGATGTCTGGCAGGAGGGAGCCAGCAAGACTTGCTCACTGCTCCTCTGCCAGGGCTCATTCTGCCCTGGAGGGCCGATGGGGCCCTCCAACTATTCTGGCCTTCCTTCAAGACGTCGAGAAGCCATAATCCAAGGGCAGATGAGGTGTCCCTCCATCCCTCGCTTTGTCCTTATAGGGCTGCAGGCCCAGCATAAACATTCTCAAGGTGGTGAATCAACAGGAAAGTGGCATATTAAGGGCGAGGTTGGTGGGGCCCCTTAAAGCAGCATCAGAAGAGAAATCACTGCTCCCACTCAGGGGTGTCCAACCTTGGCAACTTTAAGACCTGTGGATTTCAAGCCCCAGAATCCCCCAGCCACCCTAACCCTAACCCCTGCCTTAATTCATCCGGATGGAAAGTTATCCTACCCAAACCATCCTAGAATGCTGGGGGGGTGGGGGGAGGAATTCTGTGAGATTTCAGGAAGCTCGTTGGTTCTTGAGAAGTTCTACTTCCCCAGAAGAGACGGTTTCTCCACCCCATTCAATAAAGATGGAGATGGTTCAACCTCCCATTTGGTAATTTTGGAGGTTGATTCTTCCATCCCCAAATTAAGCAGGTTAAGATGCTGTTAATATGAAGGTCTACCTGGGAATCTCTGAGCTGTAGGATAGGTTGGAAACTGTAAAAATGCGAAGGATGAGTTGTTGCAGGATGCGTTTTGATCTCACTGATCCCCAACCAGGGAGGATTCTAGAAAATCTCCTGCAGCACCTGAGATCGGGGAATTAGAACTCAGAAGAAAAGAACTTAAAAAAAAAAACCTAGCCGGCTTCTATAGATCAGAGAAAAGCTTCTGTGTGTGAATAGATGTTGGTGCGGGGTGTAATCATGCTTTGCAGGAATTAGTTTTGCTGAGCATGAAAACCACAATGCTTTAACAGGATTGCACAAAATCCCATTAGTCTTGAAAGGAAACCCATCCTGGGCTGTAATTCTGCAGATTTCTGTAAGCAGAAAGTGCCCTCAAGATGGGGCCTGTGACAAACAGATTTGCCCCAGATGTACAGAGGGATAGCCTGCAAATTGTTGCAAAGGAATACAGAATAACAGAGATGGAAGGGGCCTTGGAGGTCTTCTAGTCCAACCCCCTGCTCAAGCAGGAGACCCTAGACCATTTCAGATAAGTGGCTGTCTACTTTCTTCTTAAAAACCTCCAGTGATGGAGGCCCTGCAGGCTCTTCCACTGGTTAATTATCCTCCCTGTTAGGAAGTTCCTCCTTAACTCCAGGTTGCTTCTCTCCTGGGTTGGTTTTCATCCTCCTTGTCCTTCTCCTGCCTTCAGGGCCTTTGGAGACCAGGATGGTGAAAGGGGGAACACGCTTGTCTTTTGAGAAAGAGAAAGGGGGTGGTGGTGGGGATCCCAACCTCGCTCTTTGTAAAACTGAGAGGGTTCCCTCGGCATGAGCCACGGAGGCCCAGTGGTTAGAGGGCAGGACTGCAGGCTCCTTCGGCTGACTGCAATTTGGCAGTTCCAATCTCACCAGGTGGACTCAGCCTTCCGTCCTTCTGAGGTGGGTAAAATGAGGACCCAGGTTGTTGGGGGCCAGAGGCTGACTCTGTAAACCGCTTGGAGAGGGCTGGGAAGCCCTGTGAAGCGGTACACAAGTCTAAGGGCTACGGCTACGGTGCTCTTAGACCAGGGGCAGGAACCTCCTGGAGCATTGCTGCCAGGAATTGTCCCTCTCCCCGAACAAGCATCTCTGCCTGTGGCCAAATTGGCCCTTGCAGCCACCTGCTCCGCTCTCCCCAAATATGCTTTTTCAATCGTATGCAAAAAAGGAAAAAGGGGGAAGAATAGGCAGAATTTACATGAATTTTAGTCACTCGCAAACTAATAGCTGAGTCACATTTATTCATACTGCACTCTGCAATTAATTTGTTTTCATTTAACGCCGTTTACCTAACTTTAGAAGAGCAAAAGAAATGGAAAATTAAAGATCCACCAGACCCAATTCTTAATTACTTCCCCACCAAAGACCCCTGGCTAAAAAGGAGCTTGTTTGGAAATGGAACAAAAGCTCAAGCCGCTGTACACTTTAATATCATTTTTGGCTACCATAAACACATGAATTTTCCTTTCTTCTCTTCTCTTCCCTTCCTTCTTCTTTTCTCTCCTTTCGTTTCCTCTTCTTGCCATCTCCTCCCCCCCCTTCGCTCCGTGATGGACAGTGCAAGTTTCAAAACAAAGCTAATATTTGTTTTGGATAAATCTTTTTATCGTTTGGAAGCTACCCGAGTCTCTGCAAGAGTGAGATGGATAGCATATAAATGTAATAAAGAAATCTGTGAGCCAATCACCGGCCAAGAAGCCTGGAGTTCCAGCGGATGGACTATCGCTGGGCTTTTCACCAGCTGAATCCACCAGTTTGTTCCCAGAAAGATGGATGGGTGTCCAGCAGAGATGAAATAGTAATTGCTGAATTATTTTCGGCTTTACAGAAGTGGTTCTTCTGGTGGGCAAGGTAAGGTTCCCATCTGTGCAGACGCTCTGGACAGCTCAGGTCCTGAAACCCTTCCCTCCCTCTTGAATATGTAACAGATGCTTCCAAGTAATAGCAGTAGGCTCCTTATTTTGCAAAGGGTGAATTAAATCCTCCAAAACAGAATTTCTGAAACACTCAGGGCTGCAGGAACAACACCAGGCATTGGAAGGAAATTGGATCACACGAGACCTCAAAAGGAAGAAGTTAAGCTGCAGCTCCTCTGCTGGTCCTTTTACTTGATCTAAAGCAGTGACCCCCAACCTTTGGGGCACCAGGGACTGGTTCTGTGGAGAGAGGTTTTTCCGTGGACCGGAGGGGTGGGGAGCGTTTCATGGTTGCCTGCATCCCATGGATGGAACTTCGCTTGTTTGCATGGATCAGTTCTTAGCATGGCTTGGCCCCAGTGCCAGTCCACAGACTGGGAGTTGGGCCCCCCTGATCTAAAGCATCTCTTTTGTTGCTCAGTTGCTAAGTCATCTCCGCCTCTCTGTGACCTGATGAACCAGAGCACACGAGGCTCCTTGTCCTCCACCGTATCCTAAAGTTTGTCCAAATTCACATTCATTGTGTTGATGCCACCATCTAGCTATCTCCCCCTCCGCCCTCCCCTTCTCTGAAGGACCCGTCCTTGTATGGGGAGAACTGATCTTCCAGCGTGAAACGATGTAGGAGAAGCTTCAAACGCACCCAAGGAATACATTCAGGTTGGGCAAGAAGAGAATGAGAATCATTAATTCATGAAAAGGGGGTGGAATTAATGCTGAATCCAAAGAACGCTGGTTGCTGAAAACTGCATATTTAAGGCATAGCGTTTTAACAAGCTAACCGAAGGGAAAAGTTTGGACAATTAAGGCTCCTTGGGAAAAGACTTGAAATTAAGGGTTGGCTTTTGTGGAGCAATTAAACTGGCTCTTGAGTCTTCTGGGAAGGCAGAGCAGGAAACCCACAATGCCCCACGCCCTCCGGACCTGAGGTCAGCCAGGGCAGAGGGAGGCCTTAGAGCAGGGCTGCCCAGCCTTGGCCCCTTCAAACCCCAGAATTCTCCACCCAGGAGGAGGGAGGGGGGAGGAGGGAGGGGGAGAAAAATTGTTGTAATATTTGATAAAACTTTTTAATAATAATAATAATGTTATGTAAATAGGTTTGTTTGGCGGGAGGTTCGAATTAACTGACCCTCAGCTGATTGGCTGACCACCACAGCTGCAAGGTATATAAAGGGAGCTGGCTCCCTGGGTCAATTGCTGGAGTCTCACTATACAATAAAGAGCTATTGTCACTAACTCCTCTGGCTTGCTGCGTCCTCATTCACCCAACTTAACAAATAATAAAAAGGCAAAGGACCGATAGAAGAGAAGAGTTGTAGCTCAGGGTTGAACTGGGGGCGTCCCTGGTGCCCTGTTTTCTTGTAGATGTTTCACGACCCAACTAGGGAACGTCTTCAGTGCTGGAAGGGAAGTTTGAAGGGAGAAGGAGGAGGAGGAGGAGGAGGAATAATGCGGGGTCCTTGGTTTTCTATGAGCTGCAGACATTTTATGACCCAAGTAGGGAACATCGGGGCCAGAAGGCAGTGTGGTTTCCTCTCCGTTTATAGCATCGGATTCTTTACTGGCCAAGTGGGATTGGACACACAAGGAATTTGTCTCTGGTGCATAAGCTCTGAGTGTCCACACAAGCAACAAGTGATAAATCATGATCACGATCATAAAATACAATCATAAAATGAAATAAATACATAAAACACAATCATAAAGTAAAATAAATACTGTACTCATAGCTTTCCTTGCCTGCACCCCGTCAACCACCAAGCAGCAAACAGCACCCAGGGAAGGGACAGCCAAAGCACAGCCAGCAGCCGCCTAACCGAGGGACCTCCGAGGCCATTCCCACCCACACTGCCAGGGAAAGCCACGTCCTGCCTCCACTCAAGGAAGCCAGCTCCAAATTCTGCGGGAGCCCCCGTGCTCACCAGAGGCCCTGGTGGAAAGGCGCCTTCAGAAAGGGAGTTGTGTGTGTGGGTCAACCCCTTCTGGGTCTGGGGGAGGGAGGGGGAGTGGACCACAGAACCCTGCAAGGAAAGTTCTCCTCTGAATGTATTGGGAGGGAGGGGGGCTGGGAGGGGGGTAGAGAAGATGGAAGGCCGTGTGTGTGTGTGTGTGTGTGTGTGTCCAGGGGGCACCAAAGCACCCACTGGCATCAAAAGAGTTTGCTGGCTTTATGAATATTTCAGATCCGTCTCTAGAGAAAAGCCAGGTAGCCTCTTCCTTTCCTTACTGAGCACGTGAAGAGACTCCCTTTCAGCAGCAGCCAATGCCATGGCCAAGCCATGTTTCTGCAGAGGCTCATTGGTGCCTGGGGGAGGGGAGGGGAGGGGAGGGGAGGGAGGGGCTGACAGATTGAAAGAGAGCTGCTCAGCAGAGGCTGGGACCAACCATCTCCTAATTAAGCTCATCCCCCCCCCCATCCTTGAGTTGGGAGGGAATCCACAAAGGTGCTCTGGGTACTACAGGACTATTCTCATGGCTGGCATAGAGTCTCATTGGAAGGCTCCCTTGAGGCCATCCAGCCCAACCTTCTGCTTAGGGCAGGAATCCAAAATTAAGCCTCTCAGAAAGTTCCAGAATAAGAGAGATAGAAGGAACCTTGGAGGTCTTCTAATCCAAACCCCCTGCGGAAATGGGAGATCCTATGCCATTCTGGACAAATGGCTGTCCACTCTCATCTTGATGCTTAATGGTTGATCAGCATTAATTCATTAATTAGTTAATTAAGCTGGATGCTTAATGCTTAGAATGGAATCAATGCAATGCACCAGAGTTAGGGGCTGGGTGGAGTTTGTAAGCTAAACGTGGAGCAAGGACAGAGAACATAACAGAGCTGGAAGGGTCCTTGGAGGTCTTCTAGCCCAACCCACTGCTCAAGCAGGAGCCTCTATGCCATTTCAGACAAAAGGCTGTCCAATCTCTTCTTGAAAACCTCCAGTGCACCCACAACCTCTGGAGGGAAGTCATTTCACTGACTAATTGTTCTCACTGTCAGGAAATTCCTCCTCAGTTCTAGATTGGATCTCTCCTTGATCAGCTTCCACCTCTTATCAAAGAGAGATCCAACCTAGGATGGCCCAGAAGCCTCTGCTGGATCACATCTGGGAAAGGGGAACGCAGCATCTCACTGGGCCACAAAGTCCACCCTCAAACTCTTCTTGCCAATACAAAGTCAGCTTTTCCAACCTTTGGTGAATTCTGCCTTTCTTGCTCCATCTGGAACAAGAGAAGTCATCTCTTGCTCTTCTCCAATTGAAACCCTTCTGGTCATGGAGAGAGCAGTTCGATCCTCTCTCAATGATTTTTTTCCAAGGCTAGAAAAAGTGCAGAGAAGAGCAACCAGGATGATGAGGGGACTGGAGGCCAAAACATACAATGAACGGTTGCAGGAACTGGGCCTGGCTACTCTGGTGAAGAGAAGGACCAGGGAGACATGATAGCAGTCTTCCAATATTTGAGGGGCTGCCACAGAGAGGAAGGGGTCAAGGTATTCTCCAAAGTACCTGAAGGTCAGACAAGGAATAATGGATGAAAACTGACCAAGGAGAGAAGCAACCTAGAAATTAGGAGAAATTTTCTGACCGTGAGAACAATCAACCCATGGAACAGAAGTTGTGGGAGCTTCATCACTGGAGGCTTTCAAGAAGAGACTGGACTGCCATATGCCAGAAATGGTGTAGCGTCTCCTGCTTGGACGGGGGGTTGGACTAGATGACCTACAATGTCCCTTCCGACTCTTGTTAATCTGCAATCTGTAAAAATTTGGGATCCTTACGGAGATGGCAGAATAAAACGAACAGCAAACTTCTGGATTTAGAAACTGTGCTTTTGTTGACGAAGGCTAAAATGGCCTTGGCCTCCTTTGCAGCTGCATCACCCTCTTGGCTTACAACCCCTTTTATACCCAGGGAAGAGGAGCCTCTTCCTTACAAAAGAGCCTCTTCTAATATTCAGTGGGCAGCTTAAATTACTGACTGTATTCGGCCTCCTGGACCCTGGAAGGAAGCTGAAGAAGGGATGAGGTGTAAGTGATCCTGTTGCAGGGCTGTGCTCTTCATAGCTCAACCCTTCCCCCCCCTCCCGCCAAGCTAGGTTTCTATCATCAGAGTGACCGATCAGAGCTCACCAACATCCATCTTCCCTCCCGGCTATTGAAAAAGTGAGCTCTCTACAGCTGGGCTTGATGGTGGCATTGAGTCAATGTAAAAGAAACCTTGAGATCAGCTGCAACATGGAGAAACAAGGGCCCTTCACTCAATAAGCCCACCAGAAAGCCCAAAGTTCCCCAAGAGAAAGAAAGAAGAACAGCTGGTCACGTAATCATGGCTTCCACACAACCCTGACCATATCAATTCCAGGTCACCACCAAAAAGGCCCCATCGAGGGACAAGCAACCGAATCTCTGAGACTGCAACTCCCTTCGATCATTGACCAGGCTGGCCAGAGGTCTTCTCACAGGTTGACATGACAAACAGAAGAGCCACCATTACTGAGGTTCTGCCCACAGTCACAGCTCAACTGGACTACCACAACACATTTTGTATGGGGCTTCCCTTGAAGAGCCCAATCAAGGACCTACCAGCTCAGACAAACAAAGAGTAAACAACAGCCCACTCAAGGAACCCCAAGAGAAACTCAAGCCAACACTGACAGGGCAAGCTATGATATATAAACAGAGATCCAACTCCATTCCCTTCTAGCCCTGATGATGTTACCTACTTGGGTCATGAAATGTCTACAAGAAAACCACCAAGCTCAGAGAGCACCAAGGACCCCACAGTCCTCCTCCTCCTCCTCCTCTTCCTCCTCCCTTCCAAATCCCACTCCCTTCTAGCACTGCTAATGTTACCTACTTGGGTCATGAAACGTCTGCAAGAAAACCTTCATGCAGCATGAAGGATCCCACTCCTCCTCCTTCTCCTCCACTCTGCAAACAACACTCCCTTCTAGCATTGATGACACTACCTAGTTGGGTCATGAAATGTCTACAAGAAAACAGTCCAGCTCAGAGAGCACCAAGGACTGCATTATTTTGATATTGTATTTTTTCCCCCTCCAAGGAGCAGCCGTCTCTTTATTTCATGACCACAATCACTATCGCTGGGAATCGTTGAGCATAGGAAGATAAAGACCATTATTATTCAACTTCTTTTCAATCTGTTTTATATTGGTTTGGTGTGACCTGCTGATATAATCTTAGGGGCTTTTGGAAACCACAATTGAACAAGAGAGGAGACTGGGGACTCTTCTGTTAATCTTTCCCTCACTTCGGTTTCATCCCAAATGATATCATGAGCTCTATTTTTAATTCTTTTCATTCTGTTGGAGGCTCCTCCTTTAGCTCTTTTCAACCGCTTCCAAAGCTCTTCATTTCCCTCGAAGTCACCAGGTACTTTTAAACTATTTTTTTTCATAGGTGTTCTGATCTGGCCTGTAGAATTGCCAAGAGTTGGATGCGATTGAATGGATAACCCCATCATGAGCCAGCCGTGTGCGGCAGCAGCCAAAAAAGCTAATACAATTTGTGGTTGTATAAACAGAGGCATAGAATCAAGATCATGTGAGGTATTAGTACTGCTTTATAAAACCCTAGTAAGGCCACACCTGGAATTCTGCATCCAGTTTTGGTCATCACAAAAGATATGGACACCTTGGAAAAAGATCAGAGAAGAGCAACTAAGATGATCAAAGGCCTGGAGACTAAAACATAGGAAGAAAAGCTGCAGGATTTGGGTCTGGCTAGAGTGGGGCATTTCCAGATGTTTATTTGGCTGATGTTTAGCATTCCTATGAAGCTAGTCTAGAGAAAAGAAGGTCTAGTGAGGACATGATAGCAGTCTTCCAATATCTCAGGGGCTGCCCCAAAGAAGAGGGAGTCAAGCTATTCTCCAAAGGCCCTGAAGGCAGGACAAGAAGCAATGGATGGAAACTAACCAAGCAGAGAAGCAACCTGGAATTAAGGAGAAACTTCCTGAGAGTGAGGACAATTAGTGGAACAGAAGTTGCCTTCATAAATCATGGATGCTCCATCACTGGAGGTTTTTAAGAAGAAACTAGACAGCCACATCTGAAATAGTGTAGGTTCTCCTGCTTGAACGGGAGAGGGGTGGTGGTGGACAAGGAGACCTTCAAGGACCCTTCCAATTCTATTCTAATTCTAATTCTGATCATCATAATCATATACAGTACATACAGTGTCTTTCTTTCACTGTCATTTTCTGCAGCAATCATTCTCTTAAAATCATTTCCCCCTTTCTCACCTCCTTTCTTTTCATCTCTCCCATTAGAGTGTCCCTGAACACTTCTGCGCCACACAAGAACATAAAACTTTAAATTCTTTTCCAGCGGCTTCTTTCCTTACATCTGTGTCTTTATTGGGAGACTAACTGATCTTCTTACCCTGTTACATATTTTATCTTCCTACACTTAATTCTGTTCTTTCCCTTCTCTTCTTTTCCTCTATGTCTGTTGGTTCCCCAAATCTGAATTTGAGCTGAACCATCCAGGTATCTATGGAGATTCTCATGGTTGTCCCAAAGGTGCTTTTTCGAGAAGCAACTGGACTCTCGTGTTTTTCCTTCTGAACTTCAGTTCTGAACTGAAGAAGCTTCTTGGATGAGAAGTGAAACATCTTCAAGGGGGAAAAAAACCAAAGAAAAAATCAGTTGTCTTTTGGAAAAGCTCCTTTGGGTCGACCATCTAGGTATTTCATCACTAATTCTCTCTTTCACCATGAAATCCTATCAGTCTTGTGTTTAGATTTACAGAATTCCAGAACGACAGAGTTGGAAGGGACCTTGGAGGTCTTCTAGTCCAACCCCCTGCTCCAGCAGGGGACCCTGCACCATTCCAGACAACTGGCTGTCCAGTCTCCTCTTAAAGACCTCCAGTGATGGAGCAGCCACAACTTCGGAAGGCAAGTCGTTCCCCTAATTAATCGTTCTCACTGACCAGAAATTTCTCCTTGGTTCTAGGTTGGTTCTCTCCTTGGTTAGTTTCCATCCCCTCTTCCTTGTCTGGCCTTCGGGTGTTCCCCCTCTTCCCTGTGACTGCCCTCCCCTCAAATACCGGAAGACTATCAGGTCCCCTTCTCGTCCTTTCTGCAACTGTTCATCATAGGCTTTTGCCTCCCCCTCAGTTGTCATCTTCGTTGCTTTACGTTCATTTTTCTGGCCGTCTTCTCCTACGAGTAGACTTACGCCTAGACCCATTTTCCAAACAGAATACAGAGTTCCTTCTCCTTCATCCTTGGGTCTCTGAACGGCCCAGTCGCTTTTCCTGTACACCCTTGTCTCATTCACACACTCACACCCATTCAGGTCATCCGGCGGAATCTTTTCTCCTTTAGATCACGTTCTTCCGAAGGCTGCCCTATTTTTGTCTGGAAACAAATATCCGATTCCTTCATTCTTCCCCTTCCCTGGAGCATAACATGCAATTATCGCCAGCCAGCCGATGGGTCCCTCCTCTCGTCCACAGCCTCAGTAACCCAGCTGACACCAATTCATATTTCCTGACTTACATTTTAGCCTTTTCAGAGATAATACACCCAGCGCCCCGACCCTTCGCCGCACATATTTATTGGCTGCCCAAGATCGGCCTCCCATTCAGGCCGCTCCCACCTTTTCCCCCTCCGTTCCTTTCGCAGACCCCACCACAGCCGCTTTGCCGCTTTTTGAGTCCCTTCATGTTCTTCTCATTTGGGTAAACAACATTATGCAAAGTGCAGAGAAACCTGGGAAATAGCCGGCAAACAAACTATACAGACAGGAGATAAGAAAATCGATTTTTCTTTCTTCTGTTTCATTTATTCATTCCTGCTCGTGGCCGGGGGCTGCTTTCACGTGCCAAGTTGCTGACTTCCATCGGCCTCGGTTGCTGGGAGACCCTGACCTCCACTGCCCGTCCCAGCTTCGGCTGACCAGGGCTCTGTACCCAGGCCCTCTCTGGGGCTCCTTTGAGGATCGCTCCCCACCCGTTTCTCAAGGACGGAGATGCCAGAGCTCTCCCAACCCTCCCTGGGCCAGGGCTCTCATTTGCTCTTTCTCAGAAACACCACTGCCTGATCTCTGCTAGTAAAAGTGGCTCTGTGTGTCTGTAGTTGTGTCATTGTGTGGTTGGCAAATACCTTTTCCCTAACTGACTCCTGTAGGCTGTGGCTTTTGGGTTGCTTCGCTCTTCCTGTGCTGGATTATTGGAATTTTCTTCCTTCCTTCCTTCCTTCCCTCCCCCTTTCTTTTTCCTCCTTCCCTTCCTTCCTTTCTTCCCCTCCCTTTTTTTCCTTCTTCCCTTCTTTCCACTTTTTCCTTCTTTCTTTCCTCCCTCCCTCCCTCCCTCCCTCCCTTCAGTTGGGACTATGGAAATCCTTGGCAACTTTTAAAATCTCTGGACTTCAACTCCCAGAATTCCCCAGATAGCTATGCTGGCTTAAAGTTGTTAAAGTTGGGCACCCCTGTGCCAGAGCAAATATGAGGATTGCCTAAGCTGAAGAACAGACTGAATTCTGGACAGAAAGATCTGTCTTGAGACACAACCCCAAGGGCCATGGGAAGAAGGGGGGCCTGGAAGCGTAGCATCCTCTTCACTTCCCCTTCCCTGCTGTCGTCCAAGACTTTATGGTTTTTGGAAGCCCTTTCCTGCTTCCACCAATCAACCCCCAGGCAGGGTCAGAACAGATTGAAGAGGCTCCATGCTTCCTGGCTCAGGCCCAAATGGCCCCTGCTGAAAGTCTTGGGCTTTGGAAAGGGTCAGAGTAGGGGACTGAAGGCTAAAATATGCAAAGAATGGTTGCAGGAACTGGGTATGGCTGGTGAAGAGAAGGACTAGGGGAGACATGATAGCTGCAAAAGTGCTTTTTCGAAAGGCAACCATCAGATGGATGACTGAGAATCTCCAAAGACAAGAGGCGGGGGGGGGGGGGTTTCAACCTATTCACCAAAGCATCTGAAGGCAGGACGAGAAGCAACGGGTGCAAATGAATGATGGAGAGAAGCAACCTGGAATTAAGGAGAAATTTCCTGACAGTGAGAACAATCAGCCAGTGGAACGGCTTCCCTCCAGAGGTTGTGGGGGCTCCATCATGGGAGGTTTTTTAAGAAGAGATTTGGACAGCCACCTGTCTGAAATGGTAGAGGGTCTCCTGCTTGAGCAGGGGGTCGGACTAGAAGACCTCCAAGGTCCCTTCCAACTCTGTCATTCTGTATTGTGTATTGCCCTCTCCAACTTTCCTGTGCAGATGAGCTGGAGGATTAGAGAGAGAATTCCAGGACTCATCTTCGTGCCCATTGAACTCAAACCCAGCCGTGCCTGACTCCCCCTTCCTAAAAGCCATATCAGAGGTTGGATCCCAGCCACTCACGGTCTCTACCGCTTCTTTGCACAGGAGGAAGAACACATCCATAAATTATTATTCTGAAAAGGCAGTTATTGGGCCCCGAGGGCTCTTTCTAAATATTGCTAAAAGAAGAAGTTGCTCTTTTTCTTCCCCAAAAGACCCATTAAAACAGATCAATCCCAGCCACCTAGCAATATGGGAAAGCAAAGGGTTGGGGGGTTAGGCCCCTGTTCCTTGCCGTAAAAGAGCCATCAATCCCCATAAGGGGTGGGCTGGAGTGCCTGAACCTTGGTGGGGTGGGGGTCTCCTTGGGCCCCTGAGCCTTGTGATGGGTAGCCCTCCCCCCATGTTCTTGGCTTTGGATTCGCTCATTGGGACTGAAGCACGGAGGCTTTGAGGAGACTCCCACAGACCAGGCACGAGGAATGTCATGGAAACCAAGCCTCTCCTGGAAGCAGGGAGCCCAGCTGCCCCCTTTCCTCTTCTTCCTTCTACCTCCCATTCCAGATCTTCTCTCGTCCTCTGCCCCAGTGGGTGAGTGGGTGAGGGGTGGGTGTTCCTCCGACGAACGCTTCAGCCCAGGCAGAGAGACCTGCCGAGGATCCTCCTGGGTTGAGGGTCTCTTCGCTTCGTGGGTCCACAGATGGAGGAACAAGAGGCGGGGCCACCTTCTGGCCAAGGCTCCCTTGACCGTCCTGCGGGCCCCTCGCGGAATTTGGGGAGCGGGTCCTAATTGAGATGGACCTGACTCTCTCAGACCGATTTGATTAATGGGCTTCGATTTTCTGGGTCAGCTTTGACAAGCGGCTGCATCTGTTCTACCTTTCCAGAGATGGACTTGGACGGCGTCCGAGTTTCTTCTCCAAAATAACCCAGAGAAGAACTTGGTTCCTTTTCAAAAAGCCTCAGAGAAACAGATGCCCTGCCTTGGTAAATCTTGGCATATTTCAGTTTAATCCAAGAGGAAGGAAATCCGAGGGCTCCTCCTTCAGGGGCTTCTTTGAGACAAAGCTTCCCAAGCGCTTTATGCTTGTCTCTGGGTCTGCGGAGAACCTGGGCCTAAGCCAGTGTTTCTCAGTATGGGCCACAGTGTGTTGGCTGGGGAATTCTGAGGATTGAAGTCCACAAGTCCAAGGGACTGAGGTTGAGAAACAGTGGCTGAAACACTCAGCTAAGGCCATTTTAAGCCCCCCAACCCAGGCTGGACACAAGTTCTGAGTTTTTTGGTTTTTTTAAAAAAATTGATTTATATGCCGCCCTTCTCCGGAGACTCAGGGCGGTTTACAATGCATTAAGCAATAGCCTTCATACTTTTGTATATTTATACAAAGTCAGTTTATTGCCCCCACAAACTGGGTCCTCATTTAACCTACCTTAGAAAGGATGGAAGGCTGAGTCAACCTTGAGCCTGGGGAGATTCGAACCTGCAGAAATTGCAGGCAGCTATGTTAATTAAACCATTAAATGGGCAGGCAGCTATGTTAATTAAACCATTAATGCATGGGTTCATTAAACCATTGTACTACCAAGTTCCCAGGAGCAGCAGGGAGACGCCTTTCCATGGGGGCTGAAGGTCATTTGGACTCAAGAGATCCACATGGAAGCAAGTGACCCAGAGATCCAGAACTCCTGGGGCAGCCACTAAGAAGGTCACTCTGCCTGGCCCCAACATGTGAAGTCCTACCCTAATTCTAACCACTCAACAAAGCCTTGGTAAGAGCCCATTTAGAACACTGCATACAATTTTGGTCACCCCTGTTAAAAAAAAGAGTTCAGAGAAGAGTAACAAAAATGATTTGGGGCCTAGAATCATGGTATGATTTGCATAGAACCAAGAATGATTGCAGGAACTGGATATACCTAGTCTAGTGAAAAGAAGGACTAGGGGTGAAATGTATAGGATCTCACCCCTTGAGCAGGGAGGTGGACTAGAAGACCCCCAAGGTCCCTTTGAACTCTATTCTGATTGATTGATTGATTCTGCTCTCCCACGCTGGGGTGTGAAACCCAGGCCTCGGACATTTGTGCTCCTAACCTGTCTCTCCCACCCTCCAGCTGAAGGATGAAATATTCAAGGAATGTCTTCAGCTTTGAAGACAAGACAGGCCAGAGATTTGATGAACGCAAGGATTCCCTTGACTGAGCCTGTCTCTCCGGCTGATGGAGGCTCTGCTCCCTTGCCAGCAGCCCACAACGGGAGTGGGCAGAGTGGGGTGGGGGTCTCCAGCTGACCATCAACAGCCTTCCCCACTGCCTGGAGAGAGGCTAGTGGAGCAGACCTTTCTAGCATTTTGAAGGAGGCCTACATCTTCAACCTCAACATATGAGCTTCTTTCGGTACCCCAGTTAGAGAAGCCTGGAGGAACTCTGTTCTTTTGGACCTTCTCTCTGATGCAGAAGATTAAGTGGTCCTTGAACAACCTGGTCAGTTGTTGGGAAGACGTGGTTGACCAGTGGACTTCCCACAGCCCAAGGAAGCTCAGGTTGGTTTGGAGCCTAGAAGTCACCCTTTACAATTGGTTAACAGACCAGGGGAGATACTGGACAGCCATTTGTCCAGAAAGGTATAGGACCTCCTGCTTGAGCAGGGGGTTGGACTAGAAGACCTGCAAGGTCCCTTCCATCTCTGTTATTCTGTATTCTATATGTCCAAGACTGGCTGTCCCTCCTATCTATGATCCAGTTGACCATGTCCTACCTCAATGTCCAGTAGCATCACTATTTTGAACACAACTGCCCAAAATATTTTC
This sequence comes from Arizona elegans, assembly GCA_022577455.1. Classification (NCBI taxonomy): domain Eukaryota; kingdom Metazoa; phylum Chordata; class Lepidosauria; order Squamata; family Colubridae; genus Arizona; species Arizona elegans. Next base: position 90,383,983 of record JAKOOJ010000007.1, on the reverse strand, counting down.
AAAACATGGTTGTAGTGCACTAACCAAAGAAGGGCCCCAACTGTCACTTGGGTGTTTCCAGAAGAAGGAAGCTGATTGTGGGCACATCTGCAGTTGGGTTATTGGTCTACAAAAAGAGGAGGAAGAGCAGGCTTCGTCCAAAGCTTTCTCTACCTGCAGTCCCCAAGGAAGGGGAGGAAAGCAGGGACGGGGTGAGGGAAGGCCCACCATCATGTAGGGGTTTGCTAGCGGAGTTCCTGCCATCTTTCTTGTTAGGGCAGCATTTCTCAACTTTGGCCAGTTGGCTGGGGGATTCTGGGAACTGAAGGCCACCCAGCTTCAAATGGTCAGGTCTGAGAAACCCTGCACTAAAGGAAGAGAGGAGCCCCTTTTTGTTCAGGAAATAGGGGGTCTCCAAGAGACAGAAAGATTGGCAGCCTTTCCAGGTTCGTGGGCCCAGGGGGCATTTCTGGGGTTCAGTGAGCGGCACCCCTCTAAAGAAGTTCTAGAGATGCCCAGAAGCCCAAGAAGAAACAGAGAGGAGGGGACAACCAGGGTCCAGGGTGAACCATCTTTGCTCCTCCCTCTCTGCTGGGGAGGAGCCTAAAGCAACCAGGTCATTTTTTGTAGTATTTTATTTATAGTTTTATTTTTTTTAATATCGGAAGCTGCCTAGACTTACCCTGTGCTAAGATGGGCAGCCAATACATTTCATAAATAAACGAAGAAATAAATTTCCCTTCTGGTTGGCTCCCGGCAAGCGCTCTGCCTCTCCAGCCATTCCTGGCTTGGGCTTTTGAGGTGGGGGGAGGGGGGGCTTCGGGCTTATTCCCGGCCAGGTCCCAGAGCAGCTTTCCACGTCCTGGGCTCGCAGCCGGCCAGCCCTCCCCACACAGGCGGCACGTGAAGGAGGTTCTGGGAGGCTCCGTTCAGGAGTTCCGCGGGGAGCCATCCATTAAAACCGGAGTTAATCTCAGCCCTCGCCATCAACCCAGATTTTAATAAAAACCTTCTCCCCCGGGGAGGCTGCAATATAGAGCCCCAGTGCCGCGCTTCACATGATGGCTCAGGATTCCTCCGCTGGCGCTGAGTTATGGCTCAATTATGCGCCCTCCGAGCAGGCAGGTTGCAGGATCAAGCCTTTTGCAGCCTTCCTTCCTCTCTCTGTTTTACACACACACACACACACACACTCACAGAGAGAGAGAGAGAGAGAGAGAGAGAGAGAGAGATGTGGCCCTGAGGAAGGGCAACCTTCTTCTCCTGCAGACTGAAACTGATGAAGAAACCACGAGTTGTGAGTGTCCAGTCAACCATGATTGAACAAGCCCCATGTGTGGACCAAGCTCCCAAGAAGCCATCTGGGGTATTTTTATCTGGATTATTTCCAGAGCAAACCAGGGAAGTCATTGGGGCAGGAGAACATCTTGGTCTTCCAGGAATCCCTGGTGAGCACCTTCTTGGCTTCTCACCCTCTCTGAAGGCCTGGGAGCAGAGTAACAGAATAACACAGCTAGAAGAGACCTTGGAGGTTTTCTAGTCCATCCCTTGCTCAGGCAGGAGATCGTGGGCCATTTCCGACAAATGGCTGTCCAGTCTTTTCTTAAAAACCTCCAGTGATGGAGCATCCACAACTTTTGAAGGCAAGACCTTCCACTGATTGTTCTGTCAGGAAATTCCTCCTTAGTTCCAGGTTGAGCAGGTGGCGGGGCCTTCTTGGTGGCTGCCCCAGGAGGCCTGGATCTCTGCCCAGGAGATCCCCTTCTCTGGCCCACCCCACACATGCAAAGTCCCCCCTGGGCCCAGCTGTGGGGACTGGAGATTTCCCGCTGGGCTGCCACGCTTCGCACCCCGTTCCCTTGAGCGGACGGCTGCTTTAAGCTCCCTCTTTATTTTATTGTATATGGTTGCAGTTTTGTGGTTTTATTGTTATTAGTCACCTTGGACTTTTAATAGGGAAAGCAGGGTATATATTTTTATAATAAATCAAGGGGACAAATGAGGCAGCCCAGCACAGAAGACGAGACCGGGAAGGGCGGGGAAGCTGAGCTGAGGGCCTTTGTCGGAGTGGGCAGGCCGTCTGAAAAGAACGGCTTCCGTGGGTTCTCTTTTAGCGAGGGAGCATAAGGGAGGCATCCAAAGCCAGTCAGGCCTCTTTCCTAGCTTCCTTTCAGTCCCAGTGGAGCAGAAGGGGCTGGGCCCAGGGGCTGGCTGGCTGGCTGGCTGGCTGGCTGGCTGTAAGCCAGAAGCCTGCAGGGGATGGCCACATCTGGGAGAGGAATGGGGGGGGGGAGGGGGTGCAGGGAGCCCTTTGGATGCCCAGGGATAACCAGGCCCCAGTGCAGAGGAGGAGGAGGGGAGACTGAGCTCCCACCAAGGGGTCCGATAGACTCAGAATTATATTCAACGTACAACCACAATTGAGCCCAAATTCCTGTTGCTAAGTGAAACATTTGTTAAATGCATTTTGCTCCATTTTTCGATCTTTCTTGACTCAGTTGGTAAGCGAATCACCGCAGTTGATAAGTTAGTAACCCAGTTGTTAAGTGAATCTGGGGATCACGTGACACCCGGGATGCCACAGCGGTCGTACGGATGAGCCAGTTGCCAGGCGCCTGAATTTTGATTGCCCGACCATGCAAAGGTCTTAAGTGTGAAAAACGGTCATAAGTGCCATTGTAACTTTGAATGGCCACTAAGTGACCTAAGTAAGGGCTGGAAGGTGGTATTTGGAGAAGATCCTTGAGAGTCCCTATGACTGTGAAGACCCTCTACTGTTTCAGACCAACGGTTGCCCAGTCTCTTCTTCAAAGCCTCCAGTGATGGAGCATCCACAATTTCTGGAGGCCAGACCTCCCGTCGATGGATAGCTCTGTCAGGAAATTTCTCCTTAATTCTCGCTCGGATCTCTCTTTCTTGATCTCCCCTTCATTGTTTCTTGTCCTGCCCTCAGGTGCTTTGCAGAATAACGAAGTTGGGAGGGACCTTGGAGGTCTTCTAGTCCAACCCCTTATATCCTTTCAGACAAATGAGTTGTTTGAATAGGTTGACCCCTTCTCTTGCCTTCGTCAGATTAAACGTAGCTAGTTCCCTTAGTCATTCATCGTACGATTCAACCTCCAGACCCCTGACTTGCTCTCCAGGAGGAAAACGGGGTCTCCTTCCCTTTTCTGAACCCTGGGAGGGTCTTCTGAGAGGCAGCCCCTCCCCCCCGGGGGCTCCCAATGGCCCCCAACGCCCAAATCTTTGTTTCTGCAGTTCCTTCAGGGCTCTTGTGCATGGATGGAGATTTAATTAATCAGCCCGAGCACAGGGGATTAATAAGTAAATACTTTTTAATCAGTCAACAGGCCTTGAATAGGAGCCATTGAATGCCACGAAAGGGAGGAGGGGGCAGGGGTGGCAATGGGGGCCCTGGGGCCTGCTTTTCCTTCTTGTGCCATAAAAAAAAGGAAGACTTTCTAAGGAATTCTGGAATTTCAGAACTGGGAAATGATTGTGGGCGATATTCCTGCTGTCCCGGCTCAGCCTTGTGCCTGCCCACAACTTCTCCTGTTAACCCAAGAGAACGAGGGCTGCCCAGGTGGGGAGCCTTGGAGGCTGCCAGTCACAGGCCCTGCAGGCACTGGCCCTGCCCCCTTGGAGCTGAATTAAGCTGATCAGGGGTGCCCAAGGCGGGTGTCTCTGCCATTTGGAGCCCCCCCCAATGAAGGAACTGGAGCAGTCCCCAAGCGCTATCTCTGTCCTGCCCCCCGCCCCCCGCTTCCAGCCTGTGTAAGATTTGAACTGCCAAATTGCAGGCAGCCGGCAGTCCTTCCCTCTAACCACTGCACCTCATGGCTGTTTTTCACACAACTGTCCCAGCATCCCCGTGGTCATGGGATCAAAATTCAGACCCTTGGCAACTGACTCCTATTTATGACGGATGGGTCACATGATCCGCTTTTGCGACCTTCCAATGAGCAAAATCTATGGGGAAGCCAAATTCACTTTACAACCATGTCGCTGAACTTCATGGCTGCCGTGATTCACTTAACAACTGTGGCAAGAAAAGTTGTAAAAGGAGAGAAAACTCACGTAACTGTCTCACTTACCAACAGAAATTTGGGGCTCAATTGTGTTCATGCATTGTGTGTTTTGCACTGCCATGAAACCTAGATTTTGGGGAAGATAAAAAGCGTGGAACAATTCTCCTTCAGCCGGAATAGGCCTGTGCTCTGTCCTGTGGCGAGGAGTTCCACAGTTTACCAATCAGTAAACGTGTGCAACTAGTTGTCTACAAGGCCCCTCCCCCTCCCCTGTATAAACTGAGCCTCTGAAGCTGCCTTTGCTGTCAGCACTCCACCGGTTTCTTCAATGGCTTCAGTGCAAACTCTGCCCAGGTGAGAAATGGATAGGAAACCTTGATCTGTGCAGACCTTCCCTCGAGCTTTGAGCCTGAGGGCTCCTGGCTGCTCTCTCAGCTTCCTTGTTTTCTTGCAGACGTTTCAGGACCCAAACTAGGTAACCTCATCAGTGCCAAGAACCCCAGACTTCAACCCTGAGCCACAGATATTCTCCTGTCTTATTTTTCAGCCTCTCATCCAGGGTTTCCCCAACCTGGCAAGTTTAAGAGGGATGGGCTTCAACTCAAAGCTGGCTGGGGAATTCTGGGAGTTGACGTCCATCCCTCTTAAACTCTGTATGCAGTTTTTTCTAAAGTGACCATAAACGGGGATGAAGGCAGCAGGTAGGCCACCGTGCCCACCTGGGCCACCAAGAACAGTGTTTCCCCCAGCCCCACTGCCGTCTTCCTCCTTGCTGCTGCTTCCTTCCCCTCTGCAGCAAAATCTGACTCTCTGCTTTTGGAAGGGAGTCACGGCGGGAAGTGCCAAGGTGGCAGTTTTGCGCTTCATACCTTTCCAGGGTGATTAATGACCGTGCTCAGAAAATGCAGGAGCCACACCGAGTCTCTCTGCCTGTATGAGCAGATGCCAGGGCTCGGCCTGGCATTCCCAGCCAAAGGGAGCAAAGCCCACCCTCCCGCTGGCAAGGCAGAGGGCCGAGTGGGTGGGTGGACTAGAAGGGCACAGTCCAGGAGGGTGTAGGGGACCACACTGTCACCCCCCACCTTTTCCCCAGTTCCAGCATGAGGAAAGACTCTCCTCCCACCTGGCCAGCTTGGGACCCCACCCCTTCCTCTTCTTCCAGTCTAATGGGGTCGGGGGAGATGCTGGCAGAAGCCCTCCAGCCTGGCCAGCTAAGAGATAGTCCCCCCTCCCCCCCCATGGCTGATGCTTATTCTGTAAAGCTCAGCCGGCCTTTGCATTTCACATCTCCCCGAGTGCATTTGGGAAGGTGCATGTTGCATTCGGAAATCAGCAGAAGTCAATGTTTCCAGTAAATAGAAAGAAAATTAGAAACCAGTGGACCGTAATGGGGAGCAGAAACGGTGTGCAGTTTTGCTGGTGGGGTGTGTGTATGTGGGGGGGGGGCTGGGAAGAGAGAGGCTTCATTGGGATTTTATTTGTCATGCACCAACAATGCTTGGCCCAATTTGTTTTTAGAAAGAATCAGATGGATTTTGCTCAGGGTGGATGGATAGTTTCCAACAAGGAAAAAATAACACCTTCACATTTGCAAACTGAGCTTTCCATCCAGTTTGTTCCTGGCATCTCTCTCTCTCCCCCCACACTGTCAGTCTCTCTCTCTCTCTCTCTCTCTCTCTGTGTGTGTGTGTGTGTGTGTGTGTGTGTGTGTGTGTGTACTGACTGTGTTACCCATGCCGCTGGGGGAAAAACACTCTGCACTAGCTCAGGCGCTCTCTCTCCAGCACGTGCCTTTCTTTTGGTCTGTGTTATCTGGGCTGCATTTATTAATGCCTTTAATCTCCCCACTCTGCTATTTATTAAGGTATTTTAAAATTACTTTTGCAGTTTGGGATATTAAACGCTTTAAATAATTAATTTTTAAGTGATGTCGCGATCTTCCAAGAACATGCGAGTTGTAGGGCAAATCAGAGGCAAAGCCGAACCAGTCCAGGGGGGCTGTGGCACTGTGCCCACCGAGGGCCCCAGCTGGTGCTTCCTTGCTCCCTCCCAACTGCCCAGCGCGTGTCCCCATGGCCGGCCGCCTGGGGGAGTCGCTACTTTGGCATTCAGGGAGAAAGAGCAATCCATTTGTGCAAGACCTCGAAGCACACGCACACACACACACACACACACACGTGTGCCGCAGCCCAGAATGCCACAGACTGGCCCTTCAGAGGCAGCCTCCGCTTGTGCCTCAGAGCAGGACCTTCAATGGGGCCTCTTGGCTGGCCGGAAGGCCTGGAGAAGCCCAGGTGGGAAGGGGCTTCTTCTCCCTCCAAGATCCACGGATCCCCAAGGGGGAGTTCTTTATTCCTCCATGGCTTTTCCTCGTGAGGAGGCTTTGGCCACGGTGAATGAATCCCATGTCTCCTTCAAATGCCCCTCCGAGCTCTGGTTTCGAAGACCTCCTTTACCAATCAAAGGGAATACTTGCAGCTCAGGTTCTGAATTGAGGGCTCCCTGCTGCTCTCGGAGGTTGGTGGTTTCCTTGCAGACATTTCATGACCCAAAGTAGGGATAACCAATGCAGCTCCTGGAGCAGTGATATTACAGGGACCATTCAAAGAAGAGAGGGGGTCAACCTCTTCTCCAAAGCCCCTGAGGGCAGGACTAAGAGCAATGGGTGGAAAAGAATCAAGGAGAGAAGCAACCTGGAATTTCTAACAGTGGGGACAATTAACTAGTGGAACAGCTTGCCACCAGAAGTTGTGGATGGTCCACCACTGGAGATTTTAAAGAAGAGATTGGGCAACCATTTATCTGATACGGTATAGTTTTTCGTGCCTGAGCAGGGGGTTGGACTAGAAGACCTCCAAGACCCCTTCCAAACCTGTTATTCTGTATTCTGTTCTGGGAGCCCCCAAAACTGCCCGCAATGCTACACCCAGCACCAGCAGTAGCCTCCAATAGTATAATAAGCTGTAAAAACACAATGCAAAAACCTATTAGGTGGAATCTGCTTACTCTATACAAAAACATATACAAAAGGCATCCAATAAGGGCCCAAATCTCCCTTGCTTGAGTCCTGGGAGAAAAGCCAGGGCTCAAAGGCCTTCTGGAGTACCAGCAGGTGGGAGTCCCATGGAGCTCTTGGGGGGCGGGTGGACCTCCTTGTGGGGGGGGAGGCACTGCAACAGAGAAGGGAGACTTCCTGGGTCCTGAAAAATGACACGGTTTGATCAAAGGGGCTGAGAGTGGGCCAGACCTGTTGGCTCATATCAGTCAAAGAGAAACCAGAAGAGATGGGGAAAACCAGAAGAGTAAGGGTCTGGTGGCTCAGCAGACTGATAGCATTGTGATTAACACCAGCTGCCTGCAATTACTGTAAGTTCGAATCTCTCCAAGGCTCAAGGTTGACTCAGCCTTCCATCCTTTCTAAGGTACGTGAAATGAGGACCCAGATTGTGGGGGCAATAAAGCTGACTTTGTATAAATATACAAAAGTATGAAGGCTATTGCTTAACGCATTGTAAGCCGCCCTGAGTCTCCGGAGAAGGGCGGCATATAAATCAAATTAAAAAACAAAACAAAAAAAAACCACCCCAAATAATTTGGTTTTATGCCATGTGGGGCTTTAGAAAGGCTAACCAGCACCCAGAATCACACCCAGAAGGAAACTGGCAACGAGGGTGCCTGGCGGAGTACGGCTGTCACATGAGCCCACTGACACACACTCGGTGTCACTGGTGGTGCTGCATTCTGACCCAGCTGCAGTTTCAAGTAGTCTTCGAGGGCAGTCCCATGGTGACCTCACTGCAGTAGTCAAGCCTTGAAGTGGCTAGTGTGGGAGGCACTGCCTGAAGGGCAGCCCAGCCAGAAACCCCAAAACCATTGCTTTTGGGGAAATAGGAGAGAAAGGCTGTCAGCCCTGCGAGGTAGACCAGGCTAAGGCCCCAATGTCATATTGGGCAGGACTTCTTTCTCTCTTTATATCCTGCCTTTATTATTTTTATAAACAACTTGACCTAATGAATCAATCTAATACTCCTTTGTCCCTATATTTTCCTCACATCAACAACTCTGTGAGGTTGGTTGGGCTGAGAGAGGGACTGGCCCAAAGCCCCCCATCCGGCTTTCACACCTAAGACGGAACTAGAACTCCCAGTCTCCCAGGGATTGACCTCAAATCACTCAACTGGCTTTCATGCCTAAGGCGGGACTAGAACGTTCAGGCTCCTGGTTTCCATGTTGTGCCTAACACGCATGTACAAACAGACATGGATTCTTGAATACACTTCCCCTTCCCTCCCTTTGCGTGAACTAGGGAGGGGCTCATCTGAGACCTTCCCTCAAGTTCCTTTCTTGGTCAAGGCTGGAGCCTTATCTGATTGTTGCCATGGTAGCAGCTCCTCCTCCCCTCCTTCAAGGCCGTTGCCCCTCCCCTCTCCAACTGCAAAAAAAAAAAAGGGGGGGGGGAGATATTCTCCAGAGCATCCAAAGGCGAGAGAAGAGCCGGTGCGGGGAAGAGACCTTTATATGAGGAGATAGAAGTGTCCGGACTCTGGAAACCACAGAGGCTTTCAAGCCAAGGTTGGGATGGTCTTTGCATTCATGTCCTAAATGGGGGGGGGGGGGCTTGGTGTTTTGAGTCCCTTCTAGCACTGATGATGCTATTTAGATGGGTCAAGAAATGTCCACAAGAAAACCACCAAGTTCAGAGAGCACTAAGGACCCCACAGTCCCTACCCTCCTCCCCCTCCTTGCAAACACCACTCTCTTCTAACCCTGATGATGTCCCCTAGTTGGGTCATGAAACGTCTGCAAGAAAACTACCAAGCTCAGAGAGCTCCAAGGACCCCTCATTTCAACCCCGAGCTACAAATCTTCTCTTCTATTAATACATAACTCTGTCTTCTTCTTCCACAAATACAATAACCAGCCAAGGTCTGCTACTTCTGCTTTTCTGCTGGAGCGAAAGGAAGCTGGGAAGGAAGAGCTTGGGGGTTGGGGGATGTGACAAATAGGAAAGGAACTCAGGAGCCCATTTGCAAATAGAGAAGGCCGGGTGGAGTCAGGCGAGTGGCAAAGCATTCTGCACATCCAAGCTCCCTTTGATGCCACCACCAAGGTCCTAAGATCTCGCCTCCATGACGGAAGAGGGAGCATCTGAGACCTGGCGAAGGTCGTGTCAGCTGGAAGGCAGAAAGACCACATACGGTAGGTACCAATGCACCGAGGAGCAGCTGAAGGTTATTTCATTCATGGGCTGGCAAATTGAAAGCACAACGTTACGCAACGCAAAGTGCAGAGGGAAACAGGGCCATTTAAAAGAGAGAGAGAGAGTCAGAAACTGGCTCAAAGCAATGAATCCTTCAAAGAGAAAAAAGTCCAGAGGAACTATGGAGCAACACAAGACCAATTTAACGGCAGACAATCTTCCAAAGTCAGCCAGCTTTTAGAGCCACTTTTCTCTACCTTGGCCATTTTAAGAGATGTGGACTTCAACTCCCAGAATTCCCCAACCAGCATCACTGAATCTGGACTTTTGGCCGTCCAAGCCCCGTTGCTGTGCCGGAGACCAGCACAAGGAGATCCATCCTTTCCCAGCAAGATGGACCGCAGGAATAGTCTTGGTGAAGCAGAGGAGCCACAGCAATGGGAGAGGGCAGCCGTGCCAAAGGAAAGGAGAAAGAAAGAAAGAAAGAAAGAAAGAAAGAAAGAAAGAAAGAAGTCCCAGAGAAGCACAAGGGAGGGCAGGAGGCCTGAAGATCCACCTCAGAAGCAGATAGAACCCAGAGATTGATTTATCTCTAATTAAATCAACATGGTTACTATACTTTCAGTCTAACTGAAATAAGCCACCGGTGCCATTGCAAACAGACTTTTTCTACAAAGTTGCCCTGTGTTTAAAGTGGCGTGCTTTAGGAGAAGGAGAAAGGGAAGGGGATGGAGAATTAGGAAGGAGAGGAGAAGGGAAAGGAGGAAGAAGGGGCAGGAGCAGGAGAAGAAGTGGAGAAGGAGGAGAAAAGAGAAGAAGTGGAGATGGACAAGGAGGGGGAGAAAGGGAAGGAGAAGGAGGGGAGGAGGGGAAGAAGAAATGGTAGAGAAGGAAGAGAAAGAAGAAGAAGTGGTGGAGGAGAGGGGGCAGGATAAGGAGGAAGAGAAAGAGGAGAAGGGGAGGAGAAGAAATGGCAGAGAAGGAGGAAAAGGAGAAGGAATGGTGAAAGAAAGAAACAAAGAGAGAAAAAGTTGACTGTTTCCCCTCTTCCACTGTTGGAAAGGACAACCTTTGCCTTGTAAGAGAACAAGGATGCTTCCACCCTTTGGGAGCTCTGGCTACTTTGCTTGACCTGCAGATTGAACCAACTTTTCCCCTTTCTTCCCCCCGGAAGTCCAACCTTGAGAGCGAGGAGAGAAACATGGGCAGAGTGGCTGAAGGAAAGCTTGCAAACAGAACACCACAAAGAGCTATAAGCATCAGGGTTGGTGCAAACCTGATGTAGCCTTCAATTTAGCTCTCTTTCCTGTAGTTTTCTCTTACATCTCTAATATCTTCATCTTACACCTTTTTATTCCTTTTCTGAGCTTTGCATAATGCTGCTTATCTCCCCCAAAGAGAAGGGGTGGGGGGTGGGGACATACATCAGATGAACGTGGATAATACGTATCTGGAATCCACATGCGACAGCCTTCTTTACCGAGTCACCTCATTTTCTGAATTCGCACAACTTGCTTCTGCCCTCTGCCCCTAAGCCACCAAGATAAAAATGGACCAGGTTTGGATGCGTTGTTTGTAAAATTTTAGCTGACATAGCTACGCAGATATCTGGATGGCCACAAGAGGGCAGTGAAAAGGCAATTTCTTGTTACATTTTGCTGCCATCTAGTGGTTATTCAGATTTTGCTCTCCCCCCCCCCAACTGAATGTATGAATTTGGAAGCAGAACGGAGAAAATAAGGAGTGGTGTGAACCCTGAAACAGACGGTGAATAAAGCAGGTTAGCTCAGGGGAATAAATCAGGTTGGTTCAGGGAGAATTGTCAGCTCCATCTTTAGAGATACAGCAATTGTCCCATCATCTTGATTCTTGTAAAGTTCCTCATCAGTTTTAAGGAAGACCTTTAAGGAAGTCTGGGGTTGGGTGGGTGGGTGGGTGGGGGATGCAGGTGGATAACAAAGAGACACCCCCCCCCGCCCCCGGTCCCTCATCAGCCCCCTTCCCAGAGCCAGCCCAGCCAGGGGTTCCTGGCACGGAGCTCTCCATGGTCCTGATCATTCTCGCATCTGCCAGAGCCCAGAAGAGCCTCTCTCAGCACCTGTCCTCCATCGGTTTCTGCTTTCTGCTTTATTTCTTTACATATTTACACGACTGGCCATCTACCAAGGCACTCTGGCAGCAACAAAGATTAAACACAGAAGCAAAGTCACCCTCCATTTCAGGGATAAAAAAAAAGAGTTGAGCCCCTAAACAATAACAACCCTCAATCACAACCTCTATGGAGATTCTCTGTCATCCAGGACATGGTTGACCCAAAGGTGCTTTTTCCAAAAGGCAACTGGACTTTCTTGGGGGTTTTTTCCCTGGAAAACGTTTCGATTCTCATCCAAGAAGCTTCTTCAGTTCTCAGAACTTCTTGGATGAGAAGCGAAACGTCTTCAAGGAAAAAACAAAGAAAGTCCAGTTGCCTTTTGGAAAAAGCACCTTTGGGATCTCAATAACAGCACGAGAGAGACAGCTGCAGCCACGCAGGAGCTCCACTAACACCCCAACCCCACCCAGCGTCTGGGAGATTAGCCAGGACCTTTTGAAAGGCTAGCAGTTGTGCATAACTCAGGATAGAGGCTGCTCCACAAGACAGGCATCAAAACAGACACCCTTCCCAGGAATAGAATAGAATAGAATAGAATAGAATAGAATAGAATAGAATAGAATAGAATAGAATAGAATAGAATAGGAACAGGAAACTGGAAGGGACCTTGGAGGTCTTCTAGTCCATGAATGAAGCATCCATGATTTCTGGAGGCAATCCATTCCACTGGTTAATTGTCCTCACTGTGAGGAAGTTTCTCCTTAATTCCAGGTTGCTTCTCCAGGTTGCAATGAGGCCAGGGTCTGGTTTTATGGGCAGGAAACATTGGATTTCCTCCTTGATGTTTCTTGCCGATGCAGTGAAAAGTTCAAAGAAAAGGAAAAATTAATACTAACTCCACCGAACAACTAATTCCAGTCCAGGCTGATTCCTATGAAAGTCCGTGGTGAAGGCTACGTCTACCAGAAATCTCCCTCCCTTGTTCCTGGAGGAAGAGGAGGATGTCAACTTTCCACTGCTACAAAAACTCTCTGACCCTCCAACCTGGCTCTGAGAAGAAAGGAATCCCCCCTGTCAGCTGACCGCCTGTGATGGCCATCTTGGAACAGATGGTGGCTAATCAGTTCCACCATGTAATCCATTTGCGCCCTGATTTAGAGAGCTCGGTGCCAGGCCTTGGTGGCTCTGCCTGCCAAGTTGGAAGCTGAATCTCCTTTCAGCAGCTGCCCCTGGGCAGAAGAGAAGAGGCTGCAAGCAGAAGGGAGGTCAAGAGACCGGGTGGTCTTCTGGGGAATCATTTGGGTGGGGGGAAGGTGGTTGAGAAGGTGGCAGGGAATCAGCTGAAGTGGGAACTAGAAGAAGCCATTATTTAGACCAATGCTGCTCAATCTTGTCCCTTTGAAGATGGGTGGACTTCAACTCCCAGAATTCCCCAGCTAGCTTTGAATTCTGGGAGTTGAAGTCCACCCATCTTCAAAGGGCCAAGGTTGAATAACACTGATTTAGACCATTTCCAATCTGGCTGACTCAGTACTTCATGTGCGTAATGCGAACGCTTTGGAGTCCAGCACTGTGCAAACACGCGTACATACATGCCGAGATGCCTGTATGAGTGCATGTCAACAGGTCAAGATGGCAGCCACATCCATGGAATGGAAATCCTCCCCTCTTTGAAGGAGGCCTTGCGTTTGGGGAGGGTGCAAAAGCTCCCCACCCCTCGCCTTTTGCAAGCAGAGTGAAACTTGCCAGCCGTTCCCTCCTGGAAATCTTGTGTTTCCTGTCAGGAGAAGCCGCTTGATGGGTTTTCTCAGGTCTCTGGCTGCCTCTCCATGGGAACGGGCGTTTCTAGACCCCCAGAGCGGGTTTTCTGCTCTCAGCTCAGCTCCGTCAGATGTCTCGCTCGGCTTTTATTGAAATGCAGGTGATAGATCTGGTGAGAGGTTCTAAGGGCCCAAAGCAGAAACGGCTAGAATCCAGTCCCTCCCCAGCCACCTTCTGGAAGATGAATCAGAGAATGACAGAGACGGAAGGGACCTTGGAGGTCTTCTAACCCAACCATCTGCTCAGGAAGGAGACCCTACAGCAGGGCTCTCCAACCTTGGCAACTTTAAGACTTGTGGACTTCAACTCCCAGCAAAGCTGACTGAGGAATTCTGGGAGTTGAAGTCCACAAGTGTTGCCAAGGCTGGAGACCCCTGCCCTAGAACATTCCAGACAAATGGATGTCTAGTCTCTTCTTGAAGACCTCCAGTGATGGAGCACCCACAACCTCTGGAGACATGTCGTTCACTGGTTAATTGGTCTCACTGTCAGGAAATTTCTCCTTATTTCTAGGCTGGTCAGTTTCCATCTGTTTCTTCTTGTCCTGCCTTCAGGTGCTTTGGAGAAGAGCCTGAGCCCCTCTTCCCTGTGGCAACCCCTTAAATATTGGAAGGCTGCTATGATGGAGACTTTGGTCCCTCAGTCCCACCATTGGGAGGGTTCTTCTTCTTCTTCTTCTTCTTCTTCTTCTTCTTCTTCTTCTTCTTCTTCTTCTTCTTCTTCTTCTTCTTCTTCTTCTTCTTCTCCTCCTCCTCCTCCTCCTCCTCCTCCTCCTCCTCCTCCTTCTCCTTCTCCTTCTCCTTTTTCTCTTTCCCTATCACAGTCTGCTCCATTTATTTTGTTCCTATCCCTCACCCACAACTGCAAAGAGCACCCTTGAGAAGTTCACCTGAGTGGTGGATTTCTGGATGGGCCCAAACAAGGGTTTCATTTTCAGAATGGCTTTGGTGCCAGGAAGCAGATTGGATGCAACCAGTAGGCCGAACTAGGTGTCAGCTTTTTCACTGGTCCCTCAACTCCGAGCCTGGAAAAACCTCCCCTCTAAGGCCAAACATGGCCTGGCGATTGATGGAGAAAGTAGGTAGTAGTAGATGGAGCTAAGTCTTTGGACTGGTTCTTCTGCTGCCCATTTCTGAGTTGGGTTGGGAGGCTCTGCTCATGGTCGCGCAGGCCTAAATTAGGCCTTGTTTGATGTTTGCAACATGCTCCCCTTGGGTCCACCCTTGAAGGATGTTTGGGAGTTACAGCAGAGTCCAGAATGTGGCAACTTAGGTGATTTTAGATACACCATGGAACACGCGCATAACACCATGGATTTTATCCCAAAGGTGCTTTTTCCAAAAAGGCACCTGGACTTTCTTGGTGGTTTTTTTTCCCCTTGAAAACATTTTGTTTCTCATCCAAGAAGCTTCTTCAGTTCTTCAGTCTTCTTCGGAACTGAAGAAGCTTCTTGGATCAGAAGCAAAATGATTTCAAGGGAAAAAAAACCCCAAGAAAGTCCAGGTGCCTTTCAGAAAAGCACCTTTGGGACAACCATGACCTGGATGACGGAGAATCTCCCTAGACCCTTAACCATGGACCTTAGTAGGCTTCCAGGTGCAGTTCAAGGTGCTTGGCACCTCTGAAGCCATGTGTAACACAGGACCAGAAACCCACAGACCATTTTCACCCAGAGTTTTCTGCTCACCCCAGAGATCTGGCAGAGTTGTGTCTGTGAACGAATGCCATTTTGCAGGATCTGGGAGTTGCAACTTCTCTGTTGCGCCTCCTCCACTGTGGAATGCTCACCCACCCACCCATCCTGGTGATCCGCAGGAGCCCCCCACCCTGCTGGCCTTTTGGAAGGCCATGAAAATCTGTGTTTTCTGGGGGGCTAGGACATTAGGGGAGCCCCACAGACATTTCTGAGTGTTTTCAGGATGTAGTATTACAATGCCTCTTAACCGTATTTTGCTTTACGCTGGTTTTCATGAATTCAGTTTTATGCATAGTTTGTGGATTGCCCAGAGTTACAAATTTTCTGAAGAAATGAATAGATAAATAAATACATAAATAACATGACTCCACTTCACTCCCACGGCAACATTTGCCATTACCCCACCCCCACAAGATTCTCCCCTCCCTTAACGGTTTGAGGTTACCGAATGCAGCTGGGAGGAAGGCCAGTTCCCCCCTCAGCAAATCTCTCCCTAGATCGGTCCAAGAAGGACCAATCAGACCGATGTCCAACAGGGGCAGTTAAATAGTCCTAAAGGAACCACAAACGGACTCAAAGGAAAAGGCCCTACCTGCTCCTCATACTCCCCCCGCCACACACTTCAGATGGTCTGCCTCTAAATATGGAGGCTCGGCTATGCCGTCATGGCTGGCTGGGTTGACAGCAACCTGCTCCAAGGGGGGCTCATCTAATTTAAATTTGTAATTGGTTTAACCTGCTTCTATGCCACACAGGAGAGAGTATGATTAAAGGAAAGGAAGAGGACATGAGCTGCTCTTCCTTTGCACTGCTGTGAGACGCGTCCTACAAGCCCGGCCCAGAGAAACCGAAATGAAGGCAAACAGCCTGGGCCCCCTGCAGAATTCTGAGCCTGCAGAAGACCCCAGGCCCTTGAGGAAGGGGAATGAGAGAGAGAGAGAGAGAGAGAGAGAGAGAGAGAGAGAGAGAGAGAGAGAGAGAGAGAGAGATGGAGAGAGATGGAGGGAGGGAGGCAGGAAAAGCCATTTACAGCCCAGCCTGCATGGTGAGCCAGAAGACCAAGACCCCTGAGGGTCTCCTCCAAAGGATAAAACAGCCTCCTGCATGCTGCAACCCCCCAGATGTCCCTCTGCAGTTTTTGTGGCAGCCCATCAGAGCCTCAGTGGGGCAGCCTTTGAACTGATCGTGCTGCTCTGGTCTTGCCTGGGTGGATCAGGCCCACTTTCTCTCCCCCCCCCCCCAGGAAGCCTCCTTGCCTGACCGTAGCAGGAGAAGACCAGTGGCGGAGGCCTCGGCGGCCAGTGCAAGGCAGGGCTGACTCTCAGAGCTACCCCCGTGTCTTTGCTTTGGCACAATGTCTTCCCCAAACCCTAGAGTTGGAATGGGCCTTAGAGGTCCTCTAGTCCAGCCCTGGATGACCAGCCTCTACTAGGAGACTCCAGGGAAGGAGTGACCTCAAGGGGTGGCTGACAGCTCATACAGGCAGGGAGTTCCTCCAGAGGACTGGTTGGAATCTGCCTCCTTGCAGTTCCTGTGTACTCAGCCAACTGTACGGTAGTGAATAAGCCACAATTATGACCATCATGATTTACGTCACCTGTGCACCTAGCCTACAGACTCAGCTACCTCCCATCTAGGATGCAGAACTGAGTCGGCTCTCAGCCAAGATGAATGGAAACCTCCCAGTATTGGGAATGGCTGAGAAGATGTCGGGTGTCCTCTGAATCCAGAGGGGCTTCCACCCGGAGCCCAATAGGCAGAGGAGGGCGAGCGATCCTCTCCTGGCTGGCAGGTGCCATCGAGAGGCCTTGTAATCTGTCTCCCGCAGGCGGAGGAAGGATTGCTAGAGAAGCACCCAGCAGCCCCCCACCCCCTTCCCATCAGGGCATCTGCCCCTCCCTTGCTCAAAGATGTCACGGGGTGATTGCTGAAGGAGATGGGTGGAGGGAGGGTGGGAGGGAGGAAAAAGGAAGGAAGAAGGAAGGAATAGGAGAGGGAGAGGGAGGAGAGAGAGAAAGAAGGAAGGAAGGAAGGAAGGAAAGATGGGTCCAGAGGTAAAGGCCTCTCCCACCCTCTTCCCCACTGCCTCAGTCCTGGGAGAGTCCTGAGAAGAGCAAATGGTCCCAGGAAGAGAAGGGAAGGGACCGGCCTCTTTGCCCATCACTCACATGCCACTCACGTGCCCTCATCTGCAGGTCTCCACCCAGAAGGAGGTCCAGAGCTTCCCTCTGCCACTCCTTGGCCAGCCTGAGAATGGCCCAGAAGAAGACAACCATGTCCAGTTGGATGTTGGAAGAGCTTTCCGAAAAGGGAGAGCAGTGGGGAGAGAGGGGAGCCCGGGGAGTCGGCTGCCCATCCCTGATAGCTGCCCAGCCTTGAACAGAGAGGGGGACCAACTGGCCTTCAGGACCCCTGAATCCCAATCCTGGGATTCTCCAGCCCCCTCCCCAGCCCCTCCCTCTCTCTCCCTAAATCCTCCCCAGCCCTCGTCTCCCCTCTGTGGAAAGCTGCCCCCCCACCTCCCACCCCCAAGGGCGACCTAGCCAAATGTCCCTCCATTCAAGGACCTGGCAGGCCAAGCGCGGAGTTTTCCCCCTTGCAAAAATCAGCATGCTGAGACTTTGCCAAACCTCCCACGAAACGAAGGGTGGCATCACGACCGACCACAGAGGCCCAGGGACTCAGGAGCAGCTGGAATGCGTGCCTACACCCCTCCCCCCTCTCACCCACCCAGGTGAAGCAGCCAGGAAACAAGAATCCCCAAGCCCTGCAGGCCCCGGCCACGCTGCCCACCCCTCTGAAACTCCTTAGCCCAGGCAGCCGACGAGGGAGCTGGGCAAAAGGAGGGGAGGGAGGTGCAGGAAGACCGAGGTGGGCCGATGGTTGCCCCTGGCAGCCCTGGCACAACGTTTCAGGGCTCTGCTTTCTGCCTGTTGCCTGCCTCAGGGAGGGCTGCTGCAGGGAGGCAGGGAGGGAGACCCTCGCTGAGCCCCCAGGGGGCCTGAAGGGCAGGGCTCTCCTCCCCAAGCAAAACCAACAGGGAGCCCAGGCAATTGTGCCCCCACCCATTCTGGGGGCTTTAAGATTTTTCTCAACCCCCACCCCACCCATTGAGCAAGATCTCCTCCAGGATGGGTCCCTGGGCCCTTCCAAGGATCTCCGCATTCCAGCCTTGAGCATCTGCTGGGCTGGGGGCACATGGATTCACACACCCCCCACAGAGCCCTCCGGCTGCAGCCTGTGAACAGCACTGGCACCTCAGCCCCACAGAACTGGGGCTCAAACTTCAGAAGAGACCACAGAGAATGTCTCCAACCCTCTTTGCCTCCTGCCCCAAAGCTCTACTTCCGCCTTAGATTTCCAGCCCCACAGAGATGGAATTCCACCAGGCCCCCCTAAACCCAGAGCGACAAAAGGCCTCCCCACACTCCACACAGCAGGGGCATTTTGCAAACCTCCCAAAGGCCCCTGATACACCCCCCACACCTTATAACTGGAGTCCACAGAAGCCCCCTCCAAATTCTAGGCCATTCCAGAGTACAAATCCCATCACGCTTGGCCAGCATGCCCAGTTTCAGGGGAGCCTGGGTCAAATGCCCCTTCTGGGACGCCTCTTCAGCTTCAAAGACCAGCCTGACCCTCCCTTTCAAGGAAGACCCTCAGGGCCCCTGAAGTACCCCCACCCTTCACCCGGTTGGACTCTCTGCCCCACCTTGGCTGCTCTAGCCTGCCCAGCTGCTACCAAAACCCCCAGCAAGCAGCCAGGCTTCTCCTTGGATGAGCCCCCACCCCTCCATCTGTGGCCAGGGCAGCCGTTCCAAGATGCTTCCCAACTAGAACATCAACTGGGGCGGGAGGGGCCCGCTCTGCCCTCCTTCAGGACCATCCCAGCCTCTGCAGAGTTGAGGGAGGGAGGCGGAATCGGGGTGGGGGCTGCTGCGCCCCCTCCCCCCCCCGGACTGCAGTTGCGTAAAAGTTTAGCCAGCAGCCATTCCACAGGCGGGGGAGCGGGGTGGACCGCAGCCGGTGGCCCTCTCCCTCCCTCCCTCCCTCCCTCCCTTCCCGGGGCCGGGGCCGGGGCCGGGGCCGGGACCTGGCACCCACCCACTCTGGGCCGGCGCTGCGGGGCGCGCACCTCGGCCCGGGCGCAGCGCCCCAGGCGCGGCCCGCCGCTCTCCTTGGTGCTGTGCGCCCGACTCACCGTTTGCTGGAGGTCCGGGATGCCGATGCGCAGGACCAGGGCGTTGGGAGCTGGCTCGTCCATCCGCCCTGGCGGGGGAGAGGCCGGCGTCTCGGAGGAGCAAGGGCCGGGGCCGGGGGCGGCGGCGGGGGCGGCGGCGGGAGGCGTGATGGTATCATACAGGGTCTCCTCCCTGAGGCTGCTCTCCGTGCTCTCCCCAGGATCGCCGTTCACCACGCCGGCCTGCTGCAGCTGCTGACAGCGGTGCGGAGACTGCTCTTCTTCTTCTTCCTCCTCCTCCTCCTCTTCTTCTTCTTCCTCCTCCTCTTCTTCTTCTTCCTCCTCTTCTTCCTCCTCCTCTTCCTCCTCCTCCTCCTCCTCGTCCTCCTCCTCGTCCTCCTGCTGCTGCTGTTGCCTCCGCCGCCGCCGCCGCCGCCGCTGCTGCTGCTGCTCCGGAGCCTCATGTTTGCCGCTGGCTGGGCTGAGAGGCATGCTCTGCGCGCCGGGGACGCGTGCCTGCGCGCGCGCCTGAGAGTGGGCAAGGGGGAACGGGCAGCGCGGCTAGCGGGCGCACATCGGCCCCTGGCCCGGGGGACCTGCCGGCGGGAGGGGAGGGGGCTGCACGCCGGCGGGGGGGTGGCTGTGGCGGGGGCAGGGAGCCCAGGATTGCACGCGGCGGGGGGGGGGGATGTCCCATCCCCCAGGAGAGGGGAACACACAACACACACATTCCCACCCCAGAGAATTGGAGAGAAGTGGGGTGGGGGGGAGAGAGAGAGAGAGAGAGAGAGAGAGAGAGAGAAATTGTTTAATAATGGTCAATGACCTCCCCAAGTAAACTTTTTAGAAGTCCCAACCCCTCCCCTCCCAGGGGAAAATTGGTCTGGGGTCCAGCCAGCAATCCCTTCCCTTTCTCCTGCCCCAAAGACCCTCTAAGAGGTCCATCCTCCAAGGTGGCAAAGAGTCTTGCTGAGATGCCGCCAGCAGGTGCCCTTTGGCACTAACCAGTGGCAAGAGGTCCCACTTGGCGAGGCCCTCTCCCCCAATGATGTGAGGATCTCATTCATCTGAGCGTATGCTGAGGGCTTAACTGGGGTTGGACTAGAAGGCCTCCAAGGTTCCTATTATTCTAGATGTCGCTGGATGCCTATGCCCACAACCCATGGCATCCGTACCACCTACCCTCCTTGGTTCTCAAATCTCCAACTCCAGAACCCTTTCCCTGCCTCTTGCAAGCCATTCTGGCTCACCAAGAAAGAACAAGCCAGATTCGTTTTACACCTAACTACAATCCTGTTGCTTGTTGGCTTCTTGGTTCGATTTACAGCCTCAAGGCAGACCCTGTCATGCTCCCTTTAATATTGTGACCATCCCACCAGGCCCAGCCTCTCCTGGGCTTGGCAGGGCCACCCAGCCATCCTGGCTCCTAATCAAGGAGAATATTTGTCGCTCGGGATTGGCATGAGGGGTCCTTGGTGCTCACTGAGCCTGGCAGTTTTCTTGCAGACGTTTCATGACCCAACTAGGGAACATCATCAGTGCTGTTACTATAGCATTACCTAGTTTGGGTCATGAAACATCTGCAAGAAAAGAGCTAGGCTCCGAGAGCATCAAGGACCCCTCCTTCTGCTTTTTAAGCCATGGTTTGTAGTTCAGGACAACGGTGGCTTATTTAACCAACTTTAGCTGCCAAGAGAGAGTCTAAGGCTTAAAGGTAGGCCCAGGCTCCCCAGCGCCCAGCCTTCTGGGCCATTCTGGGTAATCCCCAGCACATGCCAAGCACCCCGGCAGGCAGGATGCCCACACAAAGAGGCTGCTTTTCATTCGCACACTTGCTCAGCCCTAAACTCCTCTGAAATTACATCCTGGGAATAAATCTGCCTGGATCAAACTTCTTGACTGGATACCAATAGCCTGCCTTTGTCAATTCTCCTTTCTCTTTTCATTTGTTTCTTCTTTAATCCTTGACCAATTGCTTATTTCAGTAAAAGGAAACTCCCCACCCCCCCATGTGGAAAAATGGGGAAGTTAGGGAGAGAGATATTGTTTGGGTTGGTAACAAACTGTGTACGGATTATATTTGTGTTCATGTATTATTAATTCAATTTATACTCAAAGTTATATCTAATGAATAAGTACATATTTCAAACAACCCAGCTTCCTTTTCCTCAGCAATAGAACAGGTTTAAAAGGGTTTCTTCACAAAGTACCTCCCCTCCCCCACTTTTGTTCACAACTATGCAATAAAACAACACGGCTGGGATGTGCCAGGCAGGTGTTTCCGCAACTCCAGCAGCCAAAGAGCCAACATTCCCTGGGATGTCAGGCCCAATAAAGTCACCAAAGCCCCCTTTGACAGCTCCTGGACTGTAAAGAGCCCAAAAGGGACCAGAGCCACGAGAGGAAATTCCGGTTTCACTTTTTTTTTAGCCTAGGGTGAAAAGGCCAAGGCCAAGGCCAATCCGGACATGCCGGGGGCTCCAAGACAACCTGGTTCAATGCATTCTTCACATCTTAGAAAACATGCTAGTTGAATCGAATCAGCTAAAGCCTTAGTAGCTGCGTTAGTGGGGTAACAAAATTGGCATCATGTGCAAAAGTTGACAAGTTTTAAACTTGGTTAACTTTTGGTGGCATAGGCTGTTGTCTGAATCTGGCCCAAGGAGCTGAGGGAAATGGTCATGGGGGAGGGAGGAGGAGGAGGAGGAGAAATGACTGTGTGCTGATAACAATGATGATGATACTGGAGCAGGAAGGGGAACAGAAAGGGGAAGGAAAAGGAGAGGTGTGGAAGAGGAGGAGGAGGAGGGGAAGAGGAAGGGGAAGGAGGGAGGGAGCAGAGGAGGAGGAGGAGGAGGAGGAAGCGTTCACATGTGAAAAAGTTGTGAGAAAGCTGAGCAGGTCCAACAAAGTGCTCTGCTCCTTCAGCCAGGACCAAGAAGTCCTGAGACTGGCAGCAGCAGCACCAGCCTTTCTGGCTTCCTGGCTCACAGTTGGCATCCCAGCCTGATTCTCAGAGCTGGCGTGAACAGCCCAGCCAGGAACTCCTTGCCTCTCTTCTGCCCTTCAGCACAGCAGCACAGCTTCCAAGGGAAGGGGCCCCCTCCACTCTTTCCTTGGAAGCCCCGGGGCCGAGCTCTCCTGTGCCATGTTGCCCAGCAACATGGGCCCCACTCATCCAATCAACCAGCTAAGCGTGAGCGACAAGGGATGGGGCAAGGTTTGCAGGCCGGCCTCCGTTCGGCTCCTGCAGAGCTTCCTTTAATTGCCAAAAATTGTTTTGTGAAGGCTGCGAAGAGCAAGAGCGAAGTGGCATCTCACAGCCCGCCTCGTGGGAAGGGGGAGAGGAGAGCTTTCCAGGGGGTGAGAAGCCAGGGGGGCTTGGGGAGTTATGAAAGGCAACGCGTTATGTAAGCAAGAATGCGCAGGACCATTTTCGGCCCCAAGGAACAGAGCGGCCTGGCCAGCCATGACTCGCCTTGGGAGAAGGTGGGCATTTCCTCACCCAGGAAGGTGCCAGTGCCCGGAGCCCAGCAGGGGAGCTGGACTTTCACCCCCCGCGTGAGGATGGATGGCAGGAGAGCCTCACCTGAGGATGGGGTTAGGAGCCAGGTGCTGCTCCGGCACGTGGCCAAGTGTACAAATTTTGATCCCATGACCACGGGGATCATGTGTTTCACACTTATGATCGTTGCAGCATCCACATAGTCACGGGATCAAAATTCAGAGGTTGGCAACTGACTCATATTAATGACGATCGCCATTAATTACTTCCTGGGAAAAATCAAGGGGGAAGTCAGATTCACTTAACGACAGTGTGACTAACTTAACAACGGAAGTGATTCACTTAATGACCGTGGCAAGAGAGGTGGTAAATAGAGGCAAAATGCACTTAACAACCATCTCATTTACTGCTGGACGTTTGGGGCCCAACTGTGGTCGTAAGTCAAGGACTTCCTTTACCCCAAAGCTTGCCAGGGGTCACAGAGACCCTCCGAGCTATGGGGCAGGCAGGCGGGGAGGAGCTTTGTCCTGGGGTTAAGCTTTGGGATTCCCCACCTGGCATTTGGGGGCTCCTGCTGCACTCAGACTAAGCTGGATTAGCGATGCTGGTTAGTTTATTAATTGGTCTTAAGCGCAGGCTAATCAATCCTGATTATGGCCACACAAGCTTCTCCAAGCGTCTCTGGCAGGACGAATTGGATTAATTTCCACCCAGACTGAGATTGGAGGTGTTGCAGTCCTACCCAAAAGGAGAGACCCGCCCTCACCTGTTGGGCACCTCAGGTGAATCGTCATAGCTTGGGTGCCCCCATTTCCACGTCATTTACCATGTCAGGTTGCCCCCAGCCCTGGAACCAACAGGTTGCATTCGCATACAACACTCATCCAGCCCAGAGAAAGGCCTGGCCGCTGCATTTGCCAGACCAGACGCTTAAGGTTAATTCGGGCTATTTCTCTGCAGCTTATTGTGAGGTGCACACCCAGGACGCTCGGGGAGCTTATGGTTCAGTGTATCGTACAATCCCAGAAAATGGGCTAATTCAGTAATGAGGTTAAGTGTGCTGTGCGAGTGGAGATTACAAGATTACAAGATGACCAACTTTTAATTATGTGAAACAGCCCTTGCCTCTGCTCTCCCCTCCCTCCCTCCCTCCCTCCCTCCCACTCTTCTCCAATTGTCTCTATAACTACAAAGAGATTTTGGGGCCAGGACCAGCTCCTATAGGTATGTGTAGAGAGGGGGGGAGGAGGAGGAGGAGGAGGAGGAGAAGGAGAAGGAGGAGGAGAAGGAGGAGGAGGAGGAGAAGGAGGAGGAGAAGGAGAAGGAGGAGGAGGAGGAGAAGGAGAAGGAGAAGGAGAAGGAAAAGGAGGAGTAGGAGGAGGAGGAGGAGGAGGAGAAGGAGGAGGAGGAGGAGGAGGAGGAGGAGGAGGAGGAGAAGGAGGAGGAGGAGGAGGAGGAGGAGAAGGAGGAGGAGAAGGAGGAGAAGGAGAAGGAGGAGGAGGAGGAGAAGGAGGAGGAGGAGGAGAAGGAGGAGGAGAAGGAGAAGGAGGAGGAGGAGGAGGAGGAGGAGAAGGAGGAGGAGGAGGAGAAGGAGGAGGAGAAGGAGGAGGAGAAGGAGAAGGAGGAGGAGGAGGAGGAGGAGGAGGAGGAGAAGGAGAAGGAAAAGGAGGAGGAGGAGGAGGAGGAGAAGGAGGAGGAGGAGGAGGAGGAGAAGGAGGAAAAGACCAGTGCCAGTGATCATGGATGCTGCAGGCACATGGCTTGGGCAGACAGTTGACCCCCTTGGCCATCCCTGAAGGTCTCTTGGCTGAAGAAGGCGGGAGTGGGCAAGCCCTTGAAGAGAAACAACCTTCCTGGAAGGCGGAAGCCTTTCACGAATGGTTTTTCTTCTAACCTAGGATGGAAACAGGCTGAGAAGTGCCAGCAAGGGTATCCCAGGAAAGATGCTCTGCTGAAGGCTGTGGCCCAGGAGCCCTCTGGCTCGGGTTGTGACCATCCAGAAAGGCCCACCAGCCTTGCTACTCCTCCAGTGGCACCAACCCAGCTAGCATCTAGGTAACCTTGTCCTTGAGCATCTGCCAAGGCTGCAGCTGCAGTGGGTCTCTCTTGCCAGCTCTCCACTGGGGTTATGGCCTGCGATAGCCATCTGCTTCCCCAGAAGACTTCCCCAGGGCCTGATCACGCAGGGAAGCGTGCTGCCTTTCTTTCCCACAGTTGGCAGGGATGATCCTGCAGAAGGATCCCTGGATCCCTTCCAAGAAGCTGGGAATCTTTTCAGGCAGAGGGCGCTGTGCACTAGATCTTCTTCTGGATCCACACCTCCTTCACCTTCTCCTTAATGGCCCTTTTCTGGTTAGAACCTGGATAGGAGCAGTCGTGGGAAGGAGGCAAGAGAAGAATCCAGAACACCGTTTTGCCTGGAAATTCCCACGAGTGAGATGAGCGCACCCCACGGCTTAATTTCCTTAGGAGGAGAATTCCAACCCAACAGACCAGAGCAATTCCAGGCTGAGGTCCTTCAAGCATCCTTAGAAGGGCTATTATTGTTTCTTAATTCACTCAATTAGATGAAAGCCTCCATTGAGGAAGTGGCCAGGCATCCATGCCAGAGGCTATCATCAGGCCCGCTGGAAAGGATATAATGGAGCCTTCGGAAGCATCTGTGGTTTAGAGGGTGGGAAGCGCTCAGCTGCAGAAGGTCCAGGATGGCGGGCTTAGCTGGACTTTTCCCAAGCAGGATTTCAAGCTGGGTTGCAGGACAGAGATGTCACTTGTCGTCTTGTGGGTGACCTCTGAAGACAGAGATGGTGGGACTGGATCTCTCGGTGGCTTTCCGTACTATCAACCATGATACCGTTCTGGCTGGCTTCAGGACGTGGGTCAGGAGGCACTCTCTTGTGGTGTCCCAAAGGTGCTTTTTCAAGAGGCAACTGGACTTTCTGGTTTTTCTTTGAAGGCATTTTGCTTCTCATCCAAGAAGCTTCTTCAGCTCTGACTGGACATCTTCAAAGAAAAACCAGGAAGTCCAGATGCCTCTTGAAAAAGCACCTTTGGGACAACCATGACCTGGAGGACTGAGAAGCTCCATAGACACTCGCTTGTGGTGGTTCTCCTGCTTCCTCGGTGGCCGCTGCCTGCAGGTGGGGCAGGGGAGGTCTAGCATTAGGCCCCTGTGAGGTGGGCTGCTCAGCGCTTGGGACTGCTACATCTCCCAGAAGCCACTGGCTGAGCTCCTCTGATGGCAGAGGCTGCGGGATTATCCATTTCTAGATCTCCACGCCAGGCTCTTCAGTGCTGGACCAGTACCTGGAGGCTGTGGGGAGGAACAGGCTGCAAGTCAGCCCTAGCAAGACGGAGGGGCTTTGGACCTTTGCCCCCCCCCCCCCGAGCCTGGTAAGGTGCCATCTTGGACTCTTGATGGGGTTTGTACTTTCCCAAACAGAGCTGGTGCACAATTTGGAGGTTCTTCTGAACTTGCACATCCTGTTCTTGGTGCTCTCTGAGCTTGGTGATTTTCTTGCAGGTGTTTCATGACCCAGCTAGGGAACCTCATCAGTGCTAGAAAGGAGGGGGACTTGCTTTCTGTTTAAATACCCCTCCCCTTCTAGCACTGATGATGTTACCTAGTTTGGGTCATGAAACGTCTGCAAGAAAACAACCAAACTCAGAGAGAACCCCAGAGAGAAGATTGAAACACACCGCCAGACTTTGCAAATAGACAGGAGGGAGGAGGGGGAGGAGGAGGAGGAGGAGAAAGGGAAAGAGAGAGAGAGAGAGCCTGCCTGTATCTGGGCTGGAGGGCGCTTAAGTCGCCTTCTTTCCTAGGGTAAATCCTCCTTTCTCACAGGAGGGGCAGCACCCCCTTGCCTGATTTCCCCATCCTCCAGGCCCCCAGGCAAGAGACGCTGTCAAACATGCAAGTCCACCAGCTTCCTGTGTGAAGGTTTTGTCCCAAGGTTTTCACAGCCAACCAGTTTCCACACAACGTGCTCCTCGGGTTACCAGTTCCGCTTCTCTCCGTTGGCCACTGTGCAGACACCCCACCAGGGGAGCCCCTCCCCTCGCCTGTGGGACGGGCAGCCAACGCTCCATTTCTCAGCTTTCAGGGCAGACCCAGAGGGAGCCCATTGAAAGCAAAAAAAGCCACCACCACTTCCTTCCTTTTCACTTTGCCTTGAGGGCTGCAGGCCGTCTTCTGCCGACAGACTCCAACGGGGTGCAGGGGTGGGTGGGAAAGTGGGGGCTGTGTCACCATACGAGGGAAGGAAAGCCGAGATCTGGTTGCCCTCTTTATGCCAGCTTCTTCTCTCTCCCAACCAGCCCTTGGAGCGAAGGGCTCAGCCGTCCCTCTAGCAGCCAAGCCCCCTGACCGCCTACCCGGCACCCAGATCCCCCCCTCTATTGTGGGGAAGGGGCTGTGCATTGCCAGTTTCAGGAGAAGCCAGAAAAGCTCCCCTGGAAGAGTCCGCTCTCAAGGGAGGGAGAAGAAGCTGGAGGGGTTCCTCACAGAAACCCCTCGGCTTCCAGAGTGGTGGGGATCTCCCAGCCCATGACAAGGAACACCTGACTCTGTTGAGCTTCCACAACCAGCTGGACTCAATGGAAGCCAAGTTTGCCAAATTTGGAACAGATCAGAATAAGAGCTGGAAGGGACCTTGGAGGTCTTCTGATCCAACCCCCTGCTCTGGCAGGAAACCCTGTACCGTTTCAGACAAATGGTTGTCTAATCTCTTCTTCAAATCCTCCAGTGATGGAGCACCCACAACTTCTGGTGGCAAGCCGTTCCACTGGTTAATTGTTCCCACTGTCAGGAAATTCCTCCTTAGTTTCAGGTTGCTTCACTCCTTGCTTAGTTTCCACCCATGGCTTCTTCCCCTGCCTTCAGGGGCCTTGGAGACTAACTCAATGCCCTCTTCTCTGTGGCAGCCCCTCAAATATTGGAAGACTGCTATCATACCACAGGTGGGCCACCTCCCTTGAAAAGGGCAGGTTCTTGAGGTCTATAACAATTGTGCTCGTAAACCGAGGACTAGCTGTGTTTGCAACTCAGCACAAACTCCTGACGCAAGGAAAGCCCAGCCAGAGGGAATAAATCTTGATGCGGGATGGGGGGAAAGGCCGGCCTCCTCCTGCTTCTGATCATGCCAGCGGTCAGAGAAGGCTTCATGCCACCATGTGACCCCTGAGATCCTGGGTTCTCCTGCAGCCGGTAGAGCCCATCTGGTGCCAAAGGGGGGTGTGGGGTCCAGGACCCAGGTGCCCTTTAGAAGGCGGAGACTTCAACTCCCGTGATACGTCTTTCTCCCAGCTGCAAACTCATCATTTTCTTTGCAGACTTTCAGGCTCATTTCAGACTTTTGGGTGCATAGAAGGACGATCCCATCCCACCAACACCCTTTCCCAACAGGCATGGGGGCCTTCCAAATCCAACCACACTCCAGGGTTGCCTTTCCTAACTGCTGTGCTCCTGTAGCACACGGTGTTCCTGGGAATAAACCAGATGACGCCAGAGCTGGCACTGCACGCCGAGACGATGGCTGGGTTCCCACACATGGCAGGAGACAAAACAGCCCATCCGTTGGAGCCCGGACTAGGTTGTCGGGCGAAGTCGGCTCTGTGAGCGGCAAACCCCCGAATTGTTCCACTGTGGATGCCTCTGAGCCCAGACCCTCCTGGCCAAAGCCCTCTTCTTGCCCCTTTCCCTTGGGGATGGGAAAGGCCTCCTTCGGGACAAGTGATTCCCACGGCTTCCCTTGGGAGCTGGAGGCAAGATGGCCTCATCCATGGCAGGCTTCGACGCAGACAGGGTGTGGCAGCTGCCCTTGGCCTCCCTCCCAGCCTTGGAGTCTATGACAACCCAGCTTTGGCCCACGGCTGCTGGTCCTGAGCCTCTGCTCCAGTTTCTCTGCCTCCTCCTTCAGAAGCCCAGCTGTATTCTCTCCAGGCGAATGCAGAAGAAATGGAGGAATTCTTTGGCAGGTGGGGCCTATCGCCTAGAGTGGCTTTTTTTGGCAGAATCTGTGCCCTGGGAAGGCCCCGTGAGGCCACACTGTCAGAAGCAGAATAGAGCCGGAAGGGACCTTGAGGTCTTCCAGTCCAACCCCCTGCTCAAGCAGACGATCCCATACATTTCAGACAACTTACTGTCCAGTCTGGTTAATTGTCTTCACTGTTAGGAGGCTTCTCCTCAATTCCAGGTTGCTTCTCTGCTTGATTAGTTCCCATCCGTTGTTTCTTGTCCTTTCTTCTTCTTCTTTTTTTTTTTTTTTGCTTTAATTTATATGCCGCCCTTCTCCGGAGACTCAGGGCGGCTTACAGTGTGTTAAGCAATAGCCTTCATACTTTTGTATATTTATACAAAGTCAGCTTATTGCCCCCACAAACTGGGTCCTCAATTTACCTACCTTAGAAAGGATGGAAGGCTGAGTCAACCTTGCGCCTGGGGAGATTCGAACTTGCAGTAATTGCAGGCAGCAGTTGTTAATCACAGTGCTTTAGTCCACTGTACTACAGGCTCTTTCCTTCAGGTGCTTTGGAGGATAGGCTGACCCCCTCTTCTTTGGGGCAGCCCCTGAGATATTGGAATATGTCCACCCCTGCTCAGGGCAGGCATCCAAGCGGAAGCATCCCGGAGGGATGGCCAAAGAGCCTCCGTCTCTCTGGGGCACCATGGATGAAGTGCTCTTGCTCTGCCCATCCGGATTGGCCATCCTGAGACTGAAGTCCATCTTCCCCTGTCCTCCTCTGAACCTCTCCCCTTATGCTCCAGGGGACATTGGACCAATATCCCCTCTTCTGCCTATAGGCCTGGCAGGCTGTCAGTCCCAGCTGCAGCCCACACGTTCAGGTCAGCCTCCCATCGTCCACACCAGGCTTCCTTCTTCCCTTTCCAATGGGGCCTCTGGGTGTGGGCTGCACCCTCTCACCCTCTTTTCCGCAAAGTCCGGCTGAGCTGCTGGTGCGGAGCAGACGCTTGACGTGGAGAAAGCCTCCTGAGGAAAGAAGCCGTCAGAGGGAGGCTCAGGCAGGGGGGTCAAAGGGGCAACCAGCCCGGGAGCGTTTGGAAGCCCCAAGAGAGCGAGTCCAACTCTCTGGAATGCCAGCTGCAGGCCTAGGAAGATTCCTGTCAAAGAGGCTTGAGCAGGAAAGTAGCTAGTTTACACCCTACCTGTCTGGGTCTGGCTGTTCGCACCTGAGAGGGACTGAGACCCCTGGGCCTCAGCCCGACTCTACCGAAGGCAAAGCACCCTCCACTTTGGGAAGGGCAATATTGGGAGCTTGCCAGTGGGACCATCTGCAGCAGGTGCCCGGAAGCCCCCCCCCATCTCTCTCTCCTTTCCCCTCTTTCTTTCTTATCCTTTTTCTCTTTCTCTTTTTTCTTCTCTCTGTCTTTTTTCTCCTTTTTCTATTTCACTTTGTCTCTTTTTCTCCTTTCTCCTTTTTCTCTTTCTCTTTTTTCCTCTCTTTCTCTCTCTCTCGCCCCCTCCCCCCACCTGTGCCCCCTGGTTCTGTAGCCTAGCAGCTGAAGCCCTCTGCTTGGGAGCTGGAGATTTGGGGGCCATGGTGGGGGGAAGTCAGATTTCCCGTGCAGAGAAGAAGAGTGAAGGCAAAGCTGCAGCTGTCACCATAGGAACCCCGGTGAATATGCAAACCTGAGTAACCATAGGAACCCGGGCAGCATTGCTCAGCAGCAGAGACCCCCCTCCCGGGCAAGAGGGACCAGGGCACGTCAGGATGTCGCCCCCAAGGCTGACGGACACAGGAAACGTGTCATCGTCCCGTGGAGGGATTCAGATGCCCGAGGACACCTCTCTTCCCTCCTGGCCCACCCCGTGAGAAATGGCCACTGGGAAGAGGAGCACCTCCTGATCTCGTGGCCATTGGCGGGGCACTTTTGGGGCACCTGCCTGGCTGCCTGGACGGAGGCCAGCTCCGCCCTCTAAAAGGGGTGAGACCCCCCCTCCCCTCCATCCTTGCCAAGGTCTTCCTCTGAAAGGGGCTTCTGGGGGGCACCCCAACTTCCCAAGTAGACCCTGCGCTTCTCTCCCTAGCCCCCGTTAGGCACCGAGGAGGGTCGCTCAGAGGCTGCTCTAAGCCCGAATCTGGAATCTGAACAAGAGCAGCCCAATCTAGGTTAACGTTAGGACCGTGGGAGCAATCAAAGCCCCGTCAGGGCTTTCCCGTGAAGCCCCCCTGATTCCTCCTGGCAAAGAGGAGGCTATGATTTAAATTTGGAGGCTTGGCAACTGACTCACATTGATGACGGTGGCAGTGTCCAGGGGTCACGTGATCCTGTTGTGACCTTTTGACAAGCAAAGTCAACGGGGAAGCCAGATTCACTTAACAACTGGGTTACTCACTTAACAACGGCAGTGATTCAGTTAACAACGGTGGCAAGAAAGGTTGTAAAATGGCAGAAAAATTTCATGTAATAAATGTCTCATTTAGCAACGAAATTTGGGGCTAAATTGTTGGTTGTAAATCGAGGACTACTTGTATAAGGCAGTTATAAATAGAATCAATATTAGCAATCAACCGATGGAACAGAAGCTGTGGGGGCTCCATCACGGGAGGCTTTCAAAAAGAGACTGGACCGTCATTTGTCTGACATGGTACAAGATCTCCTCCTGGAGCAGGGGGCTGGACTGGAAGACCTCTGAGGTCCCTTCCAACTCTGTTATTCTATGTTTAGACCCCCAAAGGTTCAGCCATGTGTGGAGCCCCCTGTCTGGAGGAGACCCAGAAGGAAGCCCCATTGAGCTCAATGGAGCCAGCAGAGGATGGCAAGACGGCACGCTTCTCTACGCTTTTCGCTGGCGCCTGGCAAGCCGAGGGAAACGGCACGGGCTTCTGTGGTGCCCACCTGCCTGGGAAGGGCTTTTCCTGTCGCACGCTGCCAGAGAAAATATGGGAGTACATAAGACCAGGCGGCATGTTTTATAGATAAGCCAAACAAAGTAATGTTCTATGCTAATCGAGTGATACATTATGCATTACATGTCATTAGAGCAGTAGCGTTAAGTTTTGAGTTTGTTAAGAAATCAATCATCCCTGCCTTTCTGTTTTCCTCAAACTCGAAGAGGAAAAAGGAGCAGCTGATCTCCGGGGCTTCAGATTTAGATCTGTTTCCTGTGAAGGAGGCCCTGGGGACAATCACCAAAGGGTGCCCATCTACAGAAGGGCAAAATTGCAGAATTGCAGAGTTGGAAGGGACCTTGGAGGTCTTCTAGTCCAACCCCCTCTTCTCAAGCAAGGAGGCCCCATACCAGGGGTTTCCAAACTTGGTAACTTTAAGACTTGAGGACTTCAACTCCCAGAATTCCTCAGCCAGCATGTCTTAAAGTTGCCAGGTTTGGAGACTCCTGCCCTATACCATGCTATACCATACTATACTATATGTCAGAGGGGAATGGGCCCTCTGCTGCCCTCGTCCAGTTCCTGCCCTAGAGATTGTCTGGGTATAACCCTCTCTCCCCTTCCCCTCCCCTCCCACACACACGCTTTCTTCTTCCACAAGTTAGGGAAAACCCCAGCGGATATTCTCACAACCACCATGCAAAGCAAACCTTCCTCACTATTAACTTGCGTACATTTCTTTGTCGTTCAGTTCAGGAACAACTCCTACTGGTTGGATACTCAGAAAACCAGCTGAGGCTGCAAAGAGAGCGTTCCGTTGCGCAAAGGCCGGCCACTCATCCGCCTGACAAGGGAGGCCGCGGAGGGTCTGTGACAACTCCCCCCTCCCAAGTCACCACTGCCGACTTGCTGCGGACAATTCACCACGGGAAAGACCCGCTGCGGGTCAAGAGTTACACTAATATTGAAGAAATAGCGGAACAGAATCATTAAAGAAAGGATGACCAAAGAGGGACAATATAAAATGTGAATGACAAACATTAAAATATCTTTGAAATCATTTTAAATTAGGATTGTCAAATTCAAGGCCCGCTGGCTGGATCTGGCCCACAGAGTGCTTAAATCGGGCCCACAGGGCCGACCTGGAAATAGCAAAGGACCAGCCAGTGGTGCCTCTGATAGCAAAAATGGGGTGCGGGGGGGGGGGGGGCGCACACACATTTTGGCCGGCAGGTGCTGCAGGAGGCCATCCAAGCCGTCTCTCCCCTCCCACGGTCGGCCCTCAGAGGAGAACTACAATGGTGATCCAGCCTTCGAAGAAATCCATTTTGACAGCTCTGTTTTAAATAATTAAATCGAATTGTTGAATTGTCCTGCAATGACTTGTCTCACAGCACATTGCCCATAGCGAGTTGATCGTGGTGGCCTTGTTGGCTGCAGTGAGTTGTCCCATTCTGGACACAGGTGTGGCTCAGGTAATGCCCCTCTGGGACAATAGATCTTTGCAAGGTAAGGGGGAAGAGACAGGGGTCTTCAGTTTCCACCAGCAGAACAGGACCCCCTGGCCTTCACCACTCTTCCTTCAGGGACGCAAAGTTCACCGTGAGTCCTTCCTGGAGGCTCAATCCCATGCAGCTGGTTTGCAATGGCCATTTCTGAGGGCAGGAAGCCAAATTGCAGGAATTGGGAAAAGCAGCTGTGCCCGGCACGGCACGCAGGGAGCGAGGAACAGCTGTGTGGAGCCCTTCGGTGAATTCCTGCCTGAAGGAATGTGCCGGGCCTCTTCTTGCCTTGCCTGATGTTAAGGTCAAGCAGGAGCCTTTGAAGTGGGATCCAGCGAGGGATGTGGACCTCTGAGCCACATCTGGCAAAGGTCAGTATTGTTTGTCGAAGGGGTCTTTTGAGCATTCCGTCCACCTGGAAGCCCATAGATATTGCGCAATTGTCTGGCTGATTTTTCATGGCGAGAGGTGGCTGCTCCACATGATGCTTTATCTGCTCTGTTTACGCTCAGACCAGATGTTCCCAGGGAGAAGCTGAGCAGGGGCTGAACCCAGCCAGCTGCCCACCCTGGAGTTGGAGAATCTGGCTCCAAGCCCCGAGGCTCACTTGGACAGCCACAGTGGGAAGGTCTTCTTCCAATAAACAGTCCCTGCTCCACATTCTTCTTCTTCCTCTTAACCCAACTCAGAAGATCCTCTTTGACCGAAAGCCTCCTTCCCAAAAGGGCAGGGCTTGGGTTACACACTTCTAGCCAGAACTTGGCTGCTTTTGACCCCCCTGGCTTGGATGAACCACCGGCAGAGTGTGTGAGTGAGAGATCAGAGGGTAGGAACGAAAGAATCTGAGGAAGAGGAGAGGGAGGAGGAGGAGAAGGAGGAGGAGGAAGAGGAGGAGGAAGAAGAGGAAGAGGAGGAAGAGGACGACTGTGGAGTCCTTAGTGCTCTCATTACCTAGTTTATTTTTTTATTTTTTTATTGGAATTTGTCAAACAAAAACGTGAACAAGAATAAGAGAATAAAAATACAACGACAGGGACGATAGGCAGGTTAGTGTACTTATGCATGCCCCCTTAAGTATGAAGGAAGGTCCACGGAAGTCAATTTGTGACTGAAACTGTGAAAATTTGTAGCTGAGACAACTGAAACATCTGCAAGAAAACAACCAACTCAGAGAGCACCAAGGATCCTTCATTTCATCCCTGAGCTACACATATTCTCCTTTATTGGTAGGATGGATTTACACTTCATAGAAAGCCCAAATAATTGTTAATGGAGGTCTAACAAAACCCTATGAGATACAAAAAGGAACAACACACAAATGGGTGCTGCCTTCTCTCTTGTTAATTCTGGTTCTTGAAAATACTGGCTCAAGATAGACGACAGGAGGAGGGAAACATGGAACTAAGGATTTAAAAAGAAACTTATAAACTAAGGGCTTTTGCAGATGATCCTTTAAAGATCAACATTGAAATATTAATGGACAAACTAAAAGAATTTGATGCATTAGCAGGTTTCAAGATTAATTGAAGACGGAGATGTTAA
Organism: Arizona elegans; assembly: GCA_022577455.1. Classification (NCBI taxonomy): domain Eukaryota; kingdom Metazoa; phylum Chordata; class Lepidosauria; order Squamata; family Colubridae; genus Arizona; species Arizona elegans. The sequence goes on along the minus strand of JAKOOJ010000007.1, from coordinate 90,349,582 downwards.
CAAAAAATGTGAAAATAGAAGATTAAACAGAATTGATGAATGAAACAGGTTTTGAGACTGAGAAGAAGGTAAAATATCTGGGTATCGCTTTGACAAATATGAATTGTATGTTACTCCAAAATAAGCATGTTAAGACATGGAATGAAGTTTAAAAAAGGTCTGTTAAGAAGGGAGAAATTACAACTGTCATTGCCGAGGAGAATTTCTGTGATAAAAATGAGTGTCTTGCCTGAAATGATGTTTTGTTTCAGACAAAGCCTGTTTTGACAACCGATGCACCATTTAAATAGAGGCGGAAGGATATAGCTAAATTTGTATAGAAGGGGTGGGAAAAAAACCCGCGAGTTAAATATAAAGTGTTACAAAATGCAAAGGAAAATGGAGGATTGGGTATACCTGACCTGAAATTGGTTTTGCAAGCTTGCTGTTTGGTTTGGATGGACGAGGGAATGTTGTTGCTGAGAAACAGAAAACTTTGGGAGTTAGAAAGACACATCCTGAAATTTGGGCGGCATGGATATTTGTGGAACAATAAAATCATGTGGATTTAAAAAATTGTTTGTGTTAAGATGTGCACGTTGAGAATGGGGTTGTGCCCTAAAACACCCATGTGGCTCTCCAAGACAAGAAAAATTTTGCAGAGGAGAAATAAGAGGAAAATAAAAATGTCTAACTCATCATGAGATACTAGAATTTTGTCAAATTAATGTAAAATAAAATCAAGAGAAGAACTGGTGGTAGAGGAATATGGTTGTGAGCCGTTATTCCTTTGCAATTATTAGAAGGATTTAAGCTAGACAAAACAATTTATGGTTTTGAACATTGAAACACTGAATTTGAAATAGAATTGTTTACAAATGATGAACGCCGAATGACTAAAACTTATAAACTTTTACTGAAATTTGAAACAGAAGAAAAACAAGTGGAAATAGATAGGACTGAAGATTTTGGTTATAATATACAGATGGACCAATGAGAAAATAGGTGGGTTGAGGATTGAAATTTACCCTGTATTAAAATGATTTTAAATAAAATGATCTACTATTGATATATGTCATCAGAGGAATTGTCTAGAATGCATAAACACGCATAAAATTCATGTTGGAATGTTGTAGATGCATGAAAAAAGGAGAAAAATTTGGATTCAAATACATGCACCGATTCAGAGGATTTTAAAGATTAATTAGCAACTGAGACCAGAGGTTTGATGTACAAACAGTTGGGGAAAAGTTACAGAAAATTGGTTTTTGTACATGATAAATGCAGTGATATTGTTGCATGCACAAAATTTGGAAAGTTTTGGCATTATTCTCAATGGAGGGATGGTTAGTGAAGATGATGGAATTTGCTAAGATGAAGAGACTGACTTCTTTGATCAAAGAAAAGACAATATCTACATTTATTGCTAACTGCACCTTATGGACTTTTGCGAAAAATAGGAAAAAAATGAATTTAGGATTTAGAATTTTATAATTAAATACAATAGACTATAGAAAAAAATACGTTGCAACCATTGAATAAGAGGTGATTTTTTTGTAATAGTGCTTAAAACTCCTGTCAACAAGAAGTTACCTCTTTGCAACTTTTTTCTTTCTTTTCTATTTTTATTTTAATTCCCCTCCCCCTTTCTTGCAATGTAGCTTTCTGTTCGACTTCTTCCCTTTTCTTTTTTTACTCTCCATTACTGAGTTATATTGATGAGTTGGCCCTGACAGGAGAGAATCTGTATGGATGTTGAGCCACAGGGGAGCCCATGGATTACGCCAGAGAGGAGGGCCTGTTTGGGGGCTTCGACAAGAAACTTCTCAAAGCCCCCGGAGCGAAGCAACCTAGACGTAAGAAGAAATTTCCTGACAATTAGAACAATGAATCAGTGGAACAACTTGCCTCCAGAAGTTGTGGGAGCTCCAACACTGGAAGCTTTTAAGAAGAGACTGGACAACCATTTGTCTGAAATGCTATAGGCCCTAACCCTAACCCTATACTATAGGGTTTCCTCCAGGCCTCCAAGGTCCCAGAAACCTACCACAGACATGGTGCACAGATCAAGCAGAACATGGACAACCAAGTTCACATCTGAAGACATAAGCTGCTCACTGAAAGAAATTGGCGTAGTACAAGGTAACTATTCTACCAGTAGACATTTGGCTCCCACTTAATATAGTGTCATTCATTCATTCATTCATTCATTCATTCATTCATTCATTCAGTTTATATGCTGTCCATCTCATTCTCCAATTCGAAGAGACACTTGTTTGGCAGGCTGAGGCAAAGGGGCAGTCCTGGAACCAGTGAAATCTGGGGGCTGGGCAGGGGACAGAATGGATCTGCCCTCAGGGTGGAAGGGATTGATTGCCACTCTCCAATTGGCCTTTTCAGTCACACTAGATGCTGTTTTAGGACCTCTTTCCAGAGCACGATACCAGAGTCTCTTGAGACTGAAGGATGCCAATGAAGATCTCATCGAAACAGCAACTCTGAGAGGCTTACAAAATGATCAAAACATAAAAATTAAGGAAGACTAAAGACTAAAAACCTGCAGGACAGGAGTCCTGGGGGTCGCAGTTCTTCTCTCTCCCCCATCAGCCACCCCCAGTCTGGAGCATCCCCCATCCTGGTCCCAAGCCAGAATGTCGGGCTCTCCCAGGAAGACAAAAGGGTTGGGACCAACTTCACCTCTGGTGGGAGGATGTTCCTCAGGGCAGGGGCCACAGCAGAGCAAAGGCTCTTTTCCCGGACTCTGCCAAATGGAATTCTTTGGCCGATGGGATCCAAGGTCATGTTTTTCTGCTGGGATGAGTGGGGTGGGCTAATCTCATGGGGGTGAGACGGTTCCTCAGATACCCTGGACCTACGAAGATCAGACAGGGCTTTAAAAGTAATCACCTGTAGGATTACATCTGTGCCTGATGTCATCAACGCCTTGAACTGGAGCCCAAAGCAAAGTGGCAACTGGAGCTGCTGGGGCATTAGTGGTGCCCTACGATGCCACCGGAGGACTCTCTACACGGAGCTACTGGGTTGTAGCTGCCAAACACTCTTCAAGGGTAGCCCCACATAGAACGGGTTGCAGTACAGGTCGTCCTAGACTACAGCTGTTTGTTTAGCGAGCATTTCGGAGTTACAGCGGCACTCGAAAAAGAGACTCATAACCGTTTTTCACGCTTCTGAAAGCATCCCCGTGGTCACATGATCCAGGTGCTTGGCAACAGGTTCATATTTATGTCAGTCGTAGTGTCTGGGGTCCTGTTATCCCCTTTTGACAAGGAAAGTCAACAGGGAAGCTGGATTCACTTCACAACCCTATTACAAACTGGACAAGTGCAGTGATTCACTTAAGAACTGTGGCAAGAAAGGTCGTAAAACGGGGTGAAACTCACCAAACAAGCGTCTCACTTAGCAATGGAAATTTTGGGCTCAGTTTATGGTCATAAATCGAGGCCTACCTGTAACCCAGCTGAGAGATGACCAGGATGGAGTGATCTCGTGGGGATGGCCTTGAAATGGAACCGTGGCATTGCTGGGAACGGGGTCAAGTTTGGGCGAGGCTCATTTCTTGAGCTGCTTTAAATGCCATTTCAGTCGCCCTCCCTCTCAGCCAAGCTTCGGTGCCTTTGAGGGAGAGACCCCGAGAGCCCTTCCCCCCTCCCCTCTTAATGGGACTGGGAACACCTTAATGGGAATATTAGGGGCCTGCACCCAGAATGCCTTACACTATTTTCAAGGGGATGCTGGAAGACTCAGGCTGGTTGCCATAGAAACCCCTTTGTAGCCTCACTGGGGGAAAAATGTGGGGGGGGGATCCCGTTATTAAAGACTTTCCACCCCTGGATTAATTAAAGGAGAGGATAAAGGCACGGTGAGCTCTCCGGACGGGAAGCAATTACAGGTAAAAGAGGAAGAAAAGAGGCATTTCTAAATAAATGGGTGGTAATTTTATGGTAAACTGTATATTGCTTTCTCGTGCCTCTCTTTGAAAGGGATAATGAGGGGGAAAGAAGGAAAGATCGGGGTTGCAATCATATTCTAAGATAATCAACCCTCTGATTTGCAAAGCGACAGGCACCGACCGAGGCTTCCTTCCAGGGCTGCAAAGGAACCAGCTGGCCGTGAGGTGGATTGGAAGCCGGCATAGAAATAACAACAATTCTGAACTACAGGCTTTATCTGGTGAAATTCATGAGCTGCGTCCCCCAACCATATGCTGCGCCCTAAAGCCAGGCCCATAAAGCACGAGAGCTGCTGTTGCTAGACGCGGCTCTGCCAAAGGGCTATTCCGGCTTAAAACGGTCCCAACCACAGGCCGAGGTGGCATCCGGGCTTCTGTCCAAGCAGCGCTAAGCTCAGGTCTGCCTCCTCAAGCCTCTTGGCCGCTGCCACGGGCAGTCCTCGGCTTACGACCAAAAGCCGGGCTAGAATTTCTGTGGCTAAGCAAGGCGGCTTTTACAGGAGCCACACCCGATTTTATGATCTTGTTTTGCCACGGTTGTTAAGGGACTCCCTGCCGTTGTTAAGTGAATAGTGCAGTCATTAAATGAGACTGGCCTTCTTCCTTTGACTTTGCTTGTTGGAAGCCAAGGAGGGAGGTTGCAGATGGTGACCGTACGACCCGGGGACCCTGCAACGGCCGTATATACTGTACATACCAGCTAAAATTTGCTAAAAAGAAAGGAAAGGGAAAGGGAAAGGGAAAGGGAAAGGGAAAGGAAAGGAGGGGGAAGGGAAGGGAAGGGAAGGGAAGGAAACTCTGGACTGAATCTGGAAAAAAAGCAGGAGGAGGCAACTTTTCTCAAATGGCATAAAATGAGCCTTGATGAAGTGAAATCGGATGAAAGGAGCTGCAGGCTGACAAAAGGCTGCCAGGTGCCTTCTGGGTTTCTTCCCAACTGCAGACCCCCAGGCCTCACACACACACACACACACACACACACCGAATCAGGAAGAATGTAGGCGCCCTTTTTGGGTGGGGAGACTGAAACTCCCCAGCAGGATTCTGTGCTTCGTTTCGGAGCCTCTTCCTTGTTGAGAGGAACTCTTAGTAAGCGCTGAGCTTCCTCAGGATTTGGTGTGAGATTCCTGCTGAAGGAAGGAAGATGGTTGTATCGTTTGGAGCACGGCCCCCCTGTGCTGCTGTTTCCAGCAGCTGGCACGACAGATAGACTGCCTCTGGCTGTGGCGTTTTCAGGCTGCTTTCAATCCTCTCCTTTCAAAGAGCCATCCCAGTGCTTGGAAAGAGCTCCTTGCTGCAGGGAGTTTCACAGACTAGCCAAAGGCTCTGTTCTTAAATCTCTTAGCCCAGCCCATGGGAGGGTCCTGGGTTCTAGTGTCTCTCCTGTCTCCTCCCACTGGTTGGGATCTTTCTGCAAGACGAGGGGTCTCCAAACATGGCCACTTTAAGACTTGTGGACTTCAACTTCAAATTCTGGGAGTTGAAGTCCACAAGTCTTAAAAGTGGCCAACTTTGGAGAGCCCTGTGCTAGAGAAACGAAGACCTGCCAAGAAAGGCAACTGGCATGATGGGGGGGGCACCTTTGCCCCTCAAAGACCCCCCCCAAAGATTGCTCCTTTCCTGATGGCTCTGTGCCTTCCCAAGGCCAAACTTTCTGCCCTCCTTCGGTCAGGGACGTGGCTCCCCTTGGGGCAACTGCTGGCATTTCATGGGGCATCTTTTGCAACCTTCAAAGATATTGAACTTTCCCATCAGGATTTCATTCTGCGAAATGCTTTTAATGACTCCTTTCTCCGAGCTGGAGGAGCTGTTTGGGGCAAGGGGTTTGCCTGAATTACAGGCAGGATGCTCTGGAAATCTTCACAGATAAAATCCTGCAAGGCCTCCAAATGGGGAAGAATCCCCCAGCCAGCCTCCGTGCAGGCACGGTTGCCATAGGAACGAGCAGGGATGCTCTCATGCTGAGTCCCAAATGTCTAGGGCAGGATTCATCCCCCCTTCCTTTGCTACGATGCCCTGGAAATGTGGGTCTGGGGGCACCAAGAAACAGTGAAACGAAGGCCAAGAGAACTGAGGAACCGTCCATGCCAGAAGGCCAGCCTTCCTCTCCTCTCATCTCTGCAGACACTGAAAAAGACGTTCCAGAATATATTCTACAAAATATAAAACCTCCCTCCATTCTGCAGGCCCATCTCCACCACCAAGGCTGTATTTTCACACTGTGCCAGGCAGCCTTGTGCTCTCCGAAGCCTGGGACCACAGAAGCATTTCAGACACGGAGGGGATGATGGGATGCACGGAGCTTGACCCAAGGCCATTTTGGTCCCGGGATGGCCAGCTTGGCACCCACCAACAATACCATCCTCCCACCACCACTGACAGGGCAAGCCACTTGTAGATAAACACAGAGCACTAACACTGATGCTGTTTCCTAGTTGGGTCATGAAACGTCTGCAAGAAAACCACCAAGCTCAGAGAGCACCAAGGACCCCACAGTTCAACCCTGAGCTGCAACATAGTCTCTTCTATTAATACCATCTTTGTCCGCTTTCCAGCAGTTGGTACTAAAAGGGCACATTACTGCCATGACGGCTATGTTCATTCTACGTCTCCACAAAGAAAAACAATGGACGGGTTGGCTTAACGACGGATGCTTTTGCTTAACAATTGTGGCATTTGCTTTACAATCACCAATTTTAATTTATAAAATTGAGCATGATCAAATGGAGACCTGCTTTACAACCACCACCACGGTTTACGACCAAAGTTGCGGACTCAATTATGGTCGTAAATCAAGGACTACCTGTAGGAAAATGGCTGTTGAATTCTCAGAGAAACAGAATGTTCTAGCAACACCATCAGGAAGGGTCCCTAGTGACAGAATTGAATTGAATGGAGCATTTTATTTGGCCAGGTGTGATTAGACACCCAAGGAATTTGTCTCCGGTACGGAAGCGCTCAGTGTTACATGCAAAGCAATAGACTAATTAACCATTATTTGATAATGAATAATTATAGAACTAATTGGAAGCCGGAACAAACGTGTCAATCACAAATAAGGTTACGTGAAATGCAGCTTCGTGGGCTACATCTCAGGCCAGGTGAGGATAGAAATTAATACCTTTGCTTTATTAGTAAAGATACTAACATGTTAATACTAATGATATTAATGAATACCATTAATAGCCCACATCTCCGCATTGAATACATTCAGATACTGACAAGAGATTGATCCGGTTCACAAGGTTATTGCATTCACACACACTCAACCTGGTCCCTGAGTTGATCCCTTTTCCTGATTCCCACAATGCCTTGAGCCAGAAGCTTTGAACCAGGCAGCTAAGTTACCTCAAAGCTAACTGGGATTTGGTCACTGAACTATAAAAAAGATGTGGAGACTCTAGAAAAAGTGCAGAGAAGAACAACCAGGATGAGGGGACTGGAGGCTAAAACATACGACGAACGGTTGCAGGAACTGGGCCTGGCTAGTCTAGGGAAGAGAAGGACCAGGGGAGACAGGAGAGCATCTTCCAATATTTGAGGGGCTGCCACAGAGAGGAAGGGGTCAAGCTGTTTTCCAAAGCCCCCGAAGGCCAGATGAGGAATAATGGATGGAAACTGATCAAAGAGAGATTCAACCTAGAAAGAAGGAGAAATTTTCTGACAGTGAGAGCAATCAGATGGAACAGAAGCTGCCTTCTGTTGTGGGAGCTTCATCACTGGAGGCTTTCAAGAAAAGATTGGACTGCCATTTGTTAGAATCCTGCTTGGGTGAGGGTGGGGGTTGGACTAGATGACCTACAAGGTCCCTTCCAACTCTGTTCATCTGTATAGATTAACACCAAAGTGGCTTAGCCTGTCCCTAAAGCCCCTGGAGATTAACAGACTTGATTAAACCTAATCTCGGCAACCGGCCATCTGTTTTGGGGGCTCCTGACCCACCTTTTCCTGCAGTCCATTGCAATCCTTGTCCCCACCCACCCGCCAGGCACCTGGAACCCAACTGTTATTCCTTATGGCCAGCCCACCCTCCTTCAGCTGCAAGGGTTGACCAAACAAGGGAGCTGTTGCCCTCCTTGTCTGAGCAGCGGCAAGGGTCCCCATCCTGGGCACGAATCCTGCCAAGGGGTGAATCTGCTGTTCAGTTAAAGGCATCTTCTCGTTAACCCTCTCCGTCTAAGTGGACAAGAGATTGATGCATTTTTGATTGAAACAGATAGATGAAATCTCTTCGGAGGGATATAAATTATGCAGATGAGCTTTTCTTGAATCGTGAAGGAAAATATTCAGGTGTGATTGTCCTGTGGGCATTTAAATATCATGCCCAATTTCAGCGCAGTTGCTGGGCTCCGGTCAGGGACATGTCTCTCACCCCAGAGCAGAGTGGAGGGGGTGGGTAACATTTCAGCAGACTGGCCCTCAAACCAAAGGGTGTTCAGGACGGCTTGTAGGACGTGACAAATTCAAGGTTCAGTCCTTGGCAGTTTCTTCAAGGATGTTCTCATGAGCTTGGCAGGAGATGCTCAAAACTGATGTTGGCTGTAGCTCTTGCATGACGGTTTTCACACCTGACTATGCGTTCTAAAATCAATTCCTTATTCTGAAACATTTCACACCTTGCCATCCTTTCCAGAACTGGATTCATCATTCTGAAACTGTGGGTCATAGTGAGCTATCTCAACCCACACTCATCTCGGAGAGAAGGTTGAGCTGAGGGCCTCGGTGCTGGGAGATGCAGCCCAGGTTGCCTCCTTCAGCTTGAGCCTTAAGGAGCAGGGCAAGGTTGGCCCCTCCAAGTCTATCCTGCCCAGTCTAGCTTAGCACCCATGGTGCTTTGCTACCTCCGTAATCTTCTTCCCTTCCAGCCCTGGGAGTTTCACTCTTCCAGAGGAGCTCAGCCATGGGAATCCCTCAAAGGCCCTTCAACCCTGAAGAGTTTTGACACCTTGCTATCCATTCCAAAACCTGTGGGTCGTGGTGAGAAACCTGAGACCACCCTCATCTTAGATAGAGGATTGAGCTGAGGGTGTCCAACCCCAGGTTGCCTCCTTTGGCCTGAACTTTGAGGAGCACTTTCTCTCAATGGAGCAGCACCGAGAACAGTTTTGGAAGTGGAAATGGTGCAGAAAGGACGAAAGGACTGGGGGACAACTTCTGGCAGGTCTTCAGGGGGAAAAATATCACAGGCCAGGCCATTGATACCGGATGCATCAGTCTTGCAAATCAACCCCAAACTTCCAGACAGTCACTCAGTCCGTGGGAATGGTGCCGCATTGAAGGTCAGAATGCCCCATGGAAGAGAGTTTCAGGGACATCGGCTCCCTTCTGACTTGCTCTCCCTTTCTGGATCCTCCATTGGGACTTGGTGGCTGGACTTTGGACTTTCATGGTGGTCTAACCCTTTTTAAATGGGTCCTTGGGCTGGATAACCCTAATCTTGCTATTCCCAATCCTGAATCCACAGCTGGGGAGATACAGTTGGTCCTCAAGTGAGGAAGACCACACCGATGTAAAACAGGAGCCGACAGGCTCTTATAAAGCCACCCAGGGCACCTTGTCGGGGAGATGGGCGTCACAGAAATGTAGTAAGTAAAGAAGAGGCAGGTTGAAAGGTTGCGTGGTTCTTCTCACAAAAAGTGAACAGGTTCCTCCGCTACAGTTGTACAGTGAGAAAGAAGTTCATGAGAGATAAAAGGATTTCCTCCTGCGGTCCAGACGTCTCCTGTGGAATCCAATTTCACAGGAAGTAAGGCAGGTCCCCGCCAGGATCAACTTTAAAAGAGGATCATCTAACTGATTTATGGAAGGAACGGTTGTCATGGCTTGATTTACTACCAGGTAACACCCATGTATTTATGTTTAGGTCCTTCTCGTTGAGAAAGAAGCCTCCCTGCGGGGACAACCGAGACACGCCTCTCGCTACTCCGGATGATGGCGAACAGAAGTGGAGAACCGGTATTTTGAATGTTTTCGCAGACAGGCTCACCAAGGGCCTTTGGCAGGTGAAAACCATTATTTAAACTCGTGATGCCTTTGGGTGTCTGGTGAGATTATGGAAAGTTCACAAAGCTGACAGAAATCTACAGAGCGGAGTCGCTGAGGCCCTTGCTGTACAGACACCAAATTAAACAGGGTTTGGGGTATTGGGACAAGCAGGCCGAAGATGCAGAAATTAGTTCCCGTGGGACCCGTTTCCACCAAAGGCTTCAAAATGGTTGGCCTTCCATGTACTGGAGGCCGCTCTATTTGTGAGGCCTCAGGAACGAGCAGAGGGTGGTTTGCAGCTTTGCTCTTCATTGACGTATTTTTCAAAGATTTTCCACTGGAGTTTAGTTGCAGTCTCGATATGCTTCGGTACAAGGATTTGTCTTCAACCCCCGATACTCTGCACATGTACAGGAACACACACGACTGGCCATCCACGCTCAAAATACCCCAAAGAAAAGTCAGGATCAGGAGATGGGAAAAGGCTTTGACAGGCATGAATCAGAATGTGCCACCGTTCCTTGTAGCAGACCCGGGAGAACTTGAAGGAAGGAAGGGAAGAAGGGAAGGGAAAGGGGGAGGGAGGGGAGGGAAAACAGGGCAAGAGGGAAGGAGAAAAGGGAAGAGGAAGGGCGTGAGGGAGGAGACAGAGAAGAAAGAGGAGGGAGGGAGGGAGGGAAAGACATTCATCCCTGGGGCCAGGAGATGCTCCCCTCCCTGAGGAGGGGCCGAAGGGGCAGGCGGTCCATCCTCCAGGCCTGGGCGTCACTGCCGAGCCCCCCAGGGGCAGCCTCCCTCTCCCTTGCGGGTGGCAAGGAATCCTGCGTGGCCCTTGGGCAGGCGCCCCGCCAGCTCTCTCCCTTCTCCTGCTCCCTCCTGAGGCCGAAATCCGCCTGGGCACCTTGGAATACCAGCCAGTGGGTGGATTCAGAATTAATCACTTCTCTGCCGACTTCCGAAGAGGCCGCCTTGCTTAATTTTCTCTTTTATTTCCCAGCCTTTTGTCTCTTCCGCCTCCGGGAATCACAAACCCTTCTTTGGATTCGCCCCCTCGCTGGCTGAACTCCCCAGGAAAGGAAACATCCAGATGGACTGCCCCCCCCCCAAGGCACTGCAGGTGGTCCTCGACTTACAACAGTTCGTCTAATGACCGTTCAAAAGTTAAAACAGCACTGACAAAAAGTGACATGACCATGTTTCACACTTCCGACGCTGGCAGCATCCACACGGACACATGATCAAGATTCAGACACTTGGCAACTGCTTCCTCTCTCCCTGTCCTTCCTTCCTTCCCTCCCTCCCTCCTTCCTTCCTTCCTTCCTTCCCTCCCTCCCTCCTTCCTTCCTCCCTCCCTCTTATTCCCATCTCCCTCCTTCCTTCCTTCCCTCCCTCCCTCCCTCTTATTCCCATCTCCCTCCCTCCCTCCCTCCCTCCCTCCTTCCTTCCTCCCTCCCTCCCTCCCTCCCTCCCTCTTTGTGAAGAGCAGAGGGGTCTTTCTCAGGGCCTGCCGCTCAGCCTCCCAACCTTCTAGAGAAGAAAGGAGGCCAAGCGGTGTTCCAATTTTTGGCCCCTATCTTTGCTTTGGCGAGCTGCTTAAGCAGGCCTCCTGGGAGGAAACCGCTTCCACTCGCACCTTTAAAAAGCTCCAAACCCAGCCTGAAATCCGGCTGCACACAAATCTGGCCCTTTTGCTTTTGACTCGTGCCGGGGCCACCCTGGAATGCCACTAGGGGCCCCTCAGTGGCTCCTTTGCAGGCGGTTCTTGACGCCGGTTGGCCTTCCTGGATGTCAAACTGCCCTGGTCCTTTCTTTACAAAACGTTAACTTGTTTTCTCCAACTGGACTCTGATTTTCTCTTACGTTGCTTCTTCACAGCAGAGCAAAAAACTGAAGATGGCGATTGTGCCCCTGCCATCAATGCCCCTGTGCTGTCCATGCCTGCTGCCGTGCCACCGGAAGGGTGATGGCATCGATTACAAGGGTGAAACTGCCATCTGTACTTTTGTGACCCCTCCCTGCAGATCAGGGGACGGCTGGGGTTATTCAAGGCAACATGCAGATAGGCAGGGACTCCCCTTCACACGTTCACGGAGGTTTGGGGTCCTTTTCCTAAGCAGGCTGTGTCCCCCTGTTTGTATCTGATGACCTTTCAATCAGAATAGAGCTGGAAGGGACCATGGAGGTCTTCTAGTCCAACCCCATGTTCAAGCAGGAGACCCTATATTGGTTGTCCAGTATCTTCTTAAAAGCCTCCAGTGATGGAGCCCCCACAATTTCCGGAGGCAACTTCCATTCCACTGATTAATTGCTCTCAATGTCAGGAAGTTTCTCCTTAACTCCAGGTTGCTTCTGTCCTTGATTAGTTTCCATCCGTTGCTTCTTCTCCTGCCTTCAGGTGCTTTGGAGAAGAGGTTGAACCCCCGCCTCTTCTTTGGGGCAGCCCCTGAGATGTTGGAAGACTGCTATCATGTCCCCCCCCCCCCCCAGTCCTTCTTTCCTCTAGACTAGCTTCATAGGAGTGCTAAACGTCAGCCAAATAAACATCCGGAAATGCCACACTCTGTGTGTGTGTGTGCGTGTGTGTGTCCCCGGCACCACTTTCGTTTCCCTGAGACAGCCAGCGCTCCCCTGAAGCAGCCCATTTCCCTCCGTCCGTGGCACTAAAATTCTGCAGGCCTCCCAGCCCGTCTCCTTGGACGGAGAGCCGAGCCAGAAGGCTGTGCTGGTCGCTCCGTGGGCCGGCCAGATGCCGGCTGAGCCAGGCGGAGCGGTCCAAAGCCCTCCGCCCAGATTGCTGGGGACCTCAGCCTCTGCTCCGGCCTCTCTCCTGGGACCCCTCTTGAGCTGGCCCAGGCCCTGGAGCCTCTTCCTGCCCCCTGAAAACAATGCCGGCCAGCCTGGCCCTGGACGCTTTTCCGGACATTCTTTGGGAGCGTCTATAAAAAGGCCGAAAACTCCAGGCAGGAAGCACCAGCCATTCTGAGCACAGCCAGCTCTTCCCAAGGGAAGGGCTCCTGCCCTGGCACCTTCAGGCTAGGCCCTGCCCTCCCAATGCCACCCAACCCAGAGGAAGGGCAGGAAGCCGAAAGAGATGCCCCAGGCCAGGCTCCTGCTGCCTCCTCCCCCCTCCTCTTCCTCTTCCTCTGGTGCTAATGCTGCCAAAATAAAAGCTGGCCTTCTTTTACATCACTTCATTTACTGACCATTTAAAGTTAACGATGACACTGAAAAAGTCACTTATGACCGTTTTTCACACTTATGACCGTGGCAGCATCCCCCACCGTCACCTAATCCAAATTCAGAGGCTTGGCAACTGGCTCCTATTTATGACGGTCGCAGTGTCCCGGGATCACGTCATCCCCTTTTGTGACCTTCTAACCAGCAAAGTCAAGGGGGAAGCCAGATTCGCTTAATGGCCTTGTTACTCACTTATCAACTGCAGTGATTCGCTTAGCAACGGTGGCAAGAAAGGCCGTGAAATATGTCAAAACTCATTTAGCCACCGTCTCACTTAGCAACAGAACTTTTGGGCTGGATTGTGGTTGTAAGTCGAGGACTACCTGTATTATCTTTGGCCTCTGTGTTGGCCACCTTGCCCTGCACGCTGACCCTGCCAGGCAGGACAATCGCAAGAGTCAAAAACAATAACGCAAGTTTAGACCTCCAGGCAAGGTCGAGGGGCCCAAGGTAGCAAGGTTCCTAGACTCCAGGGCACAATTCCACTTTCTCACATCTTTTCCTTCTTCCTCAGCTTTCTCCCCTTACACCCAGGAGCAGCTTTTGCAAGACAGGTGCTCGGTGCCTCTGGCCGGCCGGCTACCCCAAGCACCCCTCCCATATGCTTCCTCTTCCTCCCTACCCCCACAACAGACCCCTCCACCCAAAGCAGCCTCGGGGGTGGGAGGAGAAGGAAAGGGGGGACGGGTGCCCCTCAAAGGGCTCCTGGAGGCTCTCTAGTCCCTGCTAGGATAAACTGGGTGGGGGGACCCCAGAGACCCAGGAGAACTGAAGCCTCCATCCCTTACCAGCTCAGGGTTGACCCCAACTTTTCTTTGGGTCACGCCAGAGTCTCGGCCACCCCAAAGGACCGCAGCGGGGAGCAGCAGAAGCAGGCGAGGGTCCCTCTTGGGCGGGCCGAGTGGGCCTCACTTCCAGTGATGGGGATGCATCTCCAGGGACAACCGGCTGAGTTGTGGGTCACCGGACACCCCTTGGGGCTGCTAGGAGGGGGAGCCCAAGGGGCAGCTTTGGGGCAGAGAAACCACTGGAGGGGCTTTCTCCTGAGCCAGCTGCCAATTATGAGGGGACGGATTTTGAAGAGACACGTCCCTCCTGCCCACAACAGCTGCCGTCACCTCTCCGGAACTTTCCGTAGGAGGTGAAATGAGTTCTCTCATTGTGTTTTGTGTGTGTGTGTGTGTGTGTGTGTGTGTGTGTGTGTTGGGGTGGGGAGTAGGCATGCACCACATTGTCAAAGCTGACTCATGTCAGTAACTATAGAGGAGCAGGGGTAGAACACACAAATAGCCCTACTGGGATACTATCACTCCAGAATTTACTTAATGATTGTTATTAATTAAATTTATATGTTATCCATCTCACTATCCAAACGGTGGCTGACAGGATCATGGCAGTGCAAATATAAAAGCGTTCAAATTGACCACAATTAAAGAAAGACTAAAAACTGAGAGTGCAAAAGGATCTTTTGTCTTTCACTTCAAAAGAGGAGAGAATTGGAAGGAAGGGGCACCTTGGAGGTCCTCTAGCCCAACCCCCTGCTCGAGCAGGAGACCTTACACCATTCCAGACAAGTGGCTGTCCAGGCTCTTTTTAACAATCTCCAGTGATGGGGCACCCACAACCGATTAATTGTTCTAATTGTCAAGACATTTCTCCAGATTGCTTCTCCCCTTGATTAGTTTCCACCCATTGCTTCTTGTCCTGCCTTCAGGTGCTCTGGAGAACAGGTGGCCCCCCCTCTTCTCTGTGGCAGCCCCCCAAGTACTGGAAGTCTGCTTTCATTCTTGTCCCCGCCCCAGCCTTCTTTTCAATTAACCTAGACATACCCAATTCCTGCAACCTTTCATGAATTCATTCTTGAATGGCTGTCCATCCTGAAGTAGGATTTTGTTTAAAATCTAGCTTTCCCTTTTACAAAATTGAATAGCCCGAAGGAATCCCAACCACATCCACCAACTAAGTTCTGCAAACCATCCATTTTTGAACCCTCAAAGTATCACCCAAAGACCAAAACCGACCCCTGGGCACCACGTAGGCATTTCAATAGGTCTTGTCTCTCCGCCCCAGCCAAGCTTGGCCCAACCTGAGCAGCTGAGCAGGGAGTTCCCAAGCCTGCTGGATAGGCTGGGAAACCCTGGAATATCTCAGAAGGACGACTGCAACCCTCCTGCATGGCTGCCTAGCAAAGGATCTGGGGGGGGGGATCAAGGAATCCCCAGGGATCCAGCCTTGGTCCTCAGAAACCAGGCGGCCAAGTCCAGCAAGACCCAAAGCCAAAGCAGGCCTGGGGAAGCAAGACTGTAATCCCCCCACCCCCGCTAATTTTTCACCCTATTCTGAAATGGATAAAATTGGTCACCCTCTAGAGCAGGGGTCTCCAACCCTGGCAACTTGTGGACTTCAACTCCCAGAATTCCCCAGCCGGCTAAAGTCACAGGGCTTCCCTCTAAGCTGGCACAAGAGTTGGCATGGCCCCCTCCCCAAAGACTCCACCCCAATTCATCCCCTATAGGAGGATGTTCTTCCTAAATCTATGCCAAGAAACACATCTTCATACAACCGTTTTCCCAAGGGTGCCAAAAATAAAAGGGACATGGGTTTTTCTGTCCCTGGCACATGCCGCCACGCCCTGCCAGCTGTCCTGCCTCTTCCCACAGCCTCCCTGGTAATGCCAACTGTGGGCAGCTGAAGGTGCCCCAGATCCAGGTCCCCCTGAGCTGTGGGGAGGGCACCGATGGCAAGACTCTGGATGCCAGGCAGGAAGGCTTGAAATGAGGCAAAGAGCCACTGGGCAGAGGTGGCAGGTTACATTTCCCAGGAGGCATTGGTCTGTCTGTCCTGCCTAGGAGCTTGGTGCCCACTCCCCCATCCCGGTTGGCAGTGCCCGACTTCTTCAGACTGTGTGGGCTGCTGCTGTGCCCAACCTGGGGTCTTTCTCCAGACATCGCCCTGAGCGCATTACGCCAGCAGTGGCTGAGAAAATCAGTACTGGCACACTTGCAATGGGCTGCCCCCGGTTTGCCCACGCCAGTTTGGACGCACTGCTCTTGGCTGCCCACCTCCCTGCAGTGGCTCCTTTGCTCTGCTGACAGCAAAATAACTGAAGTAGCAAAGCTGGAAGGGACCTCAGAGGTCTTCTAGTCCAACCCCCTGCTCAAGCAGGAGACCCTATCCACTTCTGGACCAATGGCTCTCTTGACGCTTAATGTTTCATTAGCATTAATTGATTGATTAAGCTTGATGCTTAATGCTTGGACTGGACCAAGGCCCCAGAGCTAGGGTAGAATTTGCAAAGTAAACTTGGAACCAGGACACAGAAGAAGAGAGTTGGAAGGCAGCTCAAGCAGGAGAGCCGACTCAGTTCTGGGGCCAAGGGCTGTCCAGGAATGACTTGCTTCACTCGAGGCTTGAGGCTTGAGGCTTGCAGCGGAATCCATGCAGCGGCCCAGACTGGACCTGGCTGGGATTTGAGAGCCTAAACTTGGGCCAGGGCCAGGGCCACGGAAGGGAGACTCCCGGGCTCCGGCCCCACAGGAGACGCTCCCTCTCCCATCCCGGACCAACGGCAGCTTCGGGCTTGGGCGCCCGCCGAGCGTCTGCGGGGTCCCGGACCCACCCGGGGCTGCCCAGCCCGAGCGCTCAGCCGCGCGGCGCTTACCTTGCGGGTCCCGGAGGGGCTCGGGGGCCGTCGGGCGCTGTCGAGGGGCCAGAGGAGCGAGCTCCGTTCCCTGCCGCAAACTCAGCCCCCTCGGCAGCCGGGAGTTTCCAGCGTCGCCATGGCAATGAGGGAGGAGGGGGCGGCCAGGAAGGGCAGCCGGAAAAGTTGTCCGCCGGAGGGGAGGGCAGGGAGGGGAGGGGGGAGAGCTGCGGGGATGGCAGGGCGGCAGCCTCTCCGCCCGCTGCCCGGCCCCAACACCCCCCTCCCCTTAGACCCAAGGCCTGGGGCTTCTCTGGCCCCCTTCTCCCGCTCCTTTCAACCAAGCGGCTGGGGAGCATGGGAGTTGGAGTTGCTGGGTACCGGCTGAGGAAAATCAACACGAGGCTGCATTCCGGGGGAGGATGCCAGACCTTCCGGGACACAGCCAGGGATGCATCGGGCACCCTCTGCCCCCACGCCTCTCCCGCAAGGCTGGGATGGTTTCTATGGAAACGGGAGAGCCTTTGCCACCCGGGCAAGGATGCCGTGCGTCTCGGGGGGAGGGGGGAGTGGGCTGCTGGAAGAGGGGTCTCCAAACTTGGCCACTTTAAAACTTGTGGACTTCCACTCCCAGAATTCCCCAGCCTGGGAAATTCTGGGAGTTAAACTTCAGAACTTTAAAGTGACCACCTTTGGAGGCCCCTCCTCCAGCAGCCCAACCACCCCCTTCCCTCCCCCCGCCCCCCCGTTGGCTTCGTGGGGCAACCTTGCTCAAAGTTGTAGGAGGAGAAGCCCACGGCTGATCCAGGCCGGAGGAGTCCTGTGCCCTCCACCCAGAGTAAGAGCGTTGTAAGAGCGAGGACTAACGACAAGTCACTTTTTCAGTGCTGTAGTAACTTTGAACATTTGCTAGATGAATGGTTGTAAGTCAAAGACTAGCTGCCCTTTTCCCAACTGAAATACCAGCAGGGAATGATCAAGTGCTCTGCCAGCCTTTTGCTCACCGTGCCAGAGAATCCACTTGGGATCCTTCCTAAGATCCTGATTATAAAACAAAAATGGAGCAGAAGAAGCAATGTTGAAAATCTTGAAAGAAACTCCCCCGAGGAGGGGGTCTTCTCGTCCAACCCCCTGGCCCAACAGGAGACCCTCTCCCACTCCTGACCACAAGGACCGATGGCTCTTGCGTATGAAAACATGAAAATACCTGGGCTCAAAAGTTCCCTGTCCTTCCCGTCTCCTGTCAGGTACTAAACCCTCCTGAAGATCACCAAAATGCAGGCTGTAAGGCTGGGGGTGGGGAGGGGTTATTAGAAGGATTAAGGTCAGGAGAAGTAACTACGGTAGAGGATTAATTCAATCAACAAACCCCAATAGTCATCCTGTAACAAGCCATTGAAGGTGGTGATAGGAAAGGTTTCACAGCAATTGGAAGTGCAGAGAAGAACTGTAGACATCCTACAACAGCGTCCAATAACAATGGTTGAGGCCTCCTGAAGAACCAGAACTTTGCATCTCCCTTGACGTTTGAAGTGGTGGTGGAGCAGGAGCAGGAGGAACAGGAAGATAGGGGGAAAAGGAGGAGGAGGAGGAGGAGGAGGAGGAGAAGAAATCATCTACCATTCCATGTCTGACCCATTGCTCGATCCAGGAAATCTAGTGATTCCACAGAGATTTCTGTGTTAGCAATGGGAATGGCAGAGAAGAGGTCCTTCAGTGTTGAGTTTCTCATAATGGCCTCTTGGATGCCTTCAGGAGTATGGTGTGTATGGAGTCATTTTGAAAAATTGAACAAGCTGGGAAACTGAGGCAATGTCCACCAAAATCCAGGAAGAACATGGCTAATGCTAGCCATCTTTCTCCCAAAGCCATCGGCCATAGGCACAAACTAAAGATTTTGGGAACTCTCAAGTAAATCCCAGAAGATGTTGGGCTCAGCAAAGGCAGTGTGAAGTCTCATTTCTCCTGGCAGAGGACTGGACAGCACAAACACTTCCTATGCAAATTATTTTCCTTGGCTCCATGAAATTTCTTTGCTTTGATCTCGGACCATCTGGCTTCACTTTGAGGGGGGCTTGAATGAGGAGGCGAAGAGTGCAAATCTCTCACTCACCCCCCACCGCGCTCCCAAGACCAAAATCTACACTGAAGCATGGATGCTTGCAGCAAGAAACTCGCACAGAGATTATTAGGAAGCATACCGAGACATCAATTAATTGGTCATCTGCCTTTTGGTGAATTAATTGATGAGCTTTAGACATTTCAACAGAGGCTTTAGGGAGTCATCTCTGGAATGCATTGTTGGAAGCCATTGACAAACCACTCAAAATCTATTTATTTTTCATTGACTGTTTCAGGATGGCTGAAGGATCTGAGGGGGAAGAGCAAGGCTGTTTATGGCTTTCACCAATATCAGAAATGGTAACACTTATCACTGGATCTCCAACACTAGGAATTTTTAAGATGTTGGATAACCATCTGTCTGAAGTGGTGTAGGGTTTCCTGCCTGGGCAGGGGGTTGGACTAGAAGACCTCGAAGGTCCCTTCCAATTCTGTTATTCTATGTTCTGTATCTGAGTGATAAGCAAAATTTTACACCTAGGCAGGAAAAAACAAAGGTACAAGCATAGACTAGGCGAAACCTGGCTCAAAATCAGTAACTGCGAGAGGGACCTTGCAGTCCTCGGGACAATCCCTTACACATGAGTCAGCCGTGAGCAGCAGCAGCCAAAAAAGCTAATACAATCCTTGGTTGTATCAACAGAAGCATAGAATCAAAATCACGTGAAGTCTTAGTACCTCTTTATAAATCATTAGTAAAGCCACACCTGGAATACTGCATCCCATTTTGGTCACCGCATTAGAAAAAAGATGTTGAGACTTTGGGAAAAGTGCAGAGAAGAGCAAATAAGATGAATAAAGGCTTGGAGACTAAAACATGACAAACAGTTGCATGATTTGGGCATGGCCCAAAGGAGGACATGATAACAGTGTTCCAGTATTTGAGGGGCTGCCACAAAGAAGAGGGGGTCAACTTATTCTCCAAAGCACCAGAAGGCAAAACAAGGAGCAACGGATGAAAGCTAATCAAGGAGAGAAGCAACCAGGAATTAAGGACAAAAATCCTAATAGTGAGGACAATTAACCGGTGGAACAACGTCCCTCCAGAAGTTGTGGGAGCTCCATCGCTGGAGGTTTTTAAGAAGAAACTGGACAGCCATTTATCTGAAGTAATATAGGGTCTCCTCTTGAGCAGGAGGTTGGACTAGAAGGCCTCCAAGATCCCTTCCAGCTCTATTCTGATTGATGGATGGATGGATGGATGGATGGATTGAGCCTCAAATTTATACCCTACATCAGAGCTTCAAATATGTTTAATAAATACAAACAGCCACAGGCCTCCGAGATGTTCTGGGAGAAGCTTCCAATCTGAGGATGTACAAGTATTATTTCTAGATTGCATTCCTGTCAACTGGCGTCTTCCCAAAGACAAGCGTTGGTGGCTTTCATGCGAGCCCAGATGGCCACAGAAAGGAAGGAGAAGCTCTTGCCACCTGTTATCCGATGAACTTCCTGCTTCACCTTCACAAGCAGGGGATAGACGCTCTGAAGAAAACCCTACACAAACCGGTTTAGTTTCTTAGCTCTTCCTCTTTACAACTTAATACAAGTTATTAGCAACTTCCCTCCACCTTCAATCACTGCTCCAGAGGCTTTCCCCACCATTGAGATGAAGTGCTCTTCATCCATGTTTGAGATGGCAGAAAACCTGACTGGCGCCTGTGATTCCTGTGGCCTTTTCTGCCTCTGTTCCACCACTGGAATCTCCCTTCAAGATCCTGGTTGGCAAAACCCAGATTTCATGCACCTGGAGGTGGTCCCTGGGCAGAGTCAGAAGAAGGGTGAAAATTCTGCATGGCATAGGTAGGAGGGCCTCCTCCACCTGTTGCACTCAAGGGCTGGGGACAAGAGGAAGACCCTTCCCTTGGAAGGGAGCAATTTTGTGCCAGGGTGGTCAAAGCTCTCAGAGGCAGAAAAGGTCAGCTAATCCTGCTCACTGCGGGGATCCCCCTCCTGCAGAAATGCCTCCAGGGCTATCAGGAAAGGAAAGCCCACCTTTAGCAAGGGGCCCCTTGCTTTAAGGACTCCTTTCACCCAGGTTTCCTCTAAGACTTGGCTGATACCTGCAAACCACCCCCCACCTCTGATTTCCAACTTGTGTTTCTCCTGCCTTTTCATCTACTCTTCTCCAGTCAGGTCCTTAATGCTCTCTGAGCTTGGTGGTTTTCTTGCAGACACTTCATAACCCAAACTAGGTAACATTATAAGTTTTGGAAGGGAGGAGGGTTTGTAGAAAGGAGGAGGAGGAGGAGGAGGAGGACTGTGGGGTCCTTGGTGCTCTCTGAGTGATTTTCTTGCAGATGATCCTGACCCAACTAGGTAACATCATCAGCGCCAGAAGGGAGGGGGTTTGTTCTCTATTTATACACAGGTGGTTTGCCCCGTCAGTGGCCTGCCAACAATCAAGCTTTAAACTAGGCTCCAGTCAAGGAACTCCCACCTCAGACAATCAATCAGCAGTAGACAACCTAATCAAGGAACAACCAAGAACACCCCCACCAACACTGACACGGCAGCCACTCGTATATAAAGAGAGCAAATCCAGGGGTGAAATGCTACTGACTGGTTCGCACCGGTTCGGGCAATCCAGTAGTGGCGGCAGCACGTGGTTTAATGAACCGGTAGCAGCAGCAGCGCCAAGCTGCCCAGACATCGTTACTTCCTGATTTTAACCAGGAAGTAACCTGCTTTTGACCTGTGTTTGTGTGCCTGTGCCGAGCGTGCACAAGTAGATTTCACCCCTGAGCAAATCCCACTCCTTTCGAGCACTGATGATGTTCCCTATTTTGGTCATGAAATGTCTGCAAGGAAACAACACAACTCAGAGAGCACCAAGGACTCCACAGTTGGACCTGAGCTCCAAATATTCCCTTCTATTGGTACTCTTCTCTAGCAGAGTCTTCTCTTCCCCTTTTCTTTCCTGGATATAATCCCCTTTTTGGCTGCACTTCCTGGGCTCGGCATACTTCAGGGTACCTTAAAATGTGACACATGGCATCGGGCATGTCTGAGAAATGCAGAAGAGGGTCTACGGTCACATGGATGCTGGACCTTCAGGGTGTCTGATGATCCATCAGCTTTGGAATTAGTTGCAATTTTCAAAGACCCCAAGATTCCCTTCCCTCGTGTCACTCCTAAGAGAAGATTCCTCCAGTTGCTGCATGGGGAGGAACAGGCTTCGACTCAACCCTTCCAAGACCGAGTGGTTGTGGATGCCGGCATCCCGATATAGCCAGCTAATGCCATCGCTGGCTATTGGGGGTGAGTCATTGAGCCCCACAGAGGGGGCTCGCAACTTGGGTGTCCTCCTGGACACACGGCTGTCTTTAGAAGAGCATATGACGGCCATGGCCAGGGGGGCTTTTTATCAGGTTCGCCTGATACACCAGTTGAGCCCCTTTCTGAGTCGGGATTCCTTATGCACAGTCACTCATGCTCTCGTCACGTCACGCCTGGACTACTGCAACACTCTCTACATGGGGCTCCCCTTGAGCAGCACCCGGAGGCTCCAACTGGTCCAGAATGCAGCCGCGCGGGTGATCATGGGAGCGACATGGCGCTCCCATATAACACCTCTCCTGCGCGAGCTGCATTGGCTCCCGGTGCGCTTCCGGGTGCGCTTCAAGGTGTTGGTTCTCACCTTTAAAGCACTCCATGTCTTAGGGCCAAGGTATTTACGAGGCCGCCTTCTGCTACCAATAACCTCCCACCGGCCAATATGCTCTCACAGAGAGGGCCTCCTCAGGGTACCATCGGTCAAGCAATGTCGGCTGGCGGCCCCCAGGGGGAGAGTCTTCTCTGTGGGAGTACCCACCCTCTGGAACGAGCTACCTCCCAGAATACGGCTGATTCCAGATCTCTGCACTTTCCGTAAGGCCCTGAAGACGTTTTTATTTCAGCAAGCTGGCCTGGCCTGAATAGGTTTTAGGGTTTTTTTTTTTTAATTGTATTGCTAGGGGTTTTAAATTGGGGCGGCCGTTTAATTTAATTTATTTTTAATTATTTTAACTTTTATATTGTATTTTATTTTAATTCTCGGCTGTTCACCACCCTGAGTCCCTTCGGGGAGAAGGGCAGGATATAAATTTAATAAATAAATAAATAAATAAAATGTTTCTTTGGCTTCTCCTCCCTAAATGCAACTTTACAGTATAACCAGAGTTGGAAGGGACCCCGGAGGACTTCTAGTCCAACCCCTTGCTCAAGCAGGAGACCCCATACCATTCCAGACAAACCTCTTCTTGAAAACCTCTGGTGATGGAGCCCCCACAACCTCTGGAGCAGTGGTGGGATTCAAGTAATTTAACAACCGGTTCTCTGCCCTAATGATTTCTTCCAACAACCAGTTCGCCAAACTGCTCAGAAAGTTAACAACCAGTTCTCCCAAAGGGGTGTAAACTGGCTGAAATTCCCACCACTGCTCTGGAGTCAAGTCATTCCTGCTTCTTGTCTTATAAGTTGACCCCCTCTTCTCTTGAGGCAGCCCCTCAAATATTGCTCAAAGACTGCATCAAGTCCCCCCGGTCCGTCTTTTCATTAGACGAGACACACTCCTGCAACCATTCATCATATATTTTTGCACACCTTCCTCTAATCTTCTTTTTTTTTCTGCATTCTTTTCTCAATATCTTTTTTATATCCTGGTGACCAAAATTGGGTACAAAATTGAAACTCTCCTTGGTTCTTCTGTTCTGATAGGAAAGTGACAATCTCTTAAGAGTCCATAATTTTTACACTTTTATCTCCTTTTAAGTTTCTCCTTGCTAGCATCCGCCTGTCATGATCCTTTTCACTCCTAATTCTGTTTTCTCTGGCATTAGCTATTCTTCTCAATTTCCTTTATGCGGCAGTCTGAAAAGCATTTACACTTAAAACCGTTAATGCCCTCCCTGGTGCTCCTCCTCATTCCTCCCCCTCCCTTTATTGCTATGGTGTGAGCTATTCATATACGTATTTTAAATGTACATTTGCAAGCACAAAAGCCTCCGTTTTGGGGAGGTGAATAAGGAAAGGCAAATTATCCATGCACGTTAATTAATGCACATCGAGAGGGCTGTCATTATGGGAAAGGGGAGGGGCCTCGTTTTCATAAAAATGCTCTTCTTTGTCCTTGCTTGTGCCCACCAATGAGCTAGAAGTGGGTCACTCGCTCCCCCCGTCAGTTGAATTTGAAGATAAGCAAAGGCATTTGCGAAGAGAGAGGGGAACAGATGGTGGCTGTCTGAACCATTTTCATGGCTGAGATGAGATAGGATTTGAATTCAGGACTCACAGCTGCTCCCTTAAACACGCTCCACACTTTGCAATGGTGCCTGCCACTTATGCTGTGGCTCCTGGCAATCCAACACCGTGGCCCAGAGAGCCACAGCTTGTTGGCTTCCTGGTGAGGGGGACACCGAGGGGATCTGATGCTGTTAGCAAGAAAATCGCCGTGGGAGCAGAAGGGGATCCACCCCCAATGCACAGAGACTTCTTGAGACATTACAAAAAGATCTGGAGACTTTGGAAGAAGTGCAGAGAAGAGGAGCCTGGATAGCTCAGCAGACTAATGCATTGTAATTTAACACCAGCTGCCTGCAATTACTGCGAGTTCAATTCTCACCAGGCTCAAGGTTGACTCAGCCTTCCATCTTTTCTAAGGTAGGTAAATTGAGGACCCAGTTTGTGAGGGCAATAAGCTGACTTTGTATAAAATATACAAAAGGATGAAGGCTATTGCTTAACGCATTGTAAGCCGCCCTGGGTCTCCGGAGAAGGACGGCATATAAATCAAATTAAAAAAAAAAACTAAGACGATCAAAGGCCTGGAGACCAAAACACAGGAAGAAGGGTTGCAGGAACTAGGTTTGGCCAGTCTAGAGAAAAGAAGAATTCAGGGGGATGTGAGAGCAGCCTTCCAGGATTTGAGGGGCTGCCACAAAGAAGAGTTGGGGGTCACCTTATTCTCCAAAGCACCTGATCAAGGATCACCTGACACTCATCAAGGAGAGAAGCAACCTGGAATTAAGGAGAAACTTCCTGACAGGAGGACAATAAACTGTTGACATAAACTGTTTCAACTCCTGCCCTCAAAATGACAGTTATAGAGCACTGCACACCAGAACAACTAGACACAAGGACAGTTTTTTCCCCCGAACGCCATCACTCTGGTAAACAGGCTCCAACATTGGAGGTTTTGAAGAAAAGATTGGACCTGTCTGAAATGGGACCTGCTTGAGCAGGGGGTTGGACTGGAAGACCTCCAAGAGCCCTTCCAGCTCTATTCTGATTGAAAATTAAAGACCAGCTGCTAAATTTGAGGGACCTGGTCAAGGCGAATCATGTCAACTGTGGTGGCAACTCAAGGAGGAGGACAAGAAGAAGGAGGGGGCATTTGGACACCTCTCTTCAGCATCACCACCTTTGATCAGAGGGAGCTCATATGTAAAGGCCCAATCCTGCACCATTAAATGCACAAAGTTGCACTGTGAAAGGCCTGATCCTGTGCCAACCTGATCCATCACAGAAGAATGTCTGGTCCAGGGGCACCAGCATAAAACTGGCCACACAAGGACCTCCCGAGAGAGCCAAAAGATTCCTCTCTTTCTGCTTGCTCCATGCCAATCCTGGCCTCTCAACCCAACCGTGGCTTCTGTCTGGTTTATTGCTGCACATATCTGCCAATCGAATTCCACGCTCAGGAGTGCAGGGTAGGCCCTGAGCAGCAGCTCCAAAGACCCAAGTCTTCCTCGTTGCATAAGGAGCCAGTGTCAGGTGCAAACAACCAGGTCCACAGGTGAAGGTTCAAGATGACAGATTTATTGCTCAAACCTACACACAGGAATCTTCTCACACTTTGCCCCTGGGTAAAACTAGATGAGGGTCCTTGGCATTCAAGCCCTCTTGTGACTACATAAGAGCTCCTACACATACCCTGCTTGATTCCTCCCCTTGGCTCTCTCCTAGGTCAGGGACGTCTTTGGGCAAAGAGGCCAAGGACCCAGCAGCTTTGCCTTGCCTGGAAGTGGGTGAGGCCAGAGGCCTCTGACCGCCTAGTACAACGCTGGTCTTCAGGGGTGGATCCAGAGCAGACTTGGGCATTTCCAGCAAAGTCCCACGCTCTCCATCTTCTGCTTCCCCCCACCTTAGATGAGGGTGTTCTGAGGCTGGATTGCTAGCTCATCAAGAAACCTTGAAGACTCCACATCCTCATCCCAGGAGAAGCCCTCAGGCAGGACTTTAGCAATGCCACCCCTTGACTCTGCCCCGCCTCTCATGTCCTACCCCCTCCGGACTCCCGCTGGCCTCAGAGGGTCCCGGATGCCTCCCAAGCCAGAAGCTTGGCCTCTGGACCCTTCAGGGCCCCTTCCAACATTTCTCTTGTCCTGCTGGAATGGCAGCAAGCAGAGGTAGGCAACGCCCATCTGGGCTACACTCTCATCACATCCTCGCACCGGTTTTAACAGAGGTAAACAGAACTAAACAGAGATTTACTGGTTTTATGCCGAAAGCTGCTTAATGCTCCGGGCCCCAACAGGAAACCTCTTCAATCCTCCCTGGCAGGATGCAGGCTGGAGGCTCAGGAACCAACTCTGCTTCTAGTTTTGCAGAGTTGCTGCAGAGTTGAGTCCCTGGCGGACGGTTTGTCCGGTTGCTCCTGATTCTGAAGCCACAGGGCAGCCCCCACCCCGTCCCCCTCGCCTACAAGTCCCATTTCTTACCTTGGAAAGAGGCTGGTGGGTGAGCGTCTGGCTGTCGGTGCCACTCAGGGAAGATTGGGCCAGGAGGAGAAGGGCAGCCCCGCCCTCCGTCCCCTTCCTTCCTCCAGCCTGCCAGGAAAAGGACACCCCCCAGCTTGTGCTCTTTCTCTCTCTCTCTCTCTCTCTCTCTCTCACGCACACACACACACAGACCTTCTATTTCCCTTTTCCCAACTCCAGCCATTTTTCCACAGCTGAGGGGGAAAAAGTTGGGGAGGGGCATTGGGTATGGTGGGCTGTTGCATGCCTGGGAGAGGCTCTGCTGGACGATGATTTGTTCTACCGACCCAGGTTTGCCCTAGGAAGGTCTTAACACCCAAACCAGACAAACCGCATCAGTAGGCCGGGGCACCATGGGAATGGCTGTGCGGGCATCTGGAGGCTCTCCTGCTTTGATCCTCAGGCGGTATCTTTTTTGGAAATAAGCCTGGTTTGTTGTAAACCAGCCAGAGTCTCCCAAGACTGCGGAACGCCTAGAGAGCCCCCACCCCCCAGGCAGGGACCCTTCAGTCATGGGAGACAAGAGGCTGGAAGCAGCAAGACTCGACTTGGCAAGAAAATCAGGCATGACGGTGCACTGTAAGGATATTTATGCCTGCTTCTCAAGGAATGGGGGGGGGGAACGGGCCCTCCCCCTCCCCAGCATCACTCTGGAAAAATCTGCTCCAGCCCCCTCTGTCGCTTCTGAATGCGTTAGCCCCCTCTTCACCATCTCCAGCGCACAGAAGCTTTTCTTTCCAAAAGCCATCCTGGGTAGGCAAAGAATCTCTTTCCTAAGACTCTTTGCAAGTCCAGCCAGCTGGAGAACTGGGTCTGTGTTTCGCCTCGGATTAAAAAATAAATTAATAATAAGGATACAGGGTAGTCCTCGGCTTATGACCGCAACTGAGCCCCAGATTTCTGTTGTTAAGCGAGACATATGTTCAGTGAGTTTTGCCCCACTTTACGACCTTTCCTGCCACAGTTGTTCAGTGAATCACTGCAGCTGTTAAGTTAGGAACGCGGCCGTGAAGTGAATTTGGCTTCCCCATTGATTTTGCTTGTTGGACGGTCGGAAAAGGGGATCACGGGATGCTACAACCATCATAAGTCCGTGCCAGCAGCCAAGCGTCTGAATTTTGATTGCACAACCATGGGGATGCTGCAATGGTCGTAAGTGTGAAAACCGGTCATAAGTCCCTTTCTTCAGTGCCGTTTTAACTTCGAACGGTCACTAAAAGGACTGCTCTAAGTCGAGTCCCTGGATTCTCTTCTGTTGACAAAGGGCTGTCCAGTCTCTTCTTAGTAGCCTGTGGCGATGGATATGGGGACACCCAGAGCCACCTTGTGCGGGAGATGGCAGGCATCAACCTTCAACCCATAATGATAAAATGAATAATAAGTGGGGGACCTTGGTAGCCCCAAGCCTTCACCTCTTCCTTCCTGGGAGGGCTTGACTTTTGGTCTCCGGGGCAGGAGGGGAATTCGGACCCAAAGAAGAGGCTCTCAATGGGATTTCCAACTCGGCGGCTTTGGAACGGGAGGAAATTGCAATCATGACTCTGGAAACCTGCTTCCTGGCTCTTCTGATAGGCTGCCCTGCCTATTTCCTGAGACCCCTATTTCCTGCACAGTCCTTCCCGTTTTACATCCGGTGCCCGAAGGCCACGCACCGCCCTGGACTCTTCTTCGGAGCCATCAAGTAGTGCTGTCTGCAGCCCTGCACACTCGTCTTCCACGCCACCTCTTGGACCTGTGATGATTACAGAGTTGGAAGGGACCTTGGAGGTTTTCTAGTCCAGTCCCCTGCTCAAGCAGGAGACCCTGTGGCAGCCCCTTAAATATTGAAAGACTGCTATGATGTCCCTCCCCCCCCCCCAGTCCTTCTTTTCTCTAGGCTGGCTATGCCCAATTCCTGCAACCGTTCATTGTATGTTTGAGCCTCCAGTCCCCTAATCCTCTTGGTTGCTCTTCTCTGCACTCTTTCCAGAGTCTCCACATCTTTTTTACATCATGGTGACCAAAATTGGATGCAGGATTCCAAGTGTGGCCTTACCAAGGCCTGATAAAGCAGTACTAACACTTACAAGGCTGGGCTTAAGTTAGCTGAGCTAATTTAGGACAGGTCTGGTGAGCTGATGGGCAAAATCTTGCCCCATTTTAATCTCAAAAGCTACTGGATGAAAAGCATCCTGCAAAAGGAAAGCTAGCTGGACCAAGGCAAAACGTGGAGGTCCTTTTCAAATTGTGTGTGTGTGTGTGTGTGTGTGTGTGGTGTCATAATATTGCTGCTGCACCTTGGTGGGTCCAGCTCCTTTATGGGGCTTTGCGGGGAGAGCAGCCTGTCTGATGAGGCCCAGATTCTCCGGCTTTGCTGGCTGGGAAATTCTGAGAGTTGAAGTCCACATGACTTCAAGTGGTGAAGGTTGGGGAACTCAGTCCTAGATGCTCAACGTCTGGACAATCCTATTCACAGCAAGCCTGGTGCCAGAAGATGGGGGTCTCCAAACCAACCCAGCCCCACGCCTCTCTTTCTTGATCTGCATTGCAGCTTTCTTTAGTACCCAGAATCCTTTGCCACCCTTCTGGAAAAGGAGACTTTGCACCCCATCTGTAAAACATCTGCCGATGCGAGATACCCTCCCCTTTACAGAATGGGGGAGGGGGTTAGGGAGAGGCCCCACCCAGCGGCATCCCAAAGCCATCCAACCACATGAAACCAAGCCGATTTCCCACCTCGGAACCCGCCTCCCACAGGCGTAGGACTACAGCTCTCATCGTCCTTGGCGAGTAAACTGGTGTGGGGGGGGAGAGGGGAATCATAATCCAAGGCCTCTGGAAGGCTGTGTGGTTGAGGAGGTGGAGAGCATCACCTGGATCAGTCAACCCAAATCAGAAGAAATGCTGGCGGGGGTGTGGGGGGGGCTGCTCCTTGATTTACTGCAAGCTGCATAATGTGACTGGGGACACATGTGCGCGTGGGGAGAGGGGGGGGGAGGGGGGAGGGAGAGAAAGAGAGAGACTTTTCTTGCACTAAGGCTAAGCCAACAAGCTGATTTGTCAAGAGTTGAGAAGTGAGCAAGCGGTGACCTCAACCACTATTGTCAGGGCAGGAAGCATCCAGATGAAGGGCTCGGGAGGGGGATCCCGTGTTCAGGAAGCGCATGAGATCAGATGGTTCCTGGGGAGAAGAAAAAACCCTGGTGGGGTCCCAGGCGCGAATCCGGATCATGTAAGGAACAAAACAAATAAAATTGGAGTGGGGGGGGAGAGCAGAACTGAACAGCTTGCCCCCCCCTCTCTCTCACACACAGAGTTCCATGGGGGCTCCAGAGAGGGTCTCCTAAATAAACAAGTCGTAAAATTGCCCAGGTTACAGACCCCCGTCCGAAGCCTTGTTGCTCTTCCAGGACTGCCATACCCCCCTCACCCCCCACCCCCTACCATGGGCCTTTTTCCTTGCCAGAAAAGTATGAAAAATTCTTCCCTCTCTCCTTCCTCTATCTTTTCCCCTTCTCTCCCTGTTCCTCCCTCCCTTCTTCCTTCTTTCCTTCCCTCCTTCCCTCCTTCCTTCCCTCCTCCCTCCCTCCCTCCCTCTCTTATCAGGCTGTGCAGGTGGGAGCAGGCTACATCACCAGGCAATCTAAAAACAGACCGCGAAGGAGGGGGCTACGGAAATGAGCTCCCTCAAGCCCATCGGAGCTGCCGGGGCTGACGGAAGGAGCAGCTGCCGTGGCCGCCTGGGCACGTGGGAAGTGCCAACGGGGGGGGGGGCATCTCTCTCGTGATCCACAGAAGAAGCGGCTTCCTTCAGCAGGCCGGCCAAAGGGAGTTGGCTGGAAGACCGGGAAAGGTTTGTCTCCCGGGTGGCGCTCAGTGTATTGTGTTTGTACCTATGTGGTGTTGTGTGTTTAAAAAAGGCAAGACATGGTTGCAGCATAAAAAGGAGCAGGACTTTGGTTTCATAGCTGCAACCCATCTTGAATTTTCTGACACCCCTCCCCCCCCCCCCCCCGGTCCCGATGTCCCAGTCTGCTTCACTGGTTGTAGTTGTGCTTCCCCAAATAGGTGGGGCTGCTGGACACAGAGCTGGTCCTATTGAAGCCAATACTTCAGGCTTCCAATGATCTTTTCTTTCTCTCCCCCCCGCCCCCCCCCATTCTCTTGTTTGTGACTGGGAAGACTCTCGCTGCCCCCCCCCAAACTGAGTCCCGGGGGAAGGGGGCTAGTGACCGGCCAGTGCAGCTCGCCCAGCGCCACCTGAGCGTGGTCCAGCCTGCTCATTGCTGTTCACTCAGCTTCCGACAGTCTTCAAGGGCAGCCCCGTATAGAAGGCATTGCAGTAGTCCAGCTGTAAGATGACTAAGGTGTGAGTGAGTGCCCGGGGGGAGGGCAACCTAGGAAAAGGTACAACTGGGGCACCAGATGGCTGGACCAGTTGTAGCTTCCAAACGGTCTTCAAGGGCAGCCCCATGTAGAGAGCATTGCAGTAGTCAATCATCAGGGTGAGAAGGTGTGGGGGACTGTCTGAAGCCCTCCCCCAGCTTAGAAAAGGGCACAGTTGGTGCACCAGATGGAGCTGTCCAAAGGCTAGGACCCCTGCTAGGCCTCTGGGCTTCTTCTCTGCTCTAAAAGTGGGCCCCAAACAGCTGCCCTCTCCCACCACCATCCGGGAGGAAAGGAAGAGCTGCTCTGAAAGAGCTCCTGATTGGCCCTGCTGGAGGACTCTTGCAGATCACATCCGATCCCAGGATCTTGCAGGCTCCCTCCCACCCCCCTGGAAAGCGCTCTCTGCCCCTCTCTTCCCCTAGATCTCCTTCCAGGCTGGCATCTGCTTGCACCCCCCCCCTCCTTCCACACCTTCACTGGGGTGAGACCGTCTTCTCCACTCCTGCTCATGGTTTCCATGGTGACCTTGCTGAGAATTCAGGCGGGCTCCGCCAGGCAGCCTTCCACTTCGGTCGGGATGTGCATCCATCCCTTGGGGCGAGTGCACACGTGTGGACACCCACGGCTCCAGCTTGCCAGGTAGCTGGGCTCAGCCGAGGCTGCAGAGGCCAACTAGCCGGTCCCCCAGCCCCCCTCTGAAGCCGGCCGGGCAGGGCCATTTTGGGTGGGGAGTAGGCAGAGGCTGCAGGGGCCTGGCTGGGTTTGGCTGCTTGCAGATGAAAATGTGGGAGATTCACGGAGGCCAATGCAGCAAAAACTCAAAGGCAAAAAAAACGTCTACGGAGACTCTCAACCACTCAAGTCATGGGGGTCCCAAAGGTGCTTTTTGAAAGGCAACTGGATTTTCTTGGTTTTTTTTCCCCCCTTAAAACCCTTTTGCTTCTCATCCAAGAAGCTTCTTCAGTTCTGGAGAAGTTCTTCAGTTTTTCAGAATGGAAGAAGCTTCTTGGATGAGAAGTGAAACCTTTTCAAGGAAAAAAAAAAAGCCAAGAAAGTCCACTTGCCTTTTGGAAAAGCACCTTTGGGGCAACCTCAAGGCAGTCAGCAGGAGAAAGGTGAAGCTGGCAGTCAGGTTTCAACCCAGCCCCCCAGAATCCTTCTGGGCCTGGACCTCAGGTGACCCCATGCACAGGGTCTGGGCCAGGGGCAGACGGTGTCATTTTCAAATTTATTTTTATTATTATTTTTATTAGATTTTTATCCCCTCCTTATTGTAAGTAATTCAGGCTGGTGCATAGACCTATTTTCCTTTCTCCTTCCTCCTATTTTCCCCACAACAAGAACCTTGCGAGGTGTGTAGGGCTGAAAGAGAGGGACTGGCCCAAAGTCACCCAGCCAGCCTAGAACTCCCAGTTTCTGGGGTGAATGACTCAAAGCTGCCTTCCCTACCTAAGGCGGGGCTAGAACTCCCAGTCTCGGGGGTCATTGGCCCAAAGTCACCCAGCCGGCTTTCGTGCCTAAAGTGGGACTAGAATTCCCAGTCTCCTGGCTCCAGTGGCGGGATTCAGCCAGTTCGCACCTGTTTGGGAGAACCGGTTGTTAACTTTCTAATCAATTCAGAGAACCAGTTGTTGGAAGAAATCTTATTTTGTTTTTTTCCACTTTACAGGGCTAATCCTGTAAAGAAGGAAACATTCTGCTGGTGTTTCTAGCCTAATCTTTATTGCCCTGCTTACAGAAACTGCCTCTCCATTAACCCTTATTACATTGTAACAGTGAGTGACGTTGAGTTGGCCATGCCAACACAGTCACATGACCACCGAGCCACGTCTACCCAGAGGGTCATTAGGGCAGAGAACCGGTTGTTAAATTATTTGAATCCCACCACTGCCTGGCTTCCATGCCAGCACCTTAACTACCACACCAAACTGGTTCTCTTTTAACATTTAGTGCACCTAGGAAGAGAGCAGTACCAGGCAGGATCTCACCCCAGGGAAGGAGGGCTAAGCTGCATTCACAACCCCCCCCCCGAACATCCCACTCACCTAAAAGCAGCTCCTCTCTCCCTCCTCCCCCCCCCAGGTAAGCCCGCTTTCCTTCCGCTTCCATGCCTCACTGGCTCCATTCATTGTCCCACGCAGCCACCGCCCACCCACCTGCATTGTGCTACCTTGGCTCAGCTCACAATCAAGACAATCTGCAGCTACGGTAGTCTGCCCCCCACTTCTCCCCCCCCCCCGAATTTTTGTTTTGTTATTTTATGAAAGGGAAAAAAGAGAGAAGGAGAAAAAGAGGAGTGGAAGAAGTTGCAGATGATGAGGCCTCTTCTAAGCTGCTCCCCCTCCCCAATGTACCTATAAGGCCCATCAGCCTGTGGGAAAAGGGGTCTTGGTTGCTCTCAAGAAGCCCCCTCCCCCCCAGCAGAGTCAGACCAGAGACCGGAATCAAAGCGATGGCCGCCTTCCTGCCAGGAAGAATAAAATATGGGACTGGTTTCTACAATACGGTAGTCCTTGATTTACAGCACTTCCTTTACTGACCGTTCAAAGTTACAACGGTACTGAAAAAGGTAACTTATGACCCTTTTTCATACTTACGACCATTGGAACGTCTCCATCGTCACGTGAACAAAATTCAGGCACTCAGCAACTGATTCATATTTATGACGGGCACAGCGTCCCAGGGTCATGTGATCCCCTTTTGCCACCTTCTGACAAGCAAAGTCAGTGGGGAAGCCAGATTCACACAACCATCGTGTGACTAACTTAACAATTCAATCAATCAGGATAGAGCTGGAAGGGGCCTTGGAGGTCTTCTAGTCCAGCCCCCTGCTCCAGCAGGAGACCCTGTACAATTTGAGACAAGCAACTGTCCGGTCTCTTCTTAAAAACCTCTAGTGATGGAGCACCCACAACTTCAAGTGGCAAGCAATTCCACTGGTTAATTGTCCTCACTAAGTTTCCCCTTCATTCCAGGTTGAATCTCTCTTTGGTTGGTTTCCATCCATTGCTTCTTGTCCTGCCTTCAGGGGCTTCGGAGACCAACTCTCCTTTGGGGCAGCCCCTCAAATACTGGAATTCTGCTATCATGTCACCCCCAGTCCTTCTTTTCTCTTGACTGGCCTATTGTGGTGATATTGCAGCAATTCACTTAACAACTCTGGCAAATGAAAAAAACAAAACCAAAATGGTAAAAAGTTATGATATTTATGTAATTATTTTACTAAGCACATCTAAATAATATTCGAGTAACTAAAATATCTTTTACAACCCCCAAGACACGTCATAACATTTGAGTACCCCCCCATGTTTGGAAATTGAAAGCTGGCACGCCCTACAGTTGTGGCAGGAAAGGCTGTAAAATGGGGCAAAACTCACTTAAGCACTGTCTCACTTAGCAACAGAAATGTTGGGCTCAGTTGTGGCCATAGGCTGAGGACAACCTGTAGGCCGAGAGAGGGCGAGGGGACACGTGGCTCAGAACCAGCAGCTCCAATTCTTGTGTAAGCAGACGACAATTGGCCCTGAAAGCCACCACAGGGGGAGTCTGGTGGCATCTTTGCCAGCTCACAAATTGTGTTGAAAGGCATTTGTGTTCCTGAGCCGCGGGAGACGCCTCTGAATTAGATTTGTGAGTCAGAAAAGCTGCGATCGGAGTCCAAGTATCGCGGTGACAACAGTGCCCCATTGGAAAGTCTGAAAGACCAAATTAGGAACTGATCTTCCTGGGGAAAAACAAAAAGACATCTATCCTTCGGCTGCTAAGAGTCAACACAGACTCGATGGCACGGAATTCGTCAAATGCAGGGAGTCCTCTCCTTACAACAGTTCGTTTAGTGCCTTCAAAGCTATAACTGCACTGAAAAATGTGACTTAGGACTGTTTTTCAGAGTTACGATCTTTGCAGCATCCCAGGGTCACCTGATCAAAGTCCAGACTTTTGGCAACTGACTCATATTTATGACGGTCGCAGTGTTCTGGAGGTCACATGACCCTCTTCTGCAACCTTTGGCTAAGCAAAGTCAACGGAGAAGCCAGAGTCACTTAACAAATGTCTCGGTTAACAACAGGAAATTTGTGGTTGTAAGTCAAGGACTACCTACAGAGTAGGGTTCCCCCTACAAACTCTGGGGGCCAAAGGTCCCCCGGCTGATCTGCTTCCTCCCTCCCTGGCACGGGAGAGGAGAAATCTTGACCTTCTGCTCTGTGACGTCTTGTCAGGGCTCTCACATCGCCTCTATTGTCATTTCTTTCCTTCCTCAAAGCAATCACCCATCGGACAGAGAGGAATACAGCCATTGCTTCCTTGCTTTGGACATCCTCTTAATTAACTCTAAGGTCCACTTTCCATTTTTGCAGCCATGTCACCCTGACATTCGGTTACAACTGTTTCAAGTACTTTCTCACTGGTGCCATTATCTAACAGAATAACAGAATTGGAAGGGACCTTAGAGGTCTTCTAGTCCAATTCCCTGCTGAAACAGGAGTCCCTATATCAGTCCAGACAAATGGCTGTCCAGTCTCTTCTTTAGTATTCCCAGTGTTGGAGCGTTCACAACTTCTGGACAGAAGTCCTTCCACTGATTAATTCTTCTCCCTATCGGGAAGTTTCTGCTTAGTTCCAGGTTGCTTCTCTCCTTGATTGGTTTCCATCTATTGCTTCTCGTCCTGCCCTTTTGGTGCTTTGGAGAATAGCTTGACTCCCTCCTCTTTGTGGATACTGGAAGACTGCTATCATGTCACCCTGATCCTTCTTTTCATTAAACTAGACATACCCAGATCTTCATATGTTTCAGCCTCCTGCCCCCTAATCATCCTGGTTGCTCTTCCCTGCACTCTTTCTAGAGTCTCAAGAGCCTAAGAGGCCTGTCCGAGATGGTTAGTCTCTGTCCTCAAGACCCACCACAAAGAGGCTGGAGGAGGAGATAAGGGAGGGACGTGAGTGTCCCCTAAGAGCATACAGTCAGTCCTTAACTTACAACCGCTCATTTAGTGATGGTTCAAACTGACAACAGCAATGAAAAAAGTGACCCTCTTTCACACTTACAACCGTTGCAGCATCCCCATGTCTGCAAGATCAGAATTTGGATGCTTAGCAACTGGTTCACATTTATGATGGTCGCAGTGTCTCATGGACAAGCAAAGTCAATGGAGGAACCTTAACAACCGTGGGACTAACTAAAGAACCCGAGTGATTCACTTCTTGTCCATGTGGCAAGAAAGGGGGAAAACTCACTTGACTGTCTTATTTAGCAACAGAAGCTTTGAGCTCAGTTGTGGCCATAGGATGGGGACCCAGCAGAGCCAACCAAGGCGTGAGGTCATGTATGCCACCCCTCTAAAGGCGGCACAAACCTTCATCAGACCACAGAGATGGAGCGAGAGGCAGAAGTAAGTCTTCCATTGTTGAAGGCTTTGGGGAACCGGATTTATTTACGTATTCATTCATTCATTCATTCATTCATTCATTCATTCATTCCATTTCCTAATTCTTAGTTTTCAGAAATATCTCTGAAACAATGACCCAACGGGACACGGGTTGTCTAATTGTACTTATAATCGCCGTAATGAAGATTGGAAACAGAGTTAAAAGTCGCTGTCCATCTTTTAACTGCTTTGTTCAAATTGTTAAAGGGGACTAACTACTTTTAGCTTTGTCTTTGATTTTTTTTTCTTAATTTATATTAGTCTGCAACAGATTTTATCTGTCTTTTTTTTTTAAAAAAAAAAACCCTTTACTCACAGAAACACTTTTCATAATACGCATTATACAATCTGAAATCGACAGAACATGCGAGCAAGATGTGCTACTTTGTGAGTGGGGATCAGATTGCCAAAATTGGAAATATTAAGGAAGGAAATAGGGCTGGATGGTAGGATTTAGAAAACAGAAATGAAGCAGAAAACGTTCTGCCAATCCAATGATCTTTTCATTGTTAACAGCCTTCCAGCAACCACAACAACATCTATACACACGGACAACATCAGATGGAGTACACAAAAAGTAAATTGACTCTATGATTGGTACAGGGAGGTGAAAGGGTTCAGTTACCACTGCAAAGATGTGGCCTGATCGAGAATCCTGAGACGTTATTCCTAATGCATGCTGGACCTTTGAGAAAAATGAAAGAATATCCCAAGATATTCAATCAAGAAACTACCAACTCAGACAAACAACCAGGCAGTAAATAATAGCTTAATCAAGGAATCACCAAGATCACTCCCATCAACACTGACAGGGCAAGCTGTGATATGTAAAGAGAGAGCTAGCCCCAACTCCCTTTTAGCACTGATGAAGTTACCTAGCTGGGTCATGAAATGTGCAAGAAAACAACCAAGCTCAGAGACCATGAATCCCACTTCCTTCTAAACCTGATGATGTATCTAGTTGGGTCATGAAATGTTTGCATGAAAAGAACCAAGCTCAGAGATCGCCAAGGACCCCACAATATCCAAAAGAAGTCTGTATGTGTTTCATTGATTACAGAAAAGCCTTTGGTTGCATTGATCACATCAAGTGGTGGAAAATGCTCAGAGAAGTGGGAATCCCAGAAGGTCTTAATGCCTTCATGAGAAACTCATATACAGGCCAAGAAGCCACAGTCCAGAGAAACATGGTAAAACAGATGGGCTCCAAGTTGGCAAAGGAATGAGATACGGTTGCGCCCTCTCCCCTTATTTATTCAGCCTGTATGCTGAATGTATGCTAAAGGAAATGAACTGGAAGAAAAAAATGTGGTTTTAAAACGGAAGGAAGGTGACACTATTCTGATAGCTGAAAACTGACAGGATCTGGAAGCTCTAGTAATGAAAACCAAGGTGCAGAATGGAATAAAAATGGGACCACAATTAAACTAAGGACAAGAGGTACAGCAACCACACTGAAGTGTGGATAGCTTCTGTTTTTAGGCTCAACTATCCATAGTAAAGAAAGCAGCCATCCAGGAATGTGCTGCACTTGATAGAGGGGCAATGAAGGCCTCTTCGGATGCTGGGATATGTCGACCCCTGCAAAAATCAGAATCGTGCAGGTAAACGCTTTCCTTGTGGCACTGAATGGAAGAGAAAGTTGGACTTTGAAGAAGCAGGATAGGAAAAGTATTGAAGTGCTGGAGAAGTCTCTGGAGAACATCGTGGAAAGTCAAGAAATCAGACAAATGCACTATAGAAAAAAAAATCAATCCACAAATCTCACTTGAGTCACAAAGGACCAAACTTGAATTATCATATTTTTGACATGATATTCAAAAACCTACTATTCTTGAGAAGTCCACAATGTTGGGAAATATGAAAGGAAAATGCAGGAGGAGATGACCGGTAGCATGGGGGATGAATTTGATTACACTGGTGGTCAATGCATTGTTGGAAGACCGGAAGACCTAGATTCGGGAAGATCTATCTATCTGGTTACTAAGAGTCAGCAGCCCAACCAATCAGCCAGCCAGCCAGCCAACCACTCACTCACTCACCCACCAATCCAGGTGCACTGATGCATTTGATTTTTGTTTCCTAAATGACCTTAGATGTAAGCTACTACAAGAAGCTTTTGAATTGCATTGTTGCCTCTCCTACCCAATTTTGCACCATCTCCATCAGGCGTGCTGGAGAAAATCCAGCAACAGCCTCCCAGATCCTTAACACGGCCCAGCAAGACAAGAATCTCGATCACCCGCTACAGCAAAGGCATTTCAAGCGGTTGATTGCCCTCTGTCGACATGAAGGTGCAATTCCCCCAAAACACCCACTCCGGTTTATCCTGTGCTGCTGCTTTTGTACTTTTCTTGTTGCCTTTCCCACAGCTGAAACAGACCTTCTGCACTTGTTGCATGGGCTTGTTGTGGAAGTAATGACATTCCTCCTCTGAGGAAAGTTGGCTTTCAACAAAACTCCCACGGTCTGCAAATGTGATAAGCATCCCTTCAACTCTTCCTCCAAGTTGCGTAGAAGCATTTGAAGAGCACAGGAAAAACCCTTGAAGAGCATCCTCCAAGGATGACCAAACCTTCACTGTTACGGATTGCACCAGAGGCTAAACCAATTTCATTGTATACATGATATACAATGACAATAAAGGCTATGCTATTATACTATATTATACCTGGTGGCCTCCCACTTGATGCCTTTCTTGAGTTTGATGAGAAATCCTTGAAGAACATTCTCCATGGATGACTTTCGTAGAACTAAGGAGAAATCTCCTGGCAGCGAGAACAATTAATCAGTGGAACGGCTTCCCTTCAGAAGCTGTGGGTGCCTCAAAAACTCGAGGTTTTTAAAAAGAGATTGGACAGCCTTTTGTCTGAAATGGTATAGAGTCTCCTGCTTGAACAGGGGGATGGAGTAGAAGACCTCTGAGGTTCCTTCCAACTCTGCTATTCTGTTTTTCAAGCCAACTACATGTGCGCTTATTAGTTTTATAATCTCACGTATGCTTAATTAGCTTGCTATCAGCATGCCACATGTAACTTTGCCGCTGGCATTCCCAAAATCTATAAAGAAAATTACCTGATCAAAAAGTGAGATAAGGTTAGTCTGGCAAGATTTGTTCTGATGAATCAGTGCTGATTTCTGCATTGTTGGCAAGAGTCTTTCAAATCTGACTGGCTCTGGAAGACTCCCAACTATCAATGTCAAAGTGGCTGATCTTTAGTTTGCAGGATCTTCCTTGCTCTCTTTTGGAAGAGTGACATCTCCTCCACTCTTTGGGCACCATCGCTTCACTTTCAGCCAGTTCTTTCACTCTCTTGGGATGCCCTTCATCTCCCATTCCCTGGCCGTGTTTCTGTCCAGTTCAAGCTATGGTCCTTCACCTTCACCATCTCCTGTCCCGGTGGAGGAGAGGACGCAACCAAAATAGGAGCCGAGTTGCTCTGCTCTTTCTTGGCTACCTGCATTTATTAGTAGCTGGTATATGGATTCTTTCCTTTAACAATGAATGTACAGTTTCAGAGACTAAATTGATTTTGAATTTAATATCAGCAGCTAGGCTGCTGGTAGCTCAATACTGGAAGAAGGACTCTTTGCCTACTATTGAAGAGTGGATATTGAAAGTAACAAACCTAGCAGAAATGGCGAAAATCTCGGCGTACTTGAAGGACCACACGCAAGAAAGATACGTATCAGAATGGAGAAGATGGATTGATTATATTCAAAATAAGTATCAGACAAGAAAATATCAAATAGCTTATGAATGAATGTTAGTATTAGAGGTATTTGGTTATCTGTAGTGGAGTTAAGGTTTCAGTGGGGGAGGCAGCACTTTGAGGACAAGTAGATTAATCTAGTTTATGTTTGATTAAATGAAATACCTTGTATTTTGCTCTGGGAAGTTGGGGGGGGGGAGGGTGGGATGAAGGGGGGGAAAGGGTGGGGGGAACAGAGGGGGGGAAATTCTTTGTATTTCCTTTTTGTAAAACTTTTCAATAAAAAAAACAACGTACTTAGTGAAGCCCCTTTTAAATAAATATCTGTAAAGGAATAAAATAGAAATAGTGTTAAACTTTAGTCGGCCAGAAGCTTGAATAAACCTCCTAGGCTACAAGCGTACAGAGAGTCCTGATTTTTTGTGCCTGATAGTAAAAAGCTGCCTGTTCTCTGGGAAATCACGGGGCTGGGGTTCCCCTCCCTCCTTTTCCAGATGTGCATTCCATTGCAAGGCCAAAGGTGGCAGAGTTCATCTCCCAATCGGTGCCAGGAGATCCAAATTGTTCTGTTTGGAGTCTTCTTCCGGGGCATCTTTAGCTTCCCTCTGAACCCTCTTCAGAGGTTGTAAAAAAAATGCTTTTAAATGCCTCTGATGATCCCAGCTGAGTTGCCTGATCGGCAGAGGCTTTTAAAAGAAAAAAAAGCCTCTGCTGATCAGGCAACTCCGCTGGGATCGTCAGAGCCTTTTGAAAGCATTTTTTTTACAACCTCTTGTAGAAAAGTAAAAAAACCTCTTGTTTTAAAAGTAAAAAAAAAAAAATGGCCACGCCCACCCAGTCACATTACCCACTCCCACCAAGCCATGCCCACAGAACCGGTAGTAACAAATTTTAGATTTCACCACTGCCTTGGAGGTCTTCCAGTCCAACCCCCTTCTCAAGAAGGAGACCCTATCCCATTCCTGACAAATGGCGGTCAATCTATTCTTGAAAACCTCCAGTGGTAGAACCTCCACAACTTCTCTTCCACTAATTAATTGCTCTCCCTTTTTGGAATTTCCTCCTCAGTTCTAGAGTGGTTCTCTTCTTGATTATTTTCCATCCATTCTTTCTTGCCTTGCCTTCTGGTGCTTTGGAAAACAAGTTGGCCCCCTCTTCTTTGTGGCAGCCCCTCAAATACTGGAAGACTTCCATCATGTCATCTCTGGTCCTTCTCTTCATTCTTCACTGAGTGACCTAATGCCAAGCGTGATAGGGTGCACTGCTTGCCTTCTGGCTCTGGAAGGGGCCCTGGGCCTCCCAAAGCAAAATCCAGAGGGTCAAGGGCCTCCCACAGCAGGAGGGAGGATAGGGAGAGGATCAAGAGGGAAGGGAGAAGGAAAGAAATGTGCCAGCATCCTACCACTTAAAGAAGAAACCCACAAAATACATCCTGAGGCTGAACTCCATTCAGTGAGAAACCAGGAAA
This sequence comes from Arizona elegans, assembly GCA_022577455.1. NCBI lineage: Eukaryota > Metazoa > Chordata > Lepidosauria > Squamata > Colubridae > Arizona > Arizona elegans. Next base: position 90,307,936 of record JAKOOJ010000007.1, on the reverse strand, counting down.
GGTTTTCATAGCCACGTTTGTGCATCATGTGAAGCCATGGTTTGGATCATGGTCTAATAAGCCACAAATGTGGGGCTTTCCTAATTATAGAACATTATTTATTTATTTATTTATGAAACATATATGCGTATGTGTATATGACCACCCAACTTACCCACAGCTGATTCCATAAATATGGGTCTTATAAAGACCCATAAACCCTCCCCACACCCCCCTCCCTTCCCCTCCCCCATGGCAGAAGCAACACGATCCAATCAATCACTTAATCGCCTCTGTCTCCAGTTGGGGTCCTCACACCCACTGACAAAACCATGTTTTTAGGGCCTTTTGGAAAAGCAGTAGGGTGAGGGCGAGGGATGTTGTTCTTCAGAGAGGGGCCACTGCTGAGAAGGTCTTTTTCTGTGGTCCCACCAGATGACCATCCCTAATCAATGGGACCTGTTAACATACCCTGCCTTCCCCCTTCTGGTGGGCCGGGTGAATGTAACGGTGGGGGGGGGGTGGCTTTGGAACCAAATCCTTCAGAACTTGCAGCCTGCAAGTCATTGCCAAATGGCCGTGCCATCTTCTCAACATGGCCCAGATGGGGCAGAGCAGGTTGCCTACGGTGCGTCCCTCAATCTGGATAGAGACACTTGAGATGAGGTAGCCTTGTTGGGTGCCTGGTGGAAGCTGGGTAGCAAAGCCCTCCCAAGGGACTCAGCACCTACCTGGGCAATGGGGTGGGCACCGTTTCCAGCAGGCTTGGGGCTTCCTTGCCCCACAGGCAGCCCAGATGTGGAGACTGGAGATTATTCAGTGGCTCCTTTTGGGGAGGCAAGGTGATGAAGAGGCCCACTGGGCAGAGTTTTTAACTGTCCCTCGGCCGAGTTGCTGCTTAGGGACAAAGCAAGAAGGGTTGGCGTTTCAATTGACTTGGTAGCTAAAGGGCACAGAAGGCTGCCAGTCTTTGCTGGCTTGCTGGCATCCGCCCCCGTCTTTACACACAAAGACTCCTCAGTGTAGACCATGGGAGGGGCAGGCAGGGAACTCACCCCCCCGCCCCTACAGTGACTGCAGCCCCCCTGGGTATCAAGCCCTGAGGCTGGGCAGTCCATGCCCTTGAATGGCTGCTGTCAGAACTCATGGGCATGTGGCATTGTGCCCAGGGACCTTGGAGGCCTCTAGTCCAACCCCCTGCTCAAGCAGGAGACCCTTGACCATTTCAGACAGATGGCTGTCCAATCTCTTCTTAAAAACCTCCAGTGATGAAGCACTCACAACTTCTGGAGGGAAGTTGTTTTACGGATGAATTGTTCTGTCAGGACATTTCTCCTTAATTCTAAGTTGGTTTTTATCCTTGATTAGTTTGGCTCCCTCTTCTTTGGGGCAGCCCCTCAAATTCTGGAAGATTTATGTTACTCCTCCTCCTCATTAAATTAGATATTCCCAATTCCTGCAACCGTTCTTCAAATATTTTAGTCTCCAGGCCCTTAATCATCGTCGTTGCTCTCCTCAACATGTTTTTTTACATCATGGCAACCGAAACTGGTTGTATTATTCCAAACATGGTCTTCCCAAGGCATTATAAAGTGGCGTTAACACTTCATGTGATCTGTGTTGTGTCCTCCGGTGTATGTCAGGAAACATTCACACAATGGTAGGGGAAACCTACGAAGAACTTCTGCACAAGAGGCCAAGAGTTTGCACTGGGGACAAACGCCTCGATGTCCATGTTCCCCACATCCCCTCACAGCCGGTATTCATATACACCGCCTAGATTCCATCCGCTCTTCTGATTGGCTGAGTGCAGTTACCTCACCACGCCCCTCAACTTTTGGCGGGCCTTCTGTCTCCGGGCAGATTTTGCATCTCCTTCAAGGGGGTGTCCAGTGACTGCTCTGGGACTTTAGAATTTAAACAGACCAGCACTTGCCACACAACACACCAGATTTAACAATTGTCAGTAAGAAAGACAAAGAAGTGTGGATGTGGCAGTCCTGGGAGACAGCAGAAGAGAAGAGAAAGAACTACAGAAGATCACAAAGACCTGCAAATAGAAATGGAACAACTGTGGTGGTGGGGGGAAGCAAAAGTAGGCCAAATAGAAATAGGCGCCTTGGGTGCAATCCTGAAACATCTGGAGCACCACTTGAACACGTTAGCATTGACAAATTCACCCTCAGTCAATTGCAAAAGGCAACTTCACTCAAAATAGCTTACATCCTGTGACTTAACCTCTTAACACCCCAAAACATCCACTTCTGCCTATCTATCCCAGGTCTTTGGGAAGGCCTGGATCGGTGGATAAAAATGCCAACTCCAGTCTGGACATCTGGCTGACTGTGCAACCAACCATAACTGTCCCTCTGTTGTCTCTCTCTCTCAGCCTGACCCACCTCACAGGGTTGTTGTGGTGTGGAAAATAGAGGAAGAAGTATTATATATATTTGCTGCCTTGAAGTAGTGTTCTTATGAAGTAATAAAGGTGGGATAAATAAAATGTTAATTCATTGGCATCCTTCAGTCTCAAGAGACTCTGGTATCGTGCTCTGGAAAGAGGTCCTAAAACAGCATCTAGTGTGACTGAAAAGGCCAATTGGAGAGTGGCAATCAATCCCTTCCATCCTGAGGGCAGATCCATTCTGTCCCCTGCCCAGCCCCCAGATTTCACTGGTTCCGGGACTGCCCCTTTGCCTCAGCCTGCCAAACAAGTGTCTCTTCGAATCGGAGAAGGCCATGCTGCGTCTTTAGCCTCCAAGCTGAACGATCGGAGGTCAAGTTTCCCAGTTGTTAATGTCCATTCCCAGGGCCTTTAGGTCCCTCTTGCAGATATCCTGGTATCACAGCTGAGAGGTCTCCCTCTCAGGCGCTTTTTAAAAAAAATTTTGATTTATATGCTGCCCTTCTCCGGAGACTCAGGGCGGCTTACAATGCGTTAAGCAATAGCCTTCATCCTTTTGTATATTTATACAAAGTCAGCTTATTGCCCCCACAACTGGGTCCTCAATTTACCTACCTTAAAAAGGATGGAAGGCTGAGTCAACCTTGAGCCTGGTGAGATTTGAACTTGTAGTAATTGCAGGTAGCTGGTGTTAATCACAATGCTTTTAGTCTGCTGAGCCACCAGGCTTTCCCTGCACTAATTCTCCATACAGGGGATCTTTGTTATTTGTTTGTTGTTTGAAAATGTTCAGTAAATAATTATTATTAATACCGAGCAACCTGGCACAAAGAGAGATGCCAGGGCTTGGCACATGACATGAGCTCAGTGTTTGCCATTCTGATTCCTCCTTTTTCAAGCAGGTGGCTTCCTCCTCTGCCCCCCCTCCCCCATCCATGCAGCCTCTGTGCTTGCTCTGAAGTTGTAGAACCAGGAAATATTAATAAGAATTTTTATTAATGTCTATTAATGAGACATTAATAAACCAGACTTGCATCTGGATGAGACCAAGGTATTTTACGGGGAGTTATGAATCAGGACACACGTTTATAACAGCGACTTGCTTCCTTCAACCCAATCTTGTGCTCCTGCCCCCTGCCCCCCCCGCCCCCCCCCAAAGTCTCCTCCGCTTCCCGGAGGCAGTTGTGCTCAGCCTTGCCAGGGCAGCTCCAGCCTGGCTGAGAAGAGGGAGAAGCGAAGCCGGCTCCGGCCTGTCGTTAGCCGTCTGCTGCTGCCTCCCTCCGGCCTGGCAATGCCACCTTCGCCCTTCGTTCCCGGGCCTGTGCATCTGGCAACGTGGGATGGGCCATGCCCAGCCGCAATTTCCTTGGGGAAAAGGTGGGAAGACGCCCTTCGCCTGGGTCGTCTTCGAAAGGTCCCCACTAGCCTCTGGAGGGGGGTCTCCCCCACGCCCCCCGTGCAGCGCCGCCTGGGCACAAGCAGCCGCTCCCTAGGAGGGGGACAGGCGGGGCGGGGCTGGGCGCTCTCGGGGGTCCCGCGGGGCGAAGCTTTCTGGCTGCCGAGAGGGGGAAGCGAGCCCTTGGCCGGAGCCCCGGGACCCTCCGCGGCCCAAGGCGGGCGCAGCCACTCGGTCCAGCTGCAGCGAGAGACCCCCAGCCCTTGGCCCGCCCGCCGGCCCTCCCGCAGCCCAGCCCCGGGGACTCCGGGCGGGGGAAGGGCCGGAAGACCCCTCCCCTACTCCAGCGGCGGAGCAGGGGGCGCGGGGCCTCTCGCTGCAGCTGGCCCGAGTGGCTGCCCGGCGGCTCCGCGCGTGGCCAGGTGGGGCGGCGAAGGTCGAGCGGCAGCCCCGGGCAGCGCAGAAGCCCCTCCCCTGGCGGAGGCGGAGGCGGAGGCGGAGGCCGGACCCCCGCACTTGAAGGCCGGCCTCCGCTGCCCCGCGTGACTCGAGCCGGGGCAGCCAGGCACAGCTGGGTCGGCGGAGGAGCGGAGCTTCCGCGGGGCGGCCGAGGTAAAGGCGAGGCGAGGCCGCCGGGGCGCTTGCAGCCGGGTTGGGGTCTCGGGGGGCTGCTTGGAAAGCCCTTCCCCAGGCACTCCGGGGCTTCCCTCGGGGGTCCCTCCCTGCCCTAAGCCTGGCCGAGCAGCGCCGCGGGGAGACCAAGCAGCCGCTCCTCTTCTTAGCCCACCTGGTGCCCTCCAGGGGTGCGGGGCTTCGGGTCCATCGGAGCCAGCCCGCAGGAGCTCTCCGTCTGCCGCAGCTGGGAAAGCTTTTTCTGGTGGGAGCCGGGAGGCTTTGTGGCCTTTGGGGGGCCCTCCCAGACATCTGGAGGCGCTCCCTGAAAGTGGCGGGGGTGGGGGGAGGGTTGGGGAGGGGGCTGACTCCCTCCCACCAAGAGAGAAGCAGTCAGGATTCAGATCAAGCTGTGCAGTAATCCTCGATTTACAACATTTACATTTAGAGACTGTTCAAAGTTACAGTGGCACTGGAAAATAAGTGACTTATGGCTGCTTTTCACACTTGTGACCCTTGCAGCATCCCCATGGTCACGGGACCAAAATTCGGATGCTTGGCCACTGGTTCATATTTAGGACGGTCGCAGCGTCCCGGGTTCCCATTTTGTGACCTTCTGACAAGCAAAGTCAACGGGGAAGCCAGATTCATTTAACAACTGTGCTACTAACTAACTTCACAACTGCAATGATTCACTTAATGACTGTGGGAAGAATGGCTGTAAAATGGGGCAAAACTCATGAACAACTGTCTTGCTTAGCCATGAAAAATTTGGGCTCAATTGTGGTCGTAAGTCGAAGACTCCCCTGTAGTGCTGAGACATCATTGGTCACACTTATGCATGACCTTTGGAGGGCCCCGGGTGGGGGGCTCTTGCTTTCTACAAAATAATAGAACAAGAGAGGCGGAAGGGACCTTGGAGGTCTTCTAGTCTCTGCTCAAGCAGGAAGCTCTGCACTACTTCAGACAAATGGTTGTCCAGCCTCTTCTTAAAAACTCCCACAACTTCTGGAGGCAATTTCTGTTCCACTGGCTAATTGCTCTCACCCTATCCCATTGGTCTGGGATAACAGAATAACAGATGACCTAAGAAGTCCAGTCGGGGCTTGGGGTTGGACTAGAAGACCTCCAAGTCCCTTCCAACCCTGGGACTCTGAATTGCATGTGTGATTTGAGATTAGCAATCCGTTGGCTCATCTCGGATCAGCGGCTTCCATTTTTCAAGGGGGGCTAAACCCACCACCTCCAAGGTGGACTACAACTCCCATCGTGGCTATGCTGGGTGAGCTATGCTGCGTGACGTGGTCTGACCCATCAGGTAGGGATCCCTGTTCTAGAACGTTCCCTCTTAGCCCCCATTGTTCTTCCTGTTTTCCTCGGCCGACTTCATTGTGCTTGTTGGTGAACTTATTCTGTTCTTTAAAAAACAAACACAACCATTTCTAGATCCCTCCCAGCAGCTTTTCCAGTGCCAGTCCTGCTCTTGAAATACTGATTATTTTCTTTATTGCTCTGTTTTCTCCTAGGGTGTTTCTCCTATTTTCCTGAGTCTTCTCTCCTTTTGCAGCCTTGGACCGAGCGCAGGGTCTCCGGAGACCTTGGAAGAGTCAACCTCAGGCTGAAGATCCTTCTGGTGACGGTTGAATCCGGACTGCTCTTCTCTGATTGGAGAGCAGTGGGGCATGCTGTGGGCTGGACCTCTGGCACCCCACTCAAGTTGGTGACCTCGTGGCTTGGACAGGCTTCCTGCTTCCTTCTGGGCAACATGTCAGCCTTGCCTCCGTCCTGGCTCCTCGCCCTGTGCTCCCTGGGGCTGCTGGCCTCCCTCGGGTCAGCCTACCAACCCCCCAACATCGTCCTGATTTTTGCGGATGACCTGGGCTTTGGAGACCTGGGCAGCTATGGACATCCCACCTCTGCCACCCCCAACCTGGACAAGATGGCTGCCGAGGGCCTGCGCTTCACGGACTTCTACAGCAGCAGCCCCGTCTGCAGCCCTTCCAGGTAGAGTGGTCTCCTTCTCTTCTTCCGAGAGTCACCCCAGAAGAGTCTGAGGCGCCTCTTTTGTCAAGAGGGTTCAAGGCTGTCCATGAAGCAGACCTCAAAGCCCAAGTGAAAGGGAAACAGGCATCAAGAGAGGTGCTGAACCTCTTGAGATGCCCTCTGTGTCCAAGGTGGAGACCTTTCAGCTCTTGGCTTCCCTGGGCTCTGGCTCTGAGGATGATTGGACCTAACCATCTACAGGTAGACTTTGATTTACGACCACAATTGAGTTCAAAATGTCTGTTGCTAAGTGAGACAGTGGTCAAGTAAGTTTTTGCCCCACTTTAAAATTTTCGATGCCGCCGTTTTTAAGTGGCTAAGTTAGTTATATGGTTATCAAGTGAATCTGGCTTCTCCATGGACTTTGCTTGTTAGGAGGTCGCAAAAGGGGATCACGTGACCCTGGGACACTGCAACCGTCATAATATGAGTCACTTGCCAAACATCCCAAGTTTGATCACGTGACCTTGTGGACGCTGCAAGGGTCGTCAGTGTGAACAACAGTGTTGTGGCCTTTCGACCGGCGGTCCCTCGAACAGCCAAATCAGAGGAGGAGGAGGGGGGCGGTGGGAGTCAGAGTCAGCATCAGGGCAACCTGAGAGCTCTGAGGGGGAAGAGGGAATGGAGCTGGCAGAGAGAGAGAGAGAGAGAGAGGCAGAGCCTGGGCTGTCTGTCAGCCCTCAGGTGGAGAGTCAACAGTCCCCAGGTCTGGAGGTGGCTGATGAGGAAGAAGAGGAACAGCTGGGTGCAATGCCTGATGCACGGATGCGCAGAGGAGAGGAGAGCAGTGGAAATCTATGGACCGGTCCTTCGGATGGAAGAGCCACCACTGCTAGCGAAGTCCCACCTAGCTCTTGAGGATAAAAGGCAGGGGGTGGAGATGAGTAGGTGTGGCAGGCAGCTATTCATCTCCCTGCTGGACAGATTTAAAAAAAAATTTTTTTTATATCATGTATTCCATTTCTATGTTGAGCAGTGCGTTCTCTAGGTGTCCATGTTTTCTTTGCATGCTGTTGACATTGTAAGTTTATGATTTCTATTCATAGCAAATTATCATTGCTTCCTTTACTTGTTCCTCCTCCAACTTGTAAGTCAATAAATAACACTATATCCGCTTGATTATTTTTTGATTTGTTCCTATTAAGATCTGGTCCAGTTCATTTGGTTTATTATAAAACCCGTATTCCTGCCTGTCTTTTTCATATCTGATTTTATCTGCAACTGTGGCCACCATAATAGATCAATTCCTAATCCTTTTAGTTCTTGTTTTGTTTTTAGTTCTCCCCTTTTGTTTAATATGTCCTTATATCTTATAATTTTGTCCAAATTTATGACATTGGGCTATATCCACACCTCCATTATAGATAAACATTCTGGCATTTTCAAATAGTGTTCTTTGATTTTGGTCCATGCTAGCAGTAATGCATTTCTAATGTGATGCCCCTGGAAGTAGCGGTGCATCTTGCCCTTCTCATGCCATAAAAAGGCAGGCAGAGGATGCCCTTCCAACGTTAATAGCCTTTTATTCCTCAAATTAACCCACTCTTTCACCCACGAAAGTGCTGATGCTTGGTAATATAATTCCCAATCTGGAAGACCAAAACCACCTCTACTTTTAAGAGCTTGCAGCATTTTTAATTTTATTCTCGCCTTTTTCCTTTGCCGTACAAATTTTTAATATCAACTAATTTAGGTCTTCAAAATATTTCCTGCCGGACGGACTTGTTAGCTTGCGGCGAGAGAGAAACTTTTTGCCGGGGCTGCTGGTGCTCCTAATGAAGGAACCTTTGAGTTCCCTTCTTCAGAGGGTTTGTGGTGTTTGGGGAGCTGGCTCAGAAGAAACGGTCATATGCCACTTTTTTCAGTGCCGTTGTAGCTTTGAATGGTCCCTCAATGAATGGTGGTAAGTCAAGGACTCTGCGTTTCTCTTTGTGCAGGGCAGCCCTCCTGACTGGACGCTATCAGACCCGGTCCGGCATCTATCCGGGCGTCTTTTATCCCGGGTCGCAGGGAGGCCTCCCGCTGGCCGAGGTGACGGTGGCCGAATTGCTGAAGGAGCAGGGCTATGCCACCGCCATGGTTGGCAAGTGGCATCTGGGCCTGGGTCCCAACGGCATGTTCCTGCCCACCAACCAAGGCTTTGACCACTTCTTGGGGGTGCCCTACTCACATGACCAGGTGAGAAGCTGCAGGGGTGACGTGGGGGGGATTCCGGGCTCCCTGGGACTGTCATCTCCTTGGGTGGAAGGGTCTGAATCCCCAATAGAAGGGTTGGACTTTCATGACCCAGCTAGGGAACATCATCAGTGCTAGAAGGGAGGGGGGAGGGCTTGCTTTCTGTTTAAATATCCCTCCCCTTCTAGCACTGATGATGTTACCTAGTTTGGGTCATGAAATGTCTGCAAGAAAACAACCAAACTCAGAGAGCACCAAGGACCCCAGAGAGAAGATTAAAACACACCGCCACACTTTGCAAATAGACAGGAGGGAGGGGAGGAGGAGGAGGTGGAAGAAGGAGAAGGAGGGAGGGTGGGAGTGATGGTTGTCAGGCTTATGCCTCTTGTGGCTGTGCAGAGACTCAAGGCTACTTGCCCCCTTCATCTAGCCTGACTGTAAGTTTCCCAACGGGGGGAGCGGGGGCTTGTTTAGAGGAGGGGAAGGGGCCGTGTGGCTTGCAGGGAGGTCTCCGCTGCTTGCCTCCTCCCTTGCCCTCCCTTTCCTCACCCCTCCCGCCTCTTTCGCAGGGCCCCTGCCAGAACCTAACCTGCTTCCCACCCAGCACTCGGTGCTTTGGGGTCTGTGACCAGGGGGTGGTCCCCGTCCCCCTCTTCCTGAACCGGAGCATCGTGCAGCAGCCGATTTACTTCCCGCACCTGGAGGGCCACTACAACGCATTTGCGCGAGATTTCATCATGGCTTCTGCCCAGCGCAAGCAGCCCTTCTTCCTCTACTACGCCTCCCACGTGAGTCTCCTGGGGCAGGGGGTGGGGGAGGTGGGGGGATAGGGGCATGAGCAGGAAGGGTGAGGTGGGGTAACCTCAGCCCATTGTATACAGGTAGTCCTCAACGTACGACCACAATTGAGCCCAACATTTCTGTGGCTCAGTGAATTTTGCACCATTCTACGACCTCGCTTGCCACCGTTGTTAAGTGCAGTTGTTAAGTTGGTGACACGGTCGTTAAATGAATCTGGTTTCCCCCTTGACTTTGCTCATCAGAAGGTCACCAAAGGCATCACGTGACCCCCGGATGCTGCGAACGTCATAAATAGGAGTCAGTTGGCAAGCGTCTGAATTTTTTTTTTCAAAAAAAGTTTTTTACTTTTATTTCTCATAAACACATTTACAAGCATCTGAATTTTGACCTCCACGTGACCCTGGAGATGCTGCCACGGCCTTGAGTGTGAAAGGCAGTCATGAGTCACCTTTTCCAGTGCCCTTGTCACTTTGAGCGGTCATTAAATGAAGTGTTGTAAGTCCAGGACTACCTGTAGTAAGAATAATAATGGTGCATTGGAAGGTCTGCAAAAAATACCCTTTGCCTGCAAGCAAGAACTGGTGGGACCATAAAAGAGGGAGAGTCACAGAAAACGAAGACGCTAAACTCTCGTAAATCGAGGACAACCTGCGGTCTCCATTCATCTGGAGAAGCAGATGGAAAGCTTGGTGGCCTTTGGCCCTGGGGGTCCTGCGCAGGAAGCCTCTCTGTTGGGGGGTGTTGCTGCTTCTCTGTCTCCGCTGCTCCCCTCACTCCCCCCCCCCTCTCTCACACACACACAGACACACACCCTGCGGAAGCCACACCAAGACCAAAGTCCTTCTCCAACTTTATGGCTCGGCTCCTTTGATCCAGCCAGTCCTCTTTGGCCTTCGATCCTGAGCAGAAAATGCCCTGCGGATCAAACGGGCTGGAAGTTTCCATATTCCATATTCCCACACTTGGCAACCTCACAAACGTCCCAACTTTTATCTCTTAAGTCTGATTGCAGGTAGAGGTAGCCCTTGACTTAGCAACCGTTCGCTTAGTGACCATCCGAAGTTACAAGGGGAGCTGAAAAAGGGACCTAGGACCGTTTTTCACACTTACGACCATTGCAGCATCCCTGTGGTCATGTGATCAAAATTCAGACGTTTGGCAGCCGACTCGTACTTAGGACGGTTGCATGGGTCACGTGATCCCTTTGGCGACCCACCTGTGTTGCTAACTTAACAGTTGCAGCCATTCACTTAACAGCTGTGGCAAGAAAGGTCGTAAAAAGGGTCACTTAACAACTGTCTCGCTTAACAACAGAAATTTTGGGCTTAACTGTGCTCCTAACTTGAGGACTACCTGTAGTGGAGGCCGATGTTTGCAGTCTTTCTGTCTAGAGAGCTTTTTTAGGGATTTAGTTGATGCGTTGCAGCTTCCTAGAATTGGTGGGAATCTGCCCTGTGATTTGGGGATCTGTTTTGGGGATCCATTGTGCTCGTTCTGCTGAGTGGGATGGCTGGGCCTGCCGGGGGCTGCTCTGGAGCTCCTTTTAGGTTGCTGGGTTTGGAAAGCAGAAGTCTCCATATAGTCATTCAGTTTTTCACACCAACTTAGAATCATAGCGTAAGAGAGCTGGAAGGGACCTTGGAGGTCTTCTAGTCCAGCCCCCTGCTCAAACAGGAGACCCTATGCCGTTCCAGACAAATGGTTGTCCAGTGTCTTTTTGGAGGCCTCCAGTGATGGAAGTCTGTAGAGATTCTCAGTCCTCCAGATCAGGGTTGTCCCAGAGGTGCTTTTTCAGGAGGCAACTGGACTTTCTGGTTTTTTCTTTTGAAGAGGTTTCGCTTCTCATCCAAGAAGCTTCTTCAGCTCTGATTGGATGGAGGGAAGTGGAAGGAATATAAATCCCTCCATTCCCCACTATCCTGTCAGAGCTGAAGAAGCTTCTTGGATGAGAAGCGAAACCTCTTCAAAAGAAAAAACCAGAAAGTCCAGTTGCCTCCTGAAAAAGCACCTTTGAGACTCCAGTGATGGAGCATCCACAGCTTCTGAAGACAAGCCTGTCCACTGGTTAATTGCCCTCCCTATCAGGACATTTCTCCTTAGTTCCAGGTTGCTTCTCTCCATGATTAGTTTCCACCCGTTGCTTCTTCTCCTGCCTTCAGGTGCTTTGGAGAATAGGTTGACTCCCTCTTCTTTGGGGCAGCCCCTGAGATTCTGGAACACTGCCTTCATGTCTGCCCTAGTCCTTCTCTTTATTCAACTAGACCTACCCAGTTCCTGCAACTGTTCTTTATATGTTTCAGCCTCCAGTCCCCTCATCATTTTTGAGACTCTTCTATTCATCCATCCAATTTCTATAGCTGCCCATCTCAGTCAGTGACTCTGGGAGGCTGTCAGTATTGATGGTTGTGTCTTTCCCCCCCTCTTTCCAGCATACCCATTATCCCCAGTTCGGGAGCCAAAACTACACCGGCCAATCCTCTAGAGGACCTTACGGTGACTCCCTCCTGGAGTTTGATGGAACCGTCGGCTTCCTCTTGCAAGCTTTGCAGGATGCCGGGGTCCACAGAAATTCGCTGGTGTTTTTCACATCCGACAATGGGTAAGTGTGCAGCCGGGGCCAGCCTTTGGCTCAGGAATGGAGAGAGGGCTGCAGGAAGGTGGTCAGTTTATCCTCAAGGGTTGGCACAGGCCAGGCAGTCCTTTCTGACCATTGGTGATGAATCCTGCTGCCACGAAAGCATCTCTGCATAGCTTGGGTGGGTTCTTATAACGCCAGAAAATCCAGTTTAACAGAACCTCCTGGCGGGGCCCCAAATGTGCTTTTCCAAAAGGCAGCTAGACTTTCTTGGGTTTTTTCCTTGAAAACATTTCGCTTCTCACCCTAGAAGCTTCTTCCGTTCTGGAGATGTTCTTCAATTTTTCAGAACAGAAGACGCTTCTTGGATGTGAAGAGAAACGTTTTCAAGGGGAAAAACCCCCAAAGAAGTCTAGTTTGGCAAACTTAAAAAACAAAACCTTTTTAAAGAAATTGGGCACTTAAAAAAAGAGACAAAAACACACACACACACATATCGTCCCCCCAGGGGTGAAATCCAGCAGGTTCTGACAGGTTCTGGAGAACCGGTAGTGGAAATTTTGAGTAGTTTGGAGAGCCGGCAAATGCCACCTCTGGCTGGCCCCAGAGTGGAGTGGGAATGGGGATTTTGCAATATCCTTTTCCTGAAGTGGGGAGGGAATGGGGATTTTGCAGTATCCTTTCCCTGCCACGCCCACCAAGCCATGCCCACAGAACCGGTAGTAAAAAAAAAATTGAATTGCACCACTGCGTGCCCCCCGTTGAATGCCAATAGATATATTACAACAATAATAGTTTCCACCCCCCTACCTTGCAAAACAGGCCCAGAGTTTATAAATGCTGGAGTGGCAAAAGTTTTCAATAATTGGGGATTAAAACAAAACTGTTTATAAATTGCTTACTGTTGAGAACTTGCTGGACTGCTGCTGAGGTTCAAAGTTGTTTGCTAAAATATCATTTCTCATTTCTCGACAGCCCAGAGACGATGCGCGGGTGCCGAGGAGGAAGTTCTGGCTTGCTCAAATGTGGGAAGGGGACGACCTACGAAGGGGGCATGAGGGAACCAGCTGTGGCTTATTGGCCAGGTCGCATTGCGCCAGGTGAGCCGTGGGACGGGAGGACCTCAGCTTGCCATGGGGCAGGGGCATAGGGGGTGCTCCTTCAATCAGCCCCTCCCTGACCGCTTTCTCTTGGAGCCAGGTGTGACCCATGAACTGGCCAGTACCTTGGACATCCTGCCCACGGTGGCTGCTCTGGCTGGGGTGCGTCTCCCCAACGTCACGCTGGACGGATATGACCTGAGCCCCGTCCTCTTCGGGAAAGGAGAGGTAGGCTTCGGGTGGCAGCTGTGAGGCCGCAAGGGCCTCTCTTTCCATGCCCTTGGATGTCCATGGAGATCCTCCATCATCCAGGTCACAGTTGTCCCAAAGGTGCCTTTCCAAGAGGCAACGGGAAGTTCTCCGTTTTTCCTTGAAAACGTTTCGCTTCTCATCCAAGAAGCTTCTTCAGTTCTTCTTGGATGTTTTCATGCAGACGTTTCATGTCCCAACTAGGTAACGTCATCAGTGCTAGAAGAGAATAGAATTTGTGGGGTGGGGGAGGAGGATGACCACAACGACAATGACTTCTCTGGGGTCCTTGGTGCTCTCAGAGCTTGGCTGCTTTCATGCAGACGTTTCATGACCCAACTAGGTAGCGTCATCAAGTGCTAGAAGGGAGTGGGAGTTTTGGAGAGGAGGAGGAGGACTGTGGGGTCCTGATGCTTTCTGAGCTTGATTGTTTACTTGCAGACCTTTCATTGCCGAACTAGGTAACGTCATCAGGGCTAGGGTGATGTTGTCTTTTCTGATTCTTCTGACAGAGCCCCCGTCAGACCATGTTCTTCTACCCGACAGCTCCTGATGAGCTGTGTGGGGTTTTTGCTGTCCGCTATGGAAAGTACAAGGCCCACTTCTTCACCAAAGGTGAGCCCTTTGTTTATTGATCAGATTTACATGCTGGCCATCTCACTCTCAAGAGACTCTGGGCGGCTTATCGTATCCGAAAAGCAGACGTAGAAAACATTAGACATCAAAATGAACAAAGATTGATTAAGTTTGAAGCCAGAATATTCGGGATGGGGTGAGATGTCCTTCCTAACCTACTGACTACCTCCAGGATGGGATGCCCCCATCGGAACCCCAAGCCAGTTGGCAGAGCCGGGTTTTAAGGCCCTTCAGGAAGGCCAGGAGGCTGGGGGAGACCTCACTTCCAGGGGCCTGGTGTTCCCGAGGGTGGGAGCCACAGCAGGAAAGGCCCTTCTCCTGGCACCCATCAGCCGGAATTCCTCGACCGGCGGGGTCTGCAGGAGGTCTCTTCTGCCAGAACCACTGGGGCAAGATGGTTCCTTGGATACCTGGGTCCCAGGCCACAAAGGGCTTCAAATGTCACAAGCAACTCCTTGAATTGGGAGCAAACTGGCAACCAGTTCTTTGCTGCCTGCCTAAAGTGGTCAGGAGTGAAACTTCCAGTCCTGAGATAGAGATGGAGATGGAAATGGAGAGATGGGCAGGCAGGGAGGCAGAAACAGAGACAGATGGAAAGAGAGGTAGATAGATAGATTCTCTCTCTCATTTCTCTCCCCCCTCTCTCCCCTGTTTCATCCCTCTTTCTTCCCTCTCTCATCCCTTTCTCTCCCCCCTCCCCCTCTCATCCCTCTCTCTCCCTCCCTCCCCTCTCTCATCCTTCTCTCTCTCCCATCTTTCTCTCCCCTCTCTCATCCTTCTCTCTCCCCTCCCTCTCCCCCCTCGCTCTCTCCTCTCTCTTCCCTCTCATCCCTTTCTCTTCCTCCTCCCCTCTCCCCCTCTCATCCCTCTCTCTCCCTTTCTCTCTCCCTTCTCATTCTTCTCTCCCCCGTCTCTCCCCCCTCGCTCTCGCCCATCTTTCTCTCTCCTCTCTCATCCTTCTCTCTCCCCTCCCTCTCCCCCCTCGCTCTCTCCTCTCTCTTCCCTCTCATCCCTTTCTCTTCCTCCTCCCCTCTCCCCCTCTCATCCCTCTCTCTCCCTTTCTCTCTCCCCTCTCATTCTTCTCTCCCCCCCTTTCTCCCCACTCGCTCTCGCCCATCTTTCTCTCTCCTCTCTCATCCTTCTCTCTCCCCTCCCTCTCCCCCCTCGCTCTCTCCTCTCTCTTCCCTCTCATCCCTTTCTCTCCCTCCTCCCCTCTCCCCCTCTCATCCCTCTCTCTCCCTTTCTCTCTCCCTTCTCATTCTTCTCTCCCCCCTCTCTCCCCCCTCGCTCTCGCCCATCTTTCTCTCTCCTCTCTCATCCTTCTTTCTCCCCCTCCCTCCCCCATTCCTCTCTCATCCTTCTCTCTTTCACCCCCCCCCTCTTTATTTGCCCCCATCCTACCTCTGGGTGGTTTACAATATTAAAAAGATAACCACACCACAAAGCCTATGCGCCATAAAATGCTCCATACCCAAGCAGCCTCCCGTCTCTCTTTCGATCTCCAGGAGCCTTCGCAAGCGCGGCGACCCCTGACCGGGCCTGCAGCGGCTTCACTGCTCTCACCCCACAGGAGCCCCCCTTGCTCTTCGACCTCGAGATGGACCCTGCAGAGAACTACAACCTGCTGCCAGCCGGGGCCCAGAAACCCGGAATCCTGAAGGTCCTTAAGGAGGCCCGCCTGCTGAAAGCTGCCTTTGACCAGGACATGACCTTTGGGGAAAGCCAGCTGGCCTTGGGGAGCGACCCCTCCCTTCAACCGTGCTGCAGCCCCCAGTGCAGCCCCAAGCCCTCCTGCTGCCGCTGTGGCTCTTAGCCCCCTACTCTTTCCTCGCACCCCCCATCTGTGACCCACGTCTTGCTCTTCTTCCCCTGGCAGAAGAGCCGGGTTCGGTTTAGTACACTCCTGTTCTGTCCCCAACCCCACGCACACACACCAACAGACGTTCAGGAGTTAAAGACCAAACCAGCCGGCAAAATCCTTTTCCTTATGATAACGGAACTTGGCAACAACCTAGTGGCTGCCTGCCAAGAGTTTATTATTTACGAAGAGGAGAGATAACTTCTCCCCACTTCTGATACATCAAAGGAAAGCAGCTCAATAATTATGGAATTAATCAAGTCCAGAGATACTCCAGCAAAGTCTTAAAGCAAAAGTCCAGCAATGCAGAATGGCGTGGAAGCTTTCAGCTTTGTTCGTCACAAAGTTTGACCGGCCACCATGCTCCCTTTTATATCCTGTGGGGTGTGGTCCAGTGACTCAGCTAATCTCTGGCACGCCTTCCCCTCTGCTGCGCACGTTTCTCCCTGCGCCGCTGTCGAGGATCCAGCCAGCACTTATCTCCTTCGTCGCTGTCCACCTGTGGCTGCGGGGACGTGCTTGGCTCTGGGCCTATCTCTTGGCCTTCCGTGTCCTCTGGAGGCATTGCCAGAGAGGAGGGTCCTGGAGAGGGAGGCCTTGCCAACTTCTCCTCTTCACTCTCGGAGTCCTCTCCTGCCGATGACACAGGCTCAGGTAACGGAGCCACAACAACTCCCAAGGAGTTTTTGCAATTTTTTTTTAAATCGGCAAACAAAATTTAATCCCATCTTGCTTTCTGACACAGGCAAGTTCCGTGATCCTGAGCAACCTCTTCTGCTGGATGAGAAGTCCAGGTGCCCCCCCTTCCCCCCTTAGCAGCGAGGGGAGAATGTCTCTCCTGCAGCTACATTTCTTCCCTTCTTTAAAACTCCAAACTCACCAGGAATGGAGATCATGTCCCATTCTTCCCCGTCAAAGACTATTGGGGTTGGAGGCTGAAGGGATCTTTTTCTGTATCGTGGTGACCAAAACTGGATGCCGTATTTCAAGGATGGCCTTACCAGAGTGGCATAAAGCAGGGCCAACCGTTCTTGAAATCATCCCTGTGTTGATGCAACCCAGGATTGCATTGGCCTTTTTGGCAGCTGCAGCACACGGCTGGCTCATGCTTAAGCAGCCCTCCAGTTTCCAGGTAGACAAGAGCTAGTGAGGATTCCTCTATTGCAGTGTTTCTCAACCTTGGAAGCTTGAAGATGGGTGGACTTCAACTCCCAGAATCCCCCAGCCAGCAGTGCTGGCTGGGGGATTCTGGGAGTTGAAGTCCACCCATCTTCAAGCTTCCAAGGTTGAGAAACACTGCTCTATGGAATGTGAGGATGAGTCCAAAGCCAGGGGTGGGGGAAGGCGGCAACTCACAGAGAGGGAAAAGAGACATGAAATCACGAATCCCTGCATTTGGAAGCCGCCTCAGCCCTCCCCATCTCTGCAACCTGCAGCAAATGCATTTGCAGCTTCCTTGCGAGGTGGTTGTGCAGCCCCATCAAGCTGGAGAGAGAGTAACAACAAAATAACTTGAGTTGGAAGGGGCCTCGGAGGTCTTCTAGTCCGACCCCCTGCTCGAGCAGGAGATCCTGTACCACTCTGGACAAATGGCCGTCCAATCACCTCTTAAAAACCTCCAGGGATGGGGCACCCACAGGCGTGTTAGGATGCAGAGATGGTTGAAGCCATGTTGCCCGCCTGGACTCTGAGGTTGTAAAATAACTTTTCCCCTGCCATGGGGGTGAATATCTGTAGCTCGGGTGGAGGATGAGGGTGGGGGGTTCATTCTTTTGAGGTTGTGGGTTGGTTTCCAAATGTTTCATTACCATGCTAGGTAACTGTCAGGGTTCCAAGCAAGGCACCCATAGAAAGCAGAACTCCAAGGCAGGCAATTTCCCCAAAGGACAGTTTTATTGGATATATCATATTGGCACAACTGGTGAAAGTCGACTCTGAAAGTTCCTGGGGCTTTCACTGAATTAAAAAGTAAAAGTTTCCCCTTTCTCCCAAGACACTGCTGTCCAATCCCAGGTGCTGGCCAGTTGCTTGGTTACTTGGCTCCTCTCCTGGCCAGCCACCTGTGAGAATGTCCTTGGTTCCCACAGGAAAGCTTTACTGTTTTGGCTACAAAACCCCATCTAGTTATCCCCCCCCACTCTTATGTGGCAACCCAAGATGGCTTCAGCCATGTTCACTTCAGGGTTGACAGTAACATCCTCAGTGGAGTTTAGGGGAGGTCAGTCCTGGGGTTTTTCTGCTTGTAAAGGGCCTCGTGTGGTCAGTAGATCTTGTGATGGGAAGGTTGTGTCAGGGGAGGGTCCCGTCCTAGAAAGAGCTGCTTCCTTGAGTGAACATGTCCTGTTTCTCAATTGAGTCACGTCTGTGATGGCCCCCCTTGAGTCCTTGGCCCAGTGGGACCTCAGCAAGATCCCATCTATATTGGCCATTCTTGATTTGTTATTTATTGATTAGATTTGATATTGGGGTTGCCTGGGTCTAGAGATCGATCCCTTGACCCATCACAAGACCCTCACGTAACGTGACCCTTACCTGATGTGACCTCCCATCACTAGACCTACCGGCCACACGAGGCCCTTAGAAGCAGAGAATATCAACACTGACACCCCCTATACTCCACTGAAGGTGTCACCTTGCCTGGTAATAAAACGTTTGGAAACGTTTTATTACGCTTTATTACAAGCTCAGAGAAGGTTCCCAACTAACTTTCCCCCCTTTTCTTAATTCGCTGCTACCTCCCCGCCCCCGCCCCGTCCCCCTGGAAGGCTCTTCCAAAATTCCTAGGATTATGTCTAACAAAAGCACTTTTAAAAAGCCCTAAGGGACAGCCCAGGCATTGACATCTATGATGTTGGGTTTCTTTCTGCTGCTTTCTTCAAAGATCCGAAAATGCTAATTGTTTAATTTGAAGTTTAATTTTAATTTTTTTTTTTTAAAAAAAGTTTAAACTGTGGACATTATGACAAAGAGAAGTCCCGTGTGATTTTTCTGTATTTGGAAAATAAATTCTTGATTTCTTAAATATGCAATATGGTGTTTTTTTTCCAGACACAGGTATTCCTGTATATGCCTCCCTGAGTCTTCGGAGAGGGGCGGCATATAAATTGAATTAAATTGAAATTGAAATTGAATTCCTTGAGTTTTGACCGCTCTCTTAGTGACCGTTCAAAGTTATGATGGACCTTCTCCAAAAAATACTGACGACCCAGATTCAAAGTTCCAGCAGCTGCCCCCCACCTGCGCTCGCAGGATCCCATTTTGGGGGCTCCCAACTGGCCTGCTTCTATGGCTGTTTGCATAACATAACCTATTTCTGGTTTCTGGGGAAAAAACACCCCTTTGCAGACAGTCTATTTGATTAACAACCATCGGAAAAAAAAAGTCACAAAATCAGATCATTCATGGGATGACCTGAGTGGTGCAGTGGCCTAGAGATGGAGGTCTTGCTTTGCAATCAGGAAGCTGTGAGTTCAATTCTAGGTAGAGGCAGATATTTCTCTCTCTGGGCACAATGAGAATATAACTCCTCATGGGTGACAGGAAGGGCATCTGGCCAGTAAACACTGCTAGCTCCATTCAGGTGCCCAGACTCCACCCCACCAGGGATTAGGGGGTCGTTAAAAGATGATGATGATTCATGCAATGACCTGCTTTAACAACCAGCACAGCATAGGACCATAATTACTGACTCAATCACAATTGTGAATCAAGAAATATTTTATTATTAAAACTGTATTAACTGTAATACAGTTACAGGTACCAGTCCTTGACTTAAACCACAGTGAAGTTTTTTAGTTTTTTTTTTATTGAAAAGTTTTACAAAAAACTAAAATTTTCTTACCCCCCATATTCCCCCCACCCTTTCCCTTCCCTCATCCCCCCTCCCCCCCAGACTTCCCAGAGCAAAATACAAGGTGTTTCATTTAACAATCATAAACTAGATTAACCTACTTATCCTCAGACTACTAACCCCCCCCCCCCCCGAAACCTTAACTCCACTATAGATAACATAATACTTCTAATACTTAATGTTCATTCATAAGCTATTTGATATTTTCTTGTCTGATACTTATTTTGAATATAATCAATCCATCTTCTCCATTCCGATACGAATCTTTCTTGCGTGTGGTCCTTCAAGTACGCTGAGATTTTCGCCATTTCTGCTAGGTTTGTTACTTTCAATATCCACTCTTCAATAGTAGGCAAAGAGTCCTTCTTCCAATATTGCGCTACCAACAGCCTAGCTGCTGATATTAGATTCAAAATTAATTTAGTCTCTGATACTGTACAATCCATAGTTATACCCAATAGGAACAATTGAGGAGTAAATTTCAACCTTCTTTTCAGAATATTCTGCATCACCCACCAAATTTTTATCCAAAATGCCTTGATTTTCTTACAGGTCCACCATCTATGATAAAAGGTTGCATCATTACATTCACATCTCCAACATTTAGCTTGCAAATTAGAATACATACATGATAATTTTTTAGGATCTAAGTGCCATCTATAAAACATTTTATAAAAATTCTCTCTCAAATTTTGTGCTTGCGTAAATTTAACATTTCTGACCCAAATCTTTTCCCACGTTTCCATCATCACTGGTTCCTGAAAGTTTTGTGCCCATTTTATCATACAATCCTTAACCAATTCCGTTTCTGAATCTATTTCCAATAATGCATTATACAACCTTTTAATATGCATCTGGCTTTGATCTCTAATCTGTTTCACCAGATTTTCCTCATTTTGCATAACACCAAATTTTTGATATTCCCTCCATCTAGCTTGAAGCTGACCATACTGCAACCAAGTATAAATTATCCCTTCTTCTTTTAATTCATCTAAAGATTTCAATTGCAATTTACCCCTTTCCAAGAAAAGAAGCTCTTTATAAGTAATCACCTCTGTTTTTTGCTCTATACTTATATTTTCTATTGCATGTCTGGGATTTGCCCATATAGGTATCTTATAGTTCAGCTTATATTGGTACTTTTTCCAAACCCTCAACAATGCATTTCTGAGTATATGACCCTTAAACACCTTATCCACTTTTTTTTCATATAACAAATAAACATGCCATCCATATAACAAATCATAACTTCCTATCTTTAACGTTCTTTCTTCAGTTAACTGAAGTTTGTAGTTCTTGACTGACAACCACAATCCTCAATTTACAATCTCAACTGAGCCTCACATTTCTGTAAATAAACAGTTTTTAAGTGAGCCTTGCCCTTTTTTACGATCTTTCTTGTCACACTTAAGTGAATCATTGCAGTTGTTAAGTTAGCAACAGGGCTGTTAAGTTGTGAAGTGGCTGTTCATAAGTCGAGGTCCATCTATACCTTTATGGACATAAACCGCAATGGCCGTTTCTTTCTGTCTTGGAATCCCAAGACTACAAACAAACCTGCCGGATGGTATCCAGTGCTGTGCCATTACAGGACCTTAGAATACAGAATAACAGCGTTGGAAGGGACCTTGGAGGTCTTCTAGTCCAGCCCCTTCCTCAAGCAGGAGAACCTAGACCAATGGCTGTCCAGTCTCTTCTGAAAAGCCACAACTTCCAGAAGCAAATTTTCCCACTGATTAATCGTTCATACACCTTCAGCCAGGATCTCCCTTTTTCCCATAGAGGACCTCTTGGGTTTGCTGAGATCCAGATCATTTTGTCCGTGGAAGTGCCTATACCTGACGTGGAAGTCGGCCACAATCAGTTCCCACCAGTTTCTGATATGGCGAAGGGTTGGGTACTGCGGTCGTGGCTACAATAAAACTCTCGAAACAGTTTTCAAAAGCAGGCCGTTTTAGGTTCAGGTGGTCCTTGAGTTATGACCATAATGGAGCCAACATTTATGTTGCTAAGCGAAATGTTAAGCGAGTTTGCCCCATTTTATGATCTTTCTTGCCACAGTTGTTAAGTGAGTCATTGTACTTATTAAGTTAATAACTTGGTTGTTAAATGAATCTGGTTTCTCCACTGACTTTGCTTGTCTGAAGGTCGCACCCCCCCTCAGAGAGGGCTCGCAACTTGGGCGTCCTCCTGGATTCACGGCTGTCTTTGGATGATCATATGACGGCCGTGGCCAGGGGGACTTTTTATCAGGTTCACCTGATTTCCCAGTTGCGCCCCTTTCTGGATTGGGACGCCTTGCGCACAGTCACTCATGCCCTCGTCACTTCCTGTCTGGACTATTGTAATGCTCTCTACATGGGGCTCCCCTTGAGGAGCACCCGGAGGATCCAACTGGTCCAGAATGCGGCCGCGCGAGTAATAATGGGGGCGACCCATCGCTCCCATGTAACACCCCTCTTGCGCGAGCTGCACTGGCTCCCGGTGGTCTTCTGGGTGCGCTTCAAGGTGTTGGTTACCATCTTTAAAGCGCTCCATGGCTTAGGACCTGGCTATCTACAAGACCGCATTCTGCCACCAATTGCCTCCCACCGACCGGTACGCTCACACAGAGAGGGCCTCCTCAGGCTGCCGTCAGCCAAACAATGTAGACTGGCGACCCCCAGGGGGAGAGCCTTCTCTGTGGGGGCCCCTGCCCTCTGGAATGAATTACCCCCGGACATACGAAGGATCCCCGACCTCCGCGCCTTCCGTCGTGCGCTGAAGACCCTGTTATTCCAGCAAGCCGCTCTGATGGGATAAATGGTTTTAATTTGGTTTTAATGGGGTTTTAAAATTGGTTTTAAATGAGAGTTTTAAATTCGGCCTATGATTTAATTATTTTAATCTGCTTTTAAATTCTATTTTGTACACTGTTTTATTATGGCTGTTCACCGCCCTGAGTCCTTTGGGAGAAGGGCGGTATAAAAATAAAATAAAATAAAATAAAATAAAATAAAATAAAATAAAATAAAATAATAATAAAATAAAATAAAATAAAATAAAATAAAATAAAATAAAATAAAATAAAATAAATAAAATAAAATAAAATAAAATAAAATAAAATAAAATAAAAAAATAAAATAATAAAATAAAATAAAATAAAATAAAATAATAAAATAAAATAAAATAAAATAAAATCATAAAATAAATAAAATAAAATAAAATAAAATAAAATAAAATAAAATAAAATAAAATAAAATAAAATAAAATAATAAAATAAAATAAAATAAAATAAAATAAAATAAAATAAAATAAAATAAAATAAAATGGGATCACACGACCCCGGGACACTGCAACGGTCATAAATATGAATCAGTTGCCAAGCGTCCGAATTTTGTTCATGTGACCATGGGGATACTGCAACTGTCATAACTGTGAACGGTCATAAGTCACTTTTTTCCATGCCATTATAACTTTGGACCATCACTAAATGAGCTGTTGTAAGTCAAAGACTACCTTCACGTGTGAAGTAGCATTTCCTCCAATTTTAAGTCCTTGATTGGTGGACTCTGTAGAGGAAGATCTTTTAGCAAGAGATCTATAAAGAACCCCTCGCAGAAAATCTTCAAGTTTCTAGAAGCTCTATTGCAATAGGTTTCAAACATGGCGACTTTAAGAGTTGTGGACTTCAATTCCCAGAATTCCCCAGTCAGCCTCACTCTATTGTGTGTAGACATTCCACCAGCTTTGCCATGACCACCAGCCATCTTCCAAGTAGTTCTTTGGGGCCGCCATTATGGCAGGTGCTGTGTGAATCCAAGACAGGGTTGACTTCACCCAAGGAGCTCTTCCCACGCTGAAGGCCACGAGTCTGGGCCAAGAGTGGTTGAGTGGCCCGTTCCTTCCAGCCTGCCCTCATGAACCAGGGCCAGACCCGTTTCCTAGCAACTCAGAAGGAGAACCCACTGATGTCGACATCTCCCTGCTGTGGCACGACTTGAACAATGGGGAACAGATGCCAAGGACCATAGCTGGGAATGGAGACCCAGCCAAGGCTGCTCCTACCAATCGTGGTCTTGTTGCAGTTGTGGGGGACACAGGGCTACAATCCAGAGAGTGAGTAGAGTCTGGAGGAAGAGGAGGAGGAGGAGGAGGAGGAGGAGGAGGAGGAGGAGGAGGAGGACATTGAGGCCCACACAATGTTGACTGCCCAGTAGGGTCCTGTTTTAAGTCCACCTGGGACTTCTCAATATCCTTGGGACACAGGTGTGGGAACTGGGGAGAACCAAAGAGGACCCATCAAAGGTTCTTACCTGATCTAATATCCTCTAAAATCAAAAAAAGACCAAACACAACAATTTGGTGCCCAGATTGTCTCAGTGCCAAGAGCAGTTGTGTTGCTGCTTGAGGTACCCTTAAATGCAGCTCAGGTTAATTATCTTATTAAGTTCAGTTGTTACTTAAGACTTTTAATTCCAGATCCAGAGTTCAGGTTTGCTATCTCTAGCAACCACATGTGCTGTAGGCTGTGAATCACCCAGCCAGAGGCCTTCGCAGTTGCTTAAAAAAACACAACACGCCTCAGGGCCACCTGAGTGGTGCAGATGGGTTTGGGGCCTTCTTGGCTGCAGGATGTTTTCTGCCCTCAGTCCCTTCACTGTTGGCACAGGCAGCCTGTGTTGTCTGCATCTCAAAGTGAAGTTTGAGATGTTTCCAATACTATTGGATATGTGAATTTAACAGATCAACAGAGTTGGAAGCAGAGCTGGCTTTCAGCAGGTTCTGACCAGTTCTGGAGAAATGGTAGCAGAAATTTTGAGTAGTTCAGAGAACTGGTAGTAAAAATTCTGCCCCCATCGATTCTCTGCCTCCCAAGTCCCAGCTGATCGGGAGGAAATGGGGATTTTGCCGTAACCTTCCCCTGGAGTGGGGTGGGAATGGAGATTTTACAGTATCCTCCCCCTGCCATGCCCACCAAGCCACACCCATAAAATCGGTACTAAAAATTTTTGAAACCCACCACTGGTTGGAAGGGACCTTGTAGGTCTTCTAGTTCAACCCCTCACACAAGCAGGAGACCTTATGCCGTTTCTGACAGAGGGCAGTCCAGTCTCTTCTTGAAAGCTTCCAGTGATGAAGCTCTCACAACTTCCGAAGGCAACTTCTGTTCCATTGGTGGATTGTTCTCACTGTCAGAAAATTCCTCCTTATTTCTAGGTTGAATCTCTCCTTGATCAGTTTCCATCCATCATTCCTTGCCTGGCCTTCTAGTGTTTTGGAAAATAGCTTGACCCCCCCTCCCTTCTGTGGCAGCCGCTCATGGAACCCTGCTATCCTGTCTCCCCTGGTCCTTCTCTTCACTAGACTAGCCATGCCATGCAATCCCATGATGGTTTGGTGGCTTCTACCAAGTTTTGCTCTGACAGTTCCACACAGCCAGAATGGGATTGTCTTAGCCTCAATCTGACTCATTTCTCTGTTTCCCTTTCAGCCTGCGGGAAGCGGCCCTTGGCGCCCAAGCATGGCAGAAATGTGCGGATTGTGGGTGGCATCGATGCCATGCCAGGAATGTGGCCTTGGCTTGTCAGCATCCAGATCCCCTCTTCCAACGGACCTCGGCACTCGTGTGGGGGATCCCTCCTGGCCGAGCATTGGGTCCTCACTGCGGCTCATTGCTTCAAGACAAAGAAGAGGTGTGTATAAAGTTGGCATCTGGCTGGGTCTTTGTAACGAAGAGGCTGGTGAGGCTGTCCCTGGGTAAACCCCCAGAGTCACTCATTGGGGAGATATAAATTTAACAAATAATATTGACCTATTGACGCGTCAGTCCTGGGTGAGGAATATATGATCTTTCTGGGCATGTACATAACCTAATCAGCCTTCAGCGTGGTGTCTTCAGAGGCTGGGCTAGAGGAATATGGAGTTGACTTTGGGATAGGAAGAAGTGAGCCATTCAGGATGGACTTTCAAATAAATATTGCACAGTCCAGAGTTTGAAGGAAGCATGAGAAAGAAACTGAAGGTAACCCCAGATTTTCTAGATTCTGTTACTTCACCCTAAATTAAGGGTAGCAATTCCTGAAATCCCTGAAACCTTGACTTGACCTTTCCCAAAGGGCTCCCATCAACCTCAAAGACCATCCCATTTTCTCTCTGTTCCATTGGATACCTAACAAAATCCAGGTGGGGTATCTACACGGGATTTCTCTTCAGGGCCTCCATCCTCCCATAAAATGGACTGGGAACCAAGAACAACATATTTTCTCCCTGAGACACAGCACAGTGGTGCTGTTTCTTATTTGTGGCCCAATAAGTCTTATCTTCTTCTTCTTTTGGCCTCAATCCAGGGAATGGTGCTCTCCTTCCTTTGCAGTGTCAGACCCAAATGCAAAGACAGCCCAACGAAACCCAGTTGAGCGTGTTGGAGAGCCACCATCCTGGTCGGGAGGAGGGCTTAAGTGAAGAATCAGCCCAGACTCACTACATAAACACAAGAGGGAGAAGTCTGACTTTCACCCCCTTGAATGCCTGAGACCCTTATCTGGTTGTTCCCATGTGAAAAATGCCAGTTTGGGAAGATTCCTGTATTATAGTCAGTGAACAATGAAGTTGCTAGTTTGAAGTTGACACCTGTGAGACTGATTGGATGTAGTGGATATAGAAGAAGAAGAGGCAGAGGCAGGGGATGGAGTTAAGGGTATCATTAGCTTAGAGTTGTTAACATTGCCGCAAATGATCCAAGTCGAATCCTTCTTAAATTCTGTTGACTGTTATCTACACCAATTTACTATTGAACTCTATATTCTTAAATTATATAGGCTTGAACAATAAATCCTTTCAGAACTGCAACTTCGTATATGATCCTGATCCTTTGCATCCTTTATTTGCTTAAACCTAATGGACAGAATCTCGCCAGAGTAAAGTTATAACCTTCTAACTTGCTAGATATACCCTGACAGATTTCAGGGTGTGGGTACCCTAACCTCTTCTCCCCTTCCCCATCCAGCTCAGGACTGTGCAGCCTCTTGTCTTGGGCCCCACCCTGGAATGTGCTGGATCTACCCTGGGAAACTGGGGTGCTCCTAAGATTCCCCCCATTCCTTCACCAGGTGCATCACATGCAGATATGTAGGGGTGTCAAACTGAAGGCCCGTGGGCCGGATGCGGCCCACTGGGTGCTTAGATCTGGCCCACGGGCCCACCCTTGAAACAGCGAAGGACTGGCCTGCTGCCTCTGCCAGCGAAAACAGAGCCACGTGTGGCCTCCCTGAGCTCCGTTTTCTCTGGAAAAGGACTGCAGAAGGCCATCGTGACTGAAAACAGAGCCCGAATGGGTTGCGTGCAGCCTCCCCAAGCTCTGTTTTTGGTGGCAGAGGGCTGCAGGACGCCGCCGTGGCTGAAAACAGAGCCTCAATGAGTGATATCGAGCTGGTCATGCCCACCCTGGCCATGCCATTCCCCTGGTCCCCCGAGGTCAAACACAATCCTGATGCGGCCCTCAATGAAATGGACTTTGATAGCTCTGTTCCAGTGGGTCTCCTACTAATGGTGCTCCATTTTTCTGCAGCTCGTTGCATCTTTGGCGGATTGTGGTGGGAGCCACTGATCTCTCCAAGCTGCCAGACGATGTGCAGACACACACCGTGAGCAAAGTGGTCCTCCATCAAGATTATAATCCCCTCACGGAGGAAAACGACATCGCGCTGATCAAGCTGGACAGCCCAGTGACATTCAGTGACTACGTGCAACCGGCCTGCTTGCCTCGGGTGACGATGGGCTCCGAAACCAACTTCACCAGCTGCTTTGCTACAGGCTGGGGAATCACGGCTGAAAACAGTAAGGAGACGGACTTCCAGAGGGCCAAAGGAGCCCTTGGCAAACCCTGCAGGGCATAGATTGCGGAGTTCCTAACGAGCTTTCCTTTTCTGCTGAAGCAGCCAATATTTACTTACTCCGCTCCCTTCAGGTTTTACAGAACAAGAGTTAACCAAAGGTTATCCTTCATTGCATGCAGGCTATGCTGCTTGCGTGCATGTGTGTGTGTGTGTGTGTGTGTGTGTGTGTGTGAGGGAAAGAGGGGGGAGGGAGTCTCTTCTAGTTAGATCCTGCAATTTTGAGAAGATGTAGAGATGTTATGAAGTTTTAGCTCATACTGTGACCTGCCTCCTTCTACTCCCCTCCAATGATAAGTTATCACCAGAATAGAGCTGGAAAGGACATTGGAGGTCTCCAACCTCCTGATCAAGCAGAAGACCCTAGATCACTTCAGACAAGTAGCTGTCCAGTTTCTTCTTAAAAGCCGCCAGTGATGGAGCACCCACAACTTCTGAAGGGAAACTGTCCCACTGGTTAATTATTCTCATTGTTTCTCCTTAATTCCAGGTTGCTTCTCTCCTTGATGGGTTTCCATCCATGGCTTCTTCTCTTGCCTTCAAGTGCCTTGGAGAATCAGCCAATCCCCTCTTCTTTGTGGCAGCTCCACAAATACAGGAACACTGATATCATGTCCCCCCTTGTCCTTTTCTCTAGACTAGCCAAACCCAAAATCCTGCAACCGTTCCTCATATGTTTTAGTCTACAGGCCTTTAGATAAAATAACCTTTAAGATAATACTTATTGTCATTTTTTTTCCTTAGGCACACTGGCGCACATTAAAAATGAAATGCTGTTGCCTGGTCTCAAAAGTGCACACATACATAACAGACATATAGATGTGCTATATACATACATATGCATATAAAGGTAAAGGTTCCCCTTGCACATCTGTGCTAGTCGTTCCTGACTCTAGGGGACTGCGCTCATCTCTGTTTCAAAGCCGAAGAGCCAGCGCTGTCTGAAGACATCTCCGTGGTCATGTGGCCAGCATGACTCAACACCAAAGGCACATGGAACACTGTTACCTTCCCACCAAAGGTGGTCCCTATTTTTCTATTTGCATTTTTTACGTGCTTTCAAACTGCTAGGTTGGCAGAAGCTGGGACAAGGAACGGGAGCTCATCCCGTTAAGCGGCACTAGGGATTTGAACTGCTGAACTGCCGACCTTTCAATCGACAAGCTCAGTGTCTTAACCACTGAGCCACTGCATCGCTTACATATGTATGTACCTACATCCTAACATATAAATACATGTAAACATTAATCACTGTCCACCTTTAATCCTCTTAGTTGCTCTTCTCTGAACTTTTTCCAAAGACTCAGCATCTTTTTCATAATTTTTCTGACCAAAACTGGAAGCTATATTCCAGCTGTGGCCTTACAGAGGCTTCGTAAAGAGTTATTGTCCTTTGGACACCTGTGGGGGTCTTGTTCTTGGTTCTTAAGGACTCTGGGGCAGGGGGTGTTGGGAAGGGAGGAAGTGTGAGCCTCCACCAGGTGGCAGAAGCCAAATTAATCCACTTCCTTTATCTACTCGGAGGTGTGAGGACCTCCGATGTCTTGCAGGAAGCCAAACTGAACATCTTGGACACCCAGAAATGCAACAGCAGCGATTGGTACAATGGGGCGATGAGCCCCCACACCTTGTGTGCTGGCTATGAGGAAGGAGGGATCGACACTTGCCAGGTAAGGATCCCCCTACTCTTACTCTGCTAGCCTCGGTCTTCTGCTCCGTCTTGTCCCAAAGGTGCTTTTTCAGGAGGCAACTGGACTTTCTGGTTTTTTTCTTTTGAAGATGTTTTGCTTCTCATCCAAGAAGCTTCTTCGGCTCTGGATGGATGGAGCGGAATGGAAGGATTTATATTCCTTGCAGATAGCTGGTCATTTGCATCCTTTGAGAGGGTCGTTGAGGCCACTTGGAGGTTTCTCTGTGTCCTCAGGGTCACCTTAGCTCCTGGTTCTTGTAGTCTGCAATTTTTCCTCTTTCAACGACCCACCAAAATGATGCAAATGACCAGCTGTCTGCACGGAATATAAATCCTTCCATTCCCCACTATCCTGTCAGAACTGAAGAAGCTTCTTGGATGAGAAATGAAATGTCTTCAAAAGAAAAAAACAGAAAGTCCAGGTGCCTCCTGAAAAAGCACTTTTGGGACAACTCTGACCTGGATGACAGAGATTCTCTAAAGACTTGTGGTCAATCCTGTTTTGCTTTCCTCCCTACTTTATGATGAAGTGGCCCTTTCCCCACAGCCCTTGAAATGCAAGCTTCCATCTTGTTATCTGTGTCTGCTTCGTTAATCAAGGTGTCCCCATTACAATCAGTTTAAAGGGCAGTCTGAATGCCAGCCTCTGTTTGAGGGCAGTGCAATTTTCCGCTGACACGGGAAAACGGGATTCAAACAGAAAAATCAATGTCTTAAATGAGGAAATCTATTTTTAAAGGATTGTAACTTTTTAATTGATTGCATGTGGCTCCATTTTCCTTTATCTCTCTCCAAACATGTCCAGATTCATAAAAGGGTGACTCAGCTGAGTCATAGGTTGAGAACATCTTAGGACAAAGGGGAGGATTGTTTTGGAAGGGTCAAAGCAAACTGTGGGAACCAGAAAGATGGGAAGAACTGCCTGGTGGTCAAAACTGGACGCGGTGTTCCAGGTGTTTGGTCTTACTAAGGTTTTACAGTGATCGGTCTCATTGGAGACAACGATGAATCCACATAGAGACGGGAGGTTGAACAACCAGCCTCGTGGTGCGACTGGAGCCATTTGGAACTGAACACACTCAAAACCGTAGAAATGGTGGTAGACTTCAGGAGAAACCCTCCCATACTTCCACCTCTCACAATACCAGACAACACAGTATCAACAGTAGAGGCCTTCAAATTTGTAGGTTCTACCATATCTCACGACCTAAAATGGACACCCAACATCAAAAACATCATCAAAAAAGCACAACAAGGAATGTCTTTTCTGCGCCAACTCAGGAAGCTCAAACTGCCCAAGGAGCTGCTGATCCAGTTCTACAGAGGAATGATGGAGTCTGTCATCTGCATCTCCATAACTGTCTGGTTTGATTCTGCAACCCAACAAGACAGACACAGACTTCAGAGGATCATTAGAACTGCAGAAAAAAACATGGCTACCAACCTGCCTTCCATTGAGGACCTGTCTACTGCACGAGTTAAAAAGAGGGCTGGGAAAATATTTACAGACCCCTCGCATCCTGGATATAAACCGTTTCAACTCCTACTCTCAAAATGACGCTATACAGCATTGCACACCAGAACAACTAGACACAAGGACAGTTTTTTCCTGAACGCCAATTCTTGTCGTTGACAAGACGTTGTCTTCTAAACAACTAATTCCCTCAACACTGTCAAACTATTCACTAAGTCTGCATTACTATTAATGTTCTCATCGTTCCTATCACCCATCTCCTCCCACTTATGACTGTATGACTGTAACCTTGTTGCTGGTATCCTTAAGATTTATATTGACTGTTTCCCTATGAATATCATTAAGTATTGTACCTTATGATTCTTGACAAATGTATCTTTTCTTTTATGTACTCCGAGAGCGTATGCACCAAGACAAATTCCTTGTGTGTCCAATCATACTTGATCAATAAAGAATTCTATTCTATTCTATTCTATTTATAAAGTGGTACTTTTATAAAGAGTCTCCTTTGCACGTAGTCTGATGTGACAATTCTTTAGAATAGAATAGAGCTGGAGGGGACCTTGGAGGTCTTCTAGTCCAGCCCCCTGCTCAAGCAGGAAAATCTCTACCATTTCAGATAAATGACTGTCCAGTTTCTTCTTAAAAACCTCCAGTGATGGAGCCCCTACAACTCCTGGAGGCAAAAGCTGTTCCACTGGTTAATTGTCCTCAGTGTTAGGAAGTTTCTCCTTAATTCCAGGTTGCTTCTCTCCTTGATGAGTTTCAATCCGTCGTTTCTTGACTTGCCTTCTGTTTTTTAGAAAATAGGTTGACTCCCTCTTCTTTTTGGCAGTCCCTCAAATACTGGAATTCTGCTATCATGTCATCTCTCCCCTCCCCCCGCAGCCCTTCTTTCCTTTAGACTGGTCAAACCCAAGTTGTAAATGCTCCAACACTGGAAGTTTTTAAGAAGAGATTGGACAACCATTTGTCTGAAGTAGTGTTGGGTTTCCTGCCTGAGCAGGGGGTTGGACTAGAAGACCTCCAAGGTCCCTTCCAACTCTGTTATTCTAAAATCTAAAATTCTAAAGTCTTACGCACTTCAGACTTGCTCCTTCAGCATCCTCTATGCTTCTCCACCCAGGATCTTCAGGTACTTCCAGGTAAAAGAGTGTGTGTGTGTGTGTGTGTGTGTGTGTGTGTACATCAGAAAAAATAGCTTGGTTGCCTTCAACAGGCAGAGACATGTCCTGAGTCCTGCACTTGTCTAGATCACACGACTCTGCCATGTTATGCTCGGTTGTTATGAAAAACAATAGCAATCCGCTTTAATATGAAGCCAAATGGTAGAGATTTGAAGGAACAGAGGTTTAAAAAAAAACAAAAAACAAAAACAATGTTATGAAAATGCCCTAATATGAGATTTCTGGGCTGCCACTCTAAGTGACTCAGAATCCTGAGAAAAGTCGGACAAAGGTTTGTACCAGGATAGAGAAGGGGCATGAAAAATAATGGATAATTAATTCCCAGGTTGGCGTAGGACCGTAGGTGAAGGTACTGGGCTAGAAACTGGCTGGGGGACTTTGGGCCAGCCCCTCCCTCTCAGCCCAGTCTACTTGTGATGGAAGGACCCCTTGGGAAAGGAGAAGGGGGGGTCTTGACAGGAGCACCGAGGTTTCCCAAAGAGGAGAAGGTCCCAAGTATCGAGGTTTCCCCGTTCCAGAGAGGGTCCCAAAACAAGAGACTGCACAGTCCTAGGCTGGATGGGAGGGAGGTTTGGGGGGCCGCACTCCAGGGTCTCTCGTATCTGGTATTTTAGAAGGTGATAGCTTTAGTCTGGCAAGATTCTGTCCATTAGGCACAAGCAAATAAAGGATTGGATTTCACAGGGTGGTCTTTGGGCTTGGCCCGAGACCACCTCACAGGTTTGCTGTGATGGGGAGCATAAGAGTCAGGGAGATTAGGCATGCTTTCCACCTGGAGTTGTACATAAAAAAAAAAAACATGGCATAAAATAACAGCAACAAGAACCTCACCTATGCAGGAAATGCCCCCTTAACAATATCAGCAATATGGTGGTCAGCCGGAAGTAGTCTCGGTCGTGTGGTCAATCCTGGTTTGCTTCCCTTCCTATTTTATGACAAACTGAGCCTTTCCCCACAGCCCTCGAAATGCAAGCCTGCATTTTATTATCTGCTTCTGCTTCGTTCATCAAGGTTTCTGCCTAACAATCAGTTTAAAGGGCAGCTGCAATCTCAAGTGCAGTGCAATTTTCCGCTGACACTGGATCCGAGATTCGAAGAAAAAAAATCAATGTTTTAATCAAGAAAAACCACTTTTTAAATAATTATTAATTTTTAAACTTGACACAAAAAATGCTGCTGTTAAAGCTGAAACGTGGTGCATTCTGTTAGGTGTTTGAACGGATCTGAAAGGGCCACTTTCTATCAAACGGTTGGTTATCAGTGGTGAAATTCAAATTTTTTTACTACCGGTTCTGGGGGTGAGGCTTGGTGGGCGTGGCAGGAGAAGGATACTGCAAAATCTCCATTCCCTCCCCACTCCTGGGGCCAGCATTTGCCGGTTCTCCAAACTACTCAAAATTTCCGCTACCCATTCTCCAGAACCTGTCAGAACCTGCTGGATTTCACCCCTGTTGGTGATACATGCCTGAGCCCAGATGAATGAATGGAAAAGTTCAAAAACTCAAAAAGAAAATGAATAAATAAAGAGCAACTAAGATGATGAAAGGCCTGGAGACAAAAGCATATGAAGAATGGTTGCAGGAATTGGGTTTGGCTAGTCTAGAGAAAAGGAGGACTGGGGTGATATGAGAGCAGTATTGAGGGGCTGCCACAAAGAAGAGTGGGCGTCAACCTATTCTCCAAAGAACCAGAAGGCAGGACAAGAAACAATGGATGGAAACCAACCAAGGAGAGAAGCAACCTAGAACTAAGGAGAAACTTCCTAACAGTGAGGACAATTAACCAGTGGAACAGAAGTTGCCTTCAGAGGTTGTGGCTGCTCCATCACAGAAGGTTTTGAAGAAGAGTCTGGACAGTCACTTGTCTCAAACTGGTTAGGGTCTCTGCTTGAGCAGGGGTTGGGCTAGAAGACCTCCAAGGTCCCTTCAGCTCTATTCTGATTGATTGAGACTCAGATCCAATCTATGGCTATTCAGGCAGCATTCATGTTACCAAACAAGACAATGATGTTATCCATCCAGTCATCTCTGACTCCTGGCAATTCTTTGGGCCAGGACTCTCCCTGGTTTCCAATCTCACACTATTTCTCTGAGCCTTTCTATGCTTCGGAAGGCTGATGTCAGCTTTGATGGTGTCCAGCCTGGTTTCCTTTATCACTAACTCTTCCAAATAGATTTGTTTCCTCCAGTGAATTCCCCTGCATGACGTGGCCCAAATAAGTGAGATGCAGTTTCGTGATTTTGCCTTCCAGAGACATGTCTGGTCTTATGTGCTTGCTTGTTAGTCACTTTTGATGATAGATGAAGTGGTAGAAGAACTTGCCTTCCATGGCCAGGGGCAAGAGATGCTAAAAGCAGCATCTTTATGGGGCACAGAAATACTAATGGGTGTGTTCTGAGCCAGCTCCCCAAACAAGACGAACCCTCTGAAGGGAACTCAGAGATTCCTTTATTAGGAGCGCCAGCAGCCCCGGCAAACACTCTCTCTCTCAATGCAGGCTAACAAGTCCATCCAGCCGGAAGATGAATAGCTGCCTGCCACATCTCTTCCTCTCCGCCCCCTGCCTCTTATCCCCAGAGCTCGCTTTTGTCCACCTACTGAGTCCTTCCCAAGGACCTGGGAGAGGCAGAGGTGGATGTTTGATGGTGTTACAACTATCTGCACGGGAATGTCAGCTGTTCCAAGCCTTTTGCAATTGACTGATGGGGAATTTGTCCATCCTGATGGTATTCAAGGGGTGCTCCAAATGTTCTGGGATCGCGCCCAAGGCTCCTAATACTTTGGTACTTCTTCTTATTTTTTGTGGCACATTCAGCCCGATGCCCTGACTGAATTTGGCATATTTGTCCTTCCCAAGGACCAAGGGACAGGGGAAGGTTCTTGTTGAAGGTCCCATTGCAAGATGCCAGCTGTTCCAAGTCAAGCCGCTTTTTGCAATTGGCCGAGGGTGATTTTGTCAATGCCGATGGTGTTCCAGGGGTGCTCCAGATGTTCTGGGATTGCACCTATCCCAAAGGCGCCTAGGACTATTGGGACAGAGAGTCCTTGACTTACTACAGTTGGTTTACTGACCGTTCAAAGTTACAATGGCACTGAAAAAAGGGACCTAGGACCAGGAGTGGGTTCCACTTACCTTTACTACCGGTTTGCAATGGGGCCGCACTTCTCTCTCTCTCTCTCACTCTTCTGCGCAGAAGCATTTTGAGGACATCGGGGTCAGTGGGCAGAGCCTCCTGCCGGTTTTACTACCAGTTCTATAGAACCGGGGAGAACCGGGGAGAATCCACCACTGCCTAGGACCATCCTTCACACTTATGACCGTTGCAGTATCCCCATGGTCACATGATTTACATTTGGATGCTTGACATCTGACTCACTTTTATGAGGGTTATGCTGCCCCGGGGTCACGTGATCATTTTTTGGTGACAGGTCAAGGGGGAAGCCGGATTCACTTAAGAACCATGTTATTAATTTAACAATTGCAGTGATCTACTAACAGCTGTGGCAAGAAAAGTTGTAAAATGGGACAAAACTCACCTAACAAATTTCCCCCTTAGCAACATAAATCCTGGGCTCATTTGTGGTTGTACGTCGAGGTCTGGTTTCCCCGTTTCCCTTTGCCCAACTGATGTTTCCCCCTTTGCTCTCTCTCTTTCTCTGCAGGGGGACAGTGGAGGCCCGTTGATGTGCAAGACATCCCCCACCTCTCTCTTCTACATTTTGGGGATCACCAGCTGGGGCAAGGGCTGTGGTGAAGCCAACAGCCCGGGAATTTACACTTCTGTCCAGCAATTCCTGGAGTGGATCCTGGGTGAAATGATTGAAATTGATGAAGGAACAGCCCCAAGGGAGGAACATCTAAAGCATAGACCGAAGAGCTCCGTAACCCTCCTTCCTATCAAGATGGGGACTGCACAACCCATAGAAGATCTGGAAGGAAACTTCATAGACAGCTCTCTGGAACCCTTCCCCAACGAGGACGAGGATCAGCAAGAGGAGGCCACTTTGAAGACTCTGTTGAGAGAAACGGAGCCCACCATTGCTCTTCAAGATCCCTTCATTCCTTCGGGGCTCCTACCTCCATCTCTAGAACCTCCCTATATCCCTCTGGAGCGACTGGTCACCTTGGAACCACCCTTCTATCCTAAAGAACTCTCTCCGACATCATTGCCTCTTCCGTATGTCCCTAGAGAAATCCCCCCGACATCTCTGAAGCCCCCCTTCGTTCCTCCTGAAGTCAAGATCAGTCTGGAACCTCCATACATTCCTGAACAGCAGCCTTATATCACTCCAGAACCCCCCGTCCTCCCCACGCAGCCCAAATATGTCTCCACCCTATCAGCTGACAAGACAGAGTCCCATCTCTTTCTATTTGCACGGGCCTCTCCTAGAAGTGCTCTAGAACCTCCCCATATTCACTCACAAAACCCCCACTCAATTGAGGAACCCTACATCCCTCTAGATCCCCCTTACACTCCTCCAAGTCCCCCACGCACTCCTCCAGATCACCCAGACACTTCTCTAGAGCCCCCCCACACTCCTCCGGATCTTCCCTACACTCCTCCACGCCTTCGGTTTATCCCCCCAGCATCAACAGTCCCTCTGGAGCGCCCCTACATTCCTCCTGAGACACATCACCACATCGAGCGCCCTTATACACCTCCAGAAGACCTATACGTTCCTCCAGAGCCCCCCTTTGTTCCTCCAGAGAGCCATATGTCATTGGAGCATCCCTACACCCCCAAGCAGCCCCCATACACTCCTCTACAGCCCCCCTTCATTCCTGAAGAGGAAACCGCTCTCCTGGAGCAACCATATCTTCCTCCAGCAAGACCTCATGGCCCTCCAAAGCCCCTCCTGACTCCCACATGGTTTCCACACAACTCTGTGAAGAGAGAAGCACCTCTGGAGCCCATGGATGTTCCTCCTGAGAAGGTTGGCTTTCTAGAGCCCTTCTACTCCCACCGAAGGAACACTCACTCCCTGGAGCCACCAAAGATGTCCCTGAGGGATGTCCCTCAGCAGCTCTTAGCTGGTCCTCCAGCTGACCCACAAAAGGAGAAAGTGCCCTTGGACCTGAAGGCCCCATATCTCACCCCAGAGATATTTGAGCTCCAAAAGCAGCAAGAAACTCCTCCAGACAAACTCTGAAATCCTCACATCTTCTCAAGATGTGAATGAGCACTAGGTGGAGCACACGGCCTCTCTACTGGAAACCTTGGAGATCCACTGGGAGCCGAAGGACCTATGATGGCACTCAAACAATCAATGGGTTGATTGAGAAAGGAGCCGCCAACTTTGGTGCAGCCTGTTGGGGCCCCTTCAAATAACCCCATCATGGTGCCAGCAAGCGAAAAAGCCAGCTACAACCATCGCTGCTTCCGTTTGGGCAAGCCGCCTCTGTTTCTCCTAATGGACTTTGTTATTATTATTATTATTTTTTAAAAGGATGCTATTTAAGCTGCCCTGGGAAACCTCTGAAAGGGGAAGTATATAAACCAACAAATCTAACCTTGAAGTAGTTTCTTGCTATTCTTGAGTCTGGCAGTTGTGAATTGCAAACACTCAGTTTATATCCCAGATGGTCAAATATCTTCCAGGTCTCCTGGTGATTTTGGAGCCATGGTGGCTCAGTAGTTAGAGTGCAGTACTGCCGGCTGCTTCTGCTGACTGCCAGCTGATGCAAGTCAGCAGTTCGAATCTCGCCAAGCTCAAGGTTGACTCAGCCTTCCGTCCTTCCGAGGTGGGTAAAATGAGGACCCAGATTGTTGAGGGCAAGAGGCTGGCTCTGCAAACTGCTCGGAGTGGCTGTGAAGCCCTGTGAAGCGCTATATGCTATTGCTAAATGCTATTTGCATTTCTAGAGAAGGTTGGTCTTTGGGATCAACTGGATCCTTGCTATAGTCTATAGACTCTATAATGATATAGAGTCTCCTGCTTGAGCAGGGGGTGGGACTAGATGACCTCTAAAGTCCCTTCCAGCCCTAGGATTTTATGATTCTATGCAGTGACTTAAGATATTCTCTTTCATGTTAAACAATGCTAAGTAGAGAAAGGGTGAGTAGCAGGAAAGCAAAGAAATGATGTCGGTTAACAAAGACGGGGACAATTAGCTAAAGGGATGCGAGGAAAACCAGCGTAACCCAGTATCCCTGGTTGTGCTTGTCTACCTCGCATCCACCACAACCGTGCAGAGTGTTGTGTGCAGTGTTGTGTTCTTGAAGGTCTTCAGCTCTCCCTTCTAGACTTCATCCTGCCACGGCTTCCTCCCTCTTTCCCTTCCATTGGCCCCTTCACAGGTCGCTTTGCGGGCTGGTTTGATTCCCACTCCTCCTCTCTGGGGGGCTCAAGCGCTTCCGAATAATTCCTTTGGGCCGTGACCCCTTTCTGTGTCCCAGGGCAGGGGGGCTCTTTTCCAACCGGGGGTGCACTCTGCTTTGCCAAGGGCAACAAATGACAGGGAGAAACAAAGGCTAGGAGGGGTTTGCAAACTAGCACTGATGTTGTTACCTTGTTGGCAGGAGTGGGTTTCACTTACCTTCGCTACCGGTTCAGAACTGTGAGTGTGCGCCCACGCACTTTGCACGCAACGCTTCTGCACATGCCCAGAGCATCCATGATGACAACTGGGTGGGTGGGCGGA
Source organism: Arizona elegans (assembly GCA_022577455.1). Taxonomy (NCBI): domain Eukaryota; kingdom Metazoa; phylum Chordata; class Lepidosauria; order Squamata; family Colubridae; genus Arizona; species Arizona elegans. The sequence goes on along the minus strand of JAKOOJ010000007.1, from coordinate 90,269,390 downwards.
GCCTCCCACTACTGCCGCTACCGGTTCGCCAGAACCAGAGTGAACCAGTAGAAACTCACCACTGCTTGTTGGGTGATGAAATGTCTGCAAGAAAAGCTCAAAGAGCACCAAGCACCCCATAGTTATTCTCCTCCTCCTCCTCCTTTTTCTCTTCTTTTGCCTCCTTCGCTTTCTCCTCCTCCTCTCCTTCAACCCCCTCCTCTTCCCCTTCCTCTTTCTCTTCCACCTCCTCCTCTTGTTTCTCCTCTTTTGCCTCCTCCCCTTTCTCCTCCTCCTCTTTCTTCTCCTCCTCCTTCTCTCCTTCAACCTCCTCCTCCTCCTCCTCTCTGCAAAGCCCTCTCCCTTCTAGCACTGAGGATGTTGGGTGATGAGATGTCTGCAAAGAGACCACCAAGCTCAGAGAGTGTCAAGTAAGAAAACTCACAGAGAAAAGACGTAAGAATATAGTTTCATATAATTGAGCCCACTTCTTCCCTGGGACTCTTCCAGAGTTGATAGCTAAGACTGTGATTCTACACTGGCGTACCAACCATGCCAACTGTGAACAAGAGAGGGTGGCCCCTTGGGTTGTGTCTTTGCCAGTCCCCACTTGGGAGAAAGTCAGGACCTCCTGGGCCTCCCCATCGACTGCCCCAGCCCAGCCCCGTCTCCTGGCAACCCTGGAGGAGAACCCACTGATGTCAGCCTCTGGATACTGGGGATGACTTGAACAATGTGGAACAGATGCCCGGAGCCGTCGCTCAGGATGGCTGTGCCAGGGAAGTGTCTTTGGCTGGCCGGGGCCTTGTTGCAGCTGGTGGCAACACGCAGTGACAGTCCAAAGAGTAAGCCAGGGATGGTGGGGAGGAAAGGGGTCACCTGTGTGTTCTGATTAGCAGGTATGGCTGGGGACACCTCAGCAGCTCTGCTCAGGACTGGGTCTATCACAATTCACCACGGCCAACTCACCGCAGGACAAGAGTTACACTAATATTGAAGAAATGGTGGAATCATGAAAGACAGGATGCAAAAGGAGGGACAGAATGAAATGTGAATGGCAAAAACGAAAATAATTTTTATTTATTGTAAATCATTAAATAGAATTGTTAAATTGTCCCGCGGCAAGTTGGCCATGATGAGTTGTCCCATTCCCTTGGGACCTTCTCCCGTCTGCTTGCAGGCTGCCTTCGCCCATTCCTCAGGACTTCTTATCAGGGAGACGTGGGTGAGGGTGATGGGTCAGCATCATCTTCCGATTAGCAATAGCACCAGCACTTAGACTTATATACTGCTTTCCAGCCCTCTCTAAGTGGTTTGCAGAGTCAGCCCATTGACCCCAACAATCTGGGTCCCCATTTTACCCACCTTGGAAGGATGGAAGGCTGAGTCAACCTGGAGCCTGGTGAGATTCAAACTGCCAAATTGCAGGCAGCAGAAGGAGCCTGCAGTCCTGCCCTCTAACCACCGCGGCTCTTATTTGTTGGGGAAGGAGGTTTTGGGGAACCCAGTTATCCAAAGCTGGAACCGTTAGCGCTTCTGAAGCAGGAGGGGCCAAAACAGCTTTTGGGGGAACTGGTTCACACCGAATACTGGGGTAAACAAGAGGCTATTAAGTCCCATCAATTATTTAGCACTTCCTTCAAGGATTTGCTTTGGTTACAAGAAATCCTTGACTTATAGCCATCCACTTAGCGACCGCTCTAAGTTACAACAACACCGAAAAAAGTGACACAACCGTTTTTCACACTTACAACCGTTGTAGAATCCCTGTGGTCACGTGGTCAAAATTCAGATGCTTGGCAACTGACTCGTATGTATGACGGTCGCCGTGTTCCCCTTTTGCGACCTCCTGATGAGCACAGTCAATGGAGTTGCCAGATTTACTTAATGTGACCGTGTGACTCACTTAGCAACTGCATTGATTCACTCAACAACCGTGGCAAGAAAGAAAGGTTATAAAATGGGGCGAAACTCACTTGGCAATTGTCTCACTTAGCAACAGAAATGTTGGGCTGGCTTGAGCCAAATTTTTTAAACTATTTTAAACTGGAATTGTTTTTTAATTATGGCCAAATTATTTAATTATTTTAATCAGTTTTTAGCTTTTCTATGTCTGGTTTTTACTTTGGCTGTGCACCGCCCTGAGTCATATATTGGAGAAGGGCGGTATAGAAATTTAAATAAATGAAATGAAATGAAATGAAAATTGCGGTTGTAAATCGAGGACATTTTTCCACCCAAACCAGACCTGACGCCTGAACTTCTTGTTTCCTCTCAGCCTGCGGGGAGCGGCCTTTGGCCCCCGACCAGGGCAAGAGCGTGCAGATTGTGGGTAGCGTCAACGCCTTGCCTGGAACGTGGCCATGGCTGGTTAGCATTCAGGTGCCGTCTTCCAAGGGACCTCAGCACCTGTGTGCAGGATCCATCCTGACCCCCCACTGGGTGCTCACAGCCGCTCACTGCTTCAAATCAGGGAAGAGGTAAGTAGCCAACATCTGTCTGCCCCAAAGGCCTCTGCAAGACCAGGAATGGGTGAGGTTGGCTTGGATTTTGTCCCTGTGGGGAAACGTTTAAGAAATTCAACTTCAATCCAATCAAAATGGAGATGGAAGGAACCTTAGAGGTCATCTAGTCCAACCCTCTGCTCAAGCAGAAGACCCTGCAACATTCCAGCCTCTTCTTAAAAGTCTCCAAAACTTCTGAAGGCAACTTCTGTTCCACTGGTTAATTGTTCTCACTGTCAGGAAGTTTCTCCTCAATCCCAGGTTGCTTCTCCCTGTGATTAGTTTGCATCCACTAGTTTCCGTTTTCCTAGATGCAGAATTCGGGATTTGGAAGCCCCCTCCCAGTTATCCCAAATGTACATTCCATCATTCATCTATGATAACACAGTGCATGATACAAAAGAGATGGGAGACCCTAGAAAGATGGCAGAGAAGAGCAAGAAAAAAGGCAGGGGGCTGGAGGTTAAACCCTAGGAAGAGCGGCTAAGAGTATGCTTAGCCTTGCAAAGAGAAGGATTAGGGGGGACATGGTAGCATCTTTCACTTCTTGAAGGGCAGGACAAGAAGCAACAGATGGAAACTAATCGAGGAGAGACCCAACCAAAAGCTAAGGAGAAATTTCCTGACTGTGAGAACAATTAATCAATTCAACAGCTTCTCTTCCAGAGTTGTAGGTTCTCCATTGCTTCAAGAAGAGACTGGACAACCATTTGTCTGGGATAGTACCCTGTTTCCCCTAAAATAAGACAGCCCCTGATAATAAGCCCAGTTGGGCTTTTGTGTGCATGCACTAAAATAAGCCCCTCCCCGAAAATATTTAAACCCATGCGCAGCCGGTCCCCGCCATTTCCTCTGGTTAGGATTAGGGAGACAGAGCTGGAAATCAGATAAGATGGCAAGAGGAGCCCCGTCTTGCTCCACATGCCCCAAAACAATAAGACCTCCCTGAAAATAAGGCCAAGCACTTACTTTGGGGTTCAAAAAAATATAAGTCAGGGTCTTATTTTCAGGGAAACACGGTAGAAGGATGCCTGCCTTGGGCAAGATGACCTCCAAGTTCAAGCCCTATAATTCTATGAATGTTTAGCTAACTCTCCAGGGCTGCAGTATTGTCACAATACTGAAGATGTCCTTCCTTTCCGAGTTTAACATGTGCCCTCAAAGCAATTATTTTCAGTCCACACGTCATTCGCATGTGACATGCTAAGGATTTACATGTGCCATGGCCTTCAGAGCTCAGGAGTTTGGGAGGTGCACCGCAAGAGTTTAGATCAGAGGTCTCCAACCCCCGTTGGCTGCGGCCTGTTTGGAACCGGACGGCACAGGCGGTGGGGCAGTGTGTGTCTGGACCATCACGCGTGGGAGCAGCAACCACTGGTGCTTTCGTGGCAATCGTCACTCGCGCCAGCAGTGGGTGCTTGCACTCGCATGGGAATCTCCACTTGTGCGAGTGACGGGCGCTTGTGCCATTCACAGAAATGGAGTTGTGTGTGCGCGCCCGTGCACCTACTACTCACATGGAGCAATTGCCTCTCCCCTTCCTCCCAGTGGAAGTTGATGCTAACGTGGAGAGCTCACTTTGAAACATCATCAATTGGCCTCCCACTCACAGATCGTTGCAGTCCCAGAGGATTGTCATTGGTGCCACAGACATTTCCAACTTGCTGGACACCGTACAGTTACGCTCTGTGTACCGCATCGTCCCCTACCAAGACTACAACCCACAGAGTGAGGCCAACGACATTGCCCTGGTAGAACTCAGCAACCCAGTGGCTTTCAATGACTATGTCCAGCCAGCTTGCTTGCCGCACAGCAACATGGATTCCGAAGCCTTGTTCTCCGACTGCTACGTCAGTGGTTGGCGCACCACCACACAGAGGGGTAAGTGAGGAGGTGGGTAAGGGAACCAATCTGGAACTAAGGAGGAATTTCCTGACAATCATCATCATCATCATTTAACAACCCCAATAATCCCTGGCGAGGTGGAATCTGGGCAACTGAATGGAGCTAGTAGAGTGTTTACTGGCCAGATGCCCTTCCTGTCACTGATGTGGAGTTTTATTCAGCAGATATATTCTCATTGTGCCCAGAGAGAGAGAGAGAGAAATATCTGCCTCTACCTAGGATTGAACTCACAGCCTCCTGATTGTGAGGTGAGAGCTCTACCTCTAGGCCACCGCACCACTCCTAGGAATTTCCTGACAATGAGAACAATAAATCAGTGGAATGGCTTCCCTCCTGAAGTTGTGGGTGCTCCCTCACTGGAGGTTTTTAAGATTCGACAACCATTTGTCCAAAATGATATGGGACCTCCTGCTTGAGTGGAGGGTTGGACTAGAAGACCTCCAAGGTCCCTCCCAGCTCTGTTATTCAGTTATTCTACTAAGATATTGTGACTGATATGGGCAACAACCAGAAAGTAAAAAAAGAAAAGTTGTCAAGATCTTCAACCCTGCATATTGGTTAAATACGACCAATTTTTATGCCTTTAGAAAATGCTGTTGGTGCTACAAGTGACGGTTTGTGTGGTGAACTCTGCTTCTTCAGGCTCCTGCCTTACTATTACACACACCCAGGAAGCGGGTGGCCACCCTTGGGGTTGTGACGTTATTGTGGATTTGCAGTTCATTTGGCTTTCTGGGCTTGTCCAGTGACGTACCCAGCAGAGAATGGCTTTGGAGCTCCCAGGTGCAGAGGAAAATGGGGGAGGGGGAGGGTGAAAGGAGGCGAAAGGTTCTTACAGAAGGAAGAGTCAGTCACAAAGAGCAAAAATCTCGGAAAAAATAATATCCAGCTAATCTTTCATTTTTGCTCTAGGCAGGCAGACCTCTGCTATCTTGCAGGAGGCCAGAGTGAAGATTCTGGAGACCAGCAAATGCAACAGCAGCTGGTGGTACAATGGGGCCATGAGTCCTTACACCTTGTGCGCCCGATATGAGGATCGGGGCATTGACACTTGCCAAGTAAGGAGCTGTTTCTTCTAACCCTGATGATTGATAGTTCACTGGGCCTCTGAGTAGCTCTGCTCATCTCCTGGTTTCTCCCTATGAGTCAGCCTAGGGACGATCTTCTCTAGATGACCATGGACCTTCTGAGTCACCAAGGTCACGGTTGTCCCAAAGTGCTTTTTCTGAAAGGCTCCTACAAAGGCGAAGGGGGTCAAACTATTTTCCAAAGCAGCAAAAGACAATGGGTGGAAACTAATCAAGGAGAGATGCAACTTAGAACTAAGGAGAAATTTCCTAATGGTGAGAACAATCAACCAGTGGAACAACTTGCCTTCAGAAGTTGTGGGGGCTCCATCACTGGAGGTTTTCACAAAAGAGACTAGGGTCTCCTGCTCAAGATGGGGGTTGGGCTAGAAGACCTCCAAGGTCCCTTCCAACTCTGTTATTCTATGTTCTATGTATCCCCTCCCTCCCTTCCCCCTCTTCCTCCTGGTTGGGGAATTCTGGGAGTTGAAGTCCACAGGTTTTAAAGTTGTCAAGGTTGGACACCTCTGATGTAGAGGACCTGGTGCATTGCCAGACGTGCAATACTGCAGGCAGAGGGCCAGGGTGGCTTTGGAATGGATTCGTAGAGGCACTGAGTTCATATCAGGCCAAGTTCCATTGGGCTGGACATAGATTGGATAGCCTTGCAGTCCCAGGTCTGGTTCTGGACACTGCAACTTAAGTGGAAGGTAGAGAAGCCAGGACAGAAACGTGGGGCCTCCCAGGAGGATCCTGGCTTGGAAGCAAATCTGATCAAGGGAGGTTCAAGGAGTTGAACCCTTCAGCTTGCAAAAAGAAAGACTCAGAAATATTGTGTGGGTGTTTTGTTTCCCAAGGACTGGACACTCCACAGCAAGTGAAGATACTGCATTCAATGCTTTATAGCAGAGGTCTTCAAACTTGGCAGTTTTAAGACTTGTGGACTTCTTCTGGGAGTTGAAGTCCACAAGTCTTAAAGATACCAAGTTTGAAGACCTCTGCTTTATAGTTTTCCTTCATGCAAGGGGACTCTCTCTCTCTCTCTCTCTCTTGCTCTCTTTCTCTCTCTCCAGGGAGACAGCGGAGGACCCTTAATGTGCAAGACCTCCCCCACCTCTCCCTTCTACCTGGTTGGGATTACCAGCTGGGGCAAGGGCTGTGGTGAGGGAACCAACCCAGAAGTCTACACTTCCACGCAGCCCTTCCTCGAGTGGATCCAGGGGGAAATGTCGAAGACGGAGTGGGAGCCTCTCCAGGAGGAAAAGAGACCCTCAAAGGAAGCTTGGGCTAAACATGCGACAGTGTTTCCAGAGTTCAAAATTGCCTTCACACAGCACCCTGAGAAATATTTGAAGGAAGACCTGATCTACTTCCCTGAGACTGAACTTCCAGAGGTGGATGCCATCCCTTTGCCCAAAGAACCCCCTCCAGAAGCCCCTGGCACCACGCAGGAGACAGACAGAGTGCTTCTGCCCACAGAAGTCCCTTCCTCCTCACCTCTGAACCCAGAGATGGTGATAGCAAATCGTCCTAGATACTCCCCCAGCAGAACATGACACTCCCCAAAGTTTTTCAGAAGGCCAAATTATAACGCTGCCCCCCATCTCTAGACGTGCCTTTCCCCAGAGACAAACCGAGCATCCTTCTGCCCTCTGCATCCATCCACCCTAACACTTCATCCTCATCTCTTGAACTTCTAGACGTCTCCGTAGAGGCAATGCTCACCTTAGAACCTGCACACAGTCCCCCCCCACCCCAAATCAGACCCACAGCTCTAGCCCCTCTCAATATCCCTGCAGATCAAGCCTTGTGATAGACCTCCCACTTCACTTCAGGAGTAAAAGCAAATTTGGATTGTCTCTATCAGATGCAGCTTGATCAGACACCAATGTCCACCATTTGCTGATGCTGTAGATAGAACTTTTATATAGAACCTTGGCCCTTCAACTTCCAGAATTCTTCTTCTTCCGTGTTGGCTCAGGAATTCTGGGAGTTGAAGTCCACAAGTCATAAAAGGGCCAAGGTTCCCCACCCCCATTATAGAAGATGACTCCATAGATTCGTCAGAGCTGGTATATTGGAGGATCCGTAAAGGTCCAAAGAGATACTGTGAAGCACCAGCTCACTCATCCAAATTCTCCCGAAATAGTTGCCTAGTTGCTTCTTTGTGGATTGTGTGTCTACTACTGCAGAGTAACCAAACATTCTCCAAAGTCCTCAGAGGTTCCTTTAGAGGCAGCCGAAATGTGAAAGTTCTTGAGAAACCTGATATTCTTTATCCATCTTCTGAAAGTAACATTGATTTGGGAACCTCCAGAGACTGCAAAATGGATACTTGTGTTTAGGTTCCCAGAGATGCATGTCTAGGCCCTAGAGTTTACCTCCATGCTCCATGGTCACTTTCTGTGTCCTTTGGCCAAAGCAGCACCTCCATTCTCAATGGCCCTTCCTCAGGGTCTCCTCAACTGGCCTGTTGCCTCTGAGGACATGTAGGGGCAGATGCCAGCCCTTTGCCCAAGACAATTATTTGGCCCCATCCTTCAGGGCTGGTGCTGTGTGTTCCCAAAGATGCAGTGATGATGGGAAAACACAATTGTGATACAGCCTATGTCAGATGTTTGATCAGGATCAGATCTTTTAATGAGCATCTTTGGACAAAGGGGCCCATTTTAGCCCTGGACATCACTATAACACATGGACATCTGACTGAATGGCCAATACACCAGGCCAACAAGCTCTCTGCTTTGGCTTCCTTTGTTTCACTGATGACTTTGGGACTGTAAGGAGGATTAAAAAGGTCAGGAGATGTGCCAAGAATCCCTTTCCTTCCTGGTAAACATGAAGACTGAGGCAGACAGCACAAAACTTCCTTCCACTGCTGTGTCAGCCATATTAGTGGCCAGAAAACATGGTGCTTAGGCATTTGTGGATCTCATATGTAATTAAATATGATACTCTGTTGTTTGAACATGAAGTCTGCTTCCTTTGCAAAAAAAAAACAAAAAACAAAAAAAAACAAGACAAGTACAGTGGTACCTTTGATAACTCTTTGTTAATTGGTTCCGGAAGGCACAATGAGAACCAAAAACAATGAGTACAAAACAAGTTTTTCCCATAAGAAATAATGTAGTGAGTCAGAAAGCAGCCGACACCGACATGTTCTAGCTTGAGTGTCAAACAAACGAGTCCTGGGAAAAATGTTGACGTATGAAATTTGATGAGTTTCAAAGCAGTTGAGTACCGAGGAAGCACAGGAAACAGTTGGGGCGGGGGAGGGGAAACCATCTCTGGGGTTTTGGTTCTCTCTCTCTTGCAGGAAAAGAGCTCCTTGTCCCATCCAGTTGACTAAAGTCATTAACATCTTGCAGCAAATGAATTTCTCCAGGTTCTTAGATGAGGTGCATCTAATTGGGCCAGCTGAGAATGGGAGGGTGTGTCATCTGAAGTCGATCAAAGCACCAGGTTATTAAAAATAGAATGTAATGAGATGATACAAAAGGAAAGAGGAAAGGGAAAGGGGAAGAGAAGGAAAGGGGGAGGGAGGGAGGAAGGTGAAAGGGAAGGGAAGGGAAGAAAGGGAAGAAAGGGAAGGGAAGGAAGGAAAAAGGAAAGGAAAAGGAAGGGAAGGGAAGGGAGAAGGGAAGGAAAGACAGGAAGAGAAGGGAAGGAAGGAAGAAAAGAGGAAAGGGAAAGGGGAAGAGAAGGAAAGGGGGAGGGAGGGAGGAAGGTGAAAGGGAAGGAAAGGGAAGGGAAGGGAGAAGGGAAGGGAAGGAAAAAGGAAAGGAAAAGGAAGGGAAGGGAAGGGAGAAGGGAAGGGAAGGAAAGGAAAGAAAGGGAAGAAAGGGAAGGAAAGAGGAAAGGAAGGGAAGGGATGGGAGGGAGGAAGAGGAAAAGGAGGGAAAGGGATAGGAAGATAGGGAAGGGAGGGGATGGGATGGGATGGGGAGTCCACACATCAAGGTCAATGAAATTGCATTGCTAGAGCTCAGCAGCCCAGGCAGCTCGGACAGCCCCGTGCAGAGCCTGCCTGCCTGCCTACATCCTGTCATGGTGGGCTCTGAATCTTCTTCTCGAGAGTCTTCGTTGCTGGCCGGGGTGGGAGGTGGGGGAGGGGTGCTGCCATCCAGAAGAGTAAGCATGGTGTGGTGGAGGGTGACACGGGCAGGATCAGCTGGAAATGCAGCCGTGTAGATGCACAACTGGAGAAACGTCAGCCTGGCCACTAAACGGAGGCTGTTCCACTTATCGTGTCCCCCGTAGCTACCGGTGGCTGTGAAAGCTGGACCTTAAAAAAGCAAGACTCGGTTGAGCTGCGGTCCTGGAGAAGATGCTCCTGCGTCTTCCTCGGACAGCAAAGGTGACCCACAAGCAAGTCCTGGAGAGCACAACCCCAGACACGTCACTGGAAGGCAAAACCACAAAACTGCATCTCACTTATTTTGGCCACGTCATGTGGGGGAATTCACCAGTGGAAGCAATTATGTGGGGAAGAGTTAGCGGTCAAAGGAAACCAGGCCATCAAAGAACACGGGCTGGCTGGACAGCCATGAAGCGGGTAGCTGCAGTCCCCAATGTTTGTGGCTTGGCAGCCTGGCGGAGGGCGGGAGAGGGGAAGCAGGCCAGGCGAGGGTCAGGCTGGTGTGCATGTGCAGCTCAACTTGCATAAGCATTAGGCTGGTGTGCACAACTTCCACAACCTAAGCTGCACACGCATGTGCACACACGCCAGCCTGCCACTCGCCCAGGTTGAACTTTATGTGTGCATGCGTGTATCAGCCCACTGTATGCACAGCCCAGTTGCAAACAGACCACGGCCCAGTAGTGGACCATAGCCGAGAGGTTGGGGACCCCTGTGCTAGAGGATGGTGAGAATAGCCTCCTCCTCCTCCTCCTCCTTTCTGCAATCCCCCTCCCCGCTCCTCTTTTTGCAAACCCCCTGTCCCTTCTAGCACTGAGCAGGTTGCCTCGTTGGGCCATGAAACCTCTGCAAGGAAACAACCCAACTCAGAGACAGAGCGCTGCTTTCCAGGCCTTTTCCTTCCACCGAGCCTCGGCGTGTGGTGAAGGTCTCCCATGCGGTTGGCTGTCCCTCTGTCCTTCCCAGCCCTGAAGGCCTCCATTCAGCCGGCTGGTCTCCCTCGCTCCCACATTCCACAGAGAATGTTAAGGACCGCAGGTGGCTCTGCCTGATGTCACACAGCACACATTCTATGATGTCAAGCACAAGAGACCTGGAGGATGAGGAGGCTGCTCCTCTGTCTTCTAGCCCTCATCACAATCTGGACGATGCATGCCCAGGAGGACAACTGCAAGTAGGTGGCAGCAAGCTGAGCAGGTTGGGGTCCCTGTCCAGTCCCCTCTCTCTGCAGAGGAAGAGGGGCGTCTGGCAGCTCCACAGGTTACAAGGCAGAACCTCTCCCAACTTGGAGATCCATTGCCAGGCAGTCTCAGGCTCCTCAGCGACCATCAAGTCAGTCAAGAAAAAGCCCAATCAGAACCCAAAATTTGTGGTGGGGCAATGTGGGACAGGCCAACTGCCCCCAGCGTGGGCTGTGGAATAAGATGGAGATGAGCCCAGGAGGCTTCCACATGGCCGCTGACAGGTAGATTTTCTCCAACCTGTCCAGGTTTTGCATTTTAGACACACCTAGCGGGGTGAAAGTGAATGCCCCCCTTAAAATTAGAAGCTGCAGAGCAAAAGGGGAGCAGGTGTTCCTCCATCTATATTTCCTTCTCCCCTCCGGTCCACCTTTCTGGAGATTTTCCACCAAGATCCAGATCATCTCCTCCTTTGCATTCACGACTCTGAAGCCACTGGTTTCCATCACTGGAGGCTTTTAAGAAGAGACTGAAAACTCACTTGTCCAGATTGGGATAGGTATCCTGCTAGGACAGAGGGTTGGACTAGAAGACCTCCAAAGTCCCCTCCAACTCTGTTATTCTGTTATTCCAATGACATTGAGCAAGAGCTGCTAGCTCCTTGATTTGAAGGGAGCAGCGATGTGTCTTGCTACAAGAACACACACAAAAACACACAGACACACATACATCAACGCAGAGATAGAGAAATTATGAGTAAGATAAATCCACCAACCAACTCTTCTGCCACCTAGTGGTGGGTTTCCAGCAGCTCAGTAAGGGAATGGCTTTTGGAAGTGCGCCCTCTGTAGGGCAATCATTGCTCTTTCATCACCACTTTCATCATCAGCCCTTCGCTCCCCAAGCTAGTTGTTCTCAACGATGTAGGTTCTTCAAGCATGAAGCTGTTCGAGAGAATCCATTATATCCAGCAATTGTCTTTTGCTGGGAGCTGGAAGTAAACTCTGGTTTCTGGAAAAATAATGCCAAAAATCATGGTCATATGACAATAGGATACCACAAATAACTATAAATGCAAATGGTTGCAAAATATCCAAAATGCAATCACCTGTTCATGGTTGTCCCAAAGGTGCTTTTTCAAACGACGTATCTAGATCTGTACCAGTCGGGCTTCAGGCCCGGGTACAGCACGGAAACGGCATTGGCCGCGTTGGTGGATGATCTCTGGAGGGCTCGGGACAGGGGGTGCTCCTCTGTCCTGGTCCTGTTAGATCTCTCAGCGGCTTTTGATACCATCGACCATGGTATCATGCTGCACCGGTTAGAAGAGTTGGGGGTGGGAGGCACCGTATTACGGTGGTTCTCCTCCTTTCTCTCTGACTGGTCGCAGTCTGTGTTGACGGGGGGGGCAGAGGTCGACCCCGAGGCCCCTTATATGTGGGGTGCCACAAGGATCGGTCTTCTCGCCCCTTTTGTTCAACATTTATGTGAAGCCGCTGGGTGAGATCATCCGTGGTTTCGGGGTGAAGTACCATCAGTATGCTGACGACACCCAGCTGTACATCTCCACCCCAGACCACCCCAACGATGCCCTTGAAGTGATGTCCCGGTGCCTGGAGGTCGTGTGGATCTGGATGGGGAGGAACAGGCTCAGGCTCAACCCATCCAAGACCGAGTGGTTGTGGTTTCCAACGTCCCGATATAGTCAGCTGGTGCCATCGCTGACTATTGGGGGCGAATCATTGGCCCCCATGGAAAGGGCTCGCAACTTGGGTGTCCTCCTGGACTCACGGCTGTCTTTAGAAGAGCACTTGACGGCCGTGACCGGGAGGATTTTTCATCATGTTTGCCTGATCCGCCAGTTGTGTCCCTTTCTGGATCGGGACTCGTTACGCACAGTCACTCATGCCCTTGTCACCTCCCGCCTGGACTATTGCAACGCTCTCTACATGGGGCTCCCCTTGAGGTGCACCCGGAGGCTCCAACTGGCGCAGAGTGCGGTCGCGCGGGTGGTGACGGGAGCGACGTGGCGCTCCCATGTGACACCTCTCCTGCGCGAGCTGCACTGGCTCCTGGTGGTCTTCCGGGTGCGCTTCAAGGTTTTGGTTATCACCTTTAGAGCGCTCCATGGCTTAGGACCTGGTTATCTACGGGACCGCCTGCTACCACCAATAGCCTCCCACCGGCCAGTACGCTCCCATAGAGAGGGACTCCTCCGGGTGCCGTCGGCCAAACAATGTCGATTGGCGGCCCCCAGGGGGAGAGGCTTCTCTGTGGGGGCACCTACTATCTGGAACGAGCTCCCCCGGAGATACGGAGGATCCCGGATCTGCGCACCTTCCGCCGCATGCTTAAAACGTTTTTATTTCATCAAGCTGGCCTGGCCTAAATCTTCTCCCTTTTTAAATGGAAATTTTAAATTTGGTTTTAAATTTTTGGGGTTTTAAATTTGTTCAGCCAAATTATTTAATTCGTTTTAATCTATTTAAAATTTTGTATTTATATGTTTTATTCCATGGCTGTTCACCGCCCTGAGTCCTTCGGGAGTAGGGCGGTATACAAATTCAATAAAATAAATAAATAAATAAATAAAAAGGCAACTAGACTTTGTTTTTCCTTGAAGATGTTTCATTTCTCATCCAAGAAGCTTCTTCAATTCTGACTGAATGGTGGAGAATGGAAGGCTTTATATTCCTTTCAGTCATCTGGCCATTAGCGCTCTCTCTCTCTCACTTGGAGGTTTATCTGTGCCTTCAGGATCACATGAATTAGAGTGCAAATGGGTGTGGAACCTTCTGGAAACTGCTGAAAGGACTGTGTTGTAAACAGGAGATAGGTGGTGTTGTATCCCCCCTCCCTCCTGTTGAGAGAGGGCTGCCCAATCCTAACATAGATTGCCTCTGTGACCCCTCTTTCAAACCATGGTTGTCCCAAAGGTGTCTTGAAAAGGCCACATGTTCATGGCAAGGGAATGGCCATTGGAACTTATGAAACTGGGTTGTAAGTAGCTCTGGAGAGGCCCATTGTAACTTCAAACAGTCACTAAGCACCCAGTCGTAAGTGGAGGATTGCCTGCAAAGGCTACCAAGGTTTCCTTGCTCTTGCTGTTTCTAGAGGTCTTTGCGGCAGGCGTCCCTTGGCACCCAGCCACTCCCTCCCCGTTGTGGGAGGCATGGACACTATGCCAGGCACCTGGCCCTGGATGGTCAGCATCCGGACCCCGTTCAAGTCTGGCTACCAACACACCTGCGGAGGGTCGCTCATTGGCGCCAGGTGGATCCTCACGGCAGCCCACTGCTTCAGAGACATAAGGTGAGTGAGAACAGGTGAGGGAGGGGCCAGGTGCGTAGCTCAGGGGGTGTGCAGGAAGCGCTGCCTGTTTCATAGGAACATCATGTGGGCACATAAGACATGTAATCTAATTGCTGCCTCTGTAGTTTTTGACCGTAAGGGAGGAAATATCCAATTCAGTTGCTGCATGTGTAGCCTTTTAGCCACGAGTTAAGACAGAACGCTGTCTGGGGGGCACCATTGTGAAGGTAATCTGCAAGCCCTATCTATCCCATTGCTACAGTATGGTGCCATATTATGGTGGTTTTATTATAGTTTTATCTTCATTTAATATTTTATCTTGTATATTGTATTGTCCTCTCTCTCTCTGTCTCTATCGTCTGTCTGTCTGTCATCTATCTATCTATTTATCTATCTATCTATCTATCTATCTATCTATCTATCTATCTATCTATCATCTGTCTGTCTGTCTGTCTAATTTGCTGATGCTTTATTTAAGTGATTGCCTGACCTCTATAGATGCCATAGGCTAAATAAATAAACAAGTGAAGCTTTCATCACACCATCACAGCTGCCATCTTGACCGCACTCCGTAGATACCCCTGAGTATCCAATGAGTATATGTACAAGAACCTCCCCAGATGGCTCTCTTTCTCTTGGGAACAAACAGATAGGGCCCCATGGAATTTAGCAAGTCCTAATCTCTTGGTAGCTGCGCAGTGACTCAAGGCTAGTTCCCCACTGGATACCTCCCTCCTCACTTGGCTGGGAATTCCCCAACAGCATCTTTCCTCATACCACATAAAAACAGAATAGCAGAGTTGGATGGGACCTTGGAGGTCTTCTGGTCCAACCCCCTGCTCAAGCAGGAGATCCCATGCCATTCTGATAGCTGTCCAGTCCCTTCTTAAAAACCTTCAGCGTTGGACCACTGACAACTTCTGAGTCAGGCTGTTCCACTGATTATTTGTTCTCTCAGGAAATTTGTCCTTAGTTCTAGGTTGGTCCTCTCCTTGATTTCGCCTTGATCTCCCGCCACAGGCTGGGGGCTCATTATTTTGAGGCTGCTTGAAGATGCCCGCTCTCCTTCCGCCTCAAGGGCTTTCTTGGGACGGCTGCCTGCTTTGTGCGGTTGATGGTGATGTAGACAGAACAGTAACAGTGGGACAGCAATCCATGAAGCTTCCCTGTTCTTCTCTCTCCCAGGCACCTGACCAATTGGGAGCTGGTGTTTGGCACGAACAAACTGTCCCACCCAGGCCCCGATGCAGAGGTCCGCTTCCCCAAGAGGGTGGTGCAGCATGAGAACTACCAGCCCCGCCAGCAGATCAATGACATTGCCCTGGTAGAGTTGGATGACCCTGTGAAGTGCACCGACTACATTCAGCCCGCCTGCTTTCCGGACAGCTCGGTGGACGTCTCCAGCATGGTCCATTGCTACATTGCCGGGTGGGGCTATACGCGGGAGAAAGGTGAGAGTCTATCAGGCACAAACAACCAGACCCCCACGTGTAGACTTCAGATTGGCTGCACAATTCCTAAGGGCACAGTCACTTGACTGACTGTAGGATGATTTCACCTCACGGCTTCTCCCATCAGAGACAACTGCCCACTGAACATCACTACCCCAGGGAGAGGGGAAGGCCTGCTGATTCTTGGCAGTGGAACATGGGAACTGCTTAAATAATAAAGAAAAAGAAGAAGGCAGTTCAATGCAAAGGAAAGTGGGGTCTTTGATGGTCTCTGAGGTTGGTGGCATTCTTGCTGACATTTCACTGCCCCACTAAGGAACATCATCAGTGCTGGAAGGAAGTGACTTTGCTCTTTGTTTAAATGCTCCCCTCCCCTCTAGCACTGATATTACCTAGTTGGGCTATGAAACATCTGCAAACCACCAAGCTCAGAGAGCACCAAAGACACCTCTTCCCCCGCCTCCTCCTCCTCCCTTCAGGCACTGAAGGCCCTTTAGTTGGGTCCTGAAACATCTGCAAGAAAACCATTAAGCTCACAGAGCACCACGGATCCCAAAGTTCAGCCCTGATCTACAAATATTCTTTTCCATCAGCAAAAAAATGTGCGGGAAAAATTCAGCCACTATTTTTTCCTTTGCAGACAAGGCGCCATCAGATGTCTTGAAGGAGGCCAAGGTGGACCTCATCTCCACCGAGAAGTGCAACAGCAGCAACTGGTATTACGGAAGCATCTCCGCCAGTAACCTGTGTGCTGGATTTGAAGGAGGAGGCATTGACACTTGCCAGGTGTGTGAGCAGGTTATACCCACATCCATTCTGGGCTGCCATTCTGATTGATTGATTCTGATCATTCATCTCAGACGTAGGTAATTTTGATTTAATGTTTATGACAATGTTATAAAAATCACATGCTATATGATTTTCATGTTCTGTCTTGGTATTCATCCAGAGTTATAACTTTTGGGGGTAGCTCTCCTGCTCAAGCAGGGGGTTGGACTAGAAGACCTCCAAGGTCCCTTCCTACTTGGTTATTCAATGTTCCTTATTCTATTGCACCTCCTTTCCAACACACCAGCAAGTTCTTTGTTCCTCACTTCTCTTCCTGGTTGCTCCCTTCATAGCTGATCTCTCTTCCTCCTGCAGGGTGACAGTGGAGGGCCTCTGATGTGTAGGGAAAACCGGTCCGAACGCTACTGGATTGTGGGAGTGACTGCCTGGGGACTGGGCTGTGCCAGGGCCCAGAAACCTGGAGTCTACACTTCTACCCAGAACTTCTACGACTGGATCCTAGGCTACACAAAAGAAAAGACTACCCATGAGAAGGTGGTGCTGCAGGTGCTCCCAGAGACAACACCATCAACCACATCTAGTCCATCGACACCTAAACCGACAATGTCCACAGAAGAAACAAGCCCACCTCCACCCGAACAAACTCCAAGGAAGCAAGAAATATCTATCCAAATCCAGCCAACCTCCGAAACAAAGACAACAGCCTTACTGCGAAATCCATGGCCTTACTTACAAACAGAAAATACTACTCGTTCTTTGATGACCACTTCAACAACCACTGCTACTACCACTGAAACCACCACCGAGGCCACCACGGAAGAAATCATTGAAGTCACCATTGAAACCATCACTGAATCCACCACCGAGGCCACCACGGAAGAAATCATTGAAGTCACCATTGAAACCATCACCGAATCCACCACCGAATCCACCACTGAAAGTAGTACAACCAGCACCCCTCCCACCACCACCACCAAAGCTCCTAAGCCACAAGTCCCACCTCCCAAGCCCAAACGAAAGACGATTACGGTGGGCTCCTACTATGGCTACAGTGGGAGTTCCAACTGGCCCAAGCATTGGCCTTTCAGATACCGCCCACATTCTTGAACCCAATCCCAGACCCAACTGTTGCTGGTCAGCGGCCCACTTTATTTGCTTAAGGGGGTCTTCCCTTATGCAGATAAAGTATTCTGTGCAACGGAACTTCTCAAGTGATCCAATGAATGTAAGAGATGATTAAAATGCATGTACTTCAAATAAATTTTTGTAAAAATGTACAAGACTGGTTGCAACTGCTTTTCCTTTTTCTGGTCCCAAAGAATTGGGCAAAGACCAGTGACAAGAATTTCGATGGTTGTGTCAAAGAATAACATTGCCATAGGTGTATATTACAGACCATCCAACCAAGCGGAAGAAATAGATGAACTTTTCCATCTATATGTAGGAAACACACCACAGTAGTAGTGGGGGACTTTAACTACTCTGGCATCAATTGGGAGATTGGAGAGGTTCCTTATGAGCCTAGCTGACAATTTTGTCATCTAAAAGGTAGAGGAGGGAAGTAGAAGGCCAGCTCTACTGCACTTAATTCTTATATCAGAGAGGAAATGCTAAAAATGTCACCCCCGGTCCTTTGTTTTCTCTAGACTGGCCGTGCTCAATTCCTGCAGCCGTTCTTCATATGTTTTTGTCTCCAGGCCTTTAATCATCTTAGTTGTTCTTCTCTGCACTTTTTCCAAAGTCTCAACATCATTTTTGCAATGTGGTGACCAAAACTGGATGCAAGTATTCTAGGTGTGGCCTTACCAAGGCTTTATAAAGCGGCACTAATCCTTCACGTGATTTTGATTCTATGCCTCTGTTTATACAACCAAGGATTTTATTAGCTTTTTTGGCTGCTGCGGCTCACGGCTGGCTCTTGTTTAAGTGATCGTCCACTAGGACTCCAAGGTCCCTCCTTCACTTCCTGTTTTTGAGCCAGGTTTCACCTAGTCTATACTGGTATCTTTGGTTTCTCCTGATTAAGTGTAAAAACTTGCTTTTCTCCACATTAAATTTCATTTTGTTGGATGGGGCCCATTGTTCAAGTCTGTCAAGATCTTTTTGGATCCTGAGCTTGTCTTCTGGGGTGTTGGCTGTTCCTGCCAATTTAGTGTCACCTGCAAATTTATACCCTTCTATACCCTCATCTAAGTCATTAATGAAGAAGTTGAAGAGTCCGGAGCCTAAGACGGTCACTGTCGACCCACTGTTACCTCTTAAGAGGGGTGGTACTAAGAGGGTCCAACCCACCCAATGTTTTCTTGTTGATTCATGATGTGAGTTTGGAATCTTTCTAAAAATATCACTCTGACCACCAAATCTGTGGCAGGAAAATCAAATGAGTCTACCTACTGCCTATCAACCTTAGTTGCTAAGCAACTATGATCCAGGCCAGCCCCTTGGAGAACTTTCACTAAGGGTCTCCTCTGGAAAGGAAGCAGAGAACTGGTGTGATGTCATATTGGCTGCATGCTGATTGGAGGAAGGCAAGTGGTCTGTGGTTTGTGACGTCATGAGGAATGTCGTAAGCCCAAGATGGAACTGAGCACTTCTTGAGACATGTAGGATGAAGCAGTTACCTCTTCATATTTTGGTCCTTTTTCTGTTATGCTCTACACATGCATACGATAACAGATGTGGGTGAGTCATGTCAAATCCAGGGGTTGTTCAGAGGAAGTGCTTTTAATGCTCTACAATGCCTGTTCTTCAGCAGACTTGGCTTCTCTGGTCTCCAGCTCCATCAACTGCAGCCCTTGGGTCCACAGAGGAAACCCTGCCTGGGAAGTTCAGGCCTCCTTTACATCAGATGTCCACATCACGCAAGGAAGGCGGGTTGCTGCACTCCCCCAGGCTTCAGTTCCCTTCCTGTATCTCCACCTTCCTTGGAACCTACGCAGGTCTAGCTTGGCCATAAGTAGAGGGAGGAGCCATGGCTCTCTCTGAGCAGTTTCCCCATCAGATTGCTCTCAGCTGGATGAATGCCAGGCAGCTTCTCTTGAACCTTTGTGATGGAGAACTCTGCCCTGTTCTTGGTCTTCATGTGTTTATTGGGTTCCTGTGGTGGAAAGATTCATGTCTCCCTGTGGGGTTCCAAGACAGCATCCATGCAAACGGTGATGATGCTCAGCTGATGAGCATGGCCGACATGATTGAATTGACAACAAACCAAGCGGATGCATTTGGACAATATGCTAGTAACATCCTGGCTTAGAGTACAGAATCAGCCTCCTAAGACTTCATCCATGAAGCGGCTTCAATATGTTGCATGGTTGTGGTTTGATTTTGAGTGTGCTACTGTTTTCCAGTTTTAAACTGCTTCATTCCAACGTGGCTGTCTATGAGTATGACTCTGTAGGATGGCAGACGTTGCTTTAAGCCTCCTTCATCTGTCTCCTTGCCACCCTGAGCCTCCTTTGCATTAGTGGGGTCTACAGCGGGGCCTTGCTCATATGATATGAATGGGTGTTCCAATATCTAAGGGGCTGTCACAGAGAAGAGGGAGTCCACCTATTTTCCAAAACACCTGAAGGCAACGGATGGAAACTAACCAAGGAGAGAAGCAACCCAGAACTAAGGAGGAATTTCCTGACAGTGAGAGCAATTAACCAGTGGAATAGAAGTTATGAGTGCTCCGACATTGGATGTTTAATAATAACATTATTGTCATTTTATGTGTATACACAGTATATCCATAAAATGAAATTCACTTAACACCCAAAGACCAGGTCCAACACACATAACAATCCCCAAACACAGGGGGTTGGGCTAGAAGACCTCCAAGGTCCCTTCCAACTCTGTTCTTCTGTTCTTCTGACTGTGACCACGATCTTGACCTTTCAGCCCTCCTCTCACAGGCGTTCCTGCCCCACAGCTAACCAACGTTTCTCTCTTCCCTAGGGATGTCTGTGGCCGCCGTCCTTTGGCCTCCAGTCACAGTAGCAACCTGCGGATCGTGGGTGGCACCGATGCGCTTCCAGGAACGTGGCCTTGGATTGTCAGCATCCAGATACCCACCCTGACTGGCTACAAGCACACCTGTGGGGGGTCCCTCATCAGCCCTCGCTGGGTCATCACAGCGGCCCACTGCTTCCTCAACAAAAGGTGGGGGGAAGGAAGGGCCTCCTGTCCCGATTGGCTGAGTCAGGGGTGTCTAGTTAGGCTTGCAGATGGAGATGGTCAGGCACAAGGAATCAAGAATGAGACGATGAATGGCTCAGAATAGTTTCCTTATTGCTGTTCACCCAGAGGCAGGAATCTTGCCAAACTAAAGCAACTATCTGAATAGCCATCAGAAAAATCCTATAAAGCTTGAGGGACAACCTATCCTGCACCTCTTTCTGCATACCAAACACTCAAGACTGTCAGAAATAGTGTAGGGTTTCCTGCTTGGCTGGGAGGTTGGACTAGATGACCTACAAGATCCCTTTCAACTCTATTAATCTGTTAAAGTCTGAGCCCCTGCAACTGTTCATTGCACAGTTCAGCATCCAGACCCCTAATCATCTTTGTTGCTCTTCTCTGCACACTGGACAGATACTTGTCTGGAATGGTGTAGGGTCTCCTGCTGGGGCAGGGGTAGGGGTGGGGGTTGGACCAGAAGACCTCCAAGGTCCCTTCCAGCTCTATTCTGATTGATTGAGTAGTTAATAGGGTTGTAGGATCAAATCTACTCTAAGTGGACAGGCTGATGGTCTGAGCACCTTCCCAGACACACAAGACACAGACAGATTTTGATTCCTAACTCCTTGTAGTAAAGTCCATGAACCATCTCCATCCCCTTGTCAGCCTTTCTTAGCTTTAGTTTAATCCCACTTTCCCCCCGTTTTCCATACTCTTACGGCCTCCCTTTGCCTTCTCTGCTCCAGATACCTAGAACACTGGAAGCTGGTTTTGGGTGCTGCTCAGCTTTCTCGGCCTGGTCCAGATGCCCAGGAACGCACCATCAAGAACCTGGTGGAGCACCAGCAATACGTACGTTCCACCCACTTCAACGACGTGGCCTTGATGGAGCTAAGCCACCCAATCAACTGCAGTGACTACATCCAGCCTGCCTGCCTGCCGGACATGGGTGTGGAGGTTTCATCACTGACCCACTGCTATGTCAGCGGCTGGGGAGTGACCGATGTCTCAAGTGAGTCCTCCAGCATGTCCATCAAGAAGGAATCTCCAGCCACAACACAACTTGAGCAGCTGTTTTCTTCTCTGGTGGGGCTTTCTGGTTCTTCCAAACCTGAGATGTTGGAAAGCCGTTCAAGGCAAACAGCTTTTTCAGATCTTAGCACTCGTTCTCTCTGAGATCTTCCCTCAACCGAAGAATAATTTGGGGTTCCAACTCGAGTCAGGGTTGGGCAGGAGCAAATCAAAATGAAATCCAGAGACGTTGGGAGGAAAGGAGGCTTATTTATTCACAAAAGCAAAGAGCCTTGCCTGTGGAGGTAGCTACAGAGAGAATGGAGAACGGAAGGGCTGCTTTAGAGGGGAGCTTGTCCTTGGTGTAGATGTGTGTACGTGCTGATTCTCGGGCAGGGATGTCAGACTTGATTTCATTGAGGGCCGCATCAGGGTTGTGTTTGACCCTGTGGTGGGGGGCGGGTGGGCGTGGCTGGGGTGGGCATGCTCCCTCGGGCTCCGTTTTTGCTGGCAGAGGGCAGCAGGAGGCCATCTAGGCTGAAAACAGGGCCCTGGGAGACCGTGTGCAGCCCCCCCCTCCAAGCTCTGTTTTTGCTGTCAGAGGCACTGTGGGCTGGTCCTTCACTGTTTCCAGGGTGGCCCTGCAGGCCAGATCTAACTCCCCACGGGCCGGATGTGCCCGCGGGCCTTGAGTTTGACACCCGTGTTCTAGGGTGACACTTGAGGGAATGGGCTTGTGTAGGCCAGTATCACCTGTGATGTTTATTCTGGTGAACATGTGTTCCTTAGTCATCGTTTACCTTTTTTTTTTTTTTTTTTGCTTCTGTTTACCTGCCTTTCATTTTTCTTCCCTTTTGATATCGTAAGTTGCCTAGAGTAGACTCACAGCGGGTTAGGAGGCAAATAAATTTAATAGATACATTTAACAAATAAATACATCTTTTTTGGTTACAGAGCCAAATGTGACCTCGGATATCCTGCAAGAAGCCAAAGTAAACCTCATCCCCACAACCACATGTAACAGCACTGCCTGGTACGACAAGAAAATCCATCACAACAATCTCTGTGCTGGGCATGAGGAAGGAGGCATTGACACTTGCCAGGTAACAGAAGAACAGAAGAACAGGGTTGGCAGGGACCTTGGAGGTCTTCTAGTCCAACCCCCTGCTCAGGCAGGAGACCCTATAACCCATGATGGTGAACCTATGGCACGTGTGCCAGAAGTGGCATGCACAGCTCTCTCTGTGGCCATCACCAGCTTTTCTTCTGGTTTCCAGCATGTTCATGTGCCACAGTCAGCTGGTCTTTTGGTTTCCAGGCTCCGGCACGCACACGCAAATGTTCCAGTTTTGGCACTTGGTGTCTCTGCCCTAAACCCTATATCAGTCCTGTCCCAGCTTGGGCCTTTAGGAAAGAGAGACCCACAACTCCATATGTTGTAGTGAAAGGTATACTTTTACTAAAGCCAAGTGGTTACAGCGTAAGCAAAGCCAGATCTGAGACGTCCTGTGTAAACCCGTTATTTCCCTTTCTCCCAGGCCCTCCCTTCTGGTTATCCTGCTTCTGTCCAATGAGGTTCAAATTAGTTATTTTGGTAACAGTCCTAAGGTTTGGCACCTCTGGTTCCTATCAGGCCCCCTCCCTACATCCTGCTATTACCACTCCTCACTTTGTGTGGCAGGCTACTATCAAAGCGAAGTAGGGCTAAAATGATTGGATAGCAGACTTGATACCATTTCAAACAAACGGTTGTCCAGTCTCTTCTTAAAAACCTCCAGTGTTGGAGCAACTACAACTTCTGGACTCAAGTCGTTCCACTTGTTAATTGTTCTCATTGTCAGGAAATTCCTCCTTAGTTCTAGGTTGCTTCTCTCCTTGGTTAATTTCCATCCGTTGCTTCTTGTCCTGCCCTCAGGTGCTTTGGTGGACCCCCTCTTCTTTGTGGCAGCCCCTCAGGATGTTGGAAGACTGCCATATGCCTTTGCACCCACAAGAAATCTAAGCCTAGTCCTCCTTGAATTCCATTAACTCTTATCAGCTGCCAATTTGCCTTGATTGTTAGTAGATCAGATTCTTGTAGAGAACTAACACGGATTAAACTTGTACACATTTGAACAGCCTGGCTTCCTGATTTCTTGCACCTGACAGTTCCTGTATTTGATGTTCTTCCTTTTCTTGTTCGCGCAGGGTGACAGTGGTGGTCCTCTCATGTGTCGGGAGCAAAGGTCCGAGCGTTTCTGGCTTGTCGGTGTCACCAGCTGGGGGGCTGGCTGTGCCAGGTCCATGAGGCCCGGCATCTATTCCTCCACACAACTTTTCCTGAACTGGATCAAAGACATGACCAAGGAGAACTTTTTCAAGACTCCTCGCCCACCCAAAAAAAGACCCCCGTCAAAGCCGCTTGATCAGCTGTGGCAACAAACCACCCCCTCGAATGGAAACCAGCAGCTTGAGAACTGGGTTCAACCCAGGCCGAAGCCAATAATGTCTCCTCCAAGGCCACCTTCCGCAAATGAAATCCAACAGTTTGAGAACTGGGCTGCAGCTCAGACAAGGCCTAGTACACAACCCGCCCCACCGTTCACCATGCCTTGGCCTCAGGATCTTCTGTCATCGCAGCCACTAGCACCAACACTACCGCTGCCGACACTATTCCCCCCACCCCCACCCCCACTTCCTGTTCAGACCCTGTCCCCATGGGGTTCACAGGATGTGCAGAACTGGAACCAAGGCTGGGCTCCAGTTTACCGGCCTCCCCCCAGAACCAGGCCCACCGCAGTGCCTTGGCCAGGATATGGTGCACAGCAGCCCCAGACGTGGGGCAACGTGGCTGTGACTAGGACAAGAGCTCCCTATTATGGTGGATACTACCCTAACTGGAACATGCCCAGGCCTCCCCTTCAAACCACTGCCCCTTCAGGGTGGCAGGTCCAGAAATGGTCTCGCCCAACGACCCCCTTGAGTTACATCTGGTACTCAAGATGGAGCAGGTCCCCTAAGTAGGCCCAGTGCCCCACTCCATAATCAGCCAGTCATTTTCTGCCTTCCCCTTCCCATCTGTCAAGCAAGCTTCAAGAGCATACAGTTTAGGGGTCTGTCCCCTCCCTTCCTCCTACTCCAGGTCTCAAGCCGGGTTGCCCAAGAGAAGATAGTCACCCTTTAACAGATTGATGTAAACAGAGAGAGAGAGGAGACACAACAGATGCTGGAGGTGTGCAGTAGTAAAACAGCCGCTGCTGCAGGATTGGCTGTGGATGCTTGGTTCTGAGGCCTTGATGTTTTGGAGGACTCATGGGGAGAGCCTACCTGGATAAGGAGACACCTGGATCGTTCAGCAGCTGGCTTCATTCATGCCTACCAACTATTTCAAAGAAAAGACTGGTGGCTGCCCCTTTCCTGGGGCAGGCTGGTCTTCTGTTGAGCAGCATTTGTAATTCTATATTAGCAATAAAGTAGTGCTTCTTCTAATGGGTTGCACGGCTTATTCCACTACACAATGATCTTCATTTATTAGAGCCTTTTAAATGTTGGCGTCCTATCTTTCTGGGCCCAACATCCAGCTAAAATGGAAAGACAGTACTCCAATAAATGGTGGCTTGTTAAAATGTCTGAGTGGATCAAGCCCATTAATGAGATGAATCAGCTCTTACTTGCAGATGTTCAGCCTAGATAGAATAAAGTTAATATCTGTGCGGTAGCTTCTGCGTTGACAGACAGGGTACAGTTGGCACTCCTGGCAAACCATGGATATAAGAACTTGAAGTATAGCCTAGTCCTGTCGTCTCCTGGCACTTAAGCCCATGGAGAATTGCTGCCCTGCAGTCTCCTTGTGAGGATCAGCCGTCCAGAGTACCTGTGGGTAATCACCCATCCTCTCTTCATCAGGAGAGGTGCCAAAGGATAGATTTATTCACAAGTTCCCACGTCCTCACCACTTTTGCAGAGCTGTTTTTAGTTCACCACCATATCTCCCCTGGAAGTTTTACGTCTCAAATATTCTTAGCCATAAAAGTTCAAGCATTCTTTTGGTCATGAACTTCCTCATGGTTCTCTTGAACTTTAACTACATACGTTCAGTGCACTTAGGACTAGTTTCTTCACCAAAGGTTCTTGAGCAGGAAGGTTTCTTGTGGGGTGGAGAAAGGGGGGGGGAGTCAAAATCTACAAGATGATCCAAGTTATCTGTAAGGGCTTCCCTAATGCACAGGGCAATTTGGAAACACTCTTGGTGCTCTTTGGTTGCTCCTAATCATTGGCCCATTCACCTAAGATGGCTTTTAGTGACTCTCACACGTGTTCTTAGCCACCAAACCCAATCAATAATGAACCTTATTTGAAGATTTTTTTCCCACCATTCCCCAATCAGGTGACTGAGTTACAAATCACAGGCTGAGGAAAGTTCAAGGATCCACCGATCTTCTCCAGAACACAGTGGGCATCCAGACTGATCTAGATTGTGCTATGGTAGCTTTGACCTGAACGCTGTCTGGAGCCAGAATCAGGAAAAGTCCATCCTGGTCAAAATTGGAATCCCTCTTAGAGAAGCCCTAAACCAGGGGTCAGCAGCCCACGGCTCCTTGTCGCCGGTTGGTTACACAATTGATAGGGCTTTTGGTTAGGACAGGTAGAGGAAAAAGGATGCCACACTAGGAGGAGACTCTATGGTGGTGGTGGGGGAACCAGACTTCCAGTCAGCATAGGAAAAAAGACGCCATGCTAGGAGGAAACTCTATGGTGGGAGAACCGGACTTCCGGTCAGCTCCAGAATTGAACAGGGGGCTTCCGGTTAGGACCTTTATGGCTCTTTGAGTGTTTAAGGTTGCCGACCCCTGCCCTAAACACTAGGTGAAGCCGGTGGTTCTTGCCCTGCTTTCCTGTAATCCTTCAGTTAAAACAACCACACCTTCCTTTTTAAAGGCAAGGTATGGAAGCATAGTTAAGACAGCTGAAATTTCCTGACAGTTAGAAAAATTAATCAGCGGAACGATTTGCTTCCAGAAGTTGTGAATTCTCCAACACTGGAAGTTTTCAAGAGGTGATTGGACAACCATTTGTCTGAAATGGTACAGGGTTTCGCCAGAACAGGGGGTTGGACTAGAAGACCTCCAAGGTCCCTTCCAACACTGTTATTCTGTAGCTCTCAGGTTGATTGCACTGCATTGCTTTAAAGCAGTGTCTCCCAACCTTGGCAACTTTAAGATATCTGGACTTCAGTCCCAGAATCCCCCAGCCAGCAATTCTGGGAGTTGAAGTCCACATATTTTAAAGTTGCCAAGGTTGGGAGACAATGCTTTAAAGGGTTGTGAGGGCGGAGCAGAGATGGGGACACTTTGCAATCCTACTTTAAAGTACATAACAAAATGCTTAGAAAATGCTCACTTTGTGCCTAAGCAAAACATATCCTAAATGAAACATTTTACAGATACTTTACTCGCTTCCTCTGACTACTTTTCTTCCCAAATGCTGTCAGACAACATTCACTGGGAGGCTGATAAAACTCAAATTCACCAATACGGATTCTGATTTGAGAAATGGGTAGACCCAAATTCTTTTTTTCCAAACGAGATTTATTTGGGAAAGTTAAGGATTAGAAATTTTGGGCTGAAGTATTTGCTTACACTTTTCAAATGCTGTCTCACTTCCCTTTCTCCAATCTACAGTCTCCAGAGAGCAGATGCCAGTGTGACTCATTGGATTTGATGGACTGACTGCTTTTTTTAAAAAAAAACAAACAAACAAAACTTTCCTAAAGAAAAATGGGATACGGCTGGATTGTGGGAGAAGGACTGGCAGAACAAGGGGAGTGATGAAAAGAGGGATCAGCCTAGAATCACTACGTAGTCACCAATGAACTAAATCCAACTACCCTTGACTGCCATTGAGCTTTATTTAATTCTAACCAGGTGCCCACATGGTTGGGAAGATTCTTGCACAAGGGCATTTAGCAATAAATCAGTTAAATTGAACCGTCATGGGTGGTTCATCATCTCACTTGCTGAGATGTCTCTGGTTTCTTGTTCTTGTTTTCCCAGGTCTTCCCAGTGGTTCTATCTCATCTTGCTTGTCCAATCACCCACTTGCCTCCTCCCAGGTGGGCATTGATGTCCAGCTGGGTTGCTGAGGGAAGAGAACCAGGAAACCTGGGTTTTATGATGTCATGGGTTCTAGGAAGATGCAGGAGGAGCAGCAGCACCCGAGCCTGTCCGGAGATGGGATGGCAGCTCTTGCCAGTCCTGGTTCTTGCCATGTTGCAGGAGAAGCTGGCCCCTGGGGCTGCTTTGCCAGCCAAAGAGAACACCTGCGAGTAAGTGGCAAAGGAGGGCCCTGTGGGTAACACCCCTGTCCCATGGGAAGCATCCCTGGGCTTCTGCCTTCTGCCAGATGTGACTGCCCTACCTGCAAGACCTGACAGGTACTGGAGGCAGAGATGGGGCCAAGCAAACATTCCAGATTAATAGCATCAAAGCTCTGGGAAGGAAGAATCTGTGTGTGGAGACCCGGGGCAAGGCACAGAGGCAACACAGTCAGCTGGTAGTTCAAATTGCCCCTTTATCACTCCAACTTTCCCCCAAACGCTCCCACATTATGGCAAGTCCTAGAGCAAAGGACTAGGAACACACACGCACACACGCACACACACACACACACACACCCCTTCAGCAACCTCTGGCTGCAAGTAGTCCAGCAAAAAGCTGTGAGCACCATGGCTGCAAAGTAAGAAATCCAGCAGGGCAAGGGAATAAGTCAGTCAGTCCAGGAAGCAAAGGGACAAGGCAATTAATCCAGGAAGCAAGAAATAAAGCAAGAAGTCCACGAAACGCCAAACATTGGCAACGGCACACAAAACTCCATGAATTCAGCGTTTATTCCTGACAAACGCCCCTCCCCACAGAGTCTCCTTAAGTCTCTATCCCCAGGTGAAGAGGGGTGGGGCTCTCTCCTCCTGAGTCGTCGGGTTGGTCTGCACTGTTCCTGCCTCCTCTCCACTCTCTGTGATCGAGGATCAGGAGGGGGTGGTTCTTGCTCATCGCCTGAGCTCTGTCTCTCATTCTTCACTGTTTAGCCTCTCTTGGTCCTCCTGCCCCCGTTCCTCCCTGCTGGCAAGCTGTCCCACTCTTGAGGGGCCCTGGCCTGCCTCCTCCCCACATTCCTCCAAAGCCAATGAAGCCACCCACTCGGTCTCCCTCGGCTCCAACTCCTGTTCGTCTTCTTCCGCAGATTCAGGGTTTGACCGGGACATGACATTGTTCTCCAGGGCAATCTCCTAACCATTCTCCATTTGTGCTTCTCTTCAGTGGCGTCTGTGGACGGCGTCCGATGGCAGCTAGCCATGGTCTGCTGCGAGTTGTGGGGGGCACAGATGCTCTCCCGGGGACGTGGCCTTGGCAGGTTTGCTTCCAGCTACCATCGCCAATGGGCTACGTCAACGCCTGTGGAGGAACCCTGCTCAGCTCTCGCTGGGTCCTGACTGCCGCCCACTGCTTTCAGTTGGAAGAGTGAGCAAAAGAGTTGCTGCCTCTTGGGGGAGTGGGGTGTGTGTGTCGGTGTGATGCTGCAGGATCTTCCAACCAGGTAGCCTGGATCCTTATGGGAGTTAAGTCCATGGTCCATTGATAGGGCCAGTCTGGCATTGATCCAGATGCAGGTCTCTTCTTCTGCTTTCCTCTAAAGACCTCCGGAGGTTATCAAGGGTTCCCTCCTTCCTTCCTCTCCGGCTTCCTTTCTCAGTCTGACCTCTTTAATTTGAGAATTTGATCTCTCCAGAAAGGAGGACAGCAAAGAACAGGTCCCACACTGTAGTTAGGCTGAAATAACTTCAGATTACCTTATGATTTCCCGAATAAACTTTCTCTCTCTCTCTCTCTCTCTCTCTCTCTCTCTCTCTCTCTCTCTCTCTCTCTCTCTCTTTCTTTCTTTCCTATCTCCCTCACACCTTCTCTCTTTTTCTTTTTCATGCACAAATGTTTCCTTATAAAAGTTATACTCCTATCTTCAGTGTTTCTCTCATTTTACATTAGTTTCAATAAAGGAACAGAGGAAGGGAGGGAAGAAGGGAGGGAAGGAGGGAAGGAAGGAAGGAGAAGGAGGCAGGAAAGGAAGGAAGGAAAGAAGGGAGGGAGGGGAGGAGGGAAGGAAGGAAGGAGAAGGAGGTAGGGAAGGAAGGAAGGAAGGAAAGAATAGAAGGAGATGGAGGCAGGGAAAGAAGGAAGGAAGGAAGGAGACAAAGGCAGGGAAGGAAGGAGAGGGAGGGAGGGAAAGAAAGAAAGAAGGAAGAAAGGAAGGAAGGAGAGGGAAGGAAGGAAAGGAGGAAGGAAGAAAGGAAGGGATGTCCAGACTTTCTGTTTCTGTTGTCCTTACCAGCAGAGCCTCCTGCTTGTAAGGAGGAGGGTCCAGGGCTCTGGGTAGACCCTCAATGTCTGTTGACATGGATCTCTTCTTCATTCCAGTGAGATCACATGGTATAGGGTGGTGCTTGGGCTCAACCGGATCTCCCAGCCTGGTCCTGATGCCCAGAACCGTTTAATCAAGAGGGTGATCAACCACAAGCTCTACAAGAACGAACTCAACAGCACAGACGGAGGGATCCAACACGACATTTCCTTGGTGGAGTTGACTGAGCCGGTCAGCTGCAATGACTACATCCAGCCGGCTTGTTTGCCTGACGAGAGTGTGACAATCTCAAAGCTGGTCCAATGTTCTGTCAGTGGCTGGGGAACCATGGAAGTCAAATGTGAGAGACTTGGGGAAAAGGGGCTCAGCTCAGGGGTTTGAGGGCACCTCCAACAGAAAAGAGTGTGTGAAAGACCTGAAATGGTCTCCACACTGGGGAAGGCATGGGGAATAATAGAATATCAGAGTTGGAAGAGACCATGGAGGTCTTCTACGCAACCTTCTGCTCCATCAGGAGACCCGGCCTATCTCCTGCTTGACCAATGGGTTGCATTAGAAGACCTCCAGCTCCTGCTGTTCTGTTGTTCTGGTTCTCCCTGGGAGAGAGTGTTCCATCCTATGAATCTTTGGGCATGGGAGAAATGCAGGCTGGTGATTTCTTCTGTTCACAGCCCAAAGGCGGCCAGACGTGATGCAAGAGGGGGTTGTTAAACTCATACCTCACAACACATGCAGCAGCTTACTCTGGTGGAACAAGCGCATCCGGCCTGAGAACATATGCGCTGGACACGAGAGTGGAGAAGTTACTACATGTCAGGTAGGTGGATCTAGGCTGGTGACTTAGTTGGGCCCCGTGTCTTTCAGTGACTTGAGAAGAGTTTCAAAATTTGATCTCTGGAATGTTTAGGCCTTTCTTTTGGAGCTGCTTTTAATTTTGAATGTTTTCTTCCTTTAGGGTGACAGCGGAGGGCCTCTCATGTGCAGGGAAGAAAGGTCCGAGCGGTACTTGGTCATTGGAGTCACCAGCTGGGGACCAATGAGCTGCGTTGAAGTTCGGAAGCCAGGTGTCTTCACCTCCACACAAGTCTACACTGACTGGATCACAGCCATGACCAAAAACAATCTTTACAAGGCTACCCACAAGCCAGTACTGGCTGAAGTTTGGCCTCCTGCAAAGCCAACAACCCCGATCCAATCCAGCACCCAAAAGGTGATGTGGAAGCGTCCCAAGCCCCTTCCCCCACCCAGGACTCCAGCTTTCCCTTCGCTCACCCCTGGGCCCATGGTTCCACCTTCCCCTCGGTTCACACCTAGGCCCAGGCCTCCCCCTCTGTTCATACCTGGGTTTAGGCCTCCCCCTCGGTTCACACCTGGGTACAGGCCTCCACCTTCCTCTAGGTTCACGGCTCGCCCCAAGCCTCCAACTCCTCCTTGGTTCAACCCTGCTCTCAGGCCTCCTCCTGTGTGGAAGCCCTCACGATGGTACCTCATTCCTCCCACACGATGGTACTTAGTTCCTCAAAGACCCTCAAAGTGGGGAACCATGACTCCTTCTTGGAGAAGACCCCATACTACTCACCGTCCCTGGACGGGGCCTGCCCTATGGGGAATGACCCTACCTTTGAGGACAACTCCCAGAAAGTGGTATCATAGGACAAGGGCTCCTGGGCGGTTTGGGGCGACTTGGGCCTCACGTCAATTACAACTGCAACCAAACCCACAATTATCACCCCCTGGTCATTATATCTCTCACAATTGGAATCCACGTTTTGCCCAGCCTGGCAGTCAGTCTGCTATGCTCTTGCCCCCTAGAGGACCAGAAAGGGGGTAGATCTCTTAAGAGAAGCAAGACAGAAGAGAACAGGAAGGAAGATGATGGCCTGGTCCCCATCCTTGTTTGGCCATAAACCAAAAGTCATTTCTTCTGCTCGGATCCCCAATCCCAACCCCTCATTCTTTCCAACATTCCCGGTTAAAGTTAGGCTATCTTGCAACATGGACTTCGCCTTCTTATAACTAACTTTCCTTGGAATTTCTCATAGGACTTTATTTATACTGGGTTCTTCAAAGTGCACGTTGAAATAAAAAAAAATTAATATTGAACATGTGAAGATGTTTGTGGTCTGGAATTATACACTGGGAAATTTAGCCTCTACAGATTTATGTAAAAATGGTGCCATCGTGGATTAGAGAATTGAGAAAGGAGTTCCCATTTTCCTCCTCCCAAGAAAGTTGAAGCCAATGAGAAGCTGGGCAAAAGTTGATGGTGCAGAGAGGATGGAGGTTATGTTGTCCTTCTCAACGGAGCAGATGTCCTCTTGTACAGGAGACCCCTTTAGATGTTTGTATACTGCTATTATATTTCTCCTCCATCATCTCTTCAGCAAACTACTCAACTAGGAAACTCCATTAGTGCTACAAGGATGGAGAAGGACAACAACAACAACATCTGTGGGGTCCTTAGTGCTCTCTAGCCTTGGTTGTCATTCTTGCATGATCCAGCTAAGCAATATCATTAACGATACTGTTGAGGATAGCTTTGATGATGTTACCTGGTCATGAA
This sequence comes from Arizona elegans, assembly GCA_022577455.1. Lineage (NCBI taxonomy): Eukaryota > Metazoa > Chordata > Lepidosauria > Squamata > Colubridae > Arizona > Arizona elegans. The sequence continues at coordinate 90,236,938 of JAKOOJ010000007.1, read as the reverse complement.
ATGCCTGCAAGAAAACCACTAAACTCAGAGAGCATCAAGGACTCTGAGCTACAAATATTCTCTTCTATCAGTAACATCTGTATTCTTTCACCATTCTCAAGGGACTTGGCTTCCATGCCCTTTCCCATTTTGGCAGCTCTTCTCAGAATCTGCTCCAGTTTCTTTACATTTTTTGTAAATATAACTAGACAAAGTCCTCCAAAAACAGTCCAAGAATCCAAAGTAACAATGACCTCCCATGATCTGGGAGCAATTCTTCTTTAATGGCAACTGAAGAACACATAGTAAATGTGATCTGACGTCTAATGTTATTTCTCAATTATTAATCCTGAAAGTGGAAAGTATTAGCTGCTACACTCAACTTGGAGTGAGGAACCTCTGGCCCCAAAAGAGCTTGATATATTCCAAATTCCATCATCCTTCCCTCTTAGCCAAGCTGGCTTGGACTCCTCAGAGATCTAATTTAGCAACGTCTGGCAGACCGTAGGGCTCCTGTAGATGGGCTGCAGAAAACCCAGACAACCAAGAGATAGCAAAGAGTTGTGGATACTGTGTCACCTGCATCTGGAGAACTTTAGAGGCAGCAAGCTTGGGTTGGGCGGCTTTGCAGGTCTCTCTCTCAGTAGCCTCTGAGTGGCAGAACCTGGGCTCAATTGGCAGAAATGGGAGTTCTGGTATTGTTCTTACTGAAAGTAGGTGAGGAGAAGACATAACTGGCTGCACAACCAATTTTCTTAGTTTTGTTGTTGTTAGTCGCTTTAAGGCTTTCCCAGAGCAAACCACAGATAAGCAGGCCTTCTTTTCATTTGTCAAAAGAGAAACCAGCAGAACAAGAAGCAATGAGTGGAAATCAAGGAGAGAAGTAACCTAAAACTAAGGAGAAATTTCCTGACCGTGAAAACAATCAACCAGTGGAACAGCTTGCCACCAGAAGTTGTGGGTGCTCCAACACTGCAGGTTTTAAAGAAGAGATTGGACAGTCACTTGTCTGAAATGGTCTAGGTCTCTTGCTTGAGCAGAGATTGGACTAGAAGACCTCCAAGTTCCCTTCCCTATGATTCTATGTTCTATTTAGAATTAAGGAGAAATTTCCTGATCCAACTAATCAGTGGAACAACTTGCCTCCAGAAGTTATGGGTGCTCCAACACTGGAGGTTTCAAAGAAGATACTTGTCTAAAATGCATTTAGGATTTCCTGCTGAGTAGGGAGTTGGACTAGAAGACCTCTGAGGTCCTTTCCAACTTGTTATTTCGTTATTCTGATGGGCAGAATGATGCAAACAACTTCCTAGCAAAATATGTTTGCAGATGACTGTAAAGCCATGATTGCAGGTCTACAAAAGCATCTTCCATGCCACCACTTCCTTCACAGCTTGCTTCTTGGTCAGGTCTCCTGTTGTTGCTGACTCAGCAAGACAGTTAGCGTTCCTGAGCCCTCTCTGCCCCCCACGCGCCATGGGTTCCATTCCTAGGCAAGGTTGAAGAGTTTTGAAGGCCCTGCCCAGATGCCCAAACTGGGACCCTGCCATTAACCCTTCTAAAGCCAATGGCAGCAAAGAATTGTGGTTCTTCAGTGTGATGTCATATTGTCTGTTGGCTGATTGGCCGGGGACTGAAAGGACAGTTTGTGACGTCAGGAGCCCTGGGAGCAGGAGGTGGGGCCTGACATTTGTTGAGTGATGTAGGATGAAGAAGCTGTTGCTGCTCCTTTGGGCTGTTGATGTGCTCTGTCTAATCTATGATGATGAAGAGGACACTTGCACGTAAGTGAGGGCCACAGCTGGAGTGGGTGACTCCATTGGCGACATTTGGTTGTCCTGGTGCCATGGGGCCTCCATACTTCAGCCAGAATGTGCTGGATGGTTGTTGGAGATGGGCAAGGAAAGCAGCAGTAGGAAGTGTGACCTTGAGGTGCTGCTGGGGTTGTCCCAGAAGTTTCCAGACTGCCATGACTGGACCCTGGAGGAGGAGGAAGAAGAGGAAAAAACCTGGGTCTCCCATATTTCTTTCCTACCATTCTTGAGAAGAGCAACAAAGATGAATAGGGGACTGGAGGCAAAAACATATGAAGAACGGTTGCTGGAATTGGGTAGGTCTAGTTTGATGAAAAGAAGGACTAGGGGTGACATGATAGCAGAGTTCCCATATCTCAAGGGCTGCCACAAAGAAGAGGAGGTCAAACTATTCTCCAAAGCACCCGAAGGCAGGACAAGAAGCAACAGATGGAAACTAACCAAGGAGAGAAACAACCTAGAACTAGGAGAAATTTTGCGACAGTGAGAACAATTAACCGGTGGAACAACTTGCCTCCAGAAGTTGTGAATTCTCCAAGACTGGAAGTTTTTAAGAAGAGGCTGGACAAACATTTGTCTGAAATGGGAGAGGGTTTCCTGCCTAAGCAGGGGGTTGGACTAGAAGACCCTACAACTCTGTTATTCTATTCTAACAGAAAGCGTCCTCCTGAAGTTTCTTCTGAGAAGAACATCTTGGTGAAAGAAGTTTCTGGGTGAGAAGATGAACATTGTCGAAGGAAAACAAAATCCAAGAAAATCCAGTTGTCCTTTTGGAAAAAGCACTTTTGGGGCAATGAGGACCTGCATGAGGGAGAATCTCCATAGACACCTTTCAGTCTTAGTTCAGTCACATCCATGGGCTGGGTTCATACAACTCTCTCTGTGTGTGTGTGTGTATTTGCTGACGCACTACAGGTAATCCTTAATTTATGACCACAATTGCACCCAAAATTTCTATTGCTAAGTGAAACATTTAAGTGAGTTTGCCCCATCTATAACCTTTCTTTCCACCGTTGTTAAGTAAATCACTATAGTTGTTACAGTAGTCAATGTTGTTAAGTGAATCTGGCTTCCCCCATGGACTTTGCTTGTCAGAAGGTCGTAAAAGGGGATCACGTGACCCTGGGATACCGCAACCGTCGTAAATATGAATCAATTGCCAAGTGCCTAAATTTTGATCACGTGACCACAGGGGATGCTACAACCGTCATAAGTGTGAAAACTGGTCAGAGGTCACTTTTTTCAGAGCCATTGCAACTTCGAACGGTCACTAAATGAAGTGTTGCAAGTCGCGGATTACCTGTGTATAGCCTGATATTATTTGTGTTTGTATGTGTAATGTGTTTTATTAGTTTTGTGCATCAGAGATTGCAGGACCTCTGTGGAGGCCATACGCTCAATCACTCACTCATCCCATCTTCCTTTGCAGGAGGGTGTGTGGTAGCCGGCCATTAGCCATGAGCCATGGCATGTTGCGGATTGTGGGCGGGGTCGATTCCCTGCCAGGAACTTGGCCCTGGGCAGTCAGCTTCCAGTTCCCGACCCGGCAGGGATTCCGCCATTTCTGTGCTGGCTCCTTGATCAATTCTCGCTGGGTCATTTCAACGGCTCAATGCTTCCTCATTCAAAAGTGAGTGAAACCCCAAACACCCAACTCAGCAGAGGGCAGGAGGTCCAGGTGTCCCAAGAGCAGAAATGGGGACCAGGGTCTCTAGGTCAATGTTTCTCAACTTTAGCAACTTGAAGATGTGTGGACTCCAACTCCCAGAATTCCCCAGTCAGCTGACTGGGAAATACTGGGAGTGGAGTTCACATTTCTTCAAGTTGCCAAGGTTGAGAACTTCAGAAGATGTCATACTAGCTGGGGAATTCTGGGAGTTGGAGTCCACATGTCTTCTGGTTGCCAAGGTCGAGAAGCTGTCATATGAGGAGGAAGGAGTTGATGACTCTTTTTATCTCTTGGACTTAATTGGCACCTTCTTGGCCTTGTCTTCTTCCAGACTGGCCCAGCTGACCTGTAAGAGAAATTGTATTGTGTCAACTATCTTATCGAGGAGAGATCCAGCCTAGTTCCATTTTCTGCAAGACATGAGCCCTCCATAACGATCTCTGGATGCCACCATTCCAGATGACTTCAGCTCTAGAAGCACGGTTATCGAGGTTGATCTGTGGATGCCACCATTCTAAGCATTCAGCACTAGAAGCATGGTTATCACAGTCCAACCATCACCAGAAAGTTGCATGCTTCCAACTTTAAACTAGAGTCCACTCAGAACTTCTTAAGGGATCTCCTCCAAAAGGAAGAAGTGTAGAAACATGCAAATTTCTAGAGAAAAGTAAGCCACAGAAGTCCAGAGATACCTCCAGAAGATCCCTTTTCAGTTAGAACATAGAGCAATATGGTTGGGAGGGACCGTGGAGGTCTTCTACCACATGTCTTTTCATGGTGTCCCTTTTGGCATTTCAACCCAGACTCAACATTATTATTGCTTGATTTGCTGGGGCTTTTTTTGAGACTCTTTGTCTTCTCTTGAGTCTCAGGTTTTTCTCACTGTTCTGACCCGGTTCCCAAACACGGCAAACCCTCTATAGTTAAATAAATGTTGCCCCTCTCACAGCAGGCTAACAAGTCTGTCCAGCAGGGAGAGGAATAGTTGTCTGCCACACCCCTTCATCTCCCCTCACCCACCTTTTATCCCCAGAGCTAGAATGAGGCCTCGCTAGCAGCGGTGGCTCTTCCCTCCCAAGGACCGGCCCATAGATTTCCACTGCTCTCCTCTCCTCTGCCTTCTGCACATCCACACGTCAGGCACTGGACCCAGCTGTTCCTCCTCTTCCTCATCAGCCTCCTCCAGACCTGGGGGCTCTTGATCCTCCATCTAAGGGCTGATGGATGGCCCAGGCTCTGCCTCTCTCTCTCTCTCTCTCTGCCAGCTCCATTTCCTCGTCCCCCTCAGAGTTCTCAGGTTGCCTTGATGCTAACCCCGACTCCCACACCTCCTCTTCCTCCTCCTCCTCTGAGTCAGCTGCTCGAGGGATTGGTGGCCGACAGGCCACAACACTTATGCTTGTCCCCCACTCCCCTCAGCGTAAGAAATAATCTTAGGAAGAAGCACGAGAAGACTTCCTTCAGGGCTTCTTTCACCCAGCAGGTAATGAATGAGCGGCTACACGATCACCTTGCCAGGTAGATGATTGCTGTTTTTCTCAGAGAAGGAGGAAGGCTTCCTTCTTTCAGCCAAGCCTGAAGTTCTCCTCCTTCCCCATTGGCATCCCAACTTCCTAAGATGCAAGGGTTCACGTGGGGATTGTACGGTGAGGTCAGGATCCCGGCCGTTGCCTTCCCCATTCCAAGACGTCATTGGACCTCTTCAAAGTTGACCTCCTCTTCTCTAACGTGATCTCCTGTCTCCCCTTTCACCCAGGTACCTGAAGGTGGAGTATTTCAGGATACAGATTGGGGCCACCCAGCGCTCCAAACCTGGGCCTGATGCCCAGAACCGGGTCATCAAGAGACTCGTGGACCACAAACGTTACGACCAGGGCAATCACTTGAATAACATCGCCTTGGTAGAGCTGGACAAACCCGTGATTTGCAATGATTATGTCCAGCCCGCCTGCTTGCCGGAGGGAGACCTGGTCATAGACTTGCTCACCCACTGCTACATCTGCGGCTGGGGCATCACGATCATGCGGAGTGAGAGCCTCCAAAAATTAAATCCATCGATAAAGAAACCCCACCCGCCCCTTATCCCCATCCCTAGGAACACTGGGGCTCTAGGCACTCTCTGGGTTCCGTTCCCCAACACCTTGTCAGGTGTTTGGAGGAAAGTCTGAGAGTCACCCGACCATCGGTCAGGAGCTCTTGAAGGCATCACGCCATAGTTTTGGGATGTATTAAAAACTACGTGGTGCTGAGGTTGAGCACAGGAGTATCAGAAGGGAAGCAGGGAGAGGAAAAATGGGTCTCCTGTATCCCTTAAGGAACCCCCCCTCCTTCTCTGATAGCATCCTTGGTCCTAGTGAGGGCAGGAAGGAGAACATTCTCCTACAGTTGACCCAGAGCTTGGCCAAATGGGGAACTCGAGAACCTTTGCATGCATCTCCTTAAAGGTATGGCATTGCTTTGGGGCACCGGCTCTCCCTGCCACATTCAGTGATTGACAGAAGCTGATCCAGAGAACCAAAAATAATATTTTTTAAAAAATGCTTCTCTTGCATAGACAGAGGTGAGTTGAGTTTGATGTTTCAATGCGTTCTTTTGAAGAACAGGACTTAGAAACCAATAACTATCCTATCCCCCCGGCTGCCCTCCCAAGGTGGGCTTTAAAAGGTAGCAGTCCCATTCACACCCTGATCTAAACTTAAACATAGAAAGAGAAATAGAATAGAAATAGAATCCTAGAAGGAAGGGACCTCAGAGGTCTTCTAGTCCAACCCCACACTCCAGGCAGGAGCCTTCTCCCAGTCAAATGGTTGTGCAGTGTAACTTGGTTAATTTAAACCAGAGAGAGGGTGTTCGTTTGTTGTGTTAATCCAACTTTGTTAGTTTAGGATTTGCTGCACAGTGTGAAGTCAGCAAATGACTTATGACTTAAGGTCAACGGTGTTATGGGAGCTTAATCAAACCACAGGTAGTCCTTGACTTACAACAGTTCCTTTAGTGACCATTCAAAGTTACAACAGCACTGAAAAAAGTGATTTATGACCATTTTTCACACTTATGACCATTGCAGCATCCCCATGGACACGCAATTGTGACCTTCTGATGAGCAAAGTCAATGGGGAGGTCAGATTCACTTAACAATGGTGTTACTAACTTAACAATTGCAGTGATTCACTTACTGACTGTGGCAAGAAAGCGGATAAAATGGGGAAAAATTCACTTAACAAATGTCTCACTTAGCAACAGAATTTTTGGGCTCAATTGTGGTCGTAAGCTGAGCACTACCTGTATAAGCAGGGGGACATTCCATGATGGTTCTCTGCCTATCAGCCCTTCCGTTTGACCCCACCTGAAGCTGGGGGTCGAGACCTCCGCTGAGGCCAGGGTGATGTGAGCGGGTGGCTGGTCAGCCAAGGGGATCGTGGTGGGGTGATGCAGCCCTCTCTTCTGTCCACAGAGAAGGCCCCGTATTCGGATATCATGCAAGAGGCCGAAGTGTCGCTGGTCTCCAGGGATGCCTGCAACAGCTCCGAACAGTATTCCACCCTCATCAGGGAGGAGCACCTGTGTGCCATCTCGGAGGATCCCACCAAGGGCAGCTGCCGGGTGAGTTGCCAAGAGCAGAGATCTCCCTCCATCGGATCTGGTCTTCAGAGGCTCTCTCCTGGCCTTCTCCAAGGTTCGAGAGGCGTTGCAGAGAGAACCACAGGTAGTCCTCGTTTAAGGGCTGCTTGTTCAGCGATCATTAGAAGTTACGATGGCGCTGAACGAGGACACTTTTCCAAAGATGCTTTTATCAAAAAGGCAACTAGACTTGGGTTTTTTTGTTGGAAAACTTTTCACTTCTCATCTAAGAAGCTTCTTCAGTTTTAACTTCAGTTCTTAGTTCTTCACCTAGAACTGAAGAAGCTTCTTGGATGAGAAGCAAAACATTTTCAAATAAAAACCAAAGAAGTTCAGTTGCCTTTTGGGGGGGAAAAAAGCATCTTTGGGACACCCATGACCTGGGGGGTGGAGACAACAAGGGACTTATGACTGGTCCTCATGGCTGCGGCCATCATAGCGTCCCTGGGGTCATGTAATCACAATTCAGGTGCTTGGCAATTGACTCCCAATTATGACACCTGTGGGGTCCCATGACCATTTGCAAACTTTATTGTCAACAACAAAATTAAGAGGAAGACCACAAATGGGTAATCACAATGAAGCAGCCAATTTAGCCCTCCCTGCTAACTCCATCAACTTTGGCAGCCCTTCGTCCATTGTTTATAAGCATTTCTAAAGCGGTATAAAAGTGATTGCTGAGACTCTAGCCTTGTGCTGTTGCGTGCACATGGGTGATGCTACACCACTGGGTGATGTGCCATGTCCCCGTCGGAGCCTGAATTGGCAGAGGAAGATGAGCTGGAACTGAAGCGTACAGAGATTGAGGGGGCGGCTTCATTGGCTTGGGAGGAAAATGGGGAGGAGCAGGGCCAGTCAGGTCAGGGCCTTTCAGGATTGGGACGGCTTGTAGGCAGGGAGTGGTGGGGAAGGATGACCAAGAGAGGCTAAGCAGTGAACATGAGAGACAGAGCTCAGGCGATGAGCAAGGACCGTCCACTCCTGATCCTCAAGCACGGAGAGTGGAGAGAAGGCGAGAACAGAGCAGGCTGACCCAACTACTCAGGAGGAGAGCGACCCGCCCCTCTTCACAAGGCATACCTGGGGATTGAGCCTTAAGAAGACACTGTGGGGAGGGGCATTTGTGGGGAAGAAACACTGAATTCCTGGAATGTTGAATGCCAACCTTTAAACTTCCCAAGAGTCCTTGCATTCTTTTTGGATTTCTTGCTTTGCAGTTGCACTGCTCAGAGTGTTGGGCTGGACTATATGCAGCCAGAGGCTGCTTGAGGTGTGTGTGTGCGTGATCACTTTGCTCTGGGACTTGCCAGAAACGTGGGAGCATTTGGGGAAATTTGGAACAATTTTGAACTGCCAGCTGCCTGTGTTCTCTCTGTGCCGTGCCCCGGGTCATCACATGATGTGTCTTCTTCCTCTTTCCTGCAGGGCGATGGTGGTGGGCCCCTGATGTGCAGGGAGTCCCATACCGAGCGCTACTGGCTGATCGGTCTCAACAGCTGGGGCACTGGCTGCTCCAGTGGCAGAGTGCCGGGAGTCTTCACCTCCACCCAGTTCTTCCTCACCTGGATCAATGACATCATGGCGAACCCCCCCGCCTCTGGTCTTTCTCCTCCATTCAGACCAACCACCCCACGCACCCCCACTCCTCCACCCCCAAGCCAGTTCACGGGGGCGTATTACCTCAACCCCATTTACAAAAAGGTCAACGGGAGGCTAGTCGGGTACTTCCCCGCAGCCAACACGTACAGCCTTCCAACACGCCAGTGGGGTGTCAAACTCACCACCAGGCCCAGGTACACAGGACCCCCCAAGAAATTTACACCCTTCACCTTCTTTCCGATGACACCCCAGTGGGCCACTCCCACTACAGCCTTCCTAGGCTGGGGCATGGGACCTAGTATAATTTATAGGATGCCCCGGAAAAGGTTCACAGCTGCTCCTTACACCACGCATTTTCGCTGGCCTAGGCCTCATTACTGGAACAGGCCCAAACTTTAAGGAAACTAGGGACTTCCATCCCATCATGGCCCAAATGAAGCATCCGTGACCAGCATCCTTCTGGTGTAATCCCTACCACCCAGCTCCTGAACTTTTGACAACCTGCGTCCTGTTTTTCATTCGCCCCATATTTTATCATTTATCAGATTTCTATAGCCACTTTTATAAATGCGCCATTGGAAACAGAGTTGGCACCTAGCTCCTGCCCCAAGCTCCAACGCCAGCCAAATTTCGGAAGGCTTAGGAACATGGTTGCCAACTTTCTTCATGAGCCCAGAGAAGATCTTCAGGCAGCCTTAGGGCGCAAATGGCTGGTTTCATGGCGCAGGAGCCAATGTTCTGGCAAACATCTACCAGCCTGTACTCCCATTTCTGGAAGGAGAAAGAGCTTCACCAGAGCCCCCCTGGCTTCACACCATCACCTTGGTTAGCTGAGACCCAATGAATTCTGGCAGATGTCCTCCTGTAAAAACACACCCAAAATAAAGTGTTCCCTTCCAGAAAATGTCTCTTGTTTATTTCGTGGCAGGAAAGCTAAGATGCTTCACCGGGCAGAGGCAACACCTATCATTGTGCTGGTATTGAAGAGCAGTAGTTGATCCTGGCCAGAGATTGGAGAAATCTACTGAGAAAGGAAATCAGAAGAATATTTGCATACAGTGATTTTTTGGCAGAAGAGCCTATATTTAAAAAATGGTTTTGAAAGAAGGGCCAGTTATGAATACTGTTTAAAGTTTGGAGAAATGCCGGCCAAGGCCCTGCTTTCTTGGTGTGGTAGGTCAGTGTCTCTCAACCATGTCAATTTGAAGATGTGTGGACTTCAACTCCCAAAATTCCCCAGCCAGCCAACACTGAAGCCATATTGATGACTGGAGAAATTCTGGGAGTTGAAGTCCATACACCTTCAGGTTGCCAAGGTTGAGAACCTTCTGGTTTTGAAGTTCTCAGGTTGACTGTGGAATTCTCTTTCCTTCCTTCCTTCCTTCCTTCCTTCCTTCCTTCCTTCCTTCCTTCCTTCCTTCCTTCCTTCCTTCCTTCCTTCCTTCCTTCCTTCCTTCCTCTCATAGAATAGCCCGAAGAACGTATTCTGGAAGAGAGAAGTTCCCTTAGGATGAGTTCTAGCATGAGTCCAAGAGCTCAGAAGAGTAAACTTCTGGACCCAGTGACAGATCCAGATTGGATCCTGTAATATTATCCTGGGACACCTATATTTGCCTTCATTCATCCCTCCTCCATTTCTGTCCTGCTGCCCACAGAGGGAGGACCACAAATGATGGGTGCTTCTCAGGAGAACCTCCCAAAATGCAGGCCAGATCGTGGCTAGCTACTCCTCCAATGACGTGGCTTTGTCTCCACCATCATCTGGGCCAGATGTTCCAAGGCTTTTGGAAGGAGACCAATGCTTGCTTGCAGCTGGCACATTCCGTGTGAGGTCATACTGCCTGAGTGCTGATTGGCTGCAATCGGGCTGGGGGCGCTTGTGACGTCACGGCCGGTGGGAGAATGCGGCAATCAGAGGAGCCTCTGGAGCCATCAAGAGGATGAGATGCATTCTCCTCCCACTCCAGATTCTGGCTGCCGTCTGGCCCACTCACACCATAGTTGATACTTGCGAGTAAGTAAGAGAGAAGAAGGGGAAAGGAGGGATGGGCCCGATCCAGAAAGGGTTCCAAGAGGCAGCCCTTGGAATGAGGCTTCCAAGCAGACCAGTGCTCGGGAGAAGAAAGGAGGACATGCGGGTGAGGGGCCAAGCACCATCTTGGCTAGCACGGTTAGGGTTATAGAGCCGTGGTGGCACAGTGGTTAGAATGTAGCATTGCAGGCTAATTCTGCTTCCTGCCAGGAGTTCAATCCTGACCAATTTAAGGTTGACTCAGCCTTCCATCCTTCCAACGCTGGTAAAATGAGGACCCAGATTATTAGGGGCAAGAGGTTGATTCTGTAAACCGCATAGAGAGGGCTGTAAAGCACTGTGAACAGGAAGCAATGCTTGTTTCTCCATCCAGTGATTGCGGAAGACACCCCTTAGTGCTCAGACATGGGCGAAGTGAGCAGGTGGTGGGCGGAGCCGATGTCCAGCCTGGGGCGTGGCCTTGGGTCGTCAGTTTGCAGCTCCCCACGATAACAGGACACAAGCACAGCTGCGGAGGCTCCCTCGTTTCTGGCCGGTGGATTCTCACTGCGGCCCACTGCTTCTCAAACAAAAGGTGAGACCTTTGCCATGCGGTGGCACCAAGCGTCAGAAGGGGAAGGGCCTCTCAGAGGGATGGGCTTCATACAGAGTCCAAGGGGAGAGGAAGATTAGGGGACCGAAGGCCAAGACATAGGAAGAACGGTTGCAGGAACTGGGGGTGTCTAGTTTAATGAAGAGGAGCACTAGGGGTGACGGGATAGCGATCTTCTAATAGTTGAGGGGCTGCCCCAAAGGAGAGGATGTCAACTGACAAAGATGGAAAGGTGGGATCCTACCTTTGTCCATTAACCACCTTCAGAATGACATGTCCCTGTGGGGCCTGGGCCAGGTGCCAGAGTTGGGTCTTCAGGCCTTTTTGGAAAATCAAAACGGTGGGGATGTGGATTCTTATGTGAGTGAGTGGCCCAAAGGAAATAGTCTTCAAGGGAAAACAAGAAAGCCCAGTTGCCTTATTGACAAAAAAACCCAAAAAGCACCTCTGGGACCCAGCTGTTGAGGTGTCAGAAAGGGCTGACCCTCCGTCTCTCCCCAGGGACCTCCCGCACTGGCGTGCGGTGATTGGCGCATGGAGGCTTTCTTCACTGGGCTCCGAGGTCCACGTGCGCTACATCAAGCGGATAGTCATCCATGAGGAGTACCAGAGGAGCACGGAGACCAGTGACATCGCTCTGATGGAGCTGGACCAGCCGGTGAAATGCAGCGACTACATCCAGCCGGCTTGCTTGCCTGACATGACTGTCACCGTCTCTCTCCTGAACCACTGCTACATCAGCGGCTGGGGCATCCTAGGAAAAGCTGGTGAGAACCCCTCCTCTGTGCCACCCGGGCTCGGCCACCTCCCCGCGCCTTAGAAGCCCAACCCCAGGAAGGGTCGTCCTTGGCTCTCCACCAAAGGGAGACTGAAAACAGCCGCGTCCTTCACCGGGTGCCCTTGGCAGCTTCTCTGTTCCTTCACGTGTGGCATTTTCCTGCTGGGTGTTGAGGGTGTGGCTGGGTGGGATTGAAGCGCCATTCTGTGATACTAACTGGTGGTGAAGAAGTTTGTGGTATCTGGAGCTCTTTTAGAAGTTCAGAGTGAGTGTGGTCTGCACTCACAACGTGGCTGCTAGGGGAGACTTCCTGGTTCCCCTAAATAGCTGTGACAGTGAGCATGGACAGAAGGCACACTCAGCCAATCTCCCCCCCCCCCTCTCTCTTTCTCTCTCTCTCTCTCTCTCACACACACACACTGATGCTCCCTGATGCTTTGTACCATCCTAGTGTACCTTTTGCTTTTACCTGAAGCAAAAATTATTTGCATTCCTGCAAATAATTTCTTTGCAGTTTTCCAGCTTCTGATGCATCATCATCATCTGCTTGGAACCATTTTGGGATTTGCCTCTTCTTTCCCTTCTTCTCTCCTTCTCTCATCTTCTTCCGCCCTCTCCCCTCCCCTTCTCTCTCTTCTCTCCTCACCAAGAAAACTTGATGTTTTCTTATCTTTTCATTGTCTTCTCTTGTTTTCCTCTCCTCTTTTCCTCTCCTTTCCTTCTCTTCTGCCACCTCCCGGCCTCAAGGAGGCTCCCCCCTCCTTCAAGGCCACTTAGGATAGCCTGGGGGATGCTGGCCCTTACATCTCTCGAGGGTCACCAGCGCCAAGACCCTGCTGCTCTCACCCAGGAAGGCCCTTGGCTGAAAGCCCCTCCGGGATGAAGGGGGAAGTGGGGCTGCATCTGCTAAGCATCTGCCTTCCATTCAGCAGCCAGGGAGGTGTCCGACATCATGCACGAAGTGAAGGTCAACCGCTTCTCTGTAGCTCAGTGCAACAGCAGCGGCTGGTACAATGGGGCCATTGAGGAACACACTCTCTGTGCAGGTTACGAGGAAGGAGGAGCGGATATCTGCCAGGTAAAGACCCCGGGGGAACTCCCACTTGGGCCCCAAAGTGATGCCTGGGAATACATTGCACCCCCTTCCCTTACACGGTCCTTCTGGGCCCAAGATTCAGTCCTGGAAGGCTGCGGGGCCATCACAATTGAAACCCCAATATGGGGCACCAGGTTGAAGAAGGCTCAAGGTCTTCCTATAGCAAGAGTCAACCAACTATACGTATCTATGGAGATTCTTCATCATCCAGTCATGGTTGTCCCAAAGGTGCTTTTCTAAAAGGCAACTGGACATTCTTGGTTTGTTTGTTTGTTCTTTGGAAAATGTTTTGCTTCTCATCCAAGAAGCTTCTTCCGTTCTGGAGAAGTCCTTCATTCTGGAGAACTGAAGAAGCTTCTTGGAGGAGACGGGAAACCCCTAAGAAAGTCCAAATGCTTTTGGTCCTAGACTGGAGGCTTGTAAAAAGAGATTGGACAGCCACTTGTCTGGAATGGTATAGGGGCGCTTGCTTGAGCAGAGGGTTGGACTAGAAGACCTCCAAGGTCCCTTCCAACTCTGTTATTCTGAACTAATGGACAACACCTGCGAGGACTTAGACAACGGTCAATGGAATTCAAGGGATGGGGAGGTTGCACTTAATTTGCTTGTGGCTATGTATTGGTTCTAGGCTAATTCATCTTTTAACCCCACCCCTGGGTTCTGCCATTCCTTCCCCTACATTGTCCTTCTGCATACACTTGTGTGCATTTCCCAAATTTTTCTATGCACCTTTCCCGCTCTACACATTGTGTCCTCTCTCTTTTAATTTATACATCTAATGAGGGGATTTTTTTTTTGTATTGGCCTCCTGGTTTGCGTTTTTAGAACTGGGAACTGCAAAAGCAAATTTTAGAGAGATCCGAATGTCAGCATGTAGCAATAGCGGTTTACAGAGTCAGCCTCTTGCCCTCTACAATTTGGGTCCTCATTGTACCCACCTCGGAAGGATGGAAGGCTGAGTCAACCTTGAGCCTGGTGTGAGATTTGAACTGCCAAACGTCTGGCAGCCGGCAGTCAGCAGAAGGAGCCTGCAGTACTGCACTCTAACCACTGCGCCACCGTGGCTCTTGTAGCCCTACTCCAGCTTGTCTTATTGGTTTCTGGAGTATAAACTGAGGCAGGAACAGGCAGTTCTTGGGGTAGGTAGCATCCTTAGGTCAACGGTGAACTGGACGGCCGTCTCGATTCTGCCAGGGCTGGCATTGGGAGGGGCAGACATCCCTGCTTTGTGGATGCCAATGGTCTTGCGGAGACTTCCTGACTGGGGTGCTGCAGAATCGGCCATCAGTTCTCGTTTGCCTTCCTTCAGCACTAGGAAAGTTTCCGCATACAGGTAGTCCTCAACTTACAACCACAACCGAGCCCCACATTTATGTTGTTCAGCGAGGCATTTCTTAAGTGAGTTTCGCCCTGTTTTGCAACCTTTCCAGCCACAGTTGGTAAGCGAATCGTGGCAGGAGTTAAGTTAGGAACACGGTTGGTTAAGCGAATCCAGCTTCCCCCATGGATTTTGCTCGTCAGAAGGTCTCAAAAGGGAATCACCTGACTTCCGGGACACACTGACACCGTCATAAGTATGAACCACTTGCCAAGCATCTGAATTTTGATCATGTGATTGGGACCTTGTGATAGATCAAAAGGTCATGACTGTGGAAAATGGTCATAAGTCACATTTTTCAGTGCTGTTGTAATGTTGAGCAGTCACTGAACAAACTATTGTAAGTCAAGGGCTGCCTGTAACCATAGACTCCTAGGGCTAGAAGGGAATTTGGAGGTCATCTACTCTAATCCCTTGCCCAAGGCAGGAGCCTTTCTACCATCCCAGACAGATAGCTCTCCATTACAATACGAGGATGCTGCAATGGTCGTAACTGTGAAAAACGATCCTGTACCATTCAAAGAACCGTTGTAACTCTGAACGGTCACTAAATGAACTGTTGTAAGTCAAGGACTGCCTGTATTATGAGCTCCCTCTTTCATGTCCATCCAAAGGCTGCCTCTTTTACCTCTTTGGGTGCCTAGGGAGATGGTAATCATCTAACTCTCCGCCCGCCATACTCTTCCTCCTTTGGGGGCATCCTTGTTTGATTTCGAGTCCGAGACCGACCCTCACTCCTCCTCCTCCCTGTGTTTTGTTCCAGGGAGACAGTGGTGGCCCCCTCATGTGTCAGGAAGATGGCTCTCAACCCTTCTGGATCATTGGACTCACAAGCTGGGGGCAGGGCTGTGGGAAAGCACACAAGCCGGGTGTCTATACTGACACACAACACTTCTACCCGTGGATAAAGCAGTTGGCGGGCCCAATGCCTCAGCCCCCTCCCACACCCATGCCCATGCCCACAATCAAGGTTCCACTCCAGAGCGAATCAACTCCCCACCCAAGCTCTCCCCCCTCAGCTCCCGAAGCCACCAAAACCCCAACGAAACCCTCAACTCCGTTGCAAACCACTTCTCAAAAACAGCCTTTAGTCTTCTTCTGGCCTCCAAGCACTGCACAACCTCTGCTTCGGCCTAACACACAACCTTTGTCCCAGTCCACCTCTGAAGTCCCATCGAAGCCCACGACCCAACCTCATGCCAAATCTCCAAACACATTCCAAATTGAAGTCCTCTTTCAAACAACCCAAGCGCCAACTTCACCTCATGCCAAACCTTCATCTTCTTCTCCAACTCACACAACATCTCAGGTCTTGTCACCTTTGTCTTCCACTCATGCCAAAGTCCTATCTGAATCCACAGTTCAATCCGAGGCCACTCCTCTACTTGAAATTGAAATAATATCTGAGCCCATATCCAAGTCTTCATCTCAGCCTCCAACTCCATCGAAGACTAAAGTCACATCTCTACTTGCATCTATAATTCAATCCGTACTCCAAACGTCATCTCAACCTTCATCTCCAACTTCACCCAAGACTGAAACCTCAAGTCAGACAACATCTCACGTCCTGTCATCTTCATTTTCCTCTCATGCCAAAGTCCTATATGAATCCACAGTTCAACCTGAGACCACTCCTCTACTTGAAATTGAGATATCTGAGCCCATATCCAAGTCTTCACCTCAGCCTCCAACTCCATCGAAGACTAAAGTCACATCTCTACTTGCATCTATAATTCAATCCGTACTCCAAACGTCATCTCAACCTTCATCTCCAACTTCACCCAAGACTGAAACCTCAAGTCAGACAACATCTCACGTCCTGTCATCTTCATTTTCCTCTCATGCCAAAGTCCTATATGAATCCACAGTTCAACCTGAGACCACTCCTCTACTTGAAATTGAGATATCTGAGCCCATATCCAAGTCTCCACCTCAGCCTCCAACTCCATTGAAGACTGAAGTCACACCTCTGCTTGCATCTATAATTCAATCCGTACTCCAAACGTCATCTCAACCTTCATCTCCAACTTCACCCAAGACTGAAACCTCAAGTCAGACAACACCCCACGTCCTGTCATCTTCATCTTCCTCTCATGCCAAAGTCCTATATGAATCCACAGTTCAACCCGAGACCACTCCTGTGCTTGAAATTGAAATCATATCTGAGATGGAATCCAAAACTCCACCTCAACCTCCATCTCCATTGAAGACTGAAGGCACATCTCCACTCGCACCTGTAATTCAATCTACTCTCCACATCACGCCTCAACACAAAACTGAACCTCTTCCCGAGCCTGAAATTCCAACAGAGGTTGGCTCCACATCTGAAACTGAATCCCAACCTTCTCCTGGAACAAATCCGGAACCTGAAGCTTCACATCAGTCTATAACCACATCTCAACCTACATCCCAAGCTCCACCTCAACCATCTCCTCAAACAGAATCTCAACCAGAACTGGAAGCCACAACTCAGCCTGTGACTATACCTCAAACTACATCGGAAGCCCCAACTCCCTCTGAGACCCAACCTTCCCCTCAAACCACATCAGAACCGGAACCTGACACTCCAGCTCATGTTGTAATTATAATTCACAGTACATCGGAAGCCCCGACTCACCCTGAGATCCAACCTTCTCCTCAAACCACATCAGAACCAGAACCTGAAACCACGGCTCATGATGTAATTCTACTTCAAAGTACATCAGGAGCCCCAACTCACTCTGAGACCCATCAAACAGAACCCAAACTGGAGCCTGAAACTCCCCTTCTATCCATAACACTCCAATCTGCAACCTCACCGCCCACGTCTCCGTCACCAGAAACGGTGGCTCAACCCAAAACCTCCGGGCAACCTCACCCCGAAGCTCATCCGAATCCCCAAAGCCCCCAGGCCCCATCCCACCCGATTGCTGAGCGTAAAATCATACCCATCATTGAAATCTCCCATACCGACAACATCGTGCTAAAGTTCTTGAGGGTGATTCAGAAGTTCTTGCACATCATTAGGAAGTTGAAAGAGGTCGTGTGGGTCTGGCCCGATTTGTCGAATCTGAAACTCATCAAGGACAGCGATCTGGCTTCTCTCGAGGAGTCGGAAAGCCCGCCGGAGGGTGACCTGCCTGGTGAGTCCTGGTGAGCTGGAAGGAGAGCCAGCGTGCCTTTGACAGGCAGGTGTGCCACCGAAGTTGAGAACTCTTGGCAATGCCAGCAACATCCTCCGGGGAGCTGTGGCAGCATGCTTATCGAAACCAGAAACCAAAGTTTTGTTCAGGGTTCTGCTGGGTCTCTGGGGCGATTTTACACAGCTCAGGGTGGTGAGCCGAGCTCCCTCCGTGCCTGGTGCTTCTGAGGCAGCAGCGTGGTGACCACAGGCAGGGCGAGGCCTGCAGGCTGCACAAAAATGGATTAAGAGGCCACTGCATCTAATCTTTCCCTGGGACCTCAGCACCGTCTGGAGAAGGCAAGGTTGTGTTGGGTTGCGTAACTATTTTGTTGTGCACACAAGCAACCCTTAATATGAAGATCAGCTTCTACAAAGGCTAAGAATCGGAATCTATATACCTGTAAGTTTAAATCCTGTCCCCGTCTCCCCCCCCCCCCCGATTTTCTTTGTAACAGATGTTTGGCAATGTGTTTTATTGTTTACAAAATGTAAATATCAAAATGTGTTTACAAAATGTACCCGTTCTGGTCCCAGGCTCTTCATTTTCCCCTTTTGCCCCCCTGTATGCCTCTAAACCCATCTTTCCTAACCGGAGAACTTCTGTTTGTCAAGTCGGCTGTAAAAGTTGTTCAATTCTGCACACTTGATCAGCGGCTGTTGGGTCCCTGTTGCACGTGTAAAACTCCGGACACGTTTAGGCCGCCCAACAGCAGTGCAGCATCAGGAAGGTGTCCTCACCTTGACTCTGTAGGGACGTAAAAGTGACGTGTCTGATGGCTCTGCTGTGATGGGATGTCCCACGCATCTTGTACAACTTCCCAGCTCAGCTCTCTGAAGCATGGAAGGATCAGTCAAGTTGGTCCAGTCCGCTGCTGTCCCTTCCACTGTTCCACCTGGCCATGAGCAACCATCTGAAGACCACTGAAGGGCACTGAAGAGTTGGCAGGTTCTTGTGCCCAGCATCCACAGCCAAATATAGTTGGGCGGTGCAATCTGCCCCGTGGCCAACCCCACAGCTGGCACCTTTCTTGCACCACAACATGCTTACTGTCAGTCTGTTCATCGGTAGCGGTGCCATCTTCAGATCCAGCAGTTTTACCCTTGCCAAGTGTCCATTCTTTCACTTGGGTCGACCCGGCCAAACTTGTCTTTGGGTGAAGATTGGAGGTGGATCTTCTCTACTTCAGATCTTCACCCAAAGGTAGACTTGGTCAGCTGGATCTGGAGCACAGCTACTGATGATCGGAGTGCCAGGAAGCATCAACCTTCTCCGCTTCCAAGGCAGTTGTTGTTTGGGGTGGGGGGGCCGCCTTTTCAATAAAGACCACCTACCCATGCTAGTTACTGTTAGGGGGGTCCCTTTACTTCACAATGTCCCCCAATCCTGAAAATGTGAGGGGTCCTTTGCTCAGGTGAGTCCTGCTAGGCTCAGGAATTTCCTAATGATCAGCTATCACAAATCAAAACTGTTTCATGGCGGCCCTTTTAGCCCATTATGGCTGACCACGAAGTCTTTCTCCACCTAACGGTCAGTCTCTGTGAAACCCAGAGAACCGGGGAGGGGCCATTTGAGGAAAAGAAGACTGTGTCAGAATTCCTAGAGAAGGCTTGCTTTAAAACAGCAGGGGTCTCCAATCTTGGCAACTTTGAGGGGTTTCAACTCCCAGAATTCCTCAGCCAACAAAGCAAAGAGTTGAAGTCCACAAGTCTTAAAGTTGCCAAGGTTGGAGATCCCTGTTTTACAGGACCTCTCTAGGACTTTGCCTCTGGACCTAACTTTATGGTAAGTACAACTCAACCAACGATTGTGGGAAGCAGCCTTGGAGAGCGATCCCAATGAACCCTCCATGACCTAATCATGTGAGCAAATGGATCCGATGGGACATGTTGTCCCAACATTGATCAAATACAGGTAGTCCTTGACTTACAACAGTTCATTTAGTGACCGTTCAAAGTTACAATGACCCAGAAGAAAAGTTTTTCACACTTACGACCGCTGTGGCATCCCTGTGGTCATATGATCAAAATTCAGACGCTTGGCAAATGGTTCGTATTTATGACGGTCGCAGTGTCCCTGGGATCGTGTGATCCCCTTTTGCGACCTCCTGACAAGCAAAGTCAGTGGGGGAGGTCAGATTCACTTACCAACCGTGTTACTAATGTAACAACTGCAGTGATTCACTTAACAACCATGGCAAGACAGGTCGTAAAATGGGGCAAAATTTGCTTAACAAACTTTCCGCTTAGCAACGTAAATTTTGGGCTCCGTGTTAGTCGTAGGCCGAGGACTACCTGTATTCAAAGAGTTTCGGATACCTATTCCTCACCTGTTGTGGAGATGAGCCTTTCTTGGCATCATCTAGTCTGGAAAAGGTGCCGGAGGGGGGTGGGGGTGGGGTGGGGGCATGAGACAATTTCCATTTTTGGAGGAGATCAGAGTCTCCGTAAAGACATCACACTGGACTGTGATGGTTTCACACAACCTTCCTAGACTGCAGAAGACGCAACCCAGCGAAAGGCCATCTGAGTTCCTTCCCTTTCTCAGGGTGCAACACAACCAGAGGTTGCCCCTTTGCTTTCTCAGAGAAGCTACCAGGCTGGTTTCCAGACTTCCAAAATTTATTTCTCCAGGTGGAATCTTTGCAACAACAACAACAACAACAGAGACTAAGGGTCCTTCTAGAAGTGAAACGGGGGCCTTGATGAGCCTCGAGGTCTCTACCAGAGCCGGCAGACCCTCCTCTCTGGGCTAGGAAGCCTGGTCCGCCCTCCGCCTCCTCCCAGGGCAGCAGAGCTGACCTCCATCTGCTGGCCTTCTCGGAGGTCCCTGGCGGCCTCCGCTGAGCAGGGAGGGCTGCCCACGGTCTCCGTGCAGGTGCGGGCGGCCCATGGTTACTCGTTCGCGGGGCTCAGGTGGACCGGGGAAGGCTCCCCTTGACTGGCCTCCTCTGCGGGGGAGTCCTCCTCCTTCGCCTCTAGCTCAAAATTCTACAAGGAAACGAGAAAGAAGATCCAAACAGATGCGCCACGCCTGGGCTCTTCTAGGGCAGCGGCCTGCAATTACCACCTCTGCAGCCACATGGCAAAGGGTCATGGCAAGAGAAGGCTTCCAGATGGACAGAAGGGAGGGAGGGAGGGAGAAGGAAGGAAAGAAGGAAGGAGAGAAGAAAAGAAAGGAGGGAAGAAAAGAAGAAAGGGAGGCAGGAAAGAGGGAGGAGGGAAGGAAAGAAAGAGGAAGAGAGGCAGGAAAATGAGCCGAGGTGGCGCAGTGGTTAGGGTGCAGTACTGCAGCTACTTCAGCTGACTGCTAGTTCAGCAGATCAGCGGATCAAATCTCACCGGCTCAAGGTTGACTCAGCCTTCCATCCTTCCGAGGTGGGTAAAATGAGGACCCAGATTGTTGGGGGCAATATGCTATTTAGTATACTGTCTTTGGTGTAGGCCACCCAGAGTCCTCGGAGGGAGGGGCGGCATAGAAGTATGAATAATAAAATAAAAATAAATAAATAAGAAAATGTTGGATAGGAGATTAAGCACAAAAGATTTGTAACCAATCGATACACTTTCGGTAATTGTAATGGATGATAGTTGTTTTATATTTTAAGTTTTGTTTAAAAATAATTCCCCCCCCCCAAAATAAATAAATAAATAAAAAAGGAGGGAAAGGAGGAGACAGGAAGAGAGGGATGGGGAAGGAGAGGAGAAAGGCAGGCAGGCAGGCAGGCAAGAGGTATGGAGGAAGGAAAGAAAGAGGAAGGGGAGGGAAGGGAGGGGTTTCCCCACCTGAGAAACTTAAGTCGGGGAGAATAAGCCTCATGGCTGCCAGGCACACAAACTACCCACTAACTGCAGCTATGTGCCATCGTGGTTAGCACCAGAAGCCACACCGTGTGCACCCAGAGGCTCCCTGAATGACCATCTCCCCCCAACCTGCCAAAGAGCCAATTCCGGGTGTGTGTGTGCAGGAATGTGCCTCCAGCCCCACACAGCCACCCAAGGCGCCCTCTTACCTCCAGCTCCTTCAGGACTTCATCCATAAAGTCCCCCGAGTTCTGCTTGTAGGCCACGGCCAGCTTGATGGCATCGCTGAAGAGCTGCGGAAGAGAACACAGAGGTCAACCAGGGAGACCCCCGCTGGGCACCCCTTCCCTGCCTCCCCCCCGCCATCCCCCCTCGGCCAGGAATCCGAGTCTCCCTCCCCCACCTTCACAACATTGGTGCCATCTGCTGCAGACACGAAGTAGAGAGGCAGGTTGAGCTTCTTGGGAAAGTTGAAACTTTTCTGCGTGGCCTTCAGGTCGGCTAGAAAAAAGCGAGAGAGAATATCAGGTGACCTCAGAGCCTTTCCAGGAGGGGCCGAAGCCCATTTAAGGCCCAGGAGGGTCCCAGGGGACTCAGCCCAAGACAAGGAAGGACCTACGGGCTTAATTCAGTGACTGAAATAACCCAACTGCCGAGTTTTCAACAAGAAGCACCGAGGAATGAATTGCCCAAACATGGCAGGTTCTTACAGGGTAACAGAGTTGGAAGGGACCTGTGGAGGTCTTCTAGTCCAACCCTCTACTCAGGCAGGAAAACCGCTACCATTTCAGACAGCTGGATAGGAGCGACAACTTTGAGTTGGGGAACTGCAGCCCTGTGGGCTGACACCTCCCTTAAGCTCCTCACCAGGGGCATCGCCCCCAGGAGTTCACATTTACCACTTTAAGAAGGGATTGGACAACCGTTTGTCTGATACGGTATAGAGTTTCCTGCTTGAGCAGGGGGGTTGGACTAGAAGACCTCCAAGGTCCCTTCCAACTTTCTGCTATATTGCATTTTCCAATGGAAAACATCCTTTTCGTTCTAGACCGGTTGGTGCAGCTTTAAGAGGAAGCAGTCTTGGGGCAATGGGTGCTATGTGGCCTTAAAAGCCTGAAGCCCAGAAGATTTCCCCCTTGTCCAAGAATCAGATCTCCTCCCCCGGTGGACTGCCCAGAGGTGAAAAGGGGAGGAGGCCCACCATCTATTTTGTTGGCCACGACAATACAAGGGATTTGAGGCCGGAATTCACGCAGCTCCTTATACCAGTTGGTCAGGTTCTTGTAGGTGACCTTCCTCTGGACATCAAAGACCTGGAAAGGGCAGGGGGGAGAAGAAGAGGACAGCATATCGTGAGCTAATCCAACTACAACCAAAATCTCAGATCCTGGTGAGACAAAGCTCAGCGTGCAAATAATCCCAGGAAGAAACATCTACTAGACCAAGGGTCTCCAATCTTGGCAACTTTAAGACTTGTGGACAGCTGGCTGGTTGGAGAAAGGTTAGAGACCCCTGCACTAGACATTGTAGGCTTGTTCAACATTTCAACATGCTAGAGTGAGAGACCAGCCAAGACTGGAGAAGGAGTCAGGTGGGGAATTAGTCTGGAATCCTTACGTAGGCAAAAAAGGGCAAGTATCAGATCTGCCACCTCGCTCCCGCTTGCCTTAGTGCCAGCCTGTCATAGACTCCCGGGGGAGGGAAACTGTTTGGGAGAGGGGAAGGGGGGGGGGAAACTCCGAAGTACTTTATGCCAGCTGGAGACAAGGCTTCAGGGATGCTTGGCCAGAGAGAAAAATGCAGCTGCAATTCCAAGGACGACCGTTCCCAAAACATCTGTTTTGAATATGATTGCACACAAGGGGAGCAGCAGGAGGGCAGAGGTAGGAAACGGGGGATTTCTCTAGGGAATTGGTGCGGGAACCTCAGAGCTGGCTTTGTTTCACTGTACTTCCACTTGACTGTAGTAAAACTATACCCGACTCTAAAAATGGAGTCATGGATCGTCCTTGCCTTGGGTTCAAGTCGAGGCAGGACTGGCAGCAAGATCCAATCTCCCTTGAATGCCACTGAACCTTTTCTAGTTTGGTCCAGGAGCAGATTACCGGTCTGGGAAGATTCCTGTGAAACAGGCACGAGCAAATGAAGTAGCTAACCGAACCCTTTACACGTGGATTTGGTTACTTGCTCCAAACATCAGCCGAGCAATCTTCCCACTCTCATTGATCAGGACCGAGTGTGGTGGCTCCATGGCTGCAGTGGAGTCGGGTGGGAAGAGGGATCGTGGAATGAGCTGGAGAAGATGCTCTTCTGGCTCTGTGGCACCTCCCGTGTGGAGGGCCAAGAAAAATATGGAAGACTCTGTCCCACCAGCATCAGAAAAACGGCAAAGACAACGGAGCCCTGGAGTCAGGAGGAGGATCTCTATCATTCTGAAGAGATCCCTCACTCAAGCATTTTGCCTGCTCAGAAAAACCCACTGGCTCTCACTGGACAACTCCCACCTCAAACCTCATGTGCCCGTTTCCTTACCATGATGCAAGCATGGGCCTTGTGATAGTAGGACGGGTGCATGCTCTGGAAACGCTCCTGGCCGGCAGTGTCCCAGAAGTCTGGAAAGCAGGAATTCCACAGCTCACAAAGGACCCACTTAACTAACAGAATCTCTCTGGGTCAATATTTCTCAACCTCGGCAGCTTGAAGATGGGTGGACTTCAACTCTCAGAATTCCTCAGCCAGCAGGGAGTTGGAAGTCCACCCATCTTCAAACGGGCTGTTTCTCTAAGTCAGAAGATCCATTAAGTCAGCCTCCTCCAACCTGGGATCTTCTGAACATGTGTGGACTCTCTGAGCCCCTTGTAGGTGCCGGGGAGAGAGAGATCGAGATCAAGATCGAGATCAAGGATCTGCTGCTGAGACCCAATGACCAGGGGCATCTCCCATCCAGCAAGCTTCTCAGCCCCTCAATGGGCAACTTCAAGCCATGGACAGATGTGTTATCAGAATGGGGTCCCACCCAATGAGATCAGGGAGTGGATTCTACACGATGGTCTCCCCAACTGCGTCCAGCAAGCGCTTACCCACAAGAACTGTCTTGCCGTCCACGTTGGCTGTGTACTTGTAGAGGGTCAGGGCAAAGGTCGAGAGCTGCTGTGGTTTGCTGTGGGTCAGGGTCAAGGAAAGGAGGCGGAAAACCACGGTGGTCTTCAGAAAGAAAGGAGCGAAGTAGAGGTTCCTCAGAAGAGGCAAGCCCATCAATGCAGCATCAGCCCACCCAACCCTAGAGCGAGTTTAGGACAGTTTTAGAACAGGACGTAGAATCATACGGCTAGAAGGGACTTCAGAGGTCTTCTAGTCTAACCCCCTGCTCAAGGCTGGAGACCTTGTATCATTCCTGGTCAATCTTCTGACAACGCAAAGTCAAGGAGGAAGCCAGATTCATTTCACAACCATGTTACTCACTTACAAACTGGGGCAAGAAAGGTCATAAAATGGGGCAAAACTCGTTTAACCACTGACCTGCCTAGCAGTGGAAGTTTTGGGCTCATTTGTGGTCGTAAGTCAAGGGCTACCTGCATCTTAATTACAGCTTTAATTATTTCATTAAATTATTTTCTGGGAAGGTAGAAGGTAGGTAGGTAGGTACAGTAGGTAGGTAGGTAGATATATAGATACATGAGAGATTATAGGGATGGATGGATAGATCGAAGATAATGATTAGATATAATACAGTGATCAGAGGTAGAGATAGATATAAAGATAGATAGAACAGATGGCTAGACAGACAAACAGATAGATAGTACATAACGGATGGATGGAGAGAAGAAAGAGAGGGATGGATGGATGAGATAGATAGATAGATAGATAGATAGATAGATAGATAGCATGTTTCCCTGAAAATAAGACCCTGTCTTATATTTTTTTGAACCCTGAAATAAGCACTTGGCCTTATTGCCATGCGCTCAAAAGCCCGATTGGACTATTATCAGGGGATGTCTTATTTTGGGGAAAACAGGGTAGATAGATAGATAGAACACAATAGATGGATGGATAGATAGATAGATAGAAGAAAGAGGGATGGATGGAGAGATAGAGGAGAGATTGGAAGAAAGGCCCTGGCTAATTTCCAATTCTCTCCTTCTTTGGGCCATCCGAATCTTCCGGGCTCGTCCATTCGGGAAGGCCAGGTTCCTTCTGGATGCTGGAAGAAACTCCAGCTGGTTTTAGTCCCCCAAGAGCACGCTTTTCCTGGGGTGGGATTTCCCCCCGTTGGCCAAGTGTCAAAGGATACAATCCCTCCATGAGGAAGCGTTCCATCAATCTGGAAAAGAGGGAAAACAGGTCCAACTTCTGTAGGAGACGGCCAGGCAGAGCCCGGGGTGGGGGTGGGGGTGGGGGTGGTCAAAGGCATCATCGGTCTGGAGTCCTTACACCCCCAAAAGAGACCTAAGACCAGCCTCCCCCTCCCCATGAAGTCCATTGACTCTCAATTGCCTTGACCATTACTAGATAAGATTATTATGTGTACAGGTAGTCCTGGACTTACAACACTTTTTTTTTTTTTTTTATTGCAAAAGTTTTACAATTACATTTTCACCCCTTTTTTCCCCCCCCTCGACCCGCCCCAAACTTCCCAACCTCCCTAACCCACCCTAACCCACCCCTCCCCCCAGACTTCCTCACAATATAATCATGTCAAATAAAAGGAAAAACCCTCCTTTGTATATAAAACTTGAACCCCGCCCTCCCCTTACAAATTTTCATCTTCATTACATTAACCTATTTCTATCTTAATATAGCAGTTTCAAATAAATTTTCATCCTGATTACCTTGAAGATATTTCTATCTTAATATAGCAGTTTCAAATAAATTTTCATCCTGATTACCTTAAAAATATTTCTATCTTAATATAACATTTTCAAATAAAAGCTATTTGGTACTTCCTAGTTTGATATTTGTTCTGAACATAATCTATCCACTTCTTCCATTCCCATTCATAAGTCTCTTGAGAACAATCTTTTAAATATGCTGAAATCTTCGCCATCTCCGCAAAACTGGCCATCTTCAAAATCCATTCCTCAATCGAAGGCAGCGCTTCATTTTTCCAGTATTTACCTATCAACAATCTTGCTGCAGTTATCATGTACAATATCATTTTTGTTTCCCCCAATGTAAAACCCTTAACTATACCCAATAAAAACAGTTGTGGAGAAAATTGAATCTTTCTCTTCAAAACATTCTGCATGACCCACCAAATTTTTATCCAAAAAGCCTTAACTTTCTTACAGGTCCACCAAACATGATAATATGTAGCATCTAAGCAATCGCATCTCCAACATTTAGGCTGGGCACTAGGGTACATACACGACAATTTTTTTGGATCTAAATGCCATCTATAAAACATTTTGTAGAAATTTTCCCGCAGATTCTGCGACTGTGTAAATTTAACATTCTGAACCCAAATTTTTTCCCATGTTTCCAACATCACTGGTTCCTCAAAATTTTGTGCCCACTTAACCATACAGTCTTTAACTAGTTCAGTTTCTGAATCCCTTTCTAACAAAACATTATAAAGTCTTTTAATATGCATTGGGCCTTTCTCTTTTATATGTCTAACTAATTCTTCCTCATACATCATAATACCAGTTTTTTGGTCCTCTTTCCATCTCAATTGCAATTGATTATATTGTAACCAAGTTAAATTACAACACTTTTGTTTAGTGACCATTCGAAGTTACGATGGCACTGAAAAAAGTGACTTATGACTATTTGTCACATGACCGTTTCAGGGTTCCCATGGTTACGTGATCAAAATTTGGACGCTTGGCAACTGACTCATATTTATGACAATTGCAGCGGCGGGGGCGGGGGGGGGTCACGTAACCCCTTTTTGCGACCTTCTGACCAGCAAAGTCCATGGAGGAAACGAGATTCACTTAACAACTGAGTTACTGATTTAACAACTCACTTAACAAACGTGGCAAGGAAAGTCATAAAATGGGGCAAAACTCAGTTAACAAATGTCTGAGCAATGTAAATTCTGGGCTCGATTCTGGTCGTAAGTCGAGGACTGCCTGTGGGTATCACGGAATAAATTCTCATTGTTCTCAAACTCAGTCCTGGCTTCTGGTTTCCTGAGCCCCACAGATTTTGGATCAACCACTGACCAAGTGACTGCTTCGGGTTCCCTTCCATCCTACCTTCCCTGGCACTACCACATGCCTAATGCCCAACTGAAGTCCACCTGGAGCAAGGAAGCTGACCCTGATAGGAAGCCCCCTTAGCAAATTTACACGCAAGGACCGAAGGCTCCACCAAGCCATTGCAAGCCTGGGTGGATTCACACCATGGCCTGCTTCCCACTGCATCTTCAAGCTCGCCTTGCAGAACCACAACCACCCGATCCCACTGCCCCCCCCCCCCAGGGTGTGTTGCTGGGATCCACAAAACGTGCTAAGCCAGCATCAGAAAAAAAGAAAAGAAAAGCAGAAGCAATAAAAGAGAATATTTGTAGGGCTGAACTCTGGTCCTCTCTGAGCCTGGTGGTTTTTTTGCAGACCTTTCATGACCCAACCAGATAACATCATCAGTGCTAGCACTACCACCGATTATTGTTACCTAGTTTGGGTGATGAAGTGTCTCCAAGAAAACCACCAGGCTCAGAGAACTCCAAGGACCCCACAGTCCTCGCCCATCCTCCACCCTCTCCCTTTCTCCTCCATCACTCCTCCTCCGTCCTCCACTTCTCCTGCCCCTCCTTTCCCTCCTTCTCCTCTTCCACCCCTTCTCCTCCCCTTCCTCCATAAACTCCACTCCCTTCCAGCACTGATGACGTTCCCTAGTTGGGTCATGAAATGTCTCCAAGAAAATGTCTCCACCAGGCTCAGAGAGGACCAAGGAGGGAGCCGGAAAGCATCTCAGCTGATGGACCCGGTGCTGAGGTCGTGCAACCTGTCTGGAGGGACTCAACCAGACCCGCATCCATAACCCATCCGAGCCAGCGGTGGGGCGGAGGGACTTCAATCCCCAGGATTCCCCAGCCAGAGGTCACCTTAGAGATCGTCTAAACGTGCCTATCAGAGCACCTGGAGCATCTAGCGGAGCTGCTGCGTCCTCAGGTGGCCACCTGGGAGGGGAGGGCAAGAGCCCCCCCCCTCCCCTCCCGGGACCACCCGTGGGGCAGTTGAGCCCCCTCTGCTCCGAAGCCCCCATCGGCCGTTGTGGCTCTCTGGGGAGGGGGGGCGGCGATGTCGGGTCCAAAGGCCCCATCCTGGGCTGCAGAGTTACGGGGGTCGCGACCCTCTCCCGTGGCTCGAGCTCCGGAGGGGGGGGGCGCAGAGCAGCGGAGCGCTGCCCAACGGTTGCGCGGGGCGTGGGGGGGCTGAGGGAGAAGCAGACCCTCCTCCGTGGGGGGGAGGGGGGGAGGGGGCCACCCCCCCACTCACTTGGACTTGCCGACGGCGCTGTCGCCCAGGCAGATGATCTTCACGTTCTCCGCCGCGTCGTACTTGTCCTGGTCCAGCCCGGCGTTGGGGGGCTCCCCCTGGGGACCCCCCGGCTTGGCCATGCAACGCCGCGCCCCGGCTTGCGAGAGACGGCGGGGCTCCCGGGAAGGGGAGTCAAAGCAGCCTCGCTCCCCCGGCTCTGCAAGGCGGCGCCCGCGGGCGTCTCTCCCCCCGCCGCCCCCCCGCCCAGGAGACGCCGGCTCGGCTGCCAGGCGACCGGCCGGATGCTGCGCGCGGCCCCGCGGGACTCGGGGGAGGCGGCCGCCCCTCCCTTCCCGCTTCCCTTGGCCAGCCCTGGCAGGGGGGAGGGGGCCGCCCCTGCGAACCAGGAAGTGTGCCAGCGTCGCCCTGCTCCCCTTGGCAAAGCGGGCTGTGTTCCGGGGAGGGAAGCGTGGCAAAGGCGTGCCAAAGCGGGCAAAGGAGCCTTGCAAGCGAGAGGGAGGTGCCAAAATGTGCAACAGTGTCACAGCTGCTGCCCCCTGGACACCTATGTGCGTGCGCGTGTGCGGGGGGGGCAGTGAGTGTGGGGTCCACGCGTGCAAAAGCGTGCCAAGGCGTCCCGGCCACCCCTCACTTGCGGCTCCTCCTGGCAGCTCGGGGGAGGGGCGTGCAAAAGCGTGCAAAGCCCCGGAAGGGGCCGTGCTGGTGCGCCTCCCTTTGCAACGGAGCGACTGCAGAGCGAGACCCCCGGGGCCACGATGAGAGCCTCCTGGCCGGGGCTGCGGCGGGCCCTGCAGCTGACCCTGGCCATCGTCAAGCCCGACGCGGTGGCCCACCCTCTGGTGCTGGAGGTAAGGGCAAAGGGCAGGCCGGGCAGTGGGGGGGCTGGCACCCCAATTGGGCCTTGGCCACTTTAAGCCTGGAGGACTCCAACTCCCAGAATTCCCCAGCCAGCAAAGCCCGGAGACCCCTGTTCTAGAGCAAGGTTTCCCCACCTGGGTCTCTTTAAGCCTGGAGGACTTCAACTCCCAGAGTTCCAAAGCTGGCTGAGGAATTCTGGGGGTTGAAGTCCACTTTCCTTAAAGAGACCAAGGTGGAGAAACCGTTAAGAGCTGTGCTTGAAGTCAGGCTTGTTCTTGAGGGTGCTCAACACGCCTGCATGAAGTTGTTGGAAGAAACATCCTTCTGGGTTCTGCTCCAAGTGGGGAAACAGACACTGGAAACATGGAGACTGCTTGGAAAGATGGTTTAATGGTGGACAGGATCACATGGCTTGAGTTCCTGAACAGAAAAAGGGGCAGATATAGTAAATCCTCGGGTTTTTATGCTCTCTCTGGCTCTGCATTTCTTGGGGCCCCGAAAGAGTACCCTGATTGGTTGTCAGACTCCCAGGAGGTGGGGGTCTTAGCTAGCCTTGCTGGCTGATGATCACATGTGCTTCCCAGGTCACATGTGGTGAGTTTCTGCTGCTATTGTGTAGAGGGCTAATCCTATCTTTATTGGATCTTGGGCAATTCCTACTATGGCTCTGCCTGAAGGAGGCAGATCTTTGTTATGTAGAATAGACTGGCCCAGGCCTTAATGGCCCATTGACAAAGGGTGGGGGCAGGAAGATGGGAGCTGCTTCAAAACATGCTTATCCCAGGGAAATATAATATTCTGCCTTTTTCATATTTCCTAAAATATTTCACTCTTCCAGGAAAGGGGTGGGTGCTAACTTCCTACAAAGTAACAGGTGCAAAGGACCCCCAAGGAAAGAGGGACCCAGCCAATCGCACCCATAACTCTTTCACTGCCACACTCCACTCCAGTTTTCAGCCATTATGGAGTCTTCACATCCGGCCAGTTAAGCAGCGGAAGGACCAGATAACTCCATGCTTGGCCTCCACTTAGGACATCTGTTGATCTTGATCCAGCCCTGGTGGTCCACCCTCGAGGGTGGGTGCAAGCCACGGATGGAAAGCTGCCACCCTACCTCATCTGAAGTTTTGTAGAGTTAAGAGCTGTGATGGGTAAACAAGGGTCGCCTCCAGAGGTCCACTGGTCAAGGAGGATCTTGTCCTCTTGGGATTGCAGTTGACATGGCTGTCCCCACATTTTGAGGGCATGAAGATTTATTTGGATTGCACCAAGAGCGGTTTGCTATGCAGTTTCCAGGGTCCCCTCAAAGAGCTTCATTGGTGGCACCCCAGTCTTTGAAGAGACCCTCACCCACACCACGTTCTCCAGCACATTCATGAACCCACAATAAAGTGTCTCCCCACCTTCCCTCCCCTCCCCTCCCCTCCCTTTTATAGAAGGAGTTGGAGGTCCAGGTCAGGTTCTGACTTTCCAGTGGCGCATCGGGTAGACCATGGGTCACCATCAAGCTGGGTAGATGGGGAAGCTTAGATCTTCTGTTGCCGTGAGACCTCCTCCTGGTGCCATTGGCTGGCTCTGATTTGAGATCTCCACTGCTTGGATGATTTTGTGTATTTTGTGCCTGGATTATTTCTCTCTAAAAATTGGGATTAGGGTCATTCAGTGTGAGTTCTAGTAGTCCAGCAGACCTCCAGGGGAAATTGGTTGTTGGAGAGCTAAGATCTTCTCCATTTTGGGACCAGTCTTAGGCAAATAAGCGATGACCCACTTCAAAAATGTTTTGGAGAAGCTAAACATCTTCAAAGAAGAATCAGAAAGTCCAGTTGCCTCGTGAAAAAGAAGCATCTTTGGGACAACCAGGACCAGGATGACTTGAGAGTCTCCACAGACATTCCCCTTATATTCTTTCCTTCCTTCTCTTAGGCTGTGCATGAAACCATCCTGAGCCACAAATTCTTGATTGTCCGGACAAAGGACCTTCTCTGGAGTAAGGAGGACAGTCAGAGGTTCTACCAGGAGCACTCAGGTTGGTGTGAAGGCTTCCAGGTGCATCAGGGGCTGAAATCCTGGTTACTGGGAAAGACTGGGGAAGGGTCTCTTGTCCTCCAGTCCAGTCTTGAGATCCTCCCCAGTGCAGCCCAGTTGGCCTGTGGATGTCACAGAAGCTGGAGTAGATGACCCTCGGGTTTGATCCAGTTCAGAGTTCCTCTGATGGTCTGAGGCTTCCTACCCGCCAAATATCTTCATATCCAGGTAAAGGAAGTCCATAGGGGTTCCGTAGAGGGAACCTAAAAACCCCAAGTCCCCATTTTGGGGCCTTGAAGAAATAATCTCCAGCTTTCTAGAGATTAAAATTTGGGCCTCCTAATGTTGACCATGTCCATGTCTTTCATGGGCATAGAGGTGAGAGTCCTCCTGGGTGAACCTGATCCAGGTATGGGCAGACAATCATGTAGTTGGGCTGAAGAAAAGGATGGGTCAGATCCTTCCTCCAGGTCCTTTCTGTGGGTCGGATGACATCCTGGGGTCAGGGATCAAAGCTGAAGTCCACAATGTTCTTGTAAGCCTTGGCCATCTTGGCTGCTGCATCCCTACCTGAAAATTGGGGCGAGCTGATGTGCAGGGCCCTTCGTGCTGGATCCAAGCCACTTTGGAGCACACCAGCCCTACACCTCAGTCGTGCGGTGGGGCCTTGCTTGCATTGAGGTCCAGCAGGGTGGAGAGCGAGCAGAGCAGAAACTTCCTTGTTCTTCATCATCATCTTCTTCTTCCAGGGCGCTTTTTCTACCAGAGGCTGGTGGAGTTCATGTCCAGGTAGGTCCAGAGCTGGTGGTGAGAAGACCTCCTTCCTGTTCCCCCTCAAAGGCCTCCAGAGACCTCTGGTTCCCCCAGCTGCCTTCACACCAAACACTTAATAGTTTGTTCTAAAGGAGGGCGAGATGAGGAAGGGGAATGTTGAAAAAGTAGGAAAAAAGGACAGGCCTCATTTGGTCCCAGCCACCATCTTGGCTTTTTTCTTTTTGGGGAGACCCTTGTCGGTATTATACCTTGGTCTCCTGACGCAAAAGAGGCGGAGAGGCCTGTGGCCCTAAAAATTTACCATGTCATTAGAACAGGGGCCTCAGTTCTCCACCAGATGGAAAGGGCAGGAGCAGCTAAAATTCAGTAAATAAATAAATAAATAAATAAATAACTCACCCCATCCACGCGTATGTCCAGTTGAGAAATAGCAGAAATTCCCAACAGATTCGCAATGGGAAAGATGAGAAATTTTTCTCTTTTTTTTCATGCATATTTTTTATTTTATATAAAACAAAGTTAAAATACAAAAATACAGAACTTAAAAAAAAAAATCCAAGAAGACAAAAAAGAAAAAATATATATATAGAAAAGTGTTTAATGTGTAGGATGTGGGGCATTATTTTATTTTTATGCACCTTTTTTAATGTTTAGATTGTTTTGTGAGAATTTTTTTTTTTAATCGTAGGAAGTTTTACTAGCTGTTGTGTTGCCTCTTCTATCAAGATATTTGTACCTGTGTATGTGTGTGTTTGTGTGTGTATATAACACACATAAAAAAACACACAGGTACAAATATCTCAAAGGCAACACAACAGCTAATAAAACTTCTCCTATAATTTAGCCTGGTTGGGAGATCTGAAAGACCAGGCAGGGGCCCTTTTGCCTGGCCCCTGACTGGATGGATGTGTGGCACTTAATCAAAAAGCACTTGTGTGTTGTGTTGTGTTGTGTTGACCACCAGGAGGCAGCAGAAGCCCACTTTCATAAATGGCCAGAAATTATTCTATGAGGTTTGAGGAACTCTCCAGGGCGACTGTAGATCAAAGCGCTTTCTCTCTTGATATTCCAAATGGGGGAACGCAGGTGTTGTTCTAGATTGTAAGGGTACTAGGTTTGGAGGAAGGAAAGAAGGAAGATGGAAGGCAGGAGGAAGAAAGAAAAGAGTGATGGGGAGAGAGGAAGGAAAGAAGGGGAAAGGGAAGGAAAGAAGGAAGAAAAGGAGAAGAGGGAGGGAAGGAAGGATAAGGATTTTGAAATACCAGGGAGTCTCGTTGATTTATCTCTTCTTGCCTTTTCAGTGGCCCCATGAGGGTTTATATCCTGGCTCACGAGGAAGCCATCACACGCTGGAGATCATTGATGGGTCCCACCAAGGTTTATCGTGCCCGCCACATGGCTCCAGACTCCATCCGTGGGACTTTGGGCCTCACCGATACCCGGAACACCGTCCATGGCTCAGGTGAGC
The DNA here is from genome assembly GCA_022577455.1 of Arizona elegans. Classification (NCBI taxonomy): domain Eukaryota; kingdom Metazoa; phylum Chordata; class Lepidosauria; order Squamata; family Colubridae; genus Arizona; species Arizona elegans. The sequence continues at coordinate 90,202,843 of JAKOOJ010000007.1, read as the reverse complement.
CCCAGAGCTGAATGCGTAGAAAAGGGTGGCACAGGTGGCTCTTGAAGGCCTCTTGAAGTTGTGGGTGCTCCAACACTGGAGGTTTTTAAGAAGTGACTGGACAGCCATTTGTCTGGAATAGTATAGGGTCTCCTTCCTGAGCAGGGGGTTGGACTAGAAGACCTCTAAGGCCCCTTCTGACTCTGTTCTTCTCTCCTCCCCCCAGATTCTGCAGCCTCAGCCAGCAAGGAAATTGCCTTCTTCTTCCCAGATTTCAGTGAAGAGGAGTGGTACCAACACGAGGAGCCACAGCTCCGTAGAGAAACAGTTGGAGCTCATGCAGTCATCGGTTGCCACCTGCAAGATGGCTAGATGGAGCAGGATTAGCCACCTTGAAGTTCCTCTCATGGATGTCAACTGAGGTTCTGCAATGACCAGCAGGTGGTCCTCATGAGCTGAGGCTTCCTTACAGCGTGCGAACTTTGCTGTTGGAAGATATCCAGTGGAGAGTGGTTTTTGCCCCTCTTCCTATGCCAAAGATCAGACACACGTGTGTGAACCATGTACAATCTTCACTGATTCTCACCTTCCCTGGGATGTTTCACGGAAGGGCAGGGTTTCCAGGCTGGGCGGATCAGCCTGCATTGGATCTCTTGAAGCACCTGGGACCGAGGATGACGTCCAGAAGATGGGACCCTAACCGGGATAGACCTGCCTCCAATCTAGAATGGTCTTGGGTTACTATCTGGAAGTTGAGTCATGGCAACTGGTGGACTTCTCAGGAGAACTGGAAGATCTTCTCAGGAGAACTGGAAGTCCAGTTGCCAGGACTCAACTTCCAGGCAACTTTAGGTAGATGCCTTAGAATTTTTATTGATTCTTAGGTTCCTGGCTTCTGGGACAGATTTTGCCCACATGCCAAAGCGCCTTTTGTCTTGCGGATTTACACCCTGAACCCCTTTGGAGGGGGAGGGCAGTCTTGCCCCAGGCAGCTGTAAGATGGACGTGCGCCCTCCCTACCTTGTGCTTAAGACCTCTGACCTCTTGCATAACTGGCTGGGGAATTCTGGGAGTTGAAGTCTGGGAGTCTTAAGGTTGCCAAGGATGGACACGCCTGCCTTAGACTCTGGGTTGTCCAGCAAAGGACCCCAAAAAGTCCCTCCCTTGTGATCCTCCAAGCATCATCTCCTCCTTTGGAGACCCAAGAGAGTTGCGTTTTTCCAAAAGGGAACCAACCTCAAGGAAAGACTTCACCTGTTCCGCCTTGGCCTCCACCCGGACAGTAAATATTTGTTACCATCTGGGAAGGCGATAAAGGGTTTTCACCCTGAAAACCAACACATAAATTAGATTATTTATGAGTCTCTCTCCTGCCAACCAAGCGGACTCTGCTGCTTTTTAGACCCAATGGTCAAATACATCCTTGTTCAATGGAAGGGCGACGCCCGCTCCATCCCAGGTGTGGTCTGCCGGGACTTCCCCAGAAATGAAAAATGAGCTTATATTTGCCCAGAGTCCATATTATGGAACAATTAGCAAGGATTTTTTAAAAAATATTAATTACATTAATCCCTATTTTGGGTACAAATTCTCCAAACTTATTTATCTTATTGGTAAATTATTCCTGTCATTTCAGGGTTTAATTGGGTCTTGTACTGGGGTTTTATGTCTGTAAGCTGCTCGGAGTCCCTGTGGGTCAGCCTTATAAATTTTCTTAATGAAATAAAAATAAATATATTGTTAGATAAGAGGAAAAAGTGGCACGGAATCTGAGCAAGTGACAAAGCATTAGCAAATTGTCAAGGGAATGGTAAGGATGCCAATGAGAGGGTCTGCAGGAGGAATTAAGTGCCCAGGTAGCCATAAAAACTGCCCAATCAAATGATTTTTAATCATGCATGGGAATTGGGCTGTGATTATTTTATTTTATTATTTTATATTTATTTAATTTTTATATTTTACTTTATAATTTTATATTTTATTTTTTCATTTAATTTCATTTATATTTTTAATATTTCATTTATTTCATTTATTATTTTATTATTATTTTCCTGCTTTTCTTATTTTTACAAATAACTCAAGGTAGCGAATATATCAAACACAACAATTTTCTGATGCTCCTATTTTCCTCACAACAACAACACCATGAGGTAGGTTGGGCTGAGAGGGAGTGGCTGGCCCAAAGTCACCCAGTTGGCTTTCATGCCTAAGGTGGGACTTGAACTCATGGTCTCTCACTTTCTAGCTTGGTGCCTTAACCCCCAGCTGTGTGTTCGAAACCTCCATCTTGTTTTTTTTTTTTTTTTTTGAAAACCACATAACACTCTCAAAAGTGCAAAGAAGGATTCTTTCCTGAGGATGAAAGCCCTTTCCGAGTTGAAAGAAGGGAAAATGACACCCCTGAGTTCAAAATGATACGATTTTACAGACGTTTTATTAACTGAGATTTTTCTCAACACTTCAGTGCGGAATTGCTAAATAGCAGAGTTGGGAACTTCTATAACTATCATTTATAATTTTTAATTATAAGATTGCAACTTCCCATCATTATACCATGTGATTACTATTATAAATTGCAGTTAATTTGCAGCTGAGGTGGAGGACGCTGGTTCATGAAGGAGATCAAAGCAAATTGGAGAGAAAGGATGTGGGAAGCCAAGCGCCTGAAGCAAAGAACACTCAACCCACATTGGGGGTAGACACATTCTAGAACAGGGGTCTCCAACCTTGGCAACCTTAAGACTTGTGGACTTCAACTCCCAGAGTTGCTGGCTGAGGAACTCTGGGAGTTGAAGTCCACAAGTCTTAAAGTTGCCAAGGTTGGAGACCCCTGTTCTAGAACCTTCTCAGGACTGAAATTAAAGCCTGGTTCACAAGACAGAACCGTTATGATCCATAAAATCTCAGAGTTGAGCATTCTGGGCAAACCAGACCACCACAGTTTATTCAACAAAGCAAAAGGAAGAATTCTGGCACAGCAAAGCACATAAAATCCAGGCAGTGAAATGGACTCTAGTCAGGTGTCGGGGAAAGAAACTTCCCGTGGGTCTCTGACAGCTCACGGCCGGACAATTCACCTTGGCCAACTGCACAGGACAAGAGTTACACTAATATTGAAGAAATGGTGGAATAGAATCATTAAAGAAAGGATGCCAAAGGAGGGGGAAATGAAATGGGAATGACAAAACTTAAAATATTTTGTAATTATTTTAAAGAATCAAATTGTCCCAGAGAGGTTGTCCTGTGGCGAGTTGTCCCACAGTGAATTGGTCGTGGTGAGTTAGAAGGGGCCTTGGAGGTCTTCTAGTCCAGCCCCCTGCCTAGGCAGGAAACCCTACACCACTTCAAACAAATGGTTACCCAATCTCTCCTTAAAAACTTCCAGTGTTGGAACATTTATAACTTCTGGAGGCAAGTTGTTTCACTGATTCATTGTTCTCAATGTCAGGAATTTTCTCCTTAGTTCTAAATTTCTTCACCCATTGCTTCTTGTCCTGCCTTCAGGTGCTTTGCAGAATAGCTTGACTCCCTCTTCTTTGGGGAAGCCCCTCAAATACTGGAAGACTATTATGTCATTCCTCCTCTTCATGAAACCAGAAATATCCAATTCCAGTAACTGTTCTTTATATGTGTGAATCTCCAGTCCCCCAATCATCTTTGTCCAATTCTGCCATGTTGGAGATGACATGAATCCTCCTGCAAAACGATGCATAGCATTACATCTTTTTGTAAAGAAAGCCTTCTCCCTTTGATGGGGAGTCTGTCTTCCTCAATCTTGGGTCCTCTCCCAGAGGCCTGGGAATTTGAGGGTCCTGGACAGGATCTTAGTTGTTCCTAGCACTCTTCTGGGCAGGGAGCTCGGATGTCCTCCCTGGGATCTGTTGGAGAACCACTTCTAGCTTAGTCACAAGCCCTGAGTGCTCCTACCACACAGGGACCACTTTGGCCTTTCCACATCCCCTCCAGTTCCTCCTCCAGGCTCTGCTACTTCTCCTCTTTCCTGATGTTGCTGCCTCCTGGCACCACTACATGTATCACCATCACTGTCTTCTTGTCTACTATTGCTATGTCTACTTGATTGGCCAGTACTTGGCTTGCCTAAAAGTCTGCCGAGATTCTTAGCCATCCAGGTCATGGTTGTCCCAGAGGTACTTTTTCAGGAGGCAACTGGACTTTCTCTCAAAGGATGCAAATGACCAGCTATCTGCAAGGAATATAAATCCTTCCATTCCGCTCCATCCATCCAGAGCCGAAGAAGCTTCTTGGATGAGAAGCAAAACATCTTCAAAAGAAAAAAACCAGAAAGTCCAGTTGCCTCCTGAAAAAGCACCTTTGGGACAAGACGGGGCAGAAGACCGAGGCTAGCAGAGTAAGAGTAGGGGGATCCTTACCTGGCAAGTGTCGATCCCTCCTTCCTCATAGCCAGCACACAAGGTGTGGGGGCTCATCGCCCCATTGTACCAATCGCTGCTGTTGCATTTCTGGGTGTCCAAGATGTTCAGTTTGGCTTCCTGCAAGACATCGGAGGTCCTCACACCTCCGAGTAGATAAAGGAAGTGGATTAATTTGGCTTCTGCCACCTGGTGGAGGCTCACACTTCCTCCCTTCCCAACACCCTCTGCCCCACATTCCTTAAGAACCAAGAACAAGACCCCCACAGGTGTCCAAAGGACAATAACTCTTTACGAAGCCTCCGTAAGGCCACAGCTGGAATACTGTGAGAAGAAAAGGAAAGCTCGTTAGGAACTCCGCAATCTATGCCCTGCAGGGTTTGCCAAGGGCTCCTTTGGCCCTCTGGAAGTCTGTCTCCTTACTGTTTTCAGCCGTGATTCCCCAGCCTGTAGCAAAACAGTTGGTGAAGTTGGTTTCGGAGCCCATCATCACCCAAGGCAAGCAGGCCGGTTGCACGTAGTCACTGAACGTCACTGGGCTGTCCAGCTTGATCAGCGCGATGTCGTTTTCCTCCGTGAGGGGATTATAATCTTGATGGAGGACCACTTTGCTCACGGTGTGTGTCTGCACATCGTCTGGCAGCTTGGAGAGATCGGTGGCTCCCACCACAATCCGCCAAAGATGCAACGAGCTGCAGAAAATCAGAGCGCAGTTAGTAGGAGACCCACTGGAACAGGGGTGTCAAAAGTCCATTTCATTGAGGGCCGCATCAGGGTTGTGTTTGATCTCGGGGGGCCAGGGTGGGCATGGCCAGCTCGATGTCACTCATTGAGGCTCCGTTTTCAGCCACGGCGGCCTCCTGCAGCCCTCTGCCACCAAAAACAGAGCTTGGGGAGGCTGCACGCGGCCCATTCGGGCTCTGTTTTCGGCCACGATGGCCTTCTGCAGTCCTTTTCCAGCCCTTTTTTCCTCTTGAAAAAAAGCACCTTTGGGACACTTGGCTTGTCTGTCTGGGTCATAGGACCTCAACTTTCTTGTTCTCCTTGACCTCTTGTGGATCTGTTGTGGCCCCGCCCTCTGAGCCTGTCCCATCGGAGGAAGAAAGCTCCGAGCATGAGGAAGAGGAGTCAGCCAGGCCTCCCTCTCCAGGCCCCTCCCCTCTGGCATTGTCTCAGGTGCCGGCCGAGGGAGAGGAGATCAGCAGGGAGACAGCTGGTTCGGATCAGAGTGACGATGAAACATCATTCCTGGACGCACGCCTCCGAAGGCGTGATAAACGATTGCAGCAGTTTAGGAGGCGTGCTACGGATTAGAACTGAGTCACTGGACCACACCCCAGAGACTATATAATAGAGGGTAGTGGTCAGGGATCCTTGTGACGAACAAAAGTAAACCTTGGATAGTCACTAAAGCCTCGTCCGGAACTGCTGGGAGAAATATTATTTCTGCTTGGACTTTTTTGTACGTTAGTATCTTATCTTTCTGTTTGTGAAAATAAAGTCACTTGGCAGACGGCGTGTCTATCGCTGCCAAGTGGGAGATAAGACCTGGGTGCATTCCAAAGTGTTTCCTTAACCCTCGGCTGGCTGTGTTTGTGTGTGTGTGGGGACGGGGACAGATCAGGATCTCCCAACTAGACTTATGATGTAAATATTTCTGTACTACACAATGCCAGCTACCTGTTTGTGCTGGTCAGTGCGTGCCATCTTATACCCTGCCGCTGCGTGTTGGGCTGCCTTGGAGGCCTCCCGGCGCAGGCTGCCCCTTGGGTGCAGGTGGTGGTAGAGGCCTGCTTCTATGGGTCTGGCGCTCAGTGCCTCTTCTGCTGCTGCCATGATCAGAGCCTCAGCCCTTTCCAGTTACGGGTAGGATTTCCCCACGTTTGGCCACCTCAGCTATCCGTAGGGGAACATTTGTAGCTCAGGGCTGAAATGAGGGGTCCCCGGTGCTCCCTGAGCTGGGTGGTTTTCTTGCAGACATTTCATTTCCTGATTAAGTGACATCATCAGTCCTGGAAGGGAGTGGGGTTTGCAGAGAGGAGAAGGAGTAGCCGAGAGGGTCCTTGATGCTCTCTGAACTTGGTGGTTTTCTTGCAGACCTTTCATTCCCCAAATTAGCACTGATGATGTTACCTAGTTTGAGTAATGAAACATTTGCAAGAAAACCACCAAGCCCAGAGAGCACCAAGGACTCTCTCAGCTATCTGTGGATGGGCACATCCCATGCAGAGTCTTACCTTTATTATCTTTATTAGCTTATTAAAAGGAGAAATAAAAACCTAACAATAAATAGTCAAGCAGGCTAGAAGACAGAATAAACAAAGAAATGACAGGTGCAATAAAAAAAAGACAAACAAAGAATTCCAATTCCCTTTATAACAGATATAGATAAAACTCCACTTTACAATTGGAATGTAAACTCCCATTTGTCTTTATAACTTGTAAATATTACTGGTCATCAACTCAGTATGTCATGGTTTCTGTTTCCTGAAAAAGCTTCAAATGTATCTTCTAATTGGTATTAAATTTGGCTTGTCTCTTTTTTTCTAACCAGAGCTGAAAGTTTTGCTGTCCCAGCCAGCTCCCCCAGCTTTAACAACCACACTTGCATTGTGGGTATTGTCACATTCTTCCAATAATGAGCGTATAGAAGTCTGGTTGCCTTGCAATTTCCCCAAAGTTTTGCCCATCAACCACAACAAAAAATATGTTTATGAAAAAAAGGGCAGATGGGAGTAAAGTCATTTTATGCCAGAAAGGAAAGAAGGAAGGAAGAAAGGAAGGGACGGTGGGAAGGAAAGAAGGAAGGAAGAAAAGCAAGCAAGCAAGAAAGAAAAAGAGAGAGGGAGGGAGGGAGGAAGGAAACGAAGGAAGGAAGGAAGGAAGGAAGGAAGGAAGGAAGGAAGGAAGGAAGGAAGACTTTTGCTTCCAAAGACCAACTCTTAAAAAACCTACATGGTCAAAATGTCAAAAAGCCAACTTAAACTGCAGTGTTAAAAATCCCTACAACTTTGTACGTTTACGTTGATCTCAGAATAGAAACACACCTTGGGGGGCAGGTGAAGAAGTTGGTCGGGAGAGTGCCTCAGTTTATCCTTCCTTTTCATGCCCAAAGAAGAGAACGATTAAGTTGATGGCATCTCCCCGGCATGGAAGAACTCAAGAAGCCCAGGAGACCGGAGGGCTGTGATTGTGACAAGAAAGTTAACAACTCCCTTTGCACCTTGTTTAATCCTTCCAGAAAAACAACCTGGTTGACAAAGCCATCTCCCCAGATGCTAATTCCACCCCATCAACAGCCTCCCCAATGGGACCCTTTCAAGGTTCAAGTAAAACCTCAGACGAAGGAGCAGAGTTGGAAAACTTCCTGATCCAACTTTGCCAGTTAAGTGTTCTTGACACTAACTAGCTAATTAGTAAGAAGCCTTCCCTAAAGATGACGCCAGTTCAATTCAGCTGCGAGGAGTAAGATCTCTTTGTTTAGCAATGTAAGGACTTAAGGAAACCCAACAGCAAAGAGCAGGGATGAACAACGATGGCCCTTTAATGACCTGTGGACTTCAATTCCCAGCATTCCTCCTAAGCCATTCAATTCCAGCATGGCTCGGGAATTCTGGGAGTTGAAGTCCACAGGTTGTAAAGAGGCCACCCCCGGTGAAGAGATTGGAGTAGGTAAAACATGGAAGGCAGTTGTACCCTGGAAGTCACTCCCCGTTGTAGGAAGATAGCACGCACCCTCTCCTAGGAAAATGAGATATTTTAGGAAATATTAAAAGGGCAGAATATTTCCCATAAAAGGGAGGCAGAAACTCAGCCCCCTCCCCCACACTTTTGTCAATGGGCCATGAAGGCCTGGGCCAGTCTATTCTACATAACAAAGATCTACCTCCTTCAGGCAGAGCCATAGTAGGAATTGCCCAAAGCCCCTTCATTGCATCATCACCCAGCAAGGCTCAACCAAGCTTGGGACTCAAAAAGACAACCTACAAAGTTACCCCTGCATGGCCCCATGGAAGTCTGACAACCAATCAGAATACAAGCTCAAATTCAAAAACCCAGAGAGGGCATAAAACCCAGGCACTCTCAGCATCTCTTACCTTTTTTCCCCCTCTTCACCCAAGATTTTCAAGGCATGTGATCCTGTCCACCATTAAAACCATCTTTCCAAGTAGCCACTGTGTTTCCAGTGTCGTTTTCCCCACTTGGAACTGAACCCAGAAGGAGATTTCTTCCAACTCCCGTAGTTAACAGCCACCATGTTTTTGAAGGACTTAGCTTTGTCTTCCACACAGAGGTCATATCTCCAGCATCAGGGGAATGTCAGGGGTGTCATGGGAGGGCGAGTTATTTATTTAAGAGTATGGCTGCTCATCACAAAACACAACTTTGAGTAACTCACAACAACAATGAAAAACAGAGTAAAACCCAAAACCTGGTTCCTTAACCAACCATGAAGCCATACAAGCCATTTTATATATTAGGCTGTTGGTTTGAGCTCCGAGCTTGGCCATTTGGCTGCAAACGTTTCATCACCATTTGAGGAGACAACATCAATGCGTTTTGAGTTGAATATCTGGAGACCCCCAGATCTGGTATGTCCAGAATATTGCCACATAAAAGGTATGAGACTCCTGGGAAGGTGCTTGTGTGAGGCTCATATTTTAAATCAAAGAATTGCTAAACTTCCCAATGGACATGGGAAATTTATTTAGTAGTCTTGAATGTAGTGTTCTGGTCTGATCTGAGCCAGGATCACATAAGAATTACACTGGACATGCTACTCGAAGAGTTAGAAAAAATCTATTCAAGAGCATAGAAACAGCACTTGTGGTAGCTACAATGTGAGATACAGAGACTGGTAATATTTACAGGAAAGGTGAAAGTCCTTTATAGCAATAGCCAATAGCACTTAGATATTCATTGCACCAAAGTGCTTTGCAGCCCCCTCTAAGCAGTTTACAGAGTCACCATGTTGCTCCAAACATTCTGGGTCCTCATTTTTCCATCTAATCAAAAGGAGGGTCGAAGACAGTATAGGAATAAATCTAATTGTGAGTTAAAATTCCACAATTATTAAAATTCTTCCCAGAATATCTTCTATGGAGATACTTAAGAATCCAAGTCATGGTTGACCCAAAGGTGATTTTCCAAAAGCAACTGAATTTTCTTGGTTTTTTAGAATAGAATAGAATAACAGAGTTGGAAGGGACCTTGGGGGTCATCTAGTCCAATCCCCTGCCTAGGCAGGAAACCCTACACCACTTCAGACAAATGGTTGTCCAACCTCTTACTCTTAAGGTTATCCAGTGTTGGAGCATTCACAACTTCTGGAGGCAAGTTGTTCCACTGATGAATTGTTCTAACTGTCAGGAAATTTCTTCTAAGTTGCTTCTCTCCTTGATTAGTTTCCACCAGTGGGATTCAGCCGGTTCGCACCATTTCGGGAGAACCGGTTGTTAACTTTCTGAACAGTTTGGCAAACCGGTTGTTGGAAGAAAACATTAGGATAGAGAACCGGTTGTTAAATTACTTGAATCCCACCACTAGTTTCCACCCATCGCTTCTTGTCCTGCCTTCAGGTGCTTTGGCAAATAGCTTGACTCCCTCTTCTTTGGGGCAGCCCCTGAGATATTGGAACACTGATATCATGTCTCCCCTAGTCCTTCTCGTCTCTTCACTAGACTAGAAATACTCAGTTCCTGTAACCGTTCATCATATATTTTAGCCTCCAGTCTCCTCATCATCTTGGCTGCTCTTCTCTGCACGCTTTCTAGAGTCTCCACATCTTTTTTACAGTGTGGCGACCAATACTGAATGCAATATTCCAAGTTTTCTTTGAAAACATTTCTCATCCAAGCAGCTGCTGCTGCTGCTGCTTCTTCCACTTCCTCTTCCTCCTCCTCCTCCTCTTCTTCCTCTTCTCCTTCTCCAGAAGTGGGACCCTTGGGAATCTCTCAAGTTTGGAGTGGAGGACAAGAGCGACTGGTGTTTCCCAGCAGCTGACATTTCAAGCCCTTTGCTTTGGATTCAGGAACCCCCATATATATTTTTAATTGTTAAGAACATGACCTCATAGGAAAGTTCACCCCTTGTACTATGCCAAAAGGTCTCCTCCTATCAACCCTAAAGCTCTCTAAAAATCATGCCTCCTTAGAGTTGACCTGCATGGAGGGTGGAAGAGGATTCAATTGACAACGATTGTGAACTGGAACAGTTCAGGCCCCGTGCTAGAACTAAGTATTTCTTGGTAGATAACAGGATAAAAGAATTGGAAGAGTCCTTGGAGGTCTTCTAGTCCAACCCCCTGCTCAAGCAGGAGACCCTTGACCATTCCAGACAAATGTTGTCCAATCTCTTCTAAAATCTCCAGTGATGGAGTACCCATAACTTCTGGAGGGAAGCCATTCCATTGACTGATTGTCCTCACTGTCAGGAAATTTCTCTATAGTTCTAGGTTGGTTGTCTCCTTGATCAGTTTCCATCCACCCATTCTTTCTTGTCCTGCCTTCAGGTGCTTTGGACAATAGTTGACCCCCTCTTCTCTGTGACAGCCCCTCAAATATTGGAAGACTTCTATCATGTCACGCCGGTCCTTCTTTTTACTAGACCAGACACACCCAAACCATGCAACTGTTGTTTGTATGTTTTAGCCTCCAGCTCCTTAATCATCTTTGTTGCTCTTCTCTGCACTCTTTCTAGATTCTCAACATCTGTTTTATATCATAGCAACCAAAACTGGATGCAATATTCCAAGTGTGGCCTTACCAAGCCCTTATAAAGTGGTACCCAAGAAGATCCTGATGCCAGGCCAGGCCAAACATTTCTGCAGTCCACTTATTCTCACCATGGTCAACCAGAGGTCTTAATGGGATAAAGTGGAATGCCAATGCATGCACACATGTATACAGAGAGAAAGATGCACGCTCACCAAACACCCTAAAGAAATAAAGACACTGTAAAAAGCAGATCCTGGGTGGATTTACTATCTTAGAGACTATTAACACCAAGATGATTATATGGTTATACTATTTTATGACATGCTGTTCTTGGTCGTTTGGCCCCAAACCAGGATATTATAAAATAGAATAGAATTCTTTGTTGGCCAAGTGTGATTGGACACACAACAAATTTGTCTCTGGTGCATAAGCTCACAGTGTACATATAAAGAGCAAATCATAGGTCATAATCATAGATATTATGACAGGTCATATCAAGGTCATATTATGAGGGGTCATATCAAAGGAGGAAATTCTAGGATAAATTCAGTCCAAAACACAACTCATTTGCAATTTCTTTTTTTAAAATTATTTTTTAAAAATTTCATTCCAAAGTTAAAATACAAACTTCAACAGAAAAAAAGGAAACAAAAACAAAACAAAACTGGAAAAGATTAAAAAAAAATATGCCTGAAAAATAAATAATAATTAAAACCTGACCATACACATAAATTGTCTCTCTTAGTTAAATACTGATAAATACATTTCAACAATAATACCGTATTTTTTGGAGTAAAGACACACCTTTCCCCCCCAAAAAAGAGGGTGAGAATCTGGGTGTATCTGTCAGATGAAATGTCTAACTTAAGTTCATCTCTGTTTCATCCTCCCCAGCAAGGGTTAATTTAATCTCACCATCCATAGTCCCACCGTACCTCTAAGCTCCTCCCTCTGAGTATAAAAGGGACTCTCCCACATGATCCTCAGGTAATTCTTGACATACATCTGTAAGAGATGTCATAAAAGGTATATTATCAAATAAAATATTTGATAAAAGAAACGTTTCAAATATATCATTATTGGGGTAGAACCATCAATCCTAACAGTATCTTATACTCCAAAGCCCTGCCCAGCTTCTCAAATGGAGGTTTCAGAGGCTGAAAAAAGGATCAGAAACGAATCTTTAGAAAAAAAGCCGCCAAACAGAGCTTCAGGAAAAAAGCCTCAGAAATTGAAGCTCTGTTTCAGAGGCAGAAAAAAAAGTTTTTTCTGAAATGGAGTTTTCAGAAGTTTCAGAGGCAGAAAAAAAAGCAAGGCACAGAGCTCACAACCAACAAACCTGTTGCTAAAATTCATCTCTGCGAACAGCTGATTGGTGGTATTCTGGGAGGCCCATCCACCTGCCAATCAGCTTTTTTCTTATTTTCCTCCCCAAAAACTAAGGGGTGTCTTATACTCAAAAAAATACGGGAATTCCCCTCCCTTGCAAAACAGACCTACAGTTTATAAACTTCTAGAGCCCTTTTTGGCCAGCTAATTTGACCTATCCTCTATTTACTCTTTAAAAAAAACATTAACAAGTAAAACAAACAACAAAATTAAACTTTAAAGCTCTCTGTTTACAATCTGTTCTTGTAATTTACACGCAGTCAGTCCACTTCTAATCAGTGGACGCTTCTAATCTACCATAAACCGTTGCAATCATTATCCCTGATCTGTCCAGGATCAAACATCTTGGATGGATTCTTAATAATAAAATAATAAAAGTTGGAGATTTCCCGAGAAAACAGCTGAGTGATAGGTTTCTCTGTCCTTTGCAGGATGTGGGCGACACCTGCTTTCCAGAAATTTCCATCCTGTTTTGGGTCCCCTTATCTTGCCGGGCAGGGTGTGAGCCTGTGAGTTGGGGTATATAAACTGGAACACAGACCTTGGTGATCTAGAAGATTTCTCCTTCAGATTGGACCCCTCTTTGAAGGTGAGAGTCATAGATTAGAGAAAGAAGAGTAACATGATGTAATTTGAGAGAGAGAGAGAGATTATAACATATTTGTACTTATAATTGCTGTGAAGAATATCAGAAGCTACTTCTTCCTATCTTTTTTCTTTTCTCTTTTTCTTTAGATCACCCTCTTTTGATCTTTCTTTCCTTTCTTTTGACTTCCTTACTTTATATTCATTTAGATTGGTTTTCAATGTTCTTGTTTAAAAGTTTCAATACCAAATAGCAATAGCTTCAGGGAACTTCGGCTCTCACAGCTATGCATGAATGTCTCTTGCTCTGATTAAAAGGGTTTTCAACAAAATCAGGAGATCTCCAGATGCAAAACCTTCACCCCCTTTTAAAGAATGCCTGTAGTTTGAAATTCTTCAACATCCCTTGCAAGAACTCCAGGACAAAAAGATAGAAGAGATAATTTATTTGACTGATGAGGCATCTTGGGTTATAAGCAACTGAAAGTCCTGTATCTCTCATAAGAGATCGATGGTTGGCATTGTGTGTGTTTATGTCTTTCTCTGTCCGTTTTTGGCAGCCAAGGTGGTTCACTGGGTGGGTGGGTGAAAGGGAGGATTGCTTTTCTTGTCCACAGTAGAGATGAAGAGGAAAATCAAGACGGGGACCTTAAAACATGAATCCCTTCCATTTAGGCATTGAGTTCATTGGGGTTGAGGATTAGTTAAGGGTCCCTTTTCCAAATTCTTCTACCAGGTAGCTTGCTCTGACTTTACACCATCCATATGTCCTGGATCACCTCTGCTGTGACCCAGATCTTAATAGTCACAATGGGGGAAAACCAACTATGAGGGCCAGAAGTTCAGAACCAACATTTTGAGAATTACAGGCTGTGGTTCTTGGCAGAACGGGGGTCTCTACCAATTGCTCAGGATAGTATTGGGGAGGGGAGGGGGCTGCAATCCAGAGATGGGTTTCATGGTTGAGACGAGTGCTCAGTTCTTCCTTCTGGGAAGGGACGCCCGAAAGGGGGTGGCCTGGCATTGTTGGAGGACATTCAAGGTTCTTCTCAACTTCTGTTTCCCTCCTCAGGTCTGGAGATGTTTCTCATCACTTGCTTCATCTTTGGCCTTTTGGGCAGCCTTACCTGGGCAGGTAAGTTGTTGCCAGCAAAGTTGATACCTCCACCTGTTACCTCCACCTCCATCCTGTTTCCCCCCCAAGTCCCCATTTATCTTGTCCTTGGCTTATTTTAATGTTTTATTCTTAATGGGGGAGCGTCTACTTCTAGCCATGATCCATTTAGACCAACCCAGAAAGGCATGGAGTTCCAGAAGGCCTCCGGGTCTCATTATATGGACACCAAATACTGGTACCTACAGGATGAGGCTGGCGTCTGCCCACTAAAGAGGACCTGGGCATTTTACATCCCCCGGGACACATCTGGCCCCTCGGCTCTCTCTGTCTGGCCCACGTGAGGTCAGTCGGAAATCAGAAATCAAATGCAAATAAGTGTACGTCATGCAGACAATGCAATCCACTGCTTTCATCTTGAAGGCAGCTTTTTATTTCCAGTTTGTGTATGTGTTTGCCTGCGTGCCTACAGACCTTCATAGCCCTGTTGCTTTGGCCCTCCAGAACAGTCCCAGTTTCCTATGTGGCCCCTGGGGAAAGTTGATTGCCCACTGAACCCAAAAGCCATCTCGGTCTCTCTCACTTCTGCTCTTGTTCTCTTTGCTTTCTCATTCTGTTTTTCTGTTTCTATTTCAAGTTTTTACTTTTATTGTTTTCTCAAAGTATGAAATACAAAGAAGAATGAAAATAGGAAATCAGGGGAAGGAAAAAGAGAGGGGGACAGAAAATACGGGGTACAAGGGAAAAACGAAAAGAATGTTGACTTCCGACTCTTTTTAGCACAGTTCAAAATAGCAACATTACAGGCTCAGCTTTTAACTTCTACGCATTAGTATATAACTAGCCGTTTCTATAACAACAAATCTATCAAATCACCCCCCAAAAAATTTAATCACAAGCACAAAATCCAGAAGTGATATTCAAATAAAAAACTTAATTAAATATATTCTCTTCTTTGAATAAAGCACTCAATTTAAGCATTTCTGCTTTATCTTCCTTGCAGTGGGAATAGTATATATTTCTCTTTGCACTTTATAACCTTTATAAACTATCACCATTTATATTCATGAAATTCACTGTATTCTTATAGATTCTTTAACCTTAAAGGGGGAAAAACTGTTTTATCCATTTTACAACTCTAAACTTTTCTTTTAAGCTAATACATTTTTTCTTTATAATTTTCTCTTAACATAGATACTTTCTAACACACTTTCAGTAATATTTTACAAGCTGTAGGAATGACTTAAGCATTAAATATAAAGGGAAAAAATACATTTTCAAACCTACTTTACATTATGACTTTTTCAATTACAAATTTCAGACCGATAAAAATCCATCCTAATTCCAAATGACTCATTGAGTTTAAGTCACTCCTTCCAGCTTTTCTTCATGGAATAAAATCTTTTTCTTCTCTGGAATGTTTATTAAGTAGCTATAAAGGTCTCTTTTGCTCAAGGATTTCTCAGCCTTGTTATTGTCCTTGAAGAAAAAGTCCATTTTTATTCTGTTTTCCCAGCAGGTCCTCATGCTCGGACTATCTGTCCTTCTGGCACTTTTGCCTATAAAGACGGAAGTGAGTGGAATTGCTTCAAATTCTATGAAGATTGGTTCACCTTTGAAGATGCTGAGGTAACTCACCTGAGTGGGAAGAATTCCCATTATTTTGGCCCAGTTTTTCCAAACTTCACAACGTCAAAAAGTTCATGTCATTCTTTGAATGAAGAGCACCTGCTGTATGATTCTTTTTTTTTTAAAGGATAAAGATAAACGTCTATAAGAAAGAGTAAAGTAAAATATTTCAATAATTCTGTTGGATTCCCTTCAGTTTAATGGGATTAATTGCATGGCTTCACTTCAATATCTGAGTGAAATTTGTCAAGGAAAGTAAAACTCGAATGAGACATCTAACTGCTACATTTAAGTGGTATTAGGTATTGTGTAGTTTAACAAGTTGTGCAACTCGGCTATTGTCTTATCCGTGTTGTGGGAAAAAGACCAACAATCATAGGGTTAACAGGTGTCCTCACTTAGCAACCATTCACAGTTATGACCGTAATGAAAAGGTATCTTTATGGCCAATCCTCACACTTATGGCAGTTGCAGTTACTTAGCAATTGCTTCACTAAATGACTGAATTGTCAAGCCCAATTGTGGACCTTCAAAAATTCAAGCCATGTTGTTTCAAAGTGGCCCCTTGTCTCTAAGAGTGTCCACACACAAATGCACACCTCCTTCCCTCTCCTCTCTCTCCCACACCTTGCTTTTATGTGCCACTTTTTCATGGATATCCCACTGCTGACACCACTCTCATACCTCGCTCATAAGCATGAGATTATTTTTCCTTGTTGGGCGAGAGAGTCATGCTCGCATTTGCAGCTCCTCTTAGGAGAACTTCTACTGCAGGAACATAGCTGAGAGGACCTTGTCTGCCCAAACTGCAGGACTCTTGGGTTGGTAGACCTGGGTTGTAGCAGACATGAGAGGGACAACATGGTTTGTTGGTGCTAAGATAATTTTGGTTCTTCTCTCTTTGCAGCAAGAGTGTCAGTTCAGATGGAAAGGCCATTTAGCATCTTTCAAATCAGACAAGCAGACAAAATCAGTTGCTGCCTATGTCAGTAAAGAAAGCATAGAACGTAGTTGTGTCTGGATTGGGCTCCGACGAGATGAAGGTTCTAGTATGGTGAGTATTTGGTCCTCCTGTCTCTGAGCAATTAGCAGCTCTTTCCAAAGGGATGTTCCTTGAGTAGTGATTTACAACCTCCCTGAAAACTCCTTTGGGTGAAGCTGGCACTTGCTGCCCTCCCCCCACTCTTCCCTTCCCGTTTATTCGTTATCAGGGAGGCACGATCAGGTACAGGGGAGCTTCCACCCCCTCCCCTTCCTTCTCCTAAGAAGCGCCTGAAACTGTTGGGCTGCAGCACCTCCGCCAACCCCCAACCCGTGCAATCGATCGCACCATGGCTTCTGGCTGCCAGCGTTGGCAGCTATCCAATTTGCTGGTGGCTAACTGACCCAGGTGGCCAAAATCCCAGGACAAACAGTGTGGTGTCGAATGGGCCAGGCCAAAGCGTGTGGGACGGAGGGGCCGTGGCCCATTGGCCAGGGCAAACAGCTAGGGGCATGTCAGCCGAGGATAAAAGCTAGTGGTGAATGCCCGGAGGCAGTTTTCTTCTTAAGCTCTTATCATCTTGATTGTTCTCCTCTGGAGACCCTTCAATTTGTCAGTGTCCTTCCTAAAATACAATAGCCAGAAGTGGGCACAATATCCTAGCTGATACCGCAAGAATTAATCCTGGATCTTTGGCTTGTCAATATTTCCATTGTTGCTTTGAATGAAGAAGGGGAAAGAGTGCTAAACTGGCATAGACAATACCCTTCTTGCTCTTGTTCAGTCATGCCCATCACTTTGCCACCCCACAGACCATAGCATGCCAGCCCCCCTCCCCCCGTCTTCCACGGTCTACCTCCCCAAAGGTAATACCTTAGAGTGGTGTTTCCCAACCGTACCCATTTTAAGAGCCATAGACTTCAACTCTCAAAATTCCCTAGAAGTTGTGAGTCAAAGTCCACACATCTTAAGACGACCAAGGCCGAGAAAGTCTTCCCTAGAGACAGAACTAGCACTCAAAGGATCTTGATGAGTTAGATAAAGGGTCTGAATGCAACCGTTGGAAATGCAAAGCTCTTTTCTTAGGAAATAAAACCTAAAAGCAGCAGTGTCACATGAAGGGAGCCACTTGCCTAACACAAAATTCTCCCTCCCCAAAAAAGGGTAGTAACTGTTCTGCTCCCTCCCTCCCTCTCTCTCTCCCCTCCTTCCCTCCCTCAGCCTCCCACTCTCTCTGCCTCCCGCCCTCAGTCCTCCACCTCCTCCTCCTCCTCCTTTCTAGCACTGATGATGTTTCCTAGCTGGGTCATGAAAGGTCTGCAAGAAAAAAACCAAACTCAGAGAGCACCAAGGACCCCACAGTCCTCCTCCTCCTCCTCCTCCTCCTCCTCCTCCTCCTCCTCCTCCTCCTCCCCCCACACTCCCTTCTAACGCTGATGATGTTTCCTAGCTGGGTCATGACTCAAAGGCTCAGGTGTCCTTGTGGCCCCAGAGACCTTGGATTCTGGGCATAGCAAGAGCGATAGCTATAGCGCTTGGACTTATATACCGCTTTATGTATCCAAAGAGTCTCTGTAACAGGCGTGTGGTGCATGCTTGCACAAAAACCTATTTAACAGGACTTCCCCCTTTGAATTAAATTAAGCTATATTTAGAATCGGAAAATCTCTCTCTCTCTCCCCCTCCCCCTCCCTGTGTACCCCACTCACCCACCTCAACATGTTTTCTTCTGCATTGCACAGTATTCTGGATGGCGCTGGGTTGATGGATCACGAGACACCTATAGAAAGTGGGGGTATAATGAACCCAACAACTTGACTAATAATGAGTATTGCGTCTGTCTCCATCCTTCATCTGGTCAGTATGAAAAGCCTTCATTCCTTAGGGTGGTTGGAGTTTGTATCTGTAATTCCAGGAAAGAAGGGAAGGGAAGATGGGGAAGGGAAGGGAAAGAAAAGGAAGGGAAGAGAAGACGGGAAGGGAAGATGGGAAAAGAAGACAGGAAGGGAAGGGAAGGAAAGGGAGATATCCATACAGATCTTGGGAATAATGCTCCTATTGAAGGAGACTTTTTTGGTGTGGCTGATTTAAACCATCAATTGTATTTCATCTTAAAAAGTAACCCAGATGTGCCAAAACTGCAATCTAAAAAGAATAGATTAATATAGTGTTTGTTAAGATTAGCCACTTTAAGAAGTGTGGCCTTCAACTCCCAGAATCCCCCAAGCAGAGACCCTGGTCTTAACTGCCTTCATGAAAGAGTCGAGTCCATTGTAGCTCAGCAGGAAGATTGTTCTAGAGCAGGGAGGCAGCTTCCTGCCCTTCCCAACAGATGGCAATGCTTAGATGAGGGGAGCCTGCAGCATGGCCCCACCCCACCTGTAGCTGAGCTGGAAGGTGGAGTTAAGCTTGTCATCTCTTTAGAGTCTTTGTGTCACCACAGGAGACCTCAGTCCAGTCCTCTGGAGGTCTGCTGGCCCTTATCCAGAGCCAATTTACCTCTGACCGTTAGTTGGCTAGATTCTTGTGTATTGGAGCTATTTGTACTTGACACCACCCGTGAGTGGACAGGCAGGTGTATTTGAGAAAAGATACTCTGCACGCAGCCGAATCCTAAGCCACGTCAGGCTCTTAAGATGATCACCACCTGTGTTCCTTCCTTTCAGGGTACTTGACTTGGATTGATATAGACTGTAACAACAGACTGACTTTTCTCTGCAAATGGAAACCCTCTTAAGCCAAGTCTGCAGATGGAGTTGGGGGGCTCCCCCTTGATTGGAAAGCTGAGCTGAGATCTTGTGTTTCCATCTTCTTCATGTGCAAAACTTCTTTTCCACAAAGACCATCTGAAGGTCAAGCAGTTGGTTCCTCTCTGTCCTCTAGACTTGCTTCTCTTCCCCTCTTTCTGAAGAACTTGCCCCCACCCCCCCGATAATAAAGTCTATTGCTCTGCCCTTGTCTTGAGTTTGGCTTTTCTCTCCCAGGGGGTCCAGGGCCCCTCCCTGAATGAGTCTCAGAGGGAAGAGGGTGTTGTGTCTGCAGATGACTTTCTGGTCACAAAACACACAATGCAACCTTATCAGCTCCTTTCTCTCCCACCTTTTCTTTCAGAGGGAAATGTGAGACTAATGAGAGGAGAAATAGGGATTTGTGGAAATAATGTCGCCCTGGAGAGAAAAAGATCCACGCAGGGTGGGTAGCTGGAGAATCCCTGAACCAAACCAGACCAAAAACATGAACCAGCAAAAGCGGAAGGAAAGAAATGCATCCAGGATGCCCGAATTCTGGTTCATTGGCACCTCCTGCAGGGTCTGGGGAGCCAGAGGTTGTGTGTCTTCTAGGGTGTTTGAGCTGAGACTAGGAGAGTGCTGAATGCAACAAGTTTCAGGCAAGATCTGAGGCAAACGCGTGCAAAGCAGCAAATTGAAAGAAACTGTAGAGCTCCACCCCCTTGGTAGCTAGGCAACCAGAGGGCAAGCATCTGGCTACTGCATACCAAAGCTAGAAGGAATGACCTTGGGGAGATAAGCAATGTCCTGACTGGAGTTGCAAAGCTGCAAAGAAAAATTCTCCACTGAGCCCTCCTCCCGTTTCCATGGCAGCAAGCAGCAGGCTGGCTGACACTCTGACTGAATCGAACTGAGCATTTACTGGCCAGATGCCCTGCCTGTCACCTACATGGAGTTCGCAGCAGATATTTTCTCTTTGTGCCCTGAGAGAAACATCCGTCCGAGGGGGAGGTGAGCATCTTCACCATTAGGCCACGCTCCAACATCATCAATGCTGCATCAAACCATCAAGCTCAGAGAGCACCAAGAATGCTACAGACAGATCATTGTGCAAAGAAGATACATGCATGGTTTTTTTGGGGGGGAGGGGCGGGGGCAAGGGAAAGGAAAATACTACTCAAACTCCCAAAAACTAGAACAGGAGCAACCACATGTTCTAGGTTGAAATTTCACTCTTTTCATATCTTTGGTTTCCTGGACTTCCTTTGACGTTGGGCATGGGCTGGGGTATCTCATGCATGGAGTTCAATACTTCAATCAGAATAAAGCTGGAAGGGACCTTGGAGATCTTCTAATCCAACCCCCCACTCAAGCAGGAGACCCTACACAATTTGAGACAAGTGGCTGTCCGATCACCTTCCCAGTTTCTGCAATGGCCTTAGGGTGGCCTTGGACTGTTCTTCCTACATTCAACTTCTGACTTGCTCAGCAAATTGCTTGTGGTCCAGTCTCCTTGAGCAGACCTGTCCTGGGTCTTCTGGGTCTGAACCTGGCTCTGTTCAGGGTGGACAGGGTGGACCGTTGGAGAGGTGATATGATAGCAGTGTTCCAATATCTCAGGGGCTGCCATGAAGAAGATGGGATCGGCCTCTTCTCCAAAGCACCAGCTTCTCATCCAGGAAGCTTCTTCAGTTCTGAGTGGATGGTCGGGAATGAGCTGTCTGAACTGGAGAAGCTTCTTGGATGAGAAGTGAAACGTCTTCAAGGAAAAACAAAGTCTAGTTGCCTTTTGAAAAAGCACCTTTGGGACACCCATAACCTGGATGACTGAGAGTCTCCACAGACATCATCCTTTTATTGGCAATAAAATGAATACAAATTGAGCTTTTTATTGAGTATTTGAATTACTGAATTATTACGCTGAATTGATATTATTATTATCACTCCCAGGAATGACTGAAAAAAGGGCTCTTGAAAGAATTAAGTCCATCCAGACCACAACTAAACTTAATCTTCAGCTGTTTCTTAAAACTGGTTTAGGAGCTTGGTTTAGCTCAACAGACAGAAGCACTGTAATTTAACACCAGCTGTCTGCAATTACTGCAAGTTCAAATCTCGCCAGGCTCAAGGTTGACTCAGCCTTCCATCCTTTCTAAGGTAGGTGAAATGAGGACCCAGTTTGTGGGGGCAATAAGCTGACTTTGTATAAATATACAAAAGTATGAAGGCTATTGCTTAATGCATTGTAAGCCGCCCTGAGTCTCCGGAGAAGGGCGGCATATAAATCAAATTAAAAAAACAACAACTGATAAGATGAATATTGAGCCTGTCTCTCAGGGGTTGGCAGATTTACAAGATGTACAATACAGTTATTGTTGTTGTTAATGAAAGTAAACATCTACTCAAAGGCATCTTGTTATGCTTCTTGTAGGGACCTAGTTAGGAAAGAGCACAGAATGCTGAATTAATATAATATCTTCCATTGTCTCATAGGAAATGTTTTATGGTATTTTGAGTAAGTCCATTGAATAGAATGGAATAGAATTCTTTATTGGTCAAGTGTGACTGGACACATAAGGAATTTATCTTTGGTGCATATGCTCTCAGTGTACATAAAGAAAAATAAAATACATTAATCAAGAATCATAAGATACAACACTCAGTGATAGTCATAGGTTACTAATAAGCAATCAAATCATACTAGGAAACAAATAAAAATATAAATCATAAAGATACAAGCAACATGGTTATAGTCATACAGTCATAAGTGGGAGGAAATAGGTCCTAGGAAGGATGAGAAGAAGAATAGTAATACAGTCTTAGTAAGTAATTTGACAATGTTGAGGAAATTATTTGTTTAACAGAGTGATGGCGTTCGGGGAAAAAACTGTCCTTGTGTCTAGTTGTTCTGGTGTGCAGTGCTCTATAGCGTCATTTTGAGGGTAGGAATTGAAACAGTTGATGTCCAGAATGTGGCAGGTCTGTAGATATTTTCCCAGCCCTCTTTTTGACTCGTGCAGTAGACAGCTCCTCAGTGGAAGGCAGGTTGGTAGCAATTATTTTTTTTGACCAGTTCCTATGAAGCCATCTCACTTTTCTCATATATACACACACAACAGCACACCACACAATGAAGCCTGCCCCATCTTCTAGATTTTGAGAAGCTTCCTCAGGGCCCCCTTCACCTCCTTGTTGCGGAGAGTATAGATCAAGGGGTTCAGCATAGGGGTGACAATGCAAAACATGGTGGAGATCAAAGTGTCCACCTCTAGAGAGTAGCCAGCACTGGGCTGGTTGTAGTTCACAAAAGCGTTTCCAACAAAGAGTGTTACTACAGCAAGGTGTGAAGCGCAGGTGGAGAAGGCTTTGCGCCTGCCGATCTTGGAGCGGATCTGCAGAATGGAGGACAAAATGTAGAAATAGGACAGGACGATGAGCAGGACAGGGACAAGGCCCACCAAGGTGCTGTTGATGTAACTGACCAACTTGTGGACTGAAGTGTCACTGCAGGCAATTTTCAATAATGGGGGGACGTCACAAAACATGTGAGGAACCAGGAGGTGTCCACAGAAATCCAACTTGGAGGCCAGAGCAGCATAGATAGCTGAATCCAGGAAGCCCCAGAGCCAAACGGCCACGGACATCTGGATGCAGACCTTGCTCCTCATCAGGTGGGGATAGTGCAAAGGTTGGCAGATGGCAGCATAGCGGTCATAGGCCATGACGGCCAGCAGTGCAGGCTCACATCCTGCAAAGCCAATCAGGAAGAAGGCTTGTGCCAAGCACTGGTTGTAGGAGATGGTGTACTGCTGGCGTAGGAAGTTCACCAGGATCTTTGGTACCACCACAGAAGAAAGGCAGATATCCAAGCAGGAGAGCTGGCTGAGGAAGAAGTACATGGGGCTGTGGAGACGGGAATCCAGGAGAATTAAGATTATGATCATGAAGTTGCTCATCAAAGTGACCAAATAGTCAGCAACGAACACCAAGAAAAGGTGTATTTCATGGCTCAGGAGGCTGGACAAACCAAGGAGGATGAATCCTGTCCCATGGGTTTTGTTCTGGGCTTCCATGAGGGAGAAAAGAAACAGCTGGCAAAAACAGAAAGATGCATGTCAAGAAAGCAAAGAGGAGTAATGAATTTTGGAGAGGCAAAATGACAAAGTCATTATTTGGGCTCTCTGTGGAGAATGAAATATTAAGAATCTCTTATATTTAAAGACAACCTGTATTAAGGGTCAAATATATATATTTGGGTTGATGTTTTAAGGACTTCCTTCCTTCCTCCCTCCCTCCCCTCCCTTCCACAAGAAGAATGGTTAAGGGGCTAGAGGCTAACACTGGACAACCATCTGTCTGGAATGGTATGAGTCTCCTACACGAGCAAGCATGGGGTGGGACTAGAAGACTTCCCAGGTCCCTGCCAACTGTATTATTGTATGTTTTTCTTGTACTGTTTTGACTTAGAATTAGCCCCTGGGTGTGATGAGTTAGATTGGAGGTGCAGAACTGGGGGGGAGCAACTTAATTCTCCCCCTGCATTCCTGGGGCTTTTGACATGATGAGAAACTCTGAGTAAAATCCTTTCCAAGTTTGGTATCCAAACCATTTTTCAGGGCCAAGACAAATATTGAATCCTTTGTTTTATTTGTTCAATTTGTAGAGTTGCCTATTTCACATTTGTGATTCTGGGCAGCTCATATCATGAGAAACCACCATATAATATAACCAAGAAACAACTCCAAAAATCAGTCAAACTAGATAACCTCATTTGAAAACCAAAAATTACACCTAAGAAACAGAAAAATAGGAAGTGAAAATCATGAATTTAGACGTCCAGTAGAGTCTGAACCACAACCAGATTCCCAAGCATCTTGGCATAACCATGTTTGTAGGTCCATCAGGGTTAGAGCCAATCTAACCATTTGGGAAGGGGGAATGCGATGTTATTGTAGACAGTTAGCACCCACTTCTCTCCTAGAAGAATGCAATACGTTGAGAAATATTTAAAAAGGCAGAATATTATATTTCCCCTAAAAGAGAAAGAGAAATCTTAAGGGAGACAGAAACTCAGAGCCACAGTTCCCTGCCCCTAAGGAGATATTAAGGCCAGCTTTTAGAAATGCAGATTTGGTAATCCATTCAAGACAGGATATTTTGAACAAAGGCAGAATTAGGTAGAATGGCAGGATCAGCTCAAGATCCAAACCAGGAAAGCCATTCAGACACAATAGGAATGGCCCAACAATGTTTCGGGACACAAGCTTCCCCATTGCATCATGTCAGAAAGTTCAGGTTTCAATCAAACTTCATTCAGACAACCTAAATTTTTTTTAGCTATGACCCCTGCATAGCCCACCCCCCTCCCCAGGAGTCTGACAACCAATAGAATACATTTCTTGCACAGGAACAGGAAGCTCAAGGGCAAGGGCCCAAGAGAGGGTATAAATACCTCTCCCTCTCTCAACTCCATGTGGTCAGCTGCCCAGGACCTCAAACCCATGTGGTCCTGTCATCAATAAACCATCTTTCCAATCAGCCTCCATGTTTCCAGTGTCTTTCTCCCCACTTGGAACTGAGCCAGATGGATATTTCTTCTAACATTATAAAGGGTGGGAGCTGAGGCAGAAAAGGCTCTGCTCCTGGGTCCCACCAGATGACCTTCCCTAATAGGTGAGTGAGCAAATGGATTAGGAGACCCCAAAATCAGTGCCATGAATTCTGCTGAGGAAGTAGCAATGCTTCAACTCTGCCTTCTAGAATCATTGGCATCCTTAGGTGATGCTTTCACCTGAAACAGCTGGTTTTGGGTCACCTTCTTCACGAATCATCATCCTGCAGAAGGACACACTTCTTCAACCTTCCAAAGAGCCCTCTGCTTTGGGAGATGATCTTCTCTGAAATAACAGAACAACAGAACAGCAGATTTGGAAGGGAACTTGGAGGTCTTCTAGTCCAATCCCTTGCTCAATCACAGTTCCTCTGAGATTGGAGGAGCTGAGAATGCACTATCTGGAGGACAGAAGGACAAGCAGGGCACGATTGAAACTTTAATACCTTAATAAATATATCCAGGGTGTTTATAAGGATCTAGAATGCAATATTTTCAATGTTAAGCAGAAATGAAGGACACAAAGGGCATCACCTCAAACAGACAGGAGGGAAGTTCGAAAGTTATGCTAGAAAGTTGGACTTCATAGAAAGAGTAGCAGAAGCTTGGAACCAACTTCCACCAGAGGTGGTGGGTCAATTCTAAATAACCGAGTTTAAACATGCTTGGGATAAACACAGGTCCCTCAGGCAACAAAAATTAAAAAATAAAATGAATATAATACATAAATTAAAAAGAAAACAAACAGCAACCCTCAAAGGGCAGATTGAGTTCTTCAAGGAAAAAACAGTCCAGTTGAACTTTTGAAAACGCACCTTTGAGACTTCTGAAAGGACACTTTGGTCAAAGCTGTTTCCAATCCAAGCTCCAGGAAGGATAAAAAAAGCTGGATTGTTGGTGGCTCAACCTGTGGCTCCCTTAGGGAGAAGTAGGTCTTTGACATGTCTGAGACCCCCCTAAGTGGAGATTGCCAGGTGGACTCAGATATCTAGGAATTCTTGGCTCCTCACCACTTCACTTGCCCTCCCAAGAACAGATCCCTCCCTGCCAAAGCCTCCCCACAATGATTAGGAAGATCTTTGAAGACCACAAACTGTCTCACCTTGGCTGCTTATCTCACCTGTTGAAGACAAGCTGTGGTCGAAGGAGAATCATGCTGTCCCAAAGTTCTCTCAAGACAGGTTTAGGTGCAATGAGACTGGGGGTGCCT
Source organism: Arizona elegans (assembly GCA_022577455.1). NCBI lineage: Eukaryota > Metazoa > Chordata > Lepidosauria > Squamata > Colubridae > Arizona > Arizona elegans. Next base: position 90,176,508 of record JAKOOJ010000007.1, on the reverse strand, counting down.
CATCCGCAGCAAGAAGGGAGATGTCTAGAAGCTCATTCTCACAACAGAAGCAATCCTCATAGTTTGTGCATTATCCGTGAGAGGTGGTGCCCACGGGGGAAAATGTACCTTGGTTAGTTAGAAGGACAGGGAGAAGGGACCCTCTGGGGCAAAACTCACATCTGGGGCTTGTTAGCTGGCACAGGGTTCATTTAGTTGTACCAGGGCTGGGGGACGCAGCGGAAGGAAGAGAGCAAAACTGACTAGCTTCGTTCTACCTTGAAACGTAGCTAGTCAGGAAGAGAAATCAGAATTCAGTTCTCTTTGTAGTTTGTAGCTGGTGTTCTAGAAATGAATCCAAGGGCATTTTATATAATGCAAGATATTTAAATCCCTCCCTCCCTCCCTCCTGTGGGCTGGATATGTCAAGTGCTGGCCACGCCCACCCCTGGTTTAGTGAAGGGGAAAAATTGTGATACGTCACATGATGTGTCACCACAAGTTTGACACCCCTACCCTACACCATTTCAGACAAATGGTTGTCCAGTATGTTCTTAAAAACCTCCAATGATGGACCACCCATAACATCTGAATGCAAGCCATCTGAAGATTAGAGGTTGAAAGATGAATTTAATATGTATGTTTAAATAATATGGTGGGTGATGTTAGGATGGATTATATTATAACACAATATGTGTATTATATTAGGATTAGTAAAGAAGGCCTGACTAGATAGAATAAATGAAATAATTAAATGGAAAGACTAGATTGGAAAGATGGTACTATTATGTAAGCTTAAATAATATTGTAATTGGCATTAGAATGGTATATTGAAATATTGAATAATTAAACAATGAAAAATTATATCTTAATACAAATATTAATATCAGGAGTATATGAACTTAACCAATGTAACAAATACTATTGATGAAAGTGTTGTTATTTGTATCACAATGAAGGATACCCAGATGCCATACTGTTCACATATTGATGTTGATGTATGTATAAAAATAAAATAAAAAATGTATAACAACAAAAAAAAAGATCTATTGTCTATTCATATTAGCTTAGTGTTGTCACAAATTTTTTTAGCTGTGTCTAAGATTTAGGGGTTCCCAAATTCTAATATTGTTTTTTTAAAAAAAATGTTACTTCTTTACTGGAAGAGCTGGAAGAAAGAAACACACGAGAACAGTGTGTGTTCAGAAAGACAGAAAGACAAAACCCACATGCATGTACAGACATATCTGGATAAAGCCCACTCCCACCCAACCCCCTGAAAACCAGAACTCTCCTTGTTGATTTCTTATTTCTTAGGGAAGAAAAAGAGAGAAGGAAACAGAGGAAGAGAATTCCTCCTCGCCTCGACTTCGCTGGCCAGGCAGATTTTTCAGAGTTTAAAAGAGTTTCTCAGTTCAGGAAGTTGTTTTGTCCAAATCCAGGAGTCTCTTTACTACCTGTACTGAGGTGGGCAGATCCCAGACCCTCCAGACAAATGGCCCATTGCTGGCTCGGGTGAAGAAACCCAGGCTAGATCCATCAGTCAGGTTAACCTCAGGGTCCCTTTGTGGTTGCCAATTGTTAGAACAAAATTCTGCTCCATTCCAAAACTGGATAAATGAGCACACAACACCTGAGGAAGAGTTTATTCGAAAGCAAAACAAGCACGCAAAAGCCAGATGAATTGGGCATGTCTAGTTTAATGAAAAGAAGGACTAGGGAAAGGACTACATGAAAGTAGCCTTCCAATATCTAAGGGGCTGCCCCAAAGAAAAGGGGATCAACCTCTTCTCCAAAGCATCTGAAGGTAGGACGAGAAGCAACAGATGGAAACTCATCAAGGAGAGAAGCAACCTGGAACTAAGGAGAAACTTCCTAACAGTGAGAATGATTCATCAGTGGAACAGCTTGCCACCAGAAGTTGTGGGTGCTCCATCACGGGAGGTTTTTTACAAGAGATTGGACAATCATTTGTCTGAAATGGCCTAGGATCTCCTGCCTGAGAAGGGGGTTGGACTAGAAGACCTCCCAGGTCCCTTCCAACTCTGTTATTTTGTTATTCTGTTAGGTGGAAAGAATCCCTCAGCAGTGGACTCTCTTCTCCCCAAATGTGGAAGCAACATAGGTAGAGGGAGAGCTGAGTGTGTTAGATCAGCGCAGGAATGGAAGACGTGACCAGCTCGTTACATAAGTAACTTTTATTAAGAACAGCAACAGCAACAGTAGCAAGACTGCCGTGCGCTGCCGGAGCTCTCCTTATATTCGCTCCGGCAGACGCACCACCCCCTGACAGGGATTCAAACTTTCCCGCCTGGTGGCTGGCAACCAATCCGGGCGGATGTCCTTATAAGGACATAACACTCCTCCCCCCTAGTCCAATGAAAAAAAGTTCAGTGTTCGTCAATAAACGTGATGTAGTCCTGCAGGTACGTAGGACGCCTAGGCACCCTACTTGACCTGCGCAGTCTCATTTCTCCCGTGTCCCCGCCCTGGACGGACAGGGTTCCTGTGGCTCCTGGATCCTTCCCCGGAACCGGGCTCGGTTCAGCTGGCGAGTGTGCGGGGTCACCCTCAGCGCCTCCGGCCGGACTGCAGACCTTGGATGGCTGGTTCTGGTGGTCTTCCTCCTGGCCTGTGGATCTTTCGCCTCGGCGGTGCTGTTCGGTTCCGGCCCGGGAAGAGCGTCTGAGTCTCGGTAAGACCCCGGCTGTCACTTGCTCTTCCTCGGTCTCCCGGTGGCTGCGGTTCTGCTGTGGCCCGGCCCGCTGTGGTCTGGAGGGTGGTTCGGGCTGGGGCCCTTGAGTCCGGTCTGCCCGCTGTGGGTGGTGTTGGCTCGGGTAGCGGTGTCTGACCTTGCAGGGTTGGCGCAGGTCTCCTTGGCCGGGCAGGCGTTGGCCTTCCCCGTCGGGTTGGTGGTGGTCGACCTGGTTGGGTTGTCGTTGTGGGGATACCTCCTCGGGTCGGTGGAGGTCTCCCCTGCCGGGGTGGCGCAAACCTCCCTGGCCGGGTTGTTGTCGGCTTTCCCTTCCCCCTAGTCCCTGGTCTACCGCCGGTTGGTGGTTGGGGTCGTCTGGGTTGGGTTGTTGTTGCCGGGTTGTTTCTTGCGTTTGGCGGGGGTCCCTCTCGCCGGGGAGTCGTGTGCCACCCTCGCCCATGTGCTGTGGTGTGCCCATCTGCGATGGTCCCCGGTCTACTCGCCTTGCGTTGAGGTCTCCCTGGTAGGGCTGCCGTGGGTTGCCTTCACTGGTAGGGTGCGGTGCTTCCCTTCTGGGCAGGTCCTGGTCTACCTGCGGGCTGGGTCGGGGGTCCCTGGGCCTGTTGTGCCGGGTGCCCACCTGGCCGGGTTGGTGTTGCCATCCCCCGTGCGGTTGGCCCCGGTCTACCTCGCTGCACTGCCGACGTGACAGTGCCTGGTAGTGTGCTGGGCTGACCTCGTCGGGATGGCGTTGCTCTGCCTCGTAGGGGTGTGGTAGGCCTACCTCATCTGGGTATGGTAGGTCTACCTCGCTGGGGTGTTGTAGGCCTACCCCGTCTGGGTGTTGTAGGCCTCCCTCGTCAGGCTGGTTTTCGTGTGCTCCCCCCACCTTTTCCGGAGTTGGTCGATGTGACGTCTCACGACCTGTCCATCTTCCAACTCGACGGTGTAGGATTTGGGGCCGGTTGTGCTGGCAATCTTCCCTTTCAGCCACTTAGGGGAGCCGTTGAAATTCAGCGCGAAAACTGAATTTCCTTTGCTGAAGGTGCGAAGTGGCCGGCTGGCGGTTGCGGTCACTTCCGGGCTGTATTGGGGGTGCAGCCGGTCCAAGGGTGACCTCAACCTTCTGCCCATGAGGAGTTCGGCCGGGCTCTTGGGGGTGGTGGCATGCGGCGTGATGTGCTGGGTGAGGAGGAAATTGTCGATGCGTTCTTGCCAGTCTCCCGGGCCCATCTTGGTGAGGGCTTCTTTTGTGAGTCGGACCATCCGTTCCGCTTGTCCGTTTCCGGCTGGCCTGTACAGAGCGGAGAGGGCATGGCGGATGCCCAGTCCTGCCAGGAAGGACTCCATGGCCAGGGATGTGAGCTGGGGGCCGTTGTCCGAGACCAGCACGTCCGGTAGTCCGTGTGTGGCAAACAGGCGGCGCAGGGCTCGGATCGTCGCTTCTGTTGTGGTAGATGCCATGGGTACCACCTCGAGCCACTTGGAGAAGGCGTCTACCACGATGAGGAGGTGTCGCCCCTGCATCGGGCCCGCGAAGTCGATGTGGACCCTCGACCAGGGGTTGCTGGGGGTCTCCCAGTTCGTGACTTCGGATTGCGGTGGCGCGGGGCGGACTTCTTGGCACGGGTCACATCTGGAGACCCATTGTTCGATGTCTCTGTCCAGTGAGGGCCACCAGACGTAACTCCGTGCCAGGGCCTTCATGCGTACGATGCCCGGGTGCCCGTTGTGCAGTGTCTCTAGCGTCCACCGTTGCAGAGTGCTTGGGATCAGCACCCTGTCTCCCCATAGCAGACAGCCCTTTATGGTGGACAGCTCCTTCTGTTTCCTGGTGAACGGGCTGAACCTCTCTTCCGTCTGTTCCGATGGCCACCCCCTGAGGATCCAGGACCTTACTTGGCGGAGGGTGGGGTCTCTGTGTGTGTGTGCGGCCACATCTGCGGAGGAGACTGGACAGCTGGCGTCGTCATCTATGTGGAATAGATGGAGCGTGGGGGCTGGGTCTTCCACCGGGTTCTTCGATGGGCATCTACTGAGTGCGTCGGCGTTTCCTATGGCTGTGCCTGGCTGGTGCACGAGCCTATAGGAGTAGCCGGCCAGGAAGATGGCCCATCTCGTCATCCGCGGGGACATGAAGGTTGGGGTGGGTTGGTCGCCTGCGAGTAGTCCCAGGAGTGGCTTGTGGTCGGTGACTATGGTGAAACGTCTTCCGTACAGGTATTTGTGGAAGCGCTTCACTCCTGCCACGATTGCCAGGGCTTCTTTGTCCAGCTGACTGTAGTTCCACTCTGCGCCGGACATGGTTTTCGAGAAGTAGGCGATGGGGGCTTCCGTGCCGTTGGGCAGCTCGTGGCTGAGAACTGCCCCCACCCCGTATGGCGACGCGTCGCAGGTCAGCTTGATGGGGAGCATCTCGCTGTATTGGATGAGGACACTTTTGGACGTCAATAGTCCTTTGATGGCCCGGAACGCTGCTTCCTCTTCCTGGCCCCACTTCCAGGATGCGGATTTCCCCAGCAGGCGGTGGAGTGGCTCAGCAACTGTGGCTTTCTGTTTTAAGAAGATGGCGTAAAAGTTGAGCAACCCAAGGAAAGCCTGAAGCTCCGCTTTGTTTTTTGGGCTCGGCGCTTCATGGATTGCTTCCACTTTTGATTTGGTGGGGTGGATGCCTGTGCTATCAATGAGATAGCCCAGGAACTCGACTTCCTGTACTCCTATGATGCACTTGTCCCGCCTGACTCTCAAACCCTTGGCCTTGAACCGCTGCAGGACAAGCCTGAGCCTTTCAAGGAGTTGGGCTCTTGAGTCCCCGGAGATGAGCACATCGTCGAAGTAAGGCACCACCCCTGGAACGCCTTGGAGCAGGCGTTCCATCATGGATTAGAAGATGCCGGGGGCAGCGCTGACTCCAAATTGGAGGCAGTTGCATTTGAATGCCCACCTGTGCGTGACAATTGTTTGTGCCTCCGCCGTTTTTTCATCCACTGGCAATTGCTGGTAAGCCTGGGCCAGGTCCAGTTTAGCGAATATTGATCCAGATCCCAGGGAATGCAGCAGGTGTTGCACTACTGGGACTGGGTATGCGCTCTGTGCCAACGCCTTGTTGATGGTACAACGGTAGTCGGCGCAGATGCGCACAGACCTATCATGCTTCAGTGGGGTCACAATGGGGGTCTCCCATGAGGCATGATCGATCGGTTCCAGGACGCCCTGGGCGATCAGCTTATCCAGCTGTTCGTCTACTTTAGGCCGCAGGGCGAATGGGACTCGGCGGGGCTTGAGCCTAATTGGGGTGACTCCCTTGTCCAGATTGAAAGAGATTGGCCTCCCCACAAATTTCCCCAGCTTACCATCGAAGACTTCCTTGAACTCTTCGATGAGGTTGTCGAGTTCGTCCCTGCAGATTTGGTTGATGCCTTCGATTGAAAGCCCCAGCGGCTTGAACCACTCCACTCCTAGCAGGTTCGGTCGGCTGTCCTTTACGACGGTGATGGGGAGCTTGCCTTCGAACTGCTTGTAGGTGACTCGGATGTTGGCTCTTCCTAACACTCCGATGGGGTTTCCCCCAAAGTCGACGAGCTTGGAGTGTAGTGGCTTCAGCTCTCGCTTGGTGATGCTGGGTTGCAGGCGCTTCAACTGCTGCCAGTCCATGATGGAGTAGACCGAGCCCGAGTCTACCTCCATTTTGCAGGGTGCTCCCTCCACGTGGATGGTCACGTGGAACTTGGTGGCATTGTCTGAGGTCGTGTGTGTGATGGTCGTCTGGTGGACTGCTCCGCTCCGGGGGAATTCGTCGTCTCTGCGTCTGGAAGGGCCAGAGGACCGTTTGGATGATCTCTGGTAATCCTTCCGATTCTCGCGGGGACGGTGGCTGGAGGGCTCTGGGGCTGGTTCCTCAGCTCTGCAAGCTTCGGCGATGTGACCCCTTCTGTTGCAGCGTCGGCAGGTCGCATCTCTCCACTTGCAGGTTGCTCTGGCATGGTCCCCTCTGCAGCTGGCGCAGCGCTCCCCCTTGTAGTTCCGTTGGGCGGTTTCCCGCCTTGGGGGTCTGGATACCTTGTGGACGGTGGAGTCTCCCTCTGATTCGGATCCAGCTGTGGAATCCTCTGTTGACGATTGCGCTGTGGAGCGAATCTTGTGGATTCCCTTTGCTCTGCTTACTGCGGCGGCTGCTTTCTCCGAGATTTCGGATGCGGTGGCTTCCTCCACCACATCTTTGAGCACGAGTTTCTTCCTGCTCAGGAATTTCTTTTGGAGGCCCCTGTCCCTCATGCCGAAAACCACGCGGTCAGCGATGGCGTTGTCCACGTGGTCAAACTCACAGCTGGCTGCGATCTGGCGTAGGGCGGCCACAAATTCTTTGATGGTCTCACCTTCCTTCTGATCCCTCTGATGGAAGGTGAAACAGTTCGCCACTGGTGTTCCCGTTGGGGCATAGTGGTCTTCCAGGATCTGCAGCAGGTCTGCCCATGGCACTTCCTCGATGTCTCGTGGTGCTACGAGATCGATTGCCATGTCGAGGACTTCGGAGCCACAGTTGGCCAGGAAGATGCCCTTCTTTCGGTCATCGTCGGCGTCCCTGATGTTGTTGCCTCTCAGGTATTGCCGAAATTTGACCACGTAGGATTTCCACTTGTCCTTCCCTGGGCGGAAAGGAGCAAGGGCTGGCAAAGTGACTTCAGCGGATGCCATGCCTTTGGAAATGCCTACTGTGGTTCCAGGTGCCGGAGTCTTGGTCTTGTTGGCTTGGTGCCACGAGGTTCGTCTCTTCTCTCTAGTCCTTCGTCGCCAGTGTTAGATCGGCGCAGGAATGGAAGACGTGACCAGCTCGTTACATAAGTAACTTTTATTAAGAACAGCAACAGCAACAGTAGCAAGACTGCCGTGCGCTGCCGGAGCTCTCCTTATATTCGCTCCGGTAGACGCACCACCCCCTGACAGGGATTCAAACTTTCCCGCCCGGTGGCTGGCAACCAATCCGGGCGGATGTCCTTATAAGGACATAACAGAGTGGGTTCCCACTAAGGCCTTGGATTACTAGAGGGATCTGAGGACTAGAGCATCATGGGCTATTTGTTGCCATCCAGTGGATGCTCTGATCTTTGCAGCCCTGACAGAGCAGCTAGTGAAGACACAACCTTCAGGGATCCACTCCACCACCCCATTCCCATGCCCTTTGTAGCAGGATTCTCCATACAGAGTGGGAATTGCAAACAAATCAACTTTGGGGGCAGAAAAATAGTGCTGAGGCCAAGCAGATTCCCAGCCTTCCAATTAAAATGAGACGGACATGCAAGAAAGCATCATCGCATCAGAAGATGGTTCTTCTTAAATGATATCCTCCCCCCTCCCCCTTGAATGCCAAGTCTTGTAATGCAGAAGATTTGGGGATCTTGAGCTTTGGATTTCAACAGTCTCCTGGCTCTGCAAAATAAAGGAGGCCAGTCATGCTGGAGAGAATTTATTTGACCTTCTGGCCTATGAGAACAAGCGAAGTCAGATCCAAGCTACGTAAAGCATCCATGAAGCGAAGGGGCGCAGAGCAGAGATTTTGATAGGCAGGGGGGCTTCCTTGCTTCTCCAGACTTCACCAGGTGCTTCACTCCCTCTGGAGCAGGAGAAATGTGCACTAGATTAAGCACTGGCAGAAGAACGGACGCAGGGATGCACAGTTCTCATTGTTCCAGTTCTTGTAACCTGGACAGCAAAAGATAAGTTTGGTTACTCTTTTGCAGTGACTCCCTGAGAGTCCCAGAAGATCTTTTCAGTGGCTTCTCCCTCCTTTTTTTTTTTTTTAAATTTGACTTATATGCCGCCCTTCTCTGGAGACTCAGGGCGGCTTACAATGCGTTAAGCAATAGCCTTTATTCTTTTGTATATTTATACAAAGTCAGCTTATTGCCCCCACAATCTGGGTCCTCATTTCACCTACCTTAGAAAGGATGGAAGGCTGAGTCAACCTTGAGCCTGGTGAGATTTGAACTTGCAGTAATTGCAGGCAGCTGGTGTTAATCACAATGCTATCAGTCTGCTGAGCCACCAGGCCAATTGCAGGGGGACATGAAGATACCACAGGTGGAGAACTTCATGTGTGAATGTGGGCTTTGGGTTCAGCAGGTTGCTATAAGCAAGATAATTTACTTAGCCAAGAAATCAGGATAAGGCAACCAGATTTTGCCTGTCAAGCTCTGCTCAGCCACAAGAGGGCAGCAAAGGACCTGAGATTTTGGTCGATCTCTTTTGCAGGTCAAAACTGGGTGCAGCATCGATTTCACAGTCATGAGTGTTATAAGGGCCCTTCCCACCCCATGTGCTAAGGGCATCCCTGGATGATGGGTGTGAGAACCAGTATACTTGGCTTGCAAAGCGGCCCTCAATTAGACATCATAGCTTGCACAGAAGAGCCATCGGCATGCTGTGGTTGCTCTTGTGATATGCTGGCCAAAATGTACCATTTCATAAATAGCCATTGTGGCCCTTATGTGAGAATAGCCACAGCATGCTGCCTTCTGTTCTGTTCTGTTCTGTTCTGTTCTGTTCTGTTCTGTTCTGTTCTGTTCTGTTCTGTTCTGTTATCTCTTCTCTTCTCTTCTCTTCTCTTCTCTTCTCTTCTCTTCTCTTCCCTTCCCTTCCCTTCCCTTCCCTTCCCTTCCCTTCCCTTCCCTTCCCTTCCCTTCCCTTCCCTTCCCTTCCCTTCCCTTCCCTTCCTATATGAGCCATGGTGGTGCAGTGGTTAGAGGGCAAGACTGCAGGCTACTTCTGTTGACTGCTGGCTGCCTGAAATTTGGCAGTTCAAACCTCACCAGGCTCAGGGTTGACTCAGCCTTCCATCCTTCCGAAGTGGGTAAAATGAGGACCCAGATTGTTGGAGGCAAGAGGCTGACTCTGTAAAACCGCTTAGAGAGGGGTATAAAGCCCTGTGAAGCAGTATATAAGTCTTAAGTGCTATTGCTATTGCGATTGCTGTATTCTACTCTACTCTACTCTACTCTACTCTACTCTACTCTACCCTACCCTACCCTACCCTACCCCATCCCATCCCATCCCATCCCATCCCAAATTAAGATATAGCTTGTTTATTTATTTCATTGTAAGATGATGGTCCTATAATCATTGGTACATAAATGTTGAGCTTTTGAAGGAATGATGGCTTTCATTTTTGTTTGCCAAAGGCCACCAGTTGTCAAGCGATGAGCTTTCCAAGATGCATGAAATGGTCCTCATTGTTGGAAATGCATCCTCAACTCTCCCCTTTCCCCACCTTGACTTACCTGACTCAGCCCAGAGCTCAACGCAGTTCTCGTTCGTCTGCTTGTTGTTGGGTTTTCCTGATTTCCAGGATGTGTAGCTGAGTTTGGAGGCATCACTCCACTTCCAGTCTTCTTTCTGTAATGATAGGGAAGCCACATTAGCTAATTGAGGAGTGGGCTCTGGCTCGGCAGAGCCCAGGGGCAGTTGGAGAAAAGTTGGCAGATTTCAAAGCTCAGAGCAAAGAGACAATTAAGTCTCCTTTTCTCCATCTGTAGTCGATTTCAGTTGATCTAGAACAGTTAAATAGGATTAAACTTCATAAATTCTTGGATAAGTGGATAAATTCTTAGAAAAGTGGTGTCCCAGTGGTTAGAATGTAGCATTGCAGGCTGACTCTGCCGACTGCCAGGAGTTCGTTCCTGATCAGGTCAAGGTTGACTCAACCTTCCATCCTTCCAAGGTTGGTAAAATGATTGTTGGGGGCAAGAGGCTGACTCTGAAAACCGCTTAGAGAGGGCTGTAAAACATTATGCAGAGATATACGTCTAAGTGCTATTGTTATTGCTGTAAAGGACCGCCTTTCCTATAAATATTACCAATCTCTCTGTCTCAAATTGTAGATACCACAAGTGCTGTTTCTATGCCAGGGGTGGAAAGCTCCCGGTTCGGACCGTGTCGCCCGATCCGGTAGCGATGGCAGTGAGTGATTCAGAGAACCGGTAGCAAAAATGCTTGCCCCCCACCCCATGCCCAGCTGAGCCGCGCGATCATCAGAGGCTGTTTTTTTTACTTTTAAAAGCATTTTTTCTACAATCTGTTCGGCTAAAAAAATGCTTTTAGAAGTTAAAAAAAAAGCCTCTGATGATCGCGCGGCTCAGCTGGGATCGTCAGAAGCTTCTAAAAGCTTTTTTTCTGCTTTTAAAAGCAGGAAAAAAAATGCCTTTAAAAGCCTCTGGCGATCCCAGCTGAGTTGCCTGATCGTCAGAGGCTTCTAAAAGCATTTTTTTCTCAACCTCTTAAAGTTGTAGAAAAAATGCTTTTAAAAGTAAAAAAAAAAGAAAAGTTGGCCATGCCCACCCAATCACATTACACTCCATGCCCCCAACCAAGCTCACCCACAGAACTGGTAGTAACAAATTTTAGATTTCACCCCTGTTCTATGCTCTATGGGTATATAAGTCTAAATGCTCTTGTTAAGTGTTATTAGTGACAATCAGGAGATCTAGAGAAAAAAACACCCCTGAAGAAAACTATCTGGAGCTGTTTGTGAAATCACCGGCTCAGCCTGAGAGCCATTTCGCCTGATGTCCAACATTGAGGCAGCCTGGAAGACACTTATGGATTTCAAAAAGATCAGCAAGGTCAAAATTTATGAGCCCTTGGATTGGAGTCCACCAGCAAAATTCCAGGGCTCTGGATCACTCTTGGAAACTGAAACGTATCCTGGAGATGGGGAGGGAGGGGCAGCTTTGGGTTTTTAAGCAGAAAATAACCTTTGTATTCATAAAGTCACCAGGAGCTGAGCTCAATTCCAGGGAAACTTCCTTTCTTTGTACAGTTAGTCCTCGACTTACAACACTTCATTTAGTGACTGTTCAAAGTTAGAACAGCACTGGAAAAAGTGACTTAGGGCCATTTTTCACACCTACAATGGTTGCAGCCTCCCCATGGTCATGTGATCAAAAATCCCAACACTTGTCAACTGAGTCATATTTATGACGGCCGCCGTGTCCTGGGGTCATGTGATCCGGTTTTGCCACCTTCTGAAAGCAAAGTCAGGCGGGAAGACGGATTCACTTAACAACCATTTTACTAACTTAACAACTCCAACGAACCACTGTATAGTGTTAGAACAAAAATATAGGTGTTATTATAGATAAATATATAGAAATAAGGGAAAAAGTATTAATATCATATCATATTATATTTAAAGAGTGAACAAAGCTTAAGAACTGTATGTTTATAGGAGTACTAATATTACTCTAAAGTGACGGAAGATGTTTGGAACCAGTGATGTCATATCTATGGCCAATGTTTTTTTAATTTTGTATTATTAATAAAAAACTTTAAAAAAAAACCCAACTCCAATGATTCACTTAACAACTGTGGGAAGAAAGGTCATAAAATGGGGCAAAACACACTTAACAAAGGTCTCAACATAAATTTTGGGCTCAGTCATGGCCATAAATTGAGGACTACCTCTATATGAGAAGCATTTTTCAAGTACTGAAAACGCAACAGAGCCGAAGGTGAAAGAGGGCCGGTAATCAACATGAACAATATCTGCACAAAATAAAAGAAGAAGAAGGACAATCCTCCCAGGCCGGGCTCTGCAGTCCCTAAATGAACGGCCCACCTGAGTTTGAACGAGGATTCCCGGAAGGACTTGAGCAACAGAAAAGGACCTACATGCGATGGACGACTCAATCCAATCCAGATGTTGACCTTGAATTTCTGGGAGATGTGCACAGCCATGTCCTCTGACTCTTCCTTGCCGTCGAGGGAGGCCAGGTGGCAGCCGTGATTGTACTTCCTGCAGTACTCCTGCAAGAGAGCCACAACAGAGAAGCCACAACTTGGTCAGCAGGAAAGAAAGACGTGTTTGTGTTCACGTGTGTGGGTTTTTTTTCTTGTGCAGGTGAGGGGAAAAAAGGAAATCTTTCCCCATGGTCCTAGCCACCGTCTTGACTTTGTTGAACATCCCAAATGCCCTTGCTGGAGTCTGTAGTTCCCCAACACTTCCTGACTTCGATTCATGAGTTAAACTCAATCAATCAATCAATCAATCAATCAAAATAGAGCTGGAGGGGACCTTGGAGGTCTTCTAGTCCATCCCCCTGCTCAAGCAGGAGACCCTCTACCATTTCAGACAAGTGACTGTCCAGTCTCTTCTTAAAAACCTCCAGTGATGAAGCACCCAAAACTTCTGGTGGCAAGCTGTTCCACTGGTTAATTGTCCTCACTGTAAGGAAGTTTCTCCTTAATTCCCAGTTGCTTCTCTCCTTGATTAGTTCTATCCATTGCTTCTTGTCCTGCTCTCAGGTGCTTTGGAGAATAAGTGGACCCCCTCCTCTTCTTTGGGGCAGCCCCTCAAATATTGGAAGACTGCTCTCATGTCTCCCCTAGTCCTTCTTTTCTCTAGACTGGCCAAACCCAAATCCTGCAATGGTTCTTCAAATGTTTTAGTCTCCAGGCCTTTAATCATCTTGGTTGCTCTTCTCTGCACTTCCCCCCCCCCCCCCTCATTTTACAGGCAAGCTGGTCTGTAGATGCCAGTGAGAGATCAGGAAATCTGTGGTCTAGAAGATGGTCACTCAACCTTGAAGCTCCACAATGACCAACCAACAGATACTGCCCATGAAAGCTTACATAGTCCGCAGAATATTTGCATTCCAGACTATCCTAAAAATCATGAGCTTCACTACCTATTCATGCACTCAGCCTAGTGGCTCTCCACTTCAGCCCAACCAGAGAACTGCCTGGATTTAAATTTAGGCTCTGCCTAGACTTCTCCTCCTCCTGGGCTAGGAGATTCACAGACACACAACCAGCGCTTCGAACCTCTGCCTCTTCCCAGGTCTTTGCTTCATCGAAGACCTTGTAGCAAAAGCTACTCCTGGAGAACCATTCATGGGGACAACAGCCTCTGGCTCCTGTGTGGGAAGAGAGGAACCCCAATGAGAAGATGGCCAGAGAAGGAGGAGGAGGCAGCTCGGTCTGTAGAGAATGCTTAACCTGCTGAATTACAAACTTTTTGGATGACTGTAAATTGAAATTGACTTGGGTTCTGAGCACAGAGCCTGCATTTTTGGGTTAGCTTTGGTTAATTTCCTGGAAATTAGCAACACCATTTAGCTTTATATACCGCTTCATAGTGTTTTACATCCCTCTCTAAGTGATTTACATAATCAGCCTCTTGCCCTCAACAATCTGGTTCCTCATTTTACTGACCTCAGAAGGGCGGAAGGCTGAGTCAACCTTGAGCTGGTGATAATCGAACTGCTGGCAGAGGGCGGAATTAGCCTGCAGTACTGCTCTCTAACCACTGTGCCATCACGGCTCTTTTTGCATGTTTTGTGTTAATTTGTCACTTTGGCTGCTCTATCATTTATGTAAGCATGCCAAGCCAGAAAAAAAAGCCAGATTATGCCTGTTTGCACACTTGGAACTCTGGTGCCAACTCTGAACCTTCCTTAGCCAGTCAGACCGAGCAACAATTACCCCGCTTTAGCTCCAACCTATCTAGACTACTGCAACCTGGTTGATGTGGGGCTACCTTTGAAAGTCTCCTGAAATTGCAACTGCTGCAGAAGGCATCAGCCAAGCTATCAAGCAATGCAAAGTATGGGCCTGTCCAGAAGGATCTCCACTCTACTCCTGGATGCCCCAAAACTGCCGAACCCTAAATGGCTTAGCAGCTGATTATTTGTGGGACTCCTCCCCCTGCCCCCCACCGCCCAGCAGACGCCTCTCTTCAGGTGCCCCTCTGGTTGCTCAGCTCTTAGTCCGTAAGAAAAGGGAAGGCCAACTTCTATGAGGCTGTCATAGAGCCTGATCCCCAGGGTAAACACGGAGAGGGTCCTGTATTTTTAATGATAAATGGATGTATCCTTGGCAAGGGTTTAACTTTTAATTTATTCTGTATTTCAATTGTATTAATTTTGCTTTATTTTTTCCATTGTTGCAAACAGTTCTGAGTTTTGGAACAGAGAGATACAGTGGGGTCTAAATTGCACAATACTAAAAGAATAAAAGCAACTTCAACGAGAGGATGTTGGGGGATGAAATCAGGAAGGGATTCATATGCAAGAGTCTTTCCAAACAGGAGAGACTCTGCTTGAACTCACCACTTAGGGAGAGGGCCACAACCAGCAAGCCGAGGCTCAGAAAGGAGAATCGCCCCATGGTCTTCCTTCCTTCCCTGCAGAGAGAAGCAAAGAGGGGAGAAGGGGAAGAGAGGATGAGTTGGGTGGGGAGACCCACAGGAAGGGCCACCTCACATCCAACCTGGGACCAAGCTCACACCCACCCCCCAGTTTCTTTGGAAGTTTTGGACTCACCCAACTAGATCCCTTGGCCATGCAACATCCTTGGTGGGTCACAGTGGAACCTGTGTTACTGTGTAATGGGGAGGGGGCTTCCCTTGGAAAGCTTCTCTCTTTCTATATCCCCAATAGATCCCTTCCTCCCTGCCTGAGGGACCCTCCTACAGACCCCCAGTTGCAACCTGGATATCACCTGCAGCCCCCTGCAAGAGGTCCCTTCAGATGGCGAGAGAGAGAGAGAGAGACAGGCAGGAGCCATCTCCTGCAGGGGCCTCACCTGTCAGGTGTCCACAGGTGGGAGAGCCGCACTCACCTGTCCCTTTGCCTCCACAGGTAGCAAGTCTTCTCAGTGGCAACTCCAGGCTTCCCTCCAGCAAAGGGAATGGCGGCATTTATAGGCAAGGAAAGGCAGGAGGATGGATTTCTTTGGGTGTGTGTGGAAATTTTTGCCTAACAATCAGGATGTAGCTTTCTTGCAACAACTTTCAGCAACAGGCTAAGCACACATAAGTCGTATCCCTGGGGGTTTAATCAGATGTATTTTATGTATTTATTTAAAACATTTACATAGCTGCTCATCTTGTACTTTCCTCTGGGTGTCTACCAATCAATGATTAAACCAACATCAATAATACAGCAATGTAACAGACAGGTATCTATTAGGAGCAAAAACCTGGCACCAACGTGGGGCTTCCTTCTGCATGCTGTCCCTCGTCCAGGCCTCATCCTGTCCCGGCGCTTGTGGGAAAATCTTACTTGATTTTTGGAGGGCCAGGGGAGCAGAGGCCTGCCGAAATCCAAGGGGAAAGGAACTTCCACAGGACGGGCTGCCAGAAAAAAGCCAGACTTTCTAGAGTCCATAATATGTAATGTTCAAGGGAAGGGACTAGGAATTTGCCCTCCTAACTGATAGGATGGGTTGAGGTCTATAGGAAGAGATCGACATAAACTTGAACACTGGGACCTATCTAACAAAATGAAATTCAATGGAGAGAAAAGTAAAGTTCTACACTTAGATAAGAAAAACCAACAGCCACACATATAGACTAGGGGAAACCAGGCTTAATAGCAGTGACTGAGAGGGATTTTGAAGTCTTAGTGGACAACCAGCTAAATAAGAGCCAGCAGTGTGTGGTGGAAGCCAAAAAAGCCAATGCAATCCTAAAGTGCATTAACAGAGAGATACAATCAAGATCAAGGGAGGTACTAATACCACTCTATAAAGCCCTAGTAAGACCACACCTATAAAAAAGATATTGAGACTCTAGAAAGAGTGCAGAGAAGAGCAACCAGGATGATGAGGGGACTGGAGGCTAAAACACATGAAGAACAGTTGCAGGAACTGGGCCTGGCTAGGCTAGTGAAGAGAAGGGCCAGGGGATACAGGAGAGCAGTCTTCCAATATTTGAGGGGCTGCCAGAGAGAGGAGGGGGTCAAGCTGTTTTCCAAAGCACCTGAAGCCCAGACAAGGAATAATGGATGGAAACTGAACAAGGAGAGATTCAACCTGGAAATAAGGAGGAATTTTCTGACAGTGAGAGCAGTCAACCAATGGAACAGAAGTTGCCTTCGGAAGTTGTGGGAGCTTCATCTCTGGAAGCTTTCAAGAAGAGACTGGGCTGCCATCTGTCAGAAATGGTGTAGGGTCTCCTGCTTGTGTGAGGGGTTGGACTAGATGACCTACAAGGTCCCTTCCAACTCTGTTAATCTGTTAATCTAGATAACCTTGCTCAGTGCCATAGAAGGCTTTAAAGGTAACAACCAGCACCTTGAGTTGCACCTGAAAGGAAACTAGGAGGCAGAGCAACTCATGCCATCATGGAGTTGCATGGCCCAACCTAGGAGAAACTATCATTTTGTGCATTGCTGCATTCTGGACCAGTTGTACCTTCTGGATAGTCTTCAAGGGCAGCCTGGTGGATAGCACATTGCAGTCATCCAAACAGGAGGTGACCAAGACCTGAGTGACCATGAGCAGAGCCTCCCGGTCCAGGAAGGGAAGCAATTGGTGCACCAGACAAATGTGTGCAAAATTCTCTCTCTCCATGGTTGTCTCCCACTCCCAACTCCAGAAGCTGGCCCAGAAGGATGCTATGGTTGAATGTATTAGAAGCCACTGAAAAGTCCTGGAGGTGGAAAATAGTTGTAGCACCTCCCATCCCAAACTCTCCAAATTTGACCAATGCCATTTCAGGCTGTGTCCAGGCCTGATCACCAGGGCTTCTCCAGAAGTGGAAAAGTTTGTTCCAACCCACAGATGCTATGTGGATCTTTACCAAAGGAGAAGACAAGGTCGGTCCTGGCAGAAATTGATAGGCAAACAAAGAAAACTTTTATCACAGACCTCCACAGTTCCAACACAATTAATAAGTAAAAATCAACAATAGGAAAGCAATGACATTGTCAGCCAAAATACACCTTACACAGGAACAATAAAACTGCATAAACACAAACTGGTTATAGTGTTTGCTTTTTGATAGAGGGTATTTTGCTTCTGGGGCAATAAAAATGTGATTATCAAACGTTTTACAAGCCATGACGTGTTGCCTGCACAGTCAAAATACCTTGATTATCAGCACCTACAGGAGAAAAGCTTTGTATTTGCTTGTAGGTTCCATGAGGCCGTATGTATATATATATATATGGAGGGGGGGAGGGAGGGAGAGAGAAGATTAGGGAGGGGAGGTCAACAAAGAAAATTTAAAAATTGACACAAAAACAACAATGACATAAAAAGTCATTAAGAGGTTGCAGAAAAAAATGCTTTTAGAAGCCTCTGACGATCAGACAACTCAGCTGGGATCACCAGAGGCTTTTAAAGGCATTTTTTCCCCTACAACCTCTTCGGCTGAAGAGGTTGTAGAAAAAATGCTTTTAAAAGCCTCTGATAATCTCAGCTGAGCCGCGCAATCATCAGAGGCTTTTTTTTTTTACTTTTAAAAGCATTTTTTTCAGCCAAAGAGGTTGTATTGATGAAGTGGGCGGGGTAAGCGAGCAGCGACCAGGCTGGGGACTGGTTCGGGGGTGTGGCCAGCCCATGTTATTACGGGTTCTCCAAATTACTGCAAATTGTTACTACTGGTTCTTGTAACCGGTGCAAACCAGGAGCAACCCACCACTGGTCCTATTGTGTTGCAGATACTGGTCCATTGAGAAAGGTGGGGGGAGGCAGGAAGCTGCTTTGTCTTTAAAACATGTTTCTCCATTTCTCATCCAGGGAAATATATTCTGCCTTTTTAAATATTTCCTAGAATATTTCATTCTTCTAGGAGAGGGTGGGTGCTAACTTCCTACATCAAAATACTTAAAGCATTTTAAAACAATAAAATGAATTATCTAAAAATCACTGCCAGTTTCTGTTGGGGAAAAAAAGTGGCTTGTTCCAAATTGAACGGAGAGCATGCTGGCATTGACAGCTTGATTGCTTAAGAATATAAAACGATGAGGAACATAAAATAATGAAATAGGGAAAGTCCCCTTTAAATCCTGGGGAAGCCACAGCCAAGCGCCCTCTAGGAATCCCAGAAAAAGCAGGTCAGGGACAGTTCAGGGAGGGCGCCCCCTGCTGGTTTGCGGTTTTGTGGTTTTGTGGTTTTCCTCTTGGCTAACAAAAAAAAAAAAAAAAAAGGAGAAAGGAAAAGACTAAAAATATTCCCTACACCGAGTCAGCCAGGAAATAATCAAAACATATAGAAACATTCCACCAAAAGCAAGAACTGTTTAAATTATTGTGAAAGCTTCCCTTTTTTTTGCCGGCTTCTTTGCGAAACTGACAAATGAGCCCCAGGCGCAGAGTAAGAATCTTCCGACATGAGATACAGTTAGGAGTATTTTGTTGTGAGTAATCTTGTACAACGACACATGTAATCTTGTGCCAAAAGTGAAAAACATAATCCGTCAAGTGTGAAAACGCCAACCTTGTGAAAGAAATAACAAAGATTGATATGTTGTAATTAACCAAGAAACATTTCGGATAAAAGTCTGAGCGAACTTTTAGTCAGAGTGCTTTTACTCAGAGTGCACGTCCCAAACTATGGGGGTCCTGGAAAGGATGAGCAAAGGATGCTGGGAGTGTATGCAAAAAGATAAAAGTTAAAATCAGGGCATTAGAGAAACTAAGATTTAGACTGAATTCTATCATACCTTTGTCATTCATTATAGCTCTGCTGGAAGTAAATTCCTTGTCCATTCCGCTGTCAGATGAATAAGCCCACGACCCCTGCTTAAACTGGTGGTAAGATTTATTTTGACAGTATAATTTTGACAGTCCAGCAATTAAAAGGTACAAGGTCAGAATGCCAAATGTAGAAGACAAGAAAGAAAAACCAACTATAGACTGGGTGAAATTTGGTTTAAATGTCAGTAATTGTGAGAGGGATCTTGGAATCCTAGTGGACAATCACTTCAATATGAGCCGAGAGTGTGGGGCACAGTGAGAGCAATCAACCAATGGAACAGGTTGCCTCCAGAAGCTGTGGGGGCTCCATTACTGGAGGCTTTTCAAGAGAGGCTGGTCAACCATTTGTCTCAAATGATATAGGGTCTCCTGTTTTTGAAATTGAAATATAAATTTATTTATGCTTCATAAATTTCATAAATTTCATAAATTTATGTATAAATTGAAACATAAATTGTTTCAACTTCTACCCTCAAAATGATGCTATAGGGCACTGCACACCAGAACAACTAGACACAAGGACAATTTTTTCCCTAACGCCATCACTCTGCTAAACAAATAACTAACTCAATAATGTCAAACTATTTACTAAGACTGTATTACTATTATTCTTCTCACCCTTACTACTATCTATCTCCTCCCACTTATGACTATAACCATGTTGCTTGGATATTTACGATTTATATTGTTTTTATTTGTTTCCTAATATGATTTGCTTGCTTATTAGTAACCTATGACTATCACTAAGTGTTGTATCTTAGGATTCTTGATGAATATATTTTATTTTTCTTTTATGTACACTGAGAGCATATGCACCAAAGACAAATTCCTTGTGTGTCCAATCACACTTGGCCAATAAAGAATTCTATTTCTATTCAATTCTATTGAGCAGGGGGTTGGACTAGGAGACCTCTATTATTCTATTATTCTATATTCTATGTTTTTTTTGTCCTGTGGTGTGCATTGATCTTAGATGTGCAAATCTCTTCTTGGTGTGAAAATTTATGAGGGTTCAAGCATCAGGGAGCACTATGGCAATAAAAGATTTCCCTTATTTTGAGAGGATTCCATTTCCTGCAGAGACACGTTTAACCAATTGCAGCCCAAGTACTATATCAATGCAGGCGGAAAAAGTTTAATTGTTTATTTGTATCTTATTTTGAGGTTGTGGTTGATGTGTGACCTGGCTTGGGGGGTGGTGGGGGTTGATGTCCCAGGGGATTTTACCATTCAACAATCCTCCCACTTTGTGGAGGACCAAAGGCTCTCAGTCTCCACACAGTAATAATGGTTTCTAATGATTGTAGCAGCCATACTTTGGGTCAATTTGTGTCATCATAAGGGGTGGCTTCTTTTGATATGCAGGGGCCTGTCATTTCGGGGTGTGTGTGTGTTTGGGAGACATTTCCTGATCTGCCCTAGGCAGATGTGTGGGCATTGGACAGGGGAGCAGAAAATATTATTATTGTCCCCCAATTTTCCTTATGGAAGATGCTTGAGAAAAGAGGCTGACCTACATAGAAGAAAGCATCGTAGCATCAATGGATGGTCCTTCTTAAGAGACACCCTCCCCCCCTTTAATGCCAAGGCTTGCATTCTGGGGTCTTGCACTTTAGACCTCAACCATCTCCTGGGGCTCAAAAATAAAGGAGGCCGGTCATACCAAGACAGAATTTATTGGATCTTCTGGCCCACCAGAATGAGCAAAGTCAGATGCAAGTTACAAAAAGCATTCATGAAGCGAAGGGGTGCAGCAGAGCAGAGATTTTGGTATGCAGGGGGGCTTCCTTGATTCTCCAGGCTTCAGCAAGTGCTTCACTCACTCTGGAGCAGGCGAAGGAGCCGCTTGCACTAGTATTTGCACTGGCAGATAAAAGCACGCAAGGATGCACAGTCTTCATCGTTCCACTGCTTATGATCTGGGGGCAAAAGAGAAAGTTTGATCCCTCTTTCGAAGTGACTCATTTCACTGGCTTCTCCCTCATTGGCAGGAGGACACGAGGATACCCCAGGTGGAGAACCTCTTCTGCTAAAACAGACTTGGGGTTCAGCAGGTTGTAACCTAGATAACTAACCTAGCCAAGTCAGGACATGGCAACCAGACCTTGCCTGTCAGGTTCTGCTTAGCTACAAGAGGAGAGCAACGACCTTGAGTTTTTGGTCCATCTCTTTGGACCAAAGAGATGAAAATTGGGGGTGGGGGTGGGGCTTTGATTTCACTGTCATGGCCCCTATGGTGACCTTTTCTTAACCATGTGCTAAGGACACCCCTGGATGGGTACCAGTATATTGACTTGCAAAGAGGCCCTTCCGTTAGACATCGTAGCTTGCACAGAAGAAGCGTCCTGTGGGAATTCTGTGTTCACTTGGCCGTACTGGACTGTGTTGTGTTTGGGTTGGCCTGTGAGAACTTAGAATCCAAGGGATCAATAAATGGCCTTGATTTTTGTTCGTCAAAGGTCATCAGTTGCCAACCGTTGAATGTTCCAAGATGCATCAATAGGTCCTCATTGTTGAGGAGGACATCTTCCCCTTTCTCCCCTCCACCTTGGCTTACCGAAGTCGGCCCTGAGCTCAACGCAGAACTCTTTTTCCAACTTGTTGTTTGGCTCTCCTGGTTTCCAGGATAAGTAGTCAATGCAGGTTCTGTCTGTCCATTCCCAGACACGTTTCTGTAAGGGCAGAGAAGCCAACTGAGGAAGGTGCTCTGGTTCTGCAGGGACCATGGGCGGAGAGTTTCAAGTGGGTAATAAAAAACAGATCTCCCTCCCTCTGTCTCTTTCTCATCTATCCAGGCAATCGTAGTTGATCTGGAACAATGAAGCAGAGTTAAACTTGGTGAATGCTCGTATAGGTGAGGATCAGAAGATCCGGAGGAAAAAAATGACTCAGAAGTAAATTATCTTTAGGTGTCCATGAAGTCACCAGTTTAGCTTGAGAGCCACATTGCCTCCTGCCCAACTTGGTGACAGCCCTGGCCGATACGGGTTGATATCAGAAAGATAATTAGGCTCAAAATCAAAGAGCCCTTGTGTGGGAAACCACCAGCAAAACTCCGGAGATATAGATCAAGGGGGAAGGAATGAACCCCACCATGTTAATGGCTCACCAGAGATCCAAGAAGCTTCAGAGGCCAGTCAATGGGCCCTCAAGAGGAAGGCAGACTGAAGGGGGAGCTGAGTGTGAGAGAAGGCCTGGATGCTGAGATGGGGGACAGAGCGGGAACTGTTAAAGACAGCTGTCAGTTCTTCAACTGGGCAGGAAAGGTTAGTGAGGGGAAGGAGAGACAGGATTGGAGTAAGTAACATTTTCCAGAGGTTTTTCCCAAGGTGAGATATTTTGGCAGAGAGATCCCGACCTTCTTAGAGACTTAGACTAAGTTTATTGTCACTTTGAATGTACACTAATTGGCATACACTAAAATGAAATTTCATTACATACAGCTCTCAAAGGGACTCCACCTCCAATATACACTACACAATCATGACAAAATGAATAAATAAATACAAAATTATGCACGTACCCACATATATTACATGACAAGGTGAAACAACACAGTCTAGTTTAGATCTATGGGAGGATCCTTCAAAAAGCTCTGTAAAAGGGATTGATAAATGTGAACGATAGAAAGGACCCACCTTCTGGTCATAATTCAGTCCAATCCAGACATTGTCCTTCTTTGTGAGATAGTCAGAGATGTACTCGGCCAAGTCAGCTGACTCTGCCATATTGTGGATGGAGGCGAGGTGGCAGCCTGGCTTGTGTTTCCTGCAGAACATCTGGGAAGAGCAACAACAGAGAAAGACGCTTTTTCAGCAGAGAAGGAACACATTTGTGTGTTCGTGTTTGTGCATGGGAGGAAACAGGAGCGATCTGATTATATGGTCCTGGTTACCATCTTTGTTGAATCCCATAGATGTCCTTGCTGGAGTCTGCAGGTTGTAACCTGGATAACTAACCAAGTCAGGACATGGCAACCAGATCTTCTCTGTCAAGTTTAGCCACAAGAGGAGAGCAGAGAACTTGAGTTCCTGACTTTGATCCATCAGTTAAACTCAAAGGCAAGATGGTCTTAAGATGCCTGAAGATGACAGCCAGAGTTGCCAGTGTAAGATCAGAAAATCTGACATCTACAAGATAGTCACTCAACCTTGAAGCTCAACCCTACCCAACAGATATTGGCCATGAAAGCCTATACAGTACAAAGTGAGAACAATTAACCAGTGGAACTCCTTGCCTCCAGAAGTTGTGGGTGCTCCATCACTGGAGGTTTTTAAGAAGAGACTGGACAATCATTTGACTGAAATGGTATAGGGTCTCCTGCCACAACAGGGGGTTGGATTAGAAGACCTACAAGGTCCTTCCAGCTCTATTCTGAATTTGAATATGAATTTAGTCCATATGATACTTGCATTTTGGTTTATTCCAAACTTATGATCTTTGCTACCTTTTCATTTTATTTATTTATTAAATTTGTTTGCTGCCCATCTCGCCACAAGGCAACTCTTCATGTGCCCATCCAGATCTCCCTTGATGGGGCTTCAACCCAGCCAGAGGATACTTGGGTGCTTCACAAGGCTCTGCCTCGTCTTCTCCATTTGGACTAGAATATTCATGGGCACACAGCACTTCTAACCTCTGCATCCTTCCAGGTCTTCAGTTGATCGTGGACCTTGTAGCAAAACCCATTCCTGGAAAGCCAGTCATGGGGACAACAGCACCCTTTGGCACCTGTGTGGGAAGAGAGAAAGTCCAATCAGAAGATGGCCAGGAGAAAAGGAGGAGGAGGAAGAGGAGGAGACCTCTGGATCTGTAGAACATTCTTATCCTGCTAAGTTGCATACATCTTCGATGACAATAAACCAAAACTGATTTGGGTTAGATACAGGAGCTGCATTTGTAGGTTGTCCAAAGCTTTTCTTAGGGTGAACCTTGGTTAAATTCTTTGAAGCTGCATGCCTTGTGTTGACCTATCCATTTTGGATGGTTTATCATTCAGCTTATCATTCATAAATGATGGTTTATGGGTTGGATGGTTTATCATTCATAAACCATTTAGACTAGGGGATAGAAGGAAACTCATCAAATTTGCAGATGACACCAAGCTGGGTAGAATAGCCCACACTCCAGAAGATATAGGCTCAAGAAACAGATTCCCAAAGGTGCTTTTTCAGAAGGCAACTGGACTTTCTTGTTTTTTCTTTGAAGACATTTCGCTTCTTATCCAAGAAGCATCTTCAGCTCTGACTGGATGGTGGGGAAGGGAAGGATGAGTCAGTTAGAGCTGAAGATGCTTCTTGGATGAGAAGTGAAACATCTTTAAAGAAAAAACAAGAAAGTCCAGTTGCCTCCTGAAAAAAGCATCTTTGGGACAACCATGACCTGGATGACTGAGAATCTTCACTTCAAGAACACTTCAAGATACAGAAGCTCATCAGATTTGAACATTGGGCCTCATCTAACAAAATGAAATTCAGTGGTGAGAAAAATACATTTCTACATTTAGGAAAGAAAAAACCAAATGCACAGGTATAGAATAGGTGGTGTCAGGCTCCAGGGTAGTAGTAGCAAGAAGCTCTTGGACTCCTAGTGGACAATCACTTAAGTAGGAGCCAGCACAATAAGCAAAACAGAAATAAAAAGCAACTTCAGAGAGAGGATTCTCGGGGATCAAACCATAAAGGAGTCCAGAGGCAAGAGACCCGACCTCTCCAGATACGAGAGACCCTTCTCAAACTCACCACTTAGGAAGAAGGCCACGACCAGCAAGCTGAAGCTCAGAAAGATGATTCGCCCCATGGTCTTCCTTCCTTTCCTGCAGAGAGGGGAAGAAGTGGGGGAGGGGGAGCTAGGCTCACACAAAGTCCACCTCAGGAAGGAGGACCCAACATCAAACTGGGACCAAGCTGAAAGTCCCAGAATTGGTCTCACATTTTTGCATGTGACCAGCTGTTTCTCCCTCCTTGGTCATGAAACACCCTTGGTGGGTCACACTAGATTCTGCATTGCTATGTAATCAGCAGGAGGCTCCCTTAGAAAGACTCTTCTGTGGGTCTCTCTCTCCCTCCCTTCCTCTCTCTCTCTCTCTCTCTCTCTCTCTCTCTCTCTCTCTCTCTCTCTCTCTCTCTCTCTCTCTCTCTCTCTCTCTCCCAGAGATCACCCAGTTGATCCCTTGCTCCCTGCCTGAGGGACCATCCCACAGAGCCCCTTCTGGAACTTGCAGCAACTTTAAAGAGGTCCCTTCAGATGGAGAGAGACTCCCAGGAGTGATCTGATGCAAGGACCTCACCTGCCATGTTCCCCAGGTGGGAAAGCAGCACTCACCTGTCAACTCTGGGTCCTTGTCTGAGGTGTTGAAGCCCAACTAAACACCCCGAGGTGGAGATTGAAGCAGATGATCTGGCTCTGTGCAGAAGGAGGACATGGGGAGGTTCCCCTCAGCCAGGTCTTTTATATCCCCAAACCGCAAAACCCACCAAGGTGAACATCAGGGTGTCATGTGTAGCCCCCTTTCCCCATTACTGGCTTAAACCCCCACAGCAGTTAGAAACACACAGAGAGACACGTGTACATAAGTTGCTCCGAAGCTTTCATAACGTAGCTGTCATTTCAGCCAGTTGGCATGTCCTACATGCTTTGTTTAGTAATATTTGAGCAATATTTGTGAGCGTGTGGTTTTGCTCCGTCCTGCATGCATTGTGCCTAGAGCACAGTGGGAGTTACACAAAGCAAGCCATGCCTCTGGCCTCGTGTTTTCATGAGGCTTCTCCTCTGCTTAGCCCAACCATCTCACCCATGCAAAGCTATTTAATTTGTATAAAATAGCTTTGCAGGGGGCAATTAGGATGATTAAGGGCACAGAGACAAAATATGAAGAACGGTTGCAAGAGCTGGACATGGCCAGTCTAGAAAAAGAAGGACCAGGGGAGACATGATCGCAGTGTTCCAATATCTCAGGGGCTGCCCCAAGAAGGGGGAGTCAAGCCCCTGAAGGCAGGACAAGAAGCAACGGATGGAAACTAATTGAGGAGAGAAGCAACCTGGAACTGAGGAGAATTTCCTGACAGTTAGAAGAATTAATCAGTGGCATGGCTTTCCTTCAGAAGCTGTGGCTGCTTCACCACTGGACAGCCACCTGTCTGAAATGGTGTTTCTCTTCCTCTCTCCTCTTCTTCTCTCGCTCTCTCTTCTTTCTTTCTCTCTCTCTCTCTCTCATATGCACAATTTGCTCTAGATTTAAAAATCTTCATTTTCATTTTTGAACACCAAAATGCAAATGCTTCAAAGTTCTTTCACTGTGTGGTGAAACTGCACCAAGATTTTTATCAGAGCTCTGAACAATTGTGTTTCTTTAAATAATCTTAATTATGGTAGAATCTGGAGTGGAAGTGGAGATGTTTCAGCTGAGAGTCCATTCGAGGGAGGAAGAACCTGCGGTCAAACTCTTTGGTTTTTAGCTGCAGAATTTTCTACACACCCCACAAGGATATCATTTATGTCAAGTTTGTTAAAGGAATTTGTGGCCACGATCAATCAAAGAGGGCAATGACCAAGTCGTGGATAATTATCAGAACTTCAAGGGGAGATTCCAAGCGATTTTCAGAGACCCAATCCAAGCAATGACAGCAGTTACAAGGTTTGGCATCTTAAGCAAGGCCAACAGAAGAGTAAGGCTCTACCTAGCTGATTTTAAATGATTGTCAGCAGATCTTGATTGGATTGACTCAGCCTTCATTGACCAGTTCAGGCAAAGATTGCACACTCACATTCTGAGTGAGCTGGTGAGGCCAGGAATTCCACAAATCCTAGAGGAGTTACAGTATTCCAACATAGCATGCTCATAGATGGGAGATTTGCAGCAGGAACAGGTTCAATTGTGCAAGCCCAGTACTAGATCACGAGACTTACACCCTTCACCCCTACCACACCTACCACAATGATGGGACATGATCCAGGTGGAGCTCTGGCAAACCCAACAATATGTCTAAAAATGAGTTTTGTGCTGGTCTCTATCCTTCATCTGGTCAGTATGAAAAGCCATCATTTCTTAGTGGGGTTGAAGTTTGCACCTGTAATTCCAGGAAAGAAGGAGAGGGGAGGGGAGGGGAAGGGAAGGGAGGGATGGGGAGACAGGAAGGGAAGGAAAAGCAAAAAAGGGAAGGGAAGAAAGGGAAGGGAAGGGAGATATCCATACAGATCTTGGGAATAATGCTCCTATTGAAGGAGACTTTTTTGGTGTGGCTGATTTAAAGTACTTATTGGAGAACCTTAAGAGGCAAAAGTTAGACATTTCAAGAGTCTCACAAAATGGTACTTCCTCATCTCAGCATTTGTCGCAGAGGCAACCTAGTCTAACTGCTTCTTTCTGCCCTTTCAAAGCTGGAGAGGTTTGTGAATGCCTGATTTTCTTTCAGACATTGATATTTCCATGGCCACCCAGTTCAACCAAGGGGACTCTGAGTGGCAACAAAAATAAACATAGAACCTAAACCATCAATTGTATTTCATCTTAAAAAGTAACCCAGATGTGCCAAAACTGCAATCTAAAAAGAATAGATTAATATAGTGTTTGTTAAGATTAGCCACTTTAAGAAGTGTGGCCTTCAACTCCCAGAATCCCCCAAGCAGAGACTCAAATGCTTGAGGGAAGACCCTGGTCTTAACTGCCTTCATGAAAGAGTCGAGTCCATTGTAGCTCAGCAGGAAGATTGTTCTAGAGCAGGGAGGCAGCCACCGAAAATGGGCCCTTCCCAGATCCCATCAGGTGGCAATACTTAGATGAGGGGAGCTGCAGCATGGCCCCACCCCACCTGTAGCTGAGCTGGAAGGCGGAGTTAAGCTTGTCATCTCTTTAGAGTCTTTGGGTCATTGGTTCATTGGCACCTCCTGTAGGGTCTGGGGAGCCAGAGGTCGTGTCTCCCCCAGGGTGTTTGAGCTGCAAAGCAAGGACGCTACTTTCCTGAAAAGGTTCCCTCTTCCCACTGGGGACAGGTCAGCTCCAAGGCTCTTAGATCAGAGGTCAAACTCCATAGGAAATCCACAACTGGCTCCCTCTGACTGATGAAGCTGCTTGGATGAACAGCAAAATGTCTCAAACTAGCAACCAAAAATTAGTGCAGTTGCCATGACTCAACTTTCAAGCAAGGAAGCCTCTCATGTTTTTGTGGAAATCTGAAGCTGGGTTCTGAGGAATAACCTCAGCCAGTGTCTGCATTCCCACTTCCTGTTCATTTTGCTTTTGAGTGAAGCTTCTTCTTCTTCTTTTTTTTTAATGTGGTGGAAACACTGTCAGTTTCCTTATTTTATTGCTTATTTCTGATTTTGAGACTCAGAAGCCTGCAGGCAACCTATTTGCTGTGCAAATAAAGATAAAGATCAAGGAGAAATACAGGTGCAGTTTATATACACAAAACTCAGCATCTCCAGTCAGGTGAACAGAACCACTCCAAAAATAGACTTAAGCAGATATTTTATTGCTGGGCACCTGTATTACAAGAATTTCACCAGACTGTTTGCATTCCCTCAGGAAAAGGTAAATATAGAGCTTAGGGTTTCCCATGAAATGTTATCTCCCCTGAATTGAATGGTGGAGAGGCCCCCTTCCCTTCAGCCAGTGGTCCCATCACCTCCCCCTGGGCTTTGATCTAGGATCAAGATGAAAAATAAGGAAGGACCAGAAAGCCACCAGGATTTCTCCACAAGGAGCAACATTATGACCTAGCAGAAATTAATATGCAAAGAAGGAAAAGTCTTATCACACACCTCCATTGTGGTGCAGTCCACTCATGTAAAAATCCATTCAAAAAAATCTGCCTGGTCAGAAAGCCAAACAGTCATTACCAATAAAGGAGGATATTTGTAGCTCAGGGTTGAAATGTGGGCTCCTCGGTGCTCTGTGCATTTGCTGGTTTTCTTGTAGATGCTTTCTTTGCTTTTTCTTCCAGTCATCCACCTAGGTAATTTACATTTGGTGCAGGTGTAATTTGGTTCCTCTGTGGGCACGAATGCTTGCATGGCCCATTGTTTGCAAATCACTATGGTGCTCGTGTGTTTTTCCACAACTATGTCATTCTTCATGCAACTGGAAGCAGGATGCTCCGTCCCATATTTGGATAGACCAGGTTGCCCTGATAGACCGGTCTCACCGGAAAAGACACTTAATCTCCCCCCTGGTGTAGCTGACAAAGCGAGGAGAGCTCGTGGCTTAGAGGTTAATACATCTACCTAATGTAGCCCAGGTTCTAATCCCAGAAGGGCATGGCTAGCTGACGAGAGCTAAATAGCTTGAAATAGATCTATACTCGTCTCCCTTTATTTCTTTGTTGGTAAATATAAATTCTTCATGCAATCGCTCCCAGGAGTTCCAAGGCTCCCCCCTCCCGCTTTTCCTGTTTCCCTTTTTAAAAACAATCCTTCCAAGGCGGTAATCTTTGGTTCCCTTCATTCTTTTAAAAATTAAAAAAATATTAAAAAAAACCTCAATCTGCAAAAAAGAGGATTTGCAGACCTACGTTTGGAGTTAATGTAGAAAGGACTGAGAAAAAAAGGAAGTCCGGGCTTCCTTATTTTTTCTTTGCTAGAATTCGAGAAATGATTTGAGATACCAAAAGGGGAAAAGTAGCCACCAAGCCCCCTCTTTCCACAAAGTCTTTTTTGCCTGCCATTTGGGCTGATGACCACTGAGTATCCCAAGCAGACATCAGAAAAAAGAGCACAGAATGGAGCAGAAAAATATATATACATTTTTTCCTTTCTTCTGTTTCGCCTTTTTTTGTGAGGGTGAGGAGGGGAAGTAGAGCCACCACCTCCTCCTCCTCCTCCTCCTCCTCCTCCTCCTCCTCCTCTTCCTCCTCCTCCTCCTCCTCCTCCTCCTCCTCCTCCTCCTCCTCCTCCTCCTCCTCCTCCTCCTCCTCCTCCTCCTCCCCTCTCCAAATCCCACTCCCTTCTAACCCGGATGGTGTTACCTAATTGAGTCACGATTTGGTTTTGTCTCTTAATCGGGGCAACTGAATGGAGCTCAGTGTTTACTGTCCAAATGCCCTTCCTGTCACCAATTCAGAATTCACAGCTGATATTTACTCATTGTGCCCAGAGAGAGAAATACCTGTCGCTACCTAGGATTGAACTCACAGCCTCCTGATTGTGAGGCGAGAGCTCCACCTCTAGGTCACTGCACCATTCTAGTTGGGTCATGAAATGTCTGCAAGAAAAGAACAAAGCTCAGAGAGCACCAAGGGCCCCGCAGTCCTCCTCCTCCCCCCTGCCAATTCCCCTTCCTTCTAGCGCTGATGATGTTTCCTAGTTGGGTCATATCTACAAGAAAACAACCTAGCTGAGAGAGCGAAGGCCCCCAATGCCTTCAAAGGCCAGGTGAAAAGAATCCCTCAGAAGTGGGGCTCTTCTCCCCAGATATGGAAGCAACACAGGCTGCCAGCAGAGGGAGAGCTGGGGGGGTTCCCGCTAAGACCTTGGACTGCCAGAGAGGGCGCTGTGGGCTAGAGGCATCACAGGCTCTTTGACGCCATCCAGAGGGGGTTCACATCCTTGCAACCCTGACAGAGTAGTCTAGCACAGCCCAGGCCTTCAGGGACCCTCTCCACCGTCCCACCCCAATGCCTTTCCCAGAAGAGTGGGGATCCCGTGCCTGTCACCTTTGGTGGCAGTAAAATGGTGCAGAAGCCCAACAGATTCTCAACCCTCCAATGAAAATGAGGTGGACGTGCAAGAAAGCATGAAAGCATCAATGGATGGTCCTTCTTAAGAGATATTGAGAATCTATACAGATTTTTAAAAGATAAAGCCGAGCCTGAAGGAAATTCAGAGGTCTTAAAGCTTTGGACCTCAATCGTCTCCAAAATAAACAAGGCCAGTCATGCTAAAGCAGAATTTATTTGACTTTCTGCCCCATCAAGAGCAGCAAGGCCAGATCAAAGCTACAGAAAGCATCCATGAAGTGAAGGGGTGCAGAGCCGAGATTTTTGGCAGAGCTTCGTTGCTTCTCCAGACGTCACCAGGTGCTTCTCGGGAGCAAGAAAAGGAGAGATTTGCACTACAATCTGCACTGGCAGAGGAAACGATGAAGGGACTCACAAGGTACATCATTCCATTTGAGAAATTCTGGACAGCAAAACAGAAAGTTTCATTTTCAGTTTGGACCAACCTTCCAATTTGTTTGCCCTGCACACCCAACTGATCCTCACAACGCAAGTGAGTTGGGAGTGAACTCTTACGCTTTGTTTCCCAGTTTTTAAGGCAAAGAGGATTGGCCCCTGGGCTATCCAGGGGTTTCTTTTAGCAAGGGTCTTTTGGAGAGTCTTCTTCAAAAGGAAGAAGAAAGTTCTTGGTTGAGAAGAAGACTTCCTGCCCAGGAGAAGAGGAAGGTAAGATGGAGTGAAGGTTCCTGTCTGTTACAATAATGACCTTCAAGAAGTAGCTTAAGGTGGAGATGGTTGGTTTAATTATGGGGCTGTAATAATTAAGTTTGGGTTTTTGAAGAAGTGGTGAATTCCATGTTTGTTTATTGCATGGCCGTTTGGTTTGGCTTTAGAGAGGGTTAGGCTGTGAGAGCTTAGAATCCAAGGAGGTCAACAAAGGTCATCACTGGCCAGCTGGTGGGTGTCCCAAGATGGATGAAATAAGTCCTGATTGTTGAAAGTGCATCTTCACTACCCTCCCCTTCACCTTGGCTTACCTGTCTTGGCCAAGAGCTCAACACAGTACTCTTTGTTATGTTCGTTGTTGGGCTCTCCTGGATTCCAGGAGAAGTAGTTAGTGCTGGATCTGTCTGACCACTCCCAGACGCGTTTCTGGAATGACAGGGAAACCATGTTAGCCGATGGAGAAGGGGGATCTCTCTCTACATGGCCCAGGAGATGAAAAATTGGAAAGGGGCAAATCTCTCTCTCTCTCTCTGTGTGTGTGTCTCTCTCTGTCTCTCTGCATGTCTCTCTCTCTCCTCAGTTGATCTGGAACAGCTAACCAGGGTTAAAATTGGTGAATGTTTTTTTTAAAATATTTTTTACTGGTTTCTCTTTACATTCCATATGTGCTTAATGTTTTATAGGTATGTTCTGAAACATGTCCGCTAAATGTTGGAAATGCAATCAGATACCGGGCTCTTATTGTCATATGTGGTGGACATGCCCAATGGGAAAAAAAATCTGGACGAAAATACATACATGGTTAGAAAAAAGGATAAAGCAACAAATAGACCCGTGATGGTGAACCTATGGCACGCGTGAGCCCTCTTTGTGGGCAGGCAAGCCATCACCAGGGGCTCTTCTGGTTTCCATGCACACCGACCAGCTGTTCTTCATGAATGCTGGAGTGCCGGAAACCTAAAGACCAGGTGGCGAGGGCACGCATGCACACCGTCTACCTGGTCTTTGGGTTTCCGGCACATTCCTTCTTTTGCACTTGGTGCTGAAAAGGTGCCATCACTGATATAGACTTAAAGCCAGAAATATTTCTGTTAGGTATAATACTTGAAACTTATAATAAAGGGGATACATATCTAATACTACATGTGCTGAGAGCATTGAGAATTGTAATTGCACAATTGTAATTGTGATGAAAATATAATCCGAAAAATATTAGATTGTGCAGAGATGGATAGATTGACATTAAAAATAAAAGACAAGGAAGAAACAGAATATTTTACAACTTGGGACTCATTATATGAGTGGTTAGATAAAAGAGGTAGAAATTAGAAGATAAAAGACTATTGTTATGTTAAAAAATGATGAAAGACTATTATTATATAATAGCAAGCATTATTATTATTTCTATTATTATGATTATTATTACTATTATTACTAGCACAACTATTATTTTGTAAAAGTAAATGGACTGAGACAATACACTGTTGACTAAGCATTTGTGTATATTAAAGGAAAAAATGTATTTAAAAAATGTTTTATAGGTGGCACTTTAAACTCAGCGTTAATTTGTCCATTTCTGCACAGTTCATGACCTTTTGTATGACCAGTTTCTCTGCGGGTGTACATGGCTGTTTCCAACATTGAGCCTAGGCAATCCCGGCAGCCGCTAATATGTGTAGTACTAGCTATTTTGTGCCCTTCACACACACATATATATATTTTGAAGATCCCCAATAGGAAGAGTTCCAGTTCTAAGTCTAATTGTTCATTAGTAATTTCTTGTAGCCAATCTTAAATAAAATGTAAATTTTAGTAATATTTTTTTTGTCTGGTCCTAATAAAATTTTGTCTAGTTGTTGTGGTTTAAGATATATTCCATAATCTTTTATATCTTGTTTATATCGGTTTTGTAACTGGAGATAAGCCCACCAGTCAACTCGTAGTCCTTGTCCTTGGAGGTCCTGTAATGTTTTTAACTTTCCATGGTTATCTAATAGGTCTTTATATTTTTAACAGCATGTTTTAACAGCAGCAAGAATTGTATTTGCCCAACATTGGAAAAGCGAGGAAACACCTACGGAAGAAGATAGAATTGAAAAAATATTGGACTGTGCAGAAATGGGCAGATGAACACTGGAGTGTTACACAGAGTGTCTGGAGAGGTGGCAATCAGGAGATCCAGAGAAAAGATACCCCAGAAGAAACCTACCTGGAGGTGTCCAGACAGTCGACACTGACTGATCTCAGGAAGATCAAGAGGGTCAAAGTCAATGAGTCCTTGGGTGGGAGACCACCAAGAGAACCCTGGAGCTATAGGGGAGACTGAAAAGCCCCCTGGGAATTTGTGGGGGGGAGCCTACTTCTGTGTTATTGCCAGAAATTGACATTTCTATTCTTAAAGTCACCAGGAACTGATCTCGGTTCCAGGAAAACTTCCAGCATTTTTCAGGAATTGAAAATGCAACAGAGCCCAAGATGGAAGCCTGCCGGTAAGAGACACGAGCCATTTCTGCATAAAATAAAAAAGGGGGTAAAGAAAGAACAGCCCTCCCAGGCCCAGGCCCTGCAGTCCCCAAGTCCCTGGCCCATCAGAGTTTCAACAAGGATCAGAGGCCATTCAATGCTCTAAAGAGAGGAAAGCAGGAGGAGGCTTTGAAGGAGGCTCTGAGTGCGTGAGAACATCCTAATCCCGAGGTGAATTTGGGATAAAATCCCTCCCTTTGGGACTTTAAAGGCAGCAGTCAGTTCTTCAGATGGGCAGGAAGGGTTGGTGAGGGGGCAGGAGAAACAGGCAAGAGTTTTTACCAGACAGATCCTTACCTCCCATTGGAGATCCTTCAAAAAGCCCCTTAGGAACAATAACAGATGAATTGAAACAATATTCCCAATGGAAAGGGACCTACTTTCTGTGGATCATTCAGTCCAATCCAGACATTTCCATCACTTTTCATGTAGTCGGAGATGTACTCAGCCAAGTCAGCTGCCTCTTCCTTGCTATGGATGGAGGCGAGGTGGCAACCTGGCTTGAATTTCCTGCAGAACATCTGGGAGAGAGCGACAACAGGAGAAGTCATTTGTTCAGCAGAGAAGAACCATTTGTGTGTATGTGTGTGTGTCCATTTGAGAAAAGAGCATTGCCACCAGATGGTTCTAGCCACCCTCTTCACTCTGTTGAGCATCACGGATGTCTTGGCTAGTGTGTGCAGCTCTTGAATAGTTCCTTGCTTAAATTCATGATTCATTTCTTTATAATCTGTGATCGCCATCACTTAAGAGGCAAGGAGATCTGAAGATGCCATCCATGTTGCCAATGAAACTTCAGGAGATCTGTTGTCTACAAGATGGTCACTCAACCTTGAAGCTCAACACTGCTCAACAGGTATGGGTCACGAAAGCCTAAACCAGTGTATAGTCCATAGAATATCTGCATCCCAGACTATCCTAAAATCATGACCTTTGCTATCTTTTCATGCACCCAGCTTAGTGGCCCTCCACTTCATCCCAGCCAGAGTGGACTTGGGGACAATGCAAGGCTCCCCCTAGGCCTCACCTCTTCCTGGGCTAAGGGATTCACAGACACACAACACTTCTAACCTCTGCACTTCTCCAGGTCTTGAGTTCATCATTGACCTTGTAGCAAAACCCATTCATGGGCAGCCAATCATTGGGACAACAACAGCCTTTCACTCCTATGGGGGAAGAGAGAAAGCCCAATGAGAAGATGGTCAGGAGAAAAGGGGGAGGAGACAGCTGGGTCTGCAGAACATTCTTGACCTGTTGGGTTGCAAACATCTTTGATGGCAATAAATTGAAACTGAAAATTTCAAATAGAACAGCTGTATTTGCAGAATGTCCAACAACTGGGTAGGTTTAGCCTTGGTTTAGTTCCTTGAAGCTTCATGTCTTGTGTGAATCTGTCCCTTTTCATTGATTTATCATTCAGTGAACTCTGCTAAGTCAGAGAATGGATTCTTTCAAGAGCCAGTTGTTGAGTGGGACAAAGTACAGGGATTCCATGGGTCAGTTCTGGAGGATCTGCGGTTGCCTCTTGGATGACCCATAACTACTCAGGGGGATTCAGGGGTGATTATTTGTAGGCTGCCCCCTGCAAGGAGTGGGAGGCACTCAATGTTTCATGATAAAAGCATGGATCTTTTGCTAAGATTTCAACTATGGTATTAATTTTGCTTTGTATCCTTGCAATCAGCCCTGAATCTTGGAGCAGAGAGAGATAGGGTGAGATCTAAATTGCACAATAAGCCAAACAGAAATAAAAGCATTTTGGGGGCGCAGATTCTAGGGGGTCAAATCAGGAGGAGGTTCAGAGGCAAGAGTTTTGATCTCTCTGGACACCAGAGACCCTGCTGGAACTCACCACTTAGGGAAAGGGCCACAACCAGCAAGCTGAGGCTCACAAAGATGAATTGCCCCATGGTCTTCCTTCCTTTGCTGCAGAGAAGAACAAAGAGGGAAGAAGTGAGGGGGGGGTGGAACTAGGCACATGGTAAGACCCCATCAGGAAGAGTGACCCAAATTCCAACCCAGGATGAAGCTGGGAGTCCCATAGTTTGTCTCACAATTTTGCTCTAGCTCAACTGGGACCCATTTCCCCTTCCTTGGTCATGCAACAGCCTTGATGAGTCACAGTGGATTCTGCAATGGCATACAATGGTCAGGGGCCTCCTATAAGTCTGTCTTTCTCTCCCACAGAGATCCCCAATAGATCTGTTCCTCCCTGCCTGAGGGGCCCTTCAGCAGATCCCTTGCTGGAACCTGGGCATTGCCTGCAGCAACTTTAAAGAGGTCCCTTCAGATGGAGAGAGACTCCCAGGAGTGATCTGATGCAAGGACCTCACCTGCCATGTTGCCCAGGTGGGAAAGCAGCACTCACCTGTCAACTCTGGGTCCTTATCTGAGGTGTTGAAGCCCAACTAAACACCCCGAGGTGGAGATTGAAGCAGATGATCTGGCTCTGTGCAGAAGGAGGACATGGGGAGGTTCCCCTCAGCCAGGTCTTTTATATCCCCAAACCGCAAAACCCACCAAGGTGAACATCAGGGTGTCATGTGTGGCCCCCTTTCCCCATTACTGGCTTAAACCCCCACAGCAGTTAGAAACACACACAGAGACACGTGTACATAGGTTGCTCCGAAGCTTTCATAACGTAGCTGTCATTTCAGCCAGTTGGCATGTCCTACATGCTTTGTTTAGTAATATTTGAGCAATATTTGTGAGCGTGTGGTTTTGCTCCGTCCTGCATGCATTGTGCCTAGAGCACAGTGGGAGTTACACAAAGCAAGCCATGCCTCTGGCCTCGTGTTTTCATGAGGCTTCTCCTCTGCTTAGCCCATCTATCTCATCCATGCATTCCCATGCAAAGCTATTTAATTGACATGCTCAGCAAAGCTGATTAATGCTTTTGGTTGCAGGCTTAGTTTTCCCTAATCACATTTGGCTCCTTGGATAGCAAGTCTCCTGCCGAAGCGAGTGGAGGAATTTATAGGCAAAGGCAACACAAGGCAAGGGGGTAAATTTCTTTTGGGGGGGGTTGGTGAAGGGAGAGAGAAAGTCTTGTGTTTCAGAAGGGAGTTTTGGTCTAAAAACCTGGAAGTAGCTTATTTGCAGAAAATATCTATCAACAGGCCAAAGACTCAAAACGTGACTCCCTGGAGTTGAATTAGATTCTATTCATTTAAAACATTTATGTAGCTGCCCATCTTATATTGAGCTCCAGGCAGGGCCGTCTTAACACCATTATGGGCCCCGGCAAAGCAGTGTACGACAACTACTCACAGGAATAAAAACGTAAATGGTCGATAAAATGACATATATATTTATTTTATTGGCACTTCCAACAAAATCGGCATTGAAACACTAAAAACATGCTGTGCAGCAACAATTAACAATGTGATCAACATTTGAACAATA
This sequence comes from Arizona elegans, assembly GCA_022577455.1. Taxonomy (NCBI): domain Eukaryota; kingdom Metazoa; phylum Chordata; class Lepidosauria; order Squamata; family Colubridae; genus Arizona; species Arizona elegans. Next base: position 90,139,050 of record JAKOOJ010000007.1, on the reverse strand, counting down.
CACGAGGCTTGAAAAACACAATAGTACTCAGTAAGCCACACCGTTGCTGTATTTATATGCTACAAGGTGCATTGAAGGGTTAACCTACACAGATGAGCTCGTGGGGCCCATCAGGCGTTAAGGCAGCCCTGACTCCAGGTGGCTCCCAATCAACAATTAAGCAACACCAATAACAAAGAACAGGGGCTCAGTGTCCAAGCAGGTGAAATCCAGGTGAAGCCCCATCCCCTGCTCCTTCCAACCTTTATGCAGATAAATACTTACAAACAAACAAATGAACAGAACAAAAACTCCTTCATGGCTTCATATTGTCAGAATAACAAAAGCACCTCTTGTGTTTGCATGGAATCTATCACAGCCTTGGAAGGACACAGGAATTCATCCTCTTTACTTTTCAGCTAAGAGAAAGAAATGGCTCATGTGGAATTCCGGAGAAAACGGGATATTCTACTACTTATAAGGGGGTGGATTTCTGTTGGAGGTGGGTGAAGGGAAAGAGAAATTCGTTTATTTTAGAAAGTCGTTTTGGTTTAAAAAACAGGAAGTAACTTCTTTGGCACATCAACAGGCCAAAGACACACAACTTCTTGGAGGTGAATCAGATTCTGTTTATTTATTCATTTAGTTAAAACATTTATATAGCTGCCCATAGGATATTGAACTTTGGGGGTCTCCCAAATAATATTTCAACCTAGAAACAAGGATAAATTTTCTGAGAGTGAGAACAATCAACAATTAACGAAGGTCTGAGACCGAGGGAGGCAACTGTTCCTCAGACGGCCGGCTGTGAATCCCTCCTTGTGAAATGGGGTCACGGGGTTCAGATGGGTTTGCTGATCACGTACCTGGCTCCCTGCCATGTGGCAGCAGCCCTGCCCGAGCTACTCAGCGTCATCGCCACGGTGGCGGTTGAGACCCCTAGGCTTATGGTCATGGGGGATTTCAACTTGCCGTCCGTTGGTGAGGCATCTGAGGTGGCTCGGGAGTTCATGGCTTCCATGACAGCCATGGACCTGACCCAGTTAATTCATGGCCCTACCCACACGGGGGGAAACACTCTGGATCTGGTTTTTGTCTCTGGACAGTTGTTGAGTGATCTCGAGATAGGGGATATAGTCACCGAGCCCTTGTCATGGTCTGATCACTCTCTCCTTCGTCTCGACCTTCGAACCGCTACACCCCGCCGCAGGGAGGCGGAGCCGGTAAGATGGTTCCGCCCCAGGGGCCTGATGGAACCTGATAGGTTCCAGATGGAGCTTGGGCATTCCCTGAGGCTCTGGCACACGCCTCGACTGGAGACCTAGTGGCCGCCTGGGATAGGGCGGCCGCTGGAGCTCTGGATCGGGTCGTGCCTTTGTGGCCTCTGACCCGGCGCCGTTCTCATTTAGCTCCTTGGTTCACTGAGGAGCTGAGGGAGTTGAAGCGCCGGAAAAGACGCCTAGAGAGTAGTTGGAGGGCCAGTCTTTCTGAATCTGACCGGACACTGGTAAGATCTCATATTAGGAATTACCTAGTGGCGATAAAAGCAGCGAAATGTAGCTATTTTGCTGCTCTTATTGCGTCATCAGATAATCGCCCGGCCACCCTGTTTAGGGTGACCCGCTCCCTGCTCCACCAGGAAGCGCGGGAGGACCCCTTGGAGGGTAGAGCCAAGGATTTTGTTCAATATCTGTATGACAAAATCGCGCAGATTCGGGAAGATCTGGACTCCGACTGGGTAGTCTCAGGGGGAGGGACTGGGGCAGGTCTTGAGAATGTTATCTGGGATGAGTTTGATCCTGTGACCCCTGAGGACGTGGACAGGATTCTGGGTAGACTGAACGCGACCACTTGTTTATTGGACCCGTGTCCCTCCTGGTTACTGCTGGCTTCTCGGGAGGTGACACGAGGCTGGTTCCAGGGGATTATAAATGCTTCGCTGGGTGAGGGTGTCTTTCCTGCTGCCTTGAAAGAGGCGGTGGTGAGGCCTCTCCTCAAGAAGCCTTCCCTGGACCCGGCTATGTTGGTAAATTATCGTCCGGTCTCTAACCTTCGTTTTGTGGCGAAGGTTGTTGAGAGTGTGGTTGCGCAACAGCTCCCCCAGCACCTGGATGAAACGACATATCTGGATCCGTTCCAGTCGGGCTTCAGGCCCGGGTACAGCACGGAAACGGCATTTGTTGCGTTGGTTGATGATCTCTGGAGGGCTCGGGACAGAGGGTGCTCCTCTGTCCTGGTCCTGTTAGATCTCTCAGCGGCTTTTGATACCATCGACCATGGTATCATGCTGCACCGGTTGGAAGAGTTAGGGGTGGGAGGCACTGTGTTGCGGTGGTTCTCCTCCTTTCTCTCTGACCGGTTGCAGTCTGTGTTGGCAGGGGGACAGAGGTCGACCCCGAGGCCCCTCATATGTGGGGTGCCGCAAGGGTCGGTCCTCTCGCCTCTCCTGTTCAACATTTATGTGAAGCCGCTGGGCGAGATCATCCGTGGTTTCGGGGTGGAGTACCATCAGTACGCTGACGACACTCAGCTGTACATCTCCAACCCGGATCACCCCAACGATGCCCTTGAAGTGATGTCCCGGTGCCTGGAGGCCGTACGGATCTGGATGGGGAGGAACAGGCTCAGGCTCAATCCATCCAAGACCGAGTGGCTGTGGTTTCCGACATCCCGATATAGTCAGTTGACGCCATCACTGACTATTGGGGGCAAATCATTGGCCCCCACGGAGAGGGCTCGCAACTTGGGCGTCCTCCTGGACTCACGGCTGTCTTTAGAAGAGCATTTGACGGCCGTGGCCAGGGGGACTTTTTATCAGGTCCGCCTGATTCGCCAGTTGCGTCCCTTTCTGGATCGGGACTCGTTACGCACGGTCACTCATGCCCTCGTCACCTCCCGCCTGGACTATTGTAATGCTCTCTACATGGGGCTCCCCTTGAGGAGCACTCGGAGGCTCCAACTGGCGCAGAGTGCGGCCGCGCGGGTGGTAATGGGAGCGACATGCCGCTCCCATGTGACACCTCTCCTGCGCGAGCTGCACTGGCTCCCGGTGGTCTTCCGGGTGCGCTTCAAGGTTTTGGTTACCACCTTTAAAGCGCTCCATGGCTTAGGACCTGGTTATCTACGGGACCGCCTACTACCACCAATAGCCTCCCACCGGCCAGTACGCTCTCATAGAGAGGGACTCCTCCGGGTGCCGTCAGCCAAACAGTGTCGACTGGCGGCCCCTAGGGGGAGAGCCTTCTCTGTGGGGGCACCTACCATCTGGAATGAGCTCCCCCCGGAGATACGGAGGATCCCGGATCTGCGCTCCTTCCGCCGTGCTGTGAAGACCTTTTTATTCCATCAAGCGGGCTTGCCCTAATCTCTTCCCTTTTTAAATATTTAAATTTTAATCTGTTTTTAAATTATCGGGGTGTTTTAATTTGTCTGGGCCAAATAATTTAATTTGATTTTATTGGGTTTTTAAATTTTATGTATCTATGTATTTTATTGTTGGCTGTTCACCGCCCTGAGTCCTTCGGGAGTAGCGCGGTATACAAATCAAATAAAACTAAAAACTAAACTAAACTCATGGAATAGAAGTTGTCTTCAGAAGTTGTGGGAGCTTCATCCCTGGAAGCCTTCAAGAAGAGACTGGGCTGCCACTTGTCAGAAATGGAGGAGGGTCTCCTGCTTGTGGGGTGGGAGGGGGTTGGATTAGATGACTCACAAGGTCCATTCCAACTCTGTTATTCTATTCTATTCTGTGTTTAAACCAACATTATAAAACAACCCAAGACGTACATCTATTAAAACAGTAAACAGTAAACTCCTGGCATGGAAGTGAAGCTTCTTCATGCGGTCCCCTCCTGAACAGACTTAGAATAGAATTCTTGGAAGGAATTCCACAAATCCTAGAGGAGTTACAGTATTGCAACTTTGCGTGCTCATAGATGCCCAGTTGGGAGATTTGCAGCAAGAACAGGATCAGTTGTGCAAGCCCAGTCCTGGATCACAAGGCTTGCTCTCTTCACACCTACTACAACTGATCTGGGGATGGAGAGCTGATGCAACTGGAGCAGCTGCTGAGGAAAGGCAAAGAGGAAGGGATTTAGTGCTTTGCTTTATCTGTGGCAAGCCGGGACATATCATTCGAGTTTGCTCAGCCAGGTGCCCAGGGAAGGAGAGCGGGATGACCAGCAGGGCATAAAAGGAGCATCAGCCCACTTACTATTCACAGGTTCAGGGAAACGACAGTGGGGCCTTTCTCAAGTGCTCAAATGGGGAGGGGAGTATTCAGCTTATAAAGAGCTTATGAAGTTCATATGGGTCAGGATACGCTCTTAATGGCTTCTGACCGGTTGGGACAGAAGGGACAGGTTCTGATCTGCACAGTCCACAATTACGAGGACCTCAAAACAAGGTCACAATAAGGGATCATTACCCACCGTCTCTAAGATCAGATTTGCTGGACCGATTACAGATGGCTCACATATTGACCAAGCTGGATCTCAGGAACGCTTATGACCTCATTAGAGTGAAAGAAAGACATGAGTAATTTGACAGCTTTTGATATCAGGAATGATGAGTTTGAAGGTGCGATTATTCTTTTTGGATTGGCTAATTGTAAATGTACAGCACTATTTTTCAGATTTATGAATGAATTTTTTCAGATGCAATTGCCAAATTTCTGGCCATTTATCTAGATGACATCTTGATTTACTCTGAGGATGCAGAGGCTCAGGTCCAGCAGGAGGTGTTGCAAAGGCTATGGAAGAAGAAAATGTTTGCCAAGCTGGAGAAGTTTGACTTCGACACCTTTGACAATTGGACCACTTAGGCTGCAGGATTTCAACTGATAGTCTCCAGATGGATTCTACCAAGGTATGACCCACACCCCTTGTTATAATACAAGAGATTTTCAGAGTTTCCTGGGCTTTGCTAATTTTTACAGGAAGCTCACTCCTAACTTTTCACTCAGGGTTAAGCCTCTCACTCAATTGTTGAAAAAGAAAACAAAGTTTGACTGGATGAAGAAGGAGCAATCTGCATTTGAAAAGTTACGACAGGTCTTTGCCACTCAGCCATTTCTCTGCCACCCGGATTCATCAAAGCGATTTTCATTCAGACTAGCAAGTCAGACATTGTATTAGGAGTGGTTTTAAAAGGGGGCAGCATAGAAGAGTTCAGGACCCCCTGCCTTAAGGGATGGGGTGCAGAGCAGAGATTTTTGGCAGAGCTTCATTGCTTCTCCAGACTCACCAGGTGCTTCGCTCACTGCAGAGCAGGGAAAGGAGCCATTTGCACTAGAATTTGCCCTGGCAGAGGAAAGGATGCAGGGACTCGCAGGGCGTATCGTTCCAGTTCTTGTAACCTGGACAGCAAAAGAAAAAGGTTTGCAGTGACTCCCTCAGAGTCCCAGAAGAAGATTTCAGTGGCTCCTCCCTCATCTGCAGGGGGACAAGAAGATACCACAGGTGGAGAACTTCATGTGCGAACGTGGGCTTTGGATTTGGCAGGTTGCTGTAACCAAGATAACTTACCTAGCCAACAAACCAGGATACGGCAACCAGACTTTGGCTGTCAAGTTCTGCTCAGCCACAAGAGGGCAGCAAAGAGCTTGGGTTTTTGGTCCATCTCTTTGGCAGGTGGAAAGCGGGTGGAGCTTTCCCTGACATGACTGTTACATTGCCCCTCCCCCTTTTTTACCCTGTGCTTCCCTGGATAACGGGTGTGGGAACTGGCTTTCAAAGAGGCCCCTCAAGTAGACATCGTAGCTTGCACAGAAGAGCATGGGCATGCTGTGGTTGCAATTTGTATCATTGTTGGCTGGGACTGTCCTGACTCTCAGCAGGGAACTCTGCTTGTAGCATGGATGCAAGTGAGGCTGGTAGCCTCACCTGCACCGTCTCTCCTTGGCCAAAAGCTTTCATAATATAACTGTCATTTCAGCCAGTTGATACGTTCTACATGCTTAATTTAGTCACATTTTAGCAATATTTGCAAGGCTGTGGTTTGACTTTTTCCTGCCCACCTTTTCTCAATTCAACTGGTGACCTTCATTGGGTCATTTAGGATTGCTCAATGTTGGGTTGAGGTTCATCTGGAATCAACGGAAATCCCATCACTGGGATGGGGAAATGGCTGCTGAATTCTGGGATAATTAGGAATGGGCACTTCAATGACCATCTCAGAATTTACCCATGTAATAAGATCATGATCGTTTGGGATCAGGGACAATTAGAGAGAAGCCAAGTGTTGAGTCATGTGATCCTCACATGTTGACCCTCTCCATTCTGACTCCAGTGGCTGGGCATAGATGGTCATCTTTGGCTCCAGAGTGGACAGTGCTACCAGGCAGCCCCCCAGGCCAGAAGAAAGCAGGGAGAGTTTCATGTGCAAAAAAAATATCTTTCTTTGAGTTCTTAGAGAGGCCAAAATATTCCCATTTTTTGTATGGAGTCAGAAGGGTCAGAAAGTACATGCTATCAATCAATCAATCAATCTGATTAGTTTCCAGGGAGTCAAGTTGTGTGCCTTCACTGCGTTCCAAATCTAGTAATGCAAACAAGCTTCTTCCAGGTTGTTAACCAGGACCAGAAATTGTGAAGCAAAGCAATTTCTCTCTCCCTCTGCCCTCCCCCCCTCCAACAGACCTACCTAGTGGCGATAAAGACGGCAAAGTTTAATTACTTTTCCGCCTCTATTGCGTCATCAGGGAATCGTCCGGCTGCCCTGTTCAGGGTAACCCGCTCCCTGCTCCATCCGGGAGTGCGGGAGGATCCCTTGGAAGGCAGGGCGGAGGATTTCGGACAATACCTGTATGACAAAATCGCTCAGATCCGGGGGGATTTGGACTCTGACTGGGTAGATCAGGGCAGGGTGACGAAGAATAGTCTTGAGAATGTTACCTGGGAGGAGTTTGATGCTGTGACTCCCAATGATGTGGACAGGATTTTGGGGAGACTTAGTGCGGCCACATGTTTACTGGACCCGTGTCCCTCCTGGTTGGTACTGGCCTCCCGGGAGGTTACACGAGGCTGGCTCCAGGGTGTTATCAACGCTTCGTTGAGTGAGGGTCACTTCCCCGCCGCCTTGAAAGAGGCGGTGGTGAGGCTTCTCCTCAAGAAGCCGTCCCTGGATCCGACAATATTGGCCAATTATCATCCTGTCTCCAACCTTCGCTTCCTGGCGAAGGTTGTTGAGAGTGTGGTCGCGCGACAGTTTCCGCAATTCCTGGAGGAAACATCCTATCTAGATCCGTTCCAGTCGGGTTTCAGGCCTGGGCACAGCACGGAAACAGCATTGGTCGCGTTGGTTGATGATCTCTGGAGGGCTCGGGACAGGGGTTGCTCCTCTGTTCTGGTCCTGTTAGACCTCTCAGCGGCTTTTGATACCATCGACCATGGTATCATGCTGCACCGGTTGGAAGAGTTGGGGATGGGGGGCACCGTATTACGGTGGTTCTCCTCCTTTCTCTCCGACCGGTCGCAGTTCGTGTTGGCAGGGGGGCAGAGGTCGACCTCAAGGCCTCTTATATGTGGAGTGCCTCAGGGGTCAGTCCTCTCGCCCCTCCTGTTCAACATTTATGTGAAGCCACTGGGCGAGATCATCCGTGGCTTTGGGGTGAGATACCACCAGTACGCTGATGACACCCAGCTGTACATCTCCACCCCAGGCCACCCCAACGATGCCCTTGAAGTGATGTCCCAGTGCCTGGAGGCTGTGCGGATCTGGATGGGGAAGAACAAGCTCAGGCTCAACCCTTCCAAGACTGAGTGGCTGTGGCTCCTGGCATCCCGATATAGTCAGTTGACTCCATCGCTGACTATTGGGGGCAAGTCGTTGGCCCCCACTGAGAGGGCTCGCAATCTGGGAGTCCTCCTGGATACTCAGCTGTCCTTGGAGGAACATCTGACAGCTGTAACCAGGGGGACCTTTTGTCAGGTTCGCCTGATTCACCAGTTGCGGTCCTTTCTTGATCGGGATTCCCTGTGCACAGTCACTCATGCCCTCATCACCTCTCGCCTTGACTACTGCAACGCTCTCTACATGGGGCTCCCCTTGAGGAGCACCCGGAGGCTCCAGCTGGTCCAGAACGCAGCAGCACGGGTAGTGATGGGAGCAGCTTGGCGCTCCCATGTAACACCGCTCCTGCGCGAGCTGCACAGGCTCCCAGTGGTCTTCCGGGTGCGCTTCAAGGTGTTGGTCATCACCTTTAAAGCGCTCCATGGCATAGGGCCTAGCTATCTTCGAGACCGCCTGCTGCCACCGACGACCTCCCATCGACCCGTGCGCTCCCACAGAGAGGGTCTCCTCGGGGTGCCATCAGCCAAACAGTGTAGGCTGGTGACCCCCAGGGGGAGGGCCTTCTCTGTGGGGGCACCTACCCTCTGGAACCAACTGCCTCCAGAGATAAGGAGAATCCAAGACCTCAGTGCCTTCCGCCGTGCCCTTAAAACCTTCCTTTTCCAGCAAGCCGGGCTGGCCTAATTTTTTTTTTTAAAGTGTTTTTAAGTGTTTTGTTTATTGTTTTTAATTAACGGGGCCAAATTTATATATGTATATTTTTAACTGTATTTTAATATTTGTACTTGATGTTTTTACTTGGCTGTTCACCGCCCTGAGTCCTCACGAAAAAGGGCGGTATACAAATTCAAAATAAAATAAATAAAATAAAATAAAAATAAACAGATATCCACCCCCCAGGAAAGCCTGGCGGTGCCACTGAGCAGTTTTCTATCCCAGGAGGCCAAGGGACAGTGAGTGTGGCTTTCCCACCTGTGGACACCTGACAGGTGAGGCCCCTGCAGGAAATCTGTCTCCATCTGAAGGGACCTTTTCTCGCTCTGGTTCCAGCAGAGATCTGTGAGAAGGTCTTTAAGGCAAGGATCTATTGGGGATCTCTGAGTGGGAGTGGGAGAGATAGCAGTGTTCCAGTATTTGAGTGACAGCCAGAAAGGCAGGAGAAGAAGCAACGGATGGAAGCTAACTGAGGAGAGAAGCAACCTAGAACTAAGGAGAATTAGTGAGAACAATTAGCCAGTGGAATGGCTTGCCTTCAGAAGTTGTGGGGGCTCCATCACTGCAGATTTTCAAGAAGAAATGGGACCACCATTTGTCTCAAATGGTGTAGGATCTCTGCTTGATCAGGGGGCTGGACTAGAAGACCTCCAAGGTCCCTCCAACTCTGCTACTCTGATACAGTCCTTCTCTGATAAAGAAGTGCCTTTCTCTGTTGTTGCTCTTCCCAGATATTTTGCAGGCAACGCAAACCAGGCTGCCCCTCTTCTCTCCTCCATCCCTAGCAGGGCAGAGTCAGCTGACTGGGGCGAGTACATCTCTGACTATTTCCAAAATCTTGGGCACATCTGAATTGGACTGAATGATCCACAGGAAGTAGGTCCTTTGTATTGCTTATATTTATCAGTCCATTTTACAGTTTCCATAGGACTCTTTGATGGATCATCCAATGGAAGGCAGGGATCTCTTGCTTTGGACAAAACCTCTGAAAAACATTTACCCCAATGCTGTCTCTCCTTCCCCTCACCAGGAGAATTGACTGCTGTCTGTAAAGTGCCAAAGGGACCATTCTGCTTTGACCCCTTTCTCAGCATCTCTAAGAGTCTCCAACCTTGGCAACTTTAAGACTTGTGGACTTCAACTCCCAGAGTTCCTCAGCCAGCAAAGCCTGCTTAAGCGCACCAGCGTGCCTTCCATCCCTCTGCTAATGTCTCCTTTTATTCGTATCCATTTCATGTATTCATAATTATGTTTACACTTGTATCTGTCATAAAATACATCCTTGACAAAATACAAATAAAAGTAAAAAATAAAATAAAATAATAATAAAATAAAATAAAATAAAATAAAATAAAATAAAATAAAATAAAATAAAATAAAATAAAATAAAATAAAATAAAATAAAATAAAATAAAATAAAATAAAATAAAATAAAATAAAATAAAAGTTTTGCAGTGCTACACCTCCCTCTGTGGTGATGGTTTTGGTGGGGTGTTCCTGGGAAGGATGAGCAAAGGATGCTGGGAGTGTTGGCATTTCTTGCAGCATCACCCAAGAGTGAAGGTCATCCCAGATCAGGGGTAAAATCCATCAGGTTCTCACAGGTTGTGGAGAACAGGTAGCGGAAATTTTGAATTGTTCAGAGAACTGGCAAATACCACCTCTGGCTGGCTCCAGAGTGGGGTGGGAATGGAGATTTTGCAATATCTTTCTCCCAGGAGTGGGGAGGGAATGGGGATTTTGCAGTATCGTTCTCCTGCCACGCCCACCAAACCACACCCCACCAAGCCACACCCACAGAACCGGTAGTAAAAAAAAAATGGATTTCACCACAGGGCCTGCAATCAGCTTTGGAAAATCACAGGAAAGTGGGGCTGAAGCCCAGCAGATTCTCAACCCTCTAACTCAAACGAAGTGGACGTGCAAGGGAGCACTGTAGAATCAATGGATGGTCCTTCTGATGAGACACCCCACCCAACCACCCCTTGAGGCCAAGCCCTTCCATGCAGAAGAGTCTGCAACTTTAACCCCCAACAGTCTCCTGGCTCTGCAGAATAAAGGAGGCCAGTCATGCTGGAGAGAATTTATTTGACCTTCTGGCCTATGAGAACAAGCGAAGTCAGATCCAAGCTACAGAAAGCATCCATGAAGCGAAAGGGTGCAGAGCGGAGATTTCAGGGGGCAGGGGGGCTTCCTTGCTTCTCCAGACTTCACCAGGTGCTTCACTCCCTCTGGAGCAACTGAAGGAGCCGTTTGCACTAGAATCTGCACTGGCAGACAAAAGGACGCAAGGCATCACAGTTGTCATCATTCCACTGGAGATACCCTGAGTAGCAAATGAGAAAGTTTCCCTGTGAGCTAATCAAGGGGATCGTCCCTCATTGGCAGGAGGATGTGAGGCTGCCACAGGTGGAGACCCTCACCTGCTAAAGCAGACCTGGAATTCAGTGTGTTGTGGTAACCCAGATAACTTACTTAGACTTCAAGTTTCATTTGTTCATTTAGTCAGAGATTTTTAGGCTGTTCTTTTGATTGGTTTTTAATTGGATGGGCCATGTCCCAATATTTCTCTTCTATATACTCTATGAGTGGCTAAGAGTCCTCTGACCATGGTGAGGCAGACTTTTTATATATGGTGAGATTTATATATATCAACCAGTGGTGTTGTAATGCCTGCCAGAATCCTTCCCTCTTTGCAGATGATAGCTAGCAATAGGGAGAGGGAGAGAACTGAGCCAAAAGATAGGCTGAGATCTCAACAGGCAACCAGTGGTGTTGTGAGGCCTACCAGAATTCTTCCCTCTTTGCAGTTGACAGTTAGTAATAGAGAGAGCTGGGCCTTTAACACGCAGTCAGGCTGCAACTGGGATAATGCAGCAGGAGAAAAACCGGCTGCCCTCCAATCAGGACACAGAGTTGCAGGCTAACCAGCATACGTCAACAGTAGCGAACAGAGAAAAGCGACAACTCCGACCTTGCAGCATACTCACAGCTTCTAAACTGAAAGTAGGGGCCCGATGATGACAAGTTAGAGAGCTTGTCGTAACGTTGCCCCCCGCCCCAAAAAAACTTTTAAAGTGTTGGTTAGGATTTTGGCCAAGGTTTTAAAAGACCTTACAAAGTGTTTTGTTAGGATTTTAGAGGATTTTGAGCTGGGATTTTAGCCAGGATTTTAAGATTTTAAGCATTTTAACTAACAGACTTTTAATGACGCGGGAAAACACCTGAGATTTTAACTATTTATATCTATCTATCTATCTATCTATCTATCTATCTATCTATCTATCTATCTATAAATACTGGTGGGGAGGTGTGGAGTGCTGGATTTGTTGTTGTAAGCGGGTTGTAAGCCAACAGTCCACACCTCCCCACCAGTATTTATAGAGAGGCGGCATCTCCGATCACACTTTGCTCGCACAGACACAAAGCCGAAGACACCAGCCTGAAGATGAAGAGTGGGACCTCGTCGAAACGTCACCAAGATACTCTCAATCTTACACTGGAAAAGACCCAAATATGCCAAAACTCTAATTATTTATCCACCCTTCTGCATCTTCAGATAGCAAACCAGCCTCCCTCTGCCAGGTAACCAGGTGCCTCCTAGGTAAGCAGGAACTGGGGGAGCCCTTGCCAAGTCACTATGAGGAATGTTCTTGGCATCTGTGAGAAAGTCACTTGACCTCCCTTGTTGTTGGACTGGCTGGGTAGAATCTTGAAAGGCCTGGTGCTCCCCCAAGATTGGGTGATTCCAAATCAGAAATCTGACTCTGCTGCTAGGTTTTGGTTGATTTTAATGTTCATCATGCTAGTATAATTTTAATGTGACTGTTATGCTGCTTGACATTTGTTAGGGTGTTGGTTATAAGGTTGGTGGCTACAGAACTGTTTTAGACAAACAAACAATGGCCATAGTTGCCAAGGGGTAAAGTGTTCCAAGATGGACCCCCGTGGGTCCTCATTATTGGAATTGCACCTCAACCATCTCACCACCATCTTGGCTTACCTGTAGAGTCCACCATCTCAACGCAGAACTCTTTGTTCTGGAAGTGATCGGGCTGATTTTTTGCCCAGGATAGGTAGTCGGTTCTAGATCTGTCTGTCCACTCCCAGACGTAGTTCTAAGATGAGAAAGAAGCCATGTTGGACAATTGAGGAAGGGGCTCCTCAGGGCCCAGGTCAGAGAGGAACATTTTCAGGTTTTAAGGATCAGACCAAACAGAACATCTGTCTCTCTCCATCTCTCCCTCCATCTCAGTTGATCTGGAACAGCTAAACTGAGTTAAACCTGGTGAATGTTTGGATGAGGGATGATCAGGAGATCCAGAGGGAAAAACTCCCCAGAAGAAAACTATCTGGAGGTGTCCAGGAAGTCACCAGCTCAGCTTGAGAGCCATCGTACCTCATGCTCAACATGATGGCAACCCTGGAAGATATTGATTGACCTCAGAACAATAAACAGGGTCAAAATCAATGAGTCCTTGGATGGGAGACCACCAGCAAAACCCCAGGACTATCCGAGACACTAAGAAACTGAAAGGGAAGGGAAGGGAAGGGAAGTGACAGCCTGGCTTGAATTTCCTGCAGTACTTCAGAGAGAGAGCAACCACAAGGAAGGGCATTGGTTCAGCAGGGCAGAAACACGTGTGTTTGTGTGTTTGTGCTGTACAAGTGAGACAAGAGCAGGGATCAGATTGCATGGTCCTACCCATGATCTCGACTTTGTTGAACCCTGTACACTTCCTTGCTGGGGTCTGCAGCTTTTGATCAGTTCTTGACTTAAATTCACATTTCAGCAGCTACAACCTGACATCCCCATCGCTTCAGAGTCTGAATGGTCTGAAGATGTGACCACAGCTGAATGGACCTTACCCTTCAATCAATCAGAATAGATATGGAGGGGACCTTTGAGGGCTTCTAGGCCAACCCACTGCTCAGGCAGAAGGTTCTAGATCATCCCAGACAAATGGCTGTCCGGTCTCTTCTTAAAAATCTCCAGTGTTGGACATCCACAACTTCTGCTCCACTGGTTAATTGTCCTCACTCTTAGGAGGTTTCTCCTTAATTCCAGGTTGCTTCTCTCCTTGAAGAGTTTCCATCCGTTGCTTCTTGTCCTGCCTTCAGGGGCTTTGGAGAATAGGTTGATCCCCTTGCCTCTGTGGCAGCCCCTCAAATACTGGAATACTGCTATCGTGTCCCCACTAGTCCTTTTTTTCTCTAGACTAGCCATACCCAAGTCCTGCAACTGTCCTTCTTATGTTTTGGTCTCCAGGCCTTTAATCATTTATCCTCCTCCTCCTCCTCCTTTTCTCTCTCTCTCTCTCTCTCTCTCTCTCGCACACACACACACACACACACACACACATACACAAACACACACCTTGGCTAAGAAGAGTTTAGCTTAGAGCAGCTGGTGAAACTTGAACATTTGGATAGGTGACAATCATGAGATCCAGGAAAAGAAGACCCCAGAAGAAAACCACCTTTAGATGTCCATGGAGTCACCAACTCAGCTTCAGAGCCACTGTGCCTGATGCCCAGCCTGGTGGCAGCCCTGGACAATACTGATCAGAGAGATAAATGGGATCAGAACCCATGAATTCTGGGGTGGGAGAGCATCAGCAGAATCCCAGGACTATCGGATATGCTTGGAAGCTGAAAGACATCCTGGGAATTTGGGTGGGGAGGAGGACCTACTTCCGTGTGGTTGCCAGTAAATAGTCCTTGTATTAGAGAAAGTCACTGGGAAATGAGATGACTTCCAAGGAAGTTTTCCTTTCTTTAACACGGTCAGTATAAGAGCCGTGGTGGTGCAGAGGTTAGAATACAGAATTTGCAGGCTAATTCTGCTCACTGCCAGCAGTTCAATCCTGACCGGCTCAAGGTTGACTCAGCTTTCCGTCCTCCTGAGATTGGTAAAAGGAGGACTCAGTTGGTTGGGGGCACTATGCTGACTCCATAAACCCCTTAGAGGGGGCTGCAAACGCACTATGGGGCACTATAGAAATCTAAATGCTCATGTTATGATCAAGCATTTTTCAGGCATGGAAAACACAATATATCTCCCTCTCTCCCTCCCTCCCCCACCATCTCCTACTTCTGTATTGTTGCCAGAAAATGACATTTCTACTCAGGAACTTACCAGGAACTAATTTCAGGGAAAGTTCTCTACTTGTATATGATTATGCATTTTTCAGGCATGGAAAATGCAACAGAGCACAAGATGAAAGTCTGCTGGTAACAGAATCCAGCAAAATCTGCACACACCCAAAAGAGGAAGAAGGAACAATCCTCCCCGGCCAGTCCCTGCATCCCTGAGTTAATGGCCCACAAGAGTTTCAAGAAGGTTTAGAAGCCACCCAGTGGGCCAAGGAGAAGAAGTCGGACTGAAAGAGGAGCTGAGTGTGGGAAGGCCGTGATCCTGGGATGGGGGTCAGAGCAGGATCGGCCCTTTGGGACTTTAAAGACAGCGGTCAGTTCTTTAAGTGGGCAGGAAAGGTTGGTGAGAGGAAGGAGAGACAGCATTGGGCTAAATAACATTTTTCACAGGTTTTGTCCAAGGCAAGAGTTTTTATCAGAGAGATCCCTACCCCCATTGGATGATCCTTCCAAAAGCCCCTTGGAAATGGTAAATATGGATCTTATTATCAGCAGAAAGAGACCTACTTTCCGTGGATCATACAGTCCAATCCAGACATGGTCTTTCTTTGTGAGATAGTCAGTGATGTACTCGCCCAAGTCAGCTCCTTGATCCATGCTGTGGATGGAGGCGAGGTGGCAGCCTGGCTTCTGTTTCCTGCAGGCCATCTGGGAGAAGAACAGAAAAAGACCCTCGTTCAGCAAAGAAACAGACTTGTGGGCATGTGGGAAAGAGCCGAGAGCTGACTGAAGGGTCCTAGCTACCCATCTTGATTCTGTTGATGGATGTCCTTGCTAGAGTCTGCAGCTCTTGAGCAGTTCCTTACATGTGCACCTGTGGATAAATTGTGAATGTATTCATTGGTTAAGGTCTCAGATCACCAGATCCTCAGATCACTTCAGAGGCAAGGTGGTCCCAAGATGTCTGAGGAAGCCAGCCAGAGTTGGTGGCAAAACCTCTGGAAGTCTATTGTCTGGACGGCGTTCACTCAACATGCACACTGTCCATTTATTTATTTTATTTATTTTATTCAATTTATATCCCGCCCTTCTCCTAGTGGACTCAGGGCGGTGCACAGCCAGAACTAAAACACACACCAATACAAAATTTAAAATTATTAAAAGAATTATATAACTGTGGCCCAAAATTTAAAACATTCAAACTAAAACCCATGAAAGACACTATCTGTTTGAAAGCCCATATTTTCCACAGATACTTGCATTCCAGGCTACACTGAAATTATGATCTTTACTGATTTTTCACACGCCCAGGTCTCCCTTGGCTCTGCCTAGACTTCTCCTCTGCCTGAACTAGGAAATTCACAAGTTCACAAACACTTCTAACCTCTGCATCGTTCCAGTTCTTTCGTTCCTCGAAGACCTTGTAGCAAAACCCATTCATGGGGAGCCAATCACGAGGACAACAACAGCCTTTGGCTCCTGTGTCGGAAGAGAGGAAGCTGAATGAGAAGATGGTCAGAAGAAAAGGAGGAGGAGGAGGAGGAGGAGGAGGAGGAGGAGAAGGAGGAAGAGGAGCAGGAGGAGCAGGAGAAGGAGGAAGATAAAGAGGAAGAGGAGGAGGAGGAGGAAGAGGAGGGGTAGCAGGAGGAGACAGCTGGGTCTGCAGAGGAAGCCAAATGAGGAGATGGCCAGGAGAAAAGGAGGAGGAGGAAGAGGAGCAGGAGGAGCATGAGACAGCTGGGTCTGCAATGGAAGCCCAATGAGAAGATGGTCAGGAGAAAAGGAAGAGGAGGAGGAGGAGGAAGAGGAGCAGGAGGAGCAGGAGAAGGAGGAAGACAAAGAGGAGGAGGAGGAGGAGGAGGAGGAGGAGGAGGGGTAGCAGGAAGAGACAGCTGGGTCTGCAGAGGAAGCCAAATGAGGAGATGGCCAGGAGAAAAGGATGAGGAGGAAGAGGAGCAGGAGGAGCAGGAGACAGCTGGGTCTGCAATGGAAGCCCAATGAGAAGATGGTCAGGAGAAAAGGAAGAGGAGGAGGAGGAGGAAGAGGAGCAGGAGGAGAAGGAGAAGGAGGAAGACAAAGAGGAAGAGGAGGAGGAGGAAGAGGAGGGGTAGCAGGAGGAGACAGCTGGGTCTGCAGAGGAAGCCAAATGAGGAGATGGCCAGGAGAAAAGGAGGAGCAGGAGGAGGAGGAGGAGGAGGAGGAATTGGAGGAAGATATGGAAGAAGAGGAGGAGGAGACAGCTGGGTCTGCAGAACAGGTCTGCTGAGTTACAAACATCTTTCAAAACAATAAATTGAAAATGATTTGGATTACAGACACAGCAGCTGCATTTGCAGAATGTCCAAACCTTGATTACAATTAGCCGTGATTAATTTCTTTGAAGCTTCATGTCTTGTGTGAACGTCTCCACCTCTATTGGTCTATCATTCACTGAACTGTGCTATGCAGCCAGTTCTTGAAACGGATTCCTTCAAGAACCAGGCTGTTGACTGAGGCAAAGTATAGGGCCCACATCAGTGGTGAAATCTGAACGGTTTGCTACCAGTTCTCTGGCTGCACATGTGCGCTGCACCCCAAGTGCATGCTGTGTGCAATTAACATGTGCTGCATGCATATGCTCAGTGCAAACCAAATGTGTGCTGCGCATTTAAAATGTTACCAGTTCAGCCGAACCGGTAGTTTAAAAAAGCTATGATCCGACGATCAGCTGTGCCGCACGGTTTAGCTTTCCTGCTTTCTAGCAAAGTTAAACCGTGCAGCACAGCTGATCCCCCCTTGCTGTTCTACTTACCTTCCCAAGCCTCCTTTTATTGCATGCTGCAAGTGTGAAAGCAGTAGAAAAAAAGTTTGAAAGCAGTAGAAAGCAGTATTTCCAAGTTTCTAGCCAAACTGAACAGAGCAGCACAGCTGATTGTCAGATCATAGCTTTTTTAAACTACTTTTTCAACTACCGGTTCAAACCGGTAGCTTTTTTTAACTATTGGTTCGACCGAACTAGTAACTTTTTTTTCCCAACCAGTTTGCCTGAACCAGTAGTTTTTATCACTACCGGTTCGCTGAACCAGAGTGAACAGGTAGCATTTCACCCCTGGTCAGTTCTGGAGGCTCTGCAGTGGCCTCTTGGAGGACCCATAACTGCTCGTGGGGCTTCAGGCGTGGTTATTTGTGGGGCAGCCCCCTGCAAGGAGCATGAGGCACTCAACCTTTAATGATAAATGCATGGATCTTTTGCCAAGTTTTCAACTAGTTTGGTTTTCTTTTCCATTATTACAAACCACCCTTGGACGGGTTCCTTCAAGACCCAAGCTCTTGATTGGGCAAAGCGTGGGGATCACGTGGGTCAGTCCAGAAGGATTTGCCCTTGTCTCCTGGATGTCCTATAACTGCTCAAAGGTCTCAGAGGATTAAGATTTCTGAGATTGTCCCTCCCACTACCCACCGCCCAAGAGAAGACCTTCTGAAGATGTCCCTGCAAGGTGCTCAGCTCTTAGGTCAGTGGAGAGAGGCCTTCTCTTGTGTGCCTCCCATGGAAACTAATCCCTAGCAAGAGCTGGGAGGCCGTCTACTTTCAATTATACAGGCAGGTATATATTATATAAGTGGTTAACTTGTAATTGTGTTCTCTATTCTATTCTATTCTATTCTATTCTATTCTATTCTAATGCTGGGGGTCTCATTAGGAGGAGATTCACATGCAAGAGAGTTGGCCTCTCTGGACATGAGAGACCCTTCTCGAACTCACCACTTAGACAGAGGGCCACAACCAGCAAGCCGAGGCTCACAAAGATGAATCGCCCCATGGTCTTCTTTCCTTTCCTGCAGAGGGGAGCAAAGAGGGGCAAATTGGAAGGAGAAATGAGAGTTGTTCAAGGTCCCCATCGGAAAGGGGAACCCCTCATTCAATCTGGCGCCAAGATCAGAGTCCCAAATTTTGTCTTGCGGGTTTGCAGTCGCTCGGATGGAGCTTGTTTCTCCCTTGTCACGCAACAGCTTTTTTCTTTCATTTCTAATTTTTATATTTATTCTCTAACCATCGATAAAATGTTTCCCATATCACATAATAACCAGTTTGTTCTTTCTCTTTAATTGCCAGTGTTAAATCTGTTCATTTCTGCAAATTCTAATATTTTCCTTATCATATTCTCCTCTATGGGAACCTCTTCACTTTTCCAGTTGTATGCAAATACAATTCTAGCTGAAGTTATTACATGAATAATCAAATATATCTTTTCTTTACTTTAAGTTTCTGATAAGAACCCCAACAGAAATATTTCAGGTTTCAAGTCAATATGTTGTTGTATCCTATTTTCTAACTACATGCGTATTTTTATCCAATATTTTTTAGCTTCTACACATGTCCACCACATATGATAATATGAGACAGGTGTCTGTTGACATATCCAACATTTAGCTGACTTACAAATGCCGTCAGTAGAATATCTTATACAAATTCTCTTTATACACAGTTGACATTGTTAGTTTGTAATTTCTATCCCATAATTGTTGCCATTTTGGTAGTTCTATTGTACAACCAAAGTTTTTTGCCTAGGTTATCATTGTTTCCTTCACTTGTTCTTCATCTAATTTAATACTCAATAAATATAGTTCTTTTTTTATCATCCTCTCTTCTGTTCCTGTTAGTATCTTATCTAATTCTGTCAACTCCATATAAAAACCATATAGTTTAGCATCTTTTTCATATCTAGATTATATTTGCAGTCATGTATACCAAGCCATGTCGCTCCCTTTGTTTTTCTAATTCTTGCTTATTTTTGAGCTCCCCCATTTCAGTCAAAATATCTTTATATCTGACAATATTTCCCATGTTAACAATATTTGGGTGTATTAGTGCTTCCATCGTCGAAAGCCAGACTGGTATCTTTAAATATTGTTGTTCTCTAACTTTCTCCCTTACTAACAATAAGGCATTTCTTATGTAATGTCTGTGAAATTAACCATGTAACTTATTCTTCCCATACCATAAAAAGGCATGCCATCCCAATTACAAATCATGTCCCTCCAGTGTCAATAATCTTGTATTTCTCAGTACAATCCATTCTTTCATCCGTGTTAGCACTGCTGCCTGGTAATATAATTCCCAATTTGGTAATCCAAAATCTTCTCTACTTATTGGATCCTGTTGCATTTTTAAATGAATTCTTGCTTTTTTCCCCTGCCAAATATATATTGTTATTATTTTATTTAGGTCTTCAAAATATTTTTTCTCCAATCTTATCGGAATTGTTTGAAATAAATATAATAATCTTGGTAATACATTCATCTTAATTGTAGCTATTCTTCGTATTAATGACAATTGCAAGCCTTTCCAATTTTCCAAATCTGTCTTAATTTGTTGTATCAGTTTATAGTAATTATCTTCCTTAATCGTTACACATCTCGCTGTTAATTGGATCCCTAAATATTTTACCTTTTTTGTAATCTGAATATCTAATCCCTTCATTAGCTCATTTTTTTTGTTTTTCTGTAACATTCTTCACTAAAATTTTAGCCTTTTCTTTATTAAAACTTTTTTTATTTCATCAAGCTGGCCTGGCCTAAATCTTCTCCCCTTTTAAATATAAATTTTAAATACAAATTTTACTCTGTTTAAATTATGGGGTATTTTAAATTATGGGGTATTTTAAATTCAGTCAATTATTTAATTCGTTTTTAATCTATTTTAAATTTTTGTATTTCTGTGTTTTATCTTCTGGCTGTTCACCGCCCTGAGTCCTTCGGGAGAAGGGCGGTATAGAAATTTAATAAAAAATAAATAAATAAATAAATTTATTTTCAGACCTCCCACTTCACCATACTCTTCTATTCTTTTTAACAGTTTTAACCCTGTTTCTTGCAGATCTTCTAAAACCAAGTCATCTGCAAACACTTGTAATATATATTCTTCCTTCTTTATTTCCATACCTCTTATCTCCTTATCCTGTCTAATATTTCTATTTAATACTTCTAACATCAATACGAATAGTAGCAGGAACAGAGGACATCCCTGCCTTGTGCTCTTCATTATGCTAACCTTTTCCATCATGTCTCCATTTACCATTTCCTTTGCAGTTTGTTTATAGTATATTGTCTTAATTATCTTAATAAATCTCTCCCCAAAATCCATGACTTTTGCTTGTGTCAGCATAAATTGCCAGTTCACATTATCAAACACCTTCTGTGCATCAAGAAAAATCAACGCCATTTGCTTCTCTGGATGTGCTTCATAGTATTCCAATGTATTTAAGATTACCCTCATATTATTTTTAATTTGTCTCTTTGGTTAAAAAAACAAACAAACAGTTTTTTAGAGAGGTGGGGCTGACTTCACAGTGCTACGACCTCCTGGGGTCATCAAAATCCCAGCTGCCGGGTGGTCCTTTTTTGGACCTTAAATCACCTCGGTGGGGTGATAAAAAAAGGAAGCACACTCTGCTGGTCTCAAAGACCTGCAAACTCCCTGATTGATCTGGAGATTGCTCCTTAAACTGACGGCTGGGAAAGTGGCCATTGCATGCCGCTATGAAGCTGGGGCAGTCACTGCAAGAGGGAAAAGAAGGAAGGAAGGTATGATCGATCTGGGTGAGATACTTTAACTATAGATACTTTAACTATAGATTTTTAAAACTTTTTTAAGAAGAGCCCCCTGGAGAACAACAGAGGAGAGTGTGACTCAAAAAAAGAGGTGGGAGCGGGTTTTCGACCTCTGGAAGAAAAGCTGCAAGGAAGGCTTTTGGAGCCATTATTTTTTAAAAAAGAAAGTGGTTTATAAGGATTTAGTGGAGGAGTTAAGCTAGAAAACTGGACTAGATATCTTAATTTTTCAATTAGGAACAATTGGTTAATGTAAAAGTGACTATACAAACTTTGTCTCTTTTTTTTCTTATAAATATCACATTTTCTACTTATATTGAGAGAGACAGTGTAAAGAGAAAGAAAGAGCAGAGCAGAGCAACAGTGCCATCTACAGGCTAAAGTGAACATTAGAAGAAATAAGAGGGGGAAAATAGCCTTAAGTGTTTGTGAACCAAATTGATAAGGAGTTGTTTTGACTGAAGAATTAAGTCACTGGAGAGGAACACTGGAATCCCTTTTTTTTAAAAAAAAGTGTAGCTCTTGGAACTTAAAAAGAAAACATAACAAGGCAAGCTAAACAAGGCTGTATAAGATACCCACCCTTACTTTCACTTTTTGAACAAGGCTTTTTTACTGCTCTGAGAATCTTTGTGTTGGATAGAAATACTTGGTAATTGCACTTTTGGGGCTCGGTGGGCCAACTTGGATTACAACTTTCTTTTTCTTTTTCCTCCTCATGACAACTTATATTTCTGTTTAGTGGAACTTTTTTCTGTTTTTCTTTTTTTTTCTACTGTTTTTGATGGGCCAATTTGGATTACAAATTGGTACTTTATAAATTTTTGTCCCAGTGACATATTTGGATTAGGGCTGGAAGAACCTGAAGACAAGAACATTTTATAAACTGATAAAATCAGATTTGGATTATAAATAATATTTTTATTTTTCCCTTGGGTTATAATTGTACTGACTATTGATGGATCACAAATATTAAGATACTGGAAAA
The DNA here is from genome assembly GCA_022577455.1 of Arizona elegans. Lineage (NCBI taxonomy): Eukaryota > Metazoa > Chordata > Lepidosauria > Squamata > Colubridae > Arizona > Arizona elegans. Next base: position 90,116,891 of record JAKOOJ010000007.1, on the reverse strand, counting down.
TGAAGAAAACAACATCAGCATCATCCTCAGCATCTGCAGCAGCAACCTCCAGCCAACTGGTCAGAGAACATTGGATACAATGCTTCAACAAGAGAAAACTAATGCCGCACAAGCAGAAATAAAAACTAAGATACAAGCCCTCCATGATGACTTGAAGGAAAGAATAGCGAAAGTAGAAGAGAAAATAGAAAAGAAAATAGAAAAAGTAGATGATAAATTAGAGAATCTACAACAAATAATGGTGAAAAATGAACAATGTATACAAAAAGTAGAAGAGAAGGCCAAATCGACAGAAAAAAGAATGGGAGAACTTGATTTTAGATTTACAACAGCAGATCAAAATAAGGAAAAGACAATCATATCTTTGGAGATGGATCAAGCAGATTATTATCTAAGCTTTCAGAATATGGAAGAAGAAAAGGGAGAAAACTTAGCGGAAATAATGGCAGATTTGCTGGCAGGAGAGAAGAGGAGAAGATGCTGGCTGACATTGATGAAATATTTCAAGTGCACACTAAATATGCACTGAGAAATAAACTTCCTAGAGAGGTCCATGTCAGATTCACAAAGAAAGCAATAAAAATAGAAATTTTGCAGAGAGCAAGAGACAATCCTTTGAAATATAAAGGGAAAGAAATAGTAGTGTTAAAACAAATCCTGAGAAGAGTTATAGATTTAAGAAGAGAATACCAGTTCTTGACAAAATGCTTAATCCAGAAAGGAGTGAACTTTAGATGGCTGATTCCAGAGGGAATATTGGTGACATGGCATGAACAAAGACATAGATTGGATTCCATAGAGAAGGCGGAACAATTTTATGATCAGTTTTTGGGATCACAAAAGGAAGAGAGATTGAGAGAGGAAAGAGAGGTTAGACATCAAGAGGAACTTACTGAAGAAAGAGACATACAACAAAAGGAAGATGCAAGAGAATGGGAGGAAATAGCAATAGGAGAAGGAGCAAGGGCAAAAGAAGTAAGAGAGATAATAGCTAATATACAAGAAATAAATATTCAGACAAATATCTGGGCAGATCACAACCCAATAAAAGTTATATGGAAGAGACAAAAAAAGAAGTCAAGACGGACAATGAATCAAACAATATTGAAAGAAAAGGAATATGTATACAGGTTTTCAAGAAGAGACTGGACAGGCATTTGTCTGAAATGGTATAGGGTCTCTGCTTGGGCAAGGGGCTGGACTAGAAGATCTCCAAGGTCCCTCCAATTCTTTTATTCTGTATTCTGTTATTTTCTCCCAGAGATTCCCAAGTGATCCCTTGCTTTCTGCCATAGAGACCCTCCTCCAGTTTTCCTGCTGGAGAGAGACATGGAATGGTCTGAAGCCAGGACCTCACCTGCCATGTCCCCTCAGGTGGGAAAGCAGCACTCACCTGTCCCTAGGATGCTTCGGTCCAACTCTGGGTCCTTGTCTGGAGTGTTGAAGCCCAAATAAACACCCCAGGTGGAGACTGAAGTACGATGATATTACTCCGTGCAGAAGGAGGACATGGGTAGGTTATCCCCGGTCAGGTTTTTTATATCCCCTGGCCACATAACCCACAAACTGAAGACCAGGGTATCAACAGTTGCCCTCTTTTCCCATATATGGCTTAAACTTCTATAGCAGTTAAAAAAGAGAGAGACGTGTACATAGGTTGGCCAAAAGCTTTCATAATGTAACTGTCATTTCAGCCAGTTGATATGTTCTACATATTTAATTTAGTAATATTTTAGCAATATTTGCAAGGCTGTGGTTTGACTTTTTCCTGCCCACCTTTTCTCAATTCAACTGGTGACCTTCATTGGGTCATTTAGGATTGTTCAATGTTGGATTGAGGTTCATCTGGAATCAACGGAAATCCCATCACTGGGATGGGGAAATGGCTGCTGAATTCTGGGATAATTAGGAATGGGCACTTCAATGACCATCTCAGAATTTACCCATGTAATAAGATCATGATCGTTTGGGATCAGGGACAATTAGAGAGAAGCCAAGTGTTGAGTCATGTGATCCTCACATGTTGAACCTCTCAATTCTGACTCCAGTGGCTGGGCATAGATGGTCATCTTTGGCTCCAGAGTGGACAGTGCTACCAGGCAGCCCCCCAGGCCAGAAGAAAGCAGGGAGAGTTTCATGTGCAAAAAAAATATCTTTCTTTGAGTTCTTAGAGAGGCCAAAATATTCCCATTTTTTGTATGGAGTCAGAAGGGTCAGAAAGTACATGCTATCAATCAATCAATCAATCTGATTAATTTCTAGGGAAATGAATTTTGAATTAATAAATTAATTCAATGGAGAACGTCAACCCACCTTCCCATCTAAACCAGCTTTAGGGTGACAGATAATGGTGCTGAGGCTCATCAGATTCTCAACCTTCCAATTAAAATGTGGTGGACATGCAAGAAAGCATCAAAGCCTCGATGGATGGTCTTTTTGAAGAAAAATACCCTCTGCCCCCCCTTTAATGCCAAGCCTTGCCATGAAAAAGTCTTGAGTTGTCAGGAATGCAAAATAATTGAGGTCAGTCACATAAAAACAGAATTTATTTGACCAAAATCAGATCCAAGCTACAGAAAGCAAGCAAAGGGGTGGAGAAGAGAGATTTTGGCAGGGCTTCGTTGCTTTTCCAGGCTTCACCGGGTGTTTCCCTCACCCTGGAGCAGGGAAAGGGCAACTGGCACTAGTATTTGCACTCGCAGATGAAAGCACGCAAGACATCGCAAGGATGATCATTCCAGTACTTGAAACCTGGGCATAAAAAGAGAAAGTAGTGAGTAGTGACTCCTTCAGAGTCCCTGAAGAGTATTTCAGTGGCTCCTCCCTCATTTGCCAGTGGGGGTGGGGGTGGTGGCATGAAGATAGCAGAGGTGGAGAACTTCATGTGCTGAGATGGACTTACTTAGCCATCAAGTCAGGCCAAGTCAACCAGAATTTTCTGACAAGCTCTGCTCCACTACAAGAGGGCATCAAAGAGCTTTTCTGACCCATCTCTTTGGCATGTAAAAACTAGGTGGAGTATTGATTTCACAGTTAAGGCTGCTACTTTGCCTTTTTCTTTTCTTTTCTTTTCTTGCAAAATCCAAAGGGCATCCCTGGATGATGGATATGGATAGCAGTATATTGGCTTGCAAAGATGTCCCTCAATTAGACATCATAGCTTGCCCAGAAGAGCAATAGCAATAGCACTTAAGGCTTAAATACTGCTTCATAATGCTTCGCAGCCCCCTCTAAGTGGTTTACAGAGTCAGCATGTTGCCCCCAACATGTTGTTGGGCCCTCATTTTATCGACCTCAGAAGGATGGAAGGCTGGGTCAATCTTGAACTGGTCAGAATTGAATTGCTGGCAGTGAGTAGTGAGTTAGCCTGCAATACTGCACTCTAACCACTGTGCCATCGTGACTCCTGAGCATGAGCGTGCTGTGGTTGCACTTCTAGCATGCTGGCTGAAATGTGCCAAAGCTGGCTGGAACTGTCCTGACCCTTCAGGATGGGAGTCTTCTTGTAGCATGGATGCAACAGAGGCTGGTAGCCTCGCCTGCACCTTCTCTACTTCACTGGAAAGCACAGGAGGAAAGAGTTATTCAAATGTTTCTGTGGAATGTAAGATCAATATAGATTTAGCTAGCTGAACAACCACAGGACTTGCTCAAAAAATGTTCCGATATATGGAAGGTGATGTTCCCTTGAATGAAATGGACCTAGCCTTGTTGGGCCTCCTGTTCTCCACCCCTAACCTGGACTTCACTCTTCAACTATTCAACTGAGCACATTTAGATGGATAACCACTATGATTGGTCTACCCATCTGTAAAACCACTCCTACTCCTCCCCAAACTGGTCCCCCCCTTCAGGAGAGCAGCTGATGGTGATGTTTGGGGGAGAGCAAAGAAAACCAGTGCATTAATTGTTCTCTTCTCTAAACGCTCTAAGTGAGTAGGTTAAGATGGAGATGGTTGGTTTAATGATGGTGCTGTAATAATTAAGTTTGGGTTTTTGAAGAAATGGTGAGTTCCATTTTTGTTTATCCCATGGGTGTTTTGTATTCCCTTGGCTGTATGGAGGGTCAGGCTGTGAGAGCTTAGAATCTAAGGAGGTCAACCAAGGTCATCCGTTGGCTACTGGTGGGGGTTCCAACTTGGATGAAATAAGTCCTCATTCTTGAAAGTGCATCTTCAACACCTCCCCCATCCCCCACCTTGGCTTACCTGTCTTGGCTATGAGCTCAACGCAATACTCATTCTTCTGCTTGTTGTTGGGCTCTCCTTCACCCCAGGCTAGGTAGTTGGTGGAGGATCTGTCTGTCCACACCCAGACACCTTTCTGTAACGAAAGGGAAGCCACGTTAACATAGGAAGAGGCTCTGGCTATAGAGGGCCCTGGGCAGAGAGAGAAAAGATGGCAGCTTTCAAGGGACAGATCATATAGAACCCCCCTCCCTCTCTTTCTCCATCTAGCTAATCGATCTTAGTTGATCTGGAACAACTAAACAGGGTTAAACTTGGAGAATGCCTCTCCTACTTCAGCTGGACAATCGCTACGCAATTCCTTGACAAATACAAAGGATCTACCTTCTGGTCATAATTCAGTCCAATCCAGACATTGTCCTTCTTTGTGAGATAGTCAGAGACATACTCAGCCAAGTCAGCTGACTCTGCCACGTTGTGGATGGAGGCGAGGTTGCAGCCTGGCTTTAATTTCCTGCAGAACATCTGGGAAGAGCAACAACAGAGAAAGGCACTTATTCAGCAGAGAAGGAACGTAACAGAATAACAGAGTTGGAAGGGACCTTGGAGGTCTTCTAGTCCAACCCCCTGCTCAGAGCGGGAGACCATTCCGGACAAATGTCCAATCTCTTCTTCAAATCCTCCACCCGCAACTTCTGGAGGCAAGGAGTTCCACTGATTCATTGTTCTCATTTTCAGGAAATTTCTGCTTAGTTCTAAGTTTCTTCTCTCCATGCTTAGTTTCCACCCATTGCTTCTTTCCTGCCTTCTGGTGCTTTGGAGAATAGCTTGACTGCCCACCTCCCCCTATTCTATGTGGCAGCCCCTCAAATATTGGAACACTACTTATTCTTTTCATTAAACTAAACCTACCCAATTCCTGCAATTGTTCTTTATATGCTTTAGCTGCCAGTCCCCTAATCATCTTTGTTGCTCTTTTCTGTAGTCTTTCCAGAGTCTCGTGTGTGTGTGTGTGTGTGTGTGTGTGTGTGTGTGTGTGTGCATGAGAGAAAACAGCAGGCATCTGATTGCATCATCCTAGCCACCCTCTTCAGTCCGTTGACCATCAAGGAAGTTTTTCCTGATACGTTGTTTAAAATCTGAGATCCTCATCAGAATAAAGGAGGTCTGAAGATACCAGTCAGAGTTGCCAGTGAGACATCAGGAAATCGCTTGTCTACAAGACAGTCACTCAACCCTGAAGTTCGACATTGTCCAACAGATACTGGTCATGAAAGCCTAAACCAGTATATCATCCATAGAATACTTGCATTTCATAATATTCTAAAATCATGACCTTTGTTACCTTTTCATGCACCTACCCTAGTGGCCTTCCACTTCTGCCCAGCCAGAGTGTGTACTTGGGAGCTATGCAAGGCTCTGGCCAGGCTTTTCCCATGCCTGGGTGAGGAAATTCACAGACACACAACATTTCTAACCTCTGCGTCATTCCAGGTCTTGAGTTGATCGTTGAGCTTGTAGCAAAACCCATTCATGGGCAGCCAATCATCGGGGCAACAACAGCCTTTCACTCCTTTGGGGGAAGAGAGAAAGCCCAATGAGAAGATGGCCAGGAGAAAAGGAGAAGGTAGAGGAGACAGCTGGGTCTGCAGAACATTCTTGACCTGTTGAGTTGCAAACATCTTTGATGACAATAAACAGAAATTGATTTGGGTTACAGATGCAGTGGTATTTGCAAATTTCCAAACTTGGTTGTTGATGATCAGTGGCTAAGTCATATCTGACTCTCCCCAACCTGATGGACAATAGCATGTCATCCCTCCCATCATCCATTACCCGAGACTCCTGTTCATTGCATTGATGGCATTATCTAACCATCTCCTCCTCTGTTGTCCCCTTCTCTTTTTGCTTTCCAGCTTTCCCAGCATCAGACTCTTTTCCAAATAGCCCTCTCTTCTCATTTGATGGCCAAAGTATTTGAGCTTCAGCTTCAGTATCTGTCCTTTCAAAGAAATTTAGGGTTAGCTTAGGTTAATTTTCTTCAAGCTGAAAGTCTTGTGTGAATCTTTCTGCTTTGGTTGGTGTATCATTCAGTGAATTGTGTAAATGTGCTAAGCCTGAAATTGGATTCCTTCGAGAACCAGGCTGTTGACTGGGGCAAAATATGGGAAACATGTGGTTCAGTTCTGGAGGATCTGTAACTGCTCAAGAGGTTTCAGGAGAGATCATTGATGGGACCACTCCAATGCAAGGAGTGGGAAGCACTAAACTTGTAACGATAAATGCATGTATATTTTGCCAAGCTTTTCACTGTTAATTGTGTTCATGATTGTGAATTTTAATTGTACTAAAGGGATTCAAATGCAAGAACTTTAGCCTCTATGAACATGAGAGACCTTGCTTGGACTCACCACTCAGAGAGATGGCCCCAATCAGCAAACCGAGACTCACAAAGGAAATTTGCCCCATGCTTTTCCTGCCTTTCCTGCAGAGAGGAAAAATAGCAATAGCATTTAGCCTTATATACCGCTTCACAGTGCTTTATAGCACTCTCTAAGCAGTTTTATGGAGTCAGCATATTGCCCCAAAACAAACTGGCTCCTCATTTTACCAACCTTGGAAGGATGGAAGGCTGAGTCAACCTTGAGCTGCTGAGATTCAATCTGCCAAATTGCAGTCAATCAGCAGCCAGCAGAAGTATCCTGCACTACTGCACTCTCACCATTGCGAAGGATGGGGAGCTAAGCTCCTTAAAAAGCTCACTCAGGAAGGGAGACCATCCAATCCAGGATCAAGCTGAGAGTTCAATAGTTTGTCTACAGTTTTGCACTAGCCCAGCTGGACCCCCTTTCTCTCACCATGGTCATGAAACACTCTTGGTGGGTCACACTGGATTCTGCATTGCTATGTAATCAGCAGGAGGCTCCCTTAGAAAGACTCTTCTGTGGGTCTCTCTCTCTCTCTCTCCCAGAGATCACCCAATTGATCCCTTGCTCCCTGCCTGAGGGACCATCCCACAGAGCCCCTTCTGGAACCTGCAGCAACTTTAAAGAGGTCCCTTCAGATGGAGAGAGACATGCAGGAATGATCTGATGCCAGGACCTCACCTGCCATGTTCCCCCAGGTGGGAAAGCAGCACTCACCTGTCAACTCTGGGTCCTTATCTGAGGTGTTGAAGCCCAACTAAACACCCCGAGGTGGAGATTGAAGCAGGATGATGTGGCTCTGTGCAGAAGGAGGACATGGGGAGGTTCCCCTCAGCCAGGTCTTTTATATCCCCAAACCGCAAAACCCACCAACATGAACATCAGGGTGTCATGTGTGGCCCCCTTTCCCCATTACTGGCTTAAACCCCCACAGCAGTTAGAAACATACACAGAGACACGTGTACATAGGTTGCTCCGAAGCTTTCATAACGTAGCTGTCATTTCAGCCAGTTGGCATGTCCTACATGCTTTGTTTAGTAATATTTGAGCAATATTTGTGAGCGTGTGGTTTTGCTCCGTCCTGCATGCATTGTGCCTAGAGCACAGTGGGAGTTACACAAAGCAAGCCATGCCTCTGGCCTCGTGTTTTTATGAGGCTACTCTTCTGCTTAGCCCATCTATCTCATCCATGCATTCCCATGCAAAGCTATTTAATTTATGTGTTTAGCAAAGCTGATTAAGGAGGAGGAGGAGAGCACAGCAGGGTTTACTTGCTGCTTTGCAAACATTGGTGATGATAATAAATTGTAACTAACTTGGGTTCTCTCTAACTGTCCCTGTTCCCAAACTGCACAGTGGCCAGTTATCTCTGTTTCAATTCTTTTGCCTGCCTAATTTTGCTTTACTGGCATCCTTGCAATAATTATTTTCCCTCTTGAACTCCAAATTTTATCATTTACAGCTTCTGGCTTTTCCACTTGTCTTTTTCCTCTTATGCTGCATCTTCCTTCAGCCAGATTACATCTACATGTTTCATGCAGAATAGCAAATGCAATCATTTCTTTTGAGTCTGCTGAGCTGCTTCATCGCTAATTCATTTCCTGAACGTGCTTGAACATTGACAATTGCCAACGTTTTTGTGGTTTGGATGAGATCCACACTTGCTTAATATCTGCCCCATTGCTTGTCAGGAACACCCTGTTTGTCCATGCTGACCCTAATCTTTTATCTTCCCCAGACACCTCTTGAATCTGCATAAATGTTTCCTGGTTTTATCCCAATGCAAGGCTCCCAAATTTGCTCCTGCTACTGCAACTGGAGTCTGAAGGCTACCAGCTTTGCAAAATCTGCCTTGCAAAAAGGGGCAGAATTGGCTTTGTTGCCTGTATTGTAAAAGACACACAATCCTCAAGCTCTATCCTGGGAGGCAGGAGGGATTCAGCTAGCTTTTTAAGAGAACCTTTGGAAATTGGCATACCTGGATTCCTGGCAGGTCATAAGATGCAAAAATGCACTGTGACTTCAAGCATCATCAGAATATCCTTTGCACAGGTCATTAAATAACAGAAGAACAGAGTTGAGACCTTAGAGGTCTTCTAGTCCATCCCCTTGCTCAAGCAGGAGACCCTATAATATTGCAGTCAAATGGCTGTCCAGTCTCTTCTTAAAAACCTCCAGTGTTGGAGCACCCACCCACAGCTTCTGGAGGCAAGTTCAGAGGTGGGCTTCAGCAGGTTCTGACCAGTTCTGGACAATCGGTACCAGAAATTTTGAGTAGTTTGGAGAACCGGTAGTAAAAATTCTGACTGGCCCCACCCCCATCTTTCTCTGCCTCCCAAGTCCCAGTTGATTGGGAGGAAACGGGGATTTTGCAGTAACCTTCCCCTGCCACGCCCACCAAGCCATGCCCACCAAGCTATGCCATGCCCACCAAGCCACGCCCACAGAACCGGTAGTAAAACAATTTGAAACCCCCCATTGGGCAAGTTGTTCCACAGGTTAATTGTTGTCACTCTCAGGACATTTCTCCTTAGTTCTAGGTTGGATCTCTCCTAGATAAGTTCAATCCATTGCTTCTTGGCTGAGTTGAGACAGTAGCCCTGGGTTCAACAGACCTTGTGTGTCATAAGATGGAAAAATCTACCATGACCCTCAAGCAGCATCAGGATAGTCTATGCACAGGTTAGTAATTAACTTGCCTTTGAGACTGTACATTGGTGAGTTGAGGAAACAGCCCTTCCTTTTGGTTGCAAACAAGGGTGGCTTGGACCCTGTTGGGCTAGGCCCCCCCTGCTCAGGGCTACCAGTGTCACAGCGTTTTTTTATTTCCCAGCTGAGCTTCACTATTTTTGGACTAATAGACTTACTGTAGTTTGCCAAGTTCCTTATCAGTACTTTACTACGCATGTCCGCATTCCTTCACTTGCTTCACACATTCTTTCCTTTGTTCTCTTGCCAGAGGTCCGGCTGGACCGGCAGGAGATCTCGCTTGCCAAAATGTAACAATTACTTTTCTTAGTTAGTGAGGTGTTTTATTTTCTTTATAACAAATAAATGAGTTTTATTAGAAACCTTCCCTCGCGTTTTCTTTATCAGAATATTGCAACTTGGAATAAGCCACGATCCATCTCCTCTAAACCAGGGTGATTTTTCCCAGAGCCAAACATGGGATTAATTGATGCCCTGACATCTGGTAGCACTCGGACGGTTGATTTATGGCTTTTTTCCTTATTTTGTTATTTCTGATAAGAGCGCATAGGCAATTAGTTTTTAGCTACTGAGGTACGCTAATTATATTGCTGAGATGCCGAAACTGAAGAAAAAAGGCAAAATGAAACTAAGACCACTCTTCGTAAATGATTTGATTGATCTTTCCAACGAAGAGGTGGCAGACAGGAGATTTTCAGATTTCCAGCCCCTTACTACAGCCACATGCCTGGAACAAGAAAAAGCCGTGGGAACAGAAATGGAGGGAGATAACACAGAAGCTGTTTTTGAAGGAGAAGCACTACGACTGAGGTCAGTAACTCCCCCTTCTAATTATGCCAGCTCTCAACCTGTCTCCCCAGAACCTTCTGAATTTGTAACGCTCGGTGCAAGGCTAAAGCAAACTGCCGAGCAAAATTACTCCCACGCAGAGAGAGAAACAATTCATTATTCTCCTCGAAGCTCTAAGCTCACCCTGGATGAGGTGGCTATGAAAGCCTTTCGTGACCATATAAAACTCTATGAACAGCAGCTATCCCAGGCAAAAATGGCTATATCTATGCTTGAGCAAGATAAGGAAGATAACTTAAGATTTTCAAAAAGCGCCATTTTGTCTTCTTCTCCGGAGCCAAAGACACTCCCCCTGGTGGATCCTGTGTCAGGCCAATTAAGACAGAGGGCACTGCATACGTCACATGAAAGTCTCCCTGATCAAGTTACATATAAACCTGCCACGCAATCATTCCTTGTAAGTGCAAAGCTGCCCGAAGCTAAAGGTGCAGCACCATCTGCTGGCGAAAGTAATTTACTACAGGAAGCTGAAATGCCACAAGTGTTTCCACAGGCCCAAACTCAAACACCCCCTGGCGGTGTTGGTGTCCTTTTAGATGGAACACAATTAAATTTTATGAAGCAAAGGCAAATGACTGCATCTCCAGCAGGTCATGCCAATATTGCAGCTCAAGCACAAATGGCAACTGGAATACAGCAGATTCCAGTGCATCAGCCACAGCAGCTACAAATGCCTGCATATGTGCCCCAGCCACATGTACAAATAGGGCCACCTCCTGGCCCACCTCCAATGGCACAACCAAGACCATTTTTAGGTCCACAACAGGCACAGCAAATACCACAGGCATTTCTGCCAGCACAGCCAGCATATCAAATGCGGGCTCCTTACCAGGCATTTTCTGTCTCTCCACTAACTGGTGAGTCAAAACTAAAAATGTCAGGACACAATTACAAAGCCTGGGTCAGTGAGATTACACTATTGCTTCTTAGAGAAGGCACGCACTGTATGGTATTTAACCCTCCTGCACAACCGTGGGATTTTGCAATAAGAGATTTAGAGATAAGGGCTCGCACAACATTATTGATGTCCATGGATACTGAACTGCAGGTCACTTTTCCACCAAATACAACAGCCCGACAAATTTGGGCTGAATTGGAGAATTGCTACAGGCCTATCTCAATTGAATCTTCATGTTTACTCATGTCTGAACTCCACGGTTCGAGATTGAAACCTGGTGAACAAATTGGAGGACATTTGACCAAACTGAAAGGTCTCAGAACAGAATTGAGAGAAAGAGGCCATAACATTGAAGATATTCAAATGATCAGCATCATTATTAACTCTTTGAACTATGAATGGAAAGATGCTGTTACAAAAATTAACCAAGTCACAATTGCTCAATGCACAGTGGACAATGTCTGTAGACTTTTAATTGAAGAAGAGGCATTCATGTTGGCCACGCCACATTTGAGAGGACCACCCGCATCAAGAGCTCCAGCTAGGCGCCCCTTCCGAGGAAGGACCTATGCTCCAAGGATGCCAAGATGCAACACCTGCAACCGTGTGGGACATGCCACCCGGGATTGTCCCCAACGAGTTCCAGCTCCCGTCACGTACCAGCCCAGAGGAACAGATTCCAGAGGCAGAGGCAGAGGCGGAAGACAAGGTCGTCGTGGTCCCCGGCGTGATCCACAAACTCCACTCGCCACATTGGCTTTAACCAATGATCCACAACCTCAACCAGAGTACGACAGACGACTCCTGTGGACTTTGGACAGTGGTGCAGCATTGCATGTTACCTACAGAAAGGAACTCTTCACAGAAATGCATGAGCCTGAACCAGAACTACGTGAACTTTATTCTTTTTCCAATCATCCTTGTCAAGTCAAAGGAAAAGGAACTGTTTATGTTGAAGAGCTCGATGCATTCATTCCTGATGTTTATTACATACCAACAGCAACCAGTAATTTGCTTAGTCAGTATCACTTGTCTAGAATGTTAAAGTTCCAAGTTCACCACCTTGAAAAAGCAAGTTACATAGTTAAAGATGGAGATATTGTTGCTGAAACCATATTAATTGGTGGTGTTTATTACTTAAAGCCAAAGCCTAAAACACAAACACAGGCAAGTATGCAAACTCGAAAAAGGGAAAGCACAGGCCCAGATAGAGATGCTCCAGAGAGAGATCCTGTTGCTACCCCTAAGGCTCCTAAAGCCAACAAAAATAGAATTGGTAAACAGGTTGCTCAGAGCAAGCCTGAGGTTCCGCATAAAAATGTTAATGTTGAGAATTCACTAACAGGTAAACCTTTGCATTCCAGGTGTATCCACAAATGGCATAGAAGATTGGGGCATGCCAGTTTCCGTGTTCTTAGGAAGATGCCGGAGTTCGCAAAAGGTTTGGATCTAAAGGGGTGTAAGGTGTTTCTGGATTGTGCTGTATGCAAGAAGGCCAAATCCAAAGCAGCAGCCATTCCCAAACGCGCTACACGCCTGTCAACACGCATTTTTGATTTGGTTCACATTGACATAGTTGGTCCTTTCCCGCCATCATTTGGTGGTAGAAAATATTTTCTAACAATTGTTGATAATTACTCTAGATATGGATATGTATATCCTATGAAAGGAAAATCAGAGACTTTTCAGATCTTTAAAGACTTTGCAACCCTTATTTCTACCCAACACCAAGTTCGCATCGCCAGAATCCAGAGTGATTGTGGTGCCGAGTTCATGTCTCAGCGTTTCCAGGACTGGATGCGTAAGAATGGAATTATTCATCAGACTTCGGCCCCTTACGCTCATAATGGAGTCGCAGAACGAAGACAAGGGGTACTGCAAACCATGATGCGTTGTCTCCTAGAAGACGCCAACCTTGGTAAGATATACTGGGGTGAAGCTATCAAGTATGCAAATTACATTGTAAACCGTACTTGGAGCAGTGTAACAAATCAGACTCCTTTCTTCATGTTGTATGGCTACAAGCCCGATCTTAAAAACATCCATATTTTTGGTTCATATGCTATGGTGAACATTCCCTTAGCTCAAAGAAGGAAAGGAGGTCCAGCAGCAAAGAGACTGAGATTTATGGGTATTGATGATAATTCAAAATGGAGCAAATTTATTGACTCTAAACATGCAATTGTGATTTCCCAATCTGCTAATTTTGAGGAAGATATTGACTGGTCCAGGATTCATTCCAATGATCCTGGAGTTTATTTTCCTAGAGATGATACTGCTGATGCCACGCAGATTGATGATCAAGATTCCACTGATTCTTCTCAACCTGATGTTCCGTCTTCGCAAGCCGCGGATGCTGACGCTAGCGACAAAAGTGAGGACGAGGATGAAGAAGAAGAAGATTGGACAGTTGTTCCGAGACGTTCCAAGAGGGTCACAAAAGGAATCCCTCCACAACGATATTCTTGGCAACTGACAAAAGCACCCTTGCCTTTGATTTGCAATGTTACACTTCCACCTGATAATTTCACACAAATCAAGCAGCTCCCTGATTCAGAGCAAGACAAATGGTATGAAGCAATGCAGGTTGAAATGGACAGTCTAAAGAAACTTAAAGTATTTACACCTGCAAAACCTCCAGCAAACAAAAAGGTCATTGGCACTCGATGGGTCTACAGAATCAAAAAGAAACCAAATGGTGAGTCATTGTACAAAGCCAGACTTGTAGCTCAGGGTTTCGCTCAACGTTATCCTGAGGACTACACAAATACCTACTCACCGACAGTCAGAACTGAGAGTGTAAAAATTGCTTTAGCAACTGCAACTATCCTTGGTTTAGAAGTTTTCCAGTTTGATGTTGACACGGCTTATCTACATGCAGACCTAGATGAAGAGATCTACGTGAGAAGTCCTCCAGGATTCCGACAGCAAGAAGGGGATACCTGGTTCCTAAACAAAAGTCTCTATGGTCTGAAACAATCTGGTTTAATGTGGTATTTATGTCTTACTGACAAACTAAATTCAATGGGCTTTATTAAGTCCAAAACTGATGAGTGCGTGTTCACAAAAAGATCTAACAATGCATATGAGATAGTTCTTGTTTATGTTGATGATATTGTTTATATTGGTCAAAATAAGCAAATGAGTGAAATTTTTGCCAAAGCTTTGCAGAGATACTTCACATTGAAATCATTAGGTCACATTAGCACTTATTTAGGTGTTCAGATTGAAAAAACACAGAAGGGGTTTAGTCTTTCACAAGAAGATAAAATTGAACAAATTTTGCATCATTGCAACATGAAGGATGCTAACACAACAAAGACACCCATGCAAACAGATTTTCACAACTTGACACAAGAAGAAAGTCCTGAGTTCGAGGATCAAACACTTTATCGTTCAGTCATTGGGTCACTGTTATACATTAGTAGTTGGACCAGACCCGACATTGCACTTAGTGTTAATCTCTTATCTCGACATGTAGGTAAGGCAAAACAGTTTCATTGGACATGTATTAAGAAATTATTGAGATACCTAAAATACACCAAACATTTGAAGTTATTGTTAGAACCAACACATACTGATTATGCAGAATTATGTTGTTATGCAGATTCTGATTGGGCAAGTGATAAGAAATCACGTAAAAGTACTTCAGGTTATATGATGTTCTTAAATGGATGTCCTGTTTATTGGCAAGTACGTAAACAGAATTTTGTTTCTTGTTCATCTACTGAAGCTGAATATGCTTGTGTTTCAGATGCATGTAATTCTCTAACTTGGTTTGATGCTTTAGTCACAGATATCTGGACACACCCAATCTGACCGATCACCGTGATGGAAGACAATGAATCGGTGGTTTATATTTCTGAATCTCATTTCACAGGTTCTAGGTCCAGACACATTGACATCCGTTATCAAAACATAAAACATTTAGTGAAAAAAGGTTTTGTCAAAATGCAATATGTATCTACACATGATCAAATTGCTGATATGCTCAACAAACCACTCCCAGCAGCTCAACACGAGTATCTGCGTAAGAAGATGTGCCTTGTTTGATGATGTACTGATATTCGCTCAACTGGGAAAAGAAGGGGAATGTCACAGCGTTTTTTTATTTCCCAGCTGAGCTTCACTATTTTTGGACTAATAGACTTACTGTAGTTTGCCAAGTTCCTTATCAGTACTTTACTACGCATGTCCGCATTCCTTCACTTGCTTCACACATTCTTTCCTTTGTTCTCTTGCCAGAGGTCCGGCTGGACCGGCAGGAGATCTCGCTTGCCAAAATGTAACAATTACTTTTCTTAGTTAGTGAGGTGTTTTATTTTCTTTATAACAAATAAATGAGTTTTATTAGAAACCTTCCCTCGCGTTTTCTTTATCAGAATATTGCAACTTGGAATAAGCCACGATCCATCTCCTCTAAACCAGGGTGATTTTTCCCAGAGCCAAACATGGGATTAATTGATGCCCTGACAACCAGGAAGTTCTAACAAAATGAAAGATGAGTACCTCTATCTCAAGGTGCTTCTGTACCAGGAAATGAAAATTGAAACTTTGCTTAAATATAATGCTATTTGGCATCAGGATGTGCCTGATGTTTGGCCCCTGGGTGGGTGGGGGGGAGATCAATAGACTTAGAAGTCTTTGAGAAAAGGGGAGGCTACGCCCAAAGGGCAGCACTGTTATGCACTGTTCTGGAGTCTGTGAAGGAATAAACAAATGTTGAAAGACTGACTTGTGCCTTCGGCTCCCATACCCTATGAGGGACTCTACCCCCTTACGGAGCAAGTTTCTACTGGAAGGGGGGAGCCCAAGAAGGTCCTTGTTTATACTCCTTGTTTATGCTGACTGTGATGCTGATGGTAGTGTCCACAGGTCATAAAAGGGCCATGGTTCCCCACCCTTGTGCCATAGAGGGGGGCTATATGGATTTTTTTTTTTTGTATAACTTTATTGTCATTGTACGTGCATACACAGTATACCCATACAACAAAATTCACTTAACACCCAAAGACCAGGTCCAACACACATAACAATCCCCAAACACACTCTCACCCACCACAAATTCTCCACCCCTAAACCACCCAAACATCCACACAACAGACCAAGTAATGCTGTCCAACAGCTCACCAATGGTGGCCCTTTAGTTCATGGTTGAGTGCAATTATAACTGTGGGATAAGAACTACTCAGAAAACATGTGGTCCGAGTTTTAATTGTCCTGTATCTTCTGCCATAAGACAGCAGTCCAAAAAGATTGTAAGCAGGATGGGAAGAGTCTTGGAGAACGTTATGCAACTTCCTCAAACAGTGAGATTCGAATATGTTGTTCAGGGCTGTTAGCTGGAGTCCGATGATATTCTGGGCAGTTTTAATGATTCTCTGTAGAGCTTTTTTGTCCACTGCAGAGCTGCTCCCATACCATGCAAGAATGCCGTATGTCAGGACACTCTCAATGGTGCTGCGATAGTAGGACAGAAGTAGAGGCTGAGATAGATTTATCTTCCTGAGCATTCTCAGGAAGTACAGCCTCTTCTGTGCCTTCTTCACAATGTTGAAGGCTCATATTAGCATTCATAGTCCATGAGAGGTCCTTTGAGGTATAAATGCCCAGAAATTTAAAACTACCCACCCTCTCCACCTCCTCGCCATTTATGTACAGTGGTAGATGTACATCTCTCTTCCTCCTGAAGTCAATTATAAGTTCTTTAGTTTTTGTGGTGTTAAGTGTGAGGTTATTTTCATTACACCACAATGTCAGCCCTTGTACTTCCTTCCTGTAAGCAGACTCATTGTTCTTATTAATGAGCCCCACCACTGTTGTGTCATCCACAAATTTAATAATTGTGTTGGTGTTATACAATGGGGTGCAGTCATGCGTGTTCAAGGAATAAAGGGAAGGGCTTACCACACAACCCTGGGGGGCTCCTGTGCTTAGTATCAGAGTAGAGGAATGGTGAGATCCCATCCTTACTGACTGTGGCCTCCCTGACAGAAAATCCCTTATCCACAAACAAATCCTCTGATTTATACCCAAATTGGGCATTTTAAAAAACAACCTGTTGGGTAAAATGGTGTTAAAGGCAGAGCTATAATCCACAAATAACAGCCTTGCATATGTCCCCTGTAGTTCCAAGTGATTCAATATAGTATGGACAACAAGAGACATAGCATCGTCAGTTGATTTATTACCCCTATATGCAAATTGGTATGGGTCCAAAGTAGATGGAAGACTAGCCTTAATATAGTTCAACATCAGCCTCTCAAAACATTTCATGACAATAGATATTAAAGCTACTGGTCTATAATCATTAAGGGATACCACTACTGTCTGCTTAGGGACTGGCACTATAATAGATGTCTTCAGGCAGGTAGGGATAGAGCACTACTACAGAATAAGAAATAAGAAATACAGAATTAGAAAGAAAAAGGAAATCAAGTGTTTTTTCTTTAAAAAAATAATGTACATAAAGGTACTGATTTCAGAATAGTTTGGGGTACAAGTAAATCTGCCATTCATTCATTCATTCATTCATTTATTCATTCATTCATTTTGTTTGTTAACTATCTCACCAACACAGGAACTTATTTTATACAATATAATAGTGAATTCAAAAAGAAGAGTCAAGAGAAAATGCAAACTATTTTGGATGAGATAAAACAGAAAAGAAGACAAAGTAAAGAAATGTCCAGAGAAGAGAAGCATTTCATATCCGCATAGCAGAATATTCCAACAGCAAAGGGTAATTTTTTTCCCATGGGCTCTTCCCAGACAGCACAAGAAATGTTTATTGTCAATAAATGAATGAAAACTATGCTATTCTCCAGCAGCTGAGAAGCTTCCTCAGGGCCCCCTTCACCTCCTTGTTGCGGAGGCTGTAGATCAAGGGGTTCAGCATAGGGGTGACAATGCAAAACATGGTGGAGATCAAAGTGTCCACCTCTAGAGAGTAGCCAGCACTGGGTTGGTTGTAGTTCACAAAAGCATTTCCAACAAAGAGTGTTACTACAGCAAGGTGTGAAGCGCAGGTGGAGAAGGCTTTGCGCCTGCCGATCTTGGAGCGGATCTGCAGAATGGAGGACAAAATGTAGAAATAGGACAGGACGATGAGCAGAAGAGGGACAAGGCCCACCAAGGTGCCAGTGATGTGAGTGACCAACTCATTGACAGAAGTATCACTGCAGGCAATTTTCAGTAACGGGGGACCATCACAAAAGATGTGAGGAATCTGGTAATTTCCACAAAATTCCAACCTGGAAGCCAGAGCAGTGTAGATAGCTGAGTCCAGGAAGCCCCAGAGCCAAATGGCCACAGACAGCTGGACGCACAACTTGCCCCTCATCAGGTGGGCATAGTGCAAAGGTTGGCAGATGGCAGCATAGCGATCATAGGCCATGACGGCCAGCAGTGCCGGCTCACATCCCGCAAAGCCAATCAGGAAGAAGGTTTGTGCCAGGCACTGGTCGTAGGAGATGGTGTGATGTTGGTGTAGGAGGTTCACCAGGATCTTTGGTACCACCCCAGAAGAAAGGCAGATATCCAAGCAGGAGAGCTGGCTGAGGAAGAAGTACATGGGGGTGTGGAGACGGGAATCCAGGAGAACCAGGGTTATGATCATGAAGTTGCCCATCAGTGTGGCCAAATAGGCAGCCAGGAACACCAAGAAAAGGTGAACCTGGTGGCTCAAAAGGCTGGAGAAGCCAAGGAGGATGAATTCTGTCCCTTCAGTTTTGTTCTGTGAATCCATGAGGAAGAAAAGGGGACAGCTGGGAAGAGAGAGGAACACACGGAAAAAGCACAATGAGAAAGTGATTAGTTGAGCTTTCAATCTATGCAGAATAAAATTTGAGGAATCTCTTATACCTGAAGATAACCTATATTAAGGGTCAAATATATACAGGTGGATATTTTAGGTCCTTCCTTCCTTCCTTCCTTTCCTGCCTCCCTGCCCTTTCCTTCCCTCTTGATTTTTGGGGTTTTTTGTCATGCTGAGAAACTCCAAGGAAAATACCTTCCAAGCTTCGTATCAGAACCATTTTGCATAGCCAACATACTTTCCAACTCTATTATTCTGTTATTTTGAATTAGAATTAGCACCAGGGTGATGTCAAGGAAACAGTCAGTCCACTAAAGAAAGAAGACAGCAAGGAAGTGACAGGCAGCAGAGAAAAAGCAGAGCTGCTCAACTCATTCTTTGCATCAGTCTTCACCCAAAAAGAAACTGTATCCCATAACTGTAAAATATAGACTAGAAATATTTTTTTAAAAAGCAAGAAAATGGTAAGAGAACACCTGTTAGATCTTGATGAGTATAAATCACTAGGGCCTGACAGATTACATCCCAGAGTTCTGAAGTAACTGGCGGATGTTAAGTCAGAACCTTTGTATCAGATATTAAAAAATCTTGGAGCACTGGGAACTACCAGAGAATTAGAAAAGAGCTGATAAGGTTCCCATCTTCAAAAAATTGAGGGGGGGGACCCAGATCCAGGAAACTACAGACAAATCAGCCTAACATTAATACCTGGGAAGATACTGGGAAAAATAATCAAAAAACAGATCTGGAAACATCTGGAAACAAATGAAGTTATAACTAGTAATCAGCGTGGGTTTCTTAAAAACAGATCATGCCAAACCAATCTTATTTCATTCTTGTACAGAGTGATAAATTAGTAGACCAAGAAAATGCTGTGGACATAGTATATTTAGACTTCAGCAAGGCATTTGACAAAGTAGACCACAACCTACTTCTTGGTAAACTAGAAAAGTATGGGATAGACAGCATCACCACTAGATGTATCTGTAACTAGCTGACAAACCATACTCAGTGAGTCAACTTTAATGATACTATATCTACATGGAAGGAAGGAAGCAGTGGGGTAGCACAAGGTTCCGTCTTAGGCCAAGTACTCTTCATTATCTTAATAAATGACTTAGATGAGGGAATAAAAGGGGAACTCATCAAGTTTGCAGATGACACTAAATTGGCAGGAATAGCCAACACTCCCAGAAGACAAGCTAAAGTTCTTCATAGACTTGAATGATGAGCTCTATCCAACAACATGAAATTTAATGTGGAAAAAAGCAAGGATTTACACCTAGGCAGGAAAAACCAAAGGTAGAAGTACAGATTAGGAGAAACCTGGCTCAAGAACAGGAACTGTGAGAGGGACCTTGGAATCCTCATGGATGATCAATTAAACATGAGACAGTCGTGTGCGGCAGCAGACAAAAATGGAAACACAATCCTTGATTGTATAAACAGAATCATAAAACCAAAATCCCATGAAGTATTAGTACCACTTTATAAAGCCTTAGTAAGATGACACCTGGAATATTGCATCCAGTTTTGGTCACATTACAAAAAAGATATTGAAACTTTGGAAAAAAAAGTGCAAAGAAGAGCCACTAAGACGATTAAAAGCCTGGAGAGAAAAACATATGAAGAACGGTTGCAAGAGTTGGGTATGGCCAGTCTAGAAAAAAGAAGGACTGGGGGGGGGACATGATAGCAGTATTCCAGTATTTGAGGGGCTGCCACAAAGAAGCGGGGGGTCAAATTATTCTCCAAAGCACCAGAAGGCAAGACAAGAAACCATGGATGGAAACTCTTCAAGGAGAGAAGCAACCTGGAATTAAGAAGAAACTTCCTAACAGTGAGGACAATTAACCAGTGGAACAGAAGTTGTGGATGCTCCAACCCTGGAAACTTTTAAGAAGAGACTGGACAGCCATTTGTCTGGGATGGTCTAGAGTCTCCTGCTTGAGCAGGGGGTTGGTCTAGAAGACTCAAAGGTCCCTTCCAGCTCTATTCTGATTGACTGAAGGCCCATTTGGCTGTAGTCACATTTTCTCCATTTCAGGGTTCCTTCTCCCTCCTAATCTCAGTAAGTTCTTTAAATTCTCTCAATAAATGTGAGGCTCAGCCCAGCCGAAATTATGCCCTTAGATATGTTGTAATCTCTATGGGAGATGAATGCTTGTCTTATTCTCAGCTTCAACACAGAAGAAGGCTACCCTTTCTTGATCTTCAAAGTCCTAAAAGTCTTGGTAGGACACTACCTCTGTTCCCTTCCAAGTTGAAATTGAGGATGCTGGATGGACCACAAAGCGACTCACCTGTGCTGGTTGACCCACCCTCAAAAGACCTCAGCTGTGGCAGAAGAAGAGTCACCTTCTCCCCAGGTTCTCCCACAGTTGGCTTTGGACACAAAGAGATGAGAGGTGGCTCAGCCAAAACTCTGCCCACAGAGCAGGAAGGGAGATGTTTAAAAGCTCAGTCTCACAACAGAAGCAACACTCCTGGGTCCTGCATTGTCTGTGACAGGTGGTAACTCATGGGGGGAAATGTGCCTTGGTGTGCAGGCCTCGAGCATATTCCTGCAGGGAGTAGAGCTGAGAGGAGACTCAGCCATGACCCTCTAGGGGGAAACTCACAGCTGAGGCTTGTTAGCTGGCACAGGGTTCATTAAGTTGTACCAGGGCTTGGAGAGACAGTGGAAGAAAGAGAGCAAAACTGGCTACGTTCTACCTTGAAATGCAGCTAGTCAGGAAGAGAAATCAGAATTCAGCTCTCACTGTAGTTTGTAGCTGGTGTTCCAGAAATGAATCCATTTTATCCATTACATAAAATGTAATGTTTAAATCCTCCCTCCCTCCCTCCCTCCACAACAAAACCAGCAAGGGCCATTGTCTTCTTGCTAAGGCTCTAAGTTCAGTGCCTGAATGTATAATGTATAATTTTGATTAGTGTTATATATTATATTAACCAAGCAGCATAAAAGACAACACCTGACTCCATAAAAAAAGAAAAGAAGGAAACCAGAGAAAGATGTTGGTGCACGTGAAATCCTCACAACTTTTACTTTCAGGGTAAAAGTTCGGTCAGGGAGACGAGCATAACCCTCCATTCTTAGAGCCAAAGATGATCCCCTATGAGGTTCAACATAGGAGGACAACACGACCCAACTCGGTGCTTCTCTCTTGTCTCTGTTCCCAAAACACAACGACCTGTTTTACATGGGTAACTTCTGAGGTGGTCATCCAAGAGTCCACTGTTAGTTATCCCAGAATCCCAGTGGCCATTTCCCCCATCCCACTGATGGGTTTATCATCAACTCCCAGGAAAACCTCAACCCTGAATGGAACGATGGATTTCACTTAACTACAACTTCTTCCTTTCAAGTCTTGCTGGGATGTCTCATTGTGCTCCTCCTGAGAGCAGTAGGCTGTTCCTGGGAAGGATGAGCAAAGGATGCTGGGAGTGTATGTATCCCACCTACCCAACTAAATCAGTTTTGGGGACAGGAAAGTGGTGCTGAGATCCAGCAGATTCCCAACACTCCAATTGAAGGGAAATGAACATGCAAGAAAGCATCGTAGCATCAATGGATGTTCTTGAGCTTCAAACCTCAACAATTTTCTGGCTTTGCACAATAAACATGCTGGGCAGATTTTATTTGAGCTTCTGGCCCATCAGAAGGAGCAAAATCAGATCCAGGCTACAGAAAGCATCCATTAAACCAGAGGTCTCCAACCTTGGCAACTTTATGATGTGTAGACTTCAACTCCCAAGTCCACAAGTCATAAAATTGCCAGGGTTGGAGACCCCTGCATTAAAGAAAGGGGCATAGAGCAGAGATTACAGAAGGGGAGGGCTTGGTTGCTTCTCCAGGCTTCATCAGGTGCTTTTCTCACTCCGGAGCAGAAGAAATTTGCACTAGAACCTGCACTGGTGGTTTTATGTTGGTGGGGGGGAGGGCAGAGGGAGAGAGAATTTGCTTTGCTTCAGGATTTCTGGTCCTGGTTAACAACCTGGAAGAAGCTTGTTTGCATCACTAGATTTGGAACACAATGAAGGCACACAACTTGACTTCTGGGGGTTAATCAGATTGACCGATTGATAACAGTGTTCCCTAATCTTTCGAGGTTGGTGGACCAGAGAGGATGGCGGAGGCTGCAAGGGTGGGGATAGAGGGCATGGTTTCATGCACACACACCACTTTACGAAATGCAGCTTTGCACGCCCGCACTTGCACACTCACCTACCACTTCCGTGGCTGGCTTCGAATGCGTGGCGGCCCCACACCGGGCTGTAGACCAAGAGTTGGGGACCCCTATATGGAGTCTGTTTGGCACCACTGTCCACCCTGAAGCCAAGGATGACCCTTAAGTGCTGGTACCACCTTCCAGTCCCCACACTCACCCCCACTGCCTGGTCATCAGAGCTCGGAGGCCCCAGATTTCACCTCTTTCTGCTGAATGCCAAGTGATTCTTCAATAAACTCCCTCACCTATGAGAGGGGAGAGAGCCATCATGGCCTATTGACAGAAGGACTCGCTTCCTTGTTCCTTCTCCTCTTCTTCTTCCTTGTTTTCCTTCCAAGGGGAAGAAGGCAACTTTTGGCTTGTGGCACAGAATGTCTATCCTTTGTGGTGCTCTCTCGATCGATTGTTAACCTGCCAAAGACGAGCAAAACTGCTGCTCTGGGAGTTTGGGGGATCCCTGTTAAAAGCCCTGAGATCCTGCAGACATGGCACCTGGGTTGTCTCTCTTCAAGGAATTTATTTGGGCACCAGCAAATATTGTCCCATGGTAACTAAATTGAATTGAAATATGAGAAAAAAATCTCCCAGGGGGTAAGATCCGTTTAACAGTAGAAGACTCACCCTCTGAAGGTGGTGGGTTCTCCATCTTGCAGGCTGGCAAGAGGAGGCTCCAGAGATGGTGGAACTGATTTTCCTACATCTTGCAGAGGATGGAGCAGGTGAGTCCCACCAATTACATAAAGTGATCACCCTGTGATCCTGTGATCCAGGTAGAGGGATCAGGGCAGCCAGCCCAAAGTCCCTCAGAAGGGAAGTGGTACAACATGCTGGGTTACAATGGCTTCTCTCCCTTCATCTCTTCAACATTTCATCACCAAGTTGATCCCAGTGGAGAGATCCATGCAGGGGACAGAGCAGCATCTGGCTGAGAGATCGCACTGGGCCAAAGACTCAAAGGTCACAGCATATTTGGCCAAGAGAGAAATAGGACATGGTCACCCAAGCAAGAAACACCTTCTACTTTCGAAGCAGTTCATCCTTGACAGGAAGTGAATGTGCTCCCTCAGAACTTTACAAGAAAGTTTGAAATGGGCCACAACCGGTTCAGAACCAGGCCAGGAAAGTAGCAGATGAGCAAGCATGCACAGAAAGCTACTTTTATGAGCATGATGTGCATGTGAAATCATCCCCTCTTCCCTCACCTCTGCAGCCGCTGCCACCTCCTCTAGTCCACCAAGCGAGAAAGCCTGGGGAGCACTGTTATCAATCAATCAATCAATCTGATTAACATCCAGGAGTAAATGTTCTGTGCCCTTATCATGTCCCAAATTTAGTGTGCAAACAAGCTTCTTCCAGATTGTTAACCAGGACCAGAAATCCTGAAGCAAAGCAAATTCTCTCTCCCTCTGCCCTCCACCCCCCCACAACAGAAATCCACCCCCGTCCTTGTCTATAAATGCCTCCATTCTCTTTGCTGGAGGGAAGCCTGGAGTTGCCACTGAGCAGACTTGCTACCTGTGGAGGCAAAGGGACAGGTGAGTACAGCTCTCCCACCTGTGAACACCTGACAGGTGAGGCCCCTGCACCAGTTCGTTCTGTGCCTCTTTCTCCAGCTGAAGGGACTTTTCCAGGGTGCTGCACCTGATGTCCAGGTTCCAGCAGGGGATCTGCAGGAGGCAGGGAGCAAGGGATATATACAGAGATCTCTGGGGAAGAGAAAGAGATGCACAAGGGAGGCTTTCCAGGGGAGGCCCTTATCCCTTTTATGGAGCAATGCAGGATCCACCGTGACCCACCAAGGGTGCTGGATGACCAAGGAGGGAGAATTTATGTCCAGCTAGGCTAGTGAAAAAGTGGAAACCAAAGTGTGGGACTCCCAGCTTGGTCACAGGTTGGATGTTGGATCGCCCTTCCTGAAGAGTCCCCCCAAGGTCCTTGCTCCCCCTTCTTCTACTCTACTCGTTGCTCTTCTCTGCAGGAAAGAAGACCATGGGGCAATTCCTCTTTGTGAGCCTGGGCTTGCTGGTCGTGGCCTTCTCCCTAACTGGTGAGTTCCGACTGGGACGCTCCTGTCTAGAGAGGCCAAAGCTCTTGCATCCTCCTCCACCCCTACCACCTCCTGCTCTCCTGGCCATCTTCTCATTGGGCTTCCTCTCTTCCCACACAGGAGCCGAAAAATCCTGTCTCGAAGGATGGTACTCAAGAAATCAGCGTTGCAACAAGCTCTTCGAGGAACAAAAGAACTGGAATGATGCCGAGGTTAGAAGTGCTTGTAGGCCTGTGAATCTCCTAGCCCAGGCAGAGGAGACTAGGCAGAGCCTTGAACAGCCCACAAGTCCCTCTGGCTGGGCTGAAGTGCAGGGCCACTAGGCTCTGTGCATGAAAAGGTAGCAAGGACCATTATCTTAGGACAGTCTGAA
Organism: Arizona elegans; assembly: GCA_022577455.1. Classification (NCBI taxonomy): domain Eukaryota; kingdom Metazoa; phylum Chordata; class Lepidosauria; order Squamata; family Colubridae; genus Arizona; species Arizona elegans. The sequence continues at coordinate 90,091,354 of JAKOOJ010000007.1, read as the reverse complement.
ACACAAGTATTCTCTGGACAATATGCTGGTCTGGGCTTTCATGCCCGGTATCTGTTGGGCAGTGCTGAGCCTGAGGGTTGACTGACCATAATCTAGACAACAGATTTCCTGTTGTCAAACTTGTATAAGATAACAGATATAAATATAAACATGATTATGAATACAGAAAATTGATACGAATAAATGGGGACAGTAGGACAGTGACAGTGAGCACTTAATTGCTCAATTGCTCAAGAGCTGCAGAATCTACCAAAAGTACACATATAGACTCGGTGAAACCAGGTTTAATAGCAGTGACTGTAAGAGGGATCTCGGAGTCTTAGTGACAGCCAATTAAGTATGAGCCAGCCGTGTGCAGCGGCAGCTAAAAAAGCCAACGCAATCCTAAATTGCATTAACAGAGGGATTCAATCAAGATCAAGTGAGGTACTAATACCACTCTATAAAGCCCTAGTAAGACCACACCTAGAGTCCTGCATCCAGTTTTGGTCCCCACACTATAAAAAAGAGGTTGAGACTTTAGAAAAAGTGCAGAGAAGAGCAACCAGGATGATTAGGGGACTGGAGATTAAAACATATGAAGAACGGTTGCAGGAACTGGGCATGGCTAGTCTAGTGAAGAGAAAGACCAGGGGAGACATGATAGCAGTCTTCCAATATTTGAGGGGCTGCTACAGAGAGGAGGAAGGGGGCCAAGCTATTTTCCAAAGCACCTGAAGTCCAGACAAGGAATAATGGATGGAAACTGACCAAGGAGAGATTCAACCTGGGAATAAGGAGAAATTTCCTGACAGGGAGAACAATCAACTCATGGAACAGAAGTTGCCTTCAGAAGTTGTGGGAGCTTCATCACTGGAGGCTTTCAAGAAGAGACTGGACTGCCCTCTGTCAGAAATGATGTACTGTCTCCTGCATTGGTGGGGGGTTGGACTAGATGACCTCCAAGGTCCCTTCCAACTCTGTTATTCCATTAAGAGCATCTGAGGGGAGTCAACAGAGTCAAGACATGGAATCAGATTCCCTGGCTCTTTTCTCACTTTCACAAACTAACACCCGCAAGCACATTTGCCTTTCTCCCTTGTCGCTTTATCTCAGGCATTCTGCCAGAAACAAAACGCAGGCTGCCACCTCGCCTCCATACAAAGCACAACACAGAGAGATGACATGGCCGATTATGTCGCAGAGAATCTCAAAAGGAGTCAAAGTGTCTGGATTGGACTGCATGATCCAAATAAAGTAGGTCTCTTTCTGTTGCTAATGTTCACAAATCCATATTTACCATTTATGTGAGGCTTTTAGAAGGATCGTCCAATGGGAGGTCGGGATCTCTCTGATAAAAACTCTCACCTTGGACAAAACCTCTGAAAAATGTTATTGACTCCAATGCTGTCTGTCATTCCTCCCACCAACCATTCAGGCCCACTTGGAGAACTGACTGGTATGTTTAAAGCCACAATGGGCCCAATTCTCCTCTGCCCCCCCCCCCCCAAATCTCAGGATCAAGGCCATCTCACACACTCAGCTCCTCCTTCAGTCTGCCTTCCTCTTTATGGCCCATTGAATGGCCTCTGAAGCTTCTTCAAACTCCGGTGGGTCATTAATTTGGGGACTGCGAGTCCCAACCTGGGAGGATTGTTCTTTCTACCCCTTCATTTATTTTGCGCAGAAATTGCTCATTTCTCTTACCAACAGAACATCTTGTGCTCTGTTGGATTTTCAATTTGTGAAAGACGCTTGATCATAGAGAAAAGAGGACATTTCCTTGGAATTGAGCTCAGTTCCCGGTGACTTTGTGAATACAAGTGTTTTTTTTCTTTTCTTTCTTTCTTTCTTTCTTTCTTTCTTTCTTTCTTTCTTTCTTTCTTTCTTTCTTCCTTCCTTCCTTCCTTCCTTCCTTCCTTCCTTCCTTCCTTCCTTTCTTTCTTTCTTTCTTTCTTCCTTCCTTCCTTCCTTCCTTCCTTCCTTCCTTCCTTCCTTCCTTTCTTTCTTTCTTTCTTTCTTTTTTGTGGCAACAACATAGTTGTCAGGGCAAGAAATCAGGAACCAAGGTTGCTCAAATGAGTACATGTTTAATCCATGCTAACCCTCTACAAGAATCTGAACAGTCACCATGTGTAACTCTCCTCAGCTGCTCCAGATCAACCGAGATTGAGGGGAGGGAGGGAGGGAGGGAGAGAGAGATTCTTAAAACCTGACAACTTTCCTTTCTGATCTGGACCCTGAAGAGCCGGAGCCTCTTCCGCAGTTGGCTAACATGGCTTCCCTGTCATTACAGAAAAGTGAATGGGAGTGGATAAACAGATTCAGATTCTACTACCTAGCCTGGGCCGATGATAAACCCGAACCCTCGAAGAACAACAAATTCTGTGCTAAGCTCGAGAAAGAAACAAGTAAGCCAAGGTGTTGGGGAAGCAACTGTGGTGCAATTCCAGCAAGGATGAGGATCTTGGAGCCCTGGCAACTGATGGCCTTACCTCAGCAGTGAAATGCTACCAGTTAGGGCCGGTTCGCCCGAACTGGTAGTAATAATTGCTACCGTTCGCCTGAACCGGTAGTAAAAAAAATGCTTTAAAAAGTTTTTTTTAAAAAAGTTCCAAAGATCAGCTGTGTGACAATTGGCAGAGGGCAATGTCGGAACTTTTTTTATTTTATTTTTTAGCATTTTTTTAACTATCAATCAGCTGTGAGAAAATCAGCTGTGCCAAGGTCTGTGAGGTTCCTGCTTGTTGCAGGGGCCATTTTGTGTGAAGTCCAGCTGCTTTTACATTATGTGTGAGTCAGTTGTGCAGCCACACCCACCTGGTCACATGACCACCAAGCCACACCTGCCCAGTCACATGATCGCCAAGCCACGCCCACAGGTCCAGTAGGGAAAATTTTTGAATTTCACCATTGCCTTACCTTATTTATTTATTTATTTAAAACACTTACATAGCAAACCTTATAACCTACTCCCAACAAAAGTGGGAGTGGTTATACCAAAAAATGGTACAGAAACTGTAGTATAAATCAAACAAAAACAAAGACCTGGCACCGAATCAGATTTCTGATTTGAAATCAGCCCATATTCTCCCAGCCTTCGGGGGGAAAAGCTACCCCTCAAAGGCTAAAAGGGTGGGGCTTGGTTGAACTTCAGAGGGAAAGGGGCTCCATGGGGCGGTGGGGGGGGCTGAAAGGAAGGCCCACTTCCTAGCTCCCATAAGGTGGTAATGCTGAAAAGAAGGCACTAGGAGAACACCCAACTTACCTGGGTAGGATAGGTAGATCCGCGTAGGGAGAGGGTGGGCCCAGATAATCAGCGCAAGGCTTTAAGGCTAAGGACCAGCACTTTGAATTGCATTCGGAAAGAAATGTGGAGCCATTGCAGCTTTCCCAGCAGAGATCTTACGGAGGCAAACCTAGAAGCCACCATTGCTGTACACGCAGCTTTATCCTGGCCCAGAGAATGTTTCCAGGTGGACCTCAAGGGCAGCCCCATCTATAGCACATTGCAGCAACCAAGGCACAAGTTACTGGGAGCAAGGCCTCAAGTGAGCAATTAGTTCATTAAATGAATTTGTTAAAAGGATCCCCTAGCTATAGCTGACCTCTTACTCCTCAAGCAGGAGCCATGACCCCCAAATCATGCACTAGCTCATTGTGTCACCTGCACAATGTCAAAGATAAAGTATCAACCAGTTCTGGGGTGGTGGAGGCAGAAATCCAGAGCCACTTTGTCTTTGTAGGGTTGAGTTGAAGCTGGTTCCTCCCCATCCAGACCCTTATATCCTCCATACGCTCAGCCAGAACCTCCATTGCATCACCTGTCTGGCTAGGGGTGGAGATATATAACTGGGTATTGCCAGCATACTGGTGATACCAAACCGCAAACCTACAAATGACCTCTCCTAGTCGTTTCATGTAGATGTTGGAGGAGTGGTGAAAGGCTCAAACCCAACTCCCACCCCACACTACACCTCACCTCTCCTACCTAACTGTCTGGAACCAGCCATGAGGTAGGAGGTAACCCATCCACAATCCCTGAAGCGGGTCCAGAGTGGTAGCGTGGACAACAGTTATGCAAGTTAAGAAAAGAAGAAATGCCCCTCTCACAAAAGCAGTGCCACCAACTCTCACAAAAAGAGATTAATAACCTCTTGCACCCAACCACATGGCATCTCTCAGGAGGCCTTAACAAACCAAGAGGGACAAGAGTCCATCACAGAGGTTGCTGAGCTCACAGACACAAGGATCCTGCCCACTTCTTGAAACACAAGTGGTCTGAACTCCACCCAGGTAGCAAGGCTCAAACAGGTCTCCCTCACCTCCAAAGGGCCTGCCAGCCAGAGTTCAACTCCAAGGCAAGGCAAGTGATTTTATCTCACAGAGGTCAAGAACGTTCCTCATAGTGACTTTGAAAGGGCTGCCCCGGTTCCTGCTTACCTGAAGATGCAAAAGGTTGGATAAATCATTAGTGTTGCTGCTCTTGTCATCACAACATAGAACCACATATGGGCTCTTACATGCATCTGTCCAGCCTCACTCTTTGCCTTCCTCCAGTTTTGCTCCATCCGACTCTTATGTCGCTTCATCCCTCTGAGCTGCTTGGTGAACCATGGTTTATCCCTTGGATCAGTGCGCTGTCACAGTCCACATTCTGTACAGTCAAGGGAACACAAAATGCCCATGGGACACACCATTAAAAATGGAAGCCATCATTCCTTCATGAATTGCAGGTGCTTATGAAAATAATTACAGGACCACCAGCTCATCATAAAACAAACAAGCTCCATCTTAACCTGCTTCTGAAAGGCTGTCACTCTCACAGGAGACCCCCGTTTATGTTCTTTCCTGCTTAAATATCCATCAATCTTCTTCCCCAGAGTTCCCCAATCTTTCTGGCTCTGTGGACCAGCAAGGTGGGGGAGGGGAGGGGAGGGTTCCGTGCTGGTTCTGTGCTGGCAAATGGAGTGTGTGCAGACATGTTCGACCTCATGCAAGTGTGGATGTGTGCCTGTGCTTGTCTCCCACTTCCACTGCCCGATTCTCTTCACCCACTAGTGGGCCAGTGCCCTGGTGTCGGGGACCCCTGTCTACCCCATCATAGTCAGACAAATCTCGGCCACTAAAAGACTAGAGAAGAGAAAAGTTGGCAGATGCCCCCTACACTTCAAAACCAAATACAAGAACAGCCTAAAAAACCCAGACAAAATTAACTCGGTGGTTAGCTACGTTATCTGGGTTGCCACAACATGCTGAGCCCTAAGACAGGTGAGGTTCTCCACCTGTGGTGTCCTCGTGAACTCCTAAGAATGAGGGAGAAGCCATCAAAATGATCTTTTGGGACTATGAAGGAGTCACTTCAAAGGGGGAATCAAATCTTTCTTTTTCATGCTCAGAGTATTTCCAATGGAGTGATTCGAACTGCGAGGAGCTGTATCCATTTCTCTGCCAATGCTGATAGCTCCTTTTCCTGCTCCATAGTGATGAAACCTGGAGAAACAAGGAAGCCCCCCTGACTGCCAAAACCTCCCCAATGCACCGCTTCACTTCATGGATGCTTTATGTAGCTTGGATCTGACTTTGCTCCTCCTGATGGGCCAGGAGGTCCAATAAATTCTCGTCTTGATTGACAACCTGGAAGTAGCTTGTTTGGATCACTAGATTTGGAACACAATAAGGGCACACAATTTGACTCCTGGAAGGTTAATCACATTGACAGACAGATGGATGGATGGATGGTTGATTGATAACATACATTCTGATATTTTTACTCCATATAATATAATATTTTGGCATCTCTAAGAAGCCAGAAAAAGTTTTGGGTAGTCATGAAATTCTCACTGTTTCTCCTGCCCAGAGCGACTGCCTGGCACCCCCGTCCAATCTGAAGCCAAGAATGACCCTCTATGCATAGGTTCAAGATATGAGGATCACCTAAACCAACACATTGCTTCTCTCTAATTGTCCCTGTTCCCAAAATGCAGAAATCTTTTTTCCAATGGGTAAATTCTGAGATGGTCGTTGAAGATTCCACTTCTAATCATCTTGGAATTTGCCAGCTATTAGACCGGATTTTCACTAACTACCAGGCGAGCTTCCACCCTAAATGACACAATCAAGGTTACCCACTAAATTTCTCTTGACTCTGATTTCCCCCCTGCCAGGTTCTGCTATTCTGACTCCTTTAGGGGTGGGGGTGGGGTTTCCTGTGAACGATGAGCAAAGAAGGCTGGGGAGCATTCATTCCCAGGGTCACCCAAGGTCATCCCAGGTGCCAAAGTAATCAGAAGCATTTGTTGGGTATCAGCAAAAGAAGATGCAAAAGGAAGAGGAACACTTTAGTGACAACAGCTAGGCAAGGATCTACACCTTTGGGAGAAGGCAATGAGAAACATCGCTAGTATTTGATCAAGGAAACCTCATGTATGATCAATGCAATATGTCTCTTGCAGTAGTAGATGACATGATCCTCAGATGAGATGGTACTGAATAAGCAAATGAGGAGGAGGTGAAGATCTTTGGAGTAGGAACGGTGTTTATTATATGGATGGAATAGACACCGAGTTGGTTAAACATCACTGGGGAGGCATCATATAAACATTTAAACAAGAAAAACGCCTGCCACAGGACCCCCATGGCTGTGGTCAGTCAACTGTTGGCAAGATAAGCTGCGTAACTGCCTTCACACAACATAGAAACCTAGTCTAGGATGGGTGGATCATTTGAATCTGGTATGTGGTGGGGAGCCAGCCTTTTCCTAAGGCATCCAAGTATGGTGGGAAACAGGTCATCCTCCCCAGCATAAGAGGCTTTGTATAGTGTGAGATGTGTTGGGTTAATTCAGCTTCAGCTATCTCGGGTAATATGCAACTAGATTTACTGTCTGTGTCAGGGAATGTAGATTTAATAGCTGTAAGCTGATGGAAGGTTGTAAGCGGAGGTAACTGAAAGCTGATGCAATGGGAATGAATCAGCAACTGGAATCACCAGATTAAGACTCTGATGGGGTCCACACAACACTGTTACCGTTTTAAGAAGTGTTTATATATAGGTGACCATTAGAGGGTGTATCTCTCTCTTGTTGTGTATCTCATTGCTCTCCTTGCGTCTGTAGCTGTATGATAAGGTATCTACCACGTATATATATGTATATAGTTCGTTGTTAATTATCTAAAGGCTCTGTGTGCTGTGTTTTGCTCCTGGGCTTATCTCATAATACTAGTTACCCTGCAAAACTGACAGTCTGGCTACAGGAGCTGGGACCTATAAAAGTTCCACCCAGCTATTGTTTCTTGACCCATTTCCTTCCTTTCACCTAACCCATACCATCTCTAAAGAACTGAGAATGACATGTGGAGCTGAATAGATCCTTGTTGTTGTTTACCTACAGACAGAATCTTTCCAGATTAAAGCAATTATTTTTATAATCATATATATATATACTCTGTGAGCTGATAGGGTGGGACCAACTTGCTTTTCATGCCCACCAGACATTCCAAGCCTTACTTTCTCTTTGCCATCTAGGAAAGAGTCCCTCCCTCCTGTGACTTCGGACTACATTCCTCCACAACCCACCACACAAGATCTCCACTCTTCTACCTTTCTTCTTTTGCTGATTTGATTTGTGTCTCCATCACACATCATCTCCAGCAAGGTTAAAAGAATCTATGTGACAGCTGTAACCACTCAGCCACAGAATCACTTCTTTGAGTAACATTTCAAACACTTATCTTGTTAAGTTCTGAGGAAGCACATTCACTTCCTCTGAAAGAGGAGCTGCTTTGAAAGGCAATGGGTATTTCTTGCTTGGGTGTGTCAATTGTGAACATTGACTCTTTCGCCCAGTGGAATCTCTCAGCCAGATGCTACTCTGCCCCGTGTATGGATCTCTTCATTGGGATCAATTTGGTTGTGAAATGGTGACGAGATTACGGGAGAGGAGCAGCTATAACCCAGCATGTTATAGCACTTCCCTTCAGAGGGACTTTGGGCTGGCTGCCCTTGATCCCACACCCTGGATCACAGGATCACAGGGTGATCACCTTATACAGTCCATTCTCTGCAGAATGCAGATCAGTTCTGCCATCTCTGAAGCCTCTTTTAGGAAGCCTCCAAGATGGAGAACCCATCACCTTCAGGTGGAAAGTCTTCTACTACTATTGGACAGAACTTACCCCCAGGGAAAGTTTTCTCATGTTTCAATTAAATTTAAGTAGCTGTCAGCCTCAGCTTTGCTTGCTTCCCAAACCAAAAATTTACCCCATGACACCTCGAGAATTGGGGAAACTGCGAAATTTTATTGACAAAAACTTAGAACGGGGATTCATCAAACAAGCCAAACCCAAGGTGGCGGCGCCAGTAATGTTCCGTGAAAAGAAAGATGGATCCTTTCGTCTAGTAGTTGATTATAGAAATATGAACGCGATTTGCGTAGAAAATGTCTACCCCCTCCCACTAATGAATGACATGTTAGCCCATTTAGGGAAGGGAAAAATTTTCACCAAACTTGATTTAAGAGAGGCATACTACCGAGTGAGAATAAAAGAGGGGGATGAATGGAAGACAGCATTTAATTGCTCACTGGGATGTTTCCAGTTTAGAGTACTCCCTTTTGGACTACAGGGAGCCCCTGATGTATTCATGCAGTTGATCAATGAAGTATTGCATGAGCACTTGTATAAGGGGGTGTTGGTCTATTTGGATGACATTCTGATCTATTCTGACAACATGGCCGACCATGTAAAGTTGGTATGGACAGTCTTGAAGAAACTCAGAGCAGCTAAACTCTATGACAAACTTTCTAAATGCGAATTTCACCAAGACAAAATCGACTATCTTGGATATCATATATTGCATGAGGGAATAGAGATGGACCCTGAAAAGGTCCGGGCAGTGCTGGAATGGGCCGCACCGCGCACCCGAAAACAGTTACAGAGTTTCTTAGGGTTTGCTAACTTTTATAGACAATTCATCCCCTCTTTTGCGAAAATCGCACTACCAATTACAGTCTTGCTAAAAACGAAAGGGGAAGTAAAGCCCAAACCCTCGAAACCACTAGAATGGACTATGGACTGTCAAGCCGCTTTCGAAAAATTGAAACGGCTGTTTGCGGCTGAACCTGTGCTCAAACACCCCGATATGGAACAACCTTTTGTAGTACAAGCTGATGCCAGCGACGTAGCTGTAGGAGCAATACTCTTACAAAAGAATGATAATGGGATGTTACAACCCTGTGCTTACACGTCCCGTAAGCTATCAGAAACGGAAAGGAGATGGGCCATATGGGAGAAAGAGGCGTTTGCAGTTCGATGGGCACTGTTAACATGGAGACCATTTTTAGAAGGGTCGAAACACCCTTTCGAGGTGTGGACTGATCATAAGAATCTAGAAGCATTAAAAACACCACGCAAACTATCACCAAAACAGGCTCATTGGGCCCAACATTTCAAGCGTTTCAATTTCACTCTACGTTACTTTCCTGGTGGAAAAAAACTTCATGGTGGACGCACTTTCCAGATTGCCGCAGTACAACAGCATCAAGAAGGAAGTGGTTCAACCAATGATCCCCTTGACACAATTGGCAACACCTGTCACTACCACAGCGCAGAGTAAAACCGAACCAGAACTCTCAGGGGATTTACTCGAAAAATTGCGAGAAGCGCTAAAAACTGACGAGTGGTTTAAGAACCACTCGAATGAATGCACATTTCGTGATGGACTAGCTTGGGTTGGATCGAAATTGTATGTTCCAACCACATTAAGGACAACCGTATTGAAATATGCTCATGATGCCAAGGCCGCAGGACACTTTGCGTTTGTCAAGACTTTACATCTTGTTAAGAGACAATTTTGGTGGCCTGCACTTAAAAAAGACATAGAGGCATATGTGGCTAGCTGTCCAGTATGTGCTTCGGCTAAAAGACCTCCAGGAAAATCTCCTGGATTGCTGCAAAGTGTGGCTAGACCGAACGCCCCATGGAAGGAAATATCTATGGATTTTATTGTGGACTTACCAAATAGTGAGGGCTGCACTGTCATTTGGGTAGTAACTGATTTGTTTTCCAAACAAGTACATTTCATCCCTTGCTCAAAGATCCCTTCAGCAAAAACCCTTGCAAAACTGTTTATTCGGCAGATTTACCGACTACATGGATCTCCGAAAAGAATAATCTCTAACAGGGGTGTGCAATTTACTTCCAGTTTCTGGAAAGAGTTTTTGAAGTTGATAGGCTCCGCCCAGGGGCTAAATTCCAGTCACCACCCTCAGACAAATGGGGCCTGTGAAAGAACCAATGGGGTTCTAGAACAATACCTGAGGTGTTACGTTAATTACCAGCAAGACAATTGGGTGGACTTGTTGCCATTTGCAGAAGTGGCATATAATAATTCCGTACACAGTAGCACCGGATTCACTCCTTTTAAGGTTGCGTCGGGCCAGGATTTCGTACCCATTCCCGAGTTACCACAAGATGATCCCCAGAATCCCTCCTTGATGGATTGGATTGAACAATTAAAGAGCACATGGGCAGTGACTCGGAAGGCATTAGATGAGGCACACCGGGCCTATAAGGCGCAAGCCGATAAGAAAAGGTCCCCAGCTCACATTTATAAAGTGGGTGATAAAGTCTATTTATCTACTAAATACTTACAGACTACCCAGAAGTCCAAAAAGCTAGGCCCTAAGTATGTGGGACCATTTCGTGTGATTAGACTGATTAATCCAGTAACAGTTGAATTGGAATTGCCAAAAACTTTGAGGCGTATACATCCTGTATTTCATGTTAGTTTATTGAAACCTGAACACTCGTCTCCCCTAAGGGCTGACCAAAGCACCCCTCCAATTCCCATTCTCAAAGAGGGGGAGCAACATTTTGAAGTTAAAGAAATCTTGGACTCTAGAAAACACCATGGTAAAGTCCAATATCTGATTGCCTGGAAACATTTCCCTTTGTCTCAGGCTGAATGGGTGAGTAAACGGGATGTCCGAGCTCCCAAGAAAGTACAGCAATTCTATACCAAATACCCAGATAAACCATAATTATTGTATATATTCTGTTTTTCTCTTTTTTCTTTCCTCTTATTTAGGAATAACGTCTCTTCTGCAAGAGGGGCTGAATGTCAGCCTCAGCTTTGCTTGCTTCAGCTGCCATAAGAAACGGGGGAGGGAATAGTTATGGGGGCGAAGGGTGGGAAAATGCAGGAGGTGTTTTTCTTTCTTGTAGGACGTGTTTTCCCAAGAAACAGAAGTGAATCTTCAAAGGGGACGGCTGACCAACTGCCCTACATTCCTGATGAATGACGCTGCCAGACGTGATGCCACCTGACCTTTGGGAGACCTTTGGATTGGCTGATAGTCAATGGACACGGGGCGGGGGGAAGCTTAGTAGATGCTATTTCACGCGTTTTGCTCACTTCTAGCTTTACCTGGGTTGCGATCATTTCATATTCAGTAAAAGTACTAATCTCTTCAAAATGATTGAGTTTGGGTTTTCCTTTCCTGGATATTGAAGGAAGCATACCTAACATTAGCTGTATCCATGATTTCTGGACTTAGTTGCCAGAGGAGCATGTTTGCTAAAACCACTCTCCTAATGTGGCTATCATGGGCCTCAAATAAACTCCACAGAGTGGGCAGAGACAACCAAGGTGCCATGTCTACAGGATCTTGGGGATCTTAACACGAATCCACAAAACTCAGTTGCCACTGAGCAGACCTGCTACCCAAGGAGGCAAAAGGATAGATGAGTGTGGCTCTCCCACCTGTGGGCACCTTCTAGGTGAGGCCCCTGCACCAGTTCGTTCTGTGCCTCTTTCTCCAGCTGAAGGGACTTTTCCAGGGTGCTGCACCCAATGTCCAGGTTCCAGCAGGGGATCTGCAGGAGGCAGGAAGCAAGGGATCTATACGGAGATCTCTGGGGAAGAGAAAGAGATGCACAAGGGAGGCTTTCCAGGGGAGGCCCTTATCCCTTTTATGGAGCAATGCAGGATCCACTGTGACCCACCAAGGGTGCTGGATGACCAAGGAGGGAGAATTTATGTCCAGCTGGGCTAGTGAAAAAGTGGAAGCCAAAGTGTGGGGTTCCCAGCTTGGTCACAGGTTGGATGTTGGATTGCCCTTCCTGAAGAGTCTCTCCCAAGGTCCTTGCTCCCCCTTCTTCTACTCTACTCTTTGCTCTTCTCTGCAGGAGAGAAGACCATGGGGCAATTCTCTTTGTGACCCTGGGCTTGCTGGTAGTGGCCTTCTCTGTTACTGGTGAGTTCCAACTGGGACTCTCATATCTAGAGAGAGCTCTTGCCTCTGACGCCCTTCCTGATGAAACCCCCCCCACTCTCCTCCCTGAAATTGCTCTCATTCCTGTTTAGCTTATTATGGAATTTAGGTCTAATCTTATTTCTCTGTTACAAGACCCAGGGCTGTTTATAACAAATAGGTCTCTTTCCGTTGTTAATGTTCACAAATCCATATTTATCACTTCTATGGAGCTTCTTGAAGGATCATCCAATGGGGGGATTGGTATCTCTCTGATAAAAATGCTCACCTTGGACAAAACCTCTGAAAAATGTTATTTACTCCTATGCTGTCTGTCATTTCTCCCACCAAGCCCATTTCTCCCATTCAGGCCCACTTGGAGAACTGACTGGTGTCAGCACTTCAAGCTGCATTTATTCTAGTGCTGACATAAGAAGGAGAAGCGGAGTGTCTGGAAAGGGACGTTTGACTTTTCACCTACTTATTTTCCCTGGAGATAATATCCCCTAGGAGATGGGATGGGAGGGAGGAAATTCCTTTGAGCTGGAGCAGTAGATTAGGGGTAGAGTGACTTGGAAGATGGCCAATGAGTGCAGAGGAGTGGGGAAAGAAAATGGAGGGTTTTGGGTCAGGAAGTCAGTGTTGGCTACGATGGAGTCGGAGTTAGAATGTCGTGCTTAATAAATGGGAGTTTTTCATCAAAGACTTTGTTTGAAATGCAATTTATTTGAGACGACCTTGAAACCTGACAACTGGTATGTTTAAAGCCACAATGAGCCCAATTCTATTCTGACCCCCCCCTTCCTTGATCTCAGGATCAAGGCCATCTCACATACTGACCTCCTCCTTCAGTCTGCCTTCCTCTTTATGGCCCATTGAATGGCCTCTAAAGCTTCTTCAAACTCCGGTGGGTCATTAATTTGGGGACTGCGAGTCCCAGACCTGGGAGGATTGTCCTTTCTTCCCCTTCATTTATTTTGTGAAAAAATTACTCATTTCTCTTACCAACAGAACATCTTGTGCTCTGTTACATTTTTAATTCATGAAAGAGACTTGATTGTAGAGGAAAAAAAATGTTTCCCTGGAATTGAGCTCAGTTCCCGGTGACTTTGTGAATACAAGTGTAGTGTTTTGGTTTGGGTTGGGTTTTTTTGTGGCAACAACATAGTTATCAGGACATGAAATCAGGAACCAAGGTTGCTCAAATGGGTACAAGTTTAATCCATGCTAGCCCTCCACAAAAATCTGAACAGTCACCATGTGTAACTCTCCTCAACTGCTCCAGATCAACCGAGATTGAGGGAGCAGTTGGAGAGAGAGTGAGAGACCCTTAAAACCTGAAAACTTTCCTTTATTCTTTTTTTTTTAAAAAAAGATTTTATTGATTTTCTATTCTTTACATTTTCTTAGTGCTTAATAAACATTGTGTTGTCTGGATTTGTATAATTACTTAGCAGTAAATATTACATTCTTAATCTCTTCTTTTTCCAAACCACTGGCAAAATAAAGTCCATGTTTCATAATATTCTGTGTCTTCTTTCTGTTTAATCTTCAGCGAAAGTCTCTCCATTTCTGCACAATCTAGTATCTTCCTAATTATCTTTTCGTCTCGCGATGTTTCTTCATCTTTCCAACATTGTGCAAATATAATCCTCGCTGCTGTTAATACATGCAATATGAAATCTATGCTTTGTTTATCAACTTTTTCTGATATTACACCTAACAAAAACAGTTCAGGTTCAAAATTGACATGTTTTTCTATCATCTTTTCTAACCACTTATCTATTTTTGCCCAAAATTTTCCTTTCTGATCTGGACCCAGAAGAGCCAGAGCCCCTTCCTCAATGGGCTAACGTGGCTCCCCTGTCATTACAGAAAGACCAATGGGAGTGGACAGACAGATCCAGAACCAACTACGTAGCCTGGGCGGTTGATGAGCCCAATAACTCAGAGGACAAGTTGTGCGTTCAGCTGAAAAAAAGTAAGCCCAGATGTTGCGGGAAGCAGCTGGGGTGCAATTCCAGCAAAGGTGAAGATCTTGGAGCCCTGGCAACTGACAACTGCTTTTATTTATTTATTTATTTATTTATTTATTTATTTATTTATTTATTTATTTATTTATTTATTTATTTATTTATTTATTTATATATATATATAACAGCTGTACAGGTAGTTCTCGACTTACAACAAAGTTACAACATCCCTGAAAAAAGTGACTTGTGACCATTTTTCACACTTACGACCTTTGCCGCATCCGCAGGGTCACATGATCAAAATTGAGACACTTGGCAACTGACTCATATTTGTGACGGTTGCAGTGTCTCTGGGGTCCTGTGATCCCCTTTTGCGGCCGTCTAACGAACAACTGGAGAAGCCAGATTCACTTAACAACCATATTATTAACTTAAAAACTGCAGTGATTTACTTAATAACTGTGGAAGAATGCTCGTAAGATGGAGCATAATTCACCTAACAAGTGTTTCACTTAGTAACAGAAATGTTGGCCTCAATTTTGGTTGTAAGTCGAGGGCTACCTGTATAGCCTCTCCCCCCCATCTTATAACCTACTCCCAATCGAAAGTTAAAATGGTATAGAAACTGTAGTAAAAATATAAATCTAACACAACAAAAACCTGGCACCCAATCAGATTTCTGATTTGAAATCAGCCCATATTCTCCCAGCCTTGGGGGTGGGGGAGAGCTACACCCTCCAAGGCTAAAAGGGTGGGGCTTGGTTGAACTTCAGAGGGAAAGGGGCTCCACGGGGGGAGTCCCAAGGTAATCAGCGCAAGGCTTTAAGGCTAAGGACCAGCACTTTGAATTGTGCTCAGAAAAAAATGGGAAGCCTCTGCACCTTTCCCAACAGAGATCTTACGTGGGCAAACCTAGAGGCCCCTGTTGCTTACACGCTGCTTCATGTCCAGTGGACATTTCCGGGTGGGCCTCAAGGGCAGCCCCATCTAGAGCACATGGCAGTAGTCCAAATAGGCGGTGACCAAGGCATGAGTTACTCTGAGCAATTAGTGCATTACATGATTTGGTAAAAAGGATCTCCTAGCCATAGCTGACTGCTTCTACGGTTGGACAGATCCTATCCCCAGGGAGATTTTTCTCATATTTCAATTAAATTTAAGTAGTTGTATCCATGATTTCTGGACTTAGTTGCCAGAGGACTATGTTTGCTAAGACAATTCTCCTAATGTGGCCCTCCTGGGCCTCAAATAAACTCCATGAAGTGGGTAGAGAGAACCCAGGGGCCGTGTCTGCAGGATCTCAGGGCTTTTAACAGGGATCCCCCAAACTCCCAGAGCAGCAGTTTTGCTCGTCTTTGGCAGGTTAACAATCGATCGAGAGAGCACCACAAAGGATAGACATTCTGTGCCACAAGCCAAAAGTTGCCTTCTTCCCCTTGGAAGGAAAACAAGGAAGAAGAAGAGGAGAAGGAACAAGGAAGCGAGTCCTTCTGTCAATAGGCCATGATGGCTCTCTCCCCTCTCATAGGTGAGGGAGTTTATTGAAGAATCACTTGGCATTCAGCAGAAAGAGGTGAAATCTGGGGCCTCCGAGCTCTGATGACCAGGCAGTGGGGGTGAGTGTGGGGACTGGAAGGTGGTACCAGCACTTAAGGGTCATCCTTGGCTTCAGGGTGGACAGTGGTGCCAAACAGACTCCATATAGGGGTCCCCAACTCTTGGTCTACAGCCCGGTGTGGGGCCGCCACGCATTCGAAGCCAGCCACGGAAGTGGTAGGTGAGTGTGCAAGTGCGGGCGTGCAAAGCTGCATTTCGTAAAGTGGTGTGTGTGCATGAAACCATGCCCTCTATCCCCACCCTTGCAGCCTCCGCCATCCTCTCTGGTCCACCAACCTCGAAAGATTAGGGAACACTGTTATCAATCGGTCAATCTGATTAACCCCCAGAAGTCAAGTTGTGTGCCTTCATTGTATTCCAAATCTAGTGATGCAAACAAGCTTCTTCCAGATTGTTAACCAGGACCAGAAATCCTGAAGCAAAGCAAATTCTCTCTCCCTCTGCGCTCCCCCCCAACAGAAATCCACCCCCGTCCTTGTCTATAAATGCCTCCATTCTCTTTGCTGGAGGGAAGCCTGGAGTTGCCACTGAGCAGACTTGCTACCTGTGGAGGCAAAGGGACAGGTGAGTACAGCTCTCCCACCTGTGAACACCTGACAGGTGAGGCCCCTGCACCAGTTTGCTCTGTGTCTCTTTCTCCATCTGAAGGGAACTCTTCCAGGGTGCTGCACCTGATGTCCAGGTTCCAGCAGGGGATCTGCAGGAGGCAGGGAGCAAGGGATCTATACAGAGATCTCTGGGGAAGAGAAAGAGATGCACAGGGGAGGCTTTCCAGGGGAGGCCCTTATCCCTTTTATGGAGCAATGCAGGATCCACCGTGACCCACCAAGGGTGCTGGATGACCAAGGAGGGAGAATTTATGTCTAGCTAGGCTAGTGAAAAAGTGGAAACCAAAGTGTGGGACTCCCAGCTTGGTCACAGGTTGGATGTTGGATCGCCCTTCCTGAAGAGTCCCCCCAAGGTCCTTGCTCCCCCTTCTTCTACTCTACTCGTTGCTCTTCTCTGCAGGAAAGAAGACCATGGGGCAATTCCTCTTTGTGAGCCTGGGCTTGCTGGTCGTGGCCTTCTCCCTAACTGGTGAGTTCCGACTGGGACGCTCCTGTCTAGAGAGGCAAATTCTCTTGCCTCTGACCCCCTTCCTGATTCGACCCTCCCCAAATCCCCTCCCTGAAGTTGCTTTCATTCCCATTTGGCTTATTACAGAATTTAGATCTCACTGTCAGCACGTCAAGATGCATTTATCCTAGTGCTGACATGAGAAGGAGAACACAAGTGTCTGCAACGGGACGGTTGCCTTTCACCTACTTATTTTAGCTGGACATAATGTCCCCTAGGAGATGGATGGGAGGGGGGAAATTCTTTGAATTGGAGCAGTAGATTAGGGGTGAATGATTGGGAAGATGGCCAATGAATGCAGAGGAGTGGGGGAAGGAAGAGGAGGGATTTTGGGGCAGCACGGCAGTGCTGGCTGCATGGAGTCAGGGTAAAAGTTGCCATGCTAAATAAAATGGAAGTTTGTTTCAAAAAGGACTTTGTTTGAGACACAATTTATTTGAAGACGGCCTGAAAACCTGATACTCACCTTATTTCTCTGCTACAGGACCCAGGACTGTTTGCAACAGGGCAAAAACAAAGCAAAATTAATGCAATCGAAATTCATACTCTTAAACTTGTTTAATAGTTAAAGGGTTTAATGAAAAATACGTCCTCTTATCATTCACAAGTCATTTCAATAGTGAGATGGGCGGCATACACATATATTAAATAAATCAATTAAAAAATTAAAAAATTAAAGTAGAATAGTGGTTTACAGAGTCAGCCTCTTGACCTCCCCCCAACCCCAACAATCTGGGTCCTCATTTTACTGACCTCGAAAGGATGGAAGGCTGTGTCAACCTTGAGCCTGGTGAGATGCAAAGTGCCAAAGTGCAAGTAGTTGATAGTCAGCAGAAGTAGCCTGCAGGACTGCACTCTGACCACTGCCCAACCCTGGCCATTCCCCTGCATTTATCATCAGGAGCAGAGTGCCCCCTACCTCTTCCTAGGGATTTTTCTCCATGGGACCCCACACAAGACCTTGGACCCTTTCCTGTGGATCTAAGAACTGAGCCTCT
The DNA here is from genome assembly GCA_022577455.1 of Arizona elegans. Lineage (NCBI taxonomy): Eukaryota > Metazoa > Chordata > Lepidosauria > Squamata > Colubridae > Arizona > Arizona elegans. The sequence continues at coordinate 90,073,418 of JAKOOJ010000007.1, read as the reverse complement.
GGCATAGGGCAACTTCAGATGGGCCTTTCCCCTGTGGGACTGTGGCAGAGGGACAGTCCCACAAGTAGTCAGCTATTCAGCTATTTGGGGGCATCCAGGAGGCCAGTGGGGATCCTTCTGGAAAGATCCTGGTGATCTCCCTTCTTTGCACTAGTCGATTACTCGGATGATGCCTTCTGCAGCAGTTGCAATTTCAGGAGACCGTCAAAGGTAGCCACACATCAACCATGTTTCAGTAGTCCAGCTAGGTTGTAGCTAAAGTGGGGATAATTGTTGCTGAGTCTGACTGGCTGATGAAGCTTCACAGCCGACACCAGCAATCCAAGTGGGCAAAGGCAAAACCGGCTTAACCTGGTTCTTGAAGGAATCTATTTTCTGGCTCTTGATGGTTCACTGAACGACAAACCAACCCAAAAGGACAGATTAACAGGAGCTGTGTACTTTCAGGGAAATTAACCAAGACTAAACCAAATTCAGCTGCTGTGTTTGTAACCCAAGCCAGTTTCAATTCATTGCCATCAACGTGACTGCATTTCTGTAACTTTGTTGCTTGTATCCTTGCAATTTATATTGATATTGATGGTTTCCTAGTATGATTTGATTGCTTATTGTACTGTATGAGTCACTGGTTGTTGTGCCTTGTGATTCTTGACTAGTGTATCTTGTCTTTCCAATCACACTTGGCCAATAAAGAATTCTACTCTACTCTACTCTACTCTACTCTACTCTACTCTACTCTACTCTACTCTACTCTACTCTACTCTACTCTACTCTACTCTACTCTACTCTACTCCTATTCTATTCTATTCTATTCTATTCTATTCTATTCTATTCTATTCTATTCTATTCTATCAAAGATGTTTGCAATGCAGGACTGTAAGCATGTTGTTCTGCAGAACCTGCTGTCTCCTCATCCTCATCCTCTCTTGGCCATCTTCTCATTGGGCTTCCTCTCTTCCCACACAGGAGCCAAATGGTGTCCCAGTAGTTGGCTTGGCAAGAAGGGGTTTTGCTACAAGGTCTTTGATGAACAAAGGAGCTGGAGTGATGCCAAGGTTAGAAGTTCTTGTGTGCCTGTGAACATCCTAATTCAGGCAGAGGAGAAGCCTAGAGATAGCCATGCACAGCCCCTCAAGTCCCCTCTGGCTGGGCTGAAGTGCAGGGCCACTAGGCTCTGTGCATGGAAAGGTAGCAAGGACAGTTATCTTAGGACAGTCTGAAACACAAGTATTCTCTGGACGATATACTGGTCTGGGCTTTCATGGCCAGCATCTGTTGGGCAGTGCTGAGCCTCAGGGCTGAGTGACCATAATCCAGACAACAGATTTCCTGATGTTTCCCTGGCAACCCTGGTGGCATCTTCAGACCTCCTTGCCTCTGAAGTGATGGGGTCAGAGAGTTTATCTCCTGAATCTAGAAATGTTCAAGAGCTGCAGAATCTAGCAGGGGCATCTGAAGGGAGTCAACACAATCAAGACAGTGTCTAGGACTATGCAATCAGATTCCCTGGCTCTTCTCTCACTTTTACAAACTAACACACACACACACAAATTTGCTTGTCTCATTAACAAGTGCCTTTCTCCCTTGTCCCTCTTTCCCAGATGTTCTGCAGGAAATACAAGCCAGGCTGCCACCTGGCCTCCATCCATAGTGGTGAATTATCGCATGACTTGGCCGAGTATGTCTCCGACTATATCAAAAGTGCTAAACCTGTCTGGATTGGACTGAGTGATCCAGAGCAAGTAGGTCTCTTTCTGTTGCTAATGTTCACAAATCCATATTTACCATTTATGTGAGGCTTTTAGAAGGATCGTCCAATGGGAGGTTGGAATCTCTCTGATAAAAACTCTCACCTTGGACAAAACCTCTGAAAAATGTTATTGACTCCAATGCTGTCTGTCATTCCTCCCACCAACCATTCAGGCCCACTTGGAGAACTGACTGGTATGTTTAAAGCCACAATGGGCCCAATTCTCCTCTGCCCCCCCCCCCAAATCTCAGGATCAAGGCCATCTCACACACTCAGCTCCTCCTTCAGTCTGCCTTCCTCTTTATGGCCCATTGAATGGCCTCTGAAGCTTCTTCAAACTCCGGTGGGTCATTAATTTGGGGACTGCGAGTCCCAACCTGGGAGGATTGTTCTTTCTTCCCCTTCATTTATTTTGCGCAGAAATTGCTCATTTCTCTTACCAACAGAACATCTTGTGCTCTGTTGGATTTTCAATTTGTGAAAGACGCTTGATCGTAGAGAAAGAATAGAATAGAATTTTTTATTGGCCAAGTATGATTGGACACACAAGGAATTTGTCTTTGGACATTTCCCTGGAATTGAGCTCAGTTCCCAGTGACTTTGTGAATACAAGTGTTTTTTTGTGGCAACAACACAGTTGACAGGACATGAAATAAGGAATGAGGACAACTTATCTTCCAACACTCCGGAAGGCCAGACAAGAAACAATGAACGGAAACTCATCAAGGAGAGAAGCAACCTAGAATTAAGGAGAAACTTCCTAACAGGGAGGACAATTAACCGGTGAAACAGTTTCCCTCCAGAAGTTGTGGGGGCTTCGACACTTGAGATTTTTAAGGAGAGATTAGACAGCCATTTGTCTGAAATAGTATAGGGTTTCCTGCTTGAGCAGGGGATTGGACTAAAGGTCCCTTTCCTGCTCTATTCTGATTGATTGATTGATTGATTGATTGATTGATTGATTGATTGATTGATATGCTTGACCCCTCCCTTGGGAGGCTGGTCATCTCCTACAACAGTTTAGGTTTCTCTCTCTCTCACACACACACACACACACAAAACACAAACACACAAATTTCCAAGTTTCACATACAGGCCTGGAATTTTGCTGATGGTCTCCTATCCAAGGACTCATTGAATTTGACCCTGTTTACCTTTCTGAGGTCAATGGGTATCTTCCAGAGCTGCCACCGCATTGAGCATGAGACAAGAGGGCTCTCAAGCGGTATGATGACTTCACAAACACCTCCAGGTTGTTTCTTCCTCGGGATCTCCTGATTGTCCTTCACCCAAGTATTCACCAAGTTTAACTCTGCTGAGCTGTTTCAGATGAACCGAAATTGAGGGGGGGGGGAAGGGAGGGAGAGAGAGACCCTTAAAACCTGACAACTTTCCTTTCTGATCTGGACCCAGAAGAGCCAGAGCCCCTTCCTCAATTAATTTAATTTAATAATTTTATTTCTATACCACCCTTCTCCCGAAGGACTCAGGGCGGTGTACAGCCAATTTAAACACACAGGACACAACAATGATTAAAAATTAAAATAATTAAATAAATTTGGCCAATTTAAAACCCCAGAAATTTAAAATACCCCAATTTAAAATTATTATGTTGATAGCCCTGCCTGGCGGAACAACAGGGTCTTCAGAGCGCAGCGAAACACCCGGAGGTCAGAGATCTTATGTATTTCCGGGGGCAGTTCATTCCACAGGGCTGGGGCTCCCACAGAGAAGGCCCTCCCCCTGGGTGTCGCCAGCCGACATAACTTGGCTGATGGCACCCGGAGGAGACCCTCTCTGTGGGAACGGACTGGTCGGTAGGAGGCTATTGGTGGCAGAAGACGGTCTCGAAGGTACCCGGGTCCTATGCCATGGACTAATTGGCTAACGTGGCTCCCCTGTCATTACAGAAAGACCAATGGGAGTGGACAGACAGATCCAGAACCAACTACGTAGCCTGGGCGGTTGATGAGCCCAATAACTCAGAGGACAAGTTGTGCGTTCAGCTGAAAAAAAGTAAGCCCAGATGTTGCGGGAAGCAGCTGGGGTGCAATTCCAGCAAAGGTGAAGATCTTGGAGCCCTGGCAACTGACAACTGCTCTTATTTATTTATTTATTTATTTATTTATTTATTTATTTATTTATTTATTTATAACAGCTGTACAGGTAGTTCTCGACTTACAACAAAGTTACAACATCCCTGAAAAAAGTGACTTGTGACCATTTTTCACACTTACGACCTTTGCCGCATCCCCAGGGTCACATGATCAAAATTGAGACACTTGGCAACTGACTCATATTTCTGACAATTGCAGTGTCTACGGGGTCCTGTGATCCCCTTTTGCGGCTGTCTGACAAACAACTGGGGAAGCCAGTTGTGGAAGAATGCTCGTAAAATGGAACATAATTCACTTAACAAGTGTTTCACTTAGTAACAGAAATGTTGGCCTCAATTTTGGTTGTAAGTCGAGGGCTACCTGTATAGCCTCTCCCCCCCATCTTATAACCTACTCCCAATCGAAAGTTAAAATGGTATAGAAACTGTAGTAAAAGTATAAATCTAACACAACAAAAACCTGGCACCCAATCAGATTTCTGATTTGAAATCAGCCCATATTCTCCCAGCCTTGGGGGTGGGGGAGAGCTACACCCTCCAAGGCTAAAAGGGTGGGGCTTGGTTGAACTTCAGAGGGAAAGGGGCTCCACGGGGGGAGTCCCAAGGTAATCAGCGCAAGGCTTTAAGGCTAAGGACCAGCACTTTGAATTGTGCTCAGAAAAAAATGGGAAGCCTCTGCACCTTTCCCAACAGAGATCTTTCGTGGGCAAACCTAGAGGCCCCTGTTGCTTACACGCTGCTTCATGTCCAGTGGACATTTCCGGGTGGGCCTCAAGGGCAGCCCCATCTAGAGCACATGGCAGTAGTCCAAATAAAGAGCCTTGATAGTACAGTGGTCTAAGCACCCTGTCATTAACACAGCTGCCTGCAATTTCTGCTGGTTCGAATCTCTCCAAGGCTCAAGGTTGACTCAGCCTTCCATCCTTTCAAAGGTTGGTGAAATGAGGACCCAGTTTGTGGGGGCAATAAGCTGACTTTGTATAAAATATACAAAAGGATGAAGGCTATTGCTTAACGCATTGTAAGCCACCCTGAGTCTCCGGAGAAGGGCGGCATATAAATCAAATAAAAAAAAAAAAAATAGGCGGTGACCAAGGCATGAGTTACTCTGAGCAAGGCCTCAAGTGAGCAATTAGTGCATGACATGATTTGGTAAAAAGGATCCCCTAGTCATAGCTGATCCCTTATTCCTCTTTCCTGCTTAAATATCCATCAATCTTCCACCCCAAAGCTCCCCAATCTTTCTGGCTCTGTGGAAAAGCAAGGGGGGGAGGGGAGGGTTCCGTGCAAGTGGCTGGCAAATGGAGTGCGTGTGTAGACACGTTCAACCGCTGCTTGTGCAAGTGTGGATGTGTGCCTGTGCTTGTCTCCCACTTCCACTGCCCGGTTCTGAATCTCTCTTCACCCACTAGTGGGCCAGTGCCCTGGTGTCGGGGACCCCTGTCTATCCCATCATAGTCAGACAAATCTCGGCCACTAAAAGACTAGAGAAGAGAAAAGTTGGCAGATGCCCCCTACACTTCAAAACCAAATACAAGAACAGCCTAAAAACCCCAGACAAAATTAACTCGGTGGTTAGCTACGTTATCTGGGTTGCCACAACATGCTGAGCCCTAAGACAGGTGAGGTTCTCCACCTGTGGTGTCCTCGTGAACTCCTAAGAATGAGGGAGAAGCCATCAAAATGATCTTTTGGGACTATGAAGGAGTCACTTCAAAGGGGGAATCAAATCTTTCTTTTTCATGCTCAGAGTATTCCAAATGGGAAACTTCGGACTGCGAGGAGTTGAAGCCATTTCTCTGCCAGTGTCCGTAGCTCCTTTTCCTGCTCCACAGTGATGAAACCTGGAGAAACAAGGAAGCCACCCTGCCTGCCAAAATCTCTCCAATGCACCCCTTCCCTTCATGGAATGGTTTGCTTTATGTAGCTTGGATCTGATTTTGCTCCTCGTGATGGACCAGAAGATGAAATAAACTCTGTCAGCATGACTGGCCTCCTTTCTTCTGCAGAACTAGGAGACTGTGGTGGTCCAAAGCTCAAGACCCCACAATCTTCGTCATAGCAAGGCTTGGCCTTAACGGGGAGGGGTGCTTCTTCAGAAGGACCATCCGTGATGCTACTTTGCTCTCTTGCACATCCATCTCATTTTAATTGGAGGGTTGGGAACCCACTTTCCTGCCCCTATAATGTTTTACATTGGTTATCCATGTGATTTCCTTGGTCAAATACAGAGGAGGCTTAGCACCAGTGGTGGAATTCTACCGGTTCGGATTGGTTCGGGAGAACCGGTAGCTCCAACTATCAGCTGGAAGAGAACCGGTTCACCAAGTTGATCAGATGGGCCCACCCACGCTATTTTCCTACCTTTATCTTCTCAGCTGATTTGCGCGGCAGAGCAGATTGCTGTGTTTCTCATCTGAAGAAACATGGAAGTGAAGATTTCTTCAAACTGTGCACACATGCAAAGCACACGTCAGGCACACATGTGCACAAAGCATGAATGTGTGCACAAAGCGCGTGATCACCGAACCGGTCATTAAATCAGGATCTCACCACTGCTTAGCACTGCCTCCTCACATAGCCATGAATTCTTGCTTCCCTGTTGTCACTAAAGTTATCATCTCCCTCCAGCATCTTCTTCTATCACTGCTGCCCCAAAAGGGCACCTGGTTTGTTTAGCTTGTTTCCCTTGTACAGTATAGATGGGTTCACTCCCACCATCCTTAGCTCATGTGTCCCAGGAACACCAGCACCACAATAAGGACTTGGAAGTGGGGAAGCAGCCTAAGTGGTCCAATTGTCAAAGGTGTCGAAGTCAAACTTCTCCAGCTTGGCAAACATTTTCTTCTTCCATAGCCTTTGCAACACCTCCTGCTAGACCTGAGCCTCTGCATCCTCAGAGTAAATCAAGATGTCATCTAGATAAATGGCCAGAAATTTGGCAATTGCATCTGAAAAAATTCATTCATAAATCTGAAAAATAGTGCTGTACATTTACAATTAGCCAATCCAAAAAGAATAATCGCACCTTCAAACTCATCATTCCTGATATCAAAAGCTGTCAAATTACTCATGTCTTTCTTTCACTCTAATGAGGTCATAAGCGTTCCTGAGATCCAGCTTGGTAAATATGTGAGCCATCTGTAATCGGTCCAGCAAATCTGATCTTAGAGACGGTGGGTAATGATCCCTTATTGTGACCTTGTTTTGAGGTCCTCGTAATTGTGGACTGTGCAGATCAGAACCTGTCCCTTCTGTCCCAACCGGTCAGAAGCCATTAAGAGCGTATCCTGACCCATATGAACTTCATAAGCTCTTTATAAGCTGAATACTCCCCTCCCCATTTGAGCACTTGAGAAAGGCCCCACTGTCGTTTCCCTGAACCTGTGAATAGTAAGTGGGCTGATGCTCCTTTTATGCCCTGCTGGTCATCCCGCTCTCCTTCCCTGGGCACCTGGCTGAGCAAACTCGAATGATATGTCCCGGCTTGCCACAGATAAAGCAAAGCACTAAATCCCTTCCTCTTTGCCTTTCCTCAGCAGCTGCTCCAGTTGCATCAGCTCTCCATCCCCAGATCAGTTGTAGTAGGTGTGAAGAGAGCAAGCCTTGTGATCCAGGACTGGGCTTGCACAACTGATCCTGTTCTTGCTGCAAATCTCCCAACTGGGCATCTATGAGCACGCAAAGTTGCAATACTGTAACTCCTCTAGGATTTGTGGAATTCCTTCCAAGAATTCTATTCTAAGTCTGTTCAGGAGGGGACCGCATGAAGAAGCTTCACTTCCATGCCAGGAGTTTACTGTTTACTGTTTTAATAGATGTACGTCTTGGGTTGTTTTATAATGTTGGTTTAAACACAGAATAGAATAGAATAACAGAGTTGGAATGGACCTTGTGAGTCATCTAATCCAACCCCCTCCCACCCCCACCCAAGCAGGAGACCCTCCTCCATTTCTGACAAGTGGCAGCCCAGTCTCTTCTTGAAGGCTTCCAGGGATGAAGCTCCCACAACTTCTGAAGACAACTTCTATTCCATGAGTTATTATTATTATTTATTTATTATTTATTTAATTTCTATACCGCCCTTCTCCAAATAGGACTCAAATAGGATTGTTCTCACTCTCAGAAAATTTATCCTTGTTTCTAGGTTGAAATATTATTTGGGAGACCCCCAAAGTTCAATATCCGATGGGCAGCTATATAAATGTTTTAACTAAATGAATAAATAAACAGAATCTGATTCACCTCCAAGGAGTTGTGTGTCTTTGGCCTGTTGATGTGCCAAAGAAGTTACTTCCTGTTTTTTAAACCAAAACGACTTTCTAAAATAAACGAATTTCTCTTTCCCTTCACCCACCTCCAACAGAAATCCACCCCCTTATAAGTAGTAGAATATCCCGTTTTCTCCGGAATTCCACATGAGCCATTTCTTTCTCTTAGCTGAAAAGTAAAGAGGATGAATTCCTGTGTCCTTCCAAGGCTGTGATAGATTCCATGCAAACACAAGAGGTGCTTTTGTTATTCTGACAATATGAAGCCATGAAGGAGTTTTTGTTCTGTTCATTTGTTTGTTTGTAAGTATTTATCTGCATAAAGGTTGGAAGGAGCAGGGGATGGGGCTTCACCTGGATTTCACATGCTTGGACACTAAGCCCCTGTTCTTTGTTATTGGTGTTGCTTAATTGTTGATTGGGAGCCACCTGGAGTCAGGGCTGCCTTAACGCCTGATGGGCCCCACGAGCTCATCTGTGTAGGTTAACCCTTCAATGCACCTTGTAGCATATAAATACAGCAACGGTGTGGCTTACTGAGTACTATTGTGTTTTTCAAGCCTCGTGTATTGTTCAAATGTTGATCACGTTGTTAGTTGTTGCTGCACAGCATGTTTTTAGTGTTTCAATGCCGGTTTTCTTGGAAGTGCCAATAAAATAAATATATGTGTCATTTTATCGACCATTTACGTTTTTATTCCTGTGAGTAGTTGTCGTACACTGTTTTGCCGGGGCCCATAATGGTGTTAAGACGGCCCTGCCTGGAGCTCAATATAAGATGGGCAGCTACATAAATGATTTAAATGAATAGAATCTAATTCAACTCCAGGGAGTCATGTTTTGTGTCTTTGGCCTGTTGATAGATATTTTCTGCAAATAAGCTACTTCCAGGTTTTTAGACCAAAACTCCCTTCTGAAACACAAGACTTTCTCTCTCCCTTCACCAACCCCCCCCCCCAAAAGAAATTTACCCCCTTGCCTTGTGTTGCCTTTGCCTATAAATTCCTCCACTCGCTTCGGCAGGAGACTTGCTATCCAAGGAGCCAAATGTGATCAGGGAAAACTAAGCCTGCAACCAAAAGCATTAATCAGCTTTGCTGAGCATGTCAATTAAATAGCTTTGCATGGGAATGCATGGGTGAGATGGTTAGGCTAAGGAGAGGAGAAGCCTCATGAAAACACGAGGCCAGAGGCATGGCTTGCTTTGTGTAACTCCCACTGTGCTCTAGGCACAATGCATGCAGGACGGAGCAAAACCACACGCTCACAAATATTGCTCAAATATTACTAAACAAAGCATGTAGGACATGCCAACTGGCTGAAATGACAGCTACGTTATGAAAGCTTCGGAGCAACCTATGTACACGTGTCTCTGTGTGTGTTTCTAACTGCTGTGGGGGTTTAAGCCAGTAATGGGGAAAGGGGGCCACACATGACACCCTGATGTTCATGTTGGTGGGTTTTGCGGTTTGGGGATATAAAAGACCTGGCTGAGGGGAACCTCCCCATGTCCTCCTTCTGCACAGAGCCACATCATCCTGCTTCAATCTCCACCTCGGGGTGTTTAGTTGGGCTTCAACACCTCAGATAAGGACCCAGAGTTGACAGGTGAGTGCTGCTTTCCCACCTGGGGAACATGGCAGGTGAGGTCCTTGCATCAGATCACTCCTGGAAGTCTCTCTCCATCTGAAGGGACCTCTTTAAAGTTGCTGCAGGCAATGCCCAGGTTCCAGCAAGGGATCTGCTGAAGGGCCCCTCAGGCAGGGAGGAACAGATCTATTGGGGATCTCTGTGGGAGAGAAAGACAGATTATAGGAGGCCCCTGACCATTGTATGCCATTGCAGAATCCACTGTGACTCATCAAGGCTGTTGCATGACCAAGGAAGGGGAAATGGGTCCCAGTTGAGCTAGAGCAAAATTGTGAGACAAACTATGGGACTCCCAGCTTCATCCTGGGTTGGAATTTGGGTCACTCTTCCTGATGGGGTCTTACCATGTGCCTAGTTCCCCCCCACTCACTTCTTCCCTCTTTGTTCTTCTCTGCAGCAAAGGAAGGAAGACCATGGGGCAATTCATCTTTGTGAGCCTCAGCTTGCTGGTTGTGGCCCTTTCCCTAAGTGGTGAGTTCCAGCAGGGTCTCTGGTGTCCAGAGAGATCAAAACTCTTGCCTCTGAACCTCCTCCTGATTTGACCCCCTAGAATCTGCGCCCCCAAAATGCTTTTATTTCTGTTTGGCTTATTGTGCAATTTAGATCTCACCCTATCTGTCTCTGCTCCAAGATTCAGGGCTGATTGCAAGGATACAAAGCAAAATTAATACCATAGTTGAAATCTTAGCAAAAGATCCATGCTTTTATCATGAAACATTGAGTGCCTCCCACTCCTTGCAGGGGGCAGCCTACAAATAATCACCCCTGAATCCCCCTGAGTAGTTATGGGTCATCCAAGAGGCAACCGCAGATCCTCCAGAACTGACCCATGGAATCCCTGTACTTTGTCCCACTCAACAACTGGCTCTTGAAAGAATCCATTCTCTGACTTAGCAGAGTTCACTGAATGATAAATCAATGAAAAGGGATAGATTCACACAAGACATGAAGCTTCAAGGAACTAAACCAAGGCTAAACCTACCCAGTTGTTGGACATTCTGCAAATACAGCTGTTCTATTTGAAATTTTCAGTTTCAATTTATTGCCATCAAAGATGTTTGCAACCCAACAGGTCAAGAATGTTCTGCAGACCCAGCTGTCTCCTCCCCCTTTTCTCCTGACCATCTTCTCATTGGGCTTTCTCTCTTCCCCCATAGGAGTGAAAGGCTGTTGTTGTCCCAATGATTGGCTGCCCATGAATGGGTTTTGCTACAAGGTCAATGATCAGCTCAAGACCTGGAATGACGCAGAGGTTAGAAGTGTTGTGTGTCTGTGAATCCCTTAGCCCAGGAAGAGGAGAGGCCTAGGGGGAACCTTGCATTGTCCCCAAGTCCACTCTGGCTGGGATGAAGTGGAGGGCCACTAAGCTGGGTGCATGAAAAGATAGCAAAGGTCATAATTTTAGGATAGTCTGGGATGCAGATATTCTATGGACTATACACTGGTTTAGGCTTTCGTGACCCATACCTGTTGAGCAGTGTTGAGCTTCAAGGTTGAGTGACCATCTTGTAGATAACAGATCTCCTGAAGTTTCATTGGCAACATGGATGGCATCTTCAGATCTCCTTGCCTCTTAAGTGATGGTGATCACAGATTATAAAGAAATGAATCATGAATTTAAGCAAGGAACTATTCAAGAGCTGCACACACTAGCCAAGACATCGGTGATGCTCAACAGAGTGAAGAGGGTGGCTAGAACCATCTGGTGGCAATGCTCTTTTCTCAAATGGACACACACACATACACACAAATGGTTCTTCTCTGCTGAACAAATGACTTCTCCTGTTGTCGCTCTCTCCCAGATGTTCTGCAGGAAATTCAAGCCAGGTTGCCACCTCGCCTCCATCCATAGCAAGGAAGAGGCAGCTGACTTGGCCGAGTACATCTCCGACTATATGAAAAGTGATGGAAATGTCTGGATTGGACTGAATGATCCACAGAAAGTAGGTCCCTTTCCATTGGGAAAGTTGTTTCAATTCATCTGTTATTGTTCCTAAGGGGCTTTTTGAAGGATCTCCAATGGGAGGTAAGGATCTGTCTGGTAAAAACTCTTGCCTGTTTCTCCTGCCCCCTCACCAACCCTTCCTGCCCATCTGAAGAACTGACTGCTGCCTTTAAAGTCCCAAAGGGAGGGATTTTATCCCAAATTCACCTCGGGATTAGGATGTTCTCACGCACTCAGAGCCTCCTTCAAAGCCTCCTCCTGCTTTCCTCTCTTTAGAGCATTGAATGGCCTCTGATCCTTGTTGAAACTCTGATGGGCCAGGGACTTGGGGACTGCAGGGCCTGGGCCTGGGAGGGCTGTTCTTTCTTTACCCCCTTTTTTATTTTATGCAGAAATGGCTCGTGTCTGTTACCGGCAGGCTTCCATCTTGGGCTCTGTTGCATTTTCAATTCCTGAAAAATGCTGGAAGTTTTCCTGGAACCGAGATCAGTTCCTCGTCACTTTAAGAATAGAAATGTCAATTTCTGGCAATAACACAGAAGTAGGCTCCCCCCCACAAATTCCCAGGGGGCTTTTCAGTCTCCCCTATAGCTCCAGGGTTCTCTTGGTGGTCTCCCACCCAAGGACTCATTGACTTTGACCCTCTTGATCTTCCTGAGATCAGTCAGTGTCGACTGTCTGGACACCTCCAGGTAGGTTTCTTCTGGGGTATCTTTTCTCTGGATCTCCTGATTGCCACCTCTCCAGACACTCTGTGTAACACTCCAGTGTTCATCTGCCCATTTCTGCACAGTCCAATATTTTTTCAATTCTATCTTCTTCCGTAGGTGTTTCCTCGCTTTTCCAATGTTGGGCAAATACAATTCTTGCTGCTGTTAAAACATGCTGTTAAAAATATAAAGACCTATTAGATAACCATGGAAAGTTAAAAACATTACAGGACCTCCAAGGACAAGGACTACGAGTTGACTGGTGGGCTTATCTCCAGTTACAAAACCGATATAAACAAGATATAAAAGATTATGGAATATATCTTAAACCACAACAACTAGACAAAATTTTATTAGGACCAGACAAAAAAAATATTACTAAAATTTACATTTTATTTAAGATTGGCTACAAGAAATTACTAATGAACAATTAGACTTAGAACTGGAACTCTTCCTATTGGGGATCTTCAAAATATATATATGTGTGTGTGAAGGGCACAAAATAGCTAGTACTACACATATTAGCGGCTGCCGGGATTGCCTAGGCTCAATGTTGGAAACAGCCATGTACACCCGCAGAGAAACTGGTCATACAAAAGGTCATGAACTGTGCAGAAATGGACAAATTAACGCTGAGTTTAAAGTGCCACCTATAAAACATTTTTTAAATACATTTTTTCCTTTAATATACACAAATGCTTAGTCAACAGTGTATTGTCTCAGTCCATTTACTTTTACAAAATAATAGTTGTGCTAGTAATAATAGTAATAATAATCATAATAATAGAAATAATAATAATGCTTGCTATTATATAATAATAGTCTTTCATCATTTTTTAACATAACAATAGTCTTTTATCTTCTAATTTCTACCTCTTTTATCTAACCACTCATATAATGAGTCCCAAGTTGTAAAATATTCTGTTTCTTCCTTGTCTTTTATTTTTAATGTCAATCTATCCATCTCTGCACAATCTAATATTTTTCAGATTATATTTTCATCACAATTACAATTGTGCAATTACAATTCTCAATGCTCTCAGCACATGTAGTATTAGATATGTATCCCCTTTATTATAAGTTTCAAGTATTATACCTAACAGAAATATTTCTGGCTTTAAGTCTATATCAGTGATGGCACCTTTTCAGCACCAAGTGCAAAAGAAGGAATGTGCCGGAAACCCAAAGACCAGGTGGACGGTGTGCATGCCCTCGCCACCTGGTCTTTAGGTTTCCGGCACTCCAGCATTCATGAAGAACAGCTGGTCGGTGTGCATGGAAACCAGAAGAGCCCCTGGTGATGGCTTGCCTGCCCACAAAGAGGGCTCACGCGTGCCATAGGTTCACCATCACGGGTCTATTTGTTGCTTTATCCTTTTTTCTAACCATGTATGTATTTTCGTCCAGATTTTTTTTCCCATTGGGCATGTCCACCACATATGACAATAAGAGCCCGGTATCTGATTGCATTTCCAACATTTAGCGGACATGTTTCAGAACATACCTATAAAACATTAAGCACATATGGAATGTAAAGAGAAACCAGTAAAAAATATTTTAAAAAAAACATTCACCAATTTTAACCCTGGTTAGCTGTTCCAGATCAACTGAGGAGAGAGAGAGACATGCAGAGAGACAGAGAGAGACACACACACACAGAGAGAGAGAGAGATTTGCCCCTTTCCAATTTTTCATCTCCTGGGCCATGTAGAGAGAAATCCCCCTTCTCCATCGGCTAACATGGTTTCCCTGTCATTCCAGAAACGCGTCTGGGAGTGGTCAGACAGATCCAGCACTAACTACTTCTCCTGGAATCCAGGAGAGCCCAACAACGCACATAACAAAGAGTACTGTGTTGAGCTCTTGGCCAAGACAGGTAAGCCAAGGTGAAGGGGAGGGTAGTGAAGATGCACTTTCAACAATCAGGACTTATTTCATCCATCTTGGGACACCCACCAGCTGGCCAGTGATGACCTTTGTTGACCTCCTTGGATTCTAAGCTCTCACAGCCTAACCCTCTCTAAAGCCAAACCAAACGGCCATGCAATAAACAAACATGGAATTCACCACTTCTTCAAAAACCCAAACTTAATTATTACAGCCCCATAATTAAACCAACCATCTCCACCTTAAGCTACTTCTTGAAGGTCATTATTGTAACAGACAGGAACCTTCACTCCATCTTACCTTCCTCTTCTCCTGGGCAGGAAGTCTTCTTCTCAACCAAGAACTTTCTTCTTCCTTTTGAAGAAGACTCTCCAAAAGACCCTTGCTAAAAGAAACCCCTGGATAGCCCAGGGGCCAATCCTCTTTGCCTTAAAAACTGGGAAACAAAGTGTAAGAGTTCACTCCCAACTCACTTGCGTTGTGAGGATCAGTTGGGTGTGCAGGGCAAACAAATTGGAAGGTTGGTCCAAACTGAAAATGAAACTTTCTGTTTTGCTGTCCAGAATTTCTCAAATGGAATGATGTACCTTGTGAGTCCCTTCATCGTTTCCTCTGCCAGTGCAGATTGTAGTGCAAATCTCTCCTTTTCTTGCTCCCGAGAAGCACCTGGTGACGTCTGGAGAAGCAACGAAGCTCTGCCAAAAATCTTGGCTCTGCACCCCTTCACTTCATGGATGCTTTCTGTAGCTTTGATCTGGCCTTGCTGCTCTTGATGGGGCAGAAAGTCAAATAAATTCTGCTTTAGCATGACTGGCCTTGTTTATTTTGGAGACGATTGAGGTCCAAAGCTTTAAGACCTCTGAATTTCCTTCAGGCTCGGCTTTATCTTTTAAAAATCTGTATAGATTCTCAATATCTCTTAAGAAGGACCATCCATTGATGCTTTCATGCTTTCTTGCACGTCCACCTCATTTTCATTGGAGGGTTGAGAATCTGTTGGGCTTCTGCACCATTTTACTGCCACCAAAGGTGACAGGCACGGGATCCCCACTCTTCTGGGAAAGGCATTGGGGTGGGACGGTGGAGAGGGTCCCTGAAGGCCTGGGCTGTGCTAGACTACTCTGTCAGGGTTGCAAGGATGTGAACCCCCTCTGGATGGCGTCAAAGAGCCTGTGATGCCTCTAGCCCACAGCGCCCTCTCTGGCAGTCCAAGGTCTTAGCGGGAACCCCCCCAGCTCTCCCTCTGCTGGCAGCCTGTGTTGCTTCCATATCTGGGGAGAAGAGCCCCACTTCTGAGGGATTCTTTTCACCTGGCCTTTGAAGGCATTGGGGGCCTTCGCTCTCTCAGCTAGGTTGTTTTCTTGTAGATATGACCCAACTAGGAAACATCATCAGCGCTAGAAGAAAGGGGAATTGGCAGGGGGGAGGAGGAGGACTGCGGGGCCCTTGGTGCTCTCTGAGCTTTGTTCTTTTCTTGCAGACATTTCATGACCCAACTAGAATGGTGCAGTGACCTAGAGGTGGAGCTCTCGCCTCACAATCAGGAGGCTGTGAGTTCAATCCTAGGTAGCGACAGGTATTTCTCTCTCTGGGCACAATGAGTAAATATCAGCTGTGAATTCTGAATTGGTGACAGGAAGGGCATTTGGACAGTAAACACTGAGCTCCATTCAGTTGCCCCGATTAAGAGACAAAACCAAATCGTGACTCAATTAGGTAACACCATCCGGGTTAGAAGGGAGTGGGATTTGGAGAGGGGAGGAGGAGGAGGAGGAGGAGGAGGAGGAGGAGGAGGAGGAGGAGGAGGAGGAGGAGGAGGAAGAGGAGGAGGAGGAGGAGGAGGAGGAGGAGGAGGAGGTGGTGGTGGCTCTACTTCCCCTCCTCACCCTCACCAAAAAAGGCGAAACAGAAGAAAGGAAAAAATGTATATATATTTTTCTGCTCCATTCTGTGCTCTTTTTTCTGATGTCTGCTTGGGATACTCAGTGGTCATCAGCCCAAATGGCAGGCAAAAAAGACTTTGTGGAAAGAGGGGGCTTGGTGGCTACTTTTCCCCTTTTGGTATCTCAAATCATTTCTCGAATTCTAGCAAAGAAAAAATAAGGAAGCCCGGACTTCCTTTTTTTCTCAGTCCTTTCTACATTAACTCCAAACGTAGGTCTGCAAATCCTCTTTTTTGCAGATTGAGGTTTTTTTTAATATTTTTTTAATTTTTAAAAGAATGAAGGGAACCAAAGATTACCGCCTTGGAAGGATTGTTTTTAAAAAGGGAAACAGGAAAAGCGGGAGGGGGGAGCCTTGGAACTCCTGGGAGCGATTGCATGAAGAATTTATATTTACCAACAAAGAAATAAAGGGAGACGAGTATAGATCTATTTCAAGCTATTTAGCTCTCGTCAGCTAGCCATGCCCTTCTGGGATTAGAACCTGGGCTACATTAGGTAGATGTATTAACCTCTAAGCCACGAGCTCTCCTCGCTTTGTCAGCTACACCAGGGGGGAGATTAAGTGTCTTTTCCGGTGAGACCGGTCTATCAGGGCAACCTGGTCTATCCAAATATGGGACGGAGCATCCTGCTTCCAGTTGCATGAAGAATGACATAGTTATGGAAAAACACACGAGCACCATAGTGATTTGCAAACAATGGGCCATGCAAGCATTCGTGCCCACAGAGGAACCAAATTACACCTGCACCAAATGTAAATTACCTAGTTGGATGACTGGAAGAAAAAGCAAAGAAAGCATCTACAAGAAAACCAGCAAATGCACAGAGCACCGAGGAGCCCACATTTCAACCCTGAGCTACAAATATCCTCCTTTATTGGTAATGACTGTTTGGCTTTCTGACCAGGCAGATTTTTTTGAATGGATTTTTACATGAGTGGACTGCACCACAATGGAGGTGTGTGATAAGACTTTTCCTTCTTTGCATATTAATTTCTGCTAGGTCATAATGTTGCTCCTTGTGGAGAAATCCTGGTGGCTTTCTGGTCCTTCCTTATTTTTCATCTTGATCCTAGATCAAAGCCCAGGGGGAGGTGATGGGACCACTGGCTGAAGGGAAGGGGGCCTCTCCACCATTCAATTCAGGGGAGATAACATTTCATGGGAAACCCTAAGCTCTATATTTACCTTTTCCTGAGGGAATGCAAACAGTCTGGTGAAATTCTTGTAATACAGGTGCCCAGCAATAAAATATCTGCTTAAGTCTATTTTTGGAGTGGTTCTGTTCACCTGACTGGAGATGCTGAGTTTTGTGTATATAAACTGCACCTGTATTTCTCCTTGATCTTTATTTTTATTTGCACAGCAAATAGGTTGCCTGCAGGCTTCTGAGTCTCAAAATCAGAAATAAGCAATAAAATAAGGAAACTGACAGTGTTTCCACCACATTAAAAAAAAAGAAGAAGAAGAAGCTTCACTCAAAAGCAAAATGAACAGGAAGTGGGAATGCAGACACTGGCTGAGGTTATTCCTCAGAACCCAGCTTCAGATTTCCACAAAAACATGAGAGGCTTCCTTGCTTGAAAGTTGAGTCATGGCAACTGCACTAATTTTTGGTTGCTAGTTTGAGACATTTTGCTGTTCATCCAAGCAGCTTCATCAGTCAGAGGGAGCCAGTTGTGGATTTCCTATGGAGTTTGACCTCTGATCTAAGAGCCTTGGAGCTGACCTGTCCCCAGTGGGAAGAGGGAACCTTTGCAGCTCAAACACCCTGGGGGAGACACGACCTCTGGCTCCCCAGACCCTACAGGAGGTGCCAATGAACCAGAATACGGGCATCCTGAATGCATTCTTTCTTTCCTTCAGCTTTTGTTGGTTCATGTTTTTGGTCTGGTTTGGTTCAGGGATTCTCTAGCTACCCACCCTGCGTGGATCCTTTTCTCTCCAGGGGGACATTATTTCCACAAATCCCTATTTCTCCTCTCATTAATCTCACATTTCCCTCTGAAAGAAAAGGTGGGAGAGAAAGGAGCTGATAAGGTTGCATTGTGTGTTTTGTGACCAGAAAGTCATCTGCAGACACAACACCCTCTTCCCTCTGAGACTCATTCAGGGAGGGGCCCTGGACCCCGTGGGAGAGAAAAGCCAAACTCAAGACAAGGGCAGAGCAATAGACTTTATTATCGGGGGGGGGGGCAAGTTCTTCAAAAAGAGGGGAAGAGAAGCAAGTCTAGAGGGCAGAGAGGAACCAACTGCTTGACCTTCAGATGGTCTTTGTGGAAAAGAAGTTTTGCACATGAAGAAGATGGAACTGCAAGATCTCAGCTCAGCTTTCCAATCAATGGGGAGCCCCCCAATTCCATCTGCAGACTTGGCTTAAGCGGGGGTCCATTTGCAGAGAAATGAAAGTTTCTTATTACAGTTTATATCAACCCATTTCAAGTGCTCTGAAAGAAAGGAATATGGGAGGTTATCACCGTTAGACTGGGCTACTTGCATCACTTTCCAAGAACAACTGCCTAGTCCATGTGCTCTCCCAAGGGGAGTGTCAGGTGCAAATATTCAGGAAGATTCATTGGGTTTGAAGCACAGAAGAGTTTATTATCACCACCTATACACAAGAATCTAGTCATGAGTCTTGCATCCAGTTCTGGTCACCCCAATATAAAAAGATGTTGAGACTCTGGAAAGAATGCAGAGCAGAGCAACAAAGAGGATTAAGGGGCCAAAGATCATTTGAAGAACAGTTGCAGGAATTGGGTAGATCTACTTCAATGAAAAGAAGGACCAGGGGTGACGTGATAGCAGTCTTCCAATATTTGAGGGGCTCCTATCAAGGCAAGGGGGGGGGTCAACCTATTCTCAAAAGCACCTAAAGGCAAACAAGAAACAATGGATGGAAACGAACCAAAGAGAGAAGCAGCCTAGAACTAAGGAGAAATATCCTAATGGTGAAAGCAATCAACCAATGGAATAGTTTGCCTTCAGGAGTCGTGGGTGCTCCATCACTGGAGGCTTTCAAAAAGAGATTGGACAACCATTTGTCTCCAATGCTATAGGGTCTCCTGTTCAAGCAGGGGGTTGGGCTAGAAGTTGGTCCCTTCCAACACTATCGTTCTATGTTCTAACCAATGGTCAAAGCTAAATTGGCACTAGATAAGACTCAACAGAATTCAAGGGGGGATGGATTAAGATCTTTTGTGGTGACACAAAGACTCTAAAGAGATGACAAGCTTAACTCCGCCTTCCAGCTCAGCTACAGGTGGGGTGGGGCCATGCTGCAGCTCCCCTCATCTAAGCATTGCCACCTGATGAGATCTGGGAAGGGCCCATTTTCGGTGGCTGCCTCCCTGCTCTAGAACAATCTTCCTGCTGAGCTACAATGGACTCGACTCTTTCATGAAGGCAGTTAAGACCAGGGTCTCTGCTTGGGGGATTCTGGGAGCTGAGGAGCACATATTATAAGGTGAGCCGTCTCTTTCAGAAAGGATTTAAGATTTGGGTCTCTGCTTGGGGGATCCTGGGAGTTGAAGGCCACACTTCTTAAAGTATTTAAATTACAGTTTTGGCACATCTGGATTACTTTTTAAGATGAAATACAATTGATGGTTTAGGTTCTATGTTTATTTTTGTTGCCACTCAGAGTCCCCTTGGTTGAACTGGGTGGCCATGGAAATATCAATGTCTGGAAGAAAATCAGGCATTCACAAACCTCTCCAGCTTTGAAAGGGCAGAAAGAAGCAGTTAGACTAGGTTGCCTCTGCGACAAATGCTGAGATGAGGAAGTACCATTTTGTGAGACTCTTGAAATGTCTAACTTTTGCCTCTTAAGGTTCTCCAATAAGTACTTTAAATCAGCCACACCAAAAAAGTCTCCTTCAATTTGAGCATTATTCCCAGGATCTGTATGGATATCTCCCTTCCCTTCCCTTCCCTTCCCTTTCTTCCCTTCCCTTTTTTGCTTTTCCTTCCCTTCTCATCTTCCCTTCCCATCTTCCCTTCCCTTCCTTTTCTTTCCCTTCCCTTTCCCATCTTCCCTTCCCTTCCTTCCCTTCCCATCCCTTCCCTGTCCACCCATCCCTTCCCTTTTTCTCCTTCCCTTCCCTTTTTTCTCTTCCCTTCCCTTTTTTCCTTCCCCTCCCCTTCTTTGTCTTCCCTCCCTTCCTTTCCCCTCCCCTGCTTTCCTGGAATTAAAGATGCAAACTCCAACCACACTAAGGAATGAAGGTTTTTTCATACTGACCAGTTTGAGGAGAGAGAGCAACGCAAAACTCATTTTTATCCATATTGTTGGGGTCTCCAGAGCGCCACCTGGTATAACTGGATCGTGTCCCATCGTTCCAGCGCCATCCAGTATTCTGTGCAATACAGAATAAAGTACATTGTAGTGGGTGAGTGGGAGTTTGGGTTATTGATCCCGTTTGTTTCTGAAAATTAAACACTTTCTGTCTATGGAGATTCTCAGTCATCCAGGTCATGGTTGTCCCAAAGGTGCTGAAGTGAAGAAGCCTCTTGGATGAGAAGCAAAACATCTTCTCATTAAAAAAGAGAATATTTGTAGCTCAGATTGGAGTCCTGGGTGCTTTCTGAGCTTGAATGTTTTCTTGCAGATGTTTCATGACCCAACTAGGTAACATCATCAGTGATGGAAGGGAGTGGGGTTTGTGCCATTGCTCTAGGGTATTATCAATCCTAGTTTAACTCTCCTCCATTCAAAGCAATGATGAAAATATTGACAAGTGTCCAGTTCTGGCTATTGTATTTCAGAAAGGGCATTGAGAAATTGAAGAGTGTCCAGAGGAGAACAATCAAGATGATAAAGGCTTAGAAAGAAATCTTTAGGAGAACTTAATGTTGGAAACATGACACACGTTTATCTTGGGGAAGACAAAGTTTTGGTGAGATATGCTACGTATCTTCAAAGAGCAGGGGACCAAAAAAAATTGATCTCCAAATCTCTTCCAATTTTATTTTCTGGGAATATGATTGTCAAGATAACGATGAGTTTTCCATAATTCTGAAGATGCTGTGAAACACAATTAGCTTGCTGGTTGGCAATTACTGGAGTACTGTATGCTTTTAAATGCTTTACTGAAATCAAGATATATTACGTCTGCAGCATGACCATAAACCACTAAACTGTCTGAGGAAACAGTGAGATGAAGACAATTGGGCAGGATTTATTCCTGACAAACACATACAGATATCTGGGACTTATGACATTGTCTTCAAAGGGCTTATTGTGATCGATCTCTTTATCATCAGCTCCTCAAGAATCTCCCCAGCTATCAACATCAGGTATCAACATCAGACGGTCTACAGCTGCATTTCTGCATCGTGCCTTCCCCCCTTTTAAAGACAAGGACGTCTTTTTTTTTTTTTAATTTGATTTATATGCCGCCCTTCTCCAGAGACTCAGGGCGGCTTACAATGCGCTAAGCAATAGCCTTCATACTTTTGTATGTTTATACAAAGTCAGCTTATTGCCCCCACAACTGGGTCCTCATTTCACCTACCTTAGAAAGGATGGAAGGCTGAGTCAACCTTGAGCCTTGGCGAGATTCGAACCTGCAGTAATTGCAGGCAGCTGGTTAATAACAGGGTGCATTAGACCACTGTACTATCAAGGCTCTTTTTTCCTTCTCCAAGTCTGCTGGCAGTTCCACCCATCTCCAGGATTTCTCAAATTCACAAAAGTTCATCCCAACCATCAACTAGTTCCTTCAAAACCTGAGGACTTGAAGTCCTTCATTGGATGAAGGTGTTTCCTGACCATATTTCCTTCCATTTCAGTTTTCAACCCTTCCCCTTCCTCCTGCTCTTCCTACTTCCCTGGTAGAAAACATGGTTTCCTTATTGAAAAACACGGAGCCAATCCATCTTAATTTAGAATAAATCCTATGAGCCATTAAAAAGGACCCTAGAGAGAGAAATCCCTTGCTGACTATAGATTTGCTTCTTTGTGATCTGAAGGGGAATTGGACTCTGGGGAGAGTGAAGTGCTGGCACTGGGACCTTTTGTCCTTGTGTCCCCTTGTGTCAGGAGCGGCAATGGGATGGTGTTGCTTTTAAACTGACATTGGGACAAAACCAACATCAGGGAATGGAGATGGAACATGTTGCTGGGCTTTTCAAGGATGACTCAAGAAACATTTGTATGGAAAGAGCTGCTAATTGCTCAGAGAGAGGAGGACCAAATACTCACCATATCGGATGTTGGAAGTCGTTGCAGCCCAATCCAGACCCAATTCTTATCTAGGTTTTCTTTAGAGATGTAGGCGTTGACGTATTTTGCCTGGGCATCACTTGTGAAAGATGCTAAATGACCTTTGCATTTGAACTGACACTCTTCCTGCAAAAAGAGAAGAACCAAAAATATCCTCTGAAGAGAAAAGAGATGCCTTCAGACTTGCTCCTTGACAGTGGCTGGTTATTTACCACCAACAAACCAGGTTATCCATTGCAGGACTGCTACAATCCAGGCCTATCAATCTGGAGGCTTTTGCAGTTTGGGTAGAGAAGGAAGGCCCCTCTCAACTGAGGTCTTTGTAATATTGTTATACCTGTTAACCAACATAGCATTTTGTATTTTAATTTATTTTTCTCTCTTTTAAAATGGTGAGACATGGGTTGATCAAACCATTACAGCCTGGGATGTAGGAAAACTTTTTATCCTATGGCTGTATGGATTGATTGACAGCTCCTGGCATTTCTAATGACTCTCAGGATGACTGTCACGCTTATGAGCGAGGTATGAGAGTGGTGTTAGCAGTGGGATAGCCATGAAAAAGTGGCAAGGTGTGGGAGAGAGAGGAGAGGGAAGGAGGTGTGCATTTGTGTGTGGACACTCTTAGAGACAAGAGGCCATTTTGAAACAACATGGCTTGAACTTTGGAAGGCTCTCATTTAAGAACCACAAATGAGACTGGCAATGCAGTCATTTAATGAAGCAATTGGTAAGTAAATTGCAACTGCCATAAGTGTGAGGATTGGCCATAAAGATACCTTTCCATCACTGTCATTACTGCGAATGGTTGCTAAGGAGGACACCTGTTAACCCTATGATTGTTGGCCTTGGTCCCACAACATGGATAAGACAAGAGCCGAGTTGCACAACAGGTTAAACCACACAATATCCAATACCACTTAGATGTAGCACTGGGCTGTCTCATTCGACTTCTATTTCCTTTATCAAATTTCACTCAGATATTGAAGTGAAGCCAGCCCATTAAACCCATTCAGATTTATTTTCAAAGTACTACATGGAAGGGAATTCAACCTAATTAATAAAATATTATATTTCTTTTAGACTTCTATCATTCTTTTAAGGGACAGCAGGCGCTCTTCATGAAAAAAAAATGACACTTGGCATTGTGAAGTCTGGAAAAACTCTGGGCCAGATGAAGGGCATTCTTCCTGCTCAGGTGAGTTATCTCAGGTGAGTTACCTCAGGGTAGTTACCTCAGCCTCTTGAAAGGTGAAGACATCTTCATAGAATTTGTAGCAATACCACTGGCTTTGCTCTTTATTGGCAAAGCTGCCAGAAGGACAGGCAGTCCGAGCCTTTGGATCCTCTGGGGAGACAGAATGAGAAAGCAAAGGGAATGAGAGCAAAGGTGAAGGACACAGCAATGGCTCTTGGTGTCAACCCTGAAGTTGCCCCAGTGTCGGCCATTTCCTGCTCTTTAGCCTTTCTTATGAGGGTTTAGTCTTCACATTGCTTCAGGGCTGATGCAGCCTGGAGCTGAGGGGCAGGGAGGGAGGCGGGGTACAGAGATAGCTGCGGTTCTGTAGCCAAAATAAAATTCTTTCCCCTGGGAATCAAGGACATTTCTGGAAGGTGGAGACTGAGGTCACCTAGCAACTGGACTGTATGCTGATTGGACCATGTGACTGGAGACTCTGGGAGGAAGTGACAAAGTTTTACTTTTAATTGGCTGTAAAACCAATGGGAATGTAGAGCCGGTTTTTCACGAGGAATGTGCCAATTTGCTCTGCTCACAACAAAATACCTTATGCTACCAGACTCGAAATTTGGGGCTTAGACAACTTAGAACTTCACCGTCTTTGGTCTGACCTAAGCATAGTACATAAAATCATCTGCTGCAATGTCCTACCAGCCAATGACTACTTCAGCTTCAACCAAAACAATACGAGAGCACACAATAGATATAAACTCATGGTAAACCGCTCCAAACTAGACTGCAGAAAATACAACTTCAGCAACAGAGTGGTCAACGCCTGGAATGCACTTCCTGACTCTGTGGTTTCTTCCCCAAATCTCCCAAATTTTACTCTTAAACTGTCTACTGTGGACCTCACCCCCTTCCTAAGAGGTCTGTAAGGGGCGTGCATAAGCGCACCAGCGTGCCTACTGTCCCTGTCCTAATGTTTTCTTTTATTTGTATCCTTTTCATATATTTATAATTATGTTTATACTTGTACCTGTCATAAAATACATGCTTGACAAAATAAAATAAAAAAAAATAAAAAAAATTGATATGTTCCAATAAAATATGCTTTGAGGAAATTGCCTGCCTTGGAGTTCTTATTGAATGGGATATATTACTTGGAGCCCTGACATTTGGGTTCAGTGGACAATCAATTTTCCCCAGGGGCCACATAGGAAACTGGGACTGTTCTGGAGGGCCAAACCAACAGGGCTATGAAGGTCTGTAGGCACGCAAGCACCCACATACACAAACTGGAAATAAAAAGCTGCCTTCAAGATAAAAGCAGTGCAGTTATTTTCTGATTTCTTTTTCTAGGGTTGACATGATATAGAGTGTTCCAATATCTAAGGGACTCCCACAAGAAGTGGGGGTCCAAAACAGCTGAAGGCAGGACAAGAAGCAATGGATGGAAAGTAACCGAGGAGAGAAGCAACCTGGAATTAAAGAGAAATTTCCTGACAGTGAGGACAATTCACCAGTGGAACAGCTTGCCACCAGAAACTGTGGGTGCTCCAACACTGGAGGTTTTTAAGAAGAGATTGGACAGCTATTGGTCTGGAATGGTATAGGGTTTCCTGCTTGAGCAGTGGGTTGGACTAGAAGACCTCCAAGGTCCCTTCCAACACTGTTATTCCACTATTCTGTTATTCTGCTAATCATCCACAATCCAAGTAAGACTTCTCCGCAGAAGGTTTATTTAAGTTTGCTCCACAAATTCATCTTGCAGAACGATTTTCCTTCCTTCTCTTAAGCTCACTTGATCCATTGCTCTTCTTGTTTGTCCTACAGTCTGTCTAAGGCACTGAAGGCTGCAGCTCTAGATCTCTGTGCTACCCTGAAGATTGTGAGCCTCTCTAGACTTCTTGCCTTCTTCACTGAGCGAGAATCCTCAGACTAAGGCATTATCAACCTCCCTCCCATTGAACTGACCGCTAACGTTCCCTGGGCTGTTCACTGCTTAAAGTCTTCAAGTCCCTCTAGAAATTAATGATTAATCTTCACAGCTGCTGCTTGTACTTATTTATTCTGTGGATGTTGTTACTGTTTTAATTATTTTATAACCTTAGAATTGCAAGCCGCCCAGAGTCAACTGGTTGAGTTGGGTAACTACAGAAATTGAATAAATAAATAAATTATACCAAGTAATCCTTTGATTGTTTTGCGTGTCATTAGCCTCTCTCTTAAAATGTACTTATTGGTTATTAAGAACAATTCTACTTTTGGACTTCTTCCATAATGAAAAGTTCCAATAGAAGAGAACATTTGTAGCTCAGGGTTGAACTGTGGGGTCTTGAATGCTCTCTGAGCTTGGTGGTTTTTTTGACCCAACAAAGGAACATTGTCAGTGCTAGAAGGGAGTGGGGTTTGTGGAAAGGAGGAGAAAGAGGAGGACTGTGGGGTCCTTGGTGCTCTCTGAACTTGATTGTGTCTTTGCAGATGTTTCATTACTCAACTAGGTAAGGGGGTGGGGTTTGTAGTGAGGAAGAGGAGGAGGAGGAGGAGGAAGACTATGGGGTCCTTGGTGCTCTCTGAGCTTGGTGGAGGGAGATTCACCAACTCCCGCAGGAGCACAGAGATCTTCCCTTTCTAAATCATAGCCCCCAAAGCACCCACAACCCAACAAAAATTCAAACTTGATATTCCAAGGTTGCAGGGACATCACCACTATCCCCATTTCATGAAATGTTCTTGGCAAGGAAATATTTATTTATTAACTTTGTGTGCTGCCCATCTCACTGTCAGTCAAGTTTACAACAATATTAAAAAACATAATCTAAAATGACAGGAGCATGAAAAACATTTATCTATTCAATTTCCACCCATCACGAGGTGTCCCTGAGAAGCTTACTATGTTAAAAAGGATAAAACAATCCAATCCAATACAGAGGAAGAATAAAACACTAAAAATCCCACATTTTTATTAAGAATTAAGGGATTAAAATTAATCAAGGACTAGATATATGGGGAGCACTTGCCTATAAAGTCACCAAGAGTTGAATATGGTTAAAACAACAATAAATATATGGTGATCCAGGGGGAAACAGGATGGAGGTGGGATATATCAACTTTGCTGGCAACAACTTACCTGCCCAGGTAAGGCTGCCCAAAAGGCCACAGACGAAGCAAGTGATGAGAAGCATCTCCAGACCTGAGGAGGGAAGCAGAAGTTGAGAAGAACCTTAGCTGTCCTTCCACAATGCCTTTCGGGCATCCCTTCCCAGAAGGAAGAACCGAACACTCGTCTCAACCGTGAAACCCGCCTGTTCATCTCTGGATTGCAGCCCCCTCCCCTCCCCAATACTACCCTGAGCAATTGGTAGAGACCCCCCATTCTGCCAGGAACCACAGCCTGTAATACTCAAAATGTTAGTTCTGAGCTTCTGGCCCTCATAGTTGGTTTTCCCCCATTGTGACCATTAAGATCTGGGTCACAGCAGAGGTGATCCAGGACGTATGGATGGTGTATGGACCAGGCTACCTGGTAGAAGAATTTGGAGAAGGAACCCTTAGCTAATCCTCAACCCCAATGAACTCAATGCCTAAATGGAAGGGATTCATGTTTTAAGGCCCCCATCTTGATTTATCCTCTTCTGTTTCTCTTCATCTCTACTGTGGACAAGAAAAGCAATCCTCCCCTTTCACCCACCCACCCTTTTAATCCTGTGAACCACCTTGGCTGCCAAAAAATGGACAAAGAAAGACACACACAATGCCAACCATCGATCTCTTATGAGAGATACAGGACTTTCAGTTGCTTTATAACACAGATGCTATGATGCCTCATCAGTCAAATAAATTATCTCTTATACCTTTTTTTCCTACAGGAATTCTTGCAAAGGAGATTGAAAGAATTCAAGTGATGGGGATTTTTAAAAAGGGCAGCGGGTGCTGCATCGGAATATTTCCTGATTTTGTTGAAACACCTTTCGGTCAGAGCAAGATTCATATGTACATGGCTGTGGGATCAGAAGTATCCCTGAAGCTATTGCATATAGTTTTTATTAAAACTTTCAAACAGGAACATTGAAAACTAATATAAACAAATATAAAGTAAGAAGGAAGGAAGGAAGGAGGGAAGGAAGGAAGGAAGGAAGGAAAAGAAAGAAAGAAAGAGGGAGGGAGGGAGAAAGGAAGGAAGAAAGGAAGAGAGAGGGAGGGAAGGAGGGAGAAAGAAGAAAGGAAGGAAGGAAGGAAGGAAGGAAGGAAGGAAGGAAGGAAGGAAGGAAGGGGAAAAGGCTAAAGAAAAACAGAAAAGAAAAAAAAGCTAGGAGTAAGCAGTTTCTGGTATTCTTCACAGCAGTTTTAAGTACAAATACGTCATAAACTCTCTTCCTCTAAAGTTACATCATGTTCCTTATCTTTCTATAACGGGTCTTACCTTCAAAGGGTAATCCAGTCCGAGAGAAGAAGATTTAGATCCTCTAAATCACCCAGGGTCTGTTTTCCAGTTTATATACCAGAGCTCACATGTTCACACCCTGCAATGCAAGATAAGATGATACAAAACAGGTGTTAATATCCAGAAAGCAGGTAGAAACTCCCTCTCTCCCCGTAATGTGCTTGTATCCTGCTTCACACTGTAAGATATCCAGAACTGCTCTCAAGCCAGGTAACCCCAAAATCAAATCAATAAATAATAAATCAAGAATGACCAATAAAGGCGAGAGCTTACTATGAGGTCCCACTGGGCCAAGAACTCAAGGGGGGCCATCACATGCGTGACCCAGTTGAGAAACAGGATATGCTCACCCAAGGAAGAAGCTCCTTCTATGACGGGACCCACCCCTGACACATTACAAGACCCTCACCTGACATGACTCCCCATCACAAGGCCCACTGACCACACAAAGCCCTTATAAGTAGAAGAACACCAACATTGACATTCCCTACATTCTGCTGAAGATGTTACCTAGCCTGGTAATGAAATATTTGGAAATCAACCCACAAGCTTGGAAAATGCATCCCCTCTGCCTCTGCCCCCACCCTTGTCCTCCACCCACGCTACAGATATTCGCCACTATCGCAAACTCCTTCTATCTTTCTGGGCAGCTCGTGCTTGGCAAGAAGCCAACAGACTTCCTAAGAACTTACCAAGATAAGCTTTCGACATACCAATTAACAAATAATCCTGTGGTTATGTGGTTGTAGCGGCCACGTGGACTGTTGTGACCCTGCTGGAGATCGTGTGAAGAAATCAAAATGAGCGAAGGAGGACGGAAAGGAAGGAGGAGAGCGGAGGGATTGTGTGGTGGGTTGTGGGGGGAATGCACACTGGAGTAGCAGGATGGAGGGGCCCTTTTCCAGGGCTCAAAGAGAAAGCAGAACTTGGAATGTCTGGTAGGCAGAAACAGAGCAAGTGGGACCCTCCCTAGCACTTCACAGAGTAAATCTGTAGTCATGGCAGGGATTTGCTTTAGTCTCACAAGAGTTTGTCTAAAGCAGGGGTCCTTAAACTTGGCAACTTTAAGACTTGTGGACTTCAACTCTCAGAATTCTCCAGCCAGCTGGAGAATTCTGGGAGTTGAAGTCCACAAGTCTTAAAGCTGCCAAGTTTGAAGACCTCTGGTCTATAGGCAAACAACAATAAAGGGACTTTTCAGAAGTAACTCCATGTGTGATTCTCAGTTCTTCGGGCCTGCCTTGGGTTCACATCAAAGAAAGAAAATGGCTCAAGAAAAATCGCCCACAGGAACTTTAATGGCTCCAGCTAGACAGTGTGATTGGTTACACACCTGAAAAAGCTGAAGTTCAATTAACCAAATGCATCTTGCACTATACCCACCAACCCACTATACCCTCCTACCCCGCCTGGGTGCTTTAGGAAAAGACTTGGTCCACAGCTGATCCCAGATTCAAATAATCCAGTCATCTCAGTCTAGGCTTCTTTGTTGTGTGAAGGCAATTCTGCAGCCTATCTTGCCAAGAGTGGACTGATTGAAGCAAGTGGAAGGAATTTACCTGTTTATACATGGCATAGATGACATGGCAATTAGGGGATACTTAATAAATCCCAAGTGAAGACCATTCTGTTGTCATCTCTCTGAAATGGTATTTCCGAGAGGGTTTGCTGCTTGGACAGAGGGTAAAGGTCTCAGGGTGGGCAATCAATCAATCAAAATAGAGCAGGAAGTGACCTTGGAGGTCTTCTACTCCAACCCCCTGCTCAAACAGGAGACCTTCTACCATTTCAGACAGGTGACTGTCCAATCTCTTCATAAAAACCTCCAATGATGGAGCACCCACAACTTCTGGAGGCAAATCATTCCACTCATGAATTGTTCTAATTGTCAAGAAATTTCTCCTTAATTCCAGGTTGCTTCTCCCTTTGATGAGTTTCCATCTGTTGCTTCTTGTCTTGCCTTCTGGTGCTTTGGAGAATAATTTGACCTCCCCTTCTTTGGGGCAGCCCCTTTAATACTAGAATACTGCTATCATGTCCCTCCCCCCAGTCCATCTTTTCTCTAGACTGGCTATACCCAGTTCCTGCAACCTTTCCTCATATGTTTTATTCTCCATGCCTTTGATCATCTTAGTTGCTCTTCCTGCACTTTTTGATGGTGTGCTTTCATACAGTTTCAACTATTGTTGATTTTTGCTTGTGTTTGAACTGCACAATGGCTGCAATAAAGTTTTTTGTTTTTTGTTTGCAGATCAATTTCTGCACAGGACTGAACTTCTCTGCGTAGAAGAAAACACACCTGCCATCTCTGGGCAAATCTTGGGGGAAGTCCTTATGGCTTTCTGCACCTTCTATGCACACACACACACAAACACACACACACACACAGAGGCAGGCATCCTTTCTGTTTCAATACATATACTTTTTATATCTCTTAGCTTTTCATAAAGCTTTGGACTCTGTTGTATCTTCCTTGCTTTTTGGCCGTACCCCATCCTCCTTACACTGTTCTATACATTTAATTTAATCTACATCATCACTGGTGACTTCCCAAAATAAAATGAAAATGACTTTCATATCATAAAGAGTCACAAGGTGTTCCATCACATTCAAATGTCCCCCTTCACCAAGACTGTTATCCTGGCAAATTCTTCTGCGGGCTTGCAATGTAGCTCTGATTCGGCCCCCCAGATCTGAATTCTGCTCCAAGGAACCCAGTTATTCAATGGGACAATCAACTAGAACATCAAGACAGGTGGAAATCATGGTCTTTTTTTGGACTTTTGAGAAGCCTGGGAAGTTCCCGGTTCCTAAATTGGACAACTAGAGCTGACTAAAGACTATGTCCTCATTGGACGTCTCATCCTAGTTACTTTCATATGCTTTGGATGATTATCCCTAGCCAGATCTTCACGTCATCTGTATCAAAGCCTAAGCATGAAGACCAACATCTTAAAGACTTTATAGATAACGTCTTTGTGGCAGAAGCACGACATGTTTTATCTCTGGGCAAACCTGAGAGGACCTCAAGAGATCAGATGGCTTGTAGAGAAGTACAATGTAGTGTTAGATGTCATGATCCAGAAATATGTAATTGAACATCTTAACACCTGAGGGCTGATTGATTGATTGTGTGCCTTCAACACTTAGCCATGAGATAGATCTCCTCCTTGATGATCTGTCCCCCACCAGATCCTTCAGGTCTTCCAATATCCACTCTCTGCTAATATAACAGAGTCCATCCACTTGGCTGCTGTTCATCCTCTTCTTTCTCCTTCTACCTGAATTGAAGCCTTGTCTGGAGAGGTAGATTTTTGCATAATGCCTACAAAGTAGGATAATTTGACCCTGGACCTCAACCCCTTATTCCATATAGCACACTGATGCCTTGGGGATTTCCTTAGGACCTTGATCTCTGATCTAAGAGTTCTTGGAGCTGACCTGTCCCACCAATGGGAAGAGGGAACCTTTTCAGGAAAGTAGCGTCCTTGCTCTGCAGCTCAAACACCCCGGGGGAGACACGACCTCTGGCTCCCCAGACCCTACAGGAGGTGCCAATGAACCAGAATTCGGGCATCCTGGATGCATTTCTTTCTTTCCACTTTTGCAAGTTCATGTTTTGGTTTGGTTTGGTTCAGGGATTCTCCAGCTACCCACCCTGCATGGATCTTTTTCTCTCCAGGGGGACATTATTTCCACAAATCCCTATTTCTCCTCTCATTAATCTCATATTTCTCTCTGAGAGAAAAGGTGGAAGAGAAAGGAGCTGATAAGGTTGCATTGTGTGTTTTGTGACCAGAAAGTCATCTGCAGACACAACACCCTCTTCCCTCTGAGACTCATTGAGGGAGGAGCCCTGGACTCCCTGGGAGAGAAAATCCAAACTCAAGACAAGGGCAGAGCAATAGACTTTATTATCAAGGGGGGGGGGCAAGTTCTTCAGAAAGAGGGGAAGAGAAGCAAGTCTAGAGGACAGAGAGGAACCAACTGCTTGACCTTCAGATGGTCTTTGTGGAAAAGAAGTTTTGCACATGAAGAAGATGGAACTGCAAGATCTCAGCTCAGCTTTCCAATCAAGGGGGAGCCCCCCAACTCCATCTGCAGACTTGGCTTAAGAGGGTCTCCATTTGCAGAGAAAAGGAAGTTTGAGGCCACAATTTAGATCATTCCAAGTCAAGTGTCCTGAAAGGAAGGAACACAGGTGGTGATCATCTTAAGAGCCTGACGTGGCTTAGGATTCGGCTGCGTGCAGAGTATCTTTTCTCAAATACACCTGCCTGTCCACTCACGGGTGGTGTCAAGTACAAATAGCTCCAACACACAAGAATCTAGCCAACTAACGGTCAGAGGTAAATTGGCTCTGGATAAGGGCCAGCAGACCTCCAGAGGACTGGACTTGCGTCTCCTGTGGTGGCACAAAGACTCTAAAGAGATGACAAGCTTAACTCCGCCTTCCAGCTCAGCTACAGGTGGGGTGGGGCCATGCTGCAGCTCCCCTCATCTAAGCATTGCCACCTGATGAGATCTGGG
Source organism: Arizona elegans (assembly GCA_022577455.1). NCBI lineage: Eukaryota > Metazoa > Chordata > Lepidosauria > Squamata > Colubridae > Arizona > Arizona elegans. The sequence goes on along the minus strand of JAKOOJ010000007.1, from coordinate 90,040,761 downwards.
AAGGGCCCATTTTCGGTGACTGCCTCCCTGCTCTAGAACAATCTTCCTGCTGAGCTACAATGGACTCGACTCTTTCATGAAGGCAGTTAAGACCAGGGTCTCTGCTTGGGGGATTCTGGGAGTTGAAGGCCACACTTCTTAAAGTGGCTAATCTTTTTTTTTTTTTTTCATTTATTTTTTATTGCAAAAGTTTTACAATTACATTTTCACCCCCTTTTTCCCCCCCCTCGACCCGCCCCAAACTTCCCAACCTCCCTAACCCACCCTAACCCACCCCTCCTCCCAGACTTCCTCACAATATAATCATGTCAAATAAAAGGAAAAACCCTCCTTTGTATATAAAACTTGAACCCCGCCCTCCCCTTACAAATTTTCATCTTCATTACATTAACCTATTTCTATCTTAATATAGCAGTTTCAAATAAATTTTCATCCTGATTACCTTGAAGATATTTCTATCTTAATATAGCAGTTTCAAATAAATTTTCATCCTGATTACCTTAAAAATATTTCTATCTTAATATAACATTTTCAAATAAATTTTCATCCTCGACCTTAAAATATTTCTATCTTAATATAACATTTTCAAATAAAAGCTATTTGGTACTTCCTAGTTTGATATTTGTTCTGAACATAATCTATCCACTTCTTCCATTCCCATTCATAAGTCTCTTGAGAACAATCTTTTAAATATGCTGAAATCTTCGCCATCTCCGCAAAACTGGCCATCTTCAAAATCCATTCCTCAGTCGAAGGCAGCGCTTCATTTTTCCAGTATTTACCTATCAACAATCTTGCTGCAGTTATCATGTACAATATCATTTTTGTTTCCCCCAATGTAAAACCCTTAACTATACCCAATAAAAACAGTTGTGGAGAAAATTGAATCTTTCTCTTCAAAACATTCTGCATGACCCACCAAATTTTTATCCAAAAAACCTTAACTTTCTTACAGGTCCACCAAACATGATAATATGTAGCATCTAAGCAATCGCATCTCCAACATTTAGGCTGGGCACTAGGGTACATACACGACAATTTTTTTGGATCTAAATGCCATCTATAAAACATTTTGTAGAAATTTTCCCGCAGATTCTGCGACTGTGTAAATTTAACATTCTGAACCCAAATTTTTTCCCATGTTTCCAACATCACTGGTTCCTCAAAATTTTGTGCCCACTTAACCATACAGTCTTTAACTAGTTCAGTTTCTGAATCCCTTTCTAACAAAACATTATAAAGTCTTTTAATATGCATTGGGCCTTTCTCTTTTATATGTCTAACTAATTCTTCCTCATACATCATAATACCAGTTTTTTGGTCCTCTTTCCATCTCAATTGCAATTGATTATATTGTAACCAAGTTAAATTAATCCCTTCAGCCAACAATGTCTGTAATGTCTTCAGCTGCCATCTGCCCGCATCTGCAAAAAGAACCTCTTTATATAAAAACCCCCCGAGTGACATTATATTTGTATTCCACAAGGTATGACCAAGATCCAGCCATAACGGTATTTTGTAATTCCAGTTGTTTCGGTGCTTCTTCCAAACTCTCAGCAAAGAATCTCTAAGTATATGGCTTTTAAATACTTTATCCACTTTACTATCATAAAATAAGTAAGCGTGCCATCCAAATTCCAAATCAAAACTTTCTGCATTCAATATTCCAGTCTTTTTTCCTCCAAACCAATCACTTACTAAAGTCAAAGCTGCTGCATCATAATATAATTGTAGGTTTGGAAGTTTGAGACCTCCCCTTTCTGGGATGTCTTGCATAATTTTCATTTTTACTCTTGGTTTTTTCTCATTCCAAACAAATTTGTTGATACCAGTTTGCCATGCTTTTAGTTGTTTATCATTTTTGAGCACCGGAATCATTTGAAACAAAAAAAGAAATCTTGGCAAAATGTTCATCTTAACTGCTGCTATTCTTCCAAGTAAAGACAGCTGCAGTTTTTTCCAAATCTCCATATCTTTTTGCACCTCTCGCCACAATGCCTCATAGTTATTTTGAAACAATTTCATATTTGATTCTGCAACCTGAACTCCTAGATATTTTACCTTTGGTACAATCTCAAAACCTGCCCTTCTTTCTAACTCCAGTTTACGATCTTGTGTCATATTTTTAACTACCATCTTAGTTTTTCTCTGATTCAATCTGAAACCTGAAACTTTACCAAAGTCTTGTATAATGTCCTTCATCTGGATTATCGATTCCATTGGCTGTGTTAGGGTAACAACCAGATCATCTGCAAATGCCTTTATTCTGTAATCCTCTTGCCTTATCATTATACCTTTCAATGTGTTAGAATCCCTTATTGTATTTAACAAGACTTCTAGTGTTAAAATGAACAACAATGGGGACAATGGACATCCCTGTCTTGTACCTTTTTCAATTTTAAACTCTGTTGTCAGACTTCCATTGATAATAATCTGTGCCTTTTGCTCTTGATAAATTGCTGAGACCGCCTGTATATATTGGTCCCCAAAGTCCATCTTTTTTAATGTCTTTAGTAGAAAATTCCAATCCACTCTATCAAAGGCCTTCTCTGCATCCAGAAAGACCAGCACTGCAGGGATCTGTTTATTCTTCTCAAGATATTCCAATAAATCTATTACTTGCCTTACATTGTCCTTCATGTGCCTACCCTCAATAAATCCCGCTTGGTCATCATGAATCACCTTTTGAATTACTGGCATCAGTCTGTTGGCTAATACTTTTGCATAAATTTTATAATCCGTATTCAAAAGAGATATTGGTCTGTAATTCTCCGGTTTTTTGGGACCTACTTGCTCTTTTGGTATCAAAGAAATATAAGCTGTAGTCCACGATGGAGGTACTTTTCCCCCTTGTTGTATGTTGCAAAATAAGTCTCTGAGTTGTTCCACCATTTCTGCCTGTAAAGTTTTATAATACACTGCTGTCAGACCATCCGTTCCAGGAGCTTTGGCTGTTTTTAATTGTTTTATTGCTGCTATTATCTCCTCCTCTGTTATGGGATAATCCATTCTTTCCTTTTGTTGCTCAGTGATTTTTGTAACTCTTTTATTATCCAAATATTTTTCTATAAGTCCATTCTGCACCTCCTCTCTGGCATATAGTTTAGTGTAATATTGAAGAAAAGCTTCTTTTATTAAATTCTGTTGAAAAACTTCTTTCCCACCAATATCAACACTATCAATAGTCCGTATGCTTTGTTTCTTCCTTAATGTGTAAGCCAACCACCTGCCTGGTTTGTTAGCATTGCAGAATGTATTATGCTTCGCATATTGTAAGTTTGTTGCAACTTGTTCCGCTATAAGCATTTGGAATTGGTCTTTCAGAAGTTTTATAACACTAAGTATTCTTTCATCTGTTGGGTTTTTAATAAGTAACTGTTCTTTATCCTTTATTTCTGCTTCCAATTCAAGTCTTTTCTTTTGTCGAATCCGCTTATGTTTAGAGTTCATATATATAAGCACCCCTCTCATATAAGCTTTGCTTGCGTCCCACACAATTTCCATTGGGGTGCCTTTATTCAAGTTCATTTCAAAAAACTCTTTCAGATGCTTTTTAAGTTCTATTATATTTTTCTCATATCTAAACAGGTTTTCATTTAATCTCCAAGAGCGTCTCTCATTCTTACATGTCTCAATTTCTATCCAGACTGGACTGTGATCAGTCAAAGTTCTTGGCAGAATCTTTGTTCTTTTTGTCCTAACAAGTAAGTCATCAGACAACAAAATAAAATCAATCCTGGAGAAGGATCTATGTCTGTCAGAAAAGAAAGTATAGTCCAGTTCTTTTGGGTTATGTACTCTCCAAATATCTTTTAATTCCAGGTCTTCTTTCATATCAAAAAAAGTCTGTGGTAATCTAATTCTTGATTTTGCCAAAGTCTTTTTATCTAATTTAGAGTCAATTACTCCATTCCAGTCTCCCATAATTAAAATAGATCTATAATCCCATTGAAGTATTTTAGTATGCAGCATTTTATAAAAATAGTCCTGTTGTTGATTAGGAGCATAAATTCCTATCAGAAGAATTTGACTATTGGCAGAAAGTAATTCAATTGCTACAAACCTACCATCTTGATCAGCTTCTATAAGTTTGGCTGTTAATTTTTTGTTTACATAAATAACCACACCATTCTTTTTTTGATTAGTTGAGGATATAAAATGTGTTCCTAATTTGGAATTTTTCAAATAGTTTTGATCTTGAACTGTAATATGCGTTTCTTGTAAACAAATTATATCATTATTATGTTGTTTTAAATATGCAAATATTTTCTTCCTTTTTTGTGTTGCATTCAACCCATTCACATTCCAAGATAAACATTTAATCATCCTTATTCTCCTTCTGGAGCGAAGCGCAGAACCTTAGGATGTCATCTGAGATCCTCTGTCCTGCTTTTCCCACAGCTCCAGCCTTGTCTTGACTCTCCTGCTGTAACTTTTCTTTAAGTTCCTTAGCTTTTGCTCGAGTTATACGCTGATCCTTAACTTCAGCCGCCCAAGCCAGCTCCGAGATTGGAGAAGGTTCCAGCAAAGGCTCATCCAAAAAGCCTCCTTCAGCACCCTTCAGCTCTGCTAATTCCTGCTTAGATTGTTGTTCTTTAATCTCCAAAACTGTAGATGTGCGTGGGGATGGAGTTCTTTCTTTAAAGATGTCATTATAAAATTGCTCCGCCTTCTCCACAGTATTCAGACGGTGTTTCTCTCCCTTGTATCTCAAAATTATGCCAGTTGGGGCGTCCCAACGAAATGGGATTTGATTATTCTGCAGTTCTTTAACAAGAAAACCATACTCTTTTCTAGATTTCAACATCTTAGGTGGGAGCTCCTTGTAAACTGTAATCTTGGATCCACTCACTTGCACAGAAGTGAGAAAAGATTTTTGCAAAATGTCATTTCTTATTGCTCTATCTGTAAAATATATGACCACATCTCTAGGCAATTGTCTTTGTCTGGCCACCCACGAGTTGACTCTATAGATTTTATCTATTTTGCAAAAAACCATCTCAGGTTCAACTTTTAAAATCACAGCTAGGGCTTCAGCACAGATCTGTCTCAAATCTTGTCTCTCCTCCTCTCTAATTCCTCGAAGCCTTATAGCAAATTCCATTGCACGAAATTGCATCATAACAATATCATTCTCAACTCTCTGCATCTTGTCATCAACATCAAAAAATTTATGATCATTATTTTTCATCTTAGCATTAACTTCTAATTTAAATTCATCCACTTTTGTCTCAACTTTCATAATAAATCCTGCCAGACCAGACGCCACATCCGTTATTTTTTTGGTCACCATCTTTTGGCTCTGCTGCATTTCCTGCATGATTTCCTGTTGTGACTTTTGAATTTTTTCATCTATTTTATTTATTTTGTCATCCATGTCTTGAAATTTCTCATCCAAAATATTTGAAATGAATGCTTTTAATTCTCCCATATCCAAATCTTTTTTTTGGGCTTGTGACTGTGTATCCTGCTTACGTGGGGGGGATCCCCCCCCTGTTTTGCCTTCCTGCTTTTTTGAAGCCATCCTGCCACGTAAGCTAGCTTTCTTAAAAAGGGAGGGTCCGCCTCTTCTGCCACCTCCACAATACCTTCTAAAAAAGTCCCCCAGAGTTACTCAAAGCAAAGCTATAATGCAGCAAAGACAAGTAAAAGGGAGAGATTTTCCTCTTATTTCTGTTGCAGCCGGAGCAACTCTGTAACAACTTTTTAACTTTGTAGCAAGACAAGATAACTTCACCAATCCACACCCACTAATTCATTTGCTGAGCGCCATATTTTTTCAATCACTTTCACTCATTCCGAGACTTTCACTTCAGTAAAAAAGTTCAGCAAAGGTCTGATACTTGCAGTTCAAAGTTTCAGGGTTCAAGTGGATTGCGGATGTTTATTTGAGTTTTTTCCTCGCTCTTTAAAGGTTTCCTGAGGTCGGCTTGTTCCGCACAAGCAGAAGACGTCCCACGCCGCCCGGAGTTTCAGCAGGTTGTTAGGGAGCCGCGCCTGCTTCCTCCCCAGAAACAGTTCCCTGGGGGGGTTGCAGGGGCTCTACCTGTGCCCTGCTGCCTCTTCTTCTACAATCCTAGGGATTTCGAAGATTTCGAGCCGCTTCGCAATCAGGAAGCGGCTCTACAAGCGGCGGGGGTGGCGGTGCCAAAGGAAAGCACCGTCGCCGCCGAAGACGAGGAAACCGGAAGTCTTAAAGTGGCTAATCTTAACAAACACTATATTAATCTATTCTTTTTAGATTGCAGTTTTGGCACATCTGGGTTACTTTTTAAGATGAAATACAATTGATGGTTTAGGTTCTATGTTTATTTTTGTTGCCACTCAGAGTCCCCTTGGTTGAACTGGGTGGCCATGGAAATATCAATGTCTGAAAGAAAATCAGGCATTCACAAACCTCTCCAGCTTTGAAAGGGCAGAAAGAAGCAGTTAGACTAGGTTGCCTCTGCGACAAATGCTGAGATGAGGAAGTACCATTTTTGAAATGTCTAACTTTTGCCTCTTAAGGTTCTCCAATAAGTACTTTAAATCAGCCACACCAAAAATTATCCTTCAATAGGAGCATTATTCCCAGGATGTGTATGGATATCTCCCTTTCCTTCCCTGTCTTCCCTTCCCATCTTCCCTTCCCGTCTTCTCTTCCCTTCCTTTTCTTTCCCTTACCTTTCCCATCTTCCCTCCCTTCCCCATCTTTCCATCCCTTCCCTTCCCATCCTTTCCCTTCCTTGTCTTCCCATCCCTTCCCTGTCCATCCATCCCTTCCCTTCTCTGTCTTCCCTTCCCTTCTTCCCTTCCCGTCTTCCCTTCCCTTCCCTTCCTTTCCCTTCCCTTTCCAATCTTCCCTCCCTTCCCCATCTTCCCATCCCTTCCTTTCCTTGTCCACCCATCCCTTCCCTTCTCTCTTCCTTTCCCTTCTTCCCTTCCCGTCTTCCCTTCCCTTCCCTTCCCTTCCCTTCCCTTTCCAATCTTCCCTCCCTTCCCCATCTTCCCATCCCTTCCTTTCCTTGTCCACCCATCCCTTCCCTTCTCTCTTCCTTTCCCTTCTTCCCTTCCCGTCTTCCCTTCCCTTCCCTTCCTTTCCCTTCCCTTTCCAATCTTCCCATCCCTTCCTTTCCTTGTCCACCCATCCCTTCCCTTCTCTCTTCCTTTCCCTTCTTCCCTTCCCGTCTTCCCTTCCCTTCCCTTCCCTTCCCTTCCCTTTCCAATCTTCCCTCCCTTCCCCATCTTCCCATCCCTTCCTTTCCTTGTCTACCCATCCCTTCCCTTCTCTATCTTCCTTTCCCTTTCCCATCTTTCCCTTTCCCATCTTTCCCTTCCCTTCCCCACATTCCCTTCCTTTTCCCCTTCCCTTTCCTTTCCTTCCCTTCCCTTTCCCGTCTTCCCACCCTTCATCTCCCCTCCCCTGCTTTCCTGGAATTACAGATGCAAACTCCAACCACCCTAAGGAATGAAGGCTTTTCATACTGACCAGATGAAGGATAGAGACCTACGCAAGCTTCATTGCAAGACAGTTTGTTGGGTTCACCAGAGCTCCACTTGGTGTACATGGATCGTGATCCATCCATCCAGTACCATCCAGTAGTCTGTGCCATGCAGAATAAAGCATGATGAGGTGGGTGAGTGGGGGACAGGGGAGGAGGGAGATAGAAAATTTTATTTTCCAATTCTAAATTTAGCTTAATTTAATTCAAAGGGGGAAGTCCTGTTAAATAGGTTTTTCTGAAAGCATGCACCACACGCCTATTACAGAGGCTCAGTTAGACTCTTTGGGTGCATGAAGCGGTATATAAGTCCAAGCGCTATCGCTATCGCTCTTGCTATGCCCAGAATCCAAGGTCTCTGGGGCTACAAGGACACCTGAGCCTTTGAGTCATGACCCAGCTAGGAAACATCATCAGCGTTAGAAGGGAGTGTGGGGGGGGGGGAGAGGAGGAGGAGGAGGAGGAGGAGGAGGAGGAGGAGGAGGAGGAGGAGGAGGAGGAGGAGGAGGAGGAGGAGAAGGACTGTGGGGTCCTTGGTGCTCTCTGAGCTTGGTTTTTTTCTTGCAGACCTTTCATGACCCAACTAGGAAACATCATCAGTGCTAAAAGGGATTGGGGTTTGCTGACTTTACAATCAAGAAATAAACAACAGCCCAATCAAGGAACCACCAAATCCACTCCCACCAACCCTAGCAGAGTAATCCACTTGTACATAAACAGAGAGCAAATCCCCCACCCTTCTAGCACTGAAGTTATGACCTAGTTGGGTCATGAAACTTTTGCAAGAAAGGAGAGGGGGGGGAGAGGGAGAGAGAGAGAGAGGGAGAGATTCATCTCTGCTTGATGAGTTAGACAAACGGTCAGCTAGACCGTTTAACTCATCAAGATCCTTTGAGTGCTAGTTCTGTCTCTAGGGAAGACTTTCTCGGCCTTGGTCGTCTTAAGATGTGTGGACTTTGACTCACAACTTCTAGGGAATTTTGAGAGTTGAAGTCTATGGCTCTTAAAATGGGTACGGTTGGGAAACACCACTCTAAGGTATTACCTTTGGGGAGGTAGACCGTGGAAGACGGGGGGAGGGGGGCTGGCATGCTATGGTCTGTGGGGTGGCAAAGTGATGGGCATGACTGAACAAGAGCAAGAAGGGTATTGTCTATGCCAGTTTAGCACTCTTTCCCCTTCTTCATTCAAAGCAACAATGGAAATATTGACAAGCCAAAGATCCAGGATTAATTCTTGCGGTATCAGCTAGGATATTGTGCCCACTTCTGGCTATTGTATTTTAGGAAGGACACTGACAAATTGAAGGGTCTCCAGAGGAGAACAATCAAGATGATAAGAGCTTAGAAAGAAAAATTTAGGAGACACGTGTTTATCTTTGAGAAGAGAAGAAAAAGTTGTAATGAAATATGATAGATCTCTCAAAGAGGAAAAGACAGAAAGAAATATTTCCAAATCTCTTCCAATTTTATTTTCTGGGAATATGATTGTCAAGATAACGATGAGTTTCCCATAATTCTTAAGATGCTGTGAAACACAATTAGCTTGCTGGTTGGCAATTACTGGAGTACTGTATGCTTTTAAATGCTTTACTGAAATCAAGATATATTACGTCTGCAGCATGACCATAAACCACTAAACTGTCTGAGGAAACAGTGAGATGAAGACAATTGGGCAGGATTTATTCCTGACAAATGCATATAGATATCTGGGACTTATGACATTGTCTTCAAAGGGCTTATTGTGATCGATCTCTTTATCATCAGCTCCTCAAGAATCTCCCCAGGTATCAATATCAGGTATCAACATCAGATGGTCTACAGCTGCATTTCTGCATCGTGCCTTCCCCCCTTTTAAAGACAAGGACGTTTTTTTTCCTCCTCCAAGTCTGCTGGCAGTTCCACCCATCTCCAGGATTTCTCAAATTCACAAAAGTTCATCCCAACCATCAACTAGTTCCTTCAAAACCTGAGGACTTGAAGTCCTTCATTGGATGAAGGTGTTTCCTGACCATATTTCCTTCCATTTCAGTTTTCAACCCTTCCCCTTCCTCCTGCTCTTCCTACTTCCCTGGTAGAAAACATGGTTTCCTTATTGAAAAACACGGAGCCAATCCATCTTAATTTAGAATAAATCCTATGAGCCATTAAAAAGGACCCTAGAGAGAGAAATCCCTTGCTGACTATAGATCTGCTTCTTTGTGATCTGAAGGGGAATTGGACTCTGGGGAGAGTGAAGTGCTGGCACTGGGACCTTTTGTCCTTGTGTCCCCTTGTGTCAGGAGCGGCAATGGGATGGTGTTGCATTTAAATTGACATTGGGACAAAACCAACATCAGGGAATGGAGATGGAACATGTTGCTGGGCTTTTCAAGGATGACTCAAGAAACATCTGTATGGAAAGAGCTGCTAATTGCTCAGAGACAGGAAGACCAAATACTCACCACATTAGAATCTTTATCTCGTAGGAGCCCAATCCAGACGAAACTATTCTCTCTGTTTTGTTTACTGACATAGGCACCAACGGTTTTTACCTGCTTGTCTGATTTGAAAGATGCTAAATGGCCTTTCCATTTGAACTGACACTCTTCCTGCAAAGAGAGAAGAACCAAAATTATCTTAGCACCAACAAACCATGTTGTCTCTCTCATGTCTGCTACTATCCAGGTCTACCAACCCAGGAGTCCTGCAGTTTGGGCAGACAAGGTCCTCTCAGCTATGTTCCTGCAGTAGAAGTTCTCCTAAGAGGAGCTGCAAATGCGAGCATGACTCTCTTGCCCAACAAGGAAAAATAAAGGAAAATACATATTGGGGAAGATGACTCTCATGCTTATGAGCGAGGTATGAGAGTGGTGTCAGTGGTGGGATATCCATGAAAAAGTGGCACATAAAAGCAAGGTGTGGGAGAGAGAGAAGAGGGAAGGAGGTGTGCATTTGTATGTGGAAATAGAGACAGTCTTACAGACAAGGTGCCACGTTGAAACAAAATGGCTTGAATTTTTGAGGTCCCTCGTTTAACAAGTACAATTGGGACCAGCTCATTTAATGAAGCAATTGCTAAGTAACTGCAACTGCCATAAGTGTGAGGATTGGCCATAAAAATACCTTTTCATCACTGTCATAACTGTGAATGTTGCTAAGTGAGGACACCTGTCCTCATCTGATTGTTGGTCTTTTTCCCACAACATGGATAAGGTAATAACCGAGTTGCGCAACTTGTTAAACCACACAATATCCAATACCACTTAAATGTAGCAGTTAGATGTCTCATTCGAGTTTTACTTTCCTTGATAAATTTCACTCAGATATTGAAGTGAAGCCATGCCATTAAACTGAAGGGAATCCAACAGAATTATTGAAATATTTTACTTGACTCTTTCTTGTAGACTTTTATCTTTATCCTTTTTTTAAAAAAGGAGAATCATACAGCAGGTGCTCTTCATTCAAAAAATGACATTTTGACGTTGTGAAGTTTGGAAAAACTGGGCCAGATTAAAGGAATTATTCCTGTTCAGGTGAGTTACCTCAGCATCATCAAAGTTGAACCGATCTTCATAGAACTTGAAGCAATTCCACTCACTTCCGTCTTTATAGGCAAAAGTGCCAGAAGGACAGGCAGTCCGACCACGCGGACCTGCTGGGAAAACAGAATAAAATTGGACTTTTTCTTCAAGGACAATAACAAGGCTGAGAAATCCTTGAGCAAAAGAGACCTTTATAGCTACTTAATAAACATTCCAGAGAAGAAAAAGATTTTATTCCATGAAGAAAAGCTGGAAGGAGTGACTTAAACTCAATGAGTCATTTGGAATTAGGATGGATTTTTATCGGTCTGAAATTTGTAATTGAAAAAGTCATAATGTAAAGTAGGTTTGAAAATGTATTTTTTCCCTTTATATTTAATGCTTAAGTCATTCCTACAGCTTGTAAAATATTACTGAAAGTGTGTTAGAAAGTATCTATGTTAAGAGAAAATTATAAAGAAAAAATGTATTAGCTTAAAGAAAAGTTTAGAGTTTTAAAATGGATAAAACAGTTTTTTCCCCCTTTAAGGTTAAAGAATCTATAAGAATACAGTGAATTTCATGAATATAAATGGTGATAGTTTATAAAGGTTATAAAGTGCAAAGAGAAATATATACTATTCCCACTGCAAGGAAGATAAAGCAGAAATGGTTAAATTGAGTGCTTTATTCAAAGAAGAGAATATATTTAATTAAGTTTTTTATTTGAATATCACTTCTGGATTTTGTGCTTGTGATTAAATTTTTTGGGGGGGTGATTTGATAGATTTGTTGTTATAGAAACGGATGTAAAATGCCCAGGTCCTCTTTAGTGGGCAGATGCCAGCCTCATCCTGTAGGTACCAGTGTTTGGGGTCCATATAATGAGACCCGGAGGCCTTCTGGAACTCCATGCCTTTCTGGGTTGGTCTAAATGGATCATGGCTAGAAGTAGAGGCTCCCCCATTAAGAATAAAACATTAAAATAAGCCAAGGACTAGATAAATGGGGACTCGGGGGGAAACAGGATGGAGATGGGATATATCAACTTTGCTGGCAACAACTTACCTGCCCAGGTAAGGCTGCCCAAAAGGCCAAAGATGAAGCAAGTGATGAGAAACATCTCCAGACCTGAGGAGGGAAACAGAAGTTGAGAAGAACCTTGAATGTCCTCCAACAATGCCAGGCCACCCCCTTTCGGGCGTCCCTTCCCAGAAGGAAGAACCGAGCACTCGTCTCAAGCATGAAACCCACCTGTTCATCTCTGGATTGCAGCCCCCTCCCCTTCCCAATACTATCCTGAGCAATTGGTAGAGACCCCCATTCTGCCAGGAACCACAGCCTGTAATACTCAAAATGTTAGTTCTGAGCTTCTGGCCCTCATAGTTGGTTTTCCCCCATTGTGACCATTAAGATCTGGGTCATAGATGGTGTGGCTCATGTTTGGTATATGTTTGTCTGATCTTCTTAGGTGCCACTTTATAATGCCTTAATAAGACCACACCGGGAATATTGCATCCAGTTTTGGTCAGCATGATGTTAAAAAAGACATCTTAACTCTAAGAAAGAGTGCAGAGAAGAGCAACCAGTATGATTAGGGGACTGGAGGCTAAAACACACCAAGAACGGTTGCAGGAATTGGGCAGGTCTAGTGTCAGCGTTCCAAATTAGGCTCTCTTCCAGCGCTGACATAGAGAGAGCAGAAGCTTGATTTATTGCTGAGATGAACTTTTACCTAGTCTTTGTATGTTACAGATAGGGTTTCCTGGGAGACGAAGAGGGGGGCACATTCCTGTGAAAAGAACGTGCTGGGATGTAGAGATGGATTTGCATGATGGCCAATGAGACATTGGGGTTGGAGTGCGGAAGAGGAGGGGGTTGGAAGGAGGGGCCAGTTTGGCTGCAAAATGAATCAGGAATGTCGGACTCTGCTATTCTTAAAATAAAAGTGAATCATTAGAGAGCTTGCGCTTGAGAATGAAGTTTTTTTCAAGATAGCACCGAAACCTGACAGACAGCCAAACTCTCCTCCAAATCCAGGCTGGCTGAGTTTAAATCATCCCGTTCCCTCCCAGACATCTGGTCGGACGGACTATGGCTGAAGCCAAGCTCTCGGAGGAAAGCCTGCTTCAAGAGACGGGAGGAGCAGAAGTGGTCGTGATTCCAGCCAACTTGGAAAATACAAAGGTTCAACTTTCTCCACCTTCCCTCCCCGCAGAACTTCAAGCAAAGAAACGTGAGGCAGATAAGTACCCGGGGACTGGGCCAAAAGCCTTAGAGGCGGAATTTCCTTTTGCAAATGTAAAAGATAAAGAAAAACCCCTAAGTGAATTTGGAAGGGCGAGCTGGGGAATGGCAGCGAAGCCCAGACAAGGCAGCACCTCCCCACCCCAGGATGAGAGACGAGGCAGAGGACTATCAACACCAAGGCTGGCCCTCCAGAGCTCAGCACAGAGAGGAGAGGGCAGAGAGGGAGGAGCCACCCCAGTTCAGAGGGAAGTTTGATGGTGACCCAGACAACCTCGCCCAATTCCTCGATTCAGCTGAGATATACATAGAGCGGTTCGGACACCTCTACCCTTTCCCCAGAGCCCTAGTGAATGCTATCTCGGAAGGGCTGGAGGGAGAAGCAAAGAGGTGGTCAGCATCACTCTACAAATACAGGGCCCCCCAGCTACGAGATGCGGATGGGTTCTTGCAACTATTGAGAGCCCGTTATGATGAGGAGGAGGAGGACCCCTATGTGGAAGACGAGCTCAGAAACCTAATGCAGAGGGGGAAGCCTATCAGAGAGCATATCCGTGAATTCAGGAGAGTCATTGGGACACTGCCTCCCCTACCAGAGCAATTGCTGGTGTATTTTTTTAGAACAAGCCTAGATAAAAGAATTTCCCAAGTGACTGCCTATCGTGACATCCCAAACTGACTCGCTGAATGGTTCCGGGTAGTGATAAAAGTCGACAGAGGGCTGCGGGCGAGTGACACGTCAAAACCACCAGAGGGAAAGGAGAGAGGCCGACCAGACCAGGGGCCACTCAACAGACGAGAAACCCCAACATCACAGCCCTCCTACAGACCAACTGCCCCACGGAGCCCACTGAAATGCTACAGATGTGGAGGAAGTGGCCACATAGCAGCAAGATGTGGAACGCCTAGACCGGGACCAGCTCCACCACCCAAAGCACGACCGGAATGAGGGCCCAAGCATGTCACCCACGTACCGCAGGTGTCCCGGAGTTTTTCCTCATCTGACCGAAACCAGAGGAATCCCAGATGAGGGAGATCAGTCCCCTGAACCCTATGACACAGAGGACGAAGGCGAGGATGACCCGATGGTGAGTGGACCCGTCCATCCTTTTCTTTTCCCCATACGCCTAACAGCCCCCAAAACAGGGGCCCAAGAGACTTTCCAAGCCCTAATAGACTCGGGTAGCACACGGTGCCTAATCAACCTACCCACAGTTCTAAAATTGGGAATCCGAGCTAAACAGCTCAAACAACCAATTCACTTCGAGCAAGTTGATGGGTCCCTAGTGGGAGGAGCGTACGCCACACACTTGACTGAACCCGTGAGACTAGAACTCGCAGATCACTGGGAGACGATCCGCTTCATAATAGCCCCCAAGATGACAGAACCAGTCATATTGGGGCTCTCGTGGCTTGACAAATGGGGCCCAATCATTTGGTGGCAAGAGGGAACCCGCAGGCTGAGAATAGCAAAGGGGCCTCAACCCCTGCCACCCCGACCAGAAGAATTCCCTCCCACCCTGAAACCCCAAAGCAGCCCTCCACTACAGAAGAAAACACCACCAACACAAGGGTCCCTCCCAGAAGGTGCAGCAAAGCAATTGGCAGCCGCACCCACCACCACTTGTAACGCAAACCAGATCCCAAGGGAGTACCAAGACCTAGCAGGGGTATTCAGCGAGGCCGAGTGTGACATTCTGCCCCCCCCCACGAGACCGATTGTGCCATCGAAATTATCCCAGGAGCGAAACTACCCAAACCTAAAATGTATGCCATGACGCCCTGAGAAATGCAGGAAATGCGAGACTACATAGACAAAAACTTACAAAGGGGATTTATTGAGCCAGTAAAACCAAGGGTAGCGGCGCCGGTCATGTTTAAAGAGAAAAAGGATGGCTCCATGAGACTGGTGGTCAACTTTCGAAATATCAACGCTGTTTGCGTACACAACTTGTACCCCCTCCCCCTCATGAAAGACATGTTAGCCCACCAGGCTAAAGGGAAGGTTTTCACCAAACTAGACCTTCGAGAAGCTTATTACCGAGTACGCAAAAAGGCAGGAGATGAATGGAAAACAGCATTCAACTGCCCCCTGGGTAGTTTCCAGTTTAAAGTAATGCCTTTTGGATTGCAAGGAGCCCCAGCAGTATTCATGCAATTAATAAACGAAGTCTTACATGAACACCTTTACAAAGGGGTCCTCGTCTACCTGGACGATATTCTTATCTACACGGAGACCATAGACGAACATATACCCCTCGTCCGCCAAGTACTGAAAAAACTGCTACGGGCAAACCTATATGTCAAACTGCCAAAATGCGATTTCCACCAATCACGGCTAGACTACCTGGGCTACCGAGTATCAAATGAGGGGATAGAGATGGACCCAGCCAAGGTCCAATCAGTTCTACAATGGCAGCCCCCTTGCACCCGCAGACAACTGCAAAGTTTTCTAGGCTTTGCGAATTTCTACAGACAATTCATCCCCTCGTTCGCGAAGATTGCCAAACCTTTGACGGACCTCCTAAAGACAGGAAGCCCAGCGATGAAACCTCGCCCGGGACAACCCCTACAGTGGGACCTGACTTGCCAACAGGCATTTGAGACACTAAAAGGACTGTTCGCGAAAGAACCTGTCTTAAAACACCCAGATCCGGAACAGCCTTTTGTCATCCAAGCAGACACAAGTGATGTGGCAGTAGGAGCCGTGTTACTCCAAAAGAACAACCAAGGTGATCTACAACCCTGCGCCTACACCTCCCGCAAACTCACCGATACAGAGAGGCGATGGGCGGCGTGGGAGAAGGAAGCGTTTGCAGTAAAGTGGGCCTTGTTGACCTGGCGGCACCTTCTAGAGGGAGGCCAGAAACCATTTGAAGTCTGGACTGATCATAAAAACCTAGAGGCCCTAAAAACCCCACGAAAACTGTCGCCCAGGCAAGTGCGGTGGGCACAATATTTCAATCGTTTCAATTTTGAGCTTAAGCACATCCCAGGAGGGAGAAATTTCCTGGCTGATGCCCTCTCCTGGATGCCCCAATGCAACAATGAGCGGGAGCAGGTAGTGAATGCCATCATCCCCTCCACCCAAGCTGCGGCCCAAGTGATCACCAGACGGCAACGACGTGATCAGCAAAGCCAACTTGCAAGTGACTTAACTGCAAAATTAAAAAATGAAACGCTGACGGACCCCTGGTATCGGGACAATCAACATCTCTTGACAAAAAGAGATGAACTAGCATGGAGGGGGACAAAGCTCTATGTCCCACAGAGTTTACGCATCCTGATTCTCAAGAGGAGCCATGACGTTAAACCAGCAGGACACTTCGGATTCCCAAAGACTCTGCACCTAGTACGAAGGCAGTTCTGGTGGCCACACATGAGAAAGGACGTAGACAGTTATGTAAAAAGCTGCACCATTTGGGCCACGATGAAGACAAGGCCAGGGTGCCCGCCTGGATTGTTGCAACCAGTAGCTGAACCAACAAGACCATGGGAGGAGATTGCAATGGACTTTATAGTAGACCTACCAAGGAGCAGTGGAAATACAGTGATCTGGACTGTAATAGACTTATTCTCCAAACAGGCACACTTCATTCCTTGTAGTGGACTGCCTTCAGCCCGTCAGTTATCCAAACTGTTCCTGAAACACATTTACCGCCTACATGGAGTCCCCAGCAGAATCATTTCCGACAGAGGGGTCCAGTTCACAGCAAAGTTCTGGAGGGAGTTTCTACGATCCATAGGTTCATCCCAAGGGCTCAGCTCAGCATTTCACCCGAGCACCAATGGGGGGGCAGAAAGACTGAACACTATGATAGAACAGTATTTAAGATGTTACATCGACTACCAGCAGTCCAATTGGGCAGACCTCCTATCTTTTGCGGAGGTTGCATATAATAATGCTGTCCACAGCAGCACGGGGCTAACCCCGTTCAAAATAGTGAGTGGCATGGATTTTGTTCCCATGCCAGAATACCCGAGGGAGCCCCCTTCCTCAGTCAGTTTGACCGACTGGATGGCAATGTTGAGACAAACTTGGGAAAATGTTAAGAGGGTGCTGGCAAAGGCGGCTCAATCTTATAAGGAACAAGCAGACAAGCACCGAACTCCCCAAAGACCATTTCAACTGGGAGAGAAAGTCTACCTCTCCACCAAGTACTTGAGACTTAGACTCCCGAGCAGGAAATTGGGTCCAAAATTTATAGGACCATTTCCTATAATAAAAATAATCAACCCCGTTACAGTGCAATTGCAGTTGCCACGGCTTTTGGGGAAAATTCACCCCGTTTTTCACAGTAGCCTTCTAAAACCTGTAGTGGGGTCTACTTTAAGGCCAATGCCACGTGAACCCCCTGGGCCCCTGGTTGTTGGGGGCCAAACGCACTACGAAGTGCAGCGGATTCTTGATTCAAGATGGCACAGGGGGCGCCTCCAGTACTTAATTAAATGGAAGGGTTACCCAGTGTCAGAGGCTTCCTGGGTGAAGAGCGCAAACATTCAAGCTGATCGCCTTATAGCAAAATTCCATGCAGACCACCCGGGAAAGCCGGGAGGGGGGGTGCACAGCCAGGGAGGGGCTGATGAGACTAATCTTGTTGTGTTTTCCCTATGGGATAGGTGATGTCGCAGAAGTGAAGGGAGAGGGGCCGGATGTCAGCGTTCCAAATTAGGCTCTCTTCCAGCGCTGACATAGAGAGAGCAGAAGCTTAATTTATTGCTGAGATGAACTTTTACCTAGTCTTTGTATGTTACAGATAGGGTTTCCTGGGAGACGAGGAGGGGGGCACATTCCTGTGAAAAGAACGTGCTGAGATGTAGAGATGGATTTGCATGATGGCCAATGAGACATTGGGGTTGGAGTGCGGAAGAGGAGGGGGTTGGAAGGAGGGGCCAGTTTGGCTGCAAAATGAATCAGGAATGTCGGACTCTGCTATTCTTAAAATAAAAGTGATTCATTAGAGAGCTTGCGCTTGAGAATGAAGTTTTTTTCAAGATAGCACCGAAACCTGACATCTAGTTTAATAAATAGAAGTAGTGTTCCAATATTTGAGGGGGTGCCACAAAGAAGATTCTCCAAAGCACCTGAGGTCAGGATAAGAAGAAATGGATGGAAACCAATCAAGGAGAGAAGCAACCTAAAACAAAGGAGAAATTTCCTGACAGTGAGGACAATTAATCAGTGGAACTGCTTGCCTCCAGAAACTGTGGGTGCTCCATCCCTGGAGGTTTTAAAGAAGAGATGGGGCAGCCATTTGTCTGGAATGGTATAGAGACTCCTGCTTGAGCAGGAGGCTGGACTAGGAAACCTCTAAGATCCCTTCCAATTCTGTTATTCATAGAAGAATTTGGAAAGGGGACCCTTAGCTAATCCCCAGCCGGAATGAACTCAATGCCTAAATGGAAAAGATTATTTTTTTAAGGCTCCTGTCTTGCTGTTCTTCTTTTGTATCTCTTCTGTGGACAAGAACAGCAATCCTCCCCCTCCCCTTTTAATCCCGTGAATCACCTTTTTTGGTTGCCAAAAAATGAACCAAAAAAAAAAATGTCATAAACACACAAAATGCAAACCATCAAACTCTTATGAGAAATACAGGACTTTTTGTCATTTTATAACAGAGATGCTATACTGCCTCATCCATCAAGTAAAACACCCTTTTGACCTGGGATTCTTACAAAGGAGGTTGAGGAATTTCAACTTACAGGCCTTTTTAAAAAGAGCAGGGGGTGCTGCTGTCAGGATATTTCCTGATTTTGTTGAAACCCCTTTTGATCAGAGCAAGAGACATACATGGCAGTGAGAACCGGCTAAGGTATCCCTGAAGCTATTGCATATAGTTTTTTTTTTATTAAAACCTTCAAGTAAGAACAATGAAAATGAATGCAAACAAATATAAAATAAGAAAGAAAGAAGAAAGAAATCAAAGAAAAATCAAAAAGCAGAAAAAAGAAAAAAGTTAAAGACAAAATAGAAAAGAAAAAATGCCTAGAAGTAGTATTCTTCACAGCAGTTATATATACAAATATGCTATAATCTTTCTCACTAAAGTTACATTAAACTTCTTTCTATAATCTATGGCTCTCACCTTCAAAGGGGGATCCAATCTGAAGGAGAAATCTTCTGAGCCACCAATGGTCTCTTTTCCAGCTTATATATCCAGCTCATAGGATCACCCCCTGCACGGCAAGACAACGTGATCCAAAGTAGGTGATCCAGAAAGCAGGTTGAAACTCCCTCCTTCCCTCCCTCCCTCCCCTCCCTCATTGTGTTTTCTTCCTGATTTATATTGTAAGGTATCAAGAGTTGCTCTAGAAACAGGCAACAACAAAATCAAATCAAATCAAATCAAATCAATCAATCAATCAATAAATATTTAAGAAAGGCCAATACTTCTGAGTGCAGATCACCCATATCCTCTTGGCTTTGCAACTGGGACATTGAAACACGTTCTACCAGATTTTTCTCCTTCTCCTTCTCCTTCTCCTTCTCCTTCTCCTTCTCCTTCTCCTTCTCCTTCTCCTTCTCCTTCTCCTTCTCCTTCTCCTCCTTCTCCTTCTCCTTCTCCTTCTCCCTCTCCTTCTCCTTCTCCTCCTTCTCCTTCTCCTCCTTCTTCTTCTCTTCCTTTTTTATTTTTTTATTTTTTTTATTTTATTTTATTTATATGCCGCCCTTCTCCGGAGACTCAGGGCGGCTTACAATGCATTAAGCAATAGCCTTCATCCTTTTGTATATTTTATACAAAGTCAGCTTATTGCCCCCACAAACTGGGTCCTCATTTCACCTACCTTAGAAGGGATGGAAGGCTGAGTCAACCTTGAGCCTGGGGAGATTCGAACTTACAGTAATTGCAGACAGCTGGTGTTAATCACAATGCTTTTAGTCTGCTGAGCCACCAGGCCCTTCCTTCTCCTCCTTTTCTCTGTCTCCACAGGGCTAGGAGGGGAAGAGTCAGCAAGAATGGGTGTTGTTGAGGGGGGGAGGGCAGGCAGGAACATCATGAGTATGATGGGTCTTAAGAAGATGAAGTGGCTGGTAAGTGGTGGACCACTCTGGGAAGGGGACCTGGTGTTAAGTCCTGGTGCCAGTCAGCAGTCCCTGCACTCATTCCCACTGCCTGGCCATCAGAGCTTTGAGTCTCCAGATTTCAACCTGTGGTTGCTGAATGCCAGTGAGTCTGCAATAAAGCTCCTTATCCACATTATTGTGAAAGAGAGAGCCATCATGGCATGTTAACAGAAGAACATGTTTTGTGGTTCCTTCTCCTCTTCCTGTGGAAAGCAATTAACCCCACCAATTCTATAATGCTCTGAGCCTGTGATTCCAGGTGAGGGATGGGGGTGGGGAGCAAGTCCAAGGTCCCACTGAATGTTTGGGTTACTATTGCTCATCCTCTCTTGCATGGAGAACGTTTAACAACTGGGTTGACCCTGAGGGACATATTCCAGGGATGGGCTGCTGGGGGTTCACAGGGGTTTGGGAGAAACTCTAAGATTCTGTGCAGTTCGGAGAACCCCAAAGCCCACGCCTTGCTGGCCCTGCCCACCCCACCCCACCCTTCCCAGGAGTCCCCACGTGGCCTGTTTTGGATGCAGCTAAATGCAGGGGGTGCATGGAGGTTTGGGGAGGGCAAAAAACAGGCCTACCGGAAGTTCAGGAAGGCCAGAAATGGGCCCGTTTCCAGCCCCCAGAGGGCCTCCAGAACCTGGGGAGGCTGTTTTCACCCTCGCAGAGGCTCAAGGAAAGCTTACGGAGCCTGGGGAAGGCAAAAATACCCCCTACCACCACCATGGTGCAAGAGGCCGACTAGGCCATGTCCACCCAGCAACTGGGCAGAGAACCCCTTGCTAAAAGCTTTGAAGCCCACCCCTGACATATTCTTGTGTGTGACAGATCAGCATCCAGCTGTGAGGTCCCCCTGGGCCAAGGACTCAAGGCATATCTGCCCAAGTTGAGAAACAGGACAAGCTCCCTCAAGGAAGAAACTCCACTTTTCTAGGCAGCTCATGCTTGGCTGGAAATGAATATGCTTAAAACAACAACAACAAACATTTGAAAAGTTAAACAAGAAAGCAATTCTGTGGTTATCTGGCTATAGTTTCCATGTAGACTGGTTTGACCCTGCTGGAGATGGTGTGAAGAAGGCACAAATCAAAGGAGGAAAGGAAGAAGGACAGCAGAGGGATTGTGTGGTGAAATGCAGTTTAGAGTCACAGGAGGGAAGGTTTGTTTTTCCAGGGGCAAAGAGAAAGTGGAGCTTGGAAGGCAGAAACAGAGCAAGTCGGATCCTCCCTAGCAGTTCACAGAGTAAATCTATAGTTATGGCAGGTATTTGCTTTAGTCCGGCAAGATTCTGTCTGTAGGCGAACAACAAAAAAGGAACTTTTCAGAAGTAACTCCATGTGTGATTCTCGGTTCTTTGGGCCTGACACGGGTTCAGATCAAAGGAAGGAAGCGGGCCAAGAAAGAAATGCTGGCAGGAACATTAATGGACCCCAGTTAAGCGGCCATATCTAAAAATTCATGATGGCACACAAGCAGAGT
Source organism: Arizona elegans (assembly GCA_022577455.1). Lineage (NCBI taxonomy): Eukaryota > Metazoa > Chordata > Lepidosauria > Squamata > Colubridae > Arizona > Arizona elegans. The sequence continues at coordinate 90,018,989 of JAKOOJ010000007.1, read as the reverse complement.
GGACAAAGGCTAGGAAGGGACCAAGTTGTTAAGGAAACAAACAAACAAACAAACAAACAAAAGTCACCTGAATAAAAAAAAAGAAGTTGGGACTGAGCACCTGGGAAACCCCACCCCAAGTCCCTTCAGTGTGCCTGTGTGGAAAAGCAAATAAATATACACTGTAACCAGGAAAGTTTGCTGTTATTTTAAATTCACTAGGTCTCCATGTATTCTAAAGAACCGTTTGTGCCCCAGTGTTGGGTTGAAAATGATCTGAGCATGGCAATTTTCCAGGGCCGTGAGTGACCAAAAGCTGAAACCAGAAGCACATGTTGAAGTGGTTCGGGAATGATGAGAGGCACAAGCAAGGAAGTGACAACAGCTCTTTAATATACAGTGAGACTTCAGCAAAAAACTCAGAGGCTGCAGTCCTCCTTATATACAATCCTGGAGAGACTGTCAGCCAATCAGAAACGTAGGCAGGTTTGAAACTCCCGCTTAAAAGTATCAATACATAACACCCCTCCCTTCCCAGAAGGCACTAACACTCAAAAATTAACATATGTACAAACAAAGTCTCGCAGGTGCTTAGGCTGAGTTCTCGCCCTAGTTGACCTGCGCAGTTCAGTGTTTGGTGAGGCGTCGAGCTGGTCGGAGGGACTCTTTGTCTCTCCCGGCTCCGCCAATGGAACCTCCTGGATTTTGTCCGGGGCGTGGTTATCCCCGGCTGGGAGTGGCGACTCGCTGGGGCGGCGCTGGAACCAGGGCTTGTCAGCTAAGTATTCTCGCGGCCCCGGGCTTGAGTTAGCTGTTTTGGAGAAGTGGTCATAGTTAGGCTCGGACATGTCTGCGTTGATGTTTGCCTCGCCAACCACCCGTTTCCTCAGTTGGTCTATGTGGCGCTTCCAGAGTCTATCTACCCCCACGTCCACCGTGTATGATTTTGGGCCTGTTATCCCCACTATGGTTCCTGCAACCCACAGAGGACCGCTGGCATAATTGCGAGCGAACACCGGGGACCCAACCTGAAACTGCCTTAAGCCACAGGTCTCTCCCTTAAAGTTTTCGTGCGAATAGTTAGGGTGAAGCCTGTCCAACACGCACCGGAGCTTTCTCCCCATGAGGAGCTCTGCTGGGCTTCTCCCGGTTGCTGTGCATGGTGATGCATGCTGAACCGCAAGGAATTGATCTATCCTGGCCTGCCAGTCCCCATTGTCTAATCTGGACAGTGCTTCCTTGGCTGTCCTGACAAATCGTTCAGCCAATCCGTTGGAAGCCGGGTGAAATGGGGCTGATAGGGCATGGCGGATTCCCAGGCTGGCCAAGTAGCCTTCGAAAAGGGTTGCTGTAAATTGGGGCCCATTGTCCGACACCAAGGTATCCGGCAGGCCGTGGGTGGCAAACAACTTTCTTAGGGCCTTGATAACCGCTTCGGCCGTTGTGGAAGGCATTAATACAATTTCGAGCCATTTCGAAAAGGCATCCACTACTATTAAAAACGTTTGGCCATGGAACGGGCCGGCAAAATCAATGTGGATCCTCCCCCATGGGCCTTTTGGTTTCTCCCACTCTCGGATGGGCGCTACTGGGGGATCGGGGCGAGATTCCTGGCAGGGTCTGCACTTCCCCACCCACTCGGAAATGACCTGGTCCATGTTGGGCCACCAGACATAGCTGCGGGCTAAGCACTTCATCCTAACGATGCCAGGATGCCCTTCGTGCAATAACTCTAAAACTCTATCTCGTAGTTTTGCTGGAATTACCACTCTGTCACCCCACAGTAAGCACCCCCCTTGCGTAAACAGTTCATTTCGTTTGTTGGCAAAACCTTGGTACTCCTCCCCGACCACCTTGTCCGGCCACCCTTTCAAAACCCAACCCATAACAGTCCGGATAACAGGGTCTCTATTTGATGCCTTCGCCACCTCGCCGGAGGAGATGGGCCCCAAGGTTAACGTGTCCAACAACAGGACGGAGGTTTCCGGTGTTGGGTTGTCCAGCAGGTCGGGAAGGGGGCAACGGCTAAGGGCATCCGCATGACCCAGGGTCCGCCCAGGCCGATGGACGAGCTGGTACGAGTAGGCCGATAAGAAAATCGCCCATCTTGTTAAACGGGGGGAGAGGGCAGCGGGGGTTGGCCTGTCGCCTGCTAGCAGTCCTAGCAACGGTCTATGGTCAGTCACAAGTTCGAATTTTCGGCCATAGAGGTATTCGTGGAACTTCTTAACCCCCGCAATCGCAGCCAGAGCCTCTCTGTCCAATTGGCTATAGTTTCGTTCTGTGCTGGACAGAGTTCGGGAGTAGAAGGCAATGGGTGCCTCTAGGCCGTTCGGCAGTCTATGGCCTAGGACGGCACCAACTCCTACGGGGGAGGCGTCGCAAACTAAGACGAGCGGCAGCTCTGCATTGTATTGGATCAGGAAACTGTCCTCAGATAGGAGTTTTTTTACTGCCTCAAAAGCGGCCGCTTGCGGTTTCCCCCAGACCCATGGTACATTCTTCCCTAAGAGTTTGTGAAGGGGATCAGCGACCGTGGCCTTATCTCTTAGGAACATTGAGTAGAAATTGAGCAGTCCAAGGAAGGCTTGGAGCTCAGCTTTGGATTTGGGGGCTGGTGCGCTTTTGATGGCCCTCACCTTGCTTTCGGTAGGGTGGATGCCTGTGCCGTCCACCCTGTACCCCAGAAATTCTACCGAGGGGACCGCTATCCTGCACTTGTTCTTTTTAAGTCTTAGTCCCGCTTCTCTGAATCTGGACAGGACGTTCCGTACCCTGTCCCCTAGCTGGTGTTCGTCTTGGGCGCTGACTAAGACGTCATCGAAATAGGGGACTACTCCCGGAAGTCCTTGCAACAGGCGCTCCATGGTGCTTTGAAATAAGCCGGGTGCGACGCTCACCCCAAATTGGAGCCTGGTGCATTTAAATGCACCCCTATGAGTCACGATCGTTTGCGCCTCTGCCGTGGCGTCGTCGACCGGTAACTGTTGATAGGCTTGGGCCAGGTCTAATTTGGCAAAAATTTTTCCGGGGCCCAGGGAGTGTAGTAGATGGTGCACGATCGGCACCGGATAGGCGCTCGGCTGCAAAGCCTTGTTGATCGTGCACTTGTAGTCGGCGCAAATTCTGATTGAGCCGTCGGACTTAACTGGGGTGACTATGGGGGTCTCCCACTTGGCATGGTCAACGGGAACCAACACCCCTTGCTTAATCAGTTTGTCCAGTTCTGCATCGATCTTTGGTTTCAATGCGAACGGCACTCGTCTGGCCTTTAGTCTTACTTGGGCTACGTTGGGGTCTAAGTTTAGTGAAATAGGGGTCCCCACATACTTGCCCAACGTGTCCCCGAAAACGTCCTGGAACTCGGACAGGAGGCTGTCTTTCAGGGTTGACTTGGACATCAGGTGGACGCCGGTGAAGCCCATGCCAAGGGCTCGGAACCACCCCATGCCCAGGAGGCTCGGCAGCTGCTTCGTGACGATGGTCAGCGGCAGGTCTCTTTCGTAGTCTCCGTAGGTGACCCGGAACGTGCCCACGCCTTCGAGGGGGACTCGGTTCCCCTGGTAGTCTAGGATGCGCAGTCTCTGTCTGGAGAGTTGATCCTTCCGGAACGACGGCAGGAGGGTCTTTAGGGTTGTCCACGACATGATGGAGAGAGCTGATCCGGTGTCGATCTCCATCGAGCACGGTCTTCCGTTGATCTCGACCACCGTGCTGACTTTGTCCTCGACCGTTGTGCTGGCCTGGTCGATGTGTATGCTGCGGCCATCTCGCGGTTCAAATTCGCGCCGTTTTTTCGCGCCGCCTTCTCTCGTTGGCTGCTTCTGGCGCGCTGATTCCGGTTGGCTGCGGCGCTCACGTGGTTTGAGTCTTCTGGGCAGAATGGCTCTGCAGACTCGCGCCAAGTGCCCTTTCTTCTCGCAACGCCTGCAAATAGCCTCTCTGTATTTGCAGGACAGTCTATCATGGTGCCCGCCACAGCTGGGACAGCTTCGCCGGGGGCTGCCAGTGTCTTTTCTCCGGTGCTCTGTTCGGAAGACGTCCTCATCCGACTCGGACTCCGAGCTGGATCCGGCGTCTTCTCTGTGCACCGGGGCAGACTTGGGGCTGTCTTTGCTGGTCGGCGGACGCTGTAGCGTTTCAGCGGCCTTTGTGGAGGCTTCGTGAGCCCTGGCCTCGTCAAGGGCTCCGGCAAGCGTCAGATCAGGCTTGGCGAGCAGACGCCGTTGCAGCCTAATGTCCCGAACACCACAGATCAGTTGCTCAAGCAACGCATCATCCAAGTCTCTGTAGTCGCAATGAGTTGCGGCTTTTCTCAGGCTGGCCATGTACGCGCTGACCGGCTCTCCCTCTCGTTGGACGCGCTGCCTCAGTTGGTATCGCTGCACGAACTTGGAGGGGACGGGAGCGTAGTGAGCCCGGAGAGTTGCCATCAAGGTGTCCCATGAGACTGTTTGAACCGGCGTTGGCTCACACAGTGACTCGGCCATCTCGAACACGTCCGGTCCGCAGTGGCTTAGGAATAGGGCTCTCTTTCGATTAGCCGAGAGGCCCTGCATGTCGCTGGCTTCTAGCGAGCATTCAAACCTTGTTAGGTACGAGACCCATTTTTCGCGGGTCGGATCAAAAGGCTTGGGCGGAACGTAGGCAGACATGTCCGGTATGTCTCCTGTGGTTCGCCTCGTCGCCTAGCTGAAGCTCGTGGTCTCACTGGTTGGCTTCTTGTAGCCTCTATCCCACCTTCGTCGCCAATGAAGTGGTTCGGGAATGATGAGAGGCACAAGCAAGGAAGTGACAACAGCTCTTTAATATACAGTGAGACTTCAGCAAAAAACTCAGAGGCTGCAGTCCTCCTTATATACAATCCTGGAGAGACTGTCAGCCAATCAGAAACGTAGGCAGGTTTGAAACTCCCGCTTAAAAGTATCAATACATAACACATGTGTAATGCCATCTCCTCCAGCCAGATAGAGCAGTTACTTGCTTTAGGAAAGGGCCTGGTTCCCCACCACATCCCAATGTTCCACACATCTCAGACAAGGGTTCCATTAGTTGTGTGAACACAATTACGCAGCCTATTTTACTTGTTTTTTATGTAGCATAGATGCCAGGACAATTATGGGATTCTTAATAGGTGCCAAGTGGGGACCATTCTGTTTTCAGTTGTCATTTGTCTGAAATGGGAGAGGGTCTCCTGCTTGGGCAGGGGGTTAGATTAGAAGACCTCCAAGGTCCCTTCTGTTATTTTATTATTGTGTAAGTTTCCCATGCTTTTAATTATGTTTTCATTCACATTGTTTTAGATTTTGAATAACTATCTTGCAACTGCCTAATTTAAATTGTGTTTCCCATTTGCATTAGATTTTACTGCATTGTGTATGTTTTTATTCAAATGATATTTTTATTTATTGATTGATTGATTGTAAACTCTCCATCCAGAATCATTGGACTGTTTGAAAAGGTAAGAAACAAAATAGTAATGTTTCCATGAAGGTTTTGAGAAGAAGATAAACCTTGATAAATGAGTATACCACGAGTATATATTCTATTCTATTCTATTCTATTCTATTCTATTCTATTCTATTCTATTCTATTCTATTCTATTCTATTCCATTCCATTCCATTCCATTCCATTCCATTCCATTCCATTCCATTCCATTCCATTCCAAATAGATTCTTGATCAGCTCTAAGGAATATCTGTTTTTAACATAACTCACACTGCTTGGTTAGTTATTCTGTGGCTTAGTGTGTCACCCAAAACTACCCAGGATTTTGAGGGGGGGGTTCAGATTGCTGCAGCGGAACAAATTCAGAAAGGGGAGTCCAAAAGGGGAGATGTGAAAAAAAGTCATTGGAATAAGGAGGGGAAATTGCAGACAAGACTACCTAAAAACAGAGTTAATCAATTTGTGGTTCACCGTTTCTTCAAAACCCAGCTGTCAATTTAGCAGATTGTGTGAACAAACCCTCCACCCTTTTCTTAAGAGCAGCAATTCCTTTTTCTTAACCTGGTTTGTGGTCCTGGCATATTGTGGGAACCCAGATACTCCATTGCAACTTCAATTAATGTCTTGTGTGTTGTGGGAACCCAGCGAAACCCTTTTAACCAAAACACGAGAATGGGGGTTTATTAAACCCTTCAATTAATCTACTCCAAAGTTTTCATTGCCCTAATCAACATGTAAAAACCGAAACTATTTGGTGTTGATAATGTCTACATTACATGCCTATACAGGCACAGTAAATATCTCATGGCCTGCAATGGTTGCATTGCTTTCAGGTGGTTTCAATTACTGTTGGTTTTTCTGTTGTGTTTGAGCTGCACCTTAGTGGAGATGTGCAATGAAAGTTTTTCTTTGTTTGCCTATCAATTTCTGTTCGGAAATTGTGCAGAAGAAAGTCCACCTGCCATCATCCCTGGGTAAACTCTGGGGGAAGCCCTTGTGGCTTTCTGCACATTTCTTAAGATATTTAATTTAATAGCGGGAAGAGTAAATTGAACGATGGGCCAGAACACACAGTTGAAGTTGATTGACTGGAGAGTGTGGGCTCCCGCGTGAAGCAATCTGTATTGTGATTGGCTGATGGGTATAAAGGGGGAGTTTCCTTGTTTTCCCGCCTTTTTTCTTGTATGTTTGCTCCGAATGCTGTTCTCTGATTTACCTGAGGATTTACCTCATGATGTAGCAGTGCTGTAAACAGAGATGTAAAATATATTTATTTGTATAAAACCATAAGTTCGTGTCAGTGTTTCTGATTTCATTCGCACAGTTGCTCTGCAATTCCCTGACAACCTTCTTAATTAATTCTTCTTATTTAATTCTTAATCCAAGACTTAATCCAAAACAATTTGCACTACAAATTAAGGGAACTGGCAGAACAGAGCCCATATGTGGAGGAGCAACAACGATGCAGGGAAGCCTGCAGAACAGCTTTGGGATCTCTTAGGGAAGGAAGATGGAGGCATCTTGGAGTGGAAGACTGCAAGTTTGAACCAATGGAGCCTCAACAGCGGGAGCTGATGGCTCAATCTGGCTCTAGGCTCTGTCTCAGTTTACCTTTTCCAATAAGCAACCGAGCCGGAAGATCTTTTAAAAGCAATTTATTAGAGTAGATTAATTAAAGTGGGGCCTCCCTATGAAAAAAGAGAACCTTGAGACCCATCTTACATTCCCTTAAGAAGAGACTGTAATGCCTGGACAACCATTTGTCTGAAATGTTGTAAGGTCTCCTGCTTGTGCTGGGGGTTGGACTAGAAGACCTCCAAGGTCCTTTCCAACTCTGTTATTCTGTATTCCAATTCCTTTTATAATTTAACAGATTAACAGAGTTGGAAGGGACCTTGTAGATCATCTAGTCCAACCCCCAGCCCAAGCAGGAGATCCTATGCCATTTCTGACAGATGGCAGTCCAGTCTCTTCTTGAAAGCTTCCAGGGATGAAGTTCCCACAACTTCTGAAGACCCCCTTCCTCTCTGTGGCAGCCCCTCAAATATTGGAAGACTGCTGTCATGTCTCCTCTGGTCCTTCTCTTCATGAGACTAGCCATGCCCAGTTCCTGTAACCCTTCTTCATATGTTTTAGCCTCCAGTCCCCTCATCATCCTGGTTGCTCTTCTCTGCACTCTTAGTTAGAGTGAAGACATCAAAGAAAATGCAAGAGAAAAAGTGATTGGATAGGAAAAAAGTAACTTTGCCTTTGTGTAAGAAATCAGTTATATGTGGTCAAACCTGTTACTTATTTGCATCCCATAATACCACACATGTTCATTAAAATGAAGTGTGATAACAGAAGAGGCGTACAGTAGATTTTAGGATTTTAATAAGGGAAAAAAGGTTGTTTGGAGTTCACGAAGGGACAGACCAGATGCCAATTAAGGCTAGCCAAGCTTTCTGTTATCGGGAGACATTGTCCAAACATCTCCTCCTCTAACTGAGCTTTTCAGTTTAGAAATGCTACAACCATACAGTGATAGGATAAAAAGTTTTCCTACATTCCAGTCTGTACTGGTTAGGTAAACCCTTATTACCATTTAAAAAGAGAGAAAAATACATCAAATTAAAATACAAAATAACTATTTGGCAAAGGGAGACACCTATTAGCCAGGTGATTAATGCCAGATTGACGTGCCCTACACTCACAGGTCAAGATCAGGTGCCTCCAGGTCGTGGCATCATGATCTCGATTTGGGGGACATTAACATGAGTCCCCTATTATGGATGGACCACTCTCTGCTGGCCCTTGTGCTCTCCCACTCTCTCTCTCTTACACACACACATAATGGTGGTTTAGTAGGTTTATTAATATTCCCCAGCAATTCCCTTCATCAGAAACCCACTAAGTCCAGCCAAAAGCAGACCGATGCTAGTCCACAGAGCAATGGCCAGTGAGTCCACAAGGCACTTGAAAGGTCGCAATGTCGCAATGTCGCAATGACTCCGTTGGGTGTTGTGGGGAGAGAAAGGGCAGGCGGAAACATCATGGGGATGACTGGTCTATGGTGATGAGGTGGGAGACATAGGGTGGGGGCTGAATCTGAAAAAGTGGGGCCCCGGCGTTAAGTTCTGTTCTGGTGCCACCTTCCAATCCCTGCAACTCACTCTAACTGCCTGGGCACTAGTCCCAAAGGTGCTTTTTTCTAACCACTTGTGCCACCACGGCTCTTCTGTGGTGATGTCTGAGTGATGAGCCGGTACCCCTGAGTATGTGGAACTTGTGTCTTGCAAGTAAGGCAGCTGCTTCGCTGGAACAATGTGGTGGGCTAAGATTGTGGAAAAAGAGGAACTTAAGTTGTTCGCATATATACAAATACATTTATATGTTGTGACAGTTAGGCTGAAGGAACTAGCAGCTGCCCCTGTTGCTATGGCAGAATGGCAAATGTGATGTGGCCTTCTGGTTCTAAGGTATAAAAGGACTGGGATGAGTTGTGAAAGGTTGTCAATCAGCCTCAAGCCGTCCCCTTGACTGCTTCTCAGATTGACCCTCATTGCAATGGCATCAATGACAGTGTTTTACATTTACTACGCTTGAATTTCTCATAAACCTCTGGATGCTAAAGTGAGACTTCTTGTGGTGTTTAATTGTTATTAAAGGCAGCTATGCTCAATAACTAGGTTTTCCCCCTGACATCATAATCATAATCAGCCATGGACCTGCCCTAACATATTCATCCTCCTACTCACACAGGGCAATCTGGGGTTTGCCAGCAGGCAGTGGCATCATGATCTGGATTTGGGGGACATTAACAGCAGTCCCTGCCATGGAGGAACCTCTCACAGTTGGCCCTGGAGTTCTCCACAGCTGCCCCCCAAATGAACCTATCCAATTGGCGCACCCCAAAACCTGATGGACCCCATGCAGCTTCCATGGGAGCTCAGCATCTTTCCTGAGACTCTGTTACACAGTGGCTCCGATCCCAGCTTGGACGGAGCAGGTGATGAGGGCCATGAACCCAATTTCACCTGTGCAGAGTCTCTGTGTACCTGGACTCAGAGAGATAAAATGATATATAAAATGCCTAAATGCTGATGAAGGAGCAGAAAGAGTGAGGCTACACCCTACAGCTATGTGGGCAAACTGTGAGTTTAAATATTAAATATAATATTTAATACTTAAATATTGCATCTTATCAGATCTTGAAAGTGAGCCTTTCTGGTGGCACCCCTGCCCTGTGGAACAACCTTCTCCTTGGGGTCCTGTAGGCCTCTGCCCTCCTAACCATCAGAAAAGCACTTAAGCCTGTTTTCTTCCCCAAGTGATGGGCTAGGATAGGGTGGGCAAGAGGGGCTAAGAGGAGCTAAGGAGGGCTTTATTTCTCTCTTTTCTTTTATTGGATTTGTATACCGCCCTACTCCCGAAGGACTCAGGGGGGTGAACAGCCACAGAATAAAACACATAAATACAAAAATTTTAAATAGAATAAAAACGAATTAAATAATTTGGCTGAGACAAATTTAAAATACCCAATAATTTAAAAACAAATTAAAATTTACATTTAAAAGGGGGAAAGAATTAGGCCAGGCCAGCTTGATGAAATAAGAAAATCTTGCATGAGGAAGTTCACTTTAGTGCCAGGTTGTCACCTGACACAATGTTTATTGTGTTAAACGATGTATGTTTGGTGTTGCTTAACTTTTGACTGAGAATTCAACGTGAGGTGGGCAGCTATATAAAAGGTTTAAAGAAAATAAATAAATCAGGAAGTCCAATTCATTGCCAGGAAGTCAATTTTTGTCTTTTTATCTTTGCTAAATCTTTAGTGCAAACAAGCTACGTCCTGGGGAAAAAAGTCCCTTCTGAAGCAAAATTTCCTTCCCCTTTGACCCCCCTAAAAAGACCAACCCCATGACTTGTTTTGCCTATAAATGCCTCCATTCCTGTTGCTGGAGGGAAGCCTGGAGTTGCCACTGAGCAGACTTGCTACCCAAGGAAGCAAAGGGACAGGTGAGTTGTGTCTCTCCCACCTGTGGACACCTGACAGGTGAGGCCCCTGCAGCAGATCTCTCTCTCCATCTGAAGGGACCTCTTGCAGGGGGCTACTGGCACTGTCCAGTTTGCAGCAGGGGGTCTGCAGGAGGCAGGGAGCAAGGGGCCCCTGGGGAAGAGAAAGAGATGCAAGGGAGATCCTTTCCAGGCAATGCAGGATCCACTGTGACCCACCAAGGCTGCTGGATGACCAAGGAGGGAGAAACGGGGTCCAGTGAAAGGGTGCAAAGTGTGGGACCCCCAGATTGGTCACAGGCTGGACTTCCCACCCATCTCACTCTCCTTTCCTCCCCGATCCTCTCTGCAGGGAAGGAAGGGAGACCATGGGGCGATTCATCTTTGTGACCCTCAGCTTGCTGGTCGTGGCCTTCTCCATACATGGTGAGTTTGAACAGGGTCTCTCGGGTCCTCTGAACCCCTTCCTGATTCGACCCTCCCAGCATCCTTCCTCTCCCTGAAGTTGTTTTTATCCCTCTTTGGCTTTCTGTGCAATTTAGACCCCACCTTCTCTCTCTGCTCCAAGACTCGGGACTTTTGCAATCCTAGAAAATGAATTTATATTCCTTGCAGACAGCTGGTCATTTGCATCCTTTTAGAGGGTCCTTGAAGCACTTGGAAGGTTTCTCTGTGTCCTCCTCACCTGAGTAGTGCTAATGGTTCCTGTAGCCTTCAATTTTTCCTCTGGAAATCCATTCCTACTCCCACACCATTCAAAGGTTCTCCGTCCCAAATTATACAGCTAAAATTCTGCAGAGATTCTCAGTCATCCCAGTCATGGTGGTCCCAAAGGTGCTTTTTTTTCCCAGAAGAAAAAACCAAGGAAGTCCAGTTGCCTCCTGAAAAAGCACCTTTGGGACAACCATGGCTGAGAATCTCGACAGACTAATAGAAAATGAAGGAAAACTAACACAATCGAAATTCAGACTTGGGAACCTAATGAATAGTTAAAGATTTAATGAAAGACGTGTCCTTTTCTCATTAAGAAGTCAGTACAATAGTATAAATTTATTACATAAATCAATAAAATGTTTAAAAAAATTAACAGTAGAGTGCCACTCTCTACCCCACCATTGCTCTCCGAGGGACGCACGGAAGGCCTTGGAGCCATTCCCAGGGAGCTAAGAGCTGAGCATCTAGCAAGGGCATCTTCAGAAGGGCCTCTCCTGGGCAGTGGGTGGCAGGGGGACAGACCCCAAAATAGTCAGCTATTAAGCTGTTCTAGGTCCAGCACTTTGGGGGCATTGAGGGGTCCAGTGGAGACCCTTTAGGGCAGAACCACCTGATCCCCCTGCTTTGGACCCGCCTGGCTGCTGCCTTCTGCAGGAATACCCATCTCAGGAGGCTTTCAAGGGCAGCCCCACAGAAAGCACATTGCAGCGGTCTGGATGGATTACAACCAAACTAAGGATAATTGTTGCTAAGTCCGACTGGCTCAGGGAGGTTCACAAGGTGAGATAAGGCAGGGTGGGGGTGGGGCGGGGTGGGGTGGGATGGTGGGGCCACCTAGTGGTGGGATTTTGTGGTTCGCCGAACTGCGCAGAACCATAACAACCAGTTCACCCAACCAGCCCGAATTGGCAGCAGCCCACCTCTGGCTGGAAGGGACCTTGGAGGTCTTTTAGTCCAGCCCCGTTCTCAAGCAGGAGAACTTCTATCATTTCAAATAATGACTGTCCAATCTCTTCTTAAAACCTCCAGCATTAAAGCATTCACAACCTCTGGTGACAAGCTGTTCCACTGGTTGAAAACTTGGCAAAACATTCATGCATTTATCATTAAACGTTGAGTGCCTCCCATTCCCCGCAGGGGGCTGCCCCACAAATAATCATAAGCCCCACAAGCAGTTATGGGTCATCCAAGAGGCCACTGCGGAGCCTCCAGGACTGACCCACGTGGGCCCTATACTTTGCCTCAGTCGACAACTTGGTTCTTGAAGGAATCCATTTACTGGCTTTATACACAGTTCAGTGGATGATAGACCAATAGAAGTGGAGACATTCACACAAGACCTGAAGCTTCAAAGAAATTCATCAAGGCTAATTGGAAAGTTTGGACATTCTGCAAATGCAGCTGCTATGTCTGTAATCCAAATCATTTTCAATTTATTGTCATCAAAGATGTTTGTTACTTCAGCAGACAAAGCCTCTTCTGCAGACCCAGCTGTCTCCTCCTCCTCCTCCTTTTCTCCTGGCCATCTTCCCATTCAGCTTCCTCTCTTCCCACACAGGAGCCAAAGGCTGTTGTTGTCCTCGTGATTGGCTCCCCATGAATGGGTTTTGCTACAAGGTCTTCGAGGAAGAAAAGAACTGGAACGATGCAGAGGTTAGAAGTGTTTGTGTACTTGTGAATTTCCTAGTTCAGGCAGAGGAGAAGTCTAGGCAGAGCCAAGAGTGTGTGAAAAATCAGTAAAGAGCATGATTTTAGGATAGCCTGAAATGCAAGTATCTATGGAAAATATGGGCTTTCAAACAGATAGTGTCTTTCATGGACAGTGTGCATGTTGAGTGAACGCCGTCCCGACAATAGACTTCCAGAGGTTTTGCCACCAACTCTGGCTGGCCTCCTCAGACATCTTGGGACCACCTTGCCTCTGAAGTGATGGGGATCTGAGACCTTAACCAATGAATACATTCACAATTTATCCACAGGTGCACATGTAAGGAGCTGCTCAAGAGCTGCAGACTCTAGCAAGGACATCCTCAGGGGTCAACAGAATCAAGATGGGTGTAGGGATGGGCTTCAAAAAATTTAGCAAGGGGTTTTCTGCCTGGTTGCTGTGTGGGCATGGCCAGTTGCCCTCCTGAACCACAGCGGTGTGTGTGTGTGTGTGTGTGTGTGTGTTTGCCCTCCCTGGGCTCTGGAGGTTTTATTTGAGCCTCCGGGAGGGTGAAAATGGCCTCTCAGGCTCCGGAGGCCCTCTGGAAGCTGGAAACGGGCCCATTTCCGGCCTTCCCAAACTTCCAGTAGGCCCATTTTTTTGCCCTCTCCAAGCCTCCATAGATGCCCTGCTCTTACCTGCATTCAAAATGGGCCACATTGAGGCTCCTGGGAGGGACACGGAGAGATTGGCAGGGTCAGCCAGGAGTGGGATTTGGGGTTTCTCTGAATTGCACAGAATCTTAGCTAGAGGTTCTCCCGAACCCCTGCAAACCCCAGCAGCCCACCCCTGGATGGGTAGCTAGGACCCTTCAGTCAGCTCTCTGCTCTTTCCCACATGCCCACAAGTCTGCTTCTCTGCTGAATGAGGGTCTTTTTCTATTCTTCTCCCAGATGGCCTGCAGGAAACAGAAGCCAGGCTGCCACCTCGCCTCCATCCATAGCATAGATCAAGGAGCTGACTTGGCCGAGTACATCACTGACTATCTCACAAAGAAAGACCATGTCTGGATTGGACTGCGTGATCCACGGAAAGTAGGTCTCTTTCTGCTGATAATGTTCCCAGATCCATATTTACCATTTCCAAGGAGCTTTTGGAAGGCTCGTTCAATGGGGGGTAGGGATCTCTCTGATAAAAACTCTTGCCTTGGACTTCTCCTTGGCCCACTGGGTGGCTTCTAAACCTTCTTGAAACTCTTGTGGGCCATTAACTCAGGGACTGCAGGGACTGGCCGGGGAGGATTGTTCCTTCTTCCTCTTTTGAGTGTGTGCAGATTTTGCTGGATTCTGTTACCAGCAGACTTTCATCTTGTGCTCTGTTGCATTTTCAATGCCTGAAAAATGCATAATCATACAAATTTTGTATATATATATACAAAGTAGAGAACTTTCCCTGAAATTGAGTTTAGTTCCTGGTAAGTTCCTGAGTAGAAATGTCATTTTCTGGCAACAATAGAGAAGTAGGAGATGTGGGGGAGGGAGGGAGAGAGGGAGATATATTGTGTTTTCAATGCCTGAAAAATGCTTGATCATAACATGAGCATTTAGATTTCTATAGTGCCCCATAGTGCGTTTGCAGCCCCCTCTAAGGGGTTTATGGAGTCAGCATAGTGCCCCCAACCAACTGAGTCCTCCTTTTACCAATCTCAGGAGGACGGAAAGCTGAGTCAACCTTGAGCCGGTCAGGATTGAACTGCTGGCAGTGAGCAGAATTAGCCTGCAAATTCTGTATTCTAACCTCTGCACCACCACGGCTCTTATACTGACCGTGTTAAAGAAAGGAAAACTTCCTTGGAAGTCATCTCATTTCCCAGTGACTTTCTCTAATACAAGGACTATTTACTGGCAACCACACGGAAGTAGGTCCTCCTCCCCACCCAAATTCCCAGGATGTCTTTCAGCTTCCAAGCATATCCGATAGTCCTGGGATTCTGCTGATGCTCTCCCACCCCAGAATTCATGGGTTCTGATCCCATTTATCTCTCTGATCAGTATTGTCCAGGGCTGCCACCAGGTTGGGCATCAGGCACAGTGGCTCTGAAGCTGAATTGGTGACTCCATGGACATCTAAAGGTGGTTTTCTTCTGGGGTCTTCTTTTCCTGGATCTCATGATTGTCACCTATCCAAATGTTCAAGTTTCACCAGCTGCTCTAAGCTAAACTCTTCTTAGCCAAGGTGTGTGTTTGTGTATGTGTGTTTGTGTGTGCGAGAGAGAGAGAGAGAGAGAGAAAAGGAGGAGGAGGAGGAGGAGGAGGATAAATGATTAAAGGCCTGGAGACCAAAACATAAGAAGGACAGTTGCAGGACTTGGGTATGGCTAGTCTAGAGAAAAAAAGGACTAGTGGGGACACGATAGCAGTATTCCAGTATTTGAGGGGCTGCCACAGAGGCAAGGGGATCAACCTATTCTCCAAAGCCCCTGAAGGCAGGACAAGAAGCAACGGATGGAAACTCTTCAAGGAGAGAAGCAACCTGGAATTAAGGAGAAACCTCCTAAGAGTGAGGACAATTAACCAGTGGAGCAGAAGTTGTGGATGTCCAACACTGGAGATTTTTAAGAAGAGACCGGACAGCCATTTGTCTGGGATGATCTAGAACCTTCTGCCTGAGCAGTGGGTTGGCCTAGAAGCCCTCAAAGGTCCCCTCCATATCTATTCTGATTGATTGAAGGGTAAGGTCCATTCAGCTGTGGTCACATCTTCAGACCATTCAGACTCTGAAGCGATGGGGATGTCAGGTTGTAGCTGCTGAAATGTGAATTTAAGTCAAGAACTGATCAAAAGCTGCAGACCCCAGCAAGGAAGTGTACAGGGTTCAACAAAGTCGAGATCATGGGTAGGACCATGCAATCTGATTCCTGCCCTTGTCTCACTTGTACAGCACAATGTACAAACTCTGGAACAAGGTCCCTTCCAGCTCTATTCGGATTGAGAGATTGAGATTGAGATTGAGATTGAGATTGAGATTGAGAGAGAGAGAGAGAGAGAGAGAGAGAGAGAGAAAGGGAGGGAGGGAGGGAGGGAGAGGGAGAGAGATATGATATATTTGATCTGCCTTGAAAACATTCCTCTCTGATCTGGGCTCTGATGTTGGGTAAAGTGTTTCCCCTGTCATTTCAGCAACGCACCTGGGAGTGGTCAGACAGATCCTCCATCAACTACTTGTCCTGGAATCCAGGAGAGCCCAACAACAACTTCGACAAAGAGTACTGTGTCCACCTCTGGAGCCCGGCAGGTATGGCAAGATGGTGGGGACCCACGTGATCCATCTTGGAATGCTCACCCCTTGACAACTGATGATCTTTATTGATCCCTTGGTTTCTAAGCAGATGAGATAGAATATAGAGAATAATAGAGAAAAGGATAGGAGAAAATGGCATAGCTGAGCGTAGCATAGTATATAGGGATTCTTACTGGCCAAGTGCGATTGGAAACATTACAGGACCATCTTCACATAAGCTCCATCTTAACCTTCTTCCCAAAGGCCATTGTTGTCACAGGACATTTAGCTTTTTGTTGTTTCTTTTCTTGCTTGAATATACACCAAACCTCTACCCCGTTGCAGCCAGAAGAATC
Source organism: Arizona elegans (assembly GCA_022577455.1). NCBI lineage: Eukaryota > Metazoa > Chordata > Lepidosauria > Squamata > Colubridae > Arizona > Arizona elegans. The sequence continues at coordinate 90,002,570 of JAKOOJ010000007.1, read as the reverse complement.
TCAGATGGTTTTAGTGTTTAGTATCTACATGGAGGGCTCAGCATGGAAGCTTTGCTGATGTGCTTTGCAGTGAAGGAGAGACGGTGCAGGTGAGGCTACCAGCCTCACTTGCATCCATGCTACAAGCAGAGTTCCCTGCTGAGAGTCAGGACAGTCCCAGCCAACAATGATACAAATTGCAACCACAGCATGCCCATGCTCTTCTGTGCAAGCTACGATGTCTACTTGAGGGGCCTCTTTGAAAGCCAGTTCCCACACCCGTTATCCAGGGAAGCACAGGGTAAAAAAAGGGGGAGGGCCAATGTAACAGTCATGTCAGGGAAAGCTCCACCCGCTTTCCACCTGCCAAAGAGATGGACCAAAAACCCAAGCTCTTTGCTGCCCTCTTGTGGCTGAGCAGAACTTGACAGCCAAAGTCTGGTTGCCGTATCCTGGTTTGTTGGCTAGGTAAGTTATCTTGGTTACAGCAACCTGCCAAATCCAAAGCCCACGTTCGCACATGAAGTTCTCCACCTGTGGTATCTTCCTGTCCCCCTGCAGATGAGGGAGGAGCCACTGAAATCTTCTTCTGGGACTCTGAGGGAGTCACTGCAAACCTTTTTCTTTTGCTGTCCAGGTTACAAGAACTGGAACGATACGCCCTGCGAGTCCCTGCATCCTTTCCTCTGCCAGGGCAAATTCTAGTGCAAATGGCTCCTTTCCCTGCTCTGCAGTGAGCGAAGCACCTGGTGAGTCTGGAGAAGCAATGAAGCTCTGCCAAAAATCTCTGCTCTGCACCCCATCCCTTAAGGCAGGGGGTCCCGATCTTTTCTATATCTTGCACTCCTAGAACCCCTCTGATATATTCTCACCCCCCTTAAAAAAATAATTATATGCATAGAATTTTACATATATGCTTTAATTTTGAAACTTCTAAACCCAAGTTTTCGCATCCCTTGGAATATCGTCTCGCACCCCCTGTTGGGAACCCCTGCCTTAATGGATGCTTTCTGTAGCTTGGATCTGACCCTGCTCCTCCTGATGGGCCAGAAAGTCAGATAAAATCTACCTAGCATGACTGCCCTCCTTTATTCTGCAGAACCAGGAGAATGTTGAGGTCCCAAACTCAAGACCCCTGAAGGACTTATTTCATCCATCTTGGGACACCCAACAGTGGGCAACTGATTGCCTTTGTTGACCAGTTCCCACACCCATCATCCAGGGAGGTCCTTGGCAAATCGGGAAAATAGAGTCCATGTAACAGTCATATGACAGTGGAATCCATGCTCCACCCAGTTTTGACTTGCCAAAGAGATGGACCAAAATCTCAGGTCCTTGGCTGCCCCCTTGTGGCTGAGCAGAGCTTGACAGGCAAAGCCTGCTTGTCGTATCCTGATCTGTGTTGTGTTTATATTTAATGACAAAGGAATAAAGGGAGACTAGTATAGATCTCTTTCAAGCCATTTATCCTGATTTCTTGGCTACCTTGGTTACAATAATTGACTGAACCACAAGCCCATTTTAGCCAGTGAGGTCCTTCACCTGTGGGACCTTCAGGTCCACCTGCAAAGGAGGGAGGAGCCATGAAAATGCTCTGCTAGGACTCTGGGGGAATCCCTGCAAAATGTCTCCTTTTTCTGCCCAGGTTATAAGAACTGGAACGACAAGAGCTGTGAGTCCACCCGTGCGTACCTCTGCCAGTGCAGATTGTAGTGCAACTCCTTCTTCTCCTGCTCTGGAGTGGCAGAAGCGCCTGATGAAGCCTGCAGAAGCAAGGAAGCCTTCCCAAAACCTCTGCTCTCCATCCTTTCGCTTAATGCTTGATTTCTGTAGCTTGGATCTGACTTTGCTCATCCTGATGGGCCAGAAGTTCAAATAAATTCAGTCTTGGCATGACTAGCTCCGTTTATTTTTGTCAGCGAGCTCTTTAGCATGGGTTTTCCCTTTGATGCATGCTTACTATTGGCTGCCATAGTAAGGGGCGGGGGGTGGTGGCATTGCGGTTTGGGAAGTGAGCTAGTGTGATGAAAGTCCATGGGAATTAAAAGGGAGGTTTGCCCTCTGGAATGACTGCGCTGCTGAATGGAGTTCTTTACAGGCCAACCGTCCTAGAACTCCAGATGGACGAAAATACCTGAGGATTTACTTCACATGACACTATACAGGACATGGATTGGACGTTCAGCCTGGGTCCCTGGGAGGAGGGATTTGGGGAAACTTTCAACATGTAACTCTCGTGCCTTTTGGCTCAGATCTTGCTTTGCTTTTGCTGCTATCATTTCAAACTTGCTAAAAGTACCTCTTCCCTACCTCAATGGAGTTGTGGGGGGGATTTCTTTTTTGGGCTTCCCGAACAGAAGGTCCTGTGCTCTGGAAAATCCCCCCTGCCTCCCCACAGAGCAGAGGTGGGTTTCAGCAGGTTCTGACCAGTTCTGGAGAACTGGTAGCGGAAATTTTGAGTAGTTCAGAGAACCAGTGGTAAAAATTCTGACTGGCCCCGCCCACATCTATTCTCTGCCTCCCGAGTCCCAGCTGATTGGGAGGAAATGGAGATTTTTACAGTACCCTTCCCCTGCCATGTCCACCAAGCCACGCCCACCAAGCCACACCCACAGAACCGATATTAAAAAAATTGAATCCCACCACTGCCACGGAGGCCAGCCTTATTTATTTTATTTTATTATTTTATTTGTTAATCCAAGGGTATTTTCTGCATTTAAACCATGGCAATGTTCCCATTGGTCTTTATTACATCTTTACTTGCCAGCAAATACGTGCCAGCCAACTTCTGATTCTGGAATCGGCAATAAATTGAGCAATGGGCTAAGGGAACTCACACGGTTGACACCACAACCTAAGCTATACACATAGATGACAAGGTGAATTTACGCAGAATGAGCACAGGGTGTGAAAGCACCCACTGGCTGAGGTCCTGCCAGCTCCAGTTTCAGATTTCAGAAGCATAGAATCAAGATCACGTGACGTATTGGTACCACTTTATAAAACCCTTAGTAAGGCCACATCTGGAATACTTGCATCCAGTTTTGCTCACATTACAAAAGAGATGTTGAGACTTTGGGGGGGAAAAGTCCAAAGAAGAGCAACTATCCTCCTCCGAGCTGACATCTGGGGAGGTATCTGGGGAAGCGTCTGTGGGAATCATCAGGGTGGTGGGCAGATTTCAGGCTGAGCTGGACCCTCAAATTTAGAACAGTTCCTGAAAGTAAATTGACTGCCCCCGTCAGACAAAAGTCTTGAAGCCATGCCTCTATATAGTGAAGGTTGCAGTCCAAAAAGAATCCAGCTGTTCCCTTGGCAGTGAGCAGACCCTCCTAAGAGATCAAATGGGCTCTTTTGCTAAATAGCAGTGGCACCGTCCTAGACTTATATACCGCTTCATAGTGCATTACAGCCCTCGTGGAACAGGGCCCTCCAGGCAACCTTCTCGCCCACGGCCTCCTGCAAAAGCACATCCCCCAATAGCCACTTTGGAGGGTTCCATTCGGAGAATAAATCCCTTTGATGGGATGGGTCTTGGAGAAGAGATGTTGGGCAAACAGCTGTTTTAACCCTTCGAATCTCTGCCTATGAACTCAGGAACATCCCTAGATGAGCAGCTTCAGCTTTCGCATGGGAACAACTAGATAAGGCTCTGGGGCATTTGGGGAGGGTCAGCCTTGCCCTCTTGGGTTTATGTAGCGAGTGCAGGCTAGAAAACAGGAGACAGTGAGTTCTAGCCCTGCCTTAGGCATGAAATACAACTGGGTGACTTTGGGCCAATCACCAGGAGACTGTGAGTTCTAGTCCCACCTTAAGCAGGAAAGCCAACCGGGTGACTTTGGGCCAATCACCAGAAGACAATGAGTTCTAGTCCCTCCTTCGGCACAAATGCCAACTGAGTGACTTTGAGCCAATCACCAGGAGACGGTGAGTTCTAGTCCCGCCTTAGCCATGAAAAGCAGCTGGGTGACTTTGGGCCAATCAGTAGGAGACGGTGAGTTCTAGTCCTGCTGGGTGATCCAGCTCATGAATTGCTTCTCTCTAATAATCCCAGTTCCCAAAAGATAATGATTTTATTACATGGGTAAATTTTGAGATGGGCACCGAAGATCCACTCCTAACTATCCCAGAATTCAGCAGCCATTTCCCCATCCCACTGAAGGGATTTCTGCTGATTCCAGGTGACCTTCAACCCTATATTGAACAATCCTAAATGACATAATGAAGGTCACCAGCTAAGTTTCACTTCACTATGAGTATCATGTCCTGCTATGGTTCTGGTTTTGGTGGGGTGTTCCTGGGAAGGATGAGCAAAGGATGCTGGGAGTGTTGGCATTCCTTACAGGGTCACCCAAGAGTGAAGGTCATCCCAGATGCCCAGCTAAACCAAGCAGGTGACATTGTTTTGGCCGCAGAGATGGAGGAAGATGCTAGAGGGAGATGGCCGCTTGAGTGATTCCAGTGAGGCAACAATTCATATGGATGGGAGAAGGCAGTGAGAAACATCTCCTGCAGTTGACCAAGGAAACCTCATGGATGGTCAGTGTGAAACATCCCTTGTGGAAGTAGATAATGTGGCCCTCAGGTCAGATGGGCCTCAATGGCAACTGAGGAAGAGCTGAGGATCTTTGGAGAGGGATGGTGTTTATGTTGTGGATGGATTTAAACCTTCAAGACAATGAATTGCGGATGGTTCCATGCAGATTTTATTTATTTTCTGATTAGAAGGAAAGCAGAAAAGAAGGTTTCATCCGAGAAGTGACCTCCCACACAGAGACTCTTTGGTGTCATCCAGAACAGCTTCAGATCTTGGCAGCCTCGAAGGACTAGCTTAGCACAGCCCCAGCCCCCTGGAGCCCCCCACATCATCTCACCCCCATAGCCTTTCTAGCAGGCTGCTGCATTTGTGCCCAGCAAAGGGCCTGCAATCAGCTTTCGGGGCAGGAAAGTGGGGCTGAAGCCCAGCAGATTCTCAACCCTCTAACTCAAATGAAGTGGACGTGCAAGGGAGCATTGCAGAATCAATGGATGGTCCTTCTGATGAGACACCCCACCCAACCACCCCTTGAGGCCAAGCCCTTCCATGCAGAAGAGTCTGCAACTTTAACCCCCAACAGTCTCCTGGCTCTGCAGAATAAAGGGGGCCAGTCATGCTGGAGAGAATTTATTTGACCTTCTGGCCTATGAGAACAAGCGAAGTCAGATCCAAGCTACAGAAAGCATCCATGAAGCGAAAGGGTGCAGAGCGGAGATTTCAGGGGGCAGGGGGGCTTCCTTGCTTCTCCAGACTTCACCAGGTGCTTCACTCCCTCTGGAGCAACCGAAGGAGCCGTTTGCACTAGAATCTGCACTGGCAGACAAAAGGACGCAAGGCATCACAGTCATCATCATTCCACTGGAGATACCCTGAGTAGCAAATGAGAAAGTTTCCCTGAGAACTTTTCAAGGGGATCGTCCCTCATTGGCAGGAGGATGTGAAGCCACCACAAGTGGAGACCCTCACCTGCTAAAACAGATCTGGAGTTTGGTGGGTTGTTGTAACCCAAGTAACTTACCTAGACTTCAAATTTCTTTTGTTCATTTAGTCTGGAATTTTTAGGCTGTTCTTTTGATTGGTTTCTAATTGGATGGGCCATATCTCAATATTTCTCTTCTATATACTTTATGAGTGACTGAAAGTCCTCTGACTGTGGTGAGGCAGACTTTTTACATACTGTATAGTGATATATATATATATATATATATATAGAGAGAGAGAGAGAGAGAGAGATTTAAGCTACAAAGCACAAAACTCAGATGTCCTATGACAATTGTGGCCTTTCAAAAGCAGGCTAAGGTGGAGCTTGTAATAATTTTCACATACAACTACAATTTATGAGAATGGAATGGAATGGAATGAGCAGATGAGAAGGACAATACTGTAGCAATACATCTTACCACATGGGGAAATCTCTTGAGGCATAATCAGTGCGGTGGGAATTAGGAGTTTGGCAGAGTGAGGGCATGGGGGAAGAAACTGTCGAGTTGTTTTGGCATGCAATGCCCCATAGCAGCATCCCGAGGGAAGGCACTGAAACAGTTTATAGCCAGGAGGTGGGGGTCTGTAGATATTTTTCTCAGCCCTCTTTCTGGTTCATGCAGTGTACATGAAGTGTTATGTTATAACACTTCACAGTCTTATGAGGGAATGATGGCTTCCATTTTTAATTATTTGTCCCATAAATGTCCCATAAATTATTTGTCCCTGTATGTGTTCCCTTGACTGTACAGAATGTAGACTGTGACAGCGCACTGATCCAAGGGATAAACCATGGTTCACCAAGCAGCTCAGAGGGATGAAGCGACATAAGAGTCGGATGGAGCAGAACTGGAGGAAGGCAAAGAGTGAGGCCGGACAGATGCATGTAAGAGCCCATATGTGGTTCTATGTTGTGATGACAAGAGCAGCAACACTAATTATTTATCCAACCTTCAGGTAGCAAACCAGCCTCCCTCTGTCAGGTAACCAGGTGCCTCCTAGATAAACAGGGACTGGAGGAGCCCTTGCAAAGTCACTATGAGGAACATTCTTGACCTCTGTGAGATAACATTACTTGACTTCCCTTGTGGTTGGACTGGCTGGGTAGAATCGTGAAAGGCCAGGCTTTTCCCCCAAGATGGGCTGATTCCAAATCAGAAATCTGACTTTGCTGCTAGCTTTTGCTTGGTTTAAATGTTCTTCATGTTAGTATAATTTTAATTTGACTGTTGCACTGCTACAGAACTATTTTAGAAAAAACAAACAATGGCCATCAGTTGCCAAGGGGTAAAGTGTTCCAAGATGGACCCAGTGGGTCCTCATTGTTGGAATTGCACCTCAACCATCTCACCACCATCTTGGCTTACCTGAAAAGTCCACAATCTCAACGCAGAACTCTTTGTTCTGGAAGTGATCGGGCTGATTTTTCGCCCAGGATAGGTAGTCGGTTCTAGATCTGTCTGTCCACTCCCAGACGTAGTTCTAAGATGAGAAAGAAGCCATGTTGGACAATTGAGGAAGGGGCTCCTCAGGGCCCAGGTCAGAGAGGAACGTTTTCAGGTTTTAAGGATCAGACCAAACAGAACATCTGTCTCTCTCCATCTCTCCCTCCATCTCAGTTGATCTGGAACAGCTAAACTGAGTTAAACTGGGTGAATGTTTGGATGGGGCGATCAGGAGATCCAGAGGGAAAAACTCCCCAGAAGAAAACTATCTGGAGATGTCCATGAAGTCACTAGCTCAGCTTGAGAGCCGTCATACCTCATGCTCAACATGATGGCAACCCTGGAAGATATTGATTCTGTGGGGGCACCTACCCTCTGGAATCAGTTGCCCCCAGAGATAAGGAGAATCCATGACCTCAGTGCCTTCCGCCAAGCCCTTAAAACCTTCTTTTTCCAACAAGCCGGGCTGGCCTAATTCTTTTTAAGTGTTTTTAATTGTTTTGTTTATCGTTTTAATTAATGGGGCCAAATTTATATATATTTTTAACTGTATTTTAATATTTGTATTTGATGTTTTTATGTGGCTGTTCACCGCCCTGAGTCCTCAGGGAGAAGGGCGGTATACAAATTCAAAATAAAATAAAAAATAAAATAAATTGATTGACCTCAGAACAAGAAACAGGGTCAAAATCAATGAGTCCTTGGGTGGGAGACCACCAGCAAAACCCCAGGACTATCAGAGACACTAAGAAACTGAAAGGGAAGGGAAGGGAAGTGACAGCCTGGCTTGAATTTCCTGCAGTACTTCTGAGAGAGAGAGCAACCACAAGGAAGGGCATTGGTTCAGCAGGGCAGAAACACGTGTGTTTGTGTGTTTGTGCTGTACAAGTGAGAAAAGAGCAGGGATCAGACTGCATGGTCCTACCCATGATCTCGACTTTGTTGAACCCTGTACACTTCCTCAGCTATTTATGCTGCTCTGGCCTCCAAGTTGGATTTCTGTGGAAACCACCAGATTCTTCATATCTGGTGTGATATTCCTCCACTACTGAAAATTGCCTGTTGGCTTTGGGGTTCTTAATCTGCACTTATCTTTGCCCTTTTCCTTAAGCTTTATTTGTGCAGCCGATCAGTGTCAATAAGCTCTGATTCTCAGGGACAGTGGTGAATGACGAATTGCCCAATAAATGAAGGAAACTGGCAAAATTTCCACCACCAACTAAGCTACCCAAATAAGAAATAAGGTTAACTCAAAGCAAGATGGGGGAGACTTCTGGAAGAAGTTTTTTTTTTTTTTTTAAAGAATAATATTGTAAATTGCCCAGGGTTGCCCTGTGGGAAGAAGGCAATAAATCTGATATTTGAGAGAAAACAATTAACGTCTTCTGAGATCCATTCCACCCCTATGATTCTAGCTTCTATAACATTTTACCGTAATGTGTATTTTATACATTGATTGTATTAATTTCATACAGATGCGACTGTATCAGTCCTAGATTGAAGTTGAGGGACGTTGCTGGTTTTTGTGTGTTTAAACTGTGCTTATGCGTGCAGTTAATCCCCTAATCATCTTGGTTGCTCTTCTTTGCACTTTTTCCAGAGTCTCATCTCTTTTTTATAGTGTGGTGACCAAAACTGGATGTAGGATTCTAGATGTGGTCTTACTAAGGCTTTATAGAGTGTATAGTATTAGTACCTGAGGGGCTATCAGAAAAGAGGGGGTTAACTTATTCTCCGAAGCACCCGAGGCCAGGACAAGAAATAATGGGTTATGGCTGGTTTTTCTGCATTTCAACTGTGCCAATTGTCAACTCTTGAAACAGTTGCAGTTGGCATTGGGGTTCTTAATCTGCACTTATCTTTGCCCTTTTCCTTAAGCTTTATTTGTGCAGCAGATCAGTGTCAATAAACTCTGATTCTCAGGGACAGGGATGAATGACGAATTGCCCAATAAATTAAGGAAACTGGCAAAATTTCCACCACCAACTAAGCTACCCAAATAAAAAATAAGGTTAACTCAAAGCAAGATGGGGGAAACTTCTGGAAGAAGGATTTTTTAAAAAAAGAATAATATTGTTAAGTTGTCCAGGGTTGCCCTGTGGGAAGATGGGCAGCCAATAAATTTGATAATTCTATAAATTCTGTTCACCGCCCTGAGTCCGAAAGGAGAAGGGCGGTATAGAAATTTGAATAAATAAATAAATAAATAAATGAATGAATGAATGAATGAATGAATGAATAAATAAATAAATCAAAATGAATACCTAGCACAAATTCAGCTAAGACCCTACCCGAACAGCTTCAGATTTTCCTAGGAAAGGGGGGGGGAGGCTTCTTTGTCCTTGGCTCAGGGGTCATCTTCCCCAAACCACCTTCTAGTACGTGGGTCCTAATACAATGCTCTTGCCAGCCCACTGAGCTCTAGAATGTGGGTCTGAAGAGATGTCCTTTGAATGCCCCAGAACAGCCCTCCTTGCAGCTGATGGGGCTGCCACCTGCCATCAGGTCAACAGCTGCACCAACCAACACCCAGAGAGGTGGGGTCTCCCCTCGGCTGGATGCCTTCAAGGGGGTTGCTACACAGGAGTGTTTCTGTGGTGCTTCCCTTTGTCTTCCTGCACCGGTCAAGAGCCACACTGGATGACCTTAAGGTTCCCCTTCTAATTGCAGGTCTCTCTCCCTGACCATGATAGATATGGAGATGCACTCTATAAGTGGGACAAAATACACTCATTGTGTCTTTTGCCATCTATAATGTCAGAGTGCCGAAAGAGAGCCTCCAGGGGAGATATAGGAAAATGTATGATGGAAGATTGTGGGGGGGCTGGCCACTCCCAGGGAAGGGGGGCTCCATCCCTAAGACCGATCCTGTGTTCTGGACCAGCATTAGATGCCATGGTTGACTGTCCCAGGTTGACCCATGTAACCCCTCAGTTGCTCAGCCTCCTGCTTTCCTTTCTGGTACTACTCAAGGTTCAGTTGTTACCTTAAAGGCTTTATGTGACACAGATCCAGGTTATCGATGGACAGTGTCTCCTTAAGGAACTCCACTCATCATCACACGTAGGATGGGCACCTAGTCCTTTCTCTCAAAGATTATTTTTATGGGTTCTAGGAAATGAGTGAGTCTTTTGGGGGACAGCCCCTGCCCTAAGGAAACTCCCTTCCCCTTGTAATTAGAATTAGAATTAGAATTAGAATTAGAATAGAATAGAATAGAATAGAATAGAATAGAATAGAATAACGAAGATAGAAGGGACCTTGGAGGCCTTCTAGTCTAACCCCCTGCTTAGGCAGGAAACCCTACACCACTTCAGACAAATGGTTATCCAACATCTTCTTAAAGACTTCCAGTGTTTTACAACTTCTAGTGGCAAGCTGTTCCACTGATTAATTGTTCTAACTGTCAGGAAATTCCTCCTTAGTTCTAGGTTGCTTCTCTCCTTGGTTAGTTTCCACCTGTTGCTCCTTGTCCTGCCCTCAGGGGCTTTGGAGAATAGCTTGACTCCCTCTTCTTTGGGGCAGCCCCTGAGATACGGAAGACTGCTATCATGTCACCCCTGGTCCTTCTCTTCATTAAACTAGACATACCCAATTCCAGCAATTCTGCCAGCCTCTGCCCTCCTGGCCTTCCAAGAAGCACTTTAGAGCAGGATTCCCAAGTGCTGGGAGAAGAGGAGAAGAACAGGAGAAGGACCACATGAGGAATCCTCCATTTGTGCCAGGTTTTTAATGGTTATTTCATAATAGGTATATGTTTTATGATTCATATTGTCATAATTGTTGCCAGGCAGAATTCAGTGTAGATGGCGAAGTTACACCAATATGTTTAAGAAATGCATAATGGTCCAGCCTGCCACATCTGGAGACTCCATCCCAAGGACAGGGCAGAGACCGGTGGAAAACCTGGGGTACATGCATGTGAGAAACTGGAAAAACCACACTTGCTGCAGCTAAGAAAGAGTCTTTTACCACAACTGAGGGTCATGAAAAAAAATTCAAATTATTGGAAAGAAATGCATCAAAACCTTCATAAAATTGTCAATGCAGAAACTGAACTGAATTGAATCTGGTTATTAGGAATAATCTCAGAAAACAAAGATATCACAATTTAATGTTGATGGCCAGAGGAATGAATTTGGCACAAGACTGGACAGGTGAATTTGTTCTGATGATAAGAGCATCAAGCATCCAAAATTCAAGAACTGTTTAGACTTACAATAAAGACTAACAAAATTCAAGCAGGAAGGGCTTATACAAGGCATGTTACACAACACGGAAAATTCAAACAATTAGAAATCAGTTCCTAGGAAAAGAGTTAAGGGACCAATCAAAACAATAAAAGAAAAGGCTAATTAGATGCTAACAATCATCTCCACGATTAATGTGCAAAGGACATTACAATTTTTTAAAAAAAATTTGATTTATATGCCGCCCTTCTCTGGAGACTCAGGGCGGCTTACAATGCGCTAAGCAATAGCCTTCATCCTTTTGTATATTTATACAAAGTCAGCTGATTGCCCCCACAAACTGGGTCCTCAATTTACCTACCTTAGAAAGGATGGAAGGCTGAGTCAACCTTGCGCCTGGTAATTGCAGACAGCTGGTGTTAATCACAATGCTTTTAGTCTGCTGAGCTACCAGGCCCGGTTATTTAGGTTGTGGGTACAGCTGGGAAAATAAATGGAAGGGGAGAAGGCATTGACTTTTTTTCTATGATATTTTTACTTATGATTTATAAGCAGCTGTTTCTCTTCTACTTGGCTTCCTGTATCCTTATGCTGTGTTGCAATTCCAGTTTAAATGATCTGTTTTTGAAATTAAAAAAAGAAACACACACACACACAGAAGGCTAATAGGAAACAATACAATAAAAGTTAACAGCAGGAAATAAGATGAGCTTAGATTGAACTCCATCACACTTTAACCATTCATTAGATCACTTATATATTTCTATCTTTGTTAGTCATCTTGGCTTCCCTGCATTGTCACTTGTTCTTTTATCTGTTCCTGATCTGATTACTATGTTTGATAGAGGTTGCTTTTGGGGCAATACAAATGTGACTATCAAAATATTTACAAGCCATGTTGTTTTACCTACACAGTCCAAAGTCCTGTGTCCCTGCTTATCAGAGGAGTCTAGGATTAGAGAATTATATTTGTTTGCAGGATCAACAAGGTACTTGATTGATTATGATACAACCTGGAGTGATGAATTCCATGGCTTCCATTGTCTGCAATGCCCAGCTACTTGTGGGCATTGCAACAAAACTCCCATCTTGTTTTTCTCAAAGGAAAGTTTTGCAGGCATCTGTGAAATGTTTTTCTCCCAGGTTCTTGTGCACCACTTTCATTTTTCTTGGGGAACACACAAATGTGAGGTTCAAAAAGAAAAGCACCTCAAAATGAAGAGAACGCTGTTCTCCAGCCGTTGAAAACCTTCCTCCTGGCTTCCTTCACCTCCTTGTTGCGGAGGCTGTAGATTAAGGGGTTCAGCATGGGGGTGACAACACAAAACATTATGGAAATCAGGGCATCGCTTTCTAGGGAGTAGCCAGAATTTGGCTGGTTGTAGTTCAGAAACCCGTTTCCGATATAAAGAGTTACCACAGCAATGTGTGATGCACAAGTAGAGAAGGCTTTGCGTCTTCCGGTGTTGGAAGGAATCCGGACAATGGAGGCCAAAATACAAAAATAGGACAGGATGATGAAGAGGAAGGGACCGAGGCCAACCAAGAAGCTAGTGATGTGATTGGCCAATTTGTTGACCTGGGTATCACTGCAGGCAATTTTCAGTAGTGGAGGAATATCACACCAGATATGAAGAATCTGGTGGTTTCCACAGAAATCCAACTTGGAGGCCAGAGCAGCATAGATAGCTGAGTCCAGGAAGCCCCAGAACCAAACGGCCACAGACAGCTGGACACACAACTTGCTCCTCATCAGGTGGGCATAGTGCAAAGGTTGGCAGATGGCAGCATAGCGGTCATAGGCCATGACGGCCAGCAATGCCGGCTCACATCTTGCAAAGCCAATCAGGAAGAAGGCTTGTGCCAGGCACTGGTCGTAGGAGATGGTGTACTGCTGGCATATGAGGTTCACCAGGATCTTTGGTACCACCACAGAAGAAAGGCAGATATCCAAGCAGGAGAGCTGGCTGAGGAAGAAGTACATGGGGGTGTGGAGACGGGAATCCAGGAGGACCAGGGTTATGATCATGAAGTTGCCCAGCAGGGTGACCAAATAGGCAGCCAGGAACACCAAGAAAAAATGGATGTGGTGGCTTTGGAATATGGAGAATGCCAGTAAGACAAACTCCATCTCTTCTGTTTGGTTGTGGGAATCCATGAGGAAAAAAATAGACACCTGGCAAGAGAGAAAAATGCTTCTGAAGAAAGCAGTGAGTGGCAACGGATCCTGAAAAATGGATGGAAGAATAACACAGTAATTATTTGAGGACTCAGGCTGGAATTGTGGAGATGGAATTTTAATGATCCCTTTACATAAATAAGAACTAATTGCTTGTGGTATTTTGAATGAGAACTACCTGCAGGGTGAGATGAATTAAAGTGGGGATGCAGAGCCGGAGCAGCAGAGCTTAATTCTCCCCCTGAATTTCTGGGGCATTCACCATACGAGCCCTGAGGAACAGATCTTCCCAGCTTGACATTGGAAGCATAAAGAGGTGGCTTATTTGGAGAAGAAGACACAATACTGGTTCCAGAAACTCTGCTGAGGAAGTAGCAGTCCTTAGCCCTGCTGTCAGTCTTTCTCGCTAGACCAGACAGAAAACAAGACCAGAGGATCTCATTCAACTTTATTATTACATTAATAGAAGTCTGAAAGTACAAATCTCCTTCTGCCTCTTTTTATAACCTGATAAGTTTTTGTGTTTTTTTGAGTTTCTTTCTCTGCCCACCATAGAGTTGCAGGCTCTACTCTCTCTTATCTGATTGTTCCCTAGGCTGCATCTCTTCCTCCTATCTCCCACATTCATTCCCACGTACCATTACACCTGCCTCCCCCAAACGTTCGGTTTTAAGACTCTCAGCTGGACGAGCAGATTTTCCTTCAACCTTTCTTCTTTCAACTGATCTTCTTCCAAAAGGCACCAATCATCAATGCCAAATGCAACTGAGAAGGCTATGAAGCTCCTCCAGACTATTTATGCATTTCCTACACTGTCTAATTCCTTGGATTCTTTTAAAGCATGTTGCTGAAGCTGGCAGCAGCACGAACAAGGAACAGTTGAATCAAAGGCTGCCACGTTTCCTTTATTTGAGTTCTTTGCCTTCTAAATTTCAGTAAGGACCAGCAATTCTCCCAGTCAATGAGAGAATCATTGATCATTTACAATCCAGCCATATTATCCCTCTGGACATCCTGTGAATCTTCAGTGGAGACCCAAGAAAAGGCTTGACTTGCTCTGGACTTCAACACAGAACAGGTCTGTCCACCATTGCTCTGTAGACCTTCAACGGCATTTGTGCAATGTTCTCCCACCTCACTCATAGGAAGCTCCAATTAGGTCAGTGTATGGTATTACCCGAGATTAATGCAGTTTTAAGGGGGATAATAAGCTTCTACTGTCTTTCAGCATTCCAGAAGATAAGTGATGTCTGCAAATTGGATGAAAAGATGTTGGGATCAGAAGGAGAAGGCAGCCTCAGTTGTAGAGACGTTTTAGAAGATCTGGCTTTACTTGGAAGATTGAGGTTTACAGTGAGGAAGACAGGTCATCTTCCAAATTTCCTCTGACAAGCCTAAAAGCAGCCTTGAATGTTACACTCATATACTGTATATTATCTCTGGAGCTTCTTGCTACCATGGTCAAGAGCCAACAGTAGACCATGGAAATGAATAGCCCTTAATATATATATCCATAATTTAGTTATACTGTGTGACAATGTACTTGGATTGACCTGTCCTGAATCTTGTCATCTCTGTTGCCTTCCAGGTAACAAAAAGAGTTAAGAACTATATCTCCATATGTTTCCTGCACCCAGCTTTGATTTGGAGTGCTGCTCTGAAGGGCCAGCTTGATCAAATTTGCTTAGTCAAAGTCCATCTTTGGAGCAGGACAGATAGGAAGGATAGAAAGATCTCGTTGATGGTTAAATCTGTTGTCCCCTCAAAGAGGATCCTTGCTATTTCTGAGATCTCCTAAAAGGGTTGAAACTTCCATTCCTGGTCACACACTTCCTTCTCCCTCCCAACGTCAAGCTCTCCTTGCAATGTCTCCTCAAAAGAAGATGCTGGATGGACCACAAAGCAGCTCACCTTGACTGGTTAGCCACCTACCGAAAACCAGCTGTGGTTGAAGCAGAGTCAACCTCTCCCCAGGTTTTCCCACCGTTGGATTCAGATACAGTGAGAATGGTGATAGCTGAGCCAAAACTGCCCACAGAGCAGAAAGGAAGGTGTTCAGAAGCTCATCCTCACAACAGAAGTAACACTCCCAGTGCCCAGGGTTATCCACGGTAGGCGAGGCTCATGGGGAAAATGTGTCTTGGTGTGTTGAGGATATTCCTGCTCGGGATCCTGCAGGGAGTAAAAGCAGAAGGGATCCACTGGGACCAAACTCTCCCATCTGTGAATTGCCTGGGGACAAACGAAGCCAAACACAATTTGGAAAGGCGAGTGCTCTAAGAAGAACATCCTTTGATATGTGTCTGCAACGCCCTCAGCTTACTATGTTTCAGGAGAAATTAATGGGTTATATAAATAGGATTTTTGTAAATCATTTATTGCATAATCATATTTGTATAACCTAGCTAAAAGGCTAGAAATATTGCCTTGAAATACATCCCTAGTAAATGGTGATTGCAGATACTGAATTTGCAAAAAAAAAAAATATTTATTTAGAAATTAATCAATCAATTTCTATAGCTACCCATCTCAACCCAGTGACTCTGGGCAGTGAACAATTCTAAAACAAAACAGTTAAAAACTATATAAAATTAATTAATTAATTTTTAAAGTTTATGTGAATTCTTCTTGTCAAAATTCACATATCTAGACTACAGAGAAAGGGGCTGGCTGGATAAGTGGGTGGGTGGGTGGATAAATGGATGGATGGATACATGGATGGATGGATGGATGGATGTGGTGGACTGAACATTGGTACACAAAAAGTGAAGTTGATAATTTTGGCGGAATGAAGAGCTGGTGAATAGACCGGCTATTCAATATTTCCTCTCTGGACTAAGAGAGGATTAGAGATCACCCACATGCACTCCAGACAAGACCACAATCTCTATTTTTCCCTTTATCTCTTTTTTCTTTTCTGTACTTTCTAATTTTTCTTTCTTTTCCTTGTTTTTAGCTTGCATTAATTTCTATTGTTCTTAAATAAAATTGCTCTATAAAAAGGTGCAAGGGCTAGCTACTCATGTTCCTTCAATTAATCTCCATTTATTTTATCATGAAAATTGTTTTGCAGGCACCTTCAGAAAGTCCTTCTACCACAATTCATGTATGCAGCTTTCATTTTTTTAGGAGGATTAAGAAAACACTTTCCTTGAGAAACATACACATTGATTCAAATAAAATTTAAACCAGAGATATATTTTTATTAGGGTTGATGGACAAAATTCTAAGGAAAAAAACATGGTACATTAATCTTATATTTGGTTACAGCAGTAAAATTCCTATATACTCAACGTTGGAAAGATTCCATTACACGGGCGATGGAAGAGTAGTTGGTAAAAGGGATATAACTAGAACAGATGAGCCAAAATGAATGGCTCTCATTAGAGAAACGACATTGGCAAAATTTATTTCTAAATGGAAACCATTGGTGGGCTTTTTACAAAAAGTAAAAAATAAATGACATATGGATTTACAGATTAACAGATGAGTTGGAAGGGACTTTGTAGGTCTAGTCCAACCCCCCACCCAAGCAGGAGACCCTACGCCATTTCTGACAGATGGCAGTCCAGTCTCTTCTTGAAAGCTTCCAATGATGAAGCTCCCACAACTTCTGAAGGCAACTTCTGTTCCATGGGTTGATTGTTCTCACTGTCAGAAAATTCCTCCTTATTTCCAGGTTGAATCTCTCCTTGGTCAGTTTCCATCCATTATTCCTTGTCTGGACTTCAGATGCTTTGGAAAATAGCTTAACCCCCTTCCTCTCTGTGGTACCCTCTCAAATATTGGAAGACTGCTGTCAGGTCTCCCCTGGTCCTTCTCTTCACTAGACTAGCCAGGCCCAGTTCCTGCAACTGTTCATCGTATGTTTTAGCCTCCAGTCCTTTAATCATCCTGGTTGCTCTTCTCTACACTTTTTCTAGCGTCTCAACATCTTTTTTATAGCATGGTGACCAAAACTGGATGCAGAATTGTAGGTGTGGCCTTATTAGGGCTTTATAAAATGGTATTAGGACCTCCCTTGATCTTGATTGTATCCCTCTGTTAATTCAACTTAGGGATTGTGTTGGCTTTTTTGGCTGCTGCTGTACACGGCTGGCTCCTATTTAGATGATTGTCCACTAAGACTCCAAGATCCCTCTCACAGTCACTGCTATTTGATGATTAGTAAAAACTATTGACCATTTGGAAAGTCAATGCTGTACTACACGGAATCCTTGACTTACAACAATACATTTACTGACTGTTTTTTCAGCACTGAAAAAAAGCGACTTATGTTTTTCACCCCTGACCACCATCTCCGGGGTCAGGTGATCAACATTTGGACAGTTTGGTAACTGTCTCATATTTATGACCGGTGTCAGTGCCCAGGGGCCATGTGATCTTTTGTGGCCTTCTGACAAGCAAAATCAGTGGGGAAGCCAGATTCACTTAACAACTGTGTGACTAACTTAATAATTTCAGTGATTTACTTAACAATTGTGGCACGAAAAGTCATAAAATGGGGCAAAATTCGCCAACTGTCCTTTTGCTTAGCAACAGAAATTTTGAGCTGTGGTCATAAGTCGAGGACTATTTGTATTGTCCCAAACTAAGGGTTGAATAAATAAACTTTGTAAAAGAAGTGGGAAGTCACTTTATTTTATATTTCTGTTTTTTTCCCCTTATAGTTATTTCTTTCCTGTACTCCTATCTTCCATCTATCCCTTTATTCTTTCTATCCATCCTTCTTACTGATAATTTCTGTTTGTTAAGTTTTATCTTTATATTCTATAAAACTGTAATAAAGTTAAAAGTCTGTACAGATTCTCCATCCTCCAGGTCATGGTTGTCCCAAAGGTGTTTTTTTCAGGAGGCAACTGGACTTTCTTGTTTTTTCTTTTGAAGACGTTTTGCTTCTCATCCAAGGAGCTTTTTCCACTCTGACTGGATGGTGGGGGAATGGAAGGGTTTATATTCCTTGCAGACATCTCTTCATTTGCATCCTTTTAGAGGGTCATTGAGACCACTTGGAGGTTTACCTGTGTCCTCAGGGTGACCTGAGTGGTGCAAATGGTTCTTGTAGTCTGCAATCTTTTTCCTCTGGAAATCCATTCCTACTCCCACACCATTCAAAGGGTGTCCATCCCAAAATGTATAGCTAAAGGTCTGTAGAAATTCTCAGTCATTCAGGTCATGGTTGTCCCAAAGGTGCTTTTTCAGGAGGCAATTGGACTTTCTTGTCGACATTTTCAAAGAAAAGTTCAAACTACAGGAACCAGGAGCCCAGGTGACACAGAGGATATAGACAAACCTCCAAGTGCTTCAACAACGCTCTAAAAGGATGCAAATGACCAGCTGTCTGCAAGGAATATAAATCCTTCATTCACCGCCATCCAGTCAGAGCTGAAGAAGCTTCTTGGATGAGAAGTGAAACCTCTTCAAAGAAAAAACAAGAAAGCCCAGTTGCCTCCTGAAAAGCTCCTTTGTAATAAAGTTATGTTTATTCCCTTCCTTCCAAAATGTGGGCTATGCTTTCTTCAAGCAGCTGAGAATCTTCCTCAGGGCCCCCTTCACTTCTCTATTATGGAGGGTGTAGATCAAAGGGTTCAGCATGGGGGTGACGATGCAAAACATGGTGGAGATCAGAGCATCAACCTCCAGAGAGTATCCAGCACTGGGCTGGTTGTAATTCATACTCCCATTACCAACAAACAGAGTTACCACACTTAGGTGTGATGCACAAGTGGAGAAGGCTTTGTGCCTGCCGGTGTTGGAGCGAATTCGCAGAATGGAGGCCAGAATATAGACATAGGACAGGATGATGAAGAGGAAGGGGCTGAGGCCTACAAAGATGCTGGTGATGTGATTGGTCAATTCGTTGACCCAGGTATCACTGCAGGCCATTTTCAGTAATGGGGGAACATCACAAAAGATGTGAGGAATGTTGTTATTTCCACAAAAATCCAACCTAGAGGCCAAGGCAACATGGATGGCCGAGTGTAGGAAGCCCCAGAGCCAAATGCCCACAGACAGCTGCATACAAACCTTGCCCCTCATCAGGTGGGCATAGTGCAAAGGTTGGCAGATGGCAGCGTAGCGGTCATAGGCCATGACGGCCAGCAGTGCCAACTCACATCCAGCAAAACCAACCAGGAAGAAGGCTTGTGCCAGGCACTGGTCGTAGGAGATGGTGTGATGTTGGTGTAGGAAGTTCACCAGGATCTTTGGTACCACCACAGAAGAAAGGCAGATATCCAAGCAGGAGAGCTGGCTGAGGAAGAAGTACATGGGGGTGTGGAGTTGGGAATCCAGGAGAATTAAAGTTATGATCATGATGTTGCTCATCAGAGTGGCCAAATAGGCAGCAAGCAGCACCAGGAAAAGGTGGGTTTCGTAGCTCAGCAGGTTGGAGAAACCCAGGAAGAGGAATTCTGTGACTTGTGTTCGGTTTTGTGCATTCATGAAGAAAAAATTCTGCAGCTGAGGAGGGAGAGAAAAGTATGTGAAGACACAAAGAGAGTCAATGGTCCTTGGAAAACACATGGAAGAAGTAAGAGTAGGGGTCCTTCGTGCTCTCTGAGCTTGAGGAATCTTTCACTTCAGTGAAACATCTTCAAGGAAAACCAAAGTCCAGTTGCCTTTTGGGGGGAAAACGACCTTTGAGACATCTCTGAGCTTGGTTGTTTTCTTGCAGGATGTTTCATTACCCAAACTAAGTACGGTAACATCATCAGCGGTGGACATATCACATCACTAGCACTGATGTTGTTACCTAGTTTGGGTCATGAAACATCTGCAAGAAAACAACCAAGCTCAGAGACCACCAAGGACCCCTCATGTCAACCCTGGGCTACATATATATCATTATCTGAGGTCTCCATGGGACTGTAGAGGATGAAATTTTAGGGATCTCCTTCACTCAGTGAACATCTGATCCCTCAAGAGATTTGGATTAGAATTAGATGCAAGAAAATTTGGGTGTCCAGACTCAGTGGAGCAGAGCTTAATTCTCTCCATTTCAGGAGATTTCGGTATGAAAACTCCGAGGAACATCTCTTCCAAGCTTGATATCAGAACCATATACTAGAAGGATCTAGTAATGGGATAGCTTTGATTTTCCAAAGGGACCAACACTTACTCATTTCCTGGTAAATTATCCACCTCCAAAGGGCAACAACAACCAAAGAAAAATGCTTTTGAGAAAGCTGTGAAGATCCACCAAGTTAAAGAGCTGACTATCCTTTTCCTACACTGCACCATTCCTTGTTCCTAAACCATGTTGCTGAAGCAACATGAACAAAGAGCATCTGAATCAAAGGCACATTGAATGGCTGTCATACTTCCTCTACTTCAGAGGTCTTTGTCCTTCCATATTTTCTCTTTATCTCATGTCAATTCTTTCCTTTGTTCAGGGTTCAGCCCAGCCTAAACTATGCCTCTGGATGTCTTGTCCTGTCCCTGACTTCAACACAGAACTTGCCTGCCCATCTTAAAGCCTTAAAGGTCTTGGTATGATGCTCACCCACCTCCTTTAAATGAAGGTCTTTTTAAATTCAGAATCCCATCAACATATGATATGTGATGAGAATATCAAAGAAAGTGGCCTTGCTAGAAACAGATTTAATACTGTAACACATTTCTACTGTCCTGCTGGAACCCGGAAAGTGATTGACATGTTGAAATTTGACCCAAAGATTATGGGATCAGGAAGACAATGTTTCTCTTGGTTTCTAGAGGTGCTTCAGGAGTGCTTGCTTTCCAAGTAGATGGAGATGTTAGAGTAAAGGGGCCCCTTTGAAGACACCTCTTGAAAACCTAAAGCAACACCTTCCTCTTTATCTTCCTCATCAAAATTATTTTGATATACATCATGTCTGGAGGAGGTGTTTCCACCTTCCTACCATGACTAATATCAACATATGATCCATAGCTGATTTGTAGTCCATGAAGATGTTGGTTTAATTATCTTGAATCTGGATCCCCTCAAGTTCCCTTGCCTCTCCTATAACAAAAGGATATATCTGTAAGTTTCCAGCTTCTAGCTTTTACTCAGGGAACTGTTTTGTCCAGTCAATGTCCACATTTGGAGCAGCAGTTCAACCTAAGAAAAATGGGAGAGGCTGGATCGGTAGCAATTACAAACGGTGATCTATTGTGAGTCTTAAGCAGAAGAAGGACTTGGCCACCCCTACGATTCCCTAAGTAGAGATTCCTGATCCCTCCTTCCTAACACCCAAAATCTCCTTACATTGCCACTCCACCATAAATGGAAGGAGAATCCTTGATGGACCACAAAGCAGCTCACCTTTGCTGGTTATCCCATCTGCAGAAGACCACATGGAGCTGAAACAAGCTCATCCTCTCCCCAAGTTCTCCCAGAGTTGGGCTCAGATGCAATGAAGTGAGAGCCGACACTCTGCCCACAAAGCAGGAAGGGAGGTGTTTGGAAGTTCATCCTTACAACAGAGCAAGCCTCATAGTTCCTTGCATTATCCATGGTAGGTGGTGCTCGTGGGGGCAATTATGACTTGGCCTATGGACCTCGGAATATTCCTTCCTGGGATCCTGCAGGGAGTAGAGCTGGGAGGGCAGACAGCAGAGACCCTCTGGGGCAAAACTGACTTCTCTGGGACTTGTTAGAAGATGCAGCACAATTTTCTTGTGTCAGATTCAGGAGATGGGGGGAAATAGAAAGGAAAAAGCAGAAAAATCATTTCCAGATCTGATCTTGAAATCAACTGTCTCATTTGCTTTTAGCTGGTGCTCTATAAATGACTCCAGAATATATATATATATATATATATATATATATATATATATATATATATATATATATATATATATATATGCATATTCTTTCTAGCCAGGTTTTACCTACGTAAACCTGGCTAGAAAGAATATGCACATAAAAGCCTACGAAAAACAGAAAAAGACATATATATATATATATATATATATATATATATATATATATATATATATATATATATATTTAAGGCAAGGCATTTTAAAGTCTTCCTCCCTCTCGTGGAAGACTGCAAAAGTACAACAATGATTTGTTCAGTCAATCTTTGAAGTTACAGTGGTGCTGATTGATTGATTGATTATATCTGAGAACTGCCCATCTCCCTCACAGATGGACTGTCAACTACCCCACTAGGTTAGACTCGAAAAGAAATTCCTGAGACATTTTGTTTTTAACAAGAGTATAACTTTACTGAAGATTCCATGTGGTTACAGAAGTAGAAAAACCAGCTCTAACATTTTCCCGCGAAAACAGCAGAGGTAAACTTTCCCTTTGCCCAGTGGACCTCCTGCTGTCCATTGTCCACCAATCATGTGCATTCCCTTTGTTTTGGGAAGGATGACCTTGTAATACCAGGTCTGTCTCAGGCTTTCAGCCGGCTGACATGCATTCCTCATTTCCCTTACATTCCAATGCCTTCCCTCCCCCCTCCTATAAAAACCTACAAGCATAGAAACAGTGTGTAAACTTTTAAAAAGGCAACAAATTTTAAAATCAATTAAGTGGCTCGATTTCAGGGCGTTAACCACCCCCATGGCTGGGTGCTCATCTTTGCACCCTAAGCAAGGCTGCAGAACCATGTTTTAAACCTTTCTGCAATTCCAGGACAACGGGGGCAAGCCACACCTCTGGGGGAAGAATATTCCACAGGGTGGGGGCAACAACAGAGAAGGGTCTCTTCTGGACCCCACCAATCAGCACTGCTATGCACCTCTCAGTTTTCCTACCTTGCTATTTTATCAACTAAGCTTGTTTTATATTTTGTTTTTTTCTTGGAATGTTTTGGAATTCAGCCAGAGGTGGGTTTCAGCAGGTTCTGACCAGTTCTGGAGAACCTGTAGCAGAAGTTTTGAGTAGTTCGGAGAACCGGTAGTAAAAATTCTGACTGGACCCACCCCCATCTATTCTCTGCCTCCCAAGTCCCAGCTGATTGGGAGGAAATGGAGATTTTACAGTATCCCTCCCCTGGAGTGGGGTGAGAATGGAGATTTTATAGTATCCCTCCCCTGCCATGCCCACCAAGCCACACCCACAGGACCGGTAGTAAAAAAAATTGAAACCAACCACTGAATTCAGCTATGACACTTCATTAGAGCCGGGGTGGCGCAGTGGTTAGACTGCAATATTGCAAGCTAACTCTGCCCACTGCCAGTAGTTCGATCCTTACCAGCTCAAAGTTGACTCAGCCTTCCATTGTTTCCGAGGTGGGTAAAACGAGGACCCAGATTGTTGGGGGGCAATAAACTGACTCTGTAAACTGCTTAGAGTGGGCTGTAACCCACTGTGAAGTGGTATATAAGTCTAAGTGCTAAAGAAGGAAGGCAGGAAAGGAAAGGAAAGGAAAGGAAAGGAAAGGAAAGGAAAGGAAAGGAAAGGAAAGGAAAGGAAAGGAAAGGAAAGGAAAGGAAAGGAAAGGAACGGAATGAGGGAGGGAGGGAGGGAGGGAGGGAGGAAGGAAGGAAGGAAGGAAGGGAGGGAGGGAGGGAGGGAGGGAGGGAGGAATCTGTGATGGTGCAGTGGTTGCAGGCTAACTCTGCCCACTGCCAGTAGTTCGATCCTTACCAGCTCAAAGTTGACTCAGCCTTCCATCCTTCCGAGGTTGGTAAAATGAGGACCCAGATTGTTGGGGGCAAGAGGCTGACTCTGTAA
The DNA here is from genome assembly GCA_022577455.1 of Arizona elegans. Lineage (NCBI taxonomy): Eukaryota > Metazoa > Chordata > Lepidosauria > Squamata > Colubridae > Arizona > Arizona elegans. Next base: position 89,978,602 of record JAKOOJ010000007.1, on the reverse strand, counting down.
ACCGCTTAGAGAGGGCTGGAAAGCACTGTGAAGTGGCATATAAGTCTATGGGTATTGCTATGATGATGAGATTTAATGATGCCTAGGTAGACCTATGTGATAACCAGACTTCATGGCTGCTTATTTGTGCATCCAAGAATAAGGCTAGTTTAGTGAAATGCATTTCCTGGGAAGGATCCTGCTCTACCCAGCATGGAGATCTTGTGCAGCGCCTGGAAAGACTTTGGGCTGAGCGAAGATTCTGAAGGGAACACAGGAACCAGTCACATGGGAATTTCAACATTACAGACATACTTATACACTATTTATGTCCTATTATTTATTTGTTTACTTATTTGTTTACTTATTTGTTTATTTGAAACATTTACATAACCCCCCATCTTCTAACCAACTTTGGGCAGCTGCCAATCAAAAGTTTAAAAAATACATGAAACTGTATTAAAACTATAAAACTAAACACATTAAAATTTTAAAAGCAACAAGACCTGATGCCCAGTCAAATGTCTGATGTTCAATTATCCAACTTTGTCTCAGCTCTTGTGGGAAAATGTCTTCAAAGCTTTATGGATGGTTAAACATCTAATGGACCTGGAACTTGGGGGGAAATCCATGTCTTCCAAGTTTTATAGAATGAAATTCATTGTAGAAAAAAGTAAAGTTTTCCACTTAGGCAAGAAAAACCAAATGTACAGATGCATATTATGGGAAACCTGGCTTAATAGTAGTAACTGCAAGAGGGATCTAGTAGTCCTAGTGAACAATCACTTAAATATCACATTTTGCATCATTTTAAACTGAAAATTGAGTAAACCACATGCATGGTGTTAATATCTATTTCAGCACCGCTGTTCGTATCTCGGTTTTCCATTTTATCACTTAAATTTGTTTTATGCTTTGTGCTCTCCGTTGTCCTTTTGGAACACAGCTATGTCAGTTGCAAACCGCCAGACTCACAGGTGAAGAGTTCAATTAAATGTTTCGTTGCTCGCGTCTACTTGCCTATAAAGTCACCAAGAGTCGGACGTGGCTGAATGGTTAAAAACAGCAACCCACAAATATCTTCTCAGTCTGACGGTTTGGGGTGGGACTAGACAACGTTCAACAGCATTCAAGGGACGATAGGTCTTTGTGCCCACATTGGGATCAATTCCAGATCAATTCCACATGTGACTCCTTCCACTGACTTGACCAGTCTCTCTCACACAGCTAGGACACCTTCTTAAGATGACATTTAATGATGCCCAGCTGAATAATTTGTGATAATTAGACTCCATGGCTACTTATGCAGTACCCGAGTATGAAGCTAGTTTTGTGAAATGCATCACCTGGGGAAAATATTCTTCTACCCTGCCTGAGGGTGGAGAACTTGTGAAGGGGCCTGAAATCTTCCCCCTTTTTAAATGTGGAAATTTTAAATGTGGAAATTTTAAATTTTAAATTTGTCTTACTTATAGGGTCATGGGTAAGGCGTTTTAAATTGGGGAGCCATTTTGGATTTAATTCTGTTTTAAACGTATTTTAATGTTTATATTGTATGTTTTTAATTTTGGCTGTTTACCACCCCGAGTCCTTCGGGAGAGGGGGCGGTATAAAAATCTAATAAATAAATAAATAAATAAATAAAAAGGACTTCAGAATGAGCAGAGATTGTGAAGGGAATACAGGAAAAAGTCACACAGGGATTTCAGCTTCCAGAAGACTTACTTGTACATTGTTTGTGCTCTTTATTTATTTATTTATTCATTTGAAACATGTATATAGCCACCTATCTTCCAACCAACTCTGGAAGGCCCTTAGTTAAGCTTAAAATAATGTGTAAAACCATATCAAAACTAGAAAACTGAACCCATTAAAACATTGGAAACAACAAAGACCTGGCACCAAGTCAACCGACTTAGGTTCAATTATCCAACTTTATCTCAGCCCTTGGGGGGAAAGGTCTTCAAAGCTTTTGGGACGGCTAAGGGGGTGGAACCTGCTGAAAGTCACAGGGAAGAGCATTCCATAGCACATGAGAAAGGTACACTTCAGTGGTGGGTTGCTCCCGGTTCACACCGGTTCACAAGAACCAGTAGTAAAAATTTGTAGTAGTTCGGAGAACCGGTAATAACGTTGGCTGGCCACGCCCCCAATCCAGTCCCCGGCCCAGTCACCGCTCTCTTACCCCGCCCACCTCATCAGAGGCTTTTTTTTTTTTTTTACTTTTAAAAGCATTTTTTCTACAACCCCTTCGGCCGAAAAAATGCTTTTAAAAGTAAAAAAAAAAAGCCTCTGATGATCCTGTGGCTCAGCTGGGAACGTCAGAGGCTTTTAAAAGCATTTTTTCTACAACCCCTTCGGCTGAAAAAATGCTTTTAAAAGTAAAAAAAAAAAAAAAGCCTCTGATGATCCTGAGGCTCAGCTGGGAACATCAGAGGCTTTTAAAAGCATTTTTTCTACAACCCCTTCGGCTGAAAAAATGCTTTTAAAAGTAAAAAAAAAAAAAAAGCCTCTGATGATCCCGTGGCTCAGCTGGGAACGTCAGAGGCTTTTAAAAGCATTTTTTCTACAACCCCTTTGGCTGAAAAAATGCTTTTAAAAGTAAAAAAAAAAAAAGCCTCTGATGATCCTGCGGCTCAGCTGGGATCGTCAGAGGCTTTTAAAAGCATTTTTTCTACAACCGCTTCAGCTGAAGAGGTGGTTTAAAAAATGCTTTGAAAAGCCTCTGACGATCCCAGCTGAGTTGCCTGATTGGCAGAGGCTTTTCAAAGCATTGTTTTCTGCAACCTCTTAAGGTTGTAGAAAAAATGCTTTTAAAAATAAAAAAAAAAAGTTGGCCACACCCACCCAGTCACATTACCCCCATCAAGCCACGCCCACAAAATAAGCCACGCCCACAGAACCGGTAGTAAAAAAAATTAGAACCCACCCCTGGTACACTTCCTAGCTTCCATTAGATGACAATATTTGGGAGAAGGGACTAGGACCATGCTGACCCTAATTTGTAGGACAGGTTGATGTCCTTTAGGAAAAGGTGATTGTGTGACCACTTGGCCCCTGTAGGGCTTTAAAGGTGATGACCAGCCTCTTGAATTGCACCCAGAAGAAACTAGAAGTTGGTGCCAGAAGCTCACGCAACCAACGAGTGACATGGACCACCCAGGGGCAGCCATCACGGCACAGGCTGCTGCATTCTGGAGCTGTTGAAGTTGATGGGTGCTCTTCAAGGGCAGCCCTGGGTAGGATGTATTGCAGTCATCCAAACAGAGATTTCAGAGCAAGGATCATTATGTAACATGCAGAGAACCAGTAGGAAAGAGACAAAGAAGGTATTAAAGGCTGGAAATAAGACAAACAGGAGCATGTAATTCAATCCAATATAGACTTTTGTCCGTCGTAATTATACTCCCCACAATTTCTTTTTAACATTGCAGTCATCCTGGGCTTCTACCATGCCCGTACTTTGTTTCCTACACCGGTGCTTCTCCCCTGACTGTTCAACGGTTGTTCCCACTCCGCATCTGAATCCTGAATCTTACCATGAGCTGTCTCTTGGCTTTGGGGCGGTGGAATCTAGGATAGGAGAAAAATGTTGTATTTGCTTGCAGGTTCCTTAACAAACTAAATTGGCCAGGAGGAACACCAAATGCTGGAACCACTGAGTTTTCATTAAGGCTCAAGGTCCAGTTTCTCATGTTCCTACAACAACCGCAAGAGATTTTTCCTCATGGAAACAACATCAGCATTGAGAAAGTACTTCTGTCTGCGTTCTCTTTTATCCTTCCTAAGGGCTCAGAGACACAAAGTTCAGCATTTCCTCTCTCCCTGCCCCAAAAAATCAATACTATGCTGTCTTCCAGCAGCTGAGAACCTTCCTCAGGGCCCCCTTCACCTCCTTGTTGCGGAGGCTGTAGATCAAGGGATTCAGCATGGGGGTGACGATGCAAAATGATGTGGAGATTAGCGCGTCAGTCTCTATGGAGTAGCCAGCACTGGGCTGGTTGTAGTTCAAGTATCCATTTCCAACGCAGAGAGTTACCACAGCAATGTGTGATGCACAAGTAGAGAAGGCTTTGTGCCTGCCGGTGTTAGAACGAATCTTCAAAATAGAGATCAAAATTAAAAAATAGGACAGGATGATGAAGAGGAAGGGACCGAGGCCCACAAAGATGCTGGTGATGTGATTGTTCAATTCGTTGACCCAGGTATCACTGCAGGCCATTTTCAGTAATGGGGGAACATCACAAAAGATGTGAGGAATCTGGTGATTTCCCCAAAATTCCAACCTGGAAGCCAGAGCAGTGTAGATAGCTGAGTCCAGGAAGCCCCAGAGCCAGATGGCCACAGACAGCTGGACGCACAACTTGCCCCTCATCAGGTGGGCATAGTGCAAAGGTTGGCAGATGGCAGCGTAGCGGTCATAGGCCATGACAGCCAGCAGTGCAGGCTCACATCCTGCAAAGCCAATCAGGAAGAAGGTTTGTGCCAGGCACTGGTCGTAGGAGATGGTGTACTGCTGGCATAGGAAGTTCACCAAGATCTTTGGTACCACCACAGAAGAAAGGCAGATATCCAGGCAGGAGAGCTGGCTGAGGAAAAAGTACATGGGGGTGTGGAGACAGGAATCCAGGAGAACCAGGGCTATGATTATGAAGTTGCCCAATAGAGTGACCAAATAGGCAGCCAGGAACACCAAGAAAATCTTGACCTGGTGGCTACGAAGGCTGGAGAATGGCAGGAAGATAAATTCTGTCCTCTGTGTTTGGTTGTTGAAATCCATGAGGATCCCTAACTAACAAAATGAAATTCAGTGGTGAGAAAAGCCAGATTCTACATTTAGGTAAGAAAAACTGAATTCAGAGGTATGGAATAGCTGGTACCTGGCTTAAGAAGTGACTGGACAGTCACTTTCTGGAATGATATAAGGTCTCCTGCTTGAATATGGGGTTGGACTAGAAGACCTCCAAGGTCCCTGCCAACTTATTCTGTTATTCTAGCTTCAATGCAGAAGAAGGTTGCCATCTCTTGATCTTGACAGACCTAAAGCTCTTGGTAGAACACTTACCTACCTCCTCTAAATGAAGGTCTATTTAAATTCTGAACCATGTCAAGATATGATATTAGCAAAAGGATTGCATGATAAAATGGGCACAAAACATTCAGGAACCAATAATGATGGAAACTTGGGAAAAAATATGGGTTAGAAATGTAAAATTTACGCAAGCACAAAATTTAAGAGAAAATTTTTATAAAATGTTTTACAGATGGCATTTGGATCCTAAAAAGTTGGCTTGTATGTATCCGAATTTGCAATCTAAGTGTTGGAGATGTGATTGTGACGATGCTACTTATTATCATATATGGTGGACTTGTAAAAAAGTTAGAGCATTTTGGATTAAAATATGGTGGATTATCCAAAATATTCTTAAAAAGAAGATAAAGTTTACTCCACAATTGTTTTGTTGGGTAAAATCACAGATTGTACGGTTATAGAGACTAAATTGATTTTAAATTTAATAACTGCAGCTAGACTTTTGGTGGCACAATACTGGAAGAAGGAAGAATTGCCTACTATTGAAAAATGGACATTAAAAGTGGCAAATTTGGCAGAAATGGCGAAAATTTCAGTATACTTGAAAGATCATTGACAAGAAAGATATATATTGGAATGGAGAAGATGGATTGATTACATTCAAAACAAATATCGAACTAAAAAGTATCAAATAGCTTATGAATGAATAGAAAAGTTAAGAGTATGTATATTTAGTTAAGTAAAAGGTGAGTTAAAGTGTCGAGGGGGGGATAGGAATCTGTAGTTACTTAGTTTAGCACATGATTGTTAATTGTTTTACCCTGTATTTTGTTCTGGGAAGTCTGGGGGGAGGGGGAGGGGGGAAGGAAGGGAGGGGGGGGAAGGGGAAATATTTGATTTTTTTTTCTTTTTTGTAAAACTTTTCAATAAAAAAAATAAAATGAAAAAAAAAAGATATGATATTTGCAGAGATGATCAAAGAAAGTGATCTCGCTAGGAACAGATTTAGGAATAAAACACTTTTTTTCTTCCTGGAGTCCAGAAAATGATTAATATGTGAGAAGTGGACTAAGAGACTTTGAAATCGGAAAGACAATGTGGTGCTTTGTTTGGTAGAAGTGCTTCAGGAGACCATGCTTTCCAAGTAGATGGACATCTTAGGGTAAAGGCACCCCTTTGAAGACACCACTTCCAAACTCAAAAGCAACTCCTGCCTCTTCAGGTTGTGTTGATATACATTATCTCTGAACATTGAAGTTCCACCTGGCTACAATGAATAATATCAATACATAATAAATAGTTGACTTAGATTGCATGCAGATGATGTGGGTTGACTACCCTGAATCTGGAACCTCCTCAGTAGTTTCCTTGTCTGCCCATAACAAAAGAAGATGGAATGTCTACCTGTACGTTTCCAGCTCCTAACTTTCAACCAAGGAGCTGCTTGGTCAAATCAAAGTCTATATTTAGAGCAGCAGATAAAGCTAAGAAGGAGGGCGGATGTTGGATTGGTGTTCATTACAAATTATAGTCGATTGTGAGTCTTAAGCAAAAGAACTCCAAGATTCCCTAAATGGAGATTCCTTCCAACATGAATGGAAGGAGAATCCTTGATGAAGCACAAAGCGGCTCACCTTTGCTGGTTACCCCACCTGCAGAAGACCGGGTGTGAATGAAGCAGAATCATCTTCTCCTCAAGTTCTCCCAGAGTTGGATTCCAATGCAATGAACAGAGAGTCAACACTCTGCCAAGAGAGCAGGAAGGGAGGTGTTTGGATGTTCATCCTTAGAACAGAGCTAGTCTCATAGTTGCTTGCATTATCCATGGCAGGTGGTACTCATGGGGGAAATTGTGCCTTGGCATGAGGGCCTGGCAGTATTCCTGCCTGGGATCCTCCAGGGAGTAGAGCTGGGAGGGCAGAGAGAAGAAATCCTTGGGGGAAAGTTGACTTCTCTGGGACTTCTTAGCAAACCCAGGAGAATTTTCTTGCATCGCATTCAGGGGATGGGGAGAAATGGAGAGGGCAAAGCAGAAGAATCTTTTCCATATCTGAACCTGGAATCAGTTGTCTCATTTGCTTTTAGCTGGTGATCTAGAAATAAATCCAAGAGCCATGGTGGCACAGTGGTTAGAATGCAGCATTACAGGCTGACTCTGGCCACAGCCAGGAGTTCGATCCTGACTGGCTCAAGGTTGACTCAGCCTTCCACCTTTCCAAGGTTGGTCAAATGAGGACCCGGATTGTTGGGGGCAATATGCTGACTCTGTAAACCGCTTAGAAAGGGGCTGTAAAGCACTGTGAAGCGGTATATAAGTCTAAGGGCTATTGCTGCTTACTGTCTCCCTCCCTCTTCTGGGAGGTTAACTTCTAGTGAAAATGATTAGTTCAGTGACCCTTTGAAATTATGATGGTGTTGGGATTTACAACCTGATGTTCCAGCCATTGTAGTTCCCCCACAGTCACAGGAATGTAATCAGTGGTGGGATTCAAGTAATTTAACAACCGGTTCTCTGCTCTAATGATTTCTTCCAACAACCAGCTTGCCAAACTAATTAGAAAGTTAACAACCGCATCTCCCGAAGTGGTGCAAACTGGCTGAATCCCACCACTGAATGTAATTCAGGCATTTGGCCAAGGGAGTGAGATGGCTAAAGTAGATAACCAATGTTTGGAAAGAAAACAGGCCAAGCTTGCAATTCTTAATTTATTATATTCAAGAAAAGAATAAAGAATTTATTATATTCAAGAAAAAAAAATGAATTTGCAATTTGAATGACAAAATTTCTAACAAAATATTGGGAGGGGAATGGAAATAGGAAAATCCCCCAAAGCGTTCCAGATAAATTTGCTCAATAACCTAACAATGTGAGGAAAATACATATAGCAAATAAAAATTTCCTTCAGAGTTCTAGTCATCATGCATGGGGGGAAAAAAAGAGGTTGCACAACATTACCCAATTCCTCATGACAATATTTTGTTAAACCACCAGCACTCCAGGCTCACCTAATAAAACGACATCATTCCATCCATCCATCCCTTTCTATATTATCTTTCTCAATGCTCCTAGCAACGTCATCATTATGAAGCAGGTTGTAACTTTTTCATAAGAAAGCCTTAAGGAAGGCAGTCAACCCGAAAGCCATTGACTGCGTCTCCCCAGAAACCCTGTGCCAGTTTCCTCCATCCGAGCTTCACCCGACAGAGCAAGAACTGCTCTCTACAAGTGTCAGAAAGGATTCGAAAGTTGCATGTCTAAGAATTCTCCTGGTTTTTCTTTTTTCCAGGAACTATTTCTGTCCATGTTTCTGCTAACGTTTAACTGGATAAACATGCTTCAGAGGACACTTCATTTCTGCTTGGTGAAAACCTCAAGGAAGGTGGTCAGTCTCAAGGTTACAGATTATGAAAATCAACCAAACATCTAGTGTCTGTCAGCCATCCCAACTTGGTCAATTAGGAAAGAAAGACTGTTGAATCCATTATTAACAAAAGTACATTTCAGTAAAGCCAAGTGGTTGCAAAGCCGGATCTGAACTTTCGCGCCAAATGCATCCAATTAACTTTTCTCCTTTCCCTCCTTCCCCCTTGGTTAGCTTTTATTGTCCAGTGACATTCGAATAAATTATTGTGGTAACCGTCCCTGACTGTGGGGCTAGAATGGTGTTGCATTCCATAGTATGGCCTTGGAACGGCAGGTTTTAGAATCTCATGGGATACTACGAAGAGTAGTTTTGATACCCCTTATCCCAGGCACCCCTTCACCACCCTGTAGCTCCCAGCCACCCCCCAAATTGGATAGGGCAGACTGGCATTTGGCAAAGGAGAGCTAATGTGATAGAATGACAGTCCTGGCAGTGTCTTGCATGTATCTTTTCTGCCCTGATCAGGAAAAACAAGAGTTGGCCTCTTGATGTGCTTAGAACTTAGAACTTCTGAGAAGAATCCTACATTCTCCTGTGTCTTTCCAGGACCTTCCTCAGGGCCCCCTTCACCTCCTTGTTGCGTAGGCTGTAGATCAGGGGGTTCACCATGGGGGTGACAATGCAATACATGGTAGAAATTAGGGTGTCGGTCTCCAGCACTGGTAGCCAGCACTGGGCTGGTTGTAGTTTAGCAATCCATTCCCAAAATAAAGGACAACCACCAGCAAGTGAGAAGAGCAGGTGGAAAATGCTTTCTGTCTGCCTGAGTTGGAACGGATACGCAGGATGTAGACGTAGGAGATGACCACCAAAAAGAAAGGGGTCATTCCTGCAAATATAGTGGCTATGTGTAAGGTCATCTGGCTGACATGTAAGTCACCGCAGGCAATTTTCAGCAGTGGTGGGAGGTCACAGAAGATGTGGTGGATCTGATTATCTCCACAGAAGTGTAACTTGGAAGCCAAGGCTGTGTGAACTGTTGAATCCAGGAAGCCCCAGATCCAGATGATCACAGCTGCTTGCATGCAAGCATGTGAACTCATGAGGTGTGAGTAGTGCGAAGGTTGACAGATGGCAGCATAGCGGTCATAAGCCATGATGGCCAGGAACCAGCATTCTGAGCCCGAGAAGGCCATCAGGAAGAACATCTGAGCAAAGGTTGTAGGATATGGTGTATCTTTGGAGAAGGAGATTTGCTAGGATCCTGGGGACGGTGACCGTTGGGTAGCAGACATCCAAGCAGGATAAGTGGCTGAGGAAAAAATACATGGGACTGTGAAGGTGGGAGTCCACCAGGATGAGAGTGATGATCATGAAGTTACCCAGAATGGTGACCAAATAGATGGTGAGGAACAGCAGGATGAGATAGACGTGGCCATGTGTGATGTAGGAGAAACCCAGCAAAACAAACTCACAACTAGAGTGTGGTTGCTGAAATCCATGGGAATTCAGGGATCCTGAGTAGCGAAGATGCTGAAGGAGAGCAAAAAGATAACTGAATTAGTTTTTTGTTTTAACCTCCAAATATACACCAATTTTACAAAGCAAATATTTTGACGTGTCTGCTCAGGTTTTGTGGTGGATTAAACAGTCTACAAAATATAAATTGTGCACTTAATTGAAGTTGACAGAGATACTAAGTTATTATTTTTTGCTCCTATCGATTGAAATCTTTCAAAGAATATGTTGTAGTTCTGGCTCAGAATGGACATTTATTTTAAGTTCCGACTTTTTGCAATTTTGAACTGACTTACCCTTCTAAAAAGGGATAAAAAAAGTCACAACAATGAAAAGTGGAAGTACTAATCGTAAATAGGAAGGAAGGAAACACAACAACATTAATGTCAGTGTTTAGGAAAGCATCTCACAATCCTTCAGTAAAGATCAAACCATACCCATCTTTGCTGCTAGATTATCCATTGTCAACTCTACTAGGGCCATCAAACAGTTAACAGAATAACAGAATTGGAAGGGGCCTTTGAGTCCAACCCGCTCCTCAAGCAGGAGACTCTCTACCATTCTGGACAACAGGCTGTCCAATCTCTTCTTAAAACCTCCAGTATTGGAGCACCCACAACTTCTGGAGGCAAGTCATTCCCTTTAAATCTCAAAGACTCTTCTTGGGTGTAGGGAACATCTGATAATTCCACATTCAAGGCTTGGTTGATGAAGAGTAAATGAAGCACCTTTCAGATCTCCTGTAATGATGACTAGTCATAACTACGGAACTGAAGAGGCTACAAACATGGCTTTCCAAGCAGGAGAACTCAGGAATCTGCTTCAGTTGTCTCGCAGTGTCACTTGAAGATGTTCTCCACTCTAGAGCTCAGCCTGAACATTTCATGCATCATGTTCACTTTACTCTAGTTTACTGCATTGCTTACATTTCAGGGTGTACTCCCAATGATTAATTTCTCTCTTGTTTTTGTTCATCTCGGGGACTTCTTCTCAACATGTTCATTTGATGTCTTAGTGGAGGTTTTTTCTTCCTGAAAGCACCATCTTCATCCAGGAGATGAAGGAGAAGCTCTTTCTGGTAAGGAGAAAAATGAAGAATCTTAGCCATAGTTTCCATCTGCAGTTGGGGACTGACTGACTTGAGTCTTAACAGGGTAAGATTGAAGCGACCTTAGACAACCGCAGAATGTATGGCTAGATTAGCATGGAGCAACCTTGGAAATTCCAAAGAAAGTCAAGGAAGATCTCAGCAGAAGGCTATGGGAGAACAATATGCAAGAGAACTTGGTAGAGAGGTTGATCTGGGAAACACGTTCCATGTTAGAACATTTTAGATCAAGACTTGAGAACAACTTCCTCAAAACTTCCTCCCCTCCTAAGAACAAACTGCCCTGGAACTATGGAAGGTGAGTTAGAAGTTACCTTCTGACACAAATAAAGAAAAAGACATTGTAGGAAGAAGAGTAAAACTATGAATGCTAATGTCTTCCTAGAAAGCTATGATAGGTCTATGCTCAGAATGCCATTATGGCCTCCACATTTAAAACACGGTGTCTCAGAACTGGAAAAAGAACATGAGAGGACAAGTAAAATGATAAAGGAGCTCAAATCCTAGCCTTGGAAAGAGATTTAGAAGACACCAAAGAAAATCTTTCTTCACACAGCCACAAATCAGGGTGAAGGCATCTAACTTGCATGTCTTTGAATGAGTGTTGCATGAACTCACAACAGACACATACTGTATTTCCTGGGCTACTCAGACCAGATGCAGCTGGCTGAAGAAATGTTTGTCTTTTACCTGGAAGTACACATGAAGGAATCATTAATAGTCTGCCTTTTCTGCTTGGTGGCATAGTAAGGGTGTCCCTTTAAAGTTTGGGAGATAGAATACTACCTGAAGGAGGGTGAGGGGACAAGCCCATGAAGATTTTGGGGGAGGCATTCTGTGAAGCTACTAACCTGGGGTTGGGTGGGCTGCTGGTGTCTTGCTCCAGATGTGGTGATGAAGCTCACCTCTGCATTGCTCTCGGTACACTTTTTTTGAGGGGAGGAAACATGTGTTGGCTTCATTTGGGTCTTCTCCAGCAGCTCCTGCACAGAAGACAAATGAATGGAAGGTGTTTGCTCTCCAATGTCTTTAAGGCATCCCCCAACCTCCTTGGCCCAAGAGTGGAATTCATTATGGAAAGAGCCAGGCTGAGGGAGGGAGAAGACTGTGGTTGTGCATGAGGGAGGCAAAAGTAACTGGGGACAATTAGTCCAGAGGGAATGTGCAATCCTGAAGCCCACAAGCATAAAGTAATGATGTTGTGTTCAGATACCATGTTCTGTCCCACTGAGGAGACCATACAAAGACCAAAGTTGGGAGATGGAGCCTAATTTGCTTTCCATGGTAGCCTGGTCCACAATATCCCCATTTTAGCCAAGGTTGGCGTGTTCCCCAAACCCACTCCTATTTCTTCTCTTTTCAGTTGACCTCAACAAGGAGCCTCAAAGACCACAAAGCTGGTTCCTGGCCAGTGTCACACTAAGAAGCCAGAGGGGCCTCTGTCAGAAGGTCTTATTCTGGGATTTTACAAAGAGTTCAGAGATGAGCAACAAAGATGATTAGAGAACTGGAAGCTAAAACATATGAAGAACCGTTGCAGGAATTGGGTGGGTCTAAAACAAGGACTAGGGAGGACATGATGGCAGTCTTTCAATATTTGAGGGCTTTCATAAAAAAGGGGAGTCAAGTCAGTCAACCGATTCTCCAAAGCACCTGACGGCAGAATAAGAAGTAATGGACGAGGATAGCCAGAATGTTCAAGAATAAATCGGAGAAGTGTTGGAAATGTCATCAGACCCCAGGATCCTATTACCATATGTGGGGGACATGCGTAGAAACAAGAAGATATTGGACTAAGATATACATGTGGTTGGAAAAAATGATAAAGAGACATATTGATTTTAAACCAGAGATATTTCTATTAGGGATCTTACCAGAGACATATAATAAAGAACTGCAAGATTTAATTGTGAATATTTTAACAGCGGCTAGAATTGTATTTGCTAAAAACTGGAAAGGAGAGAAGATAATTACTGATGAAGAAATTATTAAGAAAATGCTGGCTGTGCTGAAATGAGTAAACTGACATTTGAAATAAGAGAAGAGGAAGATAATATTATTTGATATGGGAGTTATTTTATCAATGGATAGACAATAAAACATGGAGATGAAATATGATATATGAAATGAAACTAAGATAAAATGTGTAAACACTTGTTTTCTTTTAGGGGAAAAGAACATTTCTCATATATTGATATTTTGAAGATTTTGGGAGCACAAAAGGATTTTAACCGACCATCTGTAATTGTCTGTAATTGTTTGAAAGGTTGATGTTTTTATGTTGTTTTTGTTTGAAAATAAAAAAAAATTCTTAAAAAAAAGAAGAAGTAATGGATGGCAACCAATCAAGGAGAGAACCAACCTAGAACTAAGGAGAAATATGCTAACAGTGAGAACAATTAATCAATGGAACGACTTGCATTCAGAGGCTGTGGGGGCTCCATCACTGGAGGCTTTCAAGAAAAGTTTGGAGAGCTATTGGTCTGTAATGGTATAGGGTCTCCTGCTTGACTAGGGGGTTAGACTAGAAGACCTCCAAGGTTCTTCTCTTCTCTTCTCTTCTTTCCTCTTTCTCTCCTCTCCTCTCCCCTCAAAATCTTAGTCCTGGGGTCTGTCTACCCCCACAGGAGTTGATTCAGAATTTGGGACTTTCTTTCCATCTTGTGATTATAGCCACCAGGATCCTTCAGAGATGATGGTTCTGACCTTAACTGTGGCACTGCTGGATTACTGTAAGACCTTCTAAATGGGGCAGCTTTTGGAGACAGACTGGAAGCTGAAAGTGTCCAGAATGAAGGGGAGACTGGGAGGAGGTTCAGTCCTGCCATGGCTGGTCTCCTGGGAGGGTTCCAGATACAGTTCCGTTCTGGTGAACTGGCCAACATTGAGCTCAACCTGGGACAGTACCAGGATACATGAGGCATCCCCCAAATGGGAAATACACCCCAACCCAGTTCCGCCTGCCTGCCCCTCCCCCCACTTCCTAGAAAGCTAGCAGGATATGGTATAAAGTTGCTTTTCTTGTTATGAAGCCCAACCTTTGCAGATCTCCACCGCTGAAGGTCCAGACTGCTCCCCAGCCTTCAATATTTCAGGAAGCGGGCAAAACAACCCCTATTCTACCAAGCTTCCATGTTCTCCGTGTTCTGATAGTAAATTGTGTTGCTTTATATTTCTACTGTATTGTAAAAGGAGTCTCCTGTTTGAGGCAGTCTAGAGCATTTCTTTATAAATGTTTATTTGTTTGTTTGTTTGTTTGTTTTTTCATAAAATATAACTGCCTAACTCCAGTGGACTTGGGACAGCATGCAAAGCCAAACAAAATCCATCAAAGTCCCAAAAGTGCTTTTCCAAAAGGCAACTAGACTTCCTTGGTTTTTTCCCTTGAAAACATTTCACTTCTCATCCAAGAAGTTTCTGTGACACAGACTGATAGAAGATAGATAGATAGATGATAGATAGATAGATAGATAGATAGATAGATAGATAGAGATAGATAGACAGATGAGAGGGAGAGACAGACAGACAAGAGAGATTAGATAGATAGATAGATAGATAGATAGATAGATAGATAGATAGATAGATAGATAGACAGATGAGAGAGAGACAGACAGACGAGAGAGATTAGATAGATAGATAGATAGATAGATAGATAGATAGATAGATAGATAGATAGATAGATAAGAAATGATGGATGGATGGATGGATTGATGGGTGATGGATGGATAGATAATAGACAGGTAGACAGACAGACAGATACATAGATACATAGGTACATAGATAAATGAGAGAGAGAGAGAGAGAGAGAGAGAGAAAGAGAGAGAGAGAGAGAGAGAGAGAGAGAGAGAGAGAGAGAGAGAGAGAGAGAGAGAGAGACAAATAGATGAATAAATCTGCTTTGACCCTTTTCACCAGGCTTGTCTGGTTTACAGAGTTTTGGAGTGTGTTCTAGATTGCAAAGCCCACATGCAGAGATCAATAAAAAGGATTTTTATTTTCACAGTGCAACTGAGCAAGGATTGAGAGCCTCCTTTAACCTTCACAAAGAGGCTATGTTGAACCATGATGATCTGCAGCACTAAGGAATCAGGAAGGGCTCTGAGCTCACGTGAAGAGAATCAGAGTAGACACAAAATCATCCACAAACAGAGCAGTCAGTACCGAACAGAAACAAAGATACCCGTCATACAACTTTTTCTCTACTCATTACTTTTTCCCAGTTCTCCCCAGGCCTTTTGGATTGTGGGGACCAAATTCCACCTGAACTCTTTTTTCTTAAGGAATCTTACTTCTGAAAGCTTAGTTTTACAACCAAGAAAGTTCTACTTTGCTCTCCCCCCCTATATTCTGCCTCATCTTTCTTCGTGGTGCCCGTGTTTTAGGAAAGTCCTGCAGCCAGTTATTTATTACAGAGACTTGCTGCTTCTTATCCCACGCTGGACAGGGAGTCCTTCTGCAAGAGAGGACTTGTCCTAGAAACCCCCAAATTCTGCTCTTCCTCTTCCCCATCCTTGTGGCCAAAAGTTAAAGCTAAAAAATACTGGATGAAAATACATACTTGGTTGGAAAAAATGACAAAACAACCTATAGACTTGAAACATTGATATTTTTGTTGGGCATTCTATTGGAAAAATATGACAAAAAGATTGTATATCTGGTCTTGCATATTGTATATTAACTGCAACTAGAATTGTATTTGCACAACAATGGAAAAATGATGAGATTCCGTCTCAGGGGAATGTAATTAAGAAAACATTAGAATGCACAGAAATGGATAGATTAACGGTTCCTATTAAGGATAAAGAAGAAACTGAATATTTTTTGATATGGGACATATTCTATCAATGGCTAGACAATAGAAACAGAAGTTAGAAAGGAGGAGATAGAAAAAGAGGAACTGTTAATGTGGAGAGCTGTTAAAGAAGATGATTTAAGAATTATTGTTATTATATGACTATATTATTAATATTATGGTGATGAATAGTACAACAAATATGTGGACTATGATGGTTTAAAAATAACTGTACCCAGATCACATACTGTTTGATGGAAATTGCATGTTATATAAATAAAACAAATAAAAACCTGGGGGGAAAAGTTAAAGTTAGAGGTTCATTGGAATAAAAGTGTGGTCCCAAAGAATCAAAAACACATGGATTTACTATTGAGTAGTTCCTTTGTTGCCATTTTCCTATAGACAGAATCTTGCCAGACTAAGTGAATATCTGCCATAACTATAGAAATAGTCTGTGAACTGCCAGGGAGTTGCTCTCTTCCTGCCCACCAGACATTCCAAACTCCAATGTCTCTTTGCTCTCTGGGAAAGAGCCCCTCCTTCCTGTGACTCCAGACTACATTCCACCACAACAAGTTGTTGTTGTTTTTTTAACCAAGCTCAGCTCTGCTCAACATTTTTTCTTTGAGCTTCTTTCTGAACATAAATTCCTGAGCTCAATGTCTAAGGGATTCTCAGTCATCCAGGGTCATGCTGTCCCAAAGGTGCTTTTCCAAAAGACAACTGGACTTTCTTGGTTTCTTGTTTTCCTTGAAAATATTTCTCTTCTCATCCAAGAAGCTCTTTCAGGTCAAGAAGAAGATGTAGAATCTTCTTGGCTGAGAAGTGAAACGTTTTCAAGGAACAACCTCAGAAAGTCGAGTTTCCCTTTTGGAAAACCATCTTTGGGAATTCCTGAGATCATTGGTCAGAAGATGGGACTAGTCAGCCTCTCTTGATGTTGTTGGAGAACCAGTTTGGAAAGCTCCAACTGAGTAGTTTTTCTGGAAGATCCTCTGGGCTCCTCTTGGCAAGGGAAGGAGACCAAGAAGCTGTTCTATCAAATTCACTTTGATGGGTTATTTTGATGGGTTAAAGGTATGAACAGTCTTCAGGCCACTCAGAAGCTTCTGTAGGGCTTCCTTGACCTCCTTATTACGGAAGCTGTAGATTAAGGGGTTCAACATAGGGGTGAGGATACAATAGAGGGTGGAGATTAAGGTATCCACCCCTAAGGAGTAGCCCACACTGGGACGGTTGTAGTTCACATTGGCCATGCCAAAGTAGATAGTGACCACAACCAAGTGGGCAGCGCAAGTGGAGAAAGCTTTGCTCCTGCCAGTATTAGAACGGATCTTCAGGATGGCGGAGACGATATACGTGTAAGAGAAGAGGATAAAGAGGAAAGGGCTCAAGCCCATGAAGATGCTGCCCAAGTGGAGAGTGAGCTCATTGACGTAGGTGTTGCTGCAGGCAATTTTCAGGAGGGGGGGAACGTCACAGAAGATGTGGTCGATGTGGTTGGCCCCACAGAAGTCCAAATTGGTGGCCAGGGTCGTGTGGAGGGATGAATCAAGGAAGCCCCAGATCCAAGAAGCAACAGCCAGGGGAACACGCACCTGGCTGCTCATCAGCGTATTGTAATGCAACGGCTGACAAATGGCGGCATAGCGGTCGAAGGCCATAATGGCCAAAAGGGCGCATTCGGATCCTGCGAACGTCATCAGGAAGAACATTTGAGCCATGCACTGGTTGTACGAAATGGTGTTTCTCCGGTGCAAGAAATTGATCAGGATCTTGGGGACCGTGACAGATAAGTAACAAACATCTAAGCAGGACAAATGGCTGAGGAAGAAGTACATGGGGCTGTGAAGAC
The DNA here is from genome assembly GCA_022577455.1 of Arizona elegans. Taxonomy (NCBI): domain Eukaryota; kingdom Metazoa; phylum Chordata; class Lepidosauria; order Squamata; family Colubridae; genus Arizona; species Arizona elegans. The sequence goes on along the minus strand of JAKOOJ010000007.1, from coordinate 89,960,950 downwards.
GTGTATCCACCTGGATCAGGGTGAAGATGGTGGCATTGCCAATTAGGGTCACCAGGTAAATGGCTAGGAACACCACGAAGAGGTAGATCTGGCCATGCGGAACACCTGAGAAACCAAGAAAGATGAATTTGGCCACCTGGGTATGATTGCTGGCCTCCATGACAACCACAATGTCGATCTGCACAGGGAAGAAGAAAAGGTAAGGGGGTTTAAGAACATGGTGACAAATTGGAGATGGTGAGCTCCTTGGTGCTCTCTGAACATGATGGTTTTCTTGCAAACGTTTCATGACCCAACTAGGTAACATTATCAATGCTAGAAGGGAGCGAGGTTTGCTCTCTGTTTATATACAAGGGCTTGCCCTGTGTACTTCCATATGGACTTACCTAATTGGGTAATGAAAGCAACCATATTCTGAGAGCACCAAGGGCTTCACAGTCCTCCTCCTCCTTCTCCACTCCGCAGAACCCATTCCCTTCAAGCACTGATGCTGTGACATAGCTGGGTCACAGAACGTCTGCAGGAAAACAATCAAGCACAGAGAGCACCAAGGAATCTGCAGTCCTCCGTCTCCTCCTCCTCCTCCTCCTCCTCCTCCTCCTCTCTGCAAACCCCATTCCCTTCTAGCACTGATGATGTTCCTCCTTGAGTCATGAAACATCTGCAACAAAACCACCAAGCTCAGAGAGCACCAAGGACCTCACAGTCATTGACCTCCTCCTCCTCTTCCTCCTCCTTCTCTCTGCGAACATTAAATATAACTTATTTTCAATAAAATTAACTAGTCCATCTGGCCTGCATTGTCCACCTTGGGATAGGAATGGAATTGAATGGAACGGAATGGAATGGAATGGAATATAGAACAGAATAGCAGGGTCGGAAGGGACCTCGGAGGTCTTCCAGTCCAAGCTCCTGGTCCGGCAGGAAACCCTATATACCATTTCAGGCAAACGGCTGTCCAATCTTAACTTCAGATTGCACATACCTAGCTCAGTGGTTGGTCTTTTTTTTAACTGACTTCATTGATTGAAAGACGCTTGAGCCATTGAGCTGGTCCTAATAACCAATAAAGGAGAATATTTGTAGCTCAGGAATTAAAATCAGGAGGTCCTTGGTGCTCTCTGAGCTTGGTTGTTTTTTTGCAGATGTTTCATTACCCAAAGTAGGTAACCTCAACAGTGACAGCCTTAATAAAGCTGTTAAAGATCTGGATTTTAGGACATTGGTCTGGGTTGTCTGAATGAAGCATGCTGGGCACAAGGCTGCTTACACCTCACAAGAACTGATATATATATATATATATATACACACACACACACACACACACACATATATATATTTGGTTGAAGTGTGGGGTGATTAGGATTGCTTTAAATTCTTACAAAAATCTGAAGTAAGACTTGAGTACAGTGGGAAGAAAGGGAAGTATTTATTTATTTATTTATTTTTACATTTATATGCCGTCCATCTCACTAACCAAGTGAGATAGCTGCTTCAAAGCGAACCATCCAACTACTCCACAAATGATCAGGACGAATGTGGACTCATAAAGTCCATGGCTGCCATTGTCCATGTGCAACTCAACTTGAGCTCTCAACCTGGGAGCAGGTAGAATGGGAACCCATTGCTATCATTCCCATGTTTTAATATCTCAGCTCAAGGATGGTTTTTTTTCAAAAGAAATGAGAACAATGAGAAGAGGGGGGGTCTCCCTGTATGCACTGTTTATATTGAGTGAATTTGAGATAGCATAGACCAGGGGTCTCCAACCTCGGCAAGTTTAAGACTTTGGACTTCAACTCCAGGGGACTCAGAGATAAAACATATGAAGGAACTGGGTAGGTCTAGTTTGATGGAAAGAAGGACCAGGGGGGACAGGATAGCAGCCTTCTAATATCTCAGGGGCTGCCCCAAAGAAGAGGGAGTCAAGCTATTCTCCAAAACCCCTGAGGGCAGGACAAGAAGCAATGGGTGGAAACTAATCAAGGAGAGAAGCAACTTAGAACTAAGGAGAAATTTCCCAACAGTGAGAACAATTAACAGTGGAACTGCTTGCCACCAGAAGTTGTGAGTGCTCCAATACTGGAGGCTCTTAAAAAGAGACTGGATAGCCATTTGTCTGGTAGGGTTTCCTGCCTAAGCAGGGGGTTGGACTAGAAGACCTCCAAGGTCCCTTCTAACTCTGCTGTTCTGAATTCTGGTTCTGGCTGAGGAACACTGGGAGTTGAAGTCAACAAGTCTTAAAGTTGCCAAAGTTGGAGGCCCCTGGCATAGAGAGCATTTGGTTAAAATAGACAAAGAAATATGGCAGTGATGGTAATGATAGAATATAGAACATAGAATAATAGAGTTGAAAGGGACCTTAGAGGTCTCCTAATCACCCCCTGCTCAAGCAGGAGACCATATATCACCCCAGAAAAATGGATAATCAATCTCTTCCTGAAAATCTCCAGTGAGGGAGCACCCACAACTTCAGGAGGTAGGAGGTTCCACTGATTAATCGTCCTCCCTGTCAGGAAATGTCTCCTTACTTCTAGGTTGAATCTCTCTCTTTAATGATCTTCCTCCCGTTATTTCTTGTCCTGCCCTCACACATTTTGGAGAATAGGTTGAATCCCACCCCCCTCTTCTTTGTGTCAGTACTCAACCTCTACTACCACACAACCAAAAAGTGGCAGATGTTTCAAAGAGGCATGAAATTGCAGAAATTGGGGGCAGTAATTATCCACTATCTGCCAGGAGACAAACTCACCCAACTCACCCTTGAAGTTGTCCTTCAAGAAAACTTCTAGCTGGTCTTACTGGTACATCTAGGACCATCGCAGACAAATAGAGCCAGGAAGTCTGGAATAATCGGAGGTTGGCAAAGGAAGCTACAGGAAGAATAACAAAAAAAAAAAAAAACAAGAGAGAGAGGATTTGTTGTGACATTTTTGAAATAAAAGGAAATAAAAAAGAATATTGTATCAGTTTCCTGATCAAAATGACCCAGGACTGACAGATAAGAAAGAAGAGGATTAATTATACAACTTATTTCCTGTGGCCCCCAAAGTCCCACTTCCTGCACTGGGGAAGGGAAGGTAGTGTAACCAGCCCTTCAAGCCCCCTTAACTACCACCACAGTCATGGCAGTTTTAACGAAGATGTTACACCTCAGCTTCCACACTGCACCATCAAAGGAACAAAGCATGTAGACCATAGAACATCATCAGGGTTAGAAGGGAACTTGGAGGTCTTCTAGTCCATCCCCTTGCTTAAGCAGGAGGCCCTTTACCATTCCAGACAAATGGCTGCCCAGTCTCTTTCTAAAAACCACCAGTGATGGAGCACCCAGAACTTCTGTTCCACTGACTAATTGTTCTCACTGTCAGGAAATTCTTCCTTGGTTCTAGGTTGCTTCTCTCCTTGATGAGTTTCCATCCATTGCTTCTTTTTTTGCCTTCAGGTGCTTTGCAAAATAGTTTGACTCCCCTCATCTTTGTAGGAGTCCCTCAAATATTGGAAGACTGCTATCCTGTCACCCCCTGGTCCTTCTTTTCATTAAACTAGACCTACCCAGTTCCTGCAACCGTTCTTCATATGTTTTAGCCTCCAGTCCCTTCATCATCTCTGTGGCTCTTTCTAGGTCTGAACATCTTTCTTGAATCAAAAACTGGATACAGAAATGAATCAGATGGGAGGGCGATAAATTAAATCTCAATACAGACAAGAAGAGAAACTTCCCATCCAGAAACAAAGATGGAGACTTCTTTTCATGATCTAGGAGGCAGCTTTGAACCTGGATAGTCAGATGGAGAAGGACGCGGACCGGGGCAAACACTCCTGGTTGTTTCCAGCCAGATGTCTCTTCTCTTTGCAACCCCAGACTTTCCCCTGGTTGCACAGAGAGCTCAAGATTTGGAATAACATTATTTACCTTACAATTTTATCACCACAAATCTTATTTTCAAATTAAATACAACTCCATTTTTATTTCAATTTATAAAACATAATTCTATCCATTTTTCTTAATCTCTAGGTCCATTTCATCAAATCTTTAAATCTTAGACTTTATCAATTGTAAGGTAAATAATTAGATTAAGAGGTTAGAATATTTTTTAAGATTAATGTTTTGATATTGAGGTTAAAAGATAAAAATGAGTTAAGTTTATTTGGAAATTAAATTCATGGTGATATAATAGAATGGTTTAGATTAAGATGCTAGAATTCATGATGAATAATTTTATGTTCTGATTTTTAATTTTAAAAGATGTAATGGGAAACTGTGAATGGAGCTGGTTAAAGAAATGTAAGTGATTGTACCTATCTATGACCGGATCGAGATTTCGTTCTTGAAAGATATATTTTATGTTTATGTTTGAAAAAATAAAAAAATATTTAAAAAAAAAGATTTGGAATAACATATGCACAAAATTGGAAACAGAAAAGACACCAACAGATGAAGAAGTGATAGAAAAAGTTTTAGAATGTGCCAAGATGGACCAAATTAACAAAAGAAATTAAGGAAAAAGAAGAGGCAGATTATTACATAATTAATCATTACAGAGCCTGAGTGGCGTAGGAGGCTAATGCCTCCTACTAAGGCAGCATTTAACATCCAGCTGCCTGCAATTACTGCAGGTTCGAATCTCGCCAGGCTCAAGGTTGACTCAGCCTTCCATCCTTTCTAAGGTGGGTAAAATGAGGACCCGGTTTGTGGGGGCAATAAACTGACTTTGTATAAAATATACAAAAGTATGAAGGCTATTGCTTAACGCATTGTAAGCCGCCTTGAGTCTCCGGAGAAAGGCGGCATATAAAAATAAATAAAAATAAAAATAATAAATAAATAATTTGGAACAAATGGTATGAATGGCTTGAGACTAGAAATAAAGAACAATAAATACAGGGGAGAATTTAAAAATGTAAAATATGGATATAACAAATATATGGAAATGTATAAAATTAAGGCTATTAGTGTTAGAAAATACAATGTCACCAAAGAAAAAGGGACAAGGAAGACAATGAAACAGTAAGAGAGATACAGGGGGAAAGGTACAAAACGGAAGGAAGACCACTAAGAAACACTGGCTAAAAAGAGGATATATTTATATGTTGTATGTTACGTGTTTGTCATATTGTGTTATAATAAAATATTAAAATATTTTTTTAAAAAAAAGATCTTTGGCATGGACCAGCCGACATGTCTTGGGCAACTATCTTTCATCGTAGCCCCTCACTTAACAAAGGAACTCCACAATGCAATGTTTTTCCCAGCCCTTTGAACACTGAACCCTCCCAGCCATGAATGCTGACCCTCCTCCTTGGTGGACCCAGTCTTACCTGCGGAGTACCTGGCTCTTGCACCCCCAACATAATGAAGCTGGTTGCAAACACTGTGAGAGAAGACATTTAACGCTCAACCTGCCTGGTCCTGAGGGACTCCTTGCTAACAAGGAGGGAGAAACCTCGGCGTGAGAAGAAGAGGTTTTCTAGAAAATTCCTTCTTTGCATTTGAAAAGTGAGGTTTTACACTTGGGCAATAAAAACCACAGACACAGGTATAGAATAGGTGGTGCCTGGCTCAACAGCAGTAATTGTGAGAGGGACCTTGGAGGCAGGGGTGAAATCTAAAATTTGTTACTACCGGTTCTGTGGGCGTGGTTTGGTGGGTGGGTGGGGTAATGTGACTGGGTGGGCGTGGCCAATTTTTTTTTTTTTTTACTTTTAAAACCATTTTTTTCTACAACCTCTTTGGCGAAGAGGTTGTAAAAAAAATGCTTTCAAAAGGCTCTGACAATCCCAGCTAAGTTGCCTGATCGGCAGAGGCATTTAAAAGAAAAAAAGCCTCTGACGATCCCAGCTGAGCTACACGATCATCAGAGGCTTTTTTTTTAACTTTTAAAAGCATTTTTTCGGCCCAAGAGGTTGTAGAAAAAATGCTTTTAAAAGTAAAAAAAAAAAAAAAAAGCCTCTAATGATTGTGTGGCTCAGCTGGGCATGGGGTGGGTACAGGAATTTTTGCTACCAGTTCTCCGAACCACCTGCCACCATCGCTACTGGATCGGGAGCATTTCACCCCTGCTTTGGAGTCCTAGTGGACAATCCCTTAAATCTGAGCCAGCCAAGTGCAGCAGCAGCCAAAAAAGCCAAGACAATCCTTGGCATTAAACAGAGGAAAAGAATCAAGATCACAGGAAGTGTTAATACCACTTTATACACATAAACTTTTTTTTAAAAAAAATTGATTTATATGCCGCCCTTCTCCGGAGACTCAGGGCGGCTTACAATGCGCTAAGCAATAGCCTTCATACTTTTGTATATTTTATACAAAGTCAGCTTATTGCCCCCACAATCCGGGTCCTCATTTTACCTACCTTAGAAAGGATGGAAGGCTGAGTCAACCTTGAGCCTGGTGAGATTCGAACTTGCAGTAATTGCAGACAGCTGGTGTTAAATTACAGTGCCTTTGTCTGCAGAGCTATCCAGGCTCCTCTTTGACTTACAACCATTTGTTTAGTGACCGTGTGAAGTTACAACAGCACTGAAAAAAATGACTTTTGACCATTTTTCACACTTATGACCGTTGCAGCATGCCCATGGACACGTGATCTAAAATTTGGAAGCTTGGAAACTGGCATGTACTTGTGACGGTTGAAGAGTCCCAGGGTCCACATGACCCCCTTTTGCGACCTACTGACCAGCAAAGTCAATGGGGGAACCAGTTTCACTTAACAACCGTGTTCCTAACTTAACAACTGCAGGGATTCGCTTAATGACTCTGACAAGAAAGGTCGCAAAAAGGGGCAAATCTCACTTAGCAAACGTCTCACCCAGCCACAGAAATTCTGGGCTCAATGTGGTTGTAAGTCGAGGACTACCTGTATTTATGACGGTCACACTGATCCCCTTTTGCAACTTACTGACAAGCAAAGTCAATGGGGAAGCTAGATTCACTTAAAAACCAGGTTACTAACTTATTGACTGTACAGATTCACTGATCAACTGTGGAAAGTAAAGTTCTAAAACGGAACAAAATTCACTTAATAACTGCCCTGCTTAACAACAGAAATGTTGGGTTCAATTGTGGTCGTAGGTCAAGGATTATCTGTAATGCCTTGGTAAGGCCACACTTGGAATCCTGCATCCAGTTTTGGCCACCACAATATAAAAAAGATGTGGAGACTCTGGAAAGAGTTCAGAGAAGAGTAATCAGAATGATTAGTGGACTGGAGGCTAAAACATATGAAGAACAGTTGCAGGAACTGGGTATGTCTAGTTGAATGAAGAGAAGGATTGGGGGAGACATGATAGCAGAGTCTTCCAATATCTCAGGGGCTGCCCCAAAGAAGAGGGAGTCAAGCTATTCTCCAAAGCCCCTGAAGGCAGGACAAGAAGCAACAGATGGGAACCAATCAAGGAGAGAAGCAACCTAGTCCTCTTTCAGAGACCATTCTATGTTATGACTGCTGAAAAAGTACCTTTATGATTGGTCCTCAAACTAGCAGCCATCACAGTATCCCATGGTCATGTAATCATCATTTATAGCAACCTTTACACTCTGACAAGTGAAGACACTGGGGAAGCCAGCAGGAAATTGCAAGTCTTAGTCATTTGATGTTGCACTTAATGACCCCTGGTGATTCACATAATGACCCCAATGGAACTAACACCATAAGTTTGGCATGGTCATGTTGGACTCCACTGCAGTTAGTAAATGAGGATTAAAGAAAAGCTTTTCTCCTGTCCAGTTGTATCCCGCTTTAAGGGACAGTGCTCATCTCCAATTCACAGCCAAAGAGTAAGCATTGTCCGAAGAAATTTCATGGTCATCTGGCCAGCATGACTATTAGCCAAGGCGTATCAAATGCTGTTACCATCCCGCCAAAGTGATACCTATTTATCTGCTCGCATTTGCATGCTTTCAAACTGCTAGGTGGACAGGAGCTGGAACAAGGAATGGGAGCTCACCCTGCCATGAGGTGCTTGGGTCTCAAACTGCCAACCTTTCATTTGACAAGGCCAGCATCTTAACCACTCAGCCACTGCACCTCTTCTAAAGTGAGGACTGCCTGTTTATAAGTACAACATCCATTAAAAAAATGATCAGAAGGGACCACTCAACTGACCCCAATACATGGGGGAAGAGCCAGGTCTTAACAGCTTAACAAAGATAAGCCATTTTGGTCCCTGTTAGGGATTGTCTGTCTATCTATCTATCTATCTATCTATCTATCTATCTATCTATCTATCATCTATCTATCTATCTATCTATCTATCTATCTATCTATCATCTATCTCTATCCATCCATCCATCTATCTATCACAGTGGTTCCCAACGTGGGGCCATGCCCCACAGGGGGCAATTTGATTTTTTAATGGGGGCAATTGGAACCTTGTTTAAACCAAGTTAATGGCATTTTAGGCTTCCTCCGTGTGAGTAGGAGTCACTCTTTGAATAGTAAGAATTATATGTCACCGGGGATGGGATGGATCAGGATTTTAGAGATGCTTAGGTGGGGCATGGCCAAAAAAAGGTTGGGAACCACTGATCTATCATCTATCTATCTACCTCTATCTCTATCCATCCATCCATCCATCTATCATCTATCTATCTACCTCCATCCATCCGTCCACACACCCACCCACTCACCTATTTATCTGTCTATCTATCTATCTATCTATCTATCTATCTATCTATCTATCTATCTATCTGTGAAATTTATTAGCTGCCCATCTTACTACACAGTAACACTGGGTGATTTACAAGATTACAACCTCTTCTCCAAAGCCCCTGAAGGCAGGAGAAGAAGCAACGGATGGAATCTAACCAAAGAGAGAAGCAATCTAGAACAAAGGGAAGAATTAACCAGTGGAACAACTTGCCTCCAGAAGTTATGGGTGCTCCCTCATTGGAGCTTTTAAGAAGAGATTGGACAACCATTTGCCTGAAATAGTATAGGGTTTCCTGGTTGAGCAGGGGGTTGGACTAGAAGACCTCTGAGGTCCCTTCCAACACTGATATGCTGTTATTCGCTTTGCAACAGAGTGTAACTTTCAACTCTGAAAACAGAGTCAAAAGTTTTACTGCTCTGGGGCTCAACTCTATGCCTGAGAGCGGAGGCTGATCTCCCTGGACCAGTTCACAGGAGAAGGCGCTGCTGGTGGGAATAACCAGCATTGATGAGAGAGTCAGTTACCGTAATTGGTCCGTCTTTCTGGAATGATGAAAATGAGAGTTAAGGGACCTCATTACGGGTTTGTGTGCCCAAACAAACACACCACAGAGGGTGCAATCCAATTCTTTGTCATCGCAATCCATTTCTAACAAACACAAGAAATTTCATCATCTTTGCTTTGCTATGAAACAGCAGTCAATTAATGATCCTCAAGACTCCAGAGAACCCAAGGGATAAATTACATTGAATTCACTTTCCCATTTGCACAGGTTGAAACTTTCTTCGTTAATACATTTTCTCTTAAACATCCACTTTGAAAAATGTATTTTCATCCTTATTTAAGTACTGATGTCAGCCTTTGGGGCTAACCCAGACAAGAAGCACAAACAGGGGTTATTATTGGCCTCCCCAGGTAAACCAGACAGGAAACACAACTAGATGACTTCAATCCACTTTACAGAAAGGCAACAGTAATAGAACTTTCCAAGTACATACTTCCTGCCCTCCATTTGTAACTGATTGATCGATTAGGGCGAGTCCCCTCTAAGTTTCATCCTCTAACCATTATGCAACTAAGGGCTTGTCCCTCCCTTATCCGAGGGTTTCCTAGTCAGCATCTCTCCTCCTGTTATGTCCTTATAAGGACATCCGCCCGGATTGGCTGCCAGCCACCGGGCGGGAAAGTTTGAATCCCTGTCAGGGGGCGGTGCGTCTGCCGGAGCGAATATAAGGAGAGCTCCGGCAGCGCACGGGAGTCTTGCTACTGTTGCTGTTTAATAAAGTTACTCATGTAACGAGCTGGTCATGTCTTCATTCCTGCGCCGATCTAACACTGGCGACGAAGGACTAGAGAGAAGAAACGAACCTTGTGGCACAAGCCAACAAGACCAAGACTCCGGCACCTGGAACCACAGTAGGCATTTCCAAAGGCATGGCATCCGCTGAAGTCACTTTGCCAGCCCTTGCTCCTTTCCGCCCAGGGAAGGACAAGTGGAAATCCTACGTGGTCAAATTTCGGCAATACCTGAGAGGCAACAACATCAGGGACGCCGACGATGACCGGAAGAAGGGCATCTTCCTGGCCAACTGCGGCTCCGAAGTCCTCGACATGGCAATCGATCTCGTAGCACCACGAGACATCGAGGAAGTGCCATGGGCAGACCTGCTGCAGATCCTGGAAGACCACTATGCCCCAACGGGAACACCAGTGGCGAACTGTTTCACCTTCCATCAACGGGACCAGAAGGAAGGTGAGACGATCAAGGAATTTGTGGCCGCCCTACGCCAGATCGCAGCCAGCTGTGAGTTTGACCACGTGGACAACGCCATCGCTGACCGCGTGGTTTTCGGCATGAGGGACAGGGGCCTCCAAAAGAAATTCCTGAGCAGAAAGAAGCTCGTGCTCAAGGATGTGGTGGAGGAAGCCACTGCATCCGAAATCTCGGAGAAAGCAGCCGCCGCAGTAAGCAGAGCAAAAGGAATCCACAAGATTCGCTCCACAGCGCAATCGTCAACAGAGGATTCCACAGCTGGATCCGAATCGGAGGGAGAATCCACCGTCCACAAGGTATCCAGACCCCCAAGGCGGGAAACCGCCCAACGGAACTACAAGGGGGAGCGCTGCGCCAGCTGCAGAGGGGACCATGCCAGAGCAACCTGCAAGTGGAGAGATGCGACCTGCCGACGCTGCAACAGAAGGGGTCACATCGCCGAAGCTTGCAGAGCTGAGGAACCAGCCCCAGAGCCCTCCAGCCACCGTCCCCGCGAGAATCGGAAGGATTACCAGAGGTCATCCAAACGGTCCTCTGGCCCTTCCAGACGCAGAGACGACGAATTTCCCCGGAGCGGAGCGGTCCACCAGACGACCATCGCTCACACGACCTCAGACAATGCCACCAAGTTCCACGTGACCATCCACGTGGAGGGAGCACCCTGCAAAATGGAGGTAGACTCGGGCTCGGTCTACTCCATCATGGACTGGCAGCAGTTGAAGCGCCTGCAACCCAGCATCACCAAGCGAGAGCTGAAGCCACTACACTCCAAGCTCGTCGACTTTGGGGGAAACCCCATCGGAGTGTTGGGAAGAGCCAACATCCGAGTCACCTACAAGCAGTTCGAAGGCAAGCTCCCCATCACCGTCGTAAAGGACAGCTGTCCGAACCTGCTAGGAGTGGAGTGGTTCAAGCCGCTGGGGCTTTCAATCGAAGGCATCAACCAAATTGGCAGGGACGAACTCGACTACCTCATCGAAGAGTTCAAGGAAGTCTTCGATGGTAAGCTGGGGAAATTTGTGGGGAGGCCAATCTCTTTCAATCTGGATAAGGGAGTCACCCCAATTAGGCTCAAGCCCCGCCGAGTTCCCTTCGCCCTGCGGCCGAAAGTAGACGAACAGCTGGATAAGCTGATCGCCCAGGGCGTCCTGGAACCGATCGATCATGCCTCATGGGAGACCCCCATTGTGACCCCACTGAAGCATGATGGGTCTGTGCGCATCTGCACCGACTACCGTTGTACCATCAATAAGGCGTTGGCACAGAGCGCATACCCAGTCCCAGTGGTGCAACACCTGCTGCATTCCCTGGGATCTGGCTCAATATTCGTTAAACTGGACCTGGCCCAGGCTTACCAGCAATTGCCAGTGGATGAAAAAACGGCGGAGGCACAAACGATTGTCACGCACAGGGGGGCATTCAAATGCAACCGCCTCCAATTTGGAGTCAGCGCTGCCCCCGGCATCTTCCAATCCATGATGGAACGCCTGCTCCAAGGCGTTCCAGGGGTGGTGCCTTACTTCGACGATGTGCTCGTCTCCGGGGACTCAAGAGCCCAACTCCTTGAAAGGCTCAGGCTTGTCCTGCAGCGGTTCAAGGCCAAGGGTTTGAGAGTCAGGCGGGACAAGTGCATCATAGGAGTACAGGAAGTCGAGTTCCTGGGCTATCTCATTGATAGCACGGGCATCCACCCCACCAAATCAAAAGTGGAAGCAATCCATGAAGCTCCAAGCCCAAAAAACAAAACGGAGCTTCAGGCATTCCTTGGGTTGCTCAACTTCTATGCAATCTTTCTAAAACAGAAAGCCACAGTTGCTGAGCCACTTCACCGCCTGCTGGGGAAATCGGCGCCCTGGAAGTGGGGCCAGGAAGAGGAAGCAGCGTTCCGGGCCATCAAAGGACTATTGACGTCCAAAAGCGTCCTCATCCAGTACAGCGAGACACTCCCCATCAAGCTGATCTGTGATGCGTCGCCCTACGGGGTGGGGGCAGTCCTCAGCCACGAACTGCCCAACGGCACCGAAGCCCCAATCGCATATTTCTCGAAGACCATGTCCGGAGCAGAACGGAACTACAGTCAGCTGGACAAAGAAGCCCTGGCCATCGTGGCAGGAGTGAAGCGCTTCCACGAATATCTCTATGGAAGACGCTTCACCATAGTCACCGATCACAAGCCACTCCTGGGACTCCTCGCAGGCGACCAACCCACCCCGACCTTCATGTCCCCGCGGATGACGAGATGGGCCATTTTCCTGGCCGGCTACTCCTATAGGCTCGTGCACCAGCCAGGCACAGCCATAGGAAACGCCGACGCACTCAGTAGATGCCCATCGAAGAACCCGGTGGAAGACCCAGCCCCCACGCTCCATCTATTCCACATAGATGACGACGCCAGCTGTCCAGTCTCCTCCGCAGATGTGGCCACACACACACAGAGAGACCCCACCCTCCGCCAAGTAAGGTCCTGGATCCTCAGGGGGTGGCCATCGAAACAGACGGAAGAGAGGTTCAGCCCGTTCACCAGGAAACAGACGGAGCTGTCCACCATAAAGGGCTGTCTGCTATGGGGAGACAGGGTGCTGATCCCAAGCACTCTGCAATGGCGGACGCTAGAGACACTGCACAATGGGCACCCGGGCATCGTACGCATGAAGGCCCTGGCACGGAGTTACGTCTGGTGGCCCTTGCTGGACAGAGACATTGAACCATGGGTCTCCAGATGTGACCCGTGCCAAGAAGTCCGCCCCGCGCCACCGCAATCCGAAGTCACAAACTGGGAGACCCCCAGCAACCCCTGGTCGAGGGTCCACATCGACTTCGCGGGCCCGATGCAGGGGCGACACCTCCTCATCGTGGTAGATGCCTTCTCCAAGTGGCTCGAGGTGATACCCATGGCATCTACCACAACAGAAGCGACGATCCGAGCCCTGCGCCGCCTGTTTGCCACACACGGACTACCGGACGTGCTGGTCTCGGACAACGGCCCCCAGCTCACATCCCTGGCCATGGAGTCCTTCCTGGCAGGACTGGGCATCCGCCATGCCCTCTCTGCTCCGTACAGGCCGGCCGGAAACGGACAAGCGGAACGGATGGTCCGGCTCACAAAGGAAGCCCTCACCAAGATGGGCCCGGGAGACTGACAAGAACGCATAGACAACTTCCTCCTCACCCAGCACATCACGCCGCATGCCACCACCCACAAGAGCCCGGCCGAACTCCTCATGGGCAGAAGGTTGAGGTCACCCTTGGACCGGCTGCATCTGATCCATTAGTGGAAGTCCTTCCTACATTTCTTCCTCTTTTAAGCAGCTCCTGTCTTCTCTTCTCTGATGGTTTCCTAGGCAGGATATCTTCCCCTCCTTCCTTCCCCAAGGTCATTCACACAACCCATTACTCCACTGCTCTGAGAGGAAAGCCAAATTGGGTATGTGACCACCATCCCAAGGCCTGGATGACCTAAGATAGGTCAATGATTGTCATGGTAGCCATGACGTCCTAAGCCACATCTACCCCAGAGAGGACAGATGGACATTCTCTAAATCAGGGATATTTCACTTCTAATCCAGAAATGGCATCAAGAGACTCAGGCAGGGAGGTTGCTATGCAGCAGAAAGATTGGTACAACACCAAAAGTCCCAACTCATCTCTAGAGTCCAATTTAATGAACAGGATCTCACATCAGGTAACTTGTGCAGTAGAGTCCCTGACAGCCGTAAGAAACTTCCAGGTGACAATTGCCCCACTTCCACCTGTCAAGAACAAGAAACCAGGAGCTGGAGTCGAGTTCAAAATTACTACAAGCTTATTTCATGCTACTTATGCATAAGAAATGCATGACAAGCTATGCAATCCTTTGCAAACCTTTGCACTATTCTCAACTCATGAGTAGGGAGGTGTGGGTCCCTCTGGCTACAGCTTCATGGATCTGGGGCCTTCTCGATTCACATGATTCTCCCATTCACACGATTCTCCCATTCACACTGCCCTGGCCACCGATTTGGTCTTCTGTGGAGCCAATGAGATCCATCACATCTCCTGTGATGTCCCCCCACTCTTGAAAATTGCTTGCAGTGACACATATGTCAATGAGATGGCTCTTCACACACCAAGTGCCTTTGTGGGTCTGAGCCCTTTCCTCCTTGTCATCATCTCCTATGTCTACATCCTATCTACAATTCTGAAGATCCGTTCTAGCACTGGAAGGAAAAAGACCTTCTCCACCTGTGCTGCCCACTTGATTACGGTCATTGTCTACTTTGGGATGGCTGACTTGAATTATAACCATCCCAGTGTGGGATATTCCTTGAGGTTGGACCAGTGGTGAAATGTAAAATTTGTTACTACCGGTTCTGTGGGCGTGGCTTGACGGGGGGGAGGAAATGTGACTGAGTGGGTGTGGCCAACTTTTTTTTTTTTACTTTTAAAATCATTTTTTCTACAACCTCTTCAGCCGAAGAGGTTGTAAAAAAAAATGCTTTTAAAAGCCTCTGGCAATCAGGCAACTCAGCTGGGCTCGCCAGAGGCTTTTAAAGGCATTTTTTTTCCACAACCTCTTCGGCCAAAGAGGTTATAGAAAAAATGCTTTTAAAAGCCTCTGACGATCCCGGCTGAGCCGGGCAATCATCAGAGGCTTTTTTTTTAACTTTTAAAAGTATTTTTTCAGCCAAAGAGGTTGTAGAGAAAATGCTTTTTAAAATTAAAAAAAAAGCCTCTGATGATCTCGCAGCTCAGCTGGGCATGGGGAGGCAGGCAGGGATTTTTGCTACTGGTTCTCTGAACCACCTGCCTCCATCGCTACTGGATCGGACGATCTGGTCTGAACCAGGAGCATTTCACCCCTGGGGTGGACACCCTAATTTTGACCATGTATTGTATCATCACTCCCATGCTGAACCCCCTAATCTACAACCTCCAAAACAAGGAGGTCAAAGGGGCCCTACAGATGACAATTGCCACACTTCCACCTGTCAAGAGCAAGAAACCAGGAGCTGGAATAAAGTTCAAAAGTATTACAAGTTTATTTCATGCTACCTATTGTTCTGTCCCCGTCTCACACACACACACCAGCAGTCGACCAAGAGTTAAAATAAACCAGCAGACAAGAATTTCCTTTGATAAGAAAATTGGCAGAAATCCAGTGGCTGCTTGCCAAAAGCTTTTACTTACAAAGGGAGGTTTATCTCCTCCGACCAAAACATCAAAGTAAGTCCAGAAAAGCCAAAGAATAGTCAAGTCCAGTCCAAAAATCAATCCAAACAGAGCATATAACAAAGTTCCAAAAATGCAGAATGACTTGCTAGCTTTCAGTTTTGTCCATCACAAAGCCTGAATGGCCACCACACCCCCTTTTATCCCCTGTGGGGTGCAGTCCAGTGACTCAGCTTAATCTCTGGCACGCCTCCTTCTCTGCTGCACGCGCTTGTCTTTCTGATGCTGTCGGGGATCCAGCCAGGACTTATCTCCGTCGCTGTCTAACTGTGGCTGCTTGGAAGTGCCTGGCTCCTGGCCTATCTCTTTTCCTTTGGAAGACACCTGAGGCATTGCCAGAGAGGAGGGTCCTGGAGAGGGAGGCCTTGCCAACTCCTCTCCTTCACTTTTGGAGTCTTCTCCCTCCGATAAGACAGGCTCGGGGTCGGAGTCACAACACCTATGCATAAGAAATGGTATCCTTGCCTCAACTCCTGCCCACCTAGCAGTTCGAAAGCATGCAGATGCAAGTAGATAAATAGGTACCACTTTGGTGGGAAAGTAACAGCATTCCATGCACTTCTAGTGTATAGCTATGCTGGCCACATGACCATGAAAATGTCTTCAGACAATACTGGCTCCCTCAGCTAAAAAACAGAGATGAGCACTGCCCTCTAGAGTCGGAAACAACTGGGCATGAGAAACCTTTACCTTTATCTACAAAAATCTGATCTGTTAATGGTCAAGGCACCAGATAAGAGTCAATGGAATTCACGGAGGGCTGGGCTTTGGTC
The DNA here is from genome assembly GCA_022577455.1 of Arizona elegans. Taxonomy (NCBI): domain Eukaryota; kingdom Metazoa; phylum Chordata; class Lepidosauria; order Squamata; family Colubridae; genus Arizona; species Arizona elegans. The sequence goes on along the minus strand of JAKOOJ010000007.1, from coordinate 89,944,540 downwards.
TCTTATGCGAGTGTAGCAACTCCAAATTGATGGTGCATTTGACCCCACCCTTGGCCTCTGCATGGCCATCTCCTACATCATCCCTTCTCCAGACTCTTGTTGAAGCCACACCTGAAAGGAATTCTGGCTAGTGGAGTGAAGGAGAATAGCCTTTTCTGCTGAGGCCCCTGTCTTGTGGAACATTCTGCCACCGGAGGTGAGTACTGCTCCCATCCTTTTGGTCCTCCAGAAGGTTATCAAAACCTGGTTCTGCTGGTGGGCTTGGAGCCCAAAGGAGGGGCACTCACCAATGGAGGTGGTTGATGGGATATGATGAAGATCTCACCCGCATATTATCCATCTCATTGGTTCTCATTTTTTATATAGCTTTTTTAAAAAGTAATTGTTTTATATTTGTCTTGTTAGTGTTTAGAAGAGTCAAGGAGACGGGCAGCTTATAAATTTAACAAATAAATACATAAACCCCGCTGGACACTTTTCCATGTTGTTCCATGGTTCCATGAGCCTGGCTAGGTGGCTCAGTAGCTAAGATGCTGAGCTTGTTGATCAGAAAGGTCGGCAGTTCGGGGGTTCGAATCCCTAGTATACTGTAGGTCTCCTGCATGAGCAGGAGATTGGACTAGATGACCTCCAAGGTCCCTTCCAACTCTGCTACTGTTACTGTTAATATTGTCCTGATCTCTATTTCACACCCTTTGCCATTTGTCCCAAAGTTTTCAGCAAGGATCTCTCAAGTGAGAAGCTTGTCAATGCTTTGTTCTTCTGCTTTGTGATGTAAGTCATCTCCAGGGACATGTCAGGTGCCATAAAAATTGTGTGTGTGTCTCTCTCTCTCTCTTTGCAATCATTGGCTCTCTGTGCAACACAGGATGAATGCAGAGGACCTGGAGATATGGGACCTCCAATGTCTAAAGGAGTCTGAGAACAAGAAACAAAGACCCTCCTCAAGTCAGAAAGGTCTACTGGGGAGTTTTCAAGCAGTAGGAAAAGGAGAGGAGGAAGAAGAAGAAACATAACTTCTACCTTCATCCAGGAGATTCTGATCAGGTGAGGAGCACGAGGGGCAAAGAAATCTTAGATCAACTTGGAGAAAAGCGGGGGGAGGTGATTAATGCAGGCCCCAACCATTTCAGATGGACCTCAATGCCAGCTCTTGTCTGGAGGATGCATAAATTGCATGTTGTTGGTGAGAAGAAGCTCACCTCTTTTTCATGCCTGGTGGAGCAAAGCTTTCTCTCCCCCTCCCCTCAAAAAGAGAAAAGGAGTTTTTGTTGAGCAAGCTACACTCATTGAGAAGAAGTTGGGAAAGGTTTTGATCCTGATGGTACAATAGGCAAGCTTCGGAGGCGAGGAGAGACTTGGGAGGATGAGCTGATGAACATCTGGTGAGGATGTCCCAAAAAGACAACCGGACTTTCTTAGTTGTTGTTGTTTTCCTTTGAAAATGTTTCGCTTCTCATCCAAGAAGCTTCTTCGGTTCTTCTTCAGAACTGAAGGAGCTTCTTGGATGAGATGCAAATGTTTTCAAGGGAAAAAACTAACAAAGTCCAATTGCCTTTTGAAAAGCATCTTTGGCCTGGATGGTTGAGTATCTCTAAAGGTATCTGGACCTGGAGAGAAGCTCAAAAGAGACAGTCCGAAGATCAGAAGAAGGAGGTAATTCATTAATTAATCAAACAAGCAAATCACTTCTTCTCATCCCACGCAGACACAAAATTACTCTCTCAAAATGAGGATCGGCACTAATGGGAGTAGCTTTGATGGTTTGCATTGCAGCAGAAATCTCTCTGCAAACTTCACCGCCCAACGGCCCCGAGAAGCCACAAGCACAGCTTCCCAAACCTCCAGCAATAGCTAAGGAGAGATTGCCCCCTTCAAGGTCATCTCCAGCCACCATCTCCAAGGGCCACCAAGACATTTCTCCTCCTTGAAATGGCCTTATCCACCCCCCCTCCAATTTCCATCCCAGTCACATTGGATGGATGACTCTCCCCTCCCCCCGGAGTCTTCCTTGAGAGGGAGGGAGAATCCTTCCCCTTTTTCTGGGTTCCTAGCAGACTGAGTGGCTGCGTCTCCTCTGTATGCAATGATGGGCTTTGTGATTTTTGGACCTTGCGCTGCTGGGTGGACTATTGGTGAGATGGTGATTTCAGGCACTTTGCACACCAAGAAATGGAATTAACCTAGTAACCTGCCTTAAGTGTCTTGTACAAACAAAGGCTTGTGAGTGATCAGAGGCAGTTTATAGCTCCATAATTACAAAAGTTTATAATTCTTGACATATTTATTCTTTGCTCAAACTCTCCCAAATGCTAGGACCAGAAATCTCCTTTTGTGCCTGCAGGGAAATGTGCACAACTATTAGGATCCCTTCCTAATAATCTCCAACATAGTATCCGATCTATTTGTGAATACTTCATTAGTCTCACTCCTAGTAAATCCTGTGTGGCTTACTACCTCATGCCACCCCTTCTGTTTAGTTAAAAAAAATTGGATGAATTCTTTGTTTAAAGCCCAAAAACAGATGAAAGGTCTTAGAGGAATGCAGCCCATGGAAGGAATTCTGTTGTTCATTTCCAGCTGTATCCAACAATCCTCATTCTGCATCTTTACACAGGGGTGCAAATTGGAGAATGCTAGTCACACATAACATGTGTGCCAAATGGCTTTTTGGGAAAGTTAACCAGAGGAACACATCTGTAATAAACGTCTACCTGACTGAAAGGAACCCATAAACTTCCCCAGAATCATTTCTCCTAGCTGATGGTCATTTTATTCATGCAAAGTATCATTTAATTCTCCAGATGGCCTTGGGGAAGTCGAGTGATTCACTCATGCTTCTGAAGCTTCTCCTTCATTCTGTGATTTGATACCAGCGGCTGCTCCTAAATTCTGCTGTGTTCCAACGTTGTCCTCCACACCTTGATGGGCATCATGGACAGTGGAAATCAGACCCTACAGGTGAGTGAATTTTTGTTCCTGGGTTTCTCTGGCATGCCCAGAGGTCAACCTTTCTTCTTTCTGCTGTTTCTGGCTATCTACCTCATCACCTTGGTGGCCAACTCAGTGATATTCATCTTGATCCAGCTGGATTCACGGCTCCACAGTCCCATGTACTATTTCCTCAGCCATTTGTCCTGCTTAGACATTTGCTATTCCTCGGTCACGGTCCCAAAGATCCTCGTGAACCTCCTGCGCCAGCAGCCCACCATCTCCTACAATGACTGCATGGCCCAGATGTTCTTCCTCATGACATGTGCTGGATCTGAGTGTGCGATGCTAGCTGTGATGGCCTACGACCGCTATGCGGCCATCTGCGAACCTTTGCACTATTCTCAATTGATGAGTAAGGAGGTGCGAGTCCCTCTGGCTACAGCTTCATGGATCTGGGGCCTTCTCGACTCAGCCGTTCACACTGCCCTGGCCACCGATTTGGTCTTCTGTGGAGCCAACCAGATCCATCACATCTTCTGTGATGTGCCCCCACTCTTGAAAATTGCCTGCAGTGATACTTATGTCAATGAGATGGCTCTTCACACAGCAAGTGTGTTTGTGGGTCTGAGCCCTTTCCTCCTTGTTGTCATTTCCTACGTCTACATCCTATCTACAATTCTGAAGATCCGTTCCAGCACTGGAAGGAGAAAGACCTTCTCCACCTGTGGTGCCCACTTGATTACGGTCATCGTCTACTTTGGGATGGCTAACTTGAATTACAACCGTCCCAGTGTAGGATATTCCTTGGGGGTGGATACCCTGGTCTCCACCCTGTATTGTATCATCACCCCCATGCTGAACCCCCTCATCTACAGCCTCCGAAACAAGGAGGTCAAAGGGGCCCTACAAAAACTTCTGAGGATTCAGGAGAAAGAAGATGCTTCTCCTGGAAAGCAGTGAAGGAAAAATTGGGTCACCTTCATGCCCTCTCTGCATATTCATGTCTTTAAATAGCAACAGTTGGAGGGGAAGAGGACAGGAAGGTTGAGGGAATCTAGAGAGTGGCTACCCTAAGTTTCTACCTCTTGATCTCCAGGCTCTGCTGTGTCTTCTCTAGCTCCCCTCCAGTGCTCCATCACTGGAGGCTTTTAAGAAGAGGCTGGACAGCTGCTTGTCTAGAATGGTATAGGATTTCCTGCTTGAGCAAAGGGTTGGACTGGAAGACCTTCAGGGTCCCTTCCAACTCTGTCCCTTCGGTTATTCTGAGTGGTTGTCCTAACGATCTTCTTCTTCATCTCCGGGCTTTGCTGCCTCTTGTCTCGCTCCCCTCCTTGGGAACCTGCCACTTCACTATCATCCATCACACCAGGGCTCACTCAGAAGAAGGCACCAGCTGTCACACACGGGGAAAGACTGTGGTGAAAAGGCTGGAACTCACTTTGTCTACAATATAAAGGAAATTTAAATTTAAAGGAAATGATGCACCATTGGTGTATGAGCCCAAATAAATTCTCTAAGGTATATAAAGGCACTTCTAAACACTGCTGAGAAAGAAAAAAAGGAGGGGGTTATCATGCAGGGTGGCCTTGTGAAAAAGGAAGGGGAAGGAGAGAGGGAAGGGGAAGGGGATGGGAAGACAGGGAAGGGAAGGGAAGGGAAGAGAGGGGAGGGGAAAGGAAGGGAAGGGAAAAGGAAAAGGAAAGGAAGACAGGGAAGGGAAGACAGGAAAGGGAGGGGAAAGGAAGTGGAGGGGAGGAGAGGAGAGGGAGGGGAAGGGAAGGGAGGGGAAGGGAAGGGAGGGGAAGGGAAGAGGAAAGGGAAGGGAAGACAGGAAAAGGAAGGGAAGACAGGGAAGGGAAGGGAGGAGAAGGGAAGGGAGGGAAGGGTAGGGAAGTGGGAAGATGTTGATTCCAATCTTCTCTACAAGAATTATAAATACAATTATTTTATTTATTTATTTTATTTTATTTATATACCGCCCTACTCCCGAAGGACTCAGGGCGGTGAACAGCCACAAGATAAAAATACATCATACAAAAGTTAAAAACCATTTAAAAGTACTTTAAATAATTTTGGCCCAAAAAACGAATTTAAAAACACCCAATTTGTCTAAAACTTAAAAGCAAATTAAAAGGGAGAGTCAAGCCAGACCAGCCTGCTGGAATAAAAATGTTTTGAGGGTGCGCCGGAAAGTGCATAAACCTGTGATCCTCCGTATCTCCGGGGGGAGCTCGTTCCAAATGACAGGTGCCCCCACAGAGAAGGCTCTCCCCCTGGGGGCTGCCAGTCGACACTGTTTGGCCGACAGCCCCCTGAGGAGCCCCTCTCTGTGGGAGCGAACTGGTCGGTGAGAGGCTACTGGTGGCAGCAGGCGGTCTCGTAAGTACCCTGGTCCTAAGCCATGGAGCGCTCTAAAGGTGGTGACCAAAACTAAAGGGCATTGTGTTCCATTGTTAATATCATAAATCATAAGTTACTTTTTTCTATTTCACGCAAAATTCCATAAGGGTTTCCAGTTAGTAATAAATGTAGATCTTGTCTTTAGTTTGATGAAAGAAGTGAATTTAGCCACCTCAGCATATTCCATCATTTTCACTTTCATCATTTGTACACAATCCTGTTTCAAAGGTAGTCTTACAGTGTTCAAAACTGTAGACTATTTTGTCTAGTTTAAATCTTACTAATAATTCTGAATAAAAAAACATTGATAACTATTCTTCCACCACCAGTTCTTCTCTTGGTTTTATTGTACATTCCCCTTGACAAAATTGTAATATCTCGTGATAAGTTAGCCATTTGTGTTTGCCCATTATTTCTCCTCTACAAAATGCTTATCTAAATGAAATAAAATATTTACAATTCTTTGTGCTGCTGTCTTTATTTGAGCCCACAATCCTTCCATCAAATGGTCATCCAGACATTCCTTCAGTGTGACTTATGCTAACCCTAACCCAGTGGTCAGACGTCCCGGATGGGCAGCAGGATGATTGCGTTGAGCATCATTGGGGAGAGAAGAGCTGGTAATTGTTGACATTTCCATAATGGCAAACAAATGGTTCCTCAACCCTGAGCACATCTGGATTATGTAGAACATAGAATCAAAGGACAAGAAGGGACCTCACAGGTCTTCTAGTCCAATCTTTGCTCAAGGCAAGAGACCTTATATGATTCTGGATGAATGGGTGTCCAATCTTTTCTTGAAACCCACCAGCCATGGAGCACCCACAACTCCAGGAGGAAGGCTGATCTATCTATCTATCTATCTATCTATCTATCTATCTATCTATCTATCTATCTATCTATCATCTCCCTCTCCCTCTCATCTATTTATCTATCTATCTATCTATCTATCTATCTATCTATCTATCTATCTATCTATCTATCTATCTATCATCTATCTATCTCTCAATATATCTCTATCTCTATTTCTATCTATCATCTAGCTAGCAATCATTTATCTATCTATCTTTATCTCTATATCTCTATATCTATCTATCATCTATCTATCTATCTATCTATCTATCTATCTATCTATCTTTCTATCTCTATCTCTCTATCTTTTTTTTAAATTTGATTTATATGCCGCCCTTCTCCGGAGACTCAGGTCGGCTTACAATGCGCTAAGCAATAGCCTTCATTCTTTTGTATATTTATACAAAGTCAGCTTATTGCCCCCACAATCTGGGTCCTCATTTCACCTACCTTAGAAAGGATGGAAGGCTGAGTCAACCTTGAGCCTTGGAGAGATTTGAACCAGCAGTAAATTGCAGGCAGCTGTGTTAATAACAGGGTGCGTAGACCACTGTACTATCAAGGCTCTTTTCTGTCTGTCTGTCTATCTATCTATCTATCTATCTATCTATCTATCTATCTATCTATCTATCTATCTATCTCTATCTCTCTCTCTCCCTCCCTCCTCCCTCCCTCCCTCTCCCTCCCTTTCTCTCATCTATCTATCTATCTATCTATCTATCTATCATCTATCATCTATCTAATCATTCTGATCTAATATAATTATAGGGCTGGAATGGACCTTAGAGGTCTTCTAGTCCACCCCCTGCTCAAGGCAGGAGATCCTATAACATCTCAGTCAAATGGTAACCGTAGCCAATGGTGACGGGAGCAGGAGAAGAGGGCCCCTCTGAGTAATGTTTTTAGTAACAAGGAACCCCTTTGATTAATGTTTCTGGTTCTTTGAAGTAACAAGCAAGAATGTGAAATTCTGATAAGGACCAGCCAGAGACAAGAATTGCCCAAAGAGTTGAACTCTAATAACCCAAAAACTCATTATAATGTGTAAAAAACAACAACAACCACAGAATGTAGGTGACTCAAGAAACTCCCTGGCCACAGACCGCAGAAGTTCCAGCACTCCAGTGGCACAAATGATAGAGCAGAGATGCCTATCTTCAGAACTCCATGGAAAACAAATGTTTGGCTTTTAAGTCTCCATCTTTGGCCCTCCATATGAGGGAATAAATCATCTCATTCCCAGCATCAGAGGCTGAGGAGGATTGAGAACTGAAGGTGAAGACATCTTGAGGCACCAGGCGTAGAAAGTTACGTAACTCCACTTCATAAATTCATAAATCCAGAGGAAATTCACTCCATCCTTTTAGTTAGAACAATTAATCAGTGGAACGACTTGCCTCTAGAAGCTGTGGATTGCTCCAATACTGGAGGTTTTGGTCGTCATGATATGGAAAAGATGTGGAGACTCTGGAAAGAGTGCAGAGAAGAGCAAGGAAGAGGATTAGGGGACTGGAGGCTAAAACATATGAAGAACAGTTGCTGGAACTATGTAGGTCTGTTTAATGAAAAGAAGGACTAGGGGGGACATGATAGCAGTCTTCCAATATCTGAGAGGCTGCCACAAAGAAGAGGGAGTCAAGCTATTCTCCAAAGCCCCTGCGTGTGGGAGGGGATTAATGCATGCACCAAACATTTAGGCAAGAAAAACAAAATGCACAGGTACAGTATATATGGTACCTTGCTCAATAGCAGTAACTGTGAGGGGGATCTTGGAGTCCTTGTGGATAAACACTTAAATATGAGCCAGCCGTGTGCAGCAGCAGCCAAGAAAGTCAACACAGTTTTAGGCTGCATCAACAGAGAGATAGAATCAAGAGCACGTGAAGTGTTAATACCACTTTATAAGGCCTTGGGAAGGCCACACTTGGAATCCTGCATCCAGTTTTGGTCGCCACGATGTAAAAAAGATGTGGAGACTCTGGAAAGAGTGCAGAGAAGAGCAACAAAGATGATTAGGGGGCTGGAGACTAAAATATATGAAGAACGGTTGCTGGAACTGGATATGTCTAGTCTTATGAAAAGAAGGACTCAGGGAGACATGATAGCAGGGTTGCAATATCTCAGAGGTTGCCCCAAAGAAGAGGGAGTCAAGCTATTCTCCAAAACACCTGAGGGCAGGACAAGAAGCAATGGGTGGAAACTAATCAAGGAGAGAAGCAACCTAGAACTAAGGAGAAACTTCCTGAAAGTGAGAACAATTAATCAGCGGAACTGCTTGCCTCCAGAGGTTGTGAATGTCCAACACTGGAAGTTTTTAAGAAGATGTTGGACAACCATTTGTCTGAAGTGGTGTAGGGTTTCCTGCCTAAGCAGGGGATTAGACTAGAAGACCTCCAAGGTCCCTTCCAACTCTGTTATTCTATTCTATTTCAGGTGCATGTCAACACCAGCCACTGTCACTTCCAAACCAGTAAAGAAGGTAAGTAGATTTCACCCCTGCTTTGGGCGTTTTTCAAGTCTGTTTCTGAAAATAGCTTCATGGGGCGTGCAAATCTTTCTTGGAGAAAATATTTTCTTACTAAGCATAGACTGGGTGAAGGTCAACCAATCATTGATTGAAGTTCAGGATGGCTTGATCAGAGTGGCTTCCACTCCTTCAGTGACCAGACCAGAGACAGATTAGCTGTTTAAAATACTTTAAAAATAATGAGTGCTATAACTGGTTTGAGCTGTTTGCAGCCTCAGAATCCAGTAAGTCTCCTGGCTTGGGCTTCAGCCCTGTTGCCACTCATACTGTGATGGGATTCTTTGCATTCACCTAATAACAGCTATTAATACTTTTTTAGTATCACTCCTTGTAAATTGTGTGTGGCTTACTAACTTGTGCCAAGGTAGTGAATTTATGAATTTTTGGATGAATCCCTGGTGTGAACCCTGAAAACAGATAAAGGATCCTGGACGAACAGAGCCCATGGAAGGAATTCAGCTTCTCATTCCCAGAGTCCTCCTTCATGTATGATCCCCATTCTGCCTGTTTGAACAGAATTCCTGATATTGTTTTATTCATGCAATACATTGTTTAATTATTCCAGATGGCCTTGAGGAAGTCCTGTGAATCACTCGTGCTTGTGAAGCTTCTTCTTCATGCTGTGGTCTAAAACCAGAGGCTACCCATGAATTCTAACTCTTGATGGACTTCATAGAAGGTATCAGTCAGACCCTGCAGGTGACTGAATTCTTGTTCCTGGGTTTCTCTGGCATGCCCAGAGGCTGCCAGTCAATTCCCAGCATGCTGATGATGGGAGCAGGAGAAGACGTGTCCCTTTGTGTAACGTTTTGAGTAACAAAAGGAAACCTTTCATTAATGTTTCTAGTTCTTTAAAGTACCAACAAGAATATGAAAAACAAGAATTTCCCAAAGAGTTGAACTTTAATAACCTGAAAATTCATTATAATGTAGAAACCACAGAATGTAGATGACTCCTAGTCAGGGAGGAGAGATGCAGCTCTCCTCAACCTGCCAGGCAGTCCCCCAGTTTTGAGCCCTCCGACGAGGAGAGATCGAAGTGGGCCGCAGAGACCGTGGTCCAGCTTACGAAGGCACCGGAAGTGCAACCGGAAGTCCCAAAGAGTTGAACTTTAATAACCTGAAAACTCATTATAATGTGAAAAAACCACAGAATGTAGTGTCTCAAGAAACCTTCTGGCCATGTCCCCACACTGCAGAAGCTCCAGCTGTACAGAGGCACAAATTATAGAGCAAAGATGCCCAATTGTAGAGCTCCACTGCTCCATGCAGACCAAAAGCTTTGGTTACTAAGTCTCTTCAGCAAAGTAATCAGATTTAACAGATTAACAGAGCTGGAAGGTACCTTGTAGGTAATCTAGTCCAACCCCTACCCAAGCATAAGACCCTACATCATCTGTGGCAAATGGCAATCCAGTCTCTTCTTGAAAGCTTACAGTGATGAAGTTCCCACAACTTCTGAAGGCAAGCTGTTGCATTGGGTTGATTAATCCTCGGCCTGCTATATCTCAGAACCTGCCACAAGATTTCAACTCATCTCTTTCCCAGCGGCAGAGACGGAGGAAGTATGAGAACTGAAAGCAATTACATCTTGAAGGCACCATGCATGGAAGGTTATGTCCTGGACATATTCCCATAAGTCCAGAGGATATTCATTCCATCCTTTTCTCTGTGGTTGTTGGTCTAAGTTCTCTGCTTCCAGACTTTATCCCAAAGTTCCAAAGCTTTCGAAAGCAACTCCCAAGTGGGAAGCACATAGATGCTTCGGTTCTTCTCCTTTGTGTTGCAACTCATCATCTCCAGGGACATGTCAGGTGCTTCTTTCACCAGCATCTGTGGCACAGGATAAACACAGGGTAGATGTGGGATCTCCAATGCCTGAAAGAGGCTGAAAGCAAGTAACTGAGACCCTCCTCAAAACAGAAAGGTCTACGGAGGAGTTGGGAAGGAAGAAGAAGCTATACCTTCTAGCTTCACCCAGGTGAGGAACTCAAGGGGCAAAGGGGCTGCAGATCCATTTAGAGAGAGTGTGGTGGGGAGGGGATTAATGTGTTAACCATTTCAGATGCACCCGACACCAGCCATTGACTGGAAGGTGCATAAATTGCACGTTTTTTGTGAGAAAAAGCTCACCTCTTTTTTTTTTCATGCCTAGTGGAGCTAAGCTTTCTCTCCCACTCCTTTCCTCCTCCCCACAAAAGGAGAAAAGGTCCTTTCTGATGTTCCATTGAACAAGCTACACAAGTTGGGAAAAATTGGAAAGGCTTTCATCCTAGAGGCTAAAACATATCAAGAAGGGTTGCAGGAACTGGGCCTGGCTCTTCTAATGAAGAGAAGGACCTGGGGAGACATGATAGCATCTTCCAATATTTGAGGGGCTGCTACAGAGAGGAGGAAGGGGGTTAAGCTATTTTCCAAAACACCCAAAGTCCAGACAAGGAACAAGGGATGGAAACTGACCAAGGAGAGATTCAGCCTGGAAATAAGGAGAAATTTTCTGACCGTGAGAGCAATCAACCCATGGAACAGAAGTTGCCTTCAGAAGTTGTGGGAGCTTCATCACTGGAGGCTTTCAAGAATAGACTGGACTGCCATCTGTCAGAAACGGCATAAGGTCTCCTGCTTGGGCGGGGTGAGGGGTTGTACTAGATGACCTACAAGGTTCCTTCCAACTCTGTTTTTCTGTTAGCCTGTGTAGTAGGGAAGACACAAAGGGGAGGAGAAAGTCCAGAGTGCTGATGAAGGTCTAGAGAAGGAGAAGAGGACAGAAGCAAGGCAAGGAGACAGTCTCTTCCTGTGCAGCCCCTCCCCCCTTTTCATCCCAATCACATTGGGAGGAAAACACCCCTGAAGTCTTCCTTAGAAGACAGCAAAAATCCTTTCCATCTTTCTGTCTCCTGACACGGCTCTAAGCAGACTGAGTAGCTGCACCTCCTCTTCGTTGGTAACACTGGTCTCGTTTTCATCTTGGTTTTAGCACCTTGCGCTGCTGCCTTGACCCAGGCCAGTGGTGTGATTGTGGCTCCAGGGAACCAGAAATTGAGCTAAATTGACAACCTAAGTGGGCTACACAAACAAAGACTTGTGCGTTACCAATGGCGGATGATAGCTCCACACCATGCAAAGGTATAATTCTTGTCACATTTTATTCTTTGCTCAAATTCTCCTAAATGCTGGAATCAGAAATTTCCTTTTGTGACTACAGGAAAATTTGCACCATAATTAGAAGCCTATCCTAATGATCCCCAAGGTTGTCTCTGCCCCAACGATCAATATTTTATTATTACCACTCCTTATAAATTCTACGTGGCTAACTACCTTAAGCCGCCCTCCTCTATTGGATGAGTCCCTTCAGTGAATCCGCAAAACAGATGAAGGATCTTGGAAGGACCCAGTCCGTGGATTCATTCCCAGCTGCATCCATCATCAACGATTCCCATTCTGCATCTTTGCAAAGGGTTGCAAATGGGGAAGCAATTCATCACGCATAGCATATGTTAAATGGCTTTGGGGCAGAAATGACTGCAGAGGTTAAGTTCAGTTTGTATTTGCAAACTTACTTAATTAAACCCATAAACACCCCCAGAATCATCTCTCTCCTACCTTATGCATTGTTTAATTCTTCCAGATGGCCTTTTGGGAATTCTAGAGGTTCACTCATGCTTGGGAAACTTTGTCTTCATGCCATGATTTGAAAGGAGCAGCTACTCCTGAATTCTGGCGCATTCCAACCTTGTGAACCACAGCTTGAGAGACGTCATGGCAAGTGTCAATCAGACGTTGCAGGTGACCGAATTCTTGTTCCTGGGTTTCTCTGGTATGCCCAGAGGCCGCCCCTTCCTCTTTCTGTTGTTTCTGGCCATCTACTTCATCACCTTGGTGGCCAACTCAATGATATTCATTTTGATCCAACTGGATTCACGCGTCCACAGTCCCATGTACTATTTCCTCAGCCATCTGTCCTGCTTAGACATTTGCTATTCCTCAGTCACCCTCCCCACCCTCCTGGTGAACGTCCTGCGCCAGCAACCCACCATCTCCTACAACGACTGCATGGCCCAGATGTTCTTTTTGATGAGCTTTGCAGGAACAGAATCCGCCCTGCTGGCTGTGATGGCCTACGACCGCTATGCAGCCATCTGCGAACCTCTGCACTATACACAACTCATGAGTAGGATGGTGCGAGTCCCTCTGGCTACGGCTTCGTGGTTCTGGGGCATGGTGGACTCTGCCATTCACACTGCCCTGGCTACCAATTTGGTCTTTTGTGGAGCCAACCAGATCCATCACATTTTCTGTGATGTCCCCCCACTCTTGAAAATTGCTTGCAGTGACACATATGTCAATGAGATGGCTCTTCACACAGCAAGTGCCTTTGTGGGTCTGAGCCCTTTCCTCCTTGTCATCATCTCCTATGTCTACATCCTATCTACAATTCTGAAGATCCGTTCTAGCACTGGAAGGAGAAAGACCTTCTCCACCTGTGCTGCCCACTTGATTACGGTCATTGTCTACTTTGGGATGATCAACTTGAATTACAACCGTCCGAGTGCAGGATATTCCTTGGGAGTGGACACCCTGATCTCCATCTTATATTGTGTTGTCCCACCTATGCTAAACCCCCTCATTTACAGCTTTCGAAACAAGGAAGTCAAAGGGGCCCTACAAAAGCTTCTACAAATTCAGGAAAAAGATGATGTGTCTCCTGGAAAACAGTGAAGGAAAAACTTTGGTCTCTTTCCTAGTCTCTCGGCATATCCTATTTAGTAGACCAGCAACAGTTTTTCCAAACTGAGGGGTTGTGAAGATGTAAATTCAAATACGGTTGATTGGGTCAATGACATTTGGGACTCTACTGGCCATATCCTTCCTTCCTATGTCCTCATTTTGATTTGATCACTTAAAGGGAAAAGGGGGAAAAGATCTGGAGTACTTTCTCCCACCAACCTATGATACGCTGTTCAACGTATTTCCAGGAGGATCTTTTCCCTCTTCAATGTCCCTTTGACTTCTTCCTCTCTGTGATTCTCTCAGATTTTGTAAAATGATGAGCAAAAATTACTGAATGTCCATCATCTGTTTGAGAGCCAATCAAGGACAATAGAATCCCATTATTCCCAAATACTAGATTATGATATTATAACTACAAGGAGAAGGCTGTGTGGGGCGATGAGTGGAGATAGATGATAGGTAGAACAATTGGAATAAAAGATGTATATCTTAGACAAAAGCTATGCTTGTTTTTCTGAATTTTCATTGGTTTCATCCTAAATGCATCCAGTATTAATCACGTCAATGGAAGAGCAGGAATGCAGGACCTGGAGACCCAAAATTTTATTAGGAAGAAGAAGCTTCTGATAGCCCACTGCAAGATGAGGCAGCTCTTTTCCACTTCCCCTACCTCAGGCAGGGTCGTGGACTGTTCTGTCACCTGGCAAGCAAGACAAAGGAAATGAAGAAGTTGGGGATGGACACCTTTCATTGTTCCTTTGTGATAGTGGGGAATATCTGTAGTTTGTGTGGAGGATGAGGGTGGAGGTTCATTCTCTGAGTTTATGGGTTGATTTCCAAACATTTCGTTACCAGGTTCGGTAACATCTTCAGCATGAACCCAACCTAACCCATCACAAGATCCATCACAAAACCCTCACCTGATGTGACCCTCACCTCATGTGACCTCCCCATCACAAGATCTACTGACCACATGAAGCCCTTATCAGCAGGAGAACATCAACACTGACCTCCCCTAAACTCCGCTGAAGATGTTGCTTAGCCCAGTAATGAAACGTTCAGAAATCAATCCACAAGCTTGGAGAAGGAAACTCCACCCTCAGATATTCCTTCTCCATTGATGTGTTTGTCGTTCTCATTCATCTCCTCTCTACATATGACCAACAGTCCTCCGTTTTTCCCATCCACCATTCTTTCAGCATCCCTCATTCTCTCTTCTTCTTCTTCTTCTCTCCCACATAGAAATAAGCCATTCCTGCTGCATTTATATAAAATATATAATATAATCTTCTTGTCATTTTTTACTGTGAGCACACTGGCACACATTAAAAATGAAATTCTGTTGCCTGCTCTCGAAAGTATACAGTTACATAACACACATGTAGACATGCTATATACATACATATGTATGTATATAGCACAATGCGATCACACATTGCTCCTAGAAGCACGAAGCCGAAAACACCAGCCTGAAGATGACAAATGAGACTTCGCCGAAACGTCGCCAAGACACTTACAATTTACGCGGGAGAAAACCCGAATAACCAAAGACCTACATACATATGTATATGCCTACACCCATACATATAAATACGTATAAATATTCATCACTGTCCATCTTGAATATATAGAGGAAAGAGGTAGCTTGATGCTATATAGAACCCAGCTGTGACTGAATCTGGATATTTTGCTTCGGGTGTCATGAAGCCCCCTCCCAGAAGGTAATAAGGAAAACAGGTCATAGAGTAACAGGTCATGGAGAGGATGTGTAACATCCCAGACAATCCTGCAGACCCTACTCAAGCCTCACTAATACGTCATATCCTGAATAGAAGGGAGTGAACTCCCAATGATCTTTTCTGCTGTCCTCACCACTCTCTGCGGTGGATGTAGTAATGCTTCCAAACCAGCCAGTCATGCAATATGACAAGATGCTCTCGATTGTCCCTCTATAGAAAGTGGTAAGGACAGGAGAAGGAAGGTGTACTTTTTTCATGTCATGCAAAAAATGCAGGCACCAGTTTCTCGCTGTTGAGCGACCAAGCTCCAACCAAATAAAATTCGTTTATTGTTTTTCTCAAACAGAGTTGGGATCCAGTCACTACAAACAGAGAAAAACAAAAATAATTAAGACACGAGGGGCCCTTGGTGCTTGTTTTCTTGCAGACATTTCATGACCCAAACATCATCAGTACTAAAATCGGGGAGGGGGAGGGGGAAGGAGAGGAGGAGGAGAAGGACGATGATGACTATGGCATCCTTGGAGTTCGGTTATGTTCTTGCAGATGTTTCATGACCCAAATTATATAACATCTTCATGATGTTACCTGCAAGAAAACAAGCAAGCTCAGAGAACCACAAGGATGCCTCATTTCAACCCTGAGCTACAAAGATTCTCCTTTATTGATAACAAAGACATACCCAACGGGATGCCCTGTCCATATTTCCACTGTTCTGTTTTCTCCTTTCTTGCTTTAGTTTTATGGTAATGAATCCAGTGTGGAGATGCTACTTTCTGGTTTTGTTGCTATTAGGGAAAAGGTGCTGCCTGTTTTCCCTCTCAAAATTTATTTATTTATTTATTATTTGAACTTGTACTCCGCCCTATCTCCGAGGGGACTCAGGGCGGCTCACAACAATAAAAACAAGCCAAATCAATGTTAAAATACCCAATAAGATTATAGAAAAACCATTAAAGTCCCTTTTAAAACCCCCTGCAGTCCAAACCAGCCAGGCAGAATAACCATGTTTTAAGGTCACGGCGGAAAATGTTGCATGATCCTGCCTTCAGGAGGCGTTTGGGCTAGAAGAGCTTCCAATCTCAGTACAATATATGTGGTACCTGACTCAAGACCAGTAACTGAGAGGGATCTTGGAATCCTAGTAGACAATCACTTAAATAGGAGCCAGCCATGTGCAGCCGCTGCCAAAAAAGCTAACACAGTTCTAGGCTGCATCAAAAGAGGGATAGAATCAGGATCATGTGAAGTGTTAATACCAATTTATAATGCCCTGGTAAGGCCACACTTGGAATCCTGTATCCAGTTTTGGTCGCCACGATTGTAAAAAAAGATGTGGAGACTCTAGAAAGGGTGCGGAGAAGAGCAACAATGATGATGAGGGGACTGGAGGCTAAAACATATGAAGAACGGTTGCAGGAATTGGGTATGTCTAGTTTAATGAAAAGAAGGACTAAGGGGGACATGATGGGAGTGTTCCAGTATTTGAGGGGATCCTACAAAGAAAAGAGGGTCGACCTGTTCTCCAAAGCACCAGAAGGCAGGACAAGAAGCAACAGGTGGAAACTCATCAAGGAGAGAAGCAACTTAGAACTAAGGAGAAACTTCCTGACAGTTAGAACAATTCATCAGTGGAACAACTTGCCTCCAGAAGTTGTAAGTGCTCCAACATTGGACGTTTTTAAGAAGATATTGGATAACCATTTGTCTGAAATGGTCTAGGGTTTCGTGCCTAAGCAGGAACTAGGGGGTTGGACTAGAAGACCTCCAAGGTCCCTTCCAACTCTGTTATCCTATAATGTTCTATGTCTGGTAGAAAATAGAATAGAATAGAATGGAATGGAATGGAATGGAATAGAATAGAATAGAATAGAATAGAATAGAATAGAATAGAATAGAATAGAATAGAATAGAATAGAATAGAATAGAATAGAATAGAATAGAATAGAATAGAAGTTGGAAGGGACCTTAGAGGTCTTCTAGTCCAGCCACCTGCTATTTCAGATAAGTGGCTGTCCAGTCTCTTCTTAAAAACCTCCAGTGATGGAGGACCTTCTGGAGGCAATTTCTGTTCCACTGATTAATTGTCCTCACTGTCAGGAAATTCCTCTTTAGTTCTAGGTTGCTTCTCTCCTTGATGAGTTTCCATCACTTGCTTCTTCTCCTGCCTTCTGGTCCACTGGAGAACAGGCTGACTATTCTGAAGATTATCTACTCTGCAGTCAAGTCTTTGGAAGTGCTAGAGAATGCAGATGACTTCAAGAAATCATCTAACCACATCTACATGGTACAGAAGAACTGAAGTGGCAAAGAAATAACTGTGGAGATGTCTACCTCTATTGTTCCATTGCAGACCTTAAGCTCTCTCCCACAAGTCTTTCCCTATCTAGGACACTCCAAAATTGATGTTGAATACCAATAATGCCCAGCCATGGAAACTAAGACTTTATGGGAACTAAAGTCCAACACATGTAGAAGATCCTAACCTAGGAAAATTGAGAATCTACATAACCTAGGAAAGATAATTTCATCTCATGTCTTGGACATTCCAGTTTTAGGAAAAGCAGAAGATACTCAGTTCTCCCCTGAGAGTCCCTCCTTCTGGGTGTGGAAGTTGTCCTGAGTTTGAGCTCCCACCCTTTGCCCTTCACTCCACCCTTCATAGGGAGGAATCCCTAGTGTGCATCTACTTCACTTTCCTGCTTGTGGTGCATGTTGATCTTCAGGGACATTCAGATGCCATAGAAATCATCTCTCTTCTTTAGCCAACATTGGCTCCAAAGGTAACATAGACATGATTTGGGGCATCTGATCCCTCAAAGAAGCTGGAGAAAGAAGCAGAGACCTCCTCCAGTCAGAAGAGGATACCAGGGAGAGCTTGCAAATTCCTATCTTCCTTTCTCTCCCACTCCCCTTCTTGGTAGCACTGTTGGATCCCAAGGAGAGAGCTTCCTTGTGACTTCCCTTCCCAAAACTGCAGCAGCAGCAGAAGGAGGAACAGCAGCCAGACGTGCCAGCTTCATCCTGGAGGCTGTTACAAAGTGAGGAGGCCACAAGAAAAGGTAATATTGAAGGACATCAGACCTGGCAAAGCCCCCTTCTGCAGCAGGGCATGAGGGTGGGTGGGATGCTGAAGGAAGTATTTATCATGCACCCTTTTTAACTCAGGCTTTTTTGTCGTTCTGTAAGGTTCATGAATTGCATCTGATTCAGATTGTTCAATAAAGTCTCATTCTTTTCTGATGTCCGAGAGAGGGAAAAAATATCTAAAATAAAGTATTGGTGGTGAGGAGACAACCAAGGACCTGGATCGTCTCCCTGGAGATCTTGACCCTAACCATGAGAATGGTGAAAATTGACTTCTTGATGTCAAGTCAAACATTTTGGGATGGGACTCTTGGGTCATCTGCTGAGTACCAAACTCCCCACACCTTTTAAACTCCCCTTTACACAGACACACAAACACCAGTGGAAACCCCTTTCTACATGGGTTTGAGAAAAGTTGCGTGTGAAGGAAAGGAATTTGGAAAGAGCATAGAAGTGTTGGGGAAGCAATGGAGATTTTGGGAGTGAGGAGAGGAGGAGAAATTCCAGAGGAGTATTTGCTGGCCAGGAGAAGAAGCTCAGACCAGTCCTGGATTCCTCCTGAGAACCAACATGGGTGGTCATTGATCAAAGCAAGAAAAAAATGAGCCCCTCACTGGTCCATCAAAAGGAGGGTTGGGGTAACTTGGAGGAGTTTGAAGTATGGTTGCAGAGAGAGAGAGAGAGAATAAATTTCAGGAGGACCATCTCTTAATGGTTGCTACTTCACACAACCCACTTACCAAGAAAGGGGAGACCTGTTTCATTTAGGATGTCAGTTTACACATAGTATGTATCTCAAAATGCTTTTGGGTAGAGTTAACTGGAGGGATGTGCCCCCCCCCCGCCCCCATGAAGGCTAACCATGCAAAGCAAAGTTCAAACACTCCAGAGGGTCCTGGAGAAGCTTGTGAAGCTTCTTCTCAATGCTGTGATTTTAAATCTTCCCCCAAAAACTATTGTGAGGAAAACAAAGTCTTTGAGGAATGAATGTGTGGTAGCCAAATAGAAACACAGAAGGAATGTGTGTAACTTGGGGTAACCTTGAAGTCCTCATTTCTCAGAAAACGTCCCGTTCTCCGTAAGCTTTGTCAAACCTTCTATGGAAATGTAACTGATATAATTTATTTGTATTAAGACAATATTCTTTTCCTTGAGGATAGTAACAGCAGAAGAGTAGAGAATGAACTTGAGGGTTGATTATTGTCAATATCTAAACTCACATCACCTATTATTTATGCATCTGTATGACTGTATCACTTTCTCCTCCTTTCCCAAAATGTATCAAAAGGAATGCCTCCTTTTGTCTGTAGGAATCCCTCCTATCATAGTCAGGAGAGAATTTCTCCAGTCCACACAGTTAAGCAAATACTGCAGTGAGGCTGGATTATGGGTTTCAGGGTCCTGAGTTTGATTCCAGACGATCCCACCCAGTTGCTCATCCTTGGTCTCCCATGACAGCTCAACCAGCAATGAAACCACCCAGAGATGCTCAGGCCTCTTGACGCTCAACAGTTGGAGATGCTGCTTTCTTTTGAGTAACCAGAAAGAGCAATTTCACCTTTAACACCAACCCCAAGTAAGTGAATGGATCCCTGTGCAGTTGCTTTGGAAAAGGGAATTTTGCTGCAATTCCTGGGGGCTTGACCTTTGAACCAGGAAATAGTCCACTTAATAGTCAACCTAAATATGAATCAAAGAGTCAATTTTCAGGCAAATCTTCCTACTCCTATTGAAGTCAATGGATCAGGAAATCCATTTCTGCTGAACTATGTTTTTTCCCAAAGCAGAACCCACTCAGCTTGGCTCTTTTAAGAGGAATTAATGACTACACTCTTTTAATTTAATTAATGGGAAGGTGATAGCAAATGATGATGCTTTTATCTCCTGGTGTGTCACAATTATTGTAAAGAATGTGAATACTTCCATCGCTCCCTCCTAAATTCTGTTCCTTGCAGCTAACTTTGAGGGACCTCATGGAAGGTGGCAACCAGACCCTGCAGGTGACCCAATTCCTGTTCCTGGGTTTCTCTGGCATGCCCAGAGGTCAACCTTTCTTCTTTCTGCTGTTTCTGGCCATCTACCTCATCACCTTGGTGGCCAACTCGGTCATACTCATTTTGATCCAGTTGGATTCACGCCTCCACAGTCCCATGTACTATTTCCTCAGCCATCTGTCCTGCTTGGACATCTGCTATTCCTCGGTCACCCTCCCCACCATCCTGGTAAATCTCCTGCGCCAACAGCCCACCATCTCCTACAACGAGTGCATGGCCCAGATGTTCTTCCTCATGACCTTTGCGGGAACTGAATGTGCACTGCTGGCTGTGATGGCCTACGATCGCTATGCAGCCATCTGTGAACCTTTGCGCTATTCTCAACTCATGAGTAAATGGGTGCGAGTTCCTCTGGCTACAGCTTCGTGGATCTGGGGCATGGTGGACTCTGCCATACACACTGCACTGGCCACCGATTTGGCTTTCTGTGGAGACATCAAGATACATCATATCTTTTGCGATGTTCCCCCAATCTTGAAAATAGCTTGCAGTGACACCTTTGTTAATGAGGTAGCTCTTCACACAGCCAGCGCCATTGCGGGTCTGTGTCCTTTTGTCATCATCATCATTTCCTACGTCTACATCCTATCTACAATTTTGAAGATCCGTTCTAACAGTGGAAGGAGAAAGACCTTCTCCACCTGTGGTGCCCACTTGATTACCGTCATCCTGTACTTCGGGATGATCAACTTGAATTACAACCGTCCGAGCGTGGGCTACTCCTTGGAGGTGGACACCCTGGTCTCCACCCTGTATTGTATTGTCACCCCCATGTTGAACCCCCTAATCTACAGCCTCCGAAACAAGGAGGTGAAAGGGGCTCTACAAAAGCTTCTGAATGGTTAGGACAGTGTTTTTCCCAACCTTGGCAACTCGAAGATATGTGGACTTCAATTCCCAGAATTCCCCAGCCAACATGTCAACCTCTGAACCAGAAGCTCCTTAACCTTGACAACTTGAAGATGTGTTGACTTCAACTCGCAGAATTCCCCAGCCACAGAGAAAGCCCTATTTATTTCTTTTTAATGGGACTCTATTGATGTGTCTCGCATGGAGTGATGAGGTATGGAGGATCCCTGGTTTGTCTATGGAGATTCTCAGTCATCCAGGTCATGGCTGTCCCAAAGGTGTTTTTTCAAGAGGCAGCTGGACTACCTTTGTTTTTCCTTGAATATTTATTTATTTATTATTCATATTTCTATGCCGCCCACTCTCCGAGGACTCTGGGCGGCTTACACCAAAGACAGTATACTAAATAGCATATTGCCCCCAACAATCTGGGTCCTCATTTTACCCACCTTGGAAGGATGGAAGGCTGAGTCAACCTTGAGCCGGTGAGATTTGATCCGCTGATCTGCTGAACTAGCAGTCAGCTGAAGTAGCTGTAGTACTACACTCTAACCACTGCTCCACCTTTGCTCTTATGTTTACCTTCTCATCCAAGAAGCTTCTTCAGTTGGGACTGAATCAGTGGTGAAATCCATATTTTTTTACTACTGGTTCTATGGGCATGGCTTGCTGGGCATGGCAGGGGAAGGATACTGCAAAATCCCCATTTTCTCCCCACTCCTGGGTGAAGGAAATTGCAAAATCTCCATTCCCATCCCACTTTGGGACCAGCCAGAGGTGGTATTTGCCGGTTCTCTAAACTGCTCAAAATTTCCGCTACCAGTTCTCCAGAACCTGTCAGAACCTGCTGGATTTCACCCCTGGACTGAATCATGGAAGATTGAAAGATATATATTCCTTCCAGTCATCTGGTTTTTAGAGAGTCATTGAGGCCATTTGGAGGTTTATCTGTGTCCTCAGGGGTCAGATACAACAACAGCTATCTCCTGTTTACAACGCAGTTACAAAGAAGTTCCATACCCATTTGAACTTTGATTCAGGTGAACCTCAGGTCACAGTTAAACCTCCAAGTGGCCTCAATGACTCTCAGAGAGAGTACTAATGACCAGATGACTGCAAGGAACATAAATCCTTCCATTCACCATCATTCAGTCCAAACCAAAGAGGCTTCTCAGATGAAAAGCAAAATATCTTCAAAGAAAAAGAAAGTCCAGTTGCCTCATGAAAAACACCTTTCAGACAGTCAAGAATTTTGCTTAGAATATTCAAATGGATCAATGGGATCAAAGAAAACAATCAATGTATCAGGCTAAACCCAAGAATTATATGGAACAGAGTTCTATTATTTATTTGCTTACACAAAGCAGACAGAATCTTGCCAGAGTAAACCCTTACTATTACCTTAGCACTATTTTATTTTTTATTACATTACATTGTATACATTGTAATATAATATAAATATTATATTATATTATATTCATTTTATTTTAATTTATATTTTATATTTTATTTTATAATTCTATTTTTATGCTGGCCATCTCACCTGGTGAAGACTCTAAGCAGCTTGCCTTCATTAAAAAAACTGGTTAAAAACATCAAAACATCAAATGTATTTGAATCCAGAATTTTCTACTTTTTTTTACACATCCACCAAGCACAAGAATTTCCAATATGACTTTGATGAGCCCTTATACACTCTAGACAATTTCTCTGGTGACATAAACCAACAATGCATTCATTTATTTAAAAAAAACTTTTACATTATCACATTAACCATTTGTGTTTGCCCATTATTTCTCCTCTACAAAATGCTTATCTAAATGAAATAAAATATTTACAATTCTTTGTGCTGCTGTCTTTATTTGAGCCCACAATCCTTCCATCAAATGGTCATCCAGACATTCCTTCAGTGTGACTTACGGTAACCCTAACCCAGTGGTCAGACTTCCCGGATGGGCAGCAGGATGATTGCGTTGAGCATCATTGGGGAGAGAAGAGCTGGTAATTGTTGACATTTCCATAATGGCAAACAAATGGTTCCTCAACCCTGGGCACATCTGGATTATGTAGAACATAGAATCAAAGGACAGGAAGGGGCCTCACAGCTTTTCTAGTCCAACCCTTCCTCAAGGCAAGAGACCTTATATGATTCTGGATGAATGGGTGTCCAATCTTTTCTTGAAACCCACCAGTGATGGAGCACCCACAAATCCAGGAGGAAGGCTGATCTATCTATCTGTCTATCTATCTATCTATCTATCTATCTATCTATCTATCTATCTATCTATCTCCCTCTCCCTCTCCCTCTCTCTCATCTCTCATCTATCTCTCATCTATCTATCTCTCAATATATCTCTATCTCTATATCTATCTATCATCTATCTGTCTGTCTGTCTATCTATCTATCTATCTATCTCCCTCTCCCTCTCCCTCTCTCTCATCTCTCATCTATCTCTCATCTATCTATCTCTCAATATATCTCTATCTCTATATCTATCTATCATCTGTCTGTCTATCTATCTATCATCTAGCTAGCTAGCAATCATCTATCTATCTATCTATCAAATCTGTCTAATCTATCTTGTATAATCATAAGGCTGGAAGGGGCCTTAGAGGTTTTCTAGTCCAACCCCATGCTAAAGGCAGGAGATCATCTAGTCAAATGGTACCTGTAGCCAATCAATTCCCAGCACAATGGTGACGGGAGCAGGAGAAGAGGGCCCCTCTGAGTAATGTTTCCCGTAACAAGGAACCCCTTTGATTAATGTTTCTGGTTCTTCGAAGTAACAAGCAAGAATGTGAAATTCTGATAAGGACCAGCCAGAGACAAGAATTGCCCAAAGAGTTGAACTTTAATAACCTGAAAACTCATTACAATGCAAAAACCAAACCTACTGAATGTAGAACTGGTCATTAACAAGGTCATGCTTAGAATATTATGGGATCCTATGAACTGCTACATATATAAAGCTACTGAGCCTGCTCACTATATCACCATTGAGTCAAATGACATTGTGAATATGTTTGAACTATATATAAAATTATTCTCTATCTTTCTAAGTTGCTCTTCGCCTCTTATCCGTCAGGCGCCTCTTCTTGCTTAGACATAAATAGAACAATATTAATCCTATTTGGGCTAATGAATCTTGCCAAAAAAGTCTTTTTTCCATTGTTTAAATGGAATACCAGTTCTCAATATCAGTAACGTCTGAAATACAAACAGCATCTTTGGTAAAACATTCATCTTAATTACAGAAAATTCTACCCAGTAAAGATAATTGCAATTTGTCTCATCATAGTAAGTCTTTTTTTTAATATTATTCAAAACAGGCACAAACTTATTTTAAAACAAGAATTTATATTGGTCAACATTAGCCCCAAGATATTTCATCTTTTTCTCCACCTCCAACCTTCTTGTCAAAGTTTCACAATCCTGAATAGTCGTATTCTTAGCCACTTAGTTTTTGTTTTCTGTTTATTTAGTTTGAAAACTGCTAAAACTCCAAAGTCATTGAGTTTCTTCCTCAGATATTCCATTGTACTTTCTGGGTCTTGCAGAAATACAACTAAATCACTAGCAAAAGTGTCGCCTTGGTTTCTTAGGAAAGAAAGATTCCCTACTTCATTTGTGTGAAAGACATGCTTTTACTAAAGGCCAAGTGGTTACAGTACAGCAAAGCCAGAATTAAAAGTTTGTGCATGAAGATTCCCCAGTTAACTTTCCCTTTCCTGTTCCTCCCCCCCTCCATTATCTCTTTATTATCCAGTTACATTCAAAGAATTTGTTTTGCGAATGGTCCCTGCATTAGTGGACTAGATGGTGAGCTGTTGTGCTTTCCCTCCCAGGCCTCTGGCCTTGGGACGTTGAACCGATGTCTCAGGATGGTATGATGAATAGTTTCTGTCCCCCCCCCCCCCTGTAATTTGAGTAACCCCCCCCCCATTGGTTTAAGGCAAACTGGGATCTAGCAAAGCGATGCTGAAGCTGGAAATGGCAGTTCTGATAAAGCGTTCTCAGTTTACAAATTTTTTTTTTATTTTTACACCCATTTTTTGGTCATATTGGATAATTAGAATTCCCAGCTCTAATACAAACAACTGTGCAGTCAAAGGACATCCTTGCCTCGTGGAAAATACCTTGAAAAGTATTTTGGAAATAGGTGGGAGAAAGTTCTTCAGATCTTTTTTTTTTTTCATTCCTACCTTTTTTTTTCAAAAAGTTTTTTATTTTTATTTCTCATAAGCATATTTGAGTGTACAATCTTTTATTCATCATTTTCCATTCATCTTATTTATTTATTTATTTATTTATTTATTTATTTATTTATTTATTTATTGTTCAAATTTCTATACCGCCCTTCTCCTTTCGGACTCAGGGCGGTGAACAGCCAAGATAAAAACATCTATACAAACATCAGTTAAAAAATAAAGTTAAAATAATTTATAAATTTGGCCCATAATTTAAAACTTGTCAATTAAAATCAATATTAAAATATTAAAACTAACCCTAAAATCAAGACAGACCGGTTAACTGAAAAAAATAAGTTTTTAGGGCCCGACGAAAAATCCGAAGGTCGGAGATCACTCGTATCTCTGGGGGTAGATTGTTCCATAGGGTAGGTGCCTTATCTTTTAACTTTAATTTTTAGTTGTTCAGGACTGCTCTTTTACCATTTACCCTCCTTTATTTTACCACAAACTTTCCTCTTCTCCTCCCCTTCTCTTCCTTCCTCCATCTCTTCCTACTTTCTTCTTTCTTCCTCTCATTCTCTTTCCTACTTCCCCTTCCCTTCCCCCACTCCTCTCTTCTTCCTTCCTTTCTAACCCTCTCTCCTACTCCTTTTCTTCTTCTCCTTTTTCCTCTCTTCTATCTCTCCCTCTCCTTTCCTCTCTTCTCCCTTCCTCTCTCTCTACTCCTTTCCCTCTCTCTTGTTCTTTCCCTTTTCAGTTCATTCTAGAATGGTATTCGAGCAGCCCCAATTATCTATTTACATCCATCATTTCAGTTACTTATTTGTTTAGTAGTTACATCTATTTCATCATTTGTGTATGCTTTTATAATCATCTCACTTTTTCCCTTCCTCCCCCCTTTTCCCTTTACGTAGGCATCATCTGGGTTTCTATTCTTCTAATTATTTTTGCTCTTTTTCATCTTTTCCCTATTTTATCTCCATACTTTTACTCATAATTCTTTTCTAACCAATCATAAAAATTTTCCCATGTCTTGAAGTACATCAACTCTTTATCTTTTATTCTCAGTGTTAGTCTGTTCATTACTGCACATTCTAAAATTTTCTTTCTAATTTTCTTTCTACTTTTCTTTCTAACCCTTCCAACAGGATTTTATTTGCTTTCCAATTCTGTGCAAATACAATTCTGCCCACTGTTATTATATGAATAATCGAATATATATCTTCTTTATATATTTCTCCGATAATATTCCCAATAGAAATATATCTGGTCTTAACTCTATAGGTTGTTGCAGCATTCCCTCTAACCATGTCTGTATTTTAACCCAATAGTACTTTGCTTCTTTGCACGACCAGCACATATGATAATATGATCCTGGCAATTGGTGACATTTCCCACCTTAAATGGTTAAAGCAAAATGGGGACATAGGAAAGAAGGATACTGGCAGGAGAATCCCAGAGACATTGAGCAAATGAGCCATATTAAAGTTTGCAGTTACCCAACCCCTCATTTGGGAAAACAAAGTTGTTGGCCCATAGACAAGGATAAGCAGAGAAGGTAGGAAGGTGTTTTTCCTTCACTGCTTTCCAGGAGATGCATCCTCCTTCTCCTGACTGCCCAGAAGTTTTTGTAGGGCCCCTTTGACCTCCTTGTTTCGGAGGCTGTAGATTAAGGGGTTCAGCATGGGGGTGACAATACAATAGAGGATGGAGACCAGAGTATCTATGCCTAAGGAGTAGCCCGCACTGGGACGGTTGTAATTCAAGTTGATCATCCCATAGAAAAGAATGACGGTAACCAGGTGGGCACCACAGGTGGAGAAGGTCTTTCTCCTTCCACTGTTAGAGCGGATTTGCAGAATGGAAGATAAGATGTAGAAGTATGAAACGACAACAAGGAGGAAAGGACACAGCCCTACAAAGATACTTGCCGTGTGAAGAGCCATCTCGTTGGTATAGGTGTCACTGCAAGCAATTTTCAAGAGTGGGGGAACGTCGCAGAAGATGTGATGGATCTCGTTGTTTTCACAGAAGGCCAAATCGGTGGCCAGTGCAGTGTGAATGATAGAGTCAAGAAGACCCCAGACCCATGAAGCCGTAGCCAGAGGGACTCGCACCTCCATACTCATGAGTTGAGAATAGCGCAAAGGTTCACAGATGGCTGCATAGCGATCATAGGCCATCACAGCCAGCAGTGCACATTCAGTTCCCGCAAAGGTCATGAGGAAGAACATCTGGGCCATGCACTCGTTGTAGGAGATGGTGGGCTGTTGGCGCAAGAGGTTCACCAGGATGGTGGGGAGGGTGACCGAGGAATAGCAGATGTCCAAGCAGGACAGATGGCTGAGGAAATAGTACATGGGACTGTGGAGGCGTGAATCCAACTGGATCAAAATGAGTATGACCGAGTTGGCCACCAAGGTGATGAGGTAGATGGCCAGAAACAGCAGAAAGAAGAAAGGTTGACCTCTGGGCATGCCAGAGAAACCCAGGAACAGGAATTGGGTCACCTGCAGGGTCTGGTTGCCACCTTCCATGAGGTCCCTCAAAGTTAGCTGCAAGGAACAGAATTTAGGAGGGAGCGATGGAAGTATTCACATTCTTTACAATAATTGTGACACACCAGGAGATAAAAGCATCATCATTTGCTATCACCTTCCCATTAATTAAATTAAAAGAGTGTAGTCATTAATTCCTCTTAAAAGAGCCAAGCTGAGCGGGTTCTGCTTCGGGGAAAAAACATAGTTCAGCAGAAATGGATTTCCTGATCCATTGACTTCAATAGGAGTAGGAAGATTTGCCTGAAAATTGACTCTTTGATTCATATTTAGGTTGACTATTAAGTGGACTATTTCCTGGTTCAAAGGTCAAGCCCCCAGGAATTGCAGCAAAATTCCCTTTTCCAAGCAACTGCACAGGGATCCATTCACTTACTTGGGGTTGGAGTTAAAGGTGAAATTGCTCTTTCTGGTTACTCAGAAGAAAACAGCATCTCCGACTGTTGAGCGTCAAGAGGGCTGAGCATCTCTGGGTGGTTCCATTGCTGGTTGAGCTGTCATGGGAGACCAAGGACGAGCAACTGGGTGGGATCGTCTGGAATCAAACTCAGGACCCCGAAACCCATAATCCAGCCTCACTGCAGTATTTGCTTAACTGTGTGGACTGGAGAAATTCTCTCCAAACTATGACAGGAGGGATTCCTACAGACAAAAGGAGGCATTCCTTTTGATACATTTTGGGAAAGGGGGAGAAAGTGATACAGTCATACAGATGCATAAATAATAGGTGATGTGAGTTTAGATATTGACAATAATCAACCCTCAAGTTCATTCTCTACTCTTCTGCTGTTACTATCCTCAAGGAAAAGAATATTGTCTTAATACAAACAAATTATATCAGTTACATTTCCATAGAAGGTTTGACAAAGCTTACGGAGAACGGGACGTTTTCTGAGAAATGAGGACTTCAGGGTTGCCCCAAGTTACACACATTCCTTCTGTGTTTCTATTTGGCTACCACACATTCATTCCTCAAAGACTTTGTTTTCCTCACAATAGTTTTTGGGGGAAGATTTAAAATCACAGCATTGAGAAGAAGCTTCACAAGCTTCTCCAGGACCCTCTGGAGTGTTTGAACTTTGCTTTGCATGGTTAGCCTTCATGGGGGGGGGGGGCACATCCCTCCAGTTAACTCTACCCAAAAGCATTTTGAGATACATACTATGTGTAAACTGACATCCTAAATGAAACAGGTCTCCCCTTTCTTGGTAAGTGGGTTGTGTGAAGTAGCAACCATTAAGAGATGGTCCTCCTGAAATTTATTCTGTCTCTCTCTCTCTCTGCAACCATACTTCAAACTCCTCCAAGTTACCCCAACCCTCCTTTTGATGGACCAGTGAGGGGCTCATTTTTTTCTTGCTTTGATCAATGACCACCCATGTTGGTTCTCAGGAGGAATCCAGGACTGGTCTGAGCTTCTTCTCCTGGCCAGCAAATACTCCTCTGGAATTTCTCCTCCTCTCCTCACTCCCAAAATCTCCATTGCTTCCCCAACACTTCTATGCTCTTTCCAAATTCCTTTCCTTCACACGCAACTTTTCTCAAACCCATGTAGAAAGGGGTTTCCACTGGTGTTTGTGTGTCTGTGTAAAGGGGAGTTTAAAAGGTGTGGGGAGTTTGGTACTCAGCAGATGACCCAAGAGTCCCATCCCAAAATGTTTGACTTGACATCAAGAAGTCAATTTTCACCATTCTCATGGTTAGGGTCAAGATCTCCAGGGAGACGATCCAGGTCCTTGGTTGTCTCCTCACCACCAATACTTTATTTTAGATATTTTTTCCCTCTCTCGGACATCAGAAAAGAATGAGACTTTATTGAACAATCTGAATCAGATGCAATTCATGAACCTTACAGAACGACAAAAAAGCCTGAGTTAAAAAGGGTGCATGATAAATACTTCCTTCAGCATCCCACCCACCCTCATGCCCTGCTGCAGAAGGGGGCTTTGCCAGGTCTGATGTCCTTCAATATTACCTTTTCTTGTGGCCTCCTCACTTTGTAACAGCCTCCAGGATGAAGCTGGCACGTCTGGCTGCTGTTCCTCCTTCTGCTGCTGCTGCAGTTTTGGGAAGGGAAGTCACAAGGAAGCTCTCTCCTTGGGATCCAACAGTGCTACCAAGAAGGGGAGTGGGAGAGAAAGGAAGATAGGAATTTGCAAGCTCTCCCTGGTATCCTCTTCTGACTGGAGGAGGTCTCTCCTTCTTCCTCCGAGCTCTTTGTGGTATTAGATGCCCCAAATCTTGTCAGCGTCACCTGGCTGAAGAAGAGAGATGGTTTGTACAGCATCTGAATGTCCCTGGAGATCAACATGCACCACAAGCAGGAAAGTGAAGTAGTTGCACACTAGGGATTGCTCCCTGCAAAGGGTGGAGTGAAGAGCAAAGGGTGGGAGCTCAAACTCAGGACAACCTCCACACCCAGAAGGAGGGACTCTCAGGGGAAACTCCATGAGAACAGAATTACAAACAAATCCACGAAGCCAGGGAGGGGCTGCTCCTGCAGGGAAGGTCTACACATTCACGAGTGTCCACTCCAGCTTCTCCACTGCCCTTGACTTACTTGCCATGTGACACAGCAGGTCTCAATCCCTTCCTGAGGTGGGGAAAGTGGAGAAGACTTGTCTCCTCTTGAAGTGGATCAATCAGATGTTTCTCTGTGGGGTCTTGGGGCACCCTGGGCTAAGAACCTTACTGTCGTTTGTGGGTAAAATTGGGGTCCTGCAAAGAAGCCATCACGTAGAGCAGAACAGTTTGACATGTGTTAAACTGCAGCCATTCTTCATAACTGTTCAAGGCCTGGAGACTAAAACATATGAAGAATGGTTGCAGGCAGAGGTGGGATTCAGCCGGTTCGTACTGGTTCGAGCAAACCGGTTGTTAATTTTTTGCCCAGTTTGGAGAACTGCCTAATTCCACCTCTGGCTGGCCCCACCCGGCCAGCCCCTCCCAGGAGTTGGTTGTTAAATTATTTGAATCCCACCACTGGTTGCAGGATTTGGATTTGGCCAGTCTAGAGAAAAGAAGGATTGGGGGGGACATGATAGCATATTTCAGGGGCAGCCCCCAAAAAGATGGGGGTTCAACCTATTTTCCAAAGCACCCAAAGTCAAGACAAGAGATAATGGATGGAAACCAACCAAGGAGAGAAGCAACTTAGAATTAAGGAGAAACTTCCTGACGGTGAGGACAATTAACCAGTGGAACAGCTTGCCACCATAAGTTGTTGGTTCTCCATCACTGGAGCTTTTTAAGACGAGAATGGACAAACACTTTCTCTGAAGTGATGTAGCATCTCCTGCTTGAGCAGAGGGTTGGACTAGAAGACCTCCAAGGTCCCTTCCAACTCTGATATTCTGTTCTGTTCTGTTCTGTTCTGTTCTGTTCCGTTCCGTTCCGTTCCGTTCCGTTCCGTTCCGTTCCATTCCATTTTTATTCCTATTCCTATTATTTCTATTTCTGTTCTATTCTAGTTCTGGGGATCCTGTGTTTCAAGGGGTCAGACCCAGATCCAGCTCACAGCATCCTTCCATCTATTCTCTCCACCAGCATCGGCCTTTCAAGGACTCTGGGTGGATAAATCAAACTGTTCCACGGAGGTCTCTTCTCTGCAATTGGCTGTCACCCCAGGTTTATCAGAGCAGACAGTCATATTTTGACTGACAGCCGTGGCCAGGGGTGCCTTTTATCAGGTTCGCCTGATCCGCCAGTTGCATCCCTTTCTGGATCGGGACGCCTTGCACACGGTCACTCATGCCCTAGTTACCTCCCATATGGACTACTGTAATGCTCTCTACATGGGGCTCCCCTTGAAAAGCACCCGGAGGCTCCAACTGGTCCAGAACATAGCCGCGCGGGTGATTATGGGCGCAGCTCGTTATGCCCATGTAACACCTCTCCTACGCGAGCTGCACTGGCTCCCGGTGGTCTTCCGGGTGCGATTCAAGGTGTTAGTTATCACCTTTAAAGCGCTCCATGGCTTAGGATCTGGGTACCTACGAGACCGTCTTTTGCCACCAATAGCCTCCCACCGACCAGTTCGTTCTCACAGGGAGGGACTCCTCAGGGTACCGTCAGTCAAGTGATGCCAACTGCAGACTCCCAGGGGGAGGACCTTCTCTGTGGGGGCTTCAACCCTTTGGAATGAACTGCCCCCAGAGATACGGAATATCCCTGATCTCCGTGCTTTCCGCCGTGCCCTCAAGACCCTGATGTTCCAACAGGCTGGGCTAAACATACGAACATGTGAATGTTTTTAAAATGTTATCTAATTTTAGGTTCTATTTAATTGGGCCAAACTATGTTATAATAATAATTTTAATTAGCAATTCTATGTTGTTTGTGTATCTATATTTTTCTTGACTGTACACTGCCTTGAGTCCTACGGGAGAAAGGCGGTATAGAAATATAATAAATAAATAAATAAATAAATAAATAAATAAATAAATAAATAAATAAATATTTGGGGGGGCTGAATCTAAACCAAGAATAACAGGAACAGTAAAGCACAAGTAGTCCTCAATTTACAACCATAATTGGGAACAGAACATCCAGCATTAAGTGATATAAGAGCCGTGGTGGCTCAGTGGTTAGAATGCAGTATTGCAGGCTAACTCACTGCTCACTGCCAGCAGTTTGATCCTGACCTCCTAAAGGTTGACTCAGCCTTCCATCCTTCCGAGGTCGGTCAAATGAGGACCCAGATTGTTAGGGGCAAGAGGCTGACTTTGTAAACTGCTTAGAGAATGCAGTAAAGCACTTTGAAGCAGTATATAAGTCAAAATGTTATTGCTAAGTGGGAAGGGAGGGAGGGAGGGAGGGAGGGAGGGAGGGAGGGAGGAAGGAAGGAAGGAAGGAAGGAAGGAAGGAAGGAAGGAAGGAAGGAAGGAAGGAAGGACCCTGGTAGCACAGAGGTTAGAATGCAGTATTACAGGCTTACTCTGGTGAGTGCCAGGTGTTCGATCCTGACCAGCTCAAGGTCAATTCTGCCTTCCATCCTTCCATGGTGGATAAAATGAGGACCCAGATTGTTGTGGGCAAGATACTCACTCTGTAAATCACTTAGAGAAGGCAGTAAAGCACTGTGAAGCAGTATATAAGTCTAAGGGCTATTGCTATTGTTAGTGCTATATAACTAAGTCCAAAGGACATCCACTCAATCCTTCTATGTGTGGATGTTGGTCTAAGAAGTTCTCGGCTCCCAGCCCTTATTCCAAAGTTCTAAAGTTTCCAGCAAGGATCTCCCAAGTGAGAAGCGTGGAGATGTTTTGTTTTTCTTCTTGGTGGTGGAAGTCATCTCCAGGGACGTGTCAGGCGCTATGAAAAACACCATTTTTTTCCCGCAAGTATTGACTCTGTTTGTGACACAGGATGAATGCAAGGAAGTTATGGGACCTCCAGTGCCTGAAAGAGACTTGAGAGCAATAAACTAAGACCCTCCTCAAGACAGAACGGTCTACTGGGGAGTTTGCAAGTGGTGGGAAAAAGGAAGGAGGAAGAAGCTCATGTCTGCCAGTTTCATTCAGGAGGCTCTGAACAGGTGAGAAATACGAGGGACAAAGAGATCTCAGATCAACCTGGAGAAAAGGTGTGGTGGGGGGCAAGATTAATGCACACACAACCCATTTCAAATGCACCTCAACACCAGACATTGTCTGGAACAGGGGTCTCCAACCTTGGCAACTTTAAGACTTGTGGACTTCAACTCCCAGCTTTGCTGGCTGAGGAACTCTGGGAGTTGAAGTCCACAAGTCTTAAAGTTGCCAAGGTTGGGGATCCCTGGTCTGGAAGATGCATAAACTGCATGTTGATGGTGAGAAGAAGCTCACCTCTTTTTCTTGCAAAGCTTTCTCTCCCCCTCCCCTCAAAGACAGAAAAGCTACACACATTGAGAAGAGATCTGGAAAGACTTTTATCTTAGTGGTGGAGTAGGGAAGTCACAGAGGGGAAGAGAAAGTCCAGAACATGAATGATGAAGGTCTGGAGGAGAAGAGGCTCAAGTGAGGCAAGGAGACAGTCTCTTTCGATCCCCTCCCCACCTTTCATCCCAGGTATTTTGGATGGATGACCTCCCACCTCCACCCCAAAGTCTTCCTCGGGAGGGAGAGAATCCTTTCCTCTTTTCTTTCTCCCTGAGGAAGACCAAGTGGCTGCATTTTCTCTGTAAGCAATGATGGGCTAATTTTCATCTTGGCTTTTGGTTCCTTGTCCTGATGTCTATGGACCCAGCCCAATGGTGAGATTGTGGACACAACAGGGATTGTGGACACCCAGGAATGGAGCTAGTTTTGTAAAGTGACTTAGGTTGTTGTTCATACAAAGGCTTGAGGGGGATCAGAGGCAGCTTGTAGCTCCGTAATTACAAAAAGGTTATAATTCTTGACATATTTATTCTTTGCACAAACTCTCCCAAATGCTGGGACCAGAAATCTCCTCTTGTGGAAGTCTGTAGAAATTCTCAGTCCTCCAGTCATGGTTGTCCCAAAGGTGCCTTTTCTGGAGGCAACTGGACTTCCATATTTTTTTCTTTTGAAGACGTTTTGCTTCTCATCCAAGAAGCTTCTTCAGCTCTGACTGGATGGTGGGGAAGGAAAGGGTTTATATTCCTTACAGAGAGCTGGAAATGTGCATCCTTTTAGAGGGTCCTTGAAGAATTTGCATCCTTTAGAGGGTCGTTGAAGGACCCTCTAAAAGGAGGCAAATGACCAGCTGTCTACAAGGAATATACATCCTTCCATTCCCCTCCATCCAGTCAGAGCTGAAGAAGCTTCTTGGATGAGAAGTGAAACGTCTTCCAAAAAAACCCCCCAAGAAAGTCCAGTTGTCTCCTGAAAAAGCACCTTTTGGTCTCCTCTTGTGGCTACAGGGAAATTGGCACAGCTATTAGGATTCCCTCATAATGATCAGGTGCAAGAACTACTCTTGAACCTTTGTCTCCATCGCCTTCTTAACCCTTCATTTGGGGGAGGAAGATTGGGAAGGAATTCAGCTGTTCATTCCCAGCTGTGTCCATCATCCACCTTCCCCATTCTGCATCTTTGCACAGAGGTGTGAAAGGGAGAATGCCAGGTCACACATGGCATCTGTGCCAAATGAGTTTTGGGGAGAGTTGACTGGGGGGACACGGCTGTAACGGACTGCCACTCCACTGAATCAAACCTATAAACATTCCCAGAATCATCTCTCCTACCTGATGATTTTTTTTTTCATGCCAACCATTGTTTAATTATTCCAGTCCAGTGATTCACTCATCCTTGGGAAGCTTCTTCTTCATGCTGTGATTTGATACCAGAGGCTACTCCTAAATTCTGCAGCATACCAGCGTTGTCCACCACAGCTTGATGGACCTCATGGAAGGTGGCAACCAGACCCTGCAGGTGACCCAATTCCTGTTCCTGGGTTTCTCTGGCATGCCCAGATGTCAACCTTTCTTCTTTCTGCTGTTTCTGGCCATCTACCTCATCACCTTGGTGGCCAACTCAATGATAGTCATTTTGATCCAGTTGGATTCACGCCTCCACAGTCCCATGTACTATTTCCTCAGCCATTTGTCCTGCTTAGACATTTGCTATTCCTCGGTCACCCTCCCCACCATCCTGGTGAACCTCCTGCGCCAACAGCCCACCATCTCCTACAATGACTGCATGGCCCAGATCTTCTTCCTCATGACATGTGCTGGATCTGAATGCACGATGCTGGCTGTGATGGCCTATGACCGCTATGCGGCCATCTGCAAACCTTTGCACTATTCTCAACTGATGAATAAGGAGGTGCGAGTCCCTCTGGCTACAGCTTCATGGATCTTGGGCATGGTTGATTCTGCCATTCACACTGCCCTGGCCACCAATTTGGTCTTCTGTGGAGCCAGCCACATCCATCACATCTTCTGCGATGTCCCTCCACTCTTGAAAATTGCTTGCAGTGACACTTATGTCAATGAGATGGCACTTCACACAGCAACTCTCTTTATAGGAGTCTGTCCTTTCGTTCTTGTTGTCATTTCCTACATCTACATCTTATCTACAATTCTGAAGATCCGTTCTAGCACTGGAAGGAGAAAGACCTTCTCCACCTGTGCTGCCCACTTGATTACGGTCATTGTCTACTTTGGGATGGCCAACTTGAATTACAACCATCCCAGTGCAGGATATTCCTTGGGAGTGGACACCCTGATCTCCACCCTGTATTGTGTTGCCACCCCCATGTTGAACCCCCTCATCTACAGCCTCCGAAACAAGGAAGTCAAAGGGGCCCTACAAAAACTTCTGAATGGTTAGGACATTGTTTCCCAACTTTGGCAACCTGAAGATATGTGGACTTCAACTTCCAGAATTCCCCACCCATTTAAGATAGCTCTACTTATTTCTTTTTAATGGGACTTTATTGATGTCTCTGGCAGAGAACAATTTGGTGTTTGTCTTGTTGTGTTCAATATGGAGCACTGAGACCTCTTCCTTCAGAAAGAGTCTCAGGGAAGTTTCAGTTCAATCAGAACCCTACACAACTGTAGCATCAACATAGGTTTCATTTCCAAGGTGCAGCACCATGAAGTGCCCAGAGTCACTTTGTTGAGTTGGGCAACTATAGAATATGAATGAATGAATGAATGAATGAATGAATGAATGAATGAACACTGTGGGAAGACTCATCCACTTGGAACCTCCAACGTTATAAAATTTAGGCACCTCCAATGTGTGGAAGCCCCTCCCCCTCCTAGAAGAATGAAATATTTTGGGGGGTATTAAAAAGGAAGAATATTGTATTCCCCTAAAGGAGAAATGGAGAAACACGCTCTTCAAGACAGAAAGCAGACTCAGTCTTTCTTTCTTAATAGCCCCCAGCAGATACTTTGTGCGCCCATTAAGAAAGAGCGGGCCAGCTTATTCACAAAACAAAAGAACTTCACCTCCAGCGATGGGATTAAAAATTTACATTCTCCTCCATCCAAATTCTAAGAACAGGACATGACCATTCAGGACATAATAAGATTAACCCACTACCATTTAGCGCAGTGTTTCTCAATCTTGGTAGCTTGAAGATGGGTGGACTTCAACTCCCAGAATCCCCCATTCTGGGAGTTGAAGTCCACCCATCTTCAAGCTACCAAGATTGAGAAACACTGATTTAGCAGAAGACACAGAGCTCACTACATTGCACAATTTGCTAAGGGCATTTCACTCATTGCACAAAACACACACACACACACACACACACAGAGCAGCATTTCAGGACCTGTATAAAAATCTTGGCACTCATCTAGCTAATTGTTCAGCTGACCCACAACTGCACTCGGTCTCTGCGTGTGGGTCTGTTCATCAATAACCTTTCTCTCTGATCAGCCTCCATCTTCTTCCCAGCGTCTTTCTCCCAGCTTGGAGCTAAACCGGGTGGATTTCCCTTCCAACAAATGATAATTGAGCTAACCAGTTAGATCACCAGATGCCGTTGTATTTTGCAGCTATAAATTTGCAGATCGGAAGTTATCTCATACGTTGACATGTAACTGGGAAATTAAACACCTTTGGATTTAAATACATTTAATGTTGCTTATGGTTTAATATGACACGTCCTCTGTTTGCCACAGGCAGGAGTGCAAGCTATAATAAGAGGCCAGGTGGTCTGCTTCCCACCAGTTGCATTGATCAAGAATTGGAGGGGGGGGCTGAGCTCCAGTCCAAGTTGGGGAAAGAAAGACAGACACAAGAGGTTAAACAGAGCTTTCCATAGTTTCACATCCAACATTCAGAGATCGTCTTCTTTTAAGGACCCCATAATCCCTTGCGGGGCGGAGTCTGGGCAACTGAATGGAGCTGACTGTTTACTGGCCAGATGCCCTTCCTGTCACCAATGAGGAGTTTTCTTTTCAGCAGATCTATTCTCATAGTGCCCAGTGAGAGAAATATCTGCCTCTACCAAGGATCGAACTCACAGCCTCCTGAGTGTGAGGCGAGAGCTCCACCTCTAGGCCACCACAACACTCTACCCAAAATTCAGAGATGCCAGAGACTTATTTTGGGGCACCTGCTCAAAAGCAGAAGAGCAGCACCCATGGGGAGGCTGTGATAGAGGTACAAGGATCGTCACTTTTTTTCAGTGCCATTGCAACTTTGGTTGCTAAACGAAAGGTTATAAGTGAAGGACAACCTGTCTGAACAGAACTAATCTCCATCCTTCTACGCCCATGGAGCTTTCATGCCGGTTTTCTCTTGATCCATGAGTGTTTTAGCCAAGATGGAATTAGGAGTCCAGGAAAGATTGGGCAGGGGAGATTTTGGGGATCCACTGACGGAGATTAAACAAACCAGTTGCAGCCCGAATAGGTTCAGAGATCACCGCATGACCAGAAGAGCAGAAGGACAGATCCTGGCGATGTACAATTGCTCGAGGAAGGAGAAGCATCTGATTGTTCCATGCAAGAGGAGACAGGTCTTCTCCACTTCCCCTACCTCGGGGCAGGGTTGTGGTCTGTTGTGTCACACAGCAAGTAAGGGTACTGGAGAAGCGAGGGATGGGTGCCTGCCGTTGGGCAGAACTTCATGGAAGGAGTTTCACATAGTTAGCAGGGAATAGGCCAACTCTGCCACGGCAAGATCCACGCCACCAGCCCTCATCCACCCGCTCGATGGATGTGATGGTATCTCCAGGGTCAAAGGAAATCTCATCATCCCCCTCTGGGAAAAAAAACAGAGAGGGTCATAACTAGCAGGCAACACTTGTTCAGACCAAGAGTAAGTACTGACATTTAGAACAATCAATCAGTGGGATGGCTTCTTTCCAGAAGTTGTAAATGCTCCATCACTGGAGGTTTTCAAGAAGAAACTGGACAACCAATGGCAAAGTGTCTCCTGACTCAGCAATGGGTTGGACTAGAAGACCTCCAAGGTCCCTTCCAACTCTTTTATTCTGTTACTCCTCACCCGTCACAATCACCTCCATGTGCTTCCCAGCCCCCGTTATCCAGAAGCATTGACCCACCTCCTTGATAGTCATAGAGGGCCAGAGCAGACAAGCTTCCTTCATTCACATCATATATATGCTCTTCAACACCTGAAAAAGAAAATTGTAGAGGTTGGGCAGGGGTGAAATCCAGCAGGTTCTGACAGGTTCTGGAGAACCGGTAGCAGAAATTTTGAGCAGTTCGGAGAACCAGCAAATACCACCTCTGGCTGACCCCAGAGTGGGATGGGAATGGAGATTTTGCAATATCCTTCACCCAGGAGTGGGGAGGAAATGGGGATTTTGCAGTATCCTGCAAAATAGCAATATGCTATTCAGTATACTGTCTTTGGTGTAAGCCGCCCAGAGTCCTCGGAGAGTGGGTGGCATAGAAATATGAATAATAAAATAATAAATAAATTTTGCAGTATCCTTCCCCTGCCACGCCCACCAAGCCACGCCCACAGAACCGGTAGTAAAAAAAATTGGATTTCCCCACTGAGGTGGGGTATCTTATTATGACCATCGTCTGACTGATCCTGCCTCAACTGCTCCCATGCTCCATGGTGCAAGAATTTAAATCAAGGCACATCTATCACAGAGGGATATATTCCAAGAGGGATCTTGGAGTCTTGGTGGACAATATGAGCCAGAAGTGTCATACAGCTTCCAAAAAAAGATAACACAATTCTAGGCTGCATCAACAGAGGGATAGAATCAGGATCACGTGAAGTGTTAACGCCACTTTATAAGGCCTTGGAAAGGCCAGACCTGGAATCCTGCATCCAGTTTTGGTCACCACGATGTAAAAAAAGATGTGGAGACTCTAGAAAGAGTGCAGAGAAGAGCAACAAAGAGGATTAGGAGACTGGACTGGAGGCTAAAACATATGATGAACGGTTGCAGGAACTGGGTATGTCTAGTTTGATGAAAAGAAGGACTAGGGGAGACAGGATAGCAGCTTCCAATATCTCAAGGACTGCCACAAAGAAGAGGGAGCCAAGCTATTCTCCAAACCACCTGAGAGAGTAGGACAAGAAGCAACGGGTGGAAACTAATCACGGAGAGAAGCAACCTAGAACTAAGGAGAAATTTCCTGATAGTGAGAACAATTAACCAGTGGAACTCCTTGCCTCTAGAAGTTGTGGGTGCTCCAACACTGGAGGTTTTTAAGAAGCAACTGGACAACCACTTGTCTGGAATGGTAGAGGGTTTCCTGCCTGAGCAGGAGATCAGACTAGATGACCTCCAAGGTCCCTTCCAACACTATAACTCTCTTAATCTGCTACCAACAATGCTTCAAACTGTTGAATAATTTACCCCTTCCCTTCCTTGCAAAGCTTTTTTTGTGATGTTCAAAGGGAATTTGTCTTCCTGTTGTTTAATTATTCTGTGTCCTGCATTCTGAGGGAACTGGGAAAGGGGGACCTGGCTGGGGAACTGGGATCATTCTTCCAAACGCAGTCTCGTTCTCAAATCCAACGTATTTATTTATTAAGGTTTATATGACTGCCCAACTCACGGTGATTGTAGATGGCTTACAGAAATAAAATCTCCAATATAAACCCTCATCCACAGGTGACAACAATCAAACCAACCACTTGATGGGCTCCATATCATTCTTTGGGGTTCTCTGGACCGCTTGGAAAACCAGGGTTTTCAGGGCCTTTGGAAAGACTGGTGGGACCAGTCTTATCTCCGCAGGGATGATGTTCCACAGGAAGGGAGCCACCACAGAGAAGGCCCTGCTTTTTGATCCCACCAGATGAGCCTCCTTAAGAGAGGGAACTCGTAACACACCCATGTTCTGAAATGATCTTCTCCAGCCCAGCTTTTATTAAGCAACAACCAGCATGTACTACACATTTACGTCAAGACTTGAGTCCCCAGCATGAAGGTAAAGTTCAACCTACTCAACCAACTCGCTCTGCTTCTCTCACCTGAAGAAGTCATTCCTCCAGGCTGGCCGCTGCAGAGTTCCTCATAATCCTGGTCCCCCTCAGCACCATCATCTTTGGAGACGTCCTTGTGGTCTGGCATTTCCTCATAATCCCCCCCTTCGTCGTCAGCTAAGGGAGGAGGTTCCTCGTAGTCCACGTTTCCAACCACCTCCTCATAGTCACCTCCGTCCTCGATGCTTTCCGTATAGATGGGCTGCTCCTGTTCCTGGTGGCCAGGAGGTGGGAGAGGAAGCTCTCTGGGGTCACCATGAAAGTCCAGGCTCCGTGGGGGAAGAACAGGGGGCTCCTCCTCTTCCTGGGAGAAGAAGAACCACGTCCCTCAACAAACTCGCTTCCTATCA
This sequence comes from Arizona elegans, assembly GCA_022577455.1. NCBI lineage: Eukaryota > Metazoa > Chordata > Lepidosauria > Squamata > Colubridae > Arizona > Arizona elegans. The sequence continues at coordinate 89,903,384 of JAKOOJ010000007.1, read as the reverse complement.
AGGGTTATTTTTTTCTGGAGGAACCAGAATTTGACTAGATGGGACACCCACCTAGGACAACCATTCGTTCATAAAGACAGACAGCAATAGTCCACACGATATGATACCGGTAATCCTCGATTTATGACCATAAATTGAGAAGGAGGAGGAAGCAGGAGGAAGAGGAGGAGGAGGAAGAGAAAGAGGAGCAGGAGGAGGAGGAGGAGGTCTGTGGGGTCCTGGGTGGTCTCTGAATTTGATTATTTTCTTGCAGATGTTTCATGACCCAACAAGGTAACAGCATCAGTGCGAGAAGGGAGGGGGTTTGAGGAGTGCAGGAGGAGGAGGAGGAAGAAGAGGAGGATTATGGGGTCCTGGGTGGTTTCTGAGCTTGGTTATTTTCTTGCAGATATTTCATGACCCAACTAAGTAACATCACTGGTGCCCTGATGATGTTACCTAGTTGGGTCACGAAATGTCTGCAAGAAAACAGCCAAGCTCAGAGAGCACCAGGGGGCCCTCAGATGCACAGAAGCTGCCTGGAAACCAAGGGCTCCGTAAGCAGGTTCCCCTTGATGGCAGCAACATCGTACCCTTGAATTCACATTCAGACGTTACTCATTCGGTCTCCCTACCTGGTGTTGGGGAGGCAGAGGGGGCAGGCTGCCCTTTCGGGGGGTCTGTCCAGGCACTGACGGAGGGCTCCATTCTCGCTCTTCACTCTTCTTCAATTCCTTAAAAGAGGGAAACATCCAGCAATTTCTTCCTGCAGACCAACCTTTCTTTGATTTTCCTCCATTGCAGAAGAAATTGCCAACACAAAGACTACTAAGTGCCCATGTGTTTCCCAAAGAAACACTTCCATCCCCATGAAGAGGGGGACATCTCTGATAATGTCCTTCAGGGTAGAGTCTTCTGAAATTTCTTGGCCTCAACTACTCCCTTAGTTGGCTTAGTATCCTAGTATTTGAGGGGCTGCAACAAATACTTATATTCCAAAGCACCTGAGGGTATAGGACAAGAAGCAACAGATGGAAACTCATCAAGGAGAGAAGCAACCTGGAATTAAGGAGGACCTTCCTAACAGTGAGAACAATTAACTGGTGGAACAGCTTGCCACCAGAAGTTGTGGGTGCTCCATCACTGGAAGTTTTTAAGAAGAGATTGGACAGCCACTTGACTGAAATGGTCTAGGGTCTCCTGCTTGAGCAGGGGGCTGGACTAGAAGACCTCCAAGGTCCCTTCTAGCTTCATTCTGATTGGTTGAAGAGTATGGGTAGTCTTCAAGTTGCAACAATTCATATAGTGTCCGTTTGAAGATGCATCAGCACTGGAACAAAATGACTTGTGATTATTTTTCACACTGATGACCGTTGCAGTTAACATGAATGTTTCATTTTCAAAATTCAGCCGCTTGGCAACTGACTCATATTTATGACATATGGGTTGTGTGGGTGCTGTGATTCCTTCTTGCGACCTTCTGACCAACAAAGTCAACTGGGAAGCCAGATTCACTTAACAACCGTGTTACTAATTTAACAACTGCCGGGATTCACTTAACAAGTGTGGCAAGAAAAGTCGTAAAATGAGGCAAAACTCACTAAACAGCTGTCTGCAACAAAAATGTTGGCCTTAATTGTGGCCAAAATCAAGGACTGCCTGTACACACATGGAGTGAAGGTGAAGACACATAGCTAACTGGCCCCCAGAGGCATGGAAATCAGCTTCCCTTCTGTGAAGTTGTGATAACACTTAGATATAATCCTAAACCAAGAAGGACTTAAACCCAGAGATTGACTCTAAATCTGGTTTGAGTTGAATGATGGAGAACCTACCTAGTCAAGACTCAAGATCCTCACCTTTGATTTCTCTTGGGTTTCTTGAAGTTCCCGGGCCTGGCGACAGGTTCGTTCTTCCTCTGCCGCCTTCTTGTTCTCTTCCTCTGCAGTCTTGGCCATGTTTTCAAAACGTTGTCTCAAGTTACCCATCCCAGCAGAAGCTGTTTCCAATGAGAAGGTCAATAGAAGGGCTTCAGGATTGTGAGAAGAAGCTTCCTCCATCTCCAATCAAAAGAAGACATGGAACTGTCCCTGGTGGGATTGTGTAGGTCCTCTGATTGACTGGTCTTCAGAAAAGTACTATGAAACATCCAGTCACTCCTTAAACCAGGAGTGTCCTGTCCAACCATGGCCACTTTAAGACCGGTGGACTTCAACTCCCAGAATTGATTCCACATTCCACATCCGTGTACGTCTTGCCAGGGATGAGAAAAGGATATTTTTTGCTCTTTATGAGCATCTTTCCCTTCTTCCCAGGTGCCCATGGATGAACTTACCAGCTTCTACAGGTTTTGTCTTCTGATATGAAGAAACGGGAGCTTCCATTTCACCAAAACCAGCAGCACTCTGCAAGAGAAGTCAAGGGAAACCGATAAAAGACAATGTTTGTAGCCCAGGGTTGGTGCTGTCTGGGCTTGGTGGTTTTCTTGCAGACATTTCATGACCCAACTAGGTAACATCATCCATGCTAGAAGAAAGGCAGAGGAGGAGGAGGAGGAGGAGGAGGAGGAGGAGGAGGAGGAGGAGGAGGAGGAGGAGGAGGACTGTGGGACCCTTGATGCTCTCTGAGCTTGGTTGTTGTCTTGAAGACATTTCATAACCCATCTATGGAACATCATCAGTGGTTTCCCCATTCACTTCTAGCACTGAAGTTGAAGTCCACATATCTTCAAGTTGTTCAGGTAGGCAAACTAATCTAGGTTTATTACACCCATTCCTGATTCATCCTCTCCCTGAAAAACCTGAAGATTTTTTTTCCTTTTAGGTCAGGTTGGAAATGGCTACAATGCAGCTTAATGGCACCGCTTTAAGAATGGAACAACCATGTTAGTTGCAGAGGGTCCAGCAAAGCCAACATGGAGCTCAATCACAGACCCACAGATTCCCCCCCCCTCATATTTTACATGGACCCCAGGCAAGACAGACATACAATAAGCAGTGGGGCTTCCATCATGCAGAAATGGACAACATCTCGACATTCTTTTACTTCCCTGAGTATCTCCAGAGTAGCATAAGTCCATCACCAAAGGATAGAAGGAAGTTATGGACACCCTGGCTCTAATGAATGAGAGTTGTAGTCCAATATATCTGCAGGGGAAAAGATTGGAGAAGCTTCTCCTGAAGCCTTCATATCAGGAGAATAAAATCAAGCAGTGGGGCCAGAATGAGAAGCATTCGTGGTAGAGAATTTGAGTGGGCTAATGTCCTCCTCAGCATCTTCTTCCAACCATCAAGACCCAGTTGAGCCCACCCCCAGGTTCAACCTCCATTTACCTTGTCCACTCTGTCTTTCTGCACCCCATAACGGCCTCCAAAGCCTTGAGAATGATCTGCAATAGAGAAAACAGCCAACTTTTTATGGAAGGTAGAAGCATGAATTGATCTCAGGAATCCAAGCTTAAGATCCTTTCTTCTCAGTTATCTGTGCAGCTGTCCTAAAAGGCTTGATGCTGTATTGAAAGAGTTGTCCCAAAGGTCCTTTTTCCAATAGGCAACTGGACTTCCTTGGGGTTTTTTTTACTTGAAAATGCTTCGCTTTTCATCTAAGAAACTTCTTTGGTTCTTCAGAACGAAGGAGAATTGAAGAGGCTGCTTGGGTGAGAAGGGAAACAGTTTCAATGAAAAAACCAAGGAAGTCCAGTTGCCTTTTGGAAAAAGCTGCTTTGGGGCAACATGACCTAGACAATGGAGAACCTTGAAAGAGTTGACCCTGGGTCCTATGATGAAGCTGATGCTTTAAACCAGGGGTCTTTCAACCTTAAACATCCAAAGAGCCATTTGGACCTATTTCCCACAGAAAAGAAAACACCGGGAGCCACAAAACCCTTCCCGTGCCTGACGATTTCTTCAGCGGCCACAAAACTAGCATATGTAATTGAATTAAGTGTTCTGTTTTCTTCTGAAACTTTTTTCTTGGATTTATCCATGGTAGCCCTACCATGGGGGGTTGAAAAGCTCAATAAATCGCATGTAAGTGTCACACATTGGCAGCTGTGAGTGATATTTTGAGTGACAGGGAGCCGCAGCAGAGGGGTGAAAGAGCCACATGTGGCTCCAGAGCAGCAGGTTTTCTGACCACTGGTTTAAACACTAGTGACCACCTAAGAAATACAACCCTATGATGCATGTCGACACACCAAGACCACTTCACACAATTAAAATTCAACTGGAGACTTCATAATACATCCCATCTCCTTCTCTAATCCCACCTAGGACTCATGGGTTTGAACCAGGGGTGAAATGCTCCCGGTTCGGACCAGATCGCCTGATCCGGTAGCGATGGAGGCGGGTGGTTCAGAGAACCACCTCTTTGGCCAAAAAAAAAAAACCTTTGATGATCGCGTGGCTCAGCTGGGATCTACAACCTCTGAAGAGGTTGTAGAAAAAATGCTTTCAAAAGCCTCTGAGGATCCCAGCTGAGTTGCCTGTTCGGCAGAGGCTTTTTTTCTTTTAAATGCCTCTGACGATCAGGCAACTCAGCTGGGATCGTCAGAGGCTTTTGAAAGCATTTTTTTACAACCTCTTCACCAAAGAGATTGTAGAAAAAATGGTTTTAAAAGTTTTAAAAAAAATTGACCACACCCACCCAGTCACATTACACCACCACCACCAAGCCACGCCCAGAGAACCGGTAGTAACAAATTTTAGATTTCACCCCTGGTTTGAACTTCTCCTTAGGTATCCAACTCAGGTTGGATTGAGGGTGATTGAGTCTTTCTGTACCACCACTGTCCTGCCTAAACTAGCTGTACAGATACAGCAGATTTCAGAAAGGCAGAGACACAACTAAGGTGGCTAGAATTGGGGTTCTGGTGGAGTTCTGCGGGTGCCACCTGCCTCTTTGTAGTAGATGCAAATAGCAGAATAACAGAGTTGGAAAAAAACCCTTGGAAGTCTAGTTCAACCCTCTGCTTAAACAGGAAACCTTATACCATCCTGGTCAAATGATGGTCCAATCTATTTTTGGAAACCTCCAGTGATGGAGCACCCACAACTGCTGAAGGCAAGCTGTTCCACTGGTTAATTGTCCTCACTGTCAGCAATTTTCTCCTTAGTTCTAGGTTGCTTCTCTCCTTGGTTAGTTTCCACCTGTTGCTTCTTGTCCTGCCCTCAGGTGCTTTGGAGAATAGGTTGGCCTCAACTATACACAGCTGAGAAACTAGGAGAACAACAGGACCTTTGAAAATAATAAAGGGTGCCAAAAATCTGTTACCCTTGATTGTCCCCTGTATGGCAGAAATACAACCACTCTTTCAGGTTTTGGAGCCTCAAAGTTCTTGAGAAGAACCTGAAAGCTTGAACTTGCGAAAGAAGAACTGGATCTTGTGATTCTTAGCTAAAAGATTTCAGAACATGGTCTCTATGTTGTATATGTATGCTCTTCTAAGAGATTGCCCAGCCCTATCTCCTTCCACAAACCTGTCTGGGATTCATGGGGCTTGACTTCTTCCTTGTGGGCCCATCCCAAAGCAGACTTGTCTTGGCGGTCCTTCTGCACGCCATACTTCCCACCAAATCCAACGGCATGATCTGCAATAAAAGAACATGAGGTTCTTCAGAAAGCTATGAGAGACTAATTAAGATGAACCAAGGTTGACTTGCAGCTTCCAGACCTGTCTGGGATTCATGGGGCTTGACTTCCTCCTTGTGGGCCCATCCCAAAGCAGACTTGTCTTGGCGGTCCTTCTGCACACCATACTTCCCACCAAATCCAACGGCATGATCTGCAATAAAAGAACATGAGGTTCTTCAGAAAGCTATGAGAGACTAATTAAGATGAACCAAGGTTGACTTGCAGCTTCCAGACCTGTCTGGGATTCATGGGGCTTGACTTCCTCCTTGTGGGCCCATCCCAAAGCAGACTTGTCTTGGCGGTCCTTCTGCACACCATACTTCCCACCAAATCCAATGGCATGATCTGGAATGAGAAGATGCAACATTTTTCAGAAAGACAAAGAGACACGAGAGGTTGTTTGAGAAGAAACAAATGGACTTGCAACTCCCAGGGAGAGAACACAAAACAAATCAGACATTTTTGATGGATAGATAGAATCACGAAGTCAACAGACTGCCTGACTTGGCACAACCTAATAAGCCACTCACAAATGCAAAGCTTAACCTGTGTGAGTGCAGCCACTAAATCTTCAACTGACCTGGCTGTGTGCCCATAGTCAGTATGTTGTGAGGTCCATGGTGCTCTCTGATCTTGGTTGTATTCTTGCAGATCTTTCATGACCCAACTAGGTAACATCATCAATGCTAGAAGGGACTGAGTTTGCAGAGAGAAGGGGGAGGGGGAGGAGGAGCAGGAGGAGGAGAGTGTGGTCCATAGTGCTCTCTGAACCAGTTTGAATTCTTGCAGATATTTCATGACCCAACTAAGTAATTTCATCAGTGTTAGAAGGAAAGGGGTTTGAGGAGTGCAGGAGGAGGATGAGAAGGAGAAGAGGAAAAGGAAAAAGGAAAGAAAAGGAATGAAGGAGAGAAGGAAGAGGAGGAGGAGTCCTTGGTGGTCTCTAAGCTTAGTTGTTTTACTTGCAGACATTTCATGACCCAACTAAGTAACACCATCAATGATAATGAAGAGGATGGTACTGATGATGTTACCTTGTTGGGTCTTGAAACGTTTGCAAGGAATCCACCAAGCTCAGGGACCACCAAGGACTCCACAGTTCAATCCTGAACTACAAATATTCTCTTCTCTTGGAGCCAATATATTGCAAGGTGAGTAGGTTCTAAAGTTTTCTAAGTCTTTCTTTGTGACTTGGGCTGATCATTAGCTCTCAACCAAAGCTATCTCCCCATTTTGATAGGGAGAAAATGGACTTGCCGCTCCCAGTCCAAGTTCCAAAGACAAATGAACTTCTTTCTCTGGGAGCTTCCAAGTGGAGGTTGGACAGCCGTCTGTCTGGGATCCTTAAATTTCTGTTCCTATCCTGAGCCAATTCTAGAGTTCATGTTCATGATCTGAGAAGCTCCTCATGTAGCAGACTAATGGGGAAGAAAAGCAACCCCGTGTACATATTGGGTATGGGCCAGCCAAACTAAAGGACCATCAGGCCACAGCTTCAACCCATCCATCTTTTCTACAGACCTGTCTGGGATTCATGGGGCTTGACTTCTTCCCTGTGGGCCCATCCCAAGGCAGACTTGTCTTGGCGGTCCTTCTGCACACCATACTTCCCACCAAATCCAACAGCATGGTCTGGAATGGGAGAACACAATGTTTTTCAGAAAGCCATGAGAGATTTAATTGAGATGAACCAAGGTTGACTTGCAGCTTCCAAACCTGTTTGAGATTCATGGGGCTTGACTTCTTCCTTGTGGGCCCATCCCAAGGCAGACTTGTCTTGACGGTCCTTCTGCACGCCATACTTCCCACCAAATCCAACGGCATAGTCTGAAGCGGGAGAACACAACTTTCTTCAGAAGGTCAATCCCATGGATGGTCTGAAAATCTACGGAGATCCTCGGTCATCCAGGTCATGGGTTGTCCCGAAGGTGCTTTTCTTCAAGAGGCACCTGGACCTTCTTGTTTTTCTTTGAAGATGTTTCACTGAGAAATCCAAGAAGTTTCTTCCATTCCGACTGAATGGTGGTGGTGTGGGGAAATGGAAGGAGTATTCTCAGAGAGAATACTAATGACCAGATGACTGCAAGGAATATAAATCCTTCCATTCCCCACCATTCAGTCAGAACGGAAGAAGCTTCTTGGATGAGAAGTGACACCTCTTTTAAGAAAAAACCAGGAAGTTCAGTTGACTTTTGAAAAAGCATCTTTGGGGTGGTCTGAAAAGTTGGCATTTTAAAAACTCACTCCTTTCATTCTCAGGGTCCAAGGAGACTGAGCACCAGAATAGGAATCTGGGGTGCCTCACCCCTGGGAAGAGATTGATGCATCAGTGAAAGTGAATGGGTATCCTTGGGGCCCTTTTACTGGGGAATGTGCTGTGGGAACTGGAGAAAGCATCCGGGGGCGGCGGGGGGGGATGCCCAGAAACCTGGGGGGTGGGTTCTCTCATAACTTACCTTTTTGGGAGGTGTGTATTTCTACCTCTCCCTTGTAGTCAAACCCAAGTGCAGACTGCAGGGAAGGGAAAGCGAGAGACATTATACAGATATCCCCCCCCCCACTTCAGAATAATTATATCCAATAATTGTATTGATCACTTGGAATCGACAATAATTTGATGGGTCAAAATAATCAACCAAACAGTAGCCTGCCCTCAATGTATTGGTTGTTTTTTGTATTGTAAACCAGCCAGAGTCCCTTAGTGAGATGGGCAGGGTATAAATTTGATTAATAAATAAATAATGTTGAGTGGGAAGAAAATAAAACGGGAAGGGAGGGTAGGAAGGGGGCTGGAAAAGAAATAAAGTTACATTCAATTATTTGGGCTGTTGGGAGTCAAGTAATGTCAGGAGGAGGAGGAGGAGGAGGAGGAGGAGGAGGAGGGGGAGGAGGAGGAGGAGGACGACAACTGTGGGGTTTTCTTCCAGACGTTTCATGACCCAACTAAAAATACCATCAGTGCTGGAAGGGAGTGGTGTTTGCAAGGAGGAGGAGGAGAAGGAATCTGCGCCCACAGAAGGAATAGAAGAGACCCTCCCTATTATCTTCCACCATAAAGGAGAGGGGGAAAGATGTATAGTACTTTCAGACTTGCAAGATTCTGTTACTATAAGTTTACAATAGTGTTAGCACCCATGGTGGTGCTTCTTGCCTGAGCTACACTAAAGGGCTGACCTCTAACTTCCAAAGAAAGCCTCTGTCAACTTGCAAAGCTTTCAAGTTGCCATGAGAAGGAGGGAGGGAGAACTGATGGAGCTGATTGACTTCTCTCACTGAAACTACATTCCACAGATGCCTTTCTACCGCAATCAGAAGGAGGGTGTTAGGTTTCACAGCCAGCCAAAGTGGTTAATTGGAGAATGTGATTTATGACATGGCCAGGGAGGAGGGGAGAGACAGGATCATGGGGGAACGTAAATCTACGTGGGATTAGTTCTAACTGCATCCAAATATTGCCAAAATGATGCTCCTAATTGGCTCGTGGCTCATGAATTAATTAGGGCATCTTTCGGAAACTTCACAGCCCCGTTTCTGACTGCAACACCAAAGAACATTGACTGCAAAATTCCATTGAGTCAAATGGATTTAAAGAAGTTAAACCATCCAACCTCATCACTTCTCTTTCACACTACAATAACCAAAATAGTAGGCAGAACGGTAATCAAACGGTTCCAACCTTATCTGCTCGGTCCTTCTGAATGCCGTACTTTCCACCGAATCCCTTGGCTGCGTCCGTCTGGGAAGAGTGCATGCCGATCTCGGCAACATATTCGTGGCCCAGGGCACTCTGGAGAACCAAGAAAAACCAGGGTTATCTCCTGGCACGCTTGTTATTTGGATTAAGTTCTCCAGAAGGTCAAGCTGCCTTGCAGAAGAGCAGCTGTGCGAAAGACCAAGTGGAGATCAGTTGAGAACTTCAAAAAAGAATGGGGGAAAGAAGAACAGAGCCCCACATCAAGATTGTACCTTGTCCATACGGTCCTTCTCGGTTCCAAACTTGCCCCCGTAGCCATAGGAAGCTTTGGGTGCCATCTCCAGCTCCTTCTTCTTGAGAACTTCATGTTCCTCAGATACCTTGTTTCTGAGCTGGTGGATGCTGAAAAGAGACATCAAATACGTAGCAAATTTGGAGAGGAGGAGGAGGAGAACTGTGAGTGCTCATAGATGGTTGCTCATAGATGGTTCGTGATGCAACTAGGTAACATCATCAGTCCAAGAGAGATTTATTGAATGGATGAGAAGGAGCTGAGAAGGTTCTTGTGGGGTTCTTGATGCTCTTTGAGCTTGGTTGTTTTCTTGTAGACATTTCATGACCCAATTATGGAACATCATCAGTGCCAAGGAATATGGAGTGTTCGCCACTCATACTGATGGTGCTACCTAATTTGGGTCAGGAAACAGCCACAAGAAAACAACCAAGCTCAGAGAGCACCAAGGACCCCTGTGATTCCTATCTTAGCTAACTTTGATTAATTTTAATGTTTAACATTTAACAATGTTTTATATTGTCATTTTTATACGATTGTATGCCGCCTGGAATCTCCTCTTGATAGCGAGATGGGCAGTGTATAAATTTAATCAATAAGTAAATAAAATAAGTCAGGAGAAAGCTCAGCGGAGATATTGAAAGAAGAGAAATGGTCACCAAATGCGAGGGCTATGATGTCCTCCAGGATGAAGAAAAGCAGCACTTCTGCCTTTCTCCAAATAAATACATAAATAAGAGACACAAAAGTTGTCTGAAAAAGAGGAAGGACCTCACTTCCTCAGTTTTTGGAGAACAGAACAAGGAAGCGACATAAATTGTGGGTCAGATTATTCCATTCATGCTGAAGAACTTCATGGTCAAGTTGAAGCACAGCCTGTTCTCCCTGGAGGAACCCCACCAGGTTCTCCAACTTAGTGCCTTCGGCGTTGGATTGCAAATTCCATGCTTGGGGAAGATGGGTATTGTTATCCAATGACTCTGGACAGGAAAGGGCAGGATAAAGTCTTGTGCAAGGATCTGAGCTATGAGTCTTCAAATATGTAGAACAGGATGGAGAATAAGAACTTCTGAAGTTCTTCTTTCTCCTTCTAATGGTTCCTGGTCCCCAAATTCAGAGACTGGGGTGGGGAACTGTGCCCCAAAATAACACTTTTCATTTGTTGACGTGAGCTCCATTGATCAAAGTCAACAAAGTCACTAGTCCTCTTAGTATTTCTCAATCTTGGTAGTTTGAAGATGGGTGGACTTCAACTCCCAGAATTCCTCAGCTGGCTGGGGAATTCTGGGGGTTGAAGTCCACCCATCTTCAAGCTACCAAGATTGAGAAACACTGTTCTTAGACTCCTCGGCCCCAGCTCCCACTAGTAGCTCGATCTTTCTCTGTAGTTGGCCTTCAAAAGTCTTGGCCAACATTTGGGTGAGGACACCACTTCCTTTCCCTGAGAGAAGCAGACACTGCTATGGTAACCACCAAGAGAAGAAGTCTGACTAGAGCCTCAGTCTAGCTCCCCTCCCTCCTTCCAACATGTGTGAGACACTAAGGCCCTCCTTCCAACATGTGTGAGACACAAAGGCCCTCCTTTCAACATGGCTCTGGGCTCCAATATGGTCATACCTCGAGGACCGGGGCCAAGGGTTTTGGGGGAGGGTCACAGGCCTACTTTTGACCCAGCAGAAGTTGAGGTCTAGGTGAAAGGGAAGACGGGATGGAGAAGCCACTCACTTGATATGTTCTGCACGGCCAGAGCCTTCGATGGTCTTAGCCCCCCACCTCTGCTCCTTCTCCGAAATGTCGTTCTGTCAACAAGAGGAGATAAGAAGTTACACCTGGTGGGACTCAGGAGAAGGTGTCCTGTTGCCCATCCATGGAACATCATCTCCATGATGATGAGGTCAGGTTGCCTCCATCTCCACCAACCTTCCAGAAGTCCTTTAAAATGGGCTATGTATGTGCCTACATATCGATCTAAAGCCAGACATATTTCTGTTAGGTATACTAACAGAAAAACATGAGAAAGAGGTTGTATATTTAATATTACATGTGTTGATGGCAGCAAGAATTGTATTTGCACAGTATTGGAAAAATGAGGAAATTCCTGCAGATGAAAACATAATTTAAAAAATATTAGACTGTGCAGAAATGGAATAGGCTAACGTTAAAGGATGAAGAAGATAGAATATTTTTTTAAAACATGGGATTTGTTTTAGACAATAAAGGTAGTAATTAGAAGTTGATGGTGTACCACTATATACAAGTAAATATTGTTACTATTATTGATATTATGTATAAGTAAATTGACCCAGACCATAAAATGTTTATTAAGCATTCGTTTATGTTAAGGAAAAATGTACAAATAAAATTTATGAAACGGGCTATGCCTGCAGCCTTGGGGATCTCCAGGGACTGAAGAACTGATAAGATGGCTACAATCAGTGGTGGGATTCAGCCAGTTCAGGCCGATTCAGGCAAACCAGTTGTTAAATTGCTGGCTGACCCCGCCCCTCCCTTCCCTTCCCTGCCCCACCCCTTCCAGGCGTCCTCATGCGCCCTATTTGGCTCCCAGGAAACTGCAGGGAGGCCTACTAGGCCCAAAATGGGGCGTGGGGGAGGGAGATAAGCAAATAAACAAATAAACAAATAGACAAATAGACAAATAGACAAATAGAGAAATACAGAAATACAGAAATACAGAAATAGAGAAATAAATAGAGAAATAGAGAAATAAATAGAGAAAGAGAAATAAATAGAGAAATAGAGAAATAGAGAAATAAATAGAGAAATAGAGAAATAGGGAAATAGAGAAATAAAGAAATAAATAGACAAATAGACAAATAGACAAATAAACAAATAGAGAAATAGAGAAACAGACAAATAGAGAAATAGAGAAATAAATAGACAAATAGACAAATAGAGAAATAGAGAAATAAATAGACAAATAGACAAATAGACAAATAGACAAATAGAGAAATAGAGAAATAAATAGACAAATAGACAAATAGACAAATAAACAAATAGACAAATAAACAAATAGACAAATAAATAGACAAATAGACAAATAGACAAATAGACAAATAAACAAATAGACAAATAAACAAATAGACAAATAAATAGACAAATAGAGAAATAGACAAATAGACAAATGAATAGACAAATAGACAAATAGACAAATAAACAAATAGACAAATAGACAAATAGACAAATAAATAGACAAATAGACAAATAAACAAATAGACAAATAGACAAAGACAAATAAATAGACAAATAAACAAATAGACAAATAAATAGACAAATAAACAAATAGACAAATAGATAAAGACAAATAAATAGACAAATAAACAAATAGACAAATAAATAGACAAATAGACAAATAGACAAATGAATAGACAAATAGACAAATAGACAAATAGACAAATAGACAAATAGACAAATAAACAAATAGACAAATAAATAGACAAATAGACAAATAAACAAATAGACAAATAGACAAATAAATAGACAAATAGACAAATAAACAAATAGACAAATAGACAAATAAATAGAGAAATAGAGATAATAGACAAATAGACAAATAGAGAAATAAATAGACAAATAGACAAATAGAGAAATAAATAGACAAATAGACAAATAGACAAATAGACAAATAGACAAATAGACAAATAGAGAAATAAATAGACAAATAGACAAATAGACAAATAGAGAAATAAATAGACAAATAGACAAATAGACAAATAGAGAAATAAATAGACAAATAGACAAATAGAGAAATAAATAGACAAATAGACAAATAGACAAATAGACAAACAGAGAAATAGAGAAATAGAGAAATAAATAGACAAATAGACAAATAGACAAATAGACAAATAAACAAATAGACAAATAGACAAATAAATAGACAAATAGACAAATAGAGAAATAAATAGACAAATAGAGAAATAGAGAAATAGAGAAATAGAGAAATAGAGAAATAAATAGACAAATAGACAAATAGACAAATAAAGAAATAAATAGATAAATAGACAAATAGACAAATAGACAAATAGACAAATAGAGAAATAAATAGAGAAATAGAGAAATAAATAGACAAATAGACAAATAGACAAATAGACAAATAAATAGACAAATAGACAAATAGACAAATAGACAAATAGAGAAATAAATAGACAAATAGAGAAATAGACAAATAGACAAATAGAGAAATAGAGAAATAAATAGACAAATAGACAAATAGACAAATAAACAAATAGACAAATAAACAAATAGACAAATAAATAGACAAATAGACAAATAGACAAATAGACAAATAAACAAATAGACAAATAAACAAATAGACAAATAAATAGACAAATAGAGAAATAGACAAATAGACAAATGAATAGACAAATAGACAAATAGACAAATAAACAAATAGACAAATAGACAAATAGAGAAATAAATAGACAAATAGACAAATAGACAAATAGACAAATAAACAAATAGACAAATAGACAAATAGACAAATAAATAGACAAATAGACAAATAAACAAATAGACAAATAGACAAAGACAAATAAATAGACAAATAAACAAATAGACAAATAAATAGACAAATAAACAAATAGACAAATAGATAAAGACAAATAAATAGACAAATAAACAAATAGACAAATAAATAGACAAATAGACAAATAGACAAATGAATAGACAAATAGACAAATAGACAAATAAACAAATAGACAAATAGACAAATAAATAGACAAATAGACAAATAAACAAATAGACAAATAGACAAAGACAAATAAATAGACAAATAGACAAATAGACAAATAGACAAATAGACAAATAAACAAATAGACAAATAGACAAATAAATAGACAAATAGACAAATAAACAAATAGACAAATAGACAAATAAATAGACAAATAGACAAATAAACAAATAGACAAATAGACAAATAAATAGAGAAATAGAGATAATAGACAAATAGACAAATAGAGAAATAAATAGACAAATAGACAAATAGAGAAATAAATAGACAAATAGACAAATAGACAAATAGACAAATAGACAAATAGACAAATAGACAAAGACAAATAAATAGACAAATAAACAAATAGACAAATAAATAGACAAATAAACAAATAGACAAATAGATAAAGACAAATAAATAGACAAATAAACAAATAGACAAATAAATAGACAAATAGACAAATAGACAAATGAATAGACAAATAGACAAATAGACAAATAAACAAATAGACAAATAGACAAATAAATAGACAAATAGACAAATAAACAAATAGACAAATAGACAAAGACAAATAAATAGACAAATAGACAAATAGACAAATAGACAAATAGACAAATAAACAAATAGACAAATAGACAAATAAATAGACAAATAGACAAATAAACAAATAGACAAATAGACAAATAAATAGACAAATAGACAAATAAACAAATAGACAAATAGACAAATAAATAGAGAAATAGAGATAATAGACAAATAGACAAATAGAGAAATAAATAGACAAATAGACAAATAGAGAAATAAATAGACAAATAGACAAATAGACAAATAGACAAATAGACAAATAGACAAATAGAGAAATAAATAGACAAATAGACAAATAGAGAAATAAATAGACAAATAGACAAATAGACAAATAGAGAAATAAATAGACAAATAGACAAATAGAGAAATAAATAGACAAATAGACAAATAGACAAATAGACAAACAGAGAAATAGAGAAATAGAGAAATAAATAGACAAATAGACAAATAGACAAATAGACAAATAAACAAATAGACAAATAGACAAATAAATAGACAAATAGACAAATAGAGAAATAAATAGACAAATAGAGAAATAGAGAAATAGAGAAATAGAGAAATAAATAGACAAATAGACAAATAGACAAATAAAGAAATAAATAGATAAATAGACAAATAGACAAATAGACAAATAGACAAATAGAGAAATAAATAGAGAAATAGAGAAATAAATAGACAAATAGACAAATAGACAAATAGACAAATAAATAGACAAATAGACAAATAGACAAATAGAGAAATAGAGAAATAAATAGACAAATAGACAAATAGACAAATAGACAAATAGACAAATAGAGAAATAGAGAAATAAATAGACAAATAGACAAATAGAGAAATAAATAGACAAATAGACAAATAGACAAATAGACAAATAGACAAATAGACAAATAAACAAATAGAGAAATAGAGAAATAGAGAAATAAATAGACAAATAGACAAATAGACAAATAGAGAAATAAATAGACAAATAGACAAATAGAGAAATAGAGAAATAAATAGACAAATAGACAAATAGACAATTAGAGAAATAAATAGACAAAGAGACAAAGAGACAAATAGACAAATAGACAAATAGAGAAATAAATAGATAAATAGACAAATAGACAAATAGACAAATAGACAAATAGAGAAATAAATAGAGAAATAGAGAAATAAATAGACAAATAGACAAATAGAGAAATAGAGAAATAAATAGACAAATAGACAAATAGACAAATAGACAAATAGACAAATAGACAAATAGAGAAATAAATAGACAAATAGACAAATAGACAAATAGACAAATAGACAAATAGACAAATAGACAAATAAACAAATAGAGAAATAGAGAAATAGAGAAATAAATAGACAAATAGACAAATAGACAAACAGAGAAATAAATAGACAAATAGAGAAATAGAGAAATAGAGAAATAAATAGACAAATAGACAAATAGACAAATAGAGAAACAGAGAAATAAATAGACAAATAAACAAATAGACAAATAGACAAAGACAAATAAATAGACAAATAAACAAATAGACAAATAAATAGACAAATAGACAAATAGACAAATAGACAAATAGAGAAATAAATAGACAAATAGACAAATAGACAAATAGACAAACAGAGAAATAGAGAAATAGAGAAATAAATAGACAAATAGACAAATAGACAAATAGACAAATAAACAAATAGACAAATAGACAAATAAATAGACAAATAGACAAATAGAGAAATAAATAGACAAATAGAGAAATAGAGAAATAGAGAAATAGAGAAATAGAGAAATAAATAGACAAATAGACAAATAGACAAATAAAGAAATAAATAGATAAATAGACAAATAGACAAATAGACAAATAGACAAATAGAGAAATAAATAGAGAAATAGAGAAATAAATAGACAAATGAATAGACAAATAGACAAATAGACAAATAGACAAATAGACAAATAAACAAATAGACAAATAAACAGACAAATAGACAAATAGACAAATAGACAAATAGACAAATAGACAAATAGACAAATAGACAAATAAATAGACAAATAAACAAATAGACAAATAGACAAATAGACAAAGACAAATAAATAGACAAATAGCCAAATAGACAAATAAATAGACAAATAGACAAATAGACAAATGAATAGACAAATAGACAAATAGACAAATAGACAAATAGAAAAATAAATAGACAAATAGACAAATAAACAAATAGACAAATAGACAAATAGACAAATGAATAGACAAATAGACAAATAAACAAATAGACAAATAGACAAATAGACAAATAAATAGACAAATAGACAAATGAATAGACAAATAGACAAATAGACAAATAAACAAATAGACAAATAGACAAATAGACAAATAAATAAAGACAAATAAATAGACAAATAAACAAATAGACAAATAAATAGACAAATAGCCAAATAGCCAAATGAATAGACAAATAGACAAATAGACATATAAACAAATAGACAAATAGACAAATAGACAAATAAATAGACAAATAAACAAATAGACAAATAGACAAAGACAAATAAATAGACAAATAAACAAATAGACAAATAAATAGACAAATAGACAAATAGACAAATAGACAAAGACAAATAAATAGACAAATGAACAAATAGACAAATAAATAGACAAATAGACAAATAGACAAATAGACAAATGAATAGACAAATAGACAAAAGACAAATAAACAAATAGACAAATAAATAGACAAATAGACAAATAGACAAATAGACAAATGAATAGACAAATAGACAAATAAACAAATAGACAAATAGACAAATAAATAGAGAAATAGAGAAATAGAGAAATAGAGAAATAGAGATAATAGACAAATAGACAAATAGAGAAATAAATAGACAAATAGACAAATAGACAATTAGAGAAATAAATAGACAAAGAGACAAAGAGACAAATAGACAAATAGACAAATAGAGAAATAAATAGACAAATAGACAAATAGAGAAATAGAGAAATAAATAGACAAATAGACAAATAGACAAATAGACAAATAGACAAATAGACAAATAGACAAATAAATAGACAAATAGACAAATAGACAAATAGACAAATAGACAAATAGACAAATAAACAAATAGAGAAATAGAGAAATAGAGAAATAAATAGACAAATAGACAAATAGACAAACAGAGAAATAAATAGACAAATAGACAAATAGACAAATAGAGAAATAGAGAAATAAATAGACAAATAGACAAATAGACAAATAGACAAATAGAGAAACAGAGAAATAAATAGACAAATAAACAAATAGACAAATAGACAAAGACAAATAAATAGACAAATAAACAAATAGACAAATAAATAGACAAATAGACAAATAGACAAATAGACAAAGACAAATAAATAGACAAATAAACAAATAGACAAATAAATAGACAAATAGACAAATAGACAAATAGACAAATGAATAGACAAATAGACAAATAGACAAATAAACAAATAGACAAATAGACAAAGACAAATAAATAGACAAATAAACAAATAGACAAATAAATAGACAAATAGACAAATAGACAAATAGACAAATAGACAAATAGACAAATAGACAAATAAACAAATAGACAAATAGACAAAGACAAATAAATAGACAAATAGACAAATAGACAAATAGACAAATAAATAGACAAATAAACAAATAGACAAATAGACAAATAGACAAATGAATAGACAAACAGACAAATAAACAAATAGACAAATAGACAAATAGACAAATAAATAGAGAAATAGAGAAATAGAGAAATAGAGAAATAGAGAAATAGAGATAACAGACAAATAGACAAATAGAGAAATAAATAGACAAATAGACAAATAGAGAAATAAATAGACAAATAGACAAATAGACAAATAGACAAATAGACAAATAAATAGACAAATAGACAAATAAATAGACAAATAGACAAATAGACAAATAGACAAATAGACAAATGAATAGACAAATAGACAAATAGACAAATAAACAAATAGACAAATAGACAAAGACAAATAAATAGACAAATAAACAAATAGACAAATAAATAGACAAATAGACAAATAGACAAATGGACAAATAGACAAATAGACAAATAGACAAATAAACAAATAGACAAATAGACAAAGACAAATAAATAGACAAATAGACAAATAGACAAATAGACAAATAAATAGACAAATAAACAAATAGACAAATAGACAAATAGACAAATGAATAGACAAACAGACAAATAAACAAATAGACAAATAGACAAATAGACAAATAAATAGAGAAATAGAGAAATAGAGAAATAGAGAAATAGAGAAATAGAGAAATAGAGATAACAGACAAATAGACAAATAGAGAAATAAATAGACAAATAGACAAATAGACAAATAGAGAAATAAATAGACAAATAGACAAATAGACAAATAGACAAATAGAGAAATAAATAGACAAATAGACAAATAGAGAAATAGAGAAATAAATAGACAAATAGAGAAATAGAGAAATAAATAGACAAATAGACAAATAGACAAATAGAGAAATAGAGAAATAAATAGACAAATAGACAAATAGACAAAGACAAATAAATAGACAAATAAACAAATAGACAAATAAATAGACAAATAGACAAATAGACAAATAGACAAATAAACAAATAGACAAATAGACAAAGACAAATAAATAGACAAATAAACAAATAGACAAATAAATAGACAAATAGACAAATAGACAAATAGACAAATAGACAAATAGACAAATAGACAAATAGACAAATAGACAAATAGACAAATAGACAAATAAATAGACAAATAGACAAATAGACAAAGACAAATAAATAGACAAATAAACAAATAGACAAATAGACAAATAGACAAATGAATAGACAAACAGACAAATAAACAAATAGACAAATAGACAAATAGACAAATAAATAGAGAAATAGAGAAATAGAGAAATAGAGAAATAGAGATAACAGACAAATAGACAAATAGAGAAATAAATAGACAAATAGACAAATAGACAAATAGAGAAATAAATAGACAAATAGACAAATAGAGAAATAGAGAAATAAATAGACAAATAGAGAAATAGAGAAATAGACAAATAGACAAATAGACAAATAGACAAATAGAGAAATAGAGAAATAGAGAAATAAATAGACAAATAGACAAATAGACAAATAGACAAACAGACAAATAAACAAATAGAGAAATAGAGAAATAGAGAAATAAATAGACAAATAGACAAATAGACAAATAGAGAAATAAACAAATAGAGAAATAGAGAAATAGAGAAATAGAGAAATAAATAGACAAATAGACAAATAGACCAATAGACAAATAGAGAAATAGAGAAATAAATAGACAAATAGACAAATAGACAAATAGAGAAATAAATAGACAAATAGACAAATAAACAAATAGAGAAATAGAGAAATAGAGAAATAAATAGACAAATAGACAAATAAACAAATAGACAAATAGAAAAATAGAAAAATAAACAAATAGACAAATAGACAAATAAACAACTTTTCTAAAGTTCCTCCTCGTTTCTCGTTTTTTCGATCCCTCGTCTCTATTGGGGAAGGGGGGATGACCTAAGAGTTTTCCCTGCACTGTCACGATGAACATCTTGGCTTCCTTGAACTGCCCCCTTATAGGACCACCCTTTCTGCCGCCTCAGATGCAGCTGTGCCCATCCCTGTGGGAGCCAGGCAGAGCCCCATGGGTCTGGAGCTCCTGAACCACGATCGGCCTGGGAGCACAGAGGACTTACCACAAAATCTGGATCGGTGTCCCAATCATCTCCTTCGGTCTCCACCTTTGCAGCCACGTTGTGGCCCGCCACAGCTTTCCACATCTGGGAGAAGAGAGAAAAGAAAAAAGGAAGGAAGGAAGGAAGGAAGGAAGGAAGGAAGGAAGGAAGGAAGGAAGGAAGGAAGGAAGGAAGGAGATAGGGAGAAGGGAAGGGAAGGGAAGGGAAGGGAAGGCAAGGCAAGGGAAGGCAAGGGAAGGCAAGGGAAGGAAGGAAGGAAGGAAGGAAGGAAGGGGAAGGAAGGAAGAAGAAGAAGGAAGGAAGGGGAAGGAAAGAAGAGGAAGGAGAGGAAGGATGAAAGGAAAGGAGAGGAAGGAAGGGGAAAGAAAGAAGAAGAAGGAAGGAAGGGGAAGGAAAGAAGAGGAAGGAGAGGAAGGATGAAAGGAAAGGAGAGGAAGGAAGGGGAAGGAAAGAAGAGGAAGGAAGGAAGGGGAAGGAAGGAAGAGGAAGGAAGGAAAGAAGGAAGGGGAAGGAAGGAAGAGTAAGGAAGGAAAGAAGGAAGGGGAAGGAAGGAAGGAAGGAAGGAAGGAAGGAAGGAAGGAAGAAGACTCCAAATCAAGCACAAGATTTTTCAAAATCGAGGGATTTCAGCACGCATTACACATTCATTAAAATGGCTGATGATCAGAACAGGTAGTCCTCGACTTACAACAGTTTGTTTAGTGACTTACGGCACTGAAACAAGGGACTTATGACCATTTTTCGCACTTACGACCATTACAGCCTCCCCGCGGTCCCATGATCAAAATTCAGACGCTTGCCATTGAACTCGTATTTATGACGGTTGCAGTGATCCCAGGGGGAGGGGGTGTCACATGATCCCCTTTTTGTGACCTTCTGATGAACAAAGTCCACGGGGGAGCCAGATTCACTTAACAACTGTGTCACAAAAGGTCGTAAAATGGGGCAAAACTCGCTTAATGACTGTCTCACCTAGGAATGGAAATTTGGGGCTCAATTTTGGTTGTAAATCGAGGACTCCCCGCCTAGCTGGAGCCAGTGTGCATCATATTCCCAAAACATGAGAAGGTCCCTCATTGGACAGGGGTCTCTCCCTTCCCGGATGATTTAAAAATTGCTCAGGAACAGAGAATGTGGAATGATCTGCTGTGCACGATAGTAAGTCCTCGACTTACGACCAGTTGCTTGGCAACCATTCAAATTTATGACAGCCCCACAAAAGCTACTTATGACCCTGATCTGAAATGCCAACATTTATCTCCCTCTGCATTTCACAGGCCCAGGTTTTATGGCCCTTTGCAACACCCTTCCATGAAAACGATAGTCGACCAACGTGTTTGCCGGAAAAGAGCATTTATTCCCAGTGTCTGGCAAAAACAAAAAATGCCCCAGGACAAACAGTGGATTCGCTTAACGACCACAAGGTTTGCTTTAAGGATGGCCACCAAAAAGAAAAAAAAAAGATGGCGCAATTGGGCACAGTCATGTGCCCCCCCACTTTGGCCCTGCTTTGCCATCGTCACAAATTACGGATTGGATTACGGTTGTAAGAAGAGGACTTCAATGCATCAATTGATCAGAATAGAGCAGGAAGGGACCTGGGAGGTCTTCTAGTCCAACTCTCTGCTTGAGCAAGAGGCCCTAGACCATTTCAGACATGAGGCTGTCCAGTGTCTTCTTTAAAAACCTCCAGGGATGGAGCACCCACAATTTCTGGTGGCAAGGAGTTCCACTGATTAATTGTTCTCACTGTTAGGAAGTTTCTCCGTAAACTGCACCCAGTTGCATTTCTTTGGCTGCTGAAAAGCACCCCCCCCCCAACAACCTGTCCTTGGAGAGGAGGGGGGGGTTGGACACCGGTTTCCACTTCTTGTGGCCGTGACCACAGAAAAAAAGCTGAATTGGCGCATGAACCCACAGAGATCTCAGCCAAAGAGCTGCACGTGCTGCGCAATGCTTGCAACAGAGCGATCGTTTCCTTTTGACTCGCATCCGGCTGACTGGAGGATGGTTAGCTGAGTTTCCATCTCTCATCTGCACCACAGTTGCAGAGCAAACAACCATTTAAGGAAGGGGTTACAAGCCCTAAAACTTAGTCCCACACTGCGAGGGACCCACAGCCCAAAGGAAGGGGAACGTGTGTGGTCGAACAACATTTCTGAATTTGTCCTCCCACTCTCCGATTTAAAGGAAGAGAGAGACTAATTTTATTTTTTAATTATTTAAAGCATTTATATGCTTTAAATTTAATTATTTAAAGCATATATAATACGGTCTCAGCAATTTATCAAGAGCAAAAGGCACAGATCATTATCAATGGAAGTTTGACAACAGAGTTTAAAATTGAAAAAGGTACAAGACAGGGATGTCCACTGTCCCCATTGTTGTTCATTTTAACACTAGAAGTCTTGTTAAATACAATAAGGGATTCTAACACATTGAAAGGTATAATGATAAGGCAAGAGGATTACAGAATAAAGGCATTCGCAGACGATCTGGTTGTTACCCTAACACAGCCAATGGAATCGATAATCCAGATGAAAGACATTATACAAGACTTTGGTAAAGTTTCAGGTTTCAGATTGAATCAGAGAAAAACTAAGATGGTAGTTAAAAATATGACACAAGATCGTAAACTGGAGTTAGAAAGGAGGGCAGGTTTTGAGATTGTACCAAAGGTAAAATATCTAGGAGTTCAGGTTGCAGAATCAAATATGAAATTGTTTCAAAACAACTATGAGGCGTTGTGGCGAGAGGTGCAAAAAGATATGGAGATTTGGAAAAAACTGCAGCTGTCTTTACTTGGAAGAATAGCAGCAGTTAAGATGAACATTTTGCCAAGATTTCTTTTTTTGTTTCAAATGATTCCGGTGCTCAAAAATGATAAACAACTAAAAGCATGGCAAACTGGTATTAATAAATTTGTCTGGAACGAGAAAAAACCAAGAGTAAAAATGAAAATTATGCAAGACATCCCAGAAAGGGGAGGTCTCAAACTTCCAAACCTACAATTATATTATGATGCAACAGCTTTGACTTTAGTAAGTGATTGGTTTGGAGGAAAAAAGACTGGAATATTGAATGCAGAAAGTTTTGATTTGGAATTTGGATGGCACGCTTACTTATTTTATGACAGCAAAGTGGATAAAGTATTTAAAAGCCATATACTTAGAGATTCTTTGCTGAGAGTTTGGAAGAAGCACCGAAACAACTGGAATTACAAAATACCGCTATGGCTGGATCTTGGTCATACCTTGTGGAATACAAATATAATGTCACTCGGGGGGTTTTTATATAAAGAGGTTCTTTTTGCAGACGCGGGCAGATGGCAGCTGAAGACATTACAGACATTGTTGGCTGAAGGGATTAATTTAACTTGGTTACAATATAATCAATTGCAATTGAGATGGAAAGAGGACCAAAAAACTGGTATTATGATGTATGAGGAAGAATTAGTTAGACATATAAAAGAGAAAGGCCCAATGCATATTAAAAGACTTTATAATGTTTTGTTAGAAAGGGATTCAGAAACTGAACTAGTTAAAGACTGTATGGTTAAGTGGGCACAAAATTTTGAGGAACCAGTGATGTTGGAAACATGGGAAAAAATTTGGGTTCAGAATGTTAAATTTACACAGTCGCAGAATCTGCGGGAAAATTTCTACAAAATGTTTTATAGATGGCATTTAGATCCAAAAAAATTGTCGTGTATGTATCCTAGTGCCCAGCCTAAATGTTGGAGATGTGACTGCTTAGACGCTACATATTATCATGTTTGGTGGACCTGTAAGAAAGTTAAGGCTTTTTGGATAAAAATTTGGTGGGTCATGCAGAATGTTTTGAAGAGAAAGATTCAATTTTCTCCACAACTGTTTTTATTGGGTATAGTTAAGGGTTTTACATTGGGGGAAACAAAAATGATATTGTACATGATAACTGCAGCAAGATTGTTGATAGGTAAATATTGGAAAAATGAAGCGCTGCCTTCGATTGAGGAATGGACTTTGAAGATGGCCAGTTTTGCGGAGATGGCGAAGATTTCAGCATATTTAAAAGACTGTTCTCAAGAGACTTATGAATGGGAATGGAAGAAGTGGATAGATTATGTTCAGAACAAATATCAAACTAGGAAGTACCAAATAGCTTTTATTTGAAAATGTTATATTAAGATAGAAATATTTCAAGGTTGAGGATGAAAATTTATTTGAAAATGTTATATTAAGATAGAAATATTTTCATGGTAATCAGGATGAAAATTTATTTGAAATTGCTATATTAAGATAGAAATAGGTTAATGTAATGAAGATGAAAATTTGTAAGGGGAGGGCGGGGTTCAAGTTTTATATACAAAGGAGGGTTTTTCCTTTTATTTGACATGAGTATATTGTGAGGAAGTCTGGGGGGAGGGGTGGGTTAGGGTGGGTTAGGGAGGTTGGGAAGTTTGGGGCGGGTTGAGGGGGGGGAAAAAAGGGGTGAAAATGTAATTGTAAAACTTTTGCAATAAAAAAAAAAATACTTTAATTTAAATCTCCACCCCAGACCACCCCAACGATGCCCTTGAAGTGATGTCCCGGTGCCTGGAGGCCATACGGATCTGGATGGGGAGAAACAGGCTCAGGCTCAACCCATCCAAGATTGAGTGGCTGTGGTTTCCGACGTCCCGATATAGTCAGCTGGTGCCATCGCTGACTATTGGGGGCGAATCATTGGCCCCCACGGAGAGGGCTCGCAACTTGGGCGTCCTCCTGGATTCACGGCTGTCTTTAGAAGAGCACTTGACGGCCGTGACCGGGAGGATTTTTCATCAGGTTCGCCTGATTTGCCAGTTGCGTCCCTTTCTGGATCGGGACTCGTTACGCACAGTCACTCATGCCCTCGTCACCTCCCGCCTGGACTATTGCAATGCTCTCTACATGGGGCTCCCCTTGAGGAGCACTCGGAGGCTCCAACTGGCGCAGAGTGCGGCCGCGCGGGTGGTAATGGGAGCGATGTGGCGCTCCCATGTAACACCTCTCCTGCGCGAGCTGCACTGGCTCCCGGTGGTCTTCCGAGTGCGCTTCAAGGTTTTGGTTATCACCTTTAGAGCGCTCCATGGCTTAGGACCTGGCTATTTACGGGACCGCCTGCTGCCACCAGTAGCCTCCCACCGACCAGTACGCTCCCATAGAGAGGGGCTCCTCCGGGTGCCATCGGCCAAACAATGTTGACTGGCGGCCCCCAGGGGGAGAGCCTTCTCTGTGGGGGCACCTACGATCTGGAACGAGCTCCCCCCGGAGATACGGAGGATTCCGGATCTGCGTACCTTCCGTCGCATGCTTAAGACGTTCCTATTCCAACAAGCTGGCCTGGCCTAAACTTTCTCCTCTTTTAAATGGGTATTTTAAATTCGGTTTTAAATTATTTGGGGTTTTAATATGGTCAGCCAAATTTATTTAATCTGTTTTATCTCTCTTTTAAATTTTGTACTTTATATGTTTTATTTTATGGCTGTTCACCGCCCTGAGTCCTTCGGGAGTAGGGGGGTATACAAATTTAATAAAATGAAAAATGAAAAAAAATAATTAGCACCCATCTTCTCACTAGTCCTGGGCAGCTCCCAATCCAAAGTTAAAACAACTTATAAAACCATATTAAAACTATAAAACTAAACACATTAAAAACAACAATAACTTGGTGCCAAATTGATTCTAATTCATGGTTATTTAATCTTTGCTCAGCGCATGGGGGAAAGCCAGGTCTTCAAAGCCCCATGGAAGGCAAGGAGAGTGGGGGCCTGCTGAATTTTAGGGGGTGGTCCATGGGGCAGGGGCCGCCCCTAAAAAGCCGCCCCCCCTCCTAGCTCCTATCAGGGGCAGCATGGTGACTCATTGGTTAAGATGCTGGGCTTGTCGGCTGGAAAGTCAGCAGCCCAGGTTCGAGACCCGAGCTCCACGTAATGGGGCGAGCTCCCGTCCTCACCTCAGCTCCTGCCAGCCTAGCAGTTTGAAAATGCAAGTAGATAAACAGGTACCACTTAGGTGGGAAGGTAACCGATGGATGGAGACTAATCAAGGAGAGAAGCAACCTGGAACTAAGGAGACGTTTATTGACAATTAGAACAATTAACCCTAAACTTGGCTCTCTACCTGTTAACTCTTTATCCTGAATAGAGTTTTCGGTGAACCCCCTAAGTTATAGAGGTAATCCTCGATTTACGACAGTTCACTGAGTGGCCGTTCGAAGTTACCATACAAGGGACTGAGAAAAGTGATTTACAACTGTTTCTCACACTTATGACCATTGCAGCAAAATTCAGCGTCATTGGAGACTTTTAAGAAGAGACCGGAGAGCAGGGGTGAAATCCAGCAGGTTCTGACAGGTTCTGGAGAACCGGTAGTGGAAATTTTGAGCAGTTCAGAGAACTGGCAAATACCACCTCTGGCTGGCCCGAGAGTGGGGTGGAAATGGGGATTTTGCAGTATCCTTCCCCTGCCACGCCCACCAAGCCACACCCACAGAACCGGTAGTAAAAAATTTGGATTTCACCACTGCCGGACAGCCACCTATGTGAAATGGTACAGGGTCTCCTGGTTGAGCAGGGGGTTGGACTAGAAGACCTCCAAGGTCCCTTCCAACTCTTGTTATTCTGTATTCTGAACATATCCAGATGTCTCCTTGGCCCTCACCTCTACACCAACTGCACCACCGCAGACACCTACAAGATGCCTTCAGATGGTCTTTGTACCATCATCTCCAAGCAATGCCACTCTGGATTCTACTTGAGCCCACCCACCCAGATTTTGGTCGAAAAGAATCAGTGGAGACAAGGTTGACCTCAGGACACATAATGAGCTGCAACGCCAGAGAGCCTTGTGCTTCTAGAGACCCAGAAAGTGGGAGACCCGTGAGTTCAAGTCTCAGCCCAGCCCACCTCGCAGGATTGCTGTTACCGGGGGGGGGGACAGAGGAAGAGGAAGGGGCAGGGGTGAAATGCTCCCAGTTTGGACCGGATCGCCTGATCCGGTAGCAATGGCGGTGGGTGGTTCGGAGAACCGGTAGCAAAAATCCCTGTGCCCCCCACCGCCATGCCCAGCTGAGCTACATGATTTTCAGAGGCTTTTTTTACTTTTAAAAACATTTTTTCTACAACCTCTTCAGCCGAAAAAATGCTTTTAAAAGTTTTTTAAAAAGCCTCTGATGATCGCGCAGCTCAGCTGGGATCGTCAGAGGCTTTTAAAAGCATTTTTTCTACAACCTCGAAAAAATGCTTTTAAAAGCCTCTGACAATCCCAGCTGAGTTGCCTGATCATCAGAGGCTTTTAAAAGCATTTTTTTTTTTTTTGCAACCTCTTTGGTTGTAGAAAAAATGCTTTTAAAAGTAAAAAAAAAAAAGTTGGCCACGCCCACCCAGTCACATTACCCCCCACCAAGCCACACCCACAGAACCGGTAGTAACAAATTTTAGATTTCACCCTGGGAAGGGGTGTTGGATCTGTTTGCCGCGCCTTGTGTTATTTTGTAAAAAAAATTGAAAAAGTGGGATACAAATAAATAAATAAACAAATAAAATGAACTGCCCACAAGGCCAGCCTCACAGCGCTGCAAGAAACTTCCTGCAGCTTTTGAAGAATTTGAAAGCATTTGCAAAAACTATGCAGCCAGGAAACGCTGCTGAAAAAAAATCAGAGGCCCCGACTTCCGCCAGACGTCCCTCCCTGCCCTCTCTCAGCCCTTGTAGTGGTCCCTTTCCTGGACACACACAGACACCCCCTGGCCTCCCCATCTCAATGGGGTCCTTTGTTCCTCCACTTTGCTCCAGGTGCTGCCCTGTGGAAGCCCAGAAGGCCATCGGTGGGCACAAGGCAATGTGGGCAGCAATGCAGCTGCTGGGTCTCCACCTTTGCAGACACACCACAGATTTCCACATCTGGGGGAAGGGAGAGAAGAAAGAGAGAGAGAGAGAGAGAGGGAGAGGGAGAGAGAGAGAGAAGGAAGGAAGGAAGGAAGGAAGGAAGGAAGGAAGGAAGGAAGGAAGGAAGGAAGGAAGGAAGGAAGGAAAAAGAAAGAAAGAAAGAAAGAAAGAAAGAAAGAAAGAAAGAAAGAAAGAAAGAAAGAAAGAAAGAAAGAAAGAAAGGGGAAGGGAAGGTAGGCAGGCAGGAATGAAGGAAACAAGCAAGCTCCCTCTGGAGATCAGAAGCTCAAGAGCCAAGGGAAGGGGCCCCTCTCAGTCCCTTTGGCCCCCTGCACTCAATCAACCCACGGAACAGAAGTTGCCTTCAGACGTTGTGGGAGCTTCATCCCTGGACGCTTTCGAGAAGAGACCGGACTGCCACCTGTCAGAAATGGTGCTTGGGTGGGGGGGGGGGGTTGGACTAGATGACCTGCAAGGTCCCTTCCGTTAACTCTTGTTAATCTGCTCCCCAGTGGCTGCCTCTTCCCACTGCTCAAGAGGGCTCAAATTGCTGCTCCTTCTTGCCAGGTTGAAGCAACCCTCCCCGGATCCCACCAGCTCCAGAGATGGACGGGGCCACAGGGTGCCTTGGAGCAAGCAAGATTGACTTTCCATTCCCACCCGCAGCCCACCCGTGAGCTCCCAGCAGCCCCCCCCCCCCATGCGCTGCGCATTGAAGCCTCCATACCTTGCCCCACAGCCTCAGTTCCACCTCTGGCAGCGTCTCTGCTCGGCTTCCTCTCTCTCCCCACAGCTTGGTTTCACTTGCAAACCTTAAGTTCCTGTTTGAAGTCCACCAAAGCAGGAAGGTTTTGCTTCTTCCTGGGCCCGTCTCAGCAGAAGACCAATGGCCTGGCTTTGGGGAGTGGGTGGGGGGGACTCAGCCCTCCTCTGCCCAACCAGCCCAGGGGTCTAAATCTGAGCTCACGCCAGACGTGTGGGGAGAGGTGGAAATCGCTACACGTTCCCAAAGAGGTGACACGACAGGAAGGTTGTAATATCTGAAGGTCTGCCGCAAAGAAGCCAAATATTCAGAACTAACACCATTGGAAGGGACCTTGTAGGTCATCTAGTCCAACCCTCTGCCCAAGCAGGAAACTCTGCACCATTTCTGACAGATGGGGAGTCCGGTTCCCAAAATTGGAAACATGGTCTTGAGCAGGGGTGAAATCCAGCAGGTTCTGGAGAACCAGTAGCGGAAATTTTGAGTAGTTCGGAGAACCGGCAAATACCACCTCTGGCTGGCCCCAGAATGGGATTGGGAATGGAGATTTTGCAATATCTTTCTCCCAGGAGTGGGGAGGGAATGGGGATTTTTTTTTTTTTATTTGATTTATATGCCGCCTTTCTCCGGAGACTCAGGGCGGCTTACAATGCGTTAAGCAATAGCCTTCATCCTTTTGTATATTTTATACAAAGTCAGCTTATTGCCCCCACAATCCGGGTCCTCATTTTACCTACCTTAGAAAAGATGGAAGGCTGAGTCGACCTTGAGCCTGGTGAGATTTGAACTTACAGTAATTGCAGGCAGCTGATGTTAATCACAATGCTTTTAGTCTGCTGAGCTACCAGGCCCTTTTGCAGTATCCTTCCCCTGCCATGCCCATCAAGTCACACCCACCAAGCCATGCCACGCCCAAGCCACGCCCACAGAACCGGTAGTAAAAAAAATTGGATTTCCCCACTGGTCTTGAGGGACTTTTAGTCCAACCCCTTATTCAAGTAGGAGACCCTGCAGCATTTCAGATAAATGAGGGGGTCAGATTCTCCAAAGCACCAGAAGGAACAGATGGAAACTCATCAAGGAGAGAAGCAACCTGGAACGAAGGAGAAATTTCCCGATAATGACAACAATCGATCAGTGGAACCGTTTGCTTTCAGAAGTTTTGGGTGCTCCATCCCCAGGTTTTCAAGAAGAGATTGGACAGCCATTTATCTGAAGTGGTGTAGGGTTTCCTGCTTGAGCAAGGGGTTGGACTAGAAGACCTCCAAGGTCCCCTCCGTTATTCCTCTGCCATTACAGCAAGACATTCTGCCGCCCGAGGATCTCCGATGTGGGGCAAATGGTTTTGCTTCCAAGATCAGTTGCTTGGAAGCATGAAATGGACGCTTGGAAGCATGAAATGGTGTTCGATGGTATTCGTGCAGGGGTGAAATTCTCCCGGTTCGGACCAGATCACCAGTTCAGACTGGATTGCCCGATCCGGTAGCGATGGTGGCGGGTGGTTTGGAGAATCGGTAGCAAAAATCCCTGCCCCGCCCCCCCTGGCTCAGCTGAGTCGCATGATCATCAGAGGCTTTTTTTTTTTACTTTTAAAAGCATTTTTTCTACAACCTCTTCCGATGAAAAAATGCTTTTAAAAGTAAAAAAAAATGCCTCTGATGATCCCGCGGCTCAGCTGGGATCCTCAGAGGCTTTTCAAAGCATGTTTTTCTGCAACCTCTTGGCCGAAGAGATGGTTAAAAAAATGGCTTGAAGAGTCTCTGACAATCCCAGCTGAGTTGCCTGATTGTCAGAGGCTTTTCAAAGCATTAGAAAAAATGCTTTGAAAAGTTTTTTTTAAAAAAAGAGGTTGGCCACGCCCACCCAGTCACATTACCCCCCCACACACACCAAGTCATGCCCACAGAACCGGTAGTAACACATTTTACATTTCACCCGTGTTCATGTGTTTTGTATATAGGAATGAAGCAGAAGCCAGAGTCGCTCAAATAATGAGGTGGAATGGCATGTGCATTTATTGCATAAATAGGAAGTGCACTCTGCACATGTTCAGAAGCAAACAAGAGGCAATGGTTCAACCAGGCACGATGCAAAAATAAATTTAGGAAGCACCTCAAGGAACGTCAAAGCATCTTCCTCTTACAATGTGCTTCTTCATAGCCAACGTGCTCACCTGTGTATGGCTGGCCTGCAGGTGCTACCTGTCCCACAGGTGAAAAAGTTGTCAACCCCCCCCCCCCAAGCAAAACCAGCTCGTTCCCAACATTGCTTCAGGTCACCCAAAATCCTTTTTTAAAAAAGACTTACCTTTACATCAGAGGTGCCCGCGCTTGGCCCCTTTAAGACCTGTGGACTTCAACTCCCAGAATTCCCCAGATGGGGAGTTCTGGGAGTTGAAGTCCACAGGTCTTAAAGGGGCCAAGCTTGACACCCAACCCTGCTTTAAATGTTTCTCAGCTTGTATTTTTTTCAAGGCTTTTGCCCAGGGAATCAAAGTTTGAGGAATCGTGGCACAGACGCCTTCCCAATTAACGATACCACGTTGGGTTTTGCAGCGGTTCAAGAGGGACCTCATTATGTCCCCGTAATTGCATACGGCGAGACTTCAAAGCAAGCTCATTAATTAATTCTGCTAGATCTCCAGATGCCCCAGTGGAGGTGTGACATTCTGAGGCCCAGGGGCTAGCCGGGGATTTGCCCTCAAACGCAACAACTTGAAGGCGTGTGGATTTCAACTCCCAGAATTCCCCAGCCAGCATTTACTAGTCGTAGTCTTCGAGTGGTACGGTGGCCTAGAGGTGGAGCTCTCGCCTCACCATCAGGTGGCTGTGAGTTTGATCCTAGACAGAGGCAGGTATTTCTCTCTCTGGGCACGAGAATAGATCTGCTGAACAAAATTCCGCATTGGCGACAGGAAAGGCATCCGGCCAGTAAAACACTCAGCTCTATTCAGTTGCCCAGACTCCACCCTATAAGGGATTCTGAGGTTGTTAAAAGGAGATGATTTACTAGTCGTAGTCCTCGACATATGGCAGTCATTAAGTGAGTCACGGCCAATTGATGACCTTTTTGGAAGCAGACCCCTCCCCCATCAACTCTGGAGCTCCCGATTACCATCAAACATAATACCACTCGCACTCAAGACTCTCAGAAAAATAAACATCTTTATTGCACAACAAAGGGGTGGCAGAGAACCAGAAGGCCGGGTGGAGGGGATAAAGGCACCCCCAGACCACGGGGAGGGGACCCCCATTAAGTGCCAATCCAGGTCCGAAAAGCAGATCCTGGGCCAGACCAGGAGAGGCCTTTTCTTCTTCTCGAGTGGCCAGAAAGGAAACCCCCTGACCCATAACCCACAACCCTTCCCCTTCAAGCCGAGGAAGTGGCTTCCTCCTCTGGGATCTGCTGGACAACCTTCCATTAACTGACCGCCGGAGGTCTGGAGATTGGACGGTCAGGGCCTCCAACCTTGTGAGAACCTAGCTGCAGGACCCCCGACAGACCCTTCCTCCTTCTTGACTCTCCGGACCAGGACAGGGGTCCCCAACCCCCTGGCTGCAGCCCACCACCGGACCTTGAGCCCTTTGGAACCGGGTTCAAATGGCAGGCGAGTGTCTGCATTCCCACTTGTGTCAGCAGCGATCACGGGCGCACAATGCTCCGTTTGTGCAAGAAGTGAGCAAGCACAGCGCAGGGTTGCTCACCGCTCACACAAATGGAGGTGCGTGCACACATATGCGCTTTCCTGCCACTTGGACAGATCCATCCCCTCTCCCCTGGGCCGGTCCCCAAATCCAGCAAGATTGGGGAACTCTTTGTCTTGCGGGCAATATTTCCAGCCCCGGGGGCTAAGACGCCCCCCCCCCCAAACGGTGTAGAAAGAGAGAACTGATGTTTAACGTGAGTTAGAAGTCTACCTGTCAGTCAAGACCCAAAAGAGCAGAAATCTGATCTTCTGCAGGAGTCCCACTTTAACTGATGATTAGTGCCACCAAAAGGATGGGAGGCGGGCGTCTTCGTGGCTCCGCCCTTTCCCCCACCCCAAATCAACGGTGATGCCAACCCCGATTCGGCCGGCATTCGAGGCCCAGAAAGCCCTGGCGCTTCCCTGGAAGGAGCCGCACAAACCCTGCATCACCAATGGTTAAGAAAGGCCGTCGCCTGCTTTAACTAGCCAGGATTGCGTTCGACCTCTGGCAGCCTTGACGACGCCACGGGTGAGCCGGGAGCCTCCCCGTGTCCAGACCGGCAGGGTCCCCCAGGTGTCGAGGTCCGTGGTTCATCCAAGTTCTCGTGCCCCGGTCTTCTCACAGGCGGCCCACGGCATGGAGGAAAAGCAAGATGTGGATCCCGAAGAGGTAGACAGTGGCCAGCAGGGAGAAGAGCCTCCGGGGGCAGAAGACGGAGCGCAGGGCACGCTGCAGCCCCCTGGGCCCTCGAGCCTGTGGGGGGGGAGGAATTAGGGAAGGTGGGCATTTCGACCCCAGAGCCCCAGCCCAGCGGACACCAAGAGAAGTGGAAAGGGACAACGAGGGACGCTGTCCGACTGGAGGGACAGTCCACGCCAGAAAGGGGAAGTTGGACTTTCCGCTACGTTTGTGAGTGAAAGGAAGAGTGAAAGTTCATGATAAGCCCTTATTTCTGGGATCCCCAGGCTGGGGAAGGGAGGGAGGGAGGGAGGAAGGAAGGAGGGAGGGAGGGAGGGAGGGAGATGGGAATAAGAGGAAGGAAGGAAGGAAGGAGATGGGAATAAGAGGGAGGGAGGGAGGGAGGGAGGGAGGAGGGAGGGAGGGAGGGAGATGGGAATAAGAGGAAGGAAGGAAGGAAGGAGATGGGAATAAGAGGGAGGGAGGGAGGGAGGGAGGAGGGAGGGAAGGAAGGAGGAAGGAAGGAAGGAAGGAAGGAAGGAAGGAAGGAAGGAAGGAAGGAAGGAAGGAAGGAAGGAGATGGGAATAAGAGGGAGGGAGGGAGGGAGGGAGGGAGGAGGGAGGGAGGGAGGGAGGGAGATGGGAATAAGAGGAAGGAAGGAAGGAAGGAGATGGGAATAAGAGGGAGGGAGGGAGGGAGGGAGGAGGGAGGGAAGGAAGGAGGAAGGAAGGAAGGAAGGAAGGAAGGAAGGAAGGAAGGAAGGAAGGAGATGGGAATAAGAGGGAGGGAGGGAGGGAGGGAGGGAGGAGGGAGGGAGGGAGGGAGGGAGATGGGAATAAGAGGAAGGAAGGAAGGAAGGAGATGGGAATAAGAGGGAGGGAGGGAGGGAGGGAGGGAGGAGGGAGGGAGGGAAGGAGGAAGGAAGGAAGGAAGGAAGGAAGGAAGGAAGGAAGGAAGGAAGGAAGGAAGGAGATGGGAATAAGAGGGAGCGAGGGAGGGAGGGAGGAAGGGAGGAAGGAAGGAAGGAAGGAAGGAGGGAGGGAGGGAGATGGGAATAAGAGGAAGGAAGGAAGGAAGGAGATGGGAATAAGAGGGAGGGAGGGAGGGAGGGAGGGGGGAGGGAGGGAGGGAGAAGAAAGGAAGGAGTGTAGGGAAGGAAAGTAAGGGAGAAAGGAGAGAGGAAAGACTAAAATGAGGTGCCTTCTCAATAGGCATCACAGGGACCCTCGACAGTGGGCTGAGGGGTCCCGGTGCCCCCCTTACCTTGCTGAAGGAGCTCTCTGCAGACCCCAGCAGCAGGGCGTGTTCAGAGCTGGGAGGCATGGCAATGCTGGTCTCCAGAGACTGCGCATACTCCTCGGACTCCCACCTGGGTGGCAAGAGGCCTAGATATCAGGGTCCTGTCCCTGAGGCCACCCATGGCCCCTGGCCTCCCCCACCTGCTGCTCCCCGGAGACCTGAATACCCCTCCCCAGAGACCCAAAGTACCCCTTCCCTTGAGCCGCAAGTTGGCTGGGGAGCGGGCGCTGCAGCCCGACCTCCCCTGAGCCCTGCAGAGGACCCAGGAGACATCTCTGAAGGCCTCTGAAGTCCCCGTGAATCAATCTGCCTCCTTCCACCCGGGAGTCCCCCTCCTCCCTCTCACTGATCAGCCTCGGAAACGCCTCCCTCGGGGCCAAGCCCACCAGGGCACTGAGACAGGAAACCCTCCCAGGGGTCTGCAGGGCTGGGAAAGGGACCACGACAAGATGGGTCCGTCCACCAATTGAGTCAACGGATTTAACCCGCCCGCTTGGCCGAGAGTTGCCAGAGGAGAGGGGAGAGCCCTTCAGACAGGCTCCCCGGAATAGCCAGGAGGGAGGGAGGGAGGGAGGGAGGGGGCCAGGCCTGCCCCAGCACCTGCGCATCTGCTCCTGGGCTGCAGAGCAAGCCTCCTCAGCGGCCAGGCGCCTCTCCTGCTCCTCCTGCAGCAGCTGCTGAAGCTGAGTCAGGCCCTGCCTGGCGAGGCTTTGCTGGTGCTTGGCCTCCGAGAGCCTGGGAATGGAAGGAGAAGCCCCGTGAGAGAGAGATGGGAGTGGGGAGGGAAGGGAAAGCAGCTCCCAGGACGGACCCTGACTCTTCAAAGAGAGGCAGACCAGGCCCGGATGTCCCTGGGATCAGAGGCAGAAAGGAAGAGATTCTCCTGTTGGGGAGCTGCCAGCCAGGCTGGAAGGAGGAGTCAAGCAGGGAAGTAGCCTTGAATCCTTGAGTAGCTGCAAGAGGCATAAAACTGAAGCCACCACCAACCTATTGCCCATGAAGCTTTATTTGGTGGTTCCCAGGGGAAGGCAAGAAGTCCGGGGAGATTCTTGTAAATACAGGCACTCCTTGACTTACGATCACAACTTGGGCCCAACGTTTCTATCGTTAAGTGAGGCATTTTTACAACCTTTCTCGCCACATTGTTTAAGCGAATCACACTTCATTTGCTAATTTAGTCACAGGGCTGGATCCAGGTTTCCTCGTTGACTTTGCTGGTCAGAAGGTCACGAAAAGGGGTCGTGTGACCCCGGGGACGCTGTGACTGTCATAAATACGATTCAGTTGCTAAACCCCTGAATTTTGATCACAGGGCCCTGGGGATGCTACTAGAGGGGCGTGAAAAACGACCGTAAGTCTCTTTTTTCAGTGATGCCATCACTTTCAAACAGTCGTTAAAAGAACTGTTGTAAGTGGAGAACTGCCTGGATAGGCTGAGGCCAATAAAGCTGCTTGCTTCGGCTATTAGTGGGTGGCCCCAATTCCTTGAACCCGATACCTCCGTTGGGGTCAGGCCTGGGGGGCTGGAGCAGAGACTCCCGAGGTTGGTGGAAAATTGGGGCGAAGGGGATCAGGTGGCCCAGGAACCCCCAAGTTATTTCGCTCGCCCGCCACACTCACTGCGCCTGAAGTTCCTGCAGCTCCCGTGCATTGGTCTCGTCTTTTTCCTGGGGGGCTCCGGGGGCGGCATCAGTCAGGAGGGGTCCCTAGGGTAGAAACCTGGCGTGAAGGTGGGGCTCCCTCTGCCTTTGCCGTCTGACCGTGTTGAGCACAAACTCGACTGACGGAGGCCCCGGCTTACGCCGGGCAACCTGTGCCGCATGGAAACCAGATGCGCTCACCACACGGGGCAGAAAATGAGGACGACCCCTTCCCCATGCGCAAAGCAGCTGGTCTCTCTCGCTAGGAGGGACAGGGGTGGCAGGAGCAAAGGCCTGGATCCTAGCGTCTGCCTCCCCCCTCTGCCCCTCCTGACCCGGGTGGAACACGGTTGGGCCGTGAGATGGGGGAGCCCAGACTCCCTTCCCTGGCCTTACCACGGTCTTTGCCGGCCCCTGCCATTCCTGCAGCTGCTTTTCAAGAGCCGCACAACGGGACAGAGCCTCGTTGTGTTGCTGGCGGCTCTCGCGGAGGCTGCGGCTGCTCCCCCGGAGTTGGAGAGTGAGCGTGTTCTTCTCTTCGAAGACCTGCGAGAGCTGGAGAGATGAGCGACAGCATGAGGCTGGGGGAGGGGGGGGTCTTCTCAGAGTCCCCCCACCCACCCAACCGGAAGCCAGCATAACACATCAATGGAGGCCTGAAGGTAGCTAGCTGGATTGACAGATGTTTGTGATGATATTGGCTGCGTTGGGTCTGGGTTTAGTGCGACCCCCCCCCTCCAACCGATGGAGGGCCTCAGCAAACTATGGCTAAAAGAAGCCAGGATTTAAGAGAAGGAGTCTTAAAGTTGGCAACTTGAAGAACTGTGGACTTCCAACTCCCAGCATTCATAGCTGGCTGGGAATTCTGGGAGTTGGGGTTCACCAGTTGTGATGATCCGGGGCACAGCACAGAGGCAACAAAGGCATCTGATAGTTCAAACCGCCCCTTTATTGCTCCAAATTTCTCTCTCTCTCTCTCTCTCTCTCACACACACACCCCTCCAGCAGCCTCTAGCTGCAAGCAGTCCAGTCCAATGCTGTGAGCACCACAGCTACAAAGCAAGAAATCCAGCAGGGCAAGTTGAGGAGTCCAGGAAGCAAAGTAACAAGGCAATTAATCCAGAAATCCGGAAAGAATGCAAGGAATCCAGGAAAGTTCAAATGCCCCTCCCCACAGCATCTCCTTAGGTCTCAGTCCCCAGGTGTGCCTTGTGAAGAGGGGCGGGGTGCTCTCCTCCCGAGTAGTCGGGTCAGCCTGCGCTGTTCCCGCCTTCTCTCCACTCTCCATGCTCGAGGATCAGGAGGGGGCGGTCCTTGCTCATTGCCTGTTTCTCATCTTCACTGCTTAGCCTCTCTTGGTCATCCTTCCCCCCCGCCTTCCTCCCTGCCTACAAGCCATCTCAATCCTGAAAGGCCCAGGCCTGACTGGCCCTGCTCCTCCCCGTTTTCCTCCCAGGCCAACTTGATCTCCGTCGGCTCCAGTTCCAGCTCGTCTTCCTCCACAGATTCAGGTTCTGACAGGGGCATGACACAAGTCTTCAAGTTGCCAAGTTTGGAGAGCCTTGACTCAGAGCACAACGCAAGCCCAACATCCAGAGGGTTGAACCACTACGAGAGGTTGGACTGGAGATAGCCAGCTTCCCAGGAAGGACACCCTCTCCCCACAGTTAACCCCCTGGAAAAGATCTCCCTGCCCAAGAGAAGGACGCCCCAGAACTCTGCCCCACCTTGCTGTTCAGCTGCTGGATGCGTAGCTCCTTCTGATGAAGGTGCTTCAAGCTGTTCCCAAGCTGGACCTGGAGGTCCTCCATGGATGCCATCTGGCCAGATGTGTCTCTGTCGGAGCTAGTCGACCCCGAAGACCCCTGTGGAAAGGCCCAGTCAGCTGTTGCCCACATTTTGCCCAACAAGATCCTCCCACCATCCATTCTGGCTTCGGATGGTTCATAGGTGGCTTCCAAAACTTCCAGGACACACAGAATGATGGGAGTTGTGGTCCAGAGGCCAAATGTGAGACAGACGCTAAGAGCACATATAAAAATTGTGCGGTTGTGAGGGTTTTTTTGAGGAAGGGCCATAAGAGTGTGCTAAAGCCATTTGCTGGTTTGGATTTTATGTGATTTTAAGTCAGCCCAGCCTCTGTGGTGTGACATCCAGCAAAATACGGTTAAAAAAAGAAATAAACTTTAGCATCCAAGATAAATACAAGTATTATAATCTTGCAAAATGTGTTCTTGAGATAAATGGGGAGAGAGAAAAAAGAGATGAACACAAATTTAACGTAAGGTCAATTGTTGCCGATAATATTCTACACTAACTAGCAGCAGGATCAGGGGAAGGAAATATCAGAAACCTGGCAAATGCTACAGGATAAAAATATAAGGAATCCATGAGGGAGATCTTGCAGGTAGAAGACCTTGACTGACCAGTTAACCACCTGACTGCCACCGGAGGGCCAGGCCAGCTTCAAGAGAGGAGAGCAGGGCCTTCAAAAGCTCAGCCACGGAACCAGCTCACGGGCAACCTCACCACTCAGTTAGTGCAGAAGAAGCGGCTTCCGTTTTCTCATTAGCTTAGCCCCACTTAGTTTAATGTTTAATGCATGCATTTTTTAATGTTTTGTATTGTCCTTTTTAGCCTGCTGTAAGCTGCCTGAGGGAGAGAGATGGGCGGCGTGTAAATTTACAAAATAAAATAAACAATAATGTACAATGAAATAAAAAGAAAATAAGTAAAAAATAAAATAAAAAAGAAATGAAAATAGAAATTATATAAAATGATACAATAAAATGAAATGAAATAAATGAAACCATACAATAAAATAAAAATAATAAAATAAAATAATAAAACATGAAATGAAATGAAATTGAAATAAATATGATATATATTAAAAAATAGGACGGAATAAAAATTAAAATAAAATAATAATAAAATGTGTAAATTTACAAAATAAAATAAACAATAATGTACAATGAAATAAAAAGAAAATAAGTAAAAAATAAAATAAAAAAGAAATGAAAATAGAAATTATATAAAATGATACAATAAAATGAAATGAAATAAATGAAACCATACAATAAAATAAAAATAATAAAATAAAATAATAAAACATGAAATGAAATGAAATTGAAATAAATATGATATATATTAAAAAATAGGATGGAATAAAAATTAAAATAAAATAATAATAAAATAAAATAAAATAAAATAAATAAAATAAAATAATAAATAAAATAAAAATAAAAAATAAAAAAAAATGAAATGAAATGAAAATAAAATAAAAAAAAATAAAAAAGGAAATAAAATGAAAATAAATAAAATAAAATAAATAAAATAAAATAAAAAATGAAATAAAAATAAAATAAAATAAAATAAAAAATAATAATAAAATAAAACAAAATAAATAAAATAAAATAATAAAATAAAAATAAAAAATAAAAAAATTAAATTAAATTAAATTAAAATTTAAAAAAAATAAAAAAGGAAATGAAATGAAAATAAATAAAATAAATAAATAATAAAATAAATAAAATAAAATAAAATAAAATAAAATAAAATAAAATAAAATAACAAAATAAAATAATAAAATAAAATAATAAAATAAAATAAAATAAAATAAAATAAAATAAAATAAAATAAAATAAAATAAAATAAAATAAAATAAAATAATAAAATAAAATAAAATAAAATAAAATATAAAAAAAACAAAACATGCACCCTCCTGCCCTCCGGACTGCCTCACTCACCTCCCTCTGCTGCTTCTCTGCCGCCTGGGCGCTGCTGGGTGGGCTCTGCCGCCTGACTTGCTCCCAGCCTGCCTTTTCTTCCCTGGAAAAAACAAGCCCCAAAAGCGAAAGGAGGAAAGTCAATGGGGAGGACGGGACTTGATTCAATTAACAACTGCAATGATCTGTTTAACGACCGTGGCAAAACAGGTTGCAAGGCCAGGAATGACTCCAAATGACTGTAAGCCTTGCTTAGAAACGGAAATTCCTGGCCCCACAGAGGTCGTAAGTTGAGGGCTGCCTGCATGGCTCCATGGGCTCACCTGAGTTGCTGGAGCTCCAGCTCCACGGAGGTCCTCTCCTGCTTCAGCTTCTCCTGGAAGAGCTCCTGCTGCTGCTCCATCTCTTGCTTCTTCTGCTGGAGCTGGGCCTTCAAGCGGCTGATCTCGGCCGTGTCCACCCCCACCTGGAGATACTGCTGCTGGAGGTTCTTCAGCTCCTCCAGCTGGAGGACAAGGAGAGGAGAACCTGCTTGTCAAGGTTCCCGACAAGATTGACTGCTTCTCCAAAACAGGTTAAGTAAGGGGCCAAGGATCCCCCACAAAAGACTCCAACATCAATGGAAGAGAATATCTGTAGCAGCAGCTCAGGGTTGAACTGAGGGGTTCCCTGGTGCTCTCCGAGCTTGGAGGTTTTCTCGCAGGCATTTCATGACCCAACTAGGTAGCATCATCAGAGCTGGCCCTGAAGGTGGTACGTAGTGGACCACCAAGGACCCCACAAAAGATCTCCACAAAAGGTGGCAGGAATTGGGTATGTCTACTCTGACGAAGAGAAGGATTAGGGGTGACATGCAACATAGAACAACGATGGCTCTGACAGCAGCGCTATCGTAACAATGATACACATATCATAACAATATCATCGTATCACATATCTTAACAGTGATAACAATGATACACGATAGCAGAATTCCAGTATTTGAGGGGCTGCCATAAAGAAGAGGTAGTCAAGCTATTCTCCAAAGCACCTGAGGGCAGCACAAGAAGCAATGGGTGGAAACTAATCAAGGAGAGAAGCAACTTACAACTAAGGAGAAAATTCCTGACAGTGAGAACAATTCATCAGTGGAACTGCTTGCCTCCAGAAGTTGTGAATGTCCATCACTGGAAGTTTTAAGAAGATGTTGGATAACCATTTGTCTGAAGTGGTTGGACTAGCAGACCTCCAACGTCCCTTCCAACTCTGTTATTCTACTCTGAACATCCTCAGACTTTTGATCTGCTCCCAGCATGATTTTTACAGTGCTACTCCCAAGCATTCATTCCTGAAACTCAATCTAGGGACTGATCTGCTTGGGCTTCCTCACTGGAGCTCCCCCCTACTGCAACCTTCTTGCAAAGTGGTTTTGGATTGAAATATGCAGCCCCAACATTTCTAGAGGAACAGTCTTCCTTCAGAACATCCACAGTACAAATGCATTCCTTGCTTGCATTTATGAAGTGGTTTTTTTAAAAAAAATTGAAGAAAATTTATGTTGAGTTTTCAAGACAAATGGTGGAAGAGTCCAGAAACCAGGAGATGCTGACATTTCACCCTCCACCTATTATTCCCAAAAACATCTAAAGGCAGGAGAAGAAGCAACGGATGGAAACTAAACAAGGAGGGAAGCAACCTGGAATTAAGGAGAAATTAATTCCTCCTGACAGTGAGGACAATTAACCAGTGGAACAACTTGCCTCCAGAAGTTTTGGATGCTCCATCACTGGAGGTTTCAAGGAGAGATTGGAGAAGAGCTACTTGTCTGAAACAGTATAGGTTCTCCTGCTAGTGGAGGGTTACATGCCAGCATCTTCTGGTTGAAACAGAAGACCTCCAAGGTCCCTTCCGACTCTGTTATTCTATTACCTTGCCCAAACAGCGGAGATTCAATACTTACCAACCGGTCTCGGTCATTCTGCAGGGACGAGAGTGCCTTCTTGAGGCTCGACGTTTCAGCAAGACTGGAAGACACGTTGGTGGCCGACTGCAGCTTCACCTCCTCCGTCTTGCGGGATTTGTCCAGCTGGCTCAGCAGACGGTCTCGCTCAGCCTGCAGGCTGGCCATGGCCGGGGAGAAGGCCTTCACTTGGCCAGAGGCCTTCTCCAGTTCCGACGAGAGGCGAGCAAGCTGCGAGTCTTTGGATTGAAGCTGCTGGTTGAGTTTCTCCAGCTTCTCCGAGAAGCCCTTCTCTTCCGTTGAGTCTCGGAGAGCGGTGAGTTCGGAGGTCAGGCTGTCCCTCTGCTTCTCGAGGGTTGTTTGTGTCTCCTGGGCGTGGAGCTTCTCCTGATGGAGGCTTTGGACCAGCTGCCTCTGCTCTTCCAGCTCTGCAGCATATTTCTTCTCCAGGGCCCGCCGTTCTTCGTGAGACTGATCCCAACTGTCTTGGAGAGAACTCATGGCTTTCTTGAATGACTGGATTTGGGCCTTCAAATCCTGGTTTTCTTCCGTGACCACAAGGAGGTTCTGCTCCATCTGCAGGAGGTCCTTGGCCAGCTCTGCCACCCGTTCTTCGGCTGTCTCAGTCTCATTCCGCAGGAGTCCAGTGTCGTGATGGAAGCTCTTGAGCTCTTTCTTCATCTTGGCTTCCACGTCCTGCAACTTCTGATGAAGGCCAGCCAGCTCTTCTTCAAGGCCCGCCACCTGCTGATTTGCCAGCGACAACTGCCCGCCCAAACTCTGGATTTCATCCACTTTCTCTTGCAGCTGCAACTGCAGCTCCAACATGGAGCCCCCTTCCCGCAGAACCAGCATCTCATCCTGCAACTGGGAGAGGGAAGATTTGAGAGC
Organism: Arizona elegans; assembly: GCA_022577455.1. NCBI lineage: Eukaryota > Metazoa > Chordata > Lepidosauria > Squamata > Colubridae > Arizona > Arizona elegans. The sequence goes on along the minus strand of JAKOOJ010000007.1, from coordinate 89,860,204 downwards.
CTTGACCTCCTGGCCCAGATTCTGCTTCTCCAGCTGCAGGGCCTCCACAGTTCGCTGTAGGTTGGCCGAACTAAGTTCAGACTCTCGCAGTTGTCCTTCCACCCCCACCTTCTCCTTCTCCAGAGCCTGGATCCGGTCAATCTGGGTTTTCAGCAGCTGCTTCTGCTGAGTGTCCTTGATGGAGATGACTTGATTCAGGTCCTCGCGATACCGTACCAGTTCGGCATCCAACTTGGCGTTCTCTGCATGCAAGTCATCCATCTGACCATGGAGACTCCGAAGTTGCTCCTTCAAGGAATTGTTCTCCGAGGCCGCTTCCTGGATGAGCTGATCCTTTTCTAAAATGGCGGCCAGGTGACGTTGTTCCAGCTGCCGATAGTTTTCCAGGACTCTGTCCCGGTCATCTTGCAGGGAAGACATGGATTTGGTGAAGGAATCTAGCTGAGCTTTGTGCTGCTTGCTCTCTTCGTAGATGTTTTTCAACTTCTCCATGAGACCGGTCACTTTCTCCTGAGATTTTGCCTTCTCAGCCTCCAAGGCCACCTTCTCAGCTTCAGCCTTGGCCATCTGGTTCTCCAACTCCTTCAGGTCTTCCTTGTGCTGTTCTTGGATTTCTAGCAGGGCTTCGGCTACGGCCTCTTCCTTGGCAGCCACAAGGCCAACAATCTTCTGCTCCTTGTCGCTCACCTCGTTGTGGAGTCTCTCTGTCAGCTCCTTGGAAGCCCGCAGATCAGCCTCCAGCTGCTCCAGACTCAACCTGCAGTCCTGAAGACTGGCCTCGTGGCTCTTCACCGTCTCTGACCTCTCAAGACGTGCCCGGTCGCAGTCTTCGAAGGAGGCCTGCAAATCGGCAAGCTGCTTTCTCAGAGACCCAAGTTCTCCTCCTTGCTGGAGAACCTGGCTCTGGGAGTGGCTCAGTAACCGCTGGACCTCTTCCAGTTGAAGTCCAAGTCTGTGCTTCTCCTCCTGGAGCAACCCGACTTCTTCTCGATGGTGCTGGAGCTCCTCCTGGGCGTGAGACTCTTGGGCTGATTGGCTGCGTTCCAAGCTGCAAGCAGAAATGGCAGAATCTGAGAAGAGCCCGTATACCAGGGGTGTCAAACTCAATTTCATTGAGGGCTACATCGGGGTTGTGTTTGACCGAACGGGGGCCCGGGGGCATGGGCAGCTCCGCGTCACTCATGTTGGAGGCACCTGTCTGCGAAAATGGGCTCCAGAGCTCAGTTTTCGGTTGCGACTGCTTCCTGCAACCCTCTGCCAGCGAAAACGGAACCCAAACTTTGTTTTCGCTGGCAGAGGCACCGTGAGCTGGTCCTTCACTGCTTCCAGGGCAGCCCAGCAGGCCAAATCTAAGCACCCCGCAGGCCGGATCCGGCCCGCAGGCCTTGAGTTTGACACCTCTGCCATATACGTTCCTTTCACTTTTACTCATTGCCCTCCATCCAAACCAGCCACCTGAAATGCTAATGGAGTTCTCCACTACTAGCAAAACCATAAATAAAAGGGCTCTGGAAAATATTCCCATGAAGTTAGGGTGGAGACTGGGCCATATTTAACTGCAGGGCATGAGGGAATCCAGAGGATTGAACCAATGGACAGTCAGAAAAGCCCAGGAAAGAAACAAGCTATTAGAACTGTTGACTTTCCTTCACAAAAAGCTTCTGAAAGTGGGAGGAAATGTTTCATGCCAAGGTTGGAATGAGATCCCTGGGTCAGTTTGGGTTGGACCATTGCCAGCTCAAAATGCTTTAAGGTGAAGGAGGACCTTCTCCAATATGGAGGGGTTGGGTTTTGGTGACCCAGTGACTTTTTTTTGCAAAGTCTTGACCTACTAAGAGAAGACAATAGTTGTAGCTCAGGGTTGAATGATGAGCTCTTTGGTGCTCTCTGAGCTTGGCTGTTTTCTTGCAGGCATCTCATGACCCAACTAGAGAACATCATCAGTGTTAGAAGGAAGTGGGGTTTGTGGAGAGGAGGAAGAGGATTATGGGGTCCTTGCTGTGCTCTGAATCTTGGTGGTTTTCTTGCAGACATTTCATGACTCAACTAGGTCACATCACCAGTGCTGGAAGCTTGTAGCACTGACGATCTTAACTTAGTTGGGTCGTGAAACATCTGCAAGAAAACCAACTCGGGGAGCACCAAAGACCCCACAGTCCTTGTCCTTCTTCTCATCCATTCCACAACCCCATTCCCTTCTAGCACTGATGATGCTACCTAGTTGGGTCATGAAACATCTGCAGGAAAATAACCAAGCTCAGAGAGCATCAAGGACCCTAGCCTCTCTATCTACTCCTCAATCCTTATCTATCCCGAGTTAAGTTAGCCCAAAGAGAAAGTGGACACCTCTTCTCTGGAAAGTGTTTCGGTACATCTCCAAGCCTTGACCCACAACCTGAGCCACCCGGTGGTTTTAGCATCGAAGACAGCATCAGGTAGGCAAAATAACGTCACAGTGAGCTCAAAATCTGCTTCCACTGACTCTAGTAGCTTTGCAAGAGGACAGACTCAAATTCAACCTCAGTGACTCTCATCTCCCACACTAAAATGAGCACAGAAGAAATGGGGGTAAGGAGATCTGCGTCCTTCCCCTTGGTTCACGTACTCTAATTCTCCTTCTGCTAGTTATGAAAAAGTGCAAGAGCCCCAGAGGAACCCCGGAAGGGGTCAACCGCTGTCTTACCTGGCCACGAGGCCTTGGAGGTCTTCCACCTGGAGAGCCATCTTCTTGGCCTGGTCTTGCAAGGCAGCGCAGGCCTCTTCTCGGGCAGAGAGTTCCTGCTCCTTCTTCTCAATGGCCTCACTGAACTTCTTCTCCCACTGCCTGGACTCGTCTATCACCCGGTCCCTGTCGTCCTGCAGGGAGGACATGCTTCTGGTGAAGGCCGCCAGCTGAGCTAAGGTGTGGTTGAGGCTGCCCTGAAGCTGTTTGGCTTCTTGGTCCTTTTGGCGCAGGGACACCTGGAGGTCTCGTGCCGACTCCTCCGTGAACACCTGCTTTTTCCGCAAGGCCTCCAACCTCTCGTCCATGTTTCTGATCTCCTTCAGGTGCTTGGCCTTCTCTTGTTCCACATGTCTCTCCAGCTCCTTATCTTTTTGACTCAGCTGACTTCTGACCTGAGCCTGGGTGGCTTGAAGCTCCTCTTTCACCTTCAGGCTCTCCACCACGACTCGGGCAGCTTCGCTCTGAGTATCGTCCAGCAAGACCCTGCAGGAAGCCAACTCAGCCTGGACCTTCTTGGTCTTCTCCTCTGCCTCCACCATGCTCTTCTTGGTGGTCTCCAGCTCTTTCTTGGACTCACTCTGGACGAACTCCAGGGCTTTGATAGTTCTCTCCAAGCCACTGATCTTCTCCTGGCTCTTAATGCAATCTCTCTGCAGCTGCCTCACTTCTTGCTGTTTCTCTTTCAACAATTCCTGAAGTTCTCTAGTCTGAGTTCGGCCGTTTTCTTCCTTCCAGGCGCTCTTGACTTTCTCCACGTTCTCTTTCTTCTCAGCTTCCACCTCAAGCTTCTCCCTCAACAGATGCTGCTTCTCGTCTTCCAGGAGGCTCAGGGCCCCCCGAAGACCTTCCATCTCACTGAAGAGCTGCTGGTTCTTGCTCTCCAGGTTGGCCATGTCCTGCTGGTAGTTCCCAATGCTCCCGTTCAACTCGGCCAGCTGGTTCATCAGCCTCTCTTCAAGGTCATCCTTCTCAGTTTCCAAAGCTTCTTTCAACGTCAATGCCTCAGCCAGCTGCTCCTTGGTTTGCCCACAAGCTTCCTCCATCTCGATGACCTTTTCTTGGAGAGCTTCCAATTCCTGGCCTTTCAAAGCCAGTAAGCCCTCCAGGCTTTTCTTCTCTTCCTTCAGGACCTCCAAATCCCCATGGGCCTTATTCATTTCCTCTACCGCCATCTTCCTCTTATCTTCTAGTGCCGCCATTTGTTCCTGAAGCTCAGCTACTTGTTGACTATCCCCAACTCCTTCATCACACAAAGGGCCAGCTGTGCTAAGCTCTTCCTTCTTGTCCTCAAGGCTCGGAGTGACAGTGGTGAGAACTTCAGAACCCGTGTCTGGATCTCCTTCTTCCTCAGCCACCTCCTCTGAAGATGACATCATGGTGGAACCGACTACCTCGCTTCTGGCCACCATCTCCTCTTGGGTGCCTCTCTGATCTTCCTTGTTTTGCAATGTCTGCCTCAAGTTTTGGATTTCCTGCTTCAAGAGGTCCTTTTCGGCGACCAGCACTTTCATCTCGTCGGAAAGAGCCTGGCAATTCTTCTTGGAGGTCTCCAGCTCTTCTCGAAGAGCAGAATTGGTCCCATCATGTCTACCATCCCCGGGATGGATTTCCAACCTCAGCTGCTCGTTCTCTTCCTCCAACTCCAGGATCTTCTGCTGCTTGGACTTGGCAAACTTCCTCATCTTCTCCCTCATGCCTTCCATCTCCTGTTCGGCTCCCTGCAGGCGAGCTTCCCCATCCTTCTTCTCGGCTTCCACCTCTTTTAGTCTGAGGAAGAGGTCCTGCTTCTCCTGCCGGACGTTCTCCATCACCCGCTGGATCCGCTCGGCTTCATCGCTGACGTTCTCATACGACTGCAGGAGCGTCTCGTACTCCTTCTGCAGCTCCTCGTGTTTCCTCCGCCACTCGGAGAGCTCCTGGGCCTGCCTTTCCTTCAGCGAGTCCATTTCCTCCTCCAGTCTTGTCTTCTCCTGAGTCACCCCTTCCAGTGCCAACTTCAGACTCTCGCAGGAACCGGTCACGTTCTGGTTTTCCACCAAGGCGTTGTCCACCGCGGAAATGAGTTTGTCCCTTTCCTCCTTGAGGGTCGCCAGTCTCTCCAACAGGACCACCTTCTCCTTGTCCAGCTCAGACGCCCGAAGCTCTACCTCTTGAAGATGGAGAGAGGTGTTTTCCAGAGCGGCCTTGGTGCCGGACAACTCGTCCTTCAGCCCCTTGCTCTCTTTCAGGGCTTCCTTCCTGGAGATGAGGGCTGCCTGCAGCTTCCTCTGGAGCTGGGCTTTGGACTGGGTCTCTGCCGATTTCACCTGCAGCTCAGCCTGCAGCTGCTGGGCTTGGTCCAACTGTCCCTGCAAAGCTTGGATCCTATTCTCCCTCTCTTGCAACTCAGCTTGGAGGCCACCCAGGGACACGTTTTTATCTGCTAACTGGGAGTGAAGGCCTTGAATTTCTTCTCTGCTGTTGAGTTCCTTCTCCTCTTGGTGGCATCTCAGCTTCTCCTGCCTGGCGATTTCTTCCTGGCTCTCCTGCAACTCCAGCTTCAGGCTTTCCATGCTGGCTTCTGCCTGACTGCAGGTAGCTTTGGCCATCTCCACTTCGGCGAGAAGTTGCTCGACCTTTTCCTGGAGGAGCAGAACCTTCTCAGACTTGGCATCCAGTTCGCCTTCCAGATGCGTGAGGTGGGCTTCCAGTTCTCTCTTATCCGCCTGAAGCTTCTCAAAGTCAGCCTTCAGCTGGGCCACAACTAAGTCTTCGGTTGCCAAGGAAGCGCGTTCTTCATTGACCTCCTGGCCAAACTCCTGCACAAGCCCTGATGCTGGACCTTCAGAAGAAACATCTCCAGCAGGTTTCTGAGGAGGGAAGCTCTCCGGGGCCTTGGAGAGCGTCTGGAGCTGGTCCTGCAGGTTCTCCTTCTCCCTGCTTTCCTGCTCAAACTGCTCTTGTAGCAACTTGTAGTCATCCTTCTGCTGCTTTAGCAGCTCGCGATAATGACGATCCTTCTCCTTGGCTTTCTTGATGGTCTCCTTCCGCGAGACCAAAGCTTCCTGCAGCTTCTTTTGGAGCTCTTCTCTCTCCTGGACTAGTGCCGAGAACTCTTCTTGGAAGGTCTTATTTCCTCCTTCCGGGCCAAGGTCAGCGTTGCTGCTTGACCTACCTGCCCTGGAATCTGCTGAGCTGGACCCCTCCAAATTCTGATCCGCCGGACTCTGTTTCTTGGGGGAGAACTTGCAGTCTTTGAGCTCAGCCTGCAGGGCGTTGATCTGAAGGTCCTTCTGCTGCAGGCTTTGCTGCAACTCTGCAATCACGGTCCGTGGCCACGTGCAATCTTCTTCCTCAGGGGTGACCTGTGACATGGCTTCCTTTGCAGAGGGCAGCTGGTTCAGGGAGGCAGCCCTGCCCCGCCTTACGGGATGCCCTTGGCCGCTATGGCTCTGAAAGGGATGTCCACCTCCTTCGTTCTCCTGAGCCAGCCCCTCCTGGCTCTCAGCTGGAAGCTCTTCCCCTCCTTTTTCTTCCTGCTCCAGCTGGCGAACCCTGCCGAGGAGCTCCTTCCTACTGAGGAGAGCAGCCTGCAGCTTCTTCCTCATGAGTTCGTTCTCCTTCCTTAGAACTTCCGCTGCTTCACTGGTGGGCAACTCCTCGGTCAGCGGCCGGCTCTCCTCTGTCTCCACCGCCTGCTCTCTGGTCTCCTTCCCTTGCTGCAAGACGCACAGCTGCTCCATCGCGCTCTTCAGCTCTTTCCCCAGCACAAACTTCTCCTCGTTGAGTTGCACCATCCGGTCAGACATGCCCACGCTGACTTCGGCCATCCTCCGTTCCCGCTCCAACACTTCCTGCTGGAGCCTCTCCACCTCCATGGAGTTTTCCGAGAGGAGCGTCGCCAGCTTGGTGGCTTCCAGCTCCTTCAAGGCCAAGACCTGGGATTGCTCCTCGGCCTTCATGGAAGCCTCCTGCGCCTGTTCAACCAGGGCTCGGCCGTTCTCCTGCTCCTTCTGGAGCTGGCTGAGGAGGTTCCTCCTCACCGTCTCTTGCTCGGAGATTTGACGCTGGGCTTCGTCCAGGTCGTTCTGCAGAGCGACGATTTTCACATCCTTGGATTGGGCCTCGTTTCTCAGGCTCTGAATCTGCTCCTTCAACAAACCCAGGTGAGAGATTCCACTTTCGTAGTTGGGAAGCTGCGGCTGCAGCTCTGGATGAGCAGGGATGCCTTCGGGCTGAGCTTTCAGCTCTGCGAGGAAGCAGAGTTCCTTCAGGCGGGACAAGAGCTGGTCCTGCTCTGCGTCCAGGGTCTCCGCAGCTCTGGCTGAGGCCTCCACTTGTTCCTGAAGCTGGCCAATTTCTGTGCTTTTCTCCTCCAAGATTCTCTGGTGGGTTTCCACGGCTTCCTGCTGCCTTCTTTGCAGTTCAGCGACTTCTAGCTCCAACCTGGTTATCTTCTGCAACTGCAGCCCAGAGTCTGGAGATGGTCCCTGAGCTGTTTCGTTCTCCTCTGGTCCCAAGAGCAGCCCCAGAACAGAAGGAGAGTCCTGGATGTCTACAGTGACCAGAGAGCTGCTGCTTGAGTCACTCTGGATGGGCACGGCCCCTTCTCCCTCTCTCTCGCCATCGCTCCCCTGGGGACCTCCTGCTTCGGCCTCCAGGCTGCTGGAGAGAGGAAGCTGCCCCTTGAGGAAAGCGATCTCTTCCTGGGCCTCCTGTAGTTCCAGAAGCAGGATGGACAGATCACGCTGCTTCTCCTCAGCGAAGGATTCCTGGAGATCGGGCTGTCCGTCCGGTTGGGCCAGCAGGGGCTCCTCCAGGGTCCGGTCTGCGCTGGACTGAAAGAAGGAAACGAAGGAGTCATTCCTCTACAAGAAGCAAATATTTTATTTTATTTTATTTTATTTCATATTTTATTTATTTTACCTTTTCTTATCCCAAAGGTGCTTTTCTTTTCAAGAGGCCACTGGACTTTCTGGTTTTTCTTTGAAGACGTTTCGCTTCTCACCCAAGGAGCGCCTTCAGCTCTGACTGGATGGAATCCTTCCATTCCCCACCATCCAGTCAGAGCTGAAGAAGCTTCTTGGATGAGAAGTGAAACATCTTCAAAGAAAAACCAGAAAGTCCAGTTGCCTCTTGAAAAAAAGCACCTTTGGGACAACCAGGACCTGATGGATGACTGAGAATCTCCACAGACCTTACCTTACTTTCCTTTATTTCACTACGTGCCTTCCCTGCGGTCACTTCCCAGGAAACCTGGCCTTGCCACCTCTTCTGCAAAGGTATTTACAGAAACAATTACCTGGTTCAGGGGAGGAGACGGGACTGCAGCTGTTTCCACTTCTGGCTGAGACAAGCTGAGCTCCGGGGGTCTTTCAGGGGTCTCGCCTGGGGCAGAAAACGCAACATGAGCTTTCCTCCAAAGTAGAATCAGAGCCGCACACACACACACACACACACACACAAGCCGAGATAAGCAGAAAATGGCTGCCAAGTGAAGCTCTCTCCTTAAATCTGCTCTTGGTTAAGGAGCAGCCAGACTGAAAGGCCATTTTCATTTGGCAAAAACTGAAAGGACTTAAAATCCTGAAGGCTGCCACGGGCACAACCGACATGCTGGGCTGTTCCTGAGCAGGGGACACTGACACGGTGTCAGAGCATAGTAGTATGTGCATAGTAGCATCGTAATACATAGTAGTATGGTAACAGAGGACCTGACTTAGATGAGGGGACAGAAGGGGAACAAATTTGCAGATGACACTAAGCTGGCGGGAACAGCCAACACCCCAGAAGACGAGCTCAGGATTCAAAAAGATCTTGACAGACTTGAACAATGGGCTCCAAGATCACTACAGATGGAGACTGCAGCCAAGAAATTAAAAGACGCTTGCTCCTGGGGAGGAAAGCTACGGAAAATCTAGACAGCATACTAAAAAGCAGAGACATCACCCTGCCAACAGAAGTGCGTATAGTCAGGGCTCTGGTTTTCCCAGTTGCAATGGATGGCTGTGAGAGTTGGACCATAAGGAAGGCTAAGCGCCAAAGAATGAAGGCCTTTGAACTCTGGTGCTGGAGAAGACTCCTGCGAGTCCCTTGGATCCAACCAGTCAGTCTTAGAGGAGATCAACCCTTACTGCTCTTTAGGAGGCCAGATCCTGAAGAGGAAACTCAAATTTTGGCCACTAATGAGAAGGAAGGACTCCCTGGAGAAGAGCCTCATGCTGGGAAAGATTGAGGGCAAAAGAAGGAGGGGACGGCAGAGAAGGAGGTGGCTGGATGGAGTCACTGAAGCAGTCGGCGTGAGCTTAAATGGACTCCAGAGGATGACAGAGGACAGGAAGGCAAGTTTTCCATGGAGTCGCGATGGGTCGGACTCAACTTCATAACTAACAACAACAATAATCCAACAACATGAAGTTTAATGTGGAGAAAAGCAAGGTTTTACACTTGGGCAGGAAAAAAACCCAAAGGTACAAGTACAGATTAGGCGAAACCTGGCACAAAAACTGTGAGAGGGACCTTGGAATCCTAAGGACGATCCCTTAAACGTGAGCCAGCCGAGTGCAGCAGCAGCCAAAAAAAGATAATATAATCCTTGGTTGTATAAACAGAGGGAGAGAATCAAAAATGCATGAAGGATTAGAACCGCTTTATAAAGCCTTAATAAGGCCACACCTGGAATACTTGCATCCAGTTTTGCTCACATTACACAAAAGATCTTGAGACTTTGGAAAAAGTGCAGAGAGGCACGAGAAAGATGATTAGGGGGCTGGAGGCTGAAACCTATGAAGAACAGCTGGAGGATTTGGGTTTGGCTAGTCTAGAGAAAAGAAGGACTAGGGGGGACATTCCAGCAGCATTCCAGTATTTGAGGGGCTGCCACAAAGAAGAGGGGGTCAGTCTATTCTCCAAAGCACCAGAAGGCAGGACAAGAAACGATGGATGGAAGCTAAAAAAGGGTAGAAGCAACCTGGAATTAAGGAGAAACTTCCTAACAGTGAGGACAATTAACTAGTGGAACTCCTTGCCACCAGACGTTGTGGGAGCTTCATCACTTGAGGTTTTCAAGAAGAGACTGGATAGCCATTTGTCTGAAATAGCACAGGGTCTCCTGCTTGAGAAGTGGGTTGGACTAGAAGGCCTCCAAGGCCCCTGCCAGCTCTATTCCGATTGAATGGTTGACATTTTACAATCAATCAAAATGTGGGGATGAGTGTTGCTAACAGCCTAACCAGAAAAAAGCACCATCTTTTTGCACCAGTTGCACCACCAACTAAAGGCCTTAGGACAGCCCCTGACCTCCTCTCCTTCCACTGCGAATTGAAGACGTGGCTCTTTCATCAAATGGGCTGATCCGCAGGGGTGATTTTAAATAATTTTAATCAATTTTTAATTGGATTTTTAATGTTTATGTAATTTTTGTTCCGTTCTTTGTAAGCCGCCCTGACTCCTTCGGGAGAAGGGCGGCATATAAATTACATATATACATACATACATACATACATACATACATGCATGCATACATAAATAGCTGATGGAGAATCTGTCCAGGTATCTCAGGAATAGAATGAGGATCCCTGGGAAAAGTCATACTTTCATTACTGGGTTTACTCTCTATTTATATACTTATTACCTTGCCCTGTCAGTGTTCCTGGGACTGTTCTTGGTTGCTTCATTCGACTGTTGTTTATTGGACTGAATTGGTAAACTCCTTGAATCCAGCAGTAAACAATACCCCAATTAGGAATCACCAACTCAGACAAACCATCAAACAGTAAACAACAGCCTGATCACAAAGAACACTGCCACTAGTATGTAAACAGAGAGCAAACCTCCCTTCCAGCACTGATGATGTTCCCTAGTTGGGTTATAAAATGTCTGCAAGAAAACCACCCAGCTCAGAGAGCAACCAGGGACCCCACATTTCAACCCTGAGCTACAAATATTCTCTTGTTACTTTGATTCCTTCAGGAGGACATCGCTGCTTCCTTACAGATGGGTTTTTTCCTCTGACCTTGTGTGCTAGAAGGGTCGTCAGGCGGGCTCTCCGGTGGCACATCCCCCTTCTGCCGCAGCCGGGCGTTCTCCGCTTGGACAGCCTCGTAACTGGCATGGAGGTCCTGCTCTGCTTTCTGAAGCTCGACCATCTCCTCGTTCTTCTCGGCCACCTCCAGGGCGTGCCTGGCCTCCTCGGCCTGCCTCTCCTGCTCTCGCTCGGCCTGGGCTGCTCTCGCCCGGGCCAGCTCTTGGCTCAGCTCTTGAACCTCCTCCTGGCTCTGCTGGAAGGCCGTCTTCTGCTCGGTCAGCTCCAGCTCCAGCCTCCTGACCAGGTTTAGGGATTCCTCCTGGGCAGAAGCCAGGGTGCTTCTGGAGGTGTCCAGCTCTGCTTCTGCCTTTTGCAGCTTCTCCAGGAGATTCTAGGGAAGAGAAAGATGGAAGCGTGGAGCTCAGCCAGAGATAGGAAGGACACCATCTTCATTGAGGAGAAGACAACAGAAAATGGACAGCAGAGGAATTCTGGTGGGGGGAGGGAATCAGTCATTTCCCCCTCTTAGGTAGGGTTATATGTGGGGGTAGAAGAAGGGAGCTATGCGCATAGAAGTTGCAAAAGCCAGATTGCTGGATGGACGGATAGTTTACTCCACATCCTGACAATGGAGCCAAGACGACCCAGGGAGGAAATATCAAATCCAGGAAAACTGTTGCCTCTAATGTAAAGAGTTTTCTTAAAAAGATATTTTACGACACGATAGAAGTTTTTTTTAAAAAAATGAAAACTAATATAAAAAGGGATTTTTTAAAAAAAAAAACAAAAAAGTAAGGAAGATAGAACGTTGGCTCTTCCTTGCATCAAGGAATTGCCACCTCTTTCCCCTCTAACCCTTTCTAATCCTTAAATCCCTAAATCACCAGCTCCGTCTTTTGGTTCTTTCAGCAAAAAGTCCAGCTCTAGGTTTCCGTTTTTTAAAAAACAAAGTCTTAAATGTTTGTTTGTTTGTTTCCCTGACCACACGATCATGTTAAAAACTTGGATTTGCTTTATTTAAAAGTCAGGAAGTAATTCTGCTCCTGGATGTGTGCATTTTATTATTTTTTTTTGCAAACCGAAATTGCAATAAAAGGCGATTTTTGTCGGGATACCCAGAGGCGATACCTGCTTTTCTTCCTGAGAGCTATTCAGTTCCTGCTGCAGCAATTCGACCACCTGCGTCCGGCCCAGCAAAGCCTCCTCCTGTTCTTCCACCTTTCGCTGCAGCTGCCTCAGATTCTATTGTGGGGAGGGATGAAAGAGAGAGAGACCCCAAAAGGCCCAGGTTCAAAAGCCATGAGACTAAAATACAGATTTCTCACTGCCGGCTTTGCCTCTGGCCAGATATAAGGAGTCCTTGGCTTACGACCACAACTGAGCCCAAAATTTCTGTGGTTAAGTGAGACCTTTGTTCAGTGAGTTTTGTCAAGAGGAACTGGCAGAGACATGGTAACAAGGTCAGCCAATGAATAGGCATAGCAACTAAGTCAGCCAATTGGGAGCTGAGACGGACTGGAGCTCTCAGGGCGTGTCTTAGTCTGCAGCTTCTGAGTCTGTGCAGAGAAACTGAAACTAGTCTGCTGCTGGAACTGAAAGCAATCTCTCCTCTGCCTGTGAATCTGCTGGTGGTATTGTCAATTTACTTCATGTATTATTGTGTATATAAAGAAGTTAATGAATCCTGCTGCATCGGTCTGCCTGTGTGTGCTTTCTGGATTTAATTTCTGCAAGAAACTCTGACATGCTTTGCCCCGTTTTAGGACCTTCCTTGCCACAGTGGTTACGTGAATCGTTGCAGTTGGTAACTCAGTCCTTAAGCGAATCTGGCTTCCCTGTGGACTTTGTCAGGTGGTCGCAAAAGGGGATCACGTGACATACACACACAGGGATGCTGCAACCATCATAAATAGGAGCCAGTTGCCGAGCGTCCGAATTTTGATCCCGTGACTATGGGGATGCTGCAATGGTCGTAAATGTGAAACACAGTTGTCACTTTTTTCAGTGCCGTTGTAACTCTGAGTGGCCCCTACTACCTGTAAATCTTTGGCAGCTTTCCCGAAGCCAACCCACCTGCTGCATTTCTGCTTCGCGGGCCAACCAGGCCTCTACCTGGTGGATTTCTGCCTGATGTTGGAGAGCCTGTTCTTCGCGGAGTGACTCTTTCTCCAGCACTTCCCTTTGAAGGGAGCTGATCTGCCAAGAGAAGAATGAAATAAAATGAGGATTATAATGGGGGAAGCCTCAGGAGAGTCGCTGGAGCCCCCGGGGCAGAAAAGAGACAATGCTAAAATAATCCCTTTCCGTGGGCAGCCTGGAAGTTGGGAAAATGCTTTTGGTTCAAATGTACCAGGCACCTGGAGGCGAAACTCTCCCACGCAGGGTTATCTCTCATTCACCAGGTGCCTCGTGAGAGGCTGCGGCTCTTCTTTTCTGCATTATTATATTCACATCCCACCTTTATTCTTTCTACAGCTAAGGTGGGGAAGATGTCCAACGCATCTTCCTCCTTCTTCTGTTGTCCCCACAACAATCCTGTGAGGTGGGTTGGCAGAGAGAGAGAGAAGGTGATTGGGCTAAAGGCACACAGGTGGCTTTCACGCCTAAGGCGGGACTAGAACTAACCGTCTCCTGGTGATTGGCCCAAAGTCACACAGTCAATTCTCATCTCTAATGAAGGACTAGAACTCACCGTCTCCTGGTGATTGGCCATCACAATCCTGGTGATTGGTCCAAAGTCACCCACCTGGCTTTCATGCCTAAGGCAGGACTAGAATTCACATTCTCCTGCTCTCTAGCCTGGCGCCTTAACCACGAGACCAAAATTGGCAACATGCTTCAGCAGACAACTTTGGACCACAATTTCAAACTGTGTATGGAAACGCCAAAGCATTGCTGGACAAGTTATAGAAATTTCACAGGAGAAAAGAAAACACCTAAAAATCTATAATGTACAGTCTTTGGTTTTATGGTTCCCTTGCCAATATTAGCCTGAGAAGATCCCAAGAGGTAAGAAACCCCCCCCAAAAAAGCCCAGATGGGCATCGCAGATTCCCCACCTGGGCCTGGGCATCCCCGAGTCTTCCCGTCACTTTCTCCAGCTGCCCTCGGAGTTCCGTCACCATTTCTTCCTGCTCCTGAAGCTGCCTCCTGAGGACACTCGTCTCGTCCACCGTCCCATCGCTTAGGCCATGGTCACCCTGATGGCACTGAAGACAGGCATGAGTTTTGGGAGAAGATTTAGGCAGTCCTGGTCTTTTCAAAAGTTGTCATGTTTTAACAGATTAACAAAGTTGGAAGGGATCTTATAGGTCATCTAGTCCAACCCCCTACCCATCCACCCAAGCAGGAGACCCTACACCATTTCTGACAGATGGCAGTCCAGTCTCTTCTTGAAAGCTTCCAGGGATGAAGCTGCCACAACTTCCGAAGGCAACTTCTGTTCCATGGGTTGATTCTTCTCACTGTCAGAAAATTTCTCCTTATTTCCAGGTTGAATCTCTCCTTGGTCAGTTTCCATCCGTTATTCCATTATTATTATTCCATTATATTCCGTTATTGTCTGGCGTTCAGGTGCTTTGGAAAATAGCTTGACCCCCCCCCCTTCTCTGTGGTACCCCCTCAAATATTGGAACCCTGCTCTCAGGTCTCCCCTGGTCCTTCTCTTCGGTAGACTAGCCATGCTCGGTTCCTGCAACCATTCATTGCATGTTTTAGCCTCCAGTCCCCTCATCATCCTGGTTGCTCTTCTCTGCACTTTTTCTAGCGTCTCAACATCTTTTTTATAGCATGGCGACCAAAACTGGATGCAGGATTCTAAGTGTGGTTTTAGGCAAAGCGCTCCTGAATCCATGTGTTTATTGGCAGGGATAAGTTTGCCAGTGGAAGTGGGCAGAGGGTCTCTGGACGGGAAGGGGCTACATGGCTGAATGGGACTCTCTCACTCAGCCAAGAAGCTAAGAAAGACATTCGCAAGACAGCCACTCCTTTGTCCCACGTGGGACGTTTTGGCCGCCCGGCATGGAGGTGGTGACTTGGTCCCTGCGGAGGGGAGGGGGCTCACCTGGACAGGAGGCGGGGGCCCTTCCGGCTGCCCCTCGGCAGGTGCTGCCCCTCCCTGGGCCGTCAGCTCCTCGATGCGCTTGTTCAGGTTGGCCACCTTCACTTTAGCCTGCAGCTTCAGCTTCAGCAGTTTCGCATCAGCAGCCCGCCTCTCCTCCTGCAGGGGAACCACGACGTCACACACAGGGCCAGAGCTACGGGGGTGTGAGGGGCAGGGGTGACCCTTGCAGGAGGATGCCCAGAGGGGTTTGGGGAAGAGAGGGCTGTCCTCTGCATCAGGTGAACAAAAGATCCAGGGAAGCCCTTTCGGCCCAGAAGGAAAAGCTCATTGCCTGGGGGTGTTTGGGGGCGATTCCTGCAGGGCCAGGTCACTTCCCCTCTCTTGTGTATTTATTGATGGATTTATATCCCACCTTTATTACTTTTACAAATGACTCAAGGTGAGAACATACCCAGCACACCTTCCTCCAATCTTCCCTCCCGTAAGGTGGGTTGAGCTGAGAGAGAAGGACTGGTCACCCAGCCGGCTTTCCTGCCTAAAGTAGAACTAGAACTCACCGTCTCCTTATGATTGGCCCAGAGTCAGCCAGCCAGCTCTCATGTCTAAAGTAGGACTAGAATTCACCGTCTCCTGGTGATTGAATCAAGTCACCTAGCCGGCTTTATTTATGGCATTTTTTTTTTTTTATTAAAACCAGTATTTACTTCTCTTTTTCTGCAAGAACACCTCATAGCAAACCGAGGATCTACTTAAACAATCATGGTATTCATTTAACAAGTGCCACACAAAAGGCCATCCAATCAGGTCCGGTCACTTGATGACCTGCTCTACGACCGTCACAACTTACGATTGGAATAGGCAGGCTCCATTACAGTCATAAGTCAAGGACCGCCTGCAGCTGAACTGAAAATGTAACAATTTTACAGTTGCCAAAGACTTTGCGGGGAAAAATTCTAGCCCGTGTTTTTTAAAAAAATTCCTTCTAGGGAATTGCTTTTCAACTTTTAAATATAGCAAGCCCACCCATGCTAATTTTCCTATGCCCCCCCCCACACCTTCCCCAAAATGCAGCAGGAAATAGTGGAGCAACTTTGTCCAAGTGTAGCAGCCCAGTTGGGGGCCAGATGCAGCCCATTGCTGATGGCTGCTAAAACTCCCATCCCACCCACCCATTAACTTGTTTAAGCTGGCTGAGGAATTCTGGGAATTGAAGTCCACAAGTCTTAAAGTTGCCAAGGTTGGAGACCCCTGCTTTATTCAAAAGAGGGTATTTGTTGCCGAAAACCAGAATTAAACACTGGTTATCATAAATATAGCCAGTTGAATGAATTTGAGCCAATCACCAGGAGATTGGGAGTTCTAGTCCCGGTTTAGGCATGAAAGCCAACTGGGTGACTTTGGGCCAATCCCCAGGAGGCTGTGAGTTCTAGTCCCACTTTAACACACACACACACACACAAATGGAAGCTCCTGTCCAGGAGAGAGAGGGCCCCGCTTTCCACCCACCTGAAGCGTGGCCTCCTTCTGATGGAGCTGAGCGTCCTTCTCCCGCACCAGGGTCTTCAGCTGCGCCACCAGCTTCTCCATGTGGGCCAGCCGTTCCAGGACGTCTTCTGGGGTCTCCTCCCCATTCTGCTGGCTGGATTCAAACTCCGGTCCCTGCGGAGGAGGAGAAAAAAAAAAAAAACAGGAAGCAGAAGCCCCTAAGTCACCCCCGTAGCTTTTCAAGCTCTCGGTCCCCAAACAAGGGTTGTTGTCACATGAATGTCCGAGAAGGGACTCGCCATTCATTTAGTGCTCCTAGGGGGGTTGAGATGCAAAGGAGGCCTGGCTGTCGTTTTGGGAAAGGCCCAAACCCAGTGGTGAAATCCAAATATTTTTACTACCGGTTCTGTGGGCGTGGCTTGGTGGGTGTGGCAGGGGAAGGATAGTGCAAAATCCCCATTCCCACCCCACTCCCACTCTGGGGCCAGCCAGAGGTGGCATTTGCCGGTTCTCTGAACTACTCAAAATTTCCGCTACCGGTTTTTAAGAAGAGACTGGGCATCCACTTCTCTCAAATTGTACAGGGTTTCCTGCTTGAGCAGGGGGTTGGACTAGAAGACCTCCAAGGTCCCTTCCAGCTCTATTCTGATTGAAGCTGTGGGTGCTCCATTACTGGAGGCTTCTAAGAAGAGATTGGGTTGGATTGGGCAACTTTCTCTTGCCAAACTGGTCTGGGACAGAACAGGCGACTTACAGCGGGGGACAGTGCCGTCCCGCCATCTTCTCCTTCCCCGGAGAGCTCGTGCAGGACAGTGCTGGCCAGCCCTGACAAACGGCTGAGCATCTTCACCCTCCAGGCAACCAGCGGCACAGAGGGAGAAGGAGGGGGAGGTCGGCTGAAGCATAAAAGGTGCACAGAAGGTCCAGAGAAGGAAGGAGTCACAGCTTGCAAGCCGCCGGGGTCTCCGATAGGCTGCCCAGGTGCACTTTGGTTTTTTCCTTGGCAGGCACTCAGCTGCTTTGGCCGATAGTTTTTCTGCAACAACAATCATAATTTAACCCAAAGTAAAAGCTAACACACTACACAGCTCTGTGTTTACGTCCCAGAGTAAAAGATATCCTGTGCACATCCTTAGAAAACATAGAAGAAAACATGCAACTCTGCCTTTGTTTGGATAATTTATTCACTTTCGGTTTCTACAGCCACCCCAACTCAAGCAAGTGACTCTGGGTGAAATGTGCCCATTGCCCAGGGGAAAAAAGACCCAGGGGTCCTGGAAAAAACATTCTGGCAAATCAGTGTATAGCCCACAGTTTGGGAAGCCTGCAATGAATGCACAAACCCTTGGCAGCCATTTCGTGGGAGCGCCCGCAAGGCGCTCCCCGAATCCCATCCATTCTGTGCTCTCACGCTGCCAAGGCTAAATAAAAGAGCCATCACCGGGAAGGGACGTTCTAACACAGTTAAACTGCCAGAATCCTGAAGAGTCACAGTACCTTCCGGTGGAAGCAGAGGAAGTTCCAAGCAAGGCACTAGTCCTCATGAGATCTGAGTCATGTAATCTCACAGAGGGCTTCAAAGCAAAGAACAGAGTCAGCTTTTAAGTCGCTGCTAAAGCCAGGATTCAAACTGTCACATCATTCAAATGAGGTATAAGTGGCACAGGAGTATCATACACCGTTTGGTCACAAATTGATGACTCATCATGCCTCCCAATCGATTCCGATAGGAATCGATTGATAAAAAGCTTTCAAGTTAATGAACTAGCCCTAGTCCCAATCTGAGTATGGCCCTAAAGGAACAGATGTGCAAGGGGGCACAGATGGTTCATGCCATTTATTCGAGTATATGGTCATACACAAATTGGGACTAGGGCCAGATCATTACCTTGAGGGCCAGAATGCTTTCTATAAATTGATAGAAAAGGAAGGTATGAGGAGTAATCTGTCTGTCTGTCTGTCTGTCTACATCTATCTTCTTTTCTATCTTTTCTTTCTATCTATCTATCTATCTATCTATCTATCATCTATATCAGTAGTGGGTTTCAAAAAAATTTACTACCAGTTCTGTGGATGTGGCTTGGTGGGTGTGGTAAATTCCTGGAGCAAATTTTTTTCCTTGTGCTAATCAAGCTATGCTAAAAATGAAAGTACAGCAGGCTGTTTGCTGTTTATTGCAATGCAAAATTAGGCAGAGGCAGAGGGAGATTTCGTTTTTCTTCTTTTTCCTCATTAAAAAAGGTAGGTACAAACAATGGAAAATTTAGGGCAAAAGAGGAGAGTTCAAGGTTTTAAAACACGAAAGAAAAAAAGGAGAAAGAAAAAGACAAAAAGAAAAATGGGAAGGGAGAAAAAGAAATGAAAGAGAAAGATGTTATACATATTTAGAATTGAAATATGAATAGTAGTAAGAAATAAATGCGAAATAATGATTGTAAAAATGAAATGAATAATTGGAATATTTGTCTTTGTATTTTTGAAATCTAGACAATGATAAGTTTTTCTTTTTTTTCTTTTTTTTTAGAAATATGAATAAGTATAAACTGTAAATTGAAATACCTTTAATGGTATATGGTGGTGAAAGTAAAAACGGTTTAAGTTGTAGCTTGGATAACAGCTAGAACATTTTAAAATTTAATTAGGGAAATTGTAACAATTGAAATATTTTTCATTATATATTGCGATGAAAGTAGAAATGATTAAGTTGTCATTTGGAGGATTATATGGGCAAAACTATTTGGGTTATTGGGAGAGTTTAAAATGTGAAAATGAGTAACATAACGGGAAAGCTCTATTTAACTATGGAATTGTAATAATTGAGATGCTATTAATTGTATATTGTGTTGAAAGCAGAAATGGTTAAGTTGTGGTTTGGAGGAATATATGGGGGAAATATATATATGGTTTATTATTATTGGTAAATATAATTAATTGATTTGTAAGAAATTGGATTGAATGGAAATAATTGGAATATTCATGTTCATATTGATTAATATACAAAAAAGTTAGTTATATAATTGGTTTATATTAAAATGTTGAATTTGTATTAAACAACTGTAATATTACATAATTAACCAATGTGAGGATGGATATAAAAACAGATGACAATGGGAAGGAGTATAATATAGAATAGAAGGGAAAAATTGAATTTGATTAAGATTAGAGATGAGGATGAAGGGTAATATTGGTTTTTTTAAAAAAATAAATGAGGAATAAATATGGCAAAAAGGAAATATAGAAATTGTAAATTTAATTGAAATGACTAAACACTTTAAATTTGTGAACTCTGTTCAAACAAATACTCTGTTCAAAGAAAATACATTGTACGTTTGTAGATCTGTTTGCCTAAAAAATTAAAAAAAACTTTTATTAAAAAAACAAAAAACAAAAAAGCTAGGTGTGTCTTATACACCTTACGGTAGATTGTTGGGCTGAATCTTTAAACTGCTTAGAGAGGGCTGGAAAGCACTGGGAAGTGGTATATAAGTTTAATTGCTATTGCTATTGTCCTTCCATCCTTCCTTCCTTCCATCCCTCCCTCCTTTCCTTCAGGTTGATTCAGCCTTCCATCCTTCCAAGGTCGGTAAAATGAGGACCCAGGTTGTTGGGGGCAATTATGCTGACTCTGTAAACCACTTACAGAGGGCTAGAAACCACCGTGAAGCGGTATGTAAGTCTAAGAGCTATTGCTATGTATCTGTCTATATCTATCTATATCTAATCTATACATACACACATACACATATATGCATACATGCACATACATACATATGCATACATAGATGCATACATATATGTATATGTATTTTTCTCTCAGCCAGGTTTTCCTACGTAAATCAAGATCTTTATACAGCCATAGTTCAAATCTCATTCACTAGTTTCTAGGCTTTATCAGACAGCAAACCAGCATTTTGCTATCTGTTGTGAGACTTAAGGGAGTTAAATGCTGGTTTGCTGTCTGATAAAGCCTAGAAACTAGTGAATGAGATTTCACTGAACTATGGCTGTATAAAGATCTTGATTTACGTAGGAAAAAACCTGGCTGAGAGAAAAATACACATAAAGACCTACGAAAAGATATATATATATATTTGCTGATAAAGAAATAAAGGGAGACTAGAATAGATCTATTTCAATAGCTTGAAAATAGATCTATACTAGTCTCCTTTTATTTCTTTATCAGCAAATATAAATTTGGTATAAAAATGGTTTGTTGTGAATGCGACGGACTGGAGCTGAAAGACGAAAGGGAAACAGGATGCTCCCTCCCATATTGGGGTAGACCAGGTGCTGCGGCAGAAAAACACTTAAGAGATAGATAGATAGATAGAAAGATAGATAATAAATAAATGATTAATAGAGGTAGATAGAGATACTATTGATGATAGATAGATAATAAATAAATGATTAATAGAGGTAGATAGAGATACTATTGATGATAGATAGATAGATAGATAGATAGATAGATAGATGGTTGTTTTCTGAGTTTTTCGCGGGTGTTTGTATGTAGGTCTTTGGTTATTCGGGTTTTCTCCCACGTAAAATTGGAAGTATCTGATTGATAGATGGATAGATAGATGGGAGGGAGGGAGGAGGGGCTCCTGGGGGCTCCTGGTTCTTTCCTTGCAGACCTTTCACGACCCAACTAGGTCACCTCATCCGTGCTAGAAGGGGGTGGGGGTGGGGGTGGGGGGAGGGGCGGCCGAAGGCTTCTAAGCTGCTGTCTGGGCAGGAGGAGGCGGACGTCTCCAGGGGGCACCCCGAGGTCCACAAGCCGGTCCCCGCCGAGACCACCCTCCTCCTCCTCCGCCCCTCCGAGGGGCTCGTGGGGTGATTTTATCCGCCTGCAGGACGGGGGGGTGGGTGGGAGACGCTGCACCGGTTGGGTCTCGGCCTGCAGAGCCGGTGGGGGGAGGGGCGCTCCGAGCTCTTCGAGGGCAAAGCAGGCGGGAGTCCAACCGGGGCTCCTGCAGAGTTGCGGCCTGCGCCGCCGCCCAGAGGATTGAAAGGGGGGAGATTTGAGGCGGAGAGAAGCGGCGACCCCAGGCGAGACTCACCGCTCCGACGCGCCGCCGGGTTCCGGCCACATCAGCACCGGAAGCGCCCCGGTCTCCGGCCTCTTGGCACTTCCGGCTGCCTCACTTCCAATCCCCCGCCTCTTTCTCTCCGATCTCGGCCAATAGGAATGGGTAATATTTGAGACAGACAGGTTCTTTGTCCAATCGCTCGGCGCGGCTTGGGCTGTTGCTGTGGTTTCGCGGAGGAGAAGGGCGGTCCGGGTCACGCCTCTTTTTCCACCAATGAGTAAACGCGGCTTGGGCGCCGCCCTGCCCGCACCAAAACAAACCAAAGGAAGCCAATGGGAGGAGGCGCTCGTGCCGCTCGGAACCAATCGGCGGCCGCGCCGCCTGGAAGAAGGGACCAATCGGAGTCTGAGGGGGAGGGGGCAGAAAAAAAGTTAAACCGTCCCCGTCCAGTGGAGGGGGAGGGTATCGATTTGCATATGGTAATTTATGTTAATATTTGAGGTCTCGCCTGAAGCATTCAATGAATGAAAGAAGCGGCGGAAGGAAGAAAAGCTTTTAAAAATCCTTTTTTATGTTAATTTTTTTTTAATTTTTAAAATGTATTTAACAATTTTCAACAGAGTCCCTTTGAAGAGTGAGATGGGAGGCATATAAATGTAGTAAATAAAAGAGGGAAGGAAGGAAGGAGAAAAGGGAGAAAAAGAGAGATAGTAAGGAAAGGAGTGAAAAGGGAAGAAAAGAGGGAGAAAAAGAAAGGGGGAGAGATGAAAAAGGAAGGAAAAGTAGAGAAAGGGAGAAAAAAGAAAAAAGGGAGAAAAACAGGAAGAGAGATGAAAAAGGAAGAAAAAGAAAGAAAATGAGAGAAAGAGGTGGAAGGAAGGGAGAAAAGGAAAGAAAAAGAGGAAGAAATGAAAATGGAAGAAAAAGAAAAAAGAAGGGAGAAAAAGAGGGAGAGAGATAGGAAGGAAGGGAAAGAAGGAAAGAATAGAGGGAGAAAAGAGGCGAAAAGAATGGAAAGGAAAAGAAGGAAGGAAAGAAGCAAAAAAGAAAGGGAGGAAGAAAAAGGAAACTGAAATAAAGAATCCTGTGCATGAAATACCTCCCCCCACACACAATATACATAAGGAGGCATCAATCAACCTTCTATCAACAAACCAAGCATTTTTTTTCCCTTACGCCCTCTCCCAATGCCTTTGTCTTCTGCAGGACAGGGTCAGACAGATGCCTGGAACTACAACTGCCGCATCCCCAGCCAGATGGGAGTTGTAGTTCCATCCTTGCTTTCCTACCCACTCCCCCAGGTGTGAACAGGAGGGGGAAGGATACAGCCAATGAACTCAACAGCTGGACCCAGGTGGAGGGGGGAGCTCTCCTCTGAAACACAGACCCCATGGGGATGGGGATCCCCCTCAACCAGCCCCACTTTAAGCTGGGTGGGCTTCAACTCCCAGAATTCCCCTCTCTTGCTCTTCTGCCTAGGGAATTCTGGGTGATGAAGTCTTAAGACCCATCTTAAAGTGGCCGAGGTGTGTTTTTGTTGTTTTTAAACACCTGTAGTTTAAACATTTTGTAAGGTCCCAAAATATACTTGAGTCACCAGAATGCAAAAAGAGAGACTCAAGATGAGGCTTGCAAAAAGAAGCAGATTTTATTTATGGCCAAAAACAAAATACTGGGTGGGACTATATCCAGAACATACAGATACAATGCATGTGAGGAGATAGCCACACCTTGGAGAAGGTATGGCATCCTTTTTATACCTTGAGAGGCATCATCTTAATACCCAATTCTGGCCTCCTAGTTTAGGTTTGTGTATTCCTTGTTGCCCTGCAAAGGAATAGTAGCCTTCCAATTAGTGTTATCTCTTCCTTGAGCATTCCTTTATTTTCTCAATTAGCCATTTGGCCCCTGGTTCTGCAAGGAACGAGCTTATACAGATCAAAGGTGTAAATTAGGACTGAAGTGTAAATTATCCCTTGGATGATGTTTGCAGTTCCAACTGAGATACATACCATGCTCTTAGATGGCACAAGAAAAACAGGAAGAAGATTTTTTTTTTTTAATTTGATTTATATGCCGCCCTTCTCCGAAGACTCAGGGCGGCTTACAATGTGCTCAGCAATAGCCTTCATCCTTTTGTATATTTATATAAAGTCAGCTTATTGCCCCCACAACTGGGTCCTCATTTCACCTACCTTAGAAAGGATGGAAGGCTGAGTCAACCTTGAGCCTTGGCGAGATTCGAACCCTGCAGTAATTGCAGGCAGCTGGTCTTAATAACCAGCTTAATAACAGGGTGCCTTAAACCCCTGTACTACCAAGATTGATATGGGTTCAGATCAAATGGCAGGAACAAATGTTTGACAAATACCAAATACATTACAGAGGCCTAATAACAGAATATGTTTGTTACAGGAGATACAAATATAAAGGTACAGTATATGTGTGTTGTAAAAATACAAAGGCTATATATGTATTACAGGAACCTAATCATTACAGAATAACAAGTTTCTACTAATTCTAGTATACCAGTATATTATATTCTAGTATTATTTATTATATCCTTGTTACTGTTTCCCTTCAACTTAATATTAAAAACCAGAGAAAAGGGAACTTTGGAATGGAGAGAAATTCAACTTGGTGGCCAGGAAGGGTCAGAGGAGCCACAGAGAAGTAAAAAGTGAGGAGTCCTTGAGGCAGGGAAACCAGTTCCGTCCGGCTTGTCTGTCTGGCCAGAACTAATCCAGGCCCAAATTCTCCTTAACTTTGTCCCTTTGCCCTGTCTGTCAGCTGGACTTTCACCGTAGCTGAGCCCAGAAAACGGGAAATATGGGTTACTGGTTAAAATACTGAGCTGTGTGTCATTCTCAGGGTTTTGCCTTTGCAGCAGAATTGAGTTGGGTGGCCCATGCACATAAAAAGCTATAAAAGTTAAGGAATATGGGCCTGGCTAGTCTAATGAAGAGAAGGACCAGGGGGTGACATGATAGCGGTCTTCCAGTATTTGAGGGGCTGCCACAAAAAGGAGGGGATCAATCTATTCCTCAAAGCACCTGAAGGGACAACTGATGGAAACTGATTCGATTCGATTTCTATTTTCTATTAGATTTCTATTTTTTATTCTATTCTATTCTATTCCTATATTCTTTTTTCTATTTTTTCTATTTTCTATTATTTTCTATTCTATTCCTATTTTCTGTTTTATTCTATTCCTATTTTCTATTCTATTCTATTCCTATCTTCTATTTTTTTCTATTTTTTCTATTTCCTATTTTCTATTCTATTCTATTTTTTCTATTTTCTATTTTTTTCTATTTTTTCTATTTTCTATTTTACTCTATTCCTATTTTCTATTCTATTCTATTCCTATCTTCTATTTTTTCTATTTCCTATTTTCTATTCTATTCTATTCTATTCTATTCTAATTCTATGAGGTACTAATACCACTCTATAAAGCCTTAGTGAAACCACACCTAGAAAACTGCATCCAGTTTTAGTCACCACATTATAAAAAAGACGTAGAGACTCTAGAAAGAATGCAGAGAAGAGCAACCAAGATGATGAGGGGACTAGAGGCTAAAACATATGAAGAACGGTTGCAGGAACTGGGCCTGGCTAGTCTAGGGAAGAGAAGGACCAGTCTTCCAATATTTGAGGGGCTGCCACAGAGAGGAGGGGGTCAAGCTATTTTTCAAAACATCTGAAGACAAGGAATAATGGATGGAAACTGATCAAGGAGAGATTCAACCTGGAAATAAGGAGAAATTTTCTGACTGTGAAAACAATCAACCGATGGAACAGAAGTTGCCTTCGGAAATTGTGGGAACTTCATCACTGGAGGCTTTCATGAAGAGACTGGACTGCCCTCTGTCAGAAATGGTGTACTGTATAGTCTCCTGCTTGGGTGGGGGGGGGTTACACTAGATGACCTACAAGGTCCCTTCCAACTCTATTAATATGTATCTTTATTCTATTCTATTCTATAGGGAAAGAATCAAATTGATTAAAATAAAAGGTCTCAAATAATATTTTCAACACCAAGTCAGCCAGGAATTAATCAAAATACAGTATGTACAAAGAAGCAAAAATTAGAAATGATTGACTGGGCCGTCCATCCTTCCCCTCTCTTTGCCAGCTTCCTTGCAAAACGGACAACTTGAGACACAAACAGGCAGCAGGAAACCTCTGACAATGCCATAGGATTAGAAAGTTTTCAAAGGCCGGCTGTGAGTCATCTCCTACCAAGTAGGACAAATGCAACCTTGTCCCAAACATAACAAGTGAAATCGATCAAGTGTGAAGACGAGCCTTGGACAAGAAATTACAAAGATCGGCATGGCATAAATAATAAAATGTTTCTTTAATAAATATCTGAGCCAACTTTTACTCGGGCGTGTTCGGGATGGACTTCTGTCCCAAGCATGTGAGGCTTCTGCAGAAATAAACAACTGAAAGAAAAAAAAAGATTTGTTTTCCTCATTGCCAAGTGATTTATTAACCATTCACACCGGGGAAAACAGTTAGGAGCTGAAGCATCAGCCTACAGGTCTACAGGGAAGATCCTGGCTCTATTGCAGCTGTTTTAAGGGAAGCCTTTTTGGGAAGGAGCCATAGACAAAGCAACTCAGATAGACCTTTGTCAGCTTCTTCCTTCCCACCTTCCATGACTTCTCTTCAAAGCTAAGGTCTCCCACGGTGTCCCTCCAGAGCAGCTTTCACATGACCTACCCTTATCCTCGTCCCTGGATTAGCCTGTCCCTGTTTTCTGGGATCACCCAATCCGTTGAGGCATAAATTGGCTAAGTTCCTAACTGCATGCCAAACCCATATTAAATAAACAAACAGACCGGAGCTCAAGAGAGGTTAAAATTAAGCAAATATGCCAGGTTGTTAATTGATTGGGTTAAATGGATGGGGAGTTCAATTCCCAGAATTTGCCAGCGTGGAGGAGAAGGAGGAGGAAGAGGAAGAGGGGGAGAGAGAAGGAAATGAGGAGAAAGAGGAGGAGGAAGAAAGAAGAAGAAGGTAGGAGGAGAAAGAAGGAAGAAGCGGAAGAGGAGGAGGAGGAGGAGAACATCCAGCTTCTTTTGAACATGAACACAAGGAGCTTGGGAAACTCTAAAAAATGAGATGATAAAAGCCTAGACTAGCACAATACCACTGAAAAAGAAAAATGAGAGATTCCAGAAGAAACTAGCACGGCTGAATAAAGAATTCTCTGATAAACTGAAAGACAAAAAGGACAAGTATAAAAAGTGGAAAGAGGGACACATAAAGTAGAATACCAGCAAATAGCCTGAATCTGCAAAGATGAAGCCAGGAAACCTGAGGATTCACTAGATCAGTGTTTTTCGAAGTTGACAACTTCAAGATGCGTGGACCTCAACAACCAGAATTCCCCATTGAAGCAATTCTGGGAGTTGAAATCCACACATCTCAAAGTCACCACATTTGAAAAACTGATCTAGTCAGTCTAAGATTAGATCTTGCAGTCTAGAGACGCTTGGTCCTGCTAAGTTCAACTTCCCCCTAATGCTAAAGTGGGAATTCAACTAAGTTCAACTTCTCCTTAATAGTAAAGTGGGAATTAAAATTAAAGATCTACTTCCACCGCCAGGAGCCCTGTTGTCTTTTGCTTTGCCACATCCTTCACTTCTGCAAGCTGGAGGCCTCTTGGCGAAAATCCAGATGTTTGTCAAAATATCACGGCATGTTTTCATTCTCCTGGGACAGGAGAAAGCAAGGAAGTACAGGCCTTTCTTTCAGAAAGTGCACTGCAGGGTCAGGAACCAAAGCAAGGCCACTTTTACTCCAAAAAAGTAAACTCAGGAACAAATTACACCTGGTTTCATACGCTGAACTCTGAATATTCTGTGTTAAAACAACCACTTTCTCTACATTTGACAAAACCATCAACAGGAAGGAGAATGTGAGTTTTATTTAGTGTCCTGAACTACAAGATAGAGACAATCTGACACCATCATTCAGTAGATGGCTTGCTACCATTTTGCAGCACTCAGGACTCTAGAGACCATAACAGATGCTGCTGGTGGTAGATCCTTTCTAGCAGAAAACCCCAAAGACCAGATCAGTGCATAAACTAAGACCTATAGTATTTGTGATGAGCCTTCCTTACCAAGGGAACATCATCAATGCTTAGAAGTCTTCTACCACTGCTTTCTAGCACTGATGATATTACCTACTGTAGTTTGGGAAATGGAATGTCTTCAAGAAAGCAAGCTCAGAGAATACCAAGGACCCCACAGTCCGCCTCCTCCTCTCTGCAACCCCCCTTGTTTCTAGCAGTGATGATGTTATCTAGCTGGGCCATGAGACGTCTACAAGAAAACAGCCAAGCTCAGAGAGCACCAAGGACCCTTAAAATCAAATTATTTCCACAGAAGCATCTATGCTGAGGTGAGGACCTTCCTCTGGGTTCCACAAATTTAGCAAAACAACACTGCAGTCTTCCCATGACCCAAACCCTGACTTTGTGGGATGGCCCTCCTTCTTCTCAACCATCATGAAGTTCCTACCAACAGCCCAACCTCCCTTCAGCATAACGGCCCACATGAATCTGGTCGTGCTGGAAGAACCTTTGGTGGCTTGATGCTTTTGTCCTGTTTTTCCCCCCTCCAACTCAGCTCTCCTTGGCCCGACGTGAGGAAGTAAATAACATCTGAACCCAGTCCAGCCCCGTGGATGGAGGCCTGGTCATGCTCCTTTGGCTGCCCTGTGCCCTGGCGAAGGCAGTGACTGAGTCTCAACCTTTGCTTGGCTTGGAGGTAGCTATGGCTCAAATTCCAGGGACAAAGGAGGGTGCCCCCTGCCCCCCAGGACTCCTGAGGAGCACTTCTCCTTCCAATAAATGTCAGGCATTAATTGTTTGCTCACGCCAGAGAGGAGTTTGGCCCTGGTGGGTTAACGGATGACTTATTGTCCCATTAACATTGACATCTGTTGCCATCTATAAAACCGAGGGTTATAAATCCTGGAGAAGCAGGCAGATAGACCCCTTCCTAAGACTGCTGCCTTCCTGTGCCTTTCCTCTCCCACAGCTGCAAGGATGAAGGTGGTGGGCCCGGTAAGTGATACACACACACTCAAACCCAGCCGAGCATAGGTGTGGTGAAGGAGAAGTCACAGTAAGAGGAACGGAAGGATCCTGGTTGAATATCAAGAGGTTGTGTTCCTACAATGTGCTGGACCACACAGCTTGGTAAATTTACAGAATATTAGAATAACAAGAGTTGGAAGGGACCTTGGAGGTCTTCTAGTCCAACCCCCTGCTCAAGCAGGAGACCCTCTACCATTTCAGACAAATGGCTGTCCAGTCTCTTCTTAAAAAGTCAGGTGATGGAGCATCCATAACTTCTGGTGGCAAGCTGTTCCACTGGTTAATTGTTCTAACTGTCAGGAAATTTCTCTTTAGTTCTAAGTTGCTTCGCTCCTTGATTAGTTTCCATACATTGCTTCTTCTCCTGCCTTCAGGTGCTTTGGAGAATAGCCTGACTCCCTCTTCTTTTTGGCAGCTTCTGAAATATTGGAAGGCTGCTATCATGTCACCCTTAGTCCTTCTTTTCATTAAACTAGACATGCCCAATTCCAGCAACCGTTCTTCGTTCATTTTAGCCTCCAGCCGGCTAATCTTCTTTGTTGCTCTTCTCTGTCTGCCTTCTGGAATTTCAACATCTTTTTTGCATCATGGTGACCAAAAGTGGATGAAATATTCCAAGTGTGGTCTTAGCAACGCAGTGTAAAGTATTATTATCACACTTCATGTGATCCTGAAAATATCCCTCTGTTGATGGAACCTACGGTAGGACCTCATTGGCTTTTTTTGGCAGCTGTAGAACACCGCTGGCTCATAGTTAAATGGCGGTCTATCACTTCACGTCATCTTGGTATTCTCCTTCAGTTGATGCAACCTTGGTTAGTTTTATTCTGGCTTAGATTCTTGAAAACATTGAGTGTTGGGCGAGCCAAGCCTGCTGAGTTTGTTTAAGATTCACTCTGTTGTGCACATCCCAGAAGATGGGTTGAATTTGCAACCAGTTGAAGCATTTTATTCAAGTGGGAAGAAGCAGAAAACAGCCTCACGGGCTTCGAAACCTGGTCTGTTCCATCCAAACGGCCAAACATTCATGGAACACATGAATTTGAATAGCTTCAGCGATTCCAGAGGCCTCCAGTTTATTCCTCATGATACCAGGAGACCTTTGACAGCCCTATATTCCAACACTGGAAGTTTTTAAGAAGATGTTGGATAACCATTTGTCTGAAGTGGTGTTGGGTTTCCTGCCTAGGCAGGGGGTTGGACTAGAAGACCTCCAAGGCCCCTTCCAACTCTATTATTCTGTTTTCTATATAAATGCTGTATTTTTCATTTAGCAATAATAATAAGATGTTTCTTTCCTTTTCTTTTTTTCTTCTTCGCCTTGTTCTTTGTTTGGTTTGCATTACTTCTGCTAAGATGGAGCTCTGGATTTTCTGCTCTAGATAACAAATAGATTTAACCACACAAACACAAAATTATGGGGTATTTTAAATTCAGCCAAATTATTTAATTCGTTTTTAATTCATTTTAATTTTTTTGTATTTATGTGTTTTATCTCGTGGCTGTTCACCGCCCTGAGTCCTTCGGGAGAAGGGCAGTATAGAAATTTAATAAAATAAATAAATAAAATAAATAACACAGCTGATTGCAGGACAGATGAAGTCCATGCTCCTCTAAGCATCTCCTTGCTGGCCCTACGTGGGATCCTGAGCAAACCTTGCTCAGGCCCATCTCACATCTACAAGTGAAGGTGATTCAGCTTGAGATGCTACCCAAATTCACCTCCTCTGTTGAAACCAAGCCAGGCGCCTTCCTCAAGCAGTGAAAACATCTCACCCCCTTCCCAGAGGTGGGTTGCACATACTTTAACAATCAGTTTGCTGAAAATGTGAGAGAGCGTGCATGCCTTCCGCATTTGCGTGCAACACCTAAAATAAGGCTTTTTTGATGGGGGCAGCTTCCTGCACACCTGTTAGGTCAACCACGGTTGGTAGAACAGGAGGGGCGTGCAAATCAGCTGAGCTGCGGGGCGAGGCGAGTGAGACGGAAAGTGAGATAGCATACAGGCGAGTGGGCGGGGCCAGCCAGTGCTCGGAACTACCGGTTCAGGTGAACTGATCCGAACCGGCAGCAACCCACCTCTGCCCGTTCCTAAATCTTCTTTTCTGCAAGAAGATGTATAATGGTGACGAATCATAACAGCAGAATAAGGCCTTCTGTGTTCCTATTGTTGACCAGAAAATCCTGGTAGTTATTGAAGCCACTTGAGTGAGGATTTTGACCCTGTGGCCTAATACAGCCTTACTGGCTGGGGGATTTTGGGAGTTGAAGTCCATACGTCTGAAATTATGCCAAGATTGAGCCACACCAGTGGTGAAATCTAAAATTTGTTACTATCGGTTCTGTGTGCGTGGCTTGGGGGGGGTAGGGGGGTGGTAATGTGACTGGGTGGGCGTGACCAATATATATATATATATATATATATTACTTTTAAAACCATTTCTTCTACAACCTCTTCGGCAAAAAATGCTTTCAAAAGGCTCTGATGATCCAAGCTGAGTTGCCTAATCGGCAGAGGTTTTTAAAAAAGCCTCCGCCGATCAGGCAACTCAGCTTGGATAGTTAGAAGCATTTAAAAGAAAAAAAGGGGTTTTTTTTCTTTTAAAAGCCTTTGATGATCCCATTTGAGCCGCACAATCATCAGAGGCTTTTTTTTTTTTTTTACTTTTAAAAGCATTTTTTGGCCGAGCAGGTTGTAGAAAAAATGCTTTTAAAAGTTAAAAAAAAAGCCTCTGATGATTGTGCGGCTCAGCTGGGCATGGGGGTGGAGGGCAGGGATTTTTTCTCCGCTGGCGGAGGAATTGTGGGAGTTGAAGTCCAAAGGTTTTAAAAGTTGCCAGATTTGGAGACCCCTCTACCAGTGGTGGGATTCAGCCAATTTGCACCACTTCAGGAGAACCGGTTGTTAACTTTCTGAGCAGTTTGGCAAACTGGTTGTTGAAAGAAATCATTAGGGCAGAGAACCGGTTGTTAAATTACTTGACTCCCACCACTGCCCCCTACTCTAGGCCAAGTGAAATGGTGACAGATACCCATATTCCCTTCAGCATTTATTGACATGGGAGCTAAGATGTGCAGGACCCAAATTTTAAACATTTAGATGGTCTGCTCAGGTCCGTGATCTGAAGGATTTGAGAGGCAAAGAGAGGGTCAAACTATTCTACAAATCACCAGGGGGCAGGACAAGAAACAATGGATGGAAACTAATCAAAGAGAGAAGCAACCTGGAATTGAGGAGAAACTTCGTAATAGTGGGGACATTAACCAGTGGAACAGCTTGCCACCAGAAATTGTGAGTGTTCCATCACTGGAGATTTTTAAGAAGAGACTGGGCATCCACTTGTCTGAAATGGCATAGGAGTTGGACTAGAAGACCTTCCAGCTCTATTCTGATTGATATTGATATTGAGACCCTCTTTCCTCAGGCATGCCAATCTTCAGATCCTCCACAGGCTGATAATCATCTGGAGAACCCAAAGTCCAAGGAAAACTTCAGGAATTTCAAGGTCAGTGAAATTCAGCAGCAGATGGACAATGTCTCTATTTTGTCCCACAATTCCAGAGGATCAGGCTGACAAATGCTGGGTAGGAGATGAATATGAATATATTTTGAAAACACTTCATAATTTAGAGGCACTAGTGCAAAAGTGTGTAAAGTCTGTTCTGGGAGGGACCACCAGATGTTGGGGCAGAGGCAACTGAGGCTGGACAGAGGAAGAGGAGGGGGAGGAAGGGAAGGGGGAAGAGAAGGGGGAAAGGAAGGGGAAGAAGATACAGGAGGATGAAAAGGAGAAGGGATGGAGGAGGAGGAGGAGGAGGAGGGGAGGAGGAGAACTGTGGAGGTATTTGGTGCTCTCTGAGCTTGTTGGTTTTCTTGCAGATGTTTCATGACCCAACTAGGGAACATCATCAGTGCTAGAAGAGAGGGAGGTTTGCTGTTTATATACTAGTGGCTTACCCTGTCAATGTTGGTGGGAGTATTCTTAGTCATTCCTTGGTTAACCTGTTGTTTACTATCATTTCTTGATTGGGGCATTGTTTACTGGTTGGTGCTGAACTTTGATTATCAGGATATAGATTGCTGGTCAGGAGGCGTTGTGGTCTTTTAGCTTTGTTATTGACTCTTTCGAATGGTAGGTAGCTGTTGTTTTCTCTATGTGTCTGTTGATGGTCGATCTGTCTGAGTGCCAGGCTTCCAGGAATTCTCTAGCACTTTTGGACTTGACTTGGAAAACACCTATTCTGGGAATTGAAGTCCACCCATCTTAAAGTGCCCAAGTTTGGGGTGGGGGGCGGAAACCCTCTGCCTTGGATTAATGATTGTCACTCACTGCAATACTTCCAAATTGTCATTTCAGGAGGGGGCGCTGATTGACCGAGTATACCACACTTACCTCCTCATGCACACCAACCAGACTGTGGAATTCGTGCAGAAGAAGGTGAGTTTGCCCAGGCAGAGCCCATCTCTCCTCTGGGGAGGGTCTCTTGGGCACCGAGCATGGCTTAACGCATCCAGGTGATACCACCAACAAGAGAGGCCTATCTCCAGTTCTTTGGGGGCTGTATGGATACCCCAAGGGTTACCAGCAAGAGACCCATCGAAGTCTTCATTCCTGCTGGGTTTCCTTCCAAGTTAATCTAAAATGACTTGCTCTTCTTAAAATCCTACCTCATTTTCAAAATTTGCCTGAACAGTTAGAACATAGAATAATAGGTTTTCTAGTCCAACCCATGCTCAAACAGGAAACCCTCTACCGTTTCAGATAAGTGGTTGTCCAATTTATTCTTGAAAATCTCCAGTTATGGAGCATTCACAACTTCTGGAGGCAGGTTGTTCCACTGATAAATTGTCCTCACTGCTTCTCTCCTTGATTAGTTTCCATCCGTTGCTTCTCATCCTGCCTTCAGGTGCTTTGGAGAAGAGGTTGACCCCCGATTCTCTGTGATAGCTCCTCAAGTATTGGAAGACTGACACCATATCATCCCTAGTACTTTCATTAGACTAGATTTCCCTCAAGTTTGAAGAAGGCATCATAGCTCTAGTCCATCATAGTGTCCTCACAGTTCCTTCTCCCTAGAACGAGCAATACGGTGGCTGTAACCTCCGTCAGATGACCATCATGGAGGGCTTGGAGTTGCTGGACAATGTGGTGGACGAATCGGACCCCGATGTGGACTTCCCCAACTCCTACCATGCCTACCAGACAGCAGAGGGCATTCGGGAGAAACATCCTGAGAAAGGTGAACTCCTTGATTAGATCTATAGTCCCTAGGAGAACAAGAGGCTTTCTCCCCACTTCTACCTAGATGCAGAAGATGACAATTGTTTGGGGTCCTGCAGATATTAGAAGGATCAAATTATTTGGGTGCCAGGTCATGTCTAGTTTCCAATTCTGAGAGATGATGGAGTCCATCACTCATAATTCCCCATCTATCATGGCAGAAGGTGCTCTAGGACTGTTTGTAACCATTGAGCAATGCCATCTCCATGTGTCTTCAACACATGATGACCTCAAGCAGAGCAGAGATGTTTTCCAGGGAGCCATCAGCACTCCTTGCTGTCACCAGGAGAGGACAATGTTCAGCTGGACCTTTCTGCATGCGAGCCCTTTCTCCTCACCCTCTAGATCTTCCACATAGCTAAGTCCTGCTCTGATCCTGGCATCAAGATGTTCCATGAGGCACCAGGTCTAAGTTGATGCCCCAACTGAGGTTAGAGGGACCTGTCAAGGGACTGAAACAGATTCTCACTCTCTCTGGTCCCACCCTAGATTGGTTCCACCTGGTTGGATTGCTCCATGATTTGGGGAAGATTTTGGCTCTGTCTGGTGAACCACAGGTGAGATGAAGGACAAGGGGCATGGAAGAGAGTCAACATTTCCAGGTCCTGCTACGTAATACCCAGTGTTTACATTATGGGGCAGAAAAATGAGGTTTGTGCTCAGAAATGGAGGAAGAACCTAAAGTCTGAGCATCTATAATGGATACACATTGCGGAATCACTAAATCAAGGGTCTCCAAACTTGGCGACTTTAACACTTGTGGACTTCAACTCCCAGAATTCCTTGGCCAGCCAAGGAATTCTGGAAGTTGAAGTCCACAAGTCTCAAAGGGCCCACGTTTGGAGACCCCCTGCACTAAATTAAATGGTGTGTTTAATTGCACACTTGCCAATACTGAGGATAGAAAAATGGGGTTCGGTCTGAGGGCAACACTATCAAATAAAGAGGAACCAAGGTGTGATGGGGTGTTTTGATCTTGGTTATTCCTACAGTGGGCTGTGGTGGGAGACACCTTCCCAGTGGGTTGCAAGCTGCAGGACTCCATCGTTTTCAAGGACTCCACGTTCCATGACAACCCAGATACAAGGAATCCTCTGTACACGTAAGTTCTTGCTTGACCTTGCTTTGAGACCACACTTGGATGGATGTAGAAGTCTACAAGATAGGGCATGTGGAGCCGAGATCAGCAGCCACTTGACTCCTAGTCTCCCTGGTCCTCCTTCCACTGTCGCCTCTCCATCTCTGATGGAAGACCTTATCTGCTGAGGTGTCTATGGAGATTCTGTGTCATCCATCAGGTCCTGATTGTCCCAAAGGTGCTTTTTCAAGAGGCAACTGGACTTTCTGGTTTTTCTTTGAACAATGTTTCGCTTCTCATCCAAGAAGCTTCTTCAGCTCTGACTGGATGGTGGGGAATGGTAAAACAGATAAAACACCCAGACATAAACTGAGCAAAGTGGTATATGCCGTACAATGCAGTGAGATGTGTGCAGATCTGAATATTGGGGAAACAAAACAACCACTTCATAAGTGCATGGCACAACATAGGAGAACAAAGCCACCAGGATTAGATTCAGCAGTCCACTTGCATTTAAAAGACAAAGGCTGCTCTTTTGAAGGCAGAAAAGTCCATATTTTGGACGAAGAGGACCGCTGGTTTGAAAGAGGGGTCAAAGAAGCCATCTATGTCAAAGTTGAACAGCATTCTCTCAACAGAGGGGGGAGGGATACGACCTCGTCTATCTCCAATCTACAACATGGTCTTTTCAGCAGATCCAAGAAGATCCCACACCCATTTGCACCACTCAGGTGACCCTGAGGACACAGATAAACTTCCAAGTGGCCTCAACGGCTCTCTGAAAGGATGCAAATCTCCAGCTGTCTGCAAGGAGAATAAATCCTTCCATCTTCCACCATTCAGTCAGTGCTGAGGAAGCTTCTTGGATGAGAAGTGAAATGTCTTCAAAGAAAAACCAGTTGCCTCTTGAAAAAGCACCTTTGGGACATTATCTGCTGAGGGTTACTAGTGATTGTACCAGTACTATTCTGCATCTCTTTGGACCTACAACCTGGCTCCATCACGTTTGCTTTGAAACCAGAGGCATGAAGGATGGCTACTGTTGGCATTTATCAAAGGCTTGGCCAATTGCCTGATGTTCCACCTCCAGGTAGCCCTCCAGTCAAAGGGTCTCCAACCTTTTGAACTTTAAGACTTGTGGACTTCAACTCCCAGAATTCCTCAGCCAGCAAAGAGGAATTCTGGGAGTTGAAGTCCACAAGTCTTAAAAGTTGCCAAGGTTGGAGACCTCTGCTCCAGACTCTTGTCACCTTCTTCAGAATGCCAATTAGAGATACTGGCTCTTCTCGAATCTTCCCTCTCGCAAAAGCTTCTAGACCAAAGAATTTCAGCTCCGACCTTCTCTCTTTTTACCTCCTCAGGACCAAGTATGGGATGTATCAGCCCCACTGTGGCTTGGAAAATGTCCTGATGTCCTGGGGCCATGATGGTAAGTGCTCCAGTTCTCAAAGAACACACACAAACACACAACCCCTAAGTGTAAGCGAAAACAAATCCCAGTTTATCTACAGACATTCTCAATCCAAGTTACGGTTGTTCCAAAGTTGTAGGTGCTCCATCACTGGAGGCTTTCAAAAAGAGACTGGACAACCATTTATCTGAAACTGTATAGGTGTCAGGCCTGGAAGCCATATTTTGCATTGGGCCTTCAGGCCTGCCACGTTTACTACAGTGGGAAACTGGGAGGGGGAATTGTATGGAGCACAGGTGATATGTAGTCTGCAGGTTTCGGTGTCGTCTTCAAATAAAATAAATTGCATTTCCAAACAAATAGTCTTTGATGAAATCTTTCATTTATTAAGCATGACAATCTGTCCCCGATTATGTCATAGCCAATACTGACTTCCTGACCCCAAACTTTCCCTTTCTGTTCCCCAATTCTCTGTGTCTCATTGGCCATCTTCCAAATCACTCTCCCCATATCTACTACTTCAGCAACCAGGAATGTCCCTCCTCCCATCTCATCTCCTAGGGGTATTATCTTCAGGGAAAATAAGTAGGTGAAAAGTCAAGCGTCCTCTTGCCAGCTGCCCCCTCTTCTCCTCCTTATGTCAGCACTGGAACGAATGTAGTTTGGAGTGCTGACATAGTCATAACAACATTCCTTTCTCAGAAAGTCAAGGTCACCCTGCCCTGCACCTGGAGGGCTGGAACTGGGAGGCATCTCCAGTTGAGACAGTGTTTGGATTGGACCATGTGATGGACTTGTGGGGGTTGCCAGGGACTTGAACTTTTCTTTGGGTGGGGAAAACCTGGAAATTTTCAGATTCAGGTTTTCCCAGATGTGTCAATTACAGATGTGACATCTGTAATAAAATGTACTTTTGAGGAAACTCAAGCCTCAGAGGTTTATTTCATTAAGGATGTTACTTGGAACCCTGACAATAGGTCTCCTTCTCGAGCAGGAGGTTGGACTAGAAGACCTCCAAGGCCCCTTCCAACTTGGTTATTCTATATAGGCTACAATGCAGTGGTGAAATCTAAAATTTGTTACTACCGGTTCTGTGGGCGTGGCTTGGGGAAGTAATGTGACTGGGTGGGCGTGACCATTATTTTTTTTTTTAACTTTTAAAACCATTTTTTCTACCACCTCTTCGGTGAAGAGGTTGTAAAAAATGCTTTCAAAAGGTTCTGACGATCCCAACTTGGATCGTCAGAGGCATTTAAATGCCTCTGATGATCAGGCAACTCAGCTTGGATCGTCAGAGGCATTTAAAAGAAAAAAAAGCATCCAATGATCGCGTGGCTCAGCTGGGCACGGGGGACGGGGACAGGGATTTTTGCTACCGGTTCTCTGAACCACCTGTCTCCATCGCTACCGGATTGGGCGATCCGGTCCGAACCAGGAGCATTTCACTCTTGCTACAATGTAGTAGAAGGACAAATGAGGAACGAAGGAAGCAGTTGAAGCCAGATTGCAACTTCTGCCTTCTCCGATTTGGTGCTGTCCTCATGCCACAAAAACCGAGGGATTATGGGAGTTGAAGTCCAATTTACTCGGAGGAGGTCACATTGGCTGGCCTGGATGCCGTTTGCAATTCTGCAAATACTGTAACTCTCTACCTTTTTTCTTTCTTTCTTTCTTTTTTCTACCTGCTCCAGAGTACATGTACCAAGTGATGAAGAAAAATAAATTTGCTCTTCCGGAAGAGGTAAGAGACTGAGAAGACGGGTCTACTTCCTTGTTCTCCTTGGGGTGGATGTGGGGGACAAATCCCCACCGTTTCTTTTCTCTTGGGAGGGATTTCCAGGGTGCAATCTGAATTTGAGGTCTCCAGCTGCCTTCATTGCAATTGACTGGCCTTGCATGAGAGCGGGGTGGTGGGGGGTGGACTGTGAAAGTATGTTTTTGGAGATATATCCTTCTCCTGGTCCAGGTTAACCTACAATAGGTTCAGAGGTGGGATTCAGCCAATTCAGATCGGTTCAGGCGAATCAGATGCTAATTTTACATCTGGTTCGCCTAACCGGTAGTTGCAAGGACTGGCTGGCCCCTCCCACCTTTCCCCTCCCAGGAGTCTCCAAGCGGCCCGTTTTGGATGCCAGGTAAGTAGAGGGCCCGTGTGGAGGCTCTGGGAGGGCGAAAAAATGGGCCTCCTGGAAGTTCTGGAAGTCCGGAAACGGGACCGTTTCCGGCCTCTGGAGGGCCTCTGAAGCCCAGGGGAGGCAGTTTTTGCCCTCCTGGAGGCTCGAGAAAAGCCTCCAGAGCCTGGGGAGGGCGAAAACGTTCCTCCTGCCAGGGTGCAGGAGGCCAAGTAGGCCACGCCCGCCATGGTTATGCCCACCCAGCAACTTGGCAGAGAACTGGTTGTTAAAATGTTTGAATTGGTGATGGGTCCAGGTCTGGGTAGCTGCTGCACCGGTCCTTGCAATGTCCCTCCCCACCTCCCCAAATCTCCTTGTTGCCTACAGGCCTTCTACATGGTGCGATTCCACTCCTTCTACCCCTGGCACACCGGAGGGGATTACATGCACCTGTGCAACGCCAAGGACCTCCAGATGTTACCCTGGGTGCAAGAGTTCAAGTAAGGAGCTCCAAGCCATGAAGGGGGGGAATGGAAAGACCAAGGATGGGAGAAGGGAGGAAACCTCTGCACCATTCTAGAACTGTTAATAGTGCTTTGATAAGGCCACCGTTGGAATGCAGCATCCAGTTTTGGTCTCCACGATGTTCCAAAGGATGTGGAGACCCTAGAAAGAGCGCAGAAAAGAGCAACAAAGAGGATGAGGGGCCTGGAGGACAAAACATATGAAAAATGGTTGTTGCAGGAATTGGGGATGATGAGTTGAATGAAAAGAAGGACCAGGGGTGGCACGAGAGCTCTGTTCCAATATTTGAGGGGCTGCCCCAAAGAAGACAGGGTCGATCTATTCTCCAAAGCAGGGGTCTCTAACCTTGGCAACTTTAAGACTTGTGGACTTCAACTCCCAGAGTTCCTCAGCCAGCTTTGCTGGCTGAGGAACTCTGGGAGTTGAAGTCCACAAGTCTTAAAGTTGCCAAGTTGGAGACCCCTGCTGCAAAGCACCAGAAGGCAGGACAAGAAGCAACGGATGGAAACTAATCAAGGAGAGAAGCATAGAATAACAGTTGGAAGAAACCTTGCAGGCCACTTCTACCGCCTTACAGCCGCCTGCAATTTGGCAGTTCACATCCCGCGTCTTAGCCACTGAGCCACCGCATCTTAGCGTTCCAGAAAACCCCCAACTCCAAGTAAAGATTCTTTTTTTTTTCCAAAGTTTTTTTTATTTTTATTTATCATAAACACATTTATATGTACAATCATTTCCATCATTTTTCATTCATCTTTTAACTTTCATTTTTCATTTTTACTTTTTCGGGGCTGCTCTTTTACCCTTTACCTTTACTCCAACCTTTCTTCTCTTCCTCCCCGTCTCTTCCTTCCTCTTTCTCCTCCTACTTCCTTCGTTCTTCCTCTTCTCCTTCCTACTTCCCCTTCCCTTCCCCCACTCCTCTTTTTCCCGCATTCTAACCTTCTCCTCTGCTCCTCTATCCCCTCCCTTTTCTTCCTCTCCTTTTCCCTTTCTTCTTTCTCCACTCCTCTCTTCTCCTTTCCTCTCTCTCTACTCCTTCACTCTCTACTCCTTTCCTCTCTCTACTCCTCCTCTCTCTTCTTGTTTCCCTTTTCAGTTCAATCTAAAGTGGTATTCGAGCAGCCCCGATTTTCTAATTATCTTTATTCTCATTTAAATTTCTTATTCAATTATTATTTATTTTTATTTCATCATTTGCGTACATTTTTATAATATCTCACTTTTTTTCCCTTTTACCCTCCCCCCTCCCCTTTCTCCTTTTACTTGACATCATCTGGGTCTCTATTTTTCTAATTGTTTTCTCCCATCTGTTCTCTATCTATTTTGTCTCTATATCCTAATTCATATTTCCTTTCTAACCAATCATAAAATTTATCCCATGTCTTGAAATATATCGACTCAAGTAAAGACTCTGAAGCAAGCATTTTTCAAAGTTCTCTTTACTAGAATAGGTAAACTGGCACATCTGGGAAAACCCGAATCTGAGAGGTCCATATTTTCCCTCAGTAAATCAAAAACCCCCAAAACATCCCCACTCCTCAGTCAATCACATGCTCCAAACAACGTCTGTCCCATCTCGAGACATCACTCCCACCAGTCCTTCTCCAGATGCAGGGATTGGCCTGACCTTGACCGACAGGAAGAATGCTATTATGTCTACAGACATCCCCTCTACTAAATCTCTCCTCCTACTTTCCCACACATGAGAAGGTGGCAGCATGGAAGCTTCCGGCCTAATACGACTTCCAAAGCTGACACCACGTCCCTCTCAAACTGCTTAGCGAGGGCTATGAAGCACTGAAAGCGGTATATAAGTCTAAGTGCTATTGCTAATCCAAACCCCTGCTCGAGCAGGAGTCTCTATACCAGTGATGGCTAACCTTTTTGCCACTGCGTGCCAGGAAGGGGGGGCAGGGGGGTCGCCCGCGTGCGTGCTCATACCCATAATTCTATGCGACCCACCCACCCCCTGCTCACCCGCTCCTGGCACACAAAGGCCCGGTAGGCCCATTTTTCTTTCTCACCTGGCTCCAGGATCTCTCTAGGCATCTGGGGAGGGCGAAAACAGCCTTCCCCATCCCTCCAGAGGCCAAAAATGGCCTGTTTCACAACTTCCAGTCCCACCAGAAGCTGAGCTCACGTGCCCACTGATATGGTTACACGTGCCAGCTGTGGCACGCGTGCCATAGATTTGCCATCATGGCTCTATACCATTCCAAGTAAGTGGATGTCCAGTCTTTCCTTAAACATCTCCAGTGATGAAGCACCCACAACGTCTGGAGGCAACTTGTGTCCCACTGATTAATTCTTTTCACTGTCAGGAAATTTCTCCTTAGTTCTCGGTTGCTTCTCTCCTTGATTAGTTTCCATCCGATGTTTCTCCACCCTAGAACTAAGGAGAAATTTCCTGACAGTGAGAACAATTAATCAGTGGGACAGAAGTTGTGGTTCTGTCTGTCAGGGCATCAATTAATCCCATGTTTGGCTCTGGGAAAAATCACCCTGGTTTAGAGGAGATGGATCGTGGCTTATTCCAAGTTGCAATATTCTGATAAAGAAAAACGCGAAGGAAAGTTTCTAATAAAACTCATTTATTTGTTATAAAGAAAATAAAACACCTCACTAACTAAGAAAAGTAATTGTTACATTTTGGCAAGCGAGATCTCCTGCCGGTCCAGCCGGACCTCTGGCAAGAGAACAAAGGGAAGAAGTGTGTGAAGCAAGTGAAGGAATGCGGACATGCGTAGTAAAGTACTGATAAGGAACTTGGCAAACTACAGTAAGTCTATTAGTCCAAAAATAATGAAGCTCAGCTGGGAAATAAAATAACGCAGTGACACTGTCTCACTGGACGTCCTTAAAAAGAGAGCGGGCAGCCACTTGTCTGGAATGGCAGAGGGTCTCCTTCTTGAGTTGGGGTGTGTGTGGACTAGAAGACCTCCAAGGTCCCTTCCAATTCTTGTTATTGTTAGACCAGAGCGGAGGAGGCATTGCAACATTCAACCTCTATCTTGCAGCTTCAAGAAGGTATCTATGCACCCAGATTGCACAGCAACTCATTTGCTTATCGGATAACTTTTAATATTCATTTGCAATGATTTCTTCTTGCTGGTTTAATATTTGCTAAGTTTGTCCGCCTGCCTCCCACCTGGCCTGTGGTGCAGCACTAAACCTGCCCTTTTTCTAGCAAAGACTTCACCTTCTGTCCTAGTCATCTCCTCGCTGGTGGCCTCAAGAAGTGTTGGAGATCCCTGGAGCGAGATGTTGGCTTCTTCCTGGCTTATCAAAGCCTGCTTAGAAGAGACCCAACATTAGCATGGCTTCAGGATAACGGGGAGCCTTCCCTCTCCGCCCCCCACCTCCTCAATAATCCCCCCTTTGTGCCTCTCTTGCAGCAAGTTTGACCTCTACACCAAGTGTGAAGAGCTTCCCGACCCGCAGCAGCTGAAGCCCTACTATGAAGGCTTGATAGCCAAGTACTGTCCAGGCCAACTGTCCTGGTGATGGCCTGGACCTCCAACGGCATTGGGCCATTCTGCTCCTGCTTCTTCCTTGCAGCAGCAGCTACCCTCCAGGTGTGCTGGACCCCTACTTCCATCATCCCCCTCCCGGGAAGGAGAGGACTTTTTTCTGAGTTACATTTGAAGGATCAAGGTCTCCTGTGGTCCAATTGATGCTTGTTATTTTAACTGTCCAATTCTTAGCAATTTCTCTCCACTCTATCCTGTCAATTGCAGTTTTTTCCCCATTATTGTATGCTCAACTTTTGCATCAGTTTTTTTTATTGAAAAAGTTTTCAAATACAAGTTTTTCCCCCTTTCCCCCCTCTTCCCTAACCCCCCCTCACCACCCATCCCCCCCTGTGACTTCTTCACAACAATAAGCTAATTCATAACTAATTACATAATACTTTTGCATCAGTTTTGATGGTTATGAAGCCAGCGTGGTCTTTGCTCGCCCCTTCTTCTTCATCCACTCAGTGGCCCCCAACTCTTCGAGCACAAGGGACCAGTTCCGTGGAGTTTTTTTCCCCATGGACCGGAAGGGGACGTGGTTTCGCATCCTGCCTGCATCCCACAGATGGGGCTTCGCTCATTTGTATGGCCTGGTTTCTGGCATGCCGTGGCCCGGTGGCAGTCCGCAGACTGGGGGTTGGAGACCTCTGTACCAGGGGTAAAATTCTACTGGTTCGCTCCGGTTCGGGCAAACTGGTAGTGATAAAACTACTGGTTCAGTCGAATGGGTAGTTAAAAAAGCTACCGGTTCGTCCAAAGTGGTATTTCAGAAGATCAGCTGTGCTGCGTGGTTTATATGCTAAATCGCGCGGCACAGTTGTCTCCTCCCCTCGCTGTTCTACTTACCTAGTGAAGTCTTCTTTTTCCACGTGAAGGGCGTGTTTGGTGCGCAGTGCCCATGTGTGCGCAGGGCAGTCAGCGAACTGGTGGTGATCCGCGAAGGATTTCACCACTGCTCTCTACTAACCCTTCCTAGCATCACTTGACTTTTCCAGGGAATTTGCACTCGTGATCTGGCCGAAGTAAATTGGACGCAATCTTGTGATTTTTAGCTTCTGGTTTTAATGTCTGGTTGTATATAATTCAGCACCTTCGCTCTGGCTGTCCATGGCACTGGTAATCCTCAAATTATGACAACTAAGCCCAAAATTGATGTCGTTAAGGGAGACATTTGTTAAATGAGTTTTGCCCAGTTTTACAACTTTT
Source organism: Arizona elegans (assembly GCA_022577455.1). NCBI lineage: Eukaryota > Metazoa > Chordata > Lepidosauria > Squamata > Colubridae > Arizona > Arizona elegans. The sequence continues at coordinate 89,816,648 of JAKOOJ010000007.1, read as the reverse complement.
CTCGCCAGTTGTTAAGTGAATGGCTGCACTTGTTAAATTAGTCACACGGTTGTTAAGTGAATCTGGGTTCCCCATGGACTTTGCTCATTGGAAGGTCGCAAAAGGGGAATGATGGGAGTCAGTGGTCTAGCATCCAAATGTAAATCACATGACCATGGGTTGCAAGTGTGAAAAATGGTCACTAAGCAAACTGTTGTAAGTCGAGGGCTACTACTTTGTGCCACAAGTTCAAAGGCGCCAATTTTTCTCCGATGCTTTTTCATGCCTTTTTAAAGTGATTAATTTAATCCGTGCTGACCAAGGAGTTTTATCTCAATATTAATAAAATGTGATTGGAAAGTTGATCAGATCTTTTTTTGGTTGGTTGGTTTTGTTCCCAAACTGGCATCCAAGATCGGCCGGGGGGTCTCGAGTCTTCTGCCCACAGAATCCAAACTCTGAGATTCTTACAACCAGCAGGAAGTCCTCGATATAAGATTGAAATTGAGCCCCAAATTTCCACTGCTAAGTGAGTCAGTTGGGAAGTGTGTTTTGCCCCATTTTACGACCTTTCCCGCCACAGTCATTAAGCAAATCACTCAAGTTGTTAAGTGAATCACACGGTTGTTAAGTGAATCTGGCTTTCCTGTTGTCTTTGCTCGGCAGGTCGCAAAAGGGGATCACATGACCTCAGGACACTGCGACCGTCATAACTGAATCAGTTGCCAAGCGTCTGAATTTTGATCATGTGACCCTGGGGATGCTGCAACGGTCGTTAAGTGTGAAAAACGGTTGTAAGTGTGAAAAACGGTCATAAGTGACTTTTTCCAGTGCTGTTGTAACAGCTGCAGTGATTCACTTAACAATGGGTGGCAAGAAAGGTCATAAAATGGGGCAAAACTCACTTAAGTCTTGCTTAGCAACAGACCTTTGGCTGAACTGTGGTCCTAAGTAGAGGATTACCTCTATCATAATTTGGTTCAGTCAGTGGCAAATTTTCCACCTCTTCCCCTTTCGTGGTTCCAGCCATCTCTCCACAAATACAGATAGTCCTCGATTTACAATGGTTCATTTAGTGACCGAAATTACAACAGCACTGAAAAAGGTGACTTACGACCGTTTTTCACACTTACGACCTTTCCAGCATCCCCATGATGTTCACGGGATCAAAATTCAGACGCTTGGCAACTGACTCGTATTTATGGCAGTCGCAGTGTCCATGGAGGTCACGTGATTCCCCTTTTGCGACCTTCTGACCAGGAAAGTGACTCACTTAACAGCAATGATTTGCTTAACAACCGGGGCAAGAAAGGTCATAAAATGAGGCAAATCCACTTAACAAATGTCTTGCTTAACAACATAAATTTTGGGCTCCATTGTGGTCATAAGCTGAGGACTACCTGCATGCATGCATGTATACACACACACACACACACACACAAAGAGAGACCTGGAATGTACAGGGTTTATTTAGAAAACTGAAGCCGTCTCTTGGGTCCCGCGTGTGAGAAGCGCCAACTCTGCTCCCCCAAGGCGCAAAGGGTGGAGCCCAGTGGGACGCCTGTTGCCCCCAGCCTCAATGATGCAGCAGGGAGCAGCGAACAAGCCCCCTCCCCACAAAGAAGGTCGAGGGAAGGGCTGGGATGGAGATGGGGAGGAAGAGGGGAGGGTTCGGCTGGCAGATGAGCCCCTAAAGCCAAAGCTGAAGCTTCAGCCTCGGCCACGTTTCCCCACGTCAGCACTGCCCCTCCCTCAATGCGACAGGGAGGACCTTTGGGTGGGTGGGGGGGAGGCGTGTTCAAAGGGGTTTCCATCCACCCCACAGCTGGTGTGCGTGCGTGTTTGTGTGTGACGGGAGGAGGGAAGGCAACCAAGTCCGACAAGGGGGAGCAAAGGCTCTCCCCCGCCCTAGTCATGTCCCGCCTGGTGTCTCACAGAGGCTGGGTTTGGAGGGGGGGGGTCCCGGTGCTGCCGCCCCCCCGGCCTTATTTCTTCTTCTTTGTGTGCCGCAGCCCGTTGGAGGGGGTCTCGCTGGCTGCCCGGCCCTTCTCCTCCTTCCTGCGCAACTGCCCGTTCTTTTCTCCGCCCGGCTGGTCTCCGCCACCACCGGGATCGGCCAGCGCGTCAACCGGCCGACTCGGCTTCTGCTTGCCTCCGGTGGGGACCCCTCCGGCCAGCAGACGGGCCCCCAGGCCTCGCAGGATGCCCACAGCTGCTGCGGTCAGGTAGAGGGACCAGATGATGGCCGGGCCGGTGTACAGGTGGAGGTGGACTCGAACTCGCTGCAGCAGGCTGGGCAGGAGGGCATCCGGGGGGCGCTTCACGGGGGGCTTGTCCTGGAAGAAGAGGGGGAAAATCTTCAGTAAGACAGGCTCACGCACCCCCCCTCAGGATTTTTTGGGGTGACCAAGAGAGGGAGGGGGGTCCAGGTTGAGTGGAGGCTACAGGAAGTTCTCAACTTACAACAGTTCGTTTAGTGACCATCCGAGGTTACAATGGCACTGAAAAAAGGGAATTTATGACACTTTCTCACACTTATGACAGTTGCAGCAGCCCCATGGATACGTGGTCATAATTCAGACCCTTGGCAACCGACTCGTATTTATGACGGTTGTAGTGTCCTGGGGTCGTGGGAGCCCCTTTTGTGACCTTCGGACGAGCGAACCAAGGGGGAAGACAGATTCACTGAACGACCGTCTTACTAACTTCACGACTGCGACAATTCGCTTAACCACCATGGCAAGAAAGGTCGTAAAGTGGAGCGGAACTCACTTAACAGCTGTCATGCTTAGCAACGGAAATTTTGGGTTCAACAGTCATATGTTGAGGACTGCCTGTAAATGTTGGGGGGGCGGGGGGAGGGGGTGTACAACTGCCAAATTCCCTTTTGAAAAATATTGACATTGGAAATATTTTGTGGCTTCAATTTTGGTCGGTAAAAAACCCGACCCCCATCCACCCCCGTTTCTACTCCAGACTGGGCCGACATATCCCCACTTCTTCCCCCTCCCCGAAGCTGGCTGCTCCCCCCCCAACCACAATGCCCATGCTCCTCACCTTGAACCCGTGCTGGGCCAGCTGGGCTTCCAGGTTGGGGTCTCCCAAAAAGACCACCGGGTAGAATTCCTCAATACGGTGACGCCGCCACCAATTTTGAGGGAGGGTCCTGCCGGGAGGAAATGGGGAGAGGGGAGGTGAAGCTGGATGTTTTCTCCACCCAGGGTCTGCCTGCACTCCTTCTGGCCCCTAACCCCTTCTGGCTTGGGGTGGGGACTACAGTTTCCACCCCCCCCGCCCTTCCCGGGCCTTGCTGGGGGAGCCAAATCCTTCTTGTGGAGGCACGGAGAATATTTTATAGCTTTAGTTGGTTTGATTGGCCTTAATTGGCCTTTCCCAATGGGGGAGGGAGGGGGAAAAACATTTTCCTGGACTGAAGATTTCCTCCCCCCACACCGTCCTCCCTCCCCCCACCATCCACTCACCCGTCCGGCTCTGCCTCCGTGAACCAGTATTTGTACAGCTGGGCCCGGATGTAGGTGGGTGGGTGGTCCCTGAAGGGGTACTTGGAGTCGTCCACCTGTATAAGGTGGATCACTGCAGGGAAATCAGGGGGGGGGGGAAGGGGGGGAGGAAGATGGGTCAGTTGGTCAGCTGAAAGAAGAAAATTGAGGGTCTCCTGCCCTCTGCACCCCTCCCCCCAATTGACATCCCTCATCATCCTGGAGATGGATGCAGGAGCCACAGAGAGGCTCTAATCTGCCTGGATCCCAGGTGGGCAGACACCCCCACCCCACATTGGAGCCCGTCTGGTAGAGCCTGTTTTCTCAGACATTCATCCAGGTGTTGCCTTCCCTTCCCCATTGTTCTCCTGAAGGAGAGGCTGGATGTCAGGTTTCGATGTCGTCTCAAATAAAATAAATTGCATTTTCAAACAGATAGTCTTTGAAGAAATCTTTCATTTTATTAAGCACGACAACCTGTCCCCGATCGTGGCGTAGCCAACTCTGACTTCCTGACCCCAAACCTTCCCTTTCCATTCCCCAATTCTCTGCGTCTCACTGGCCCTCTTCCAAATCACTCTCCCCATAGCTACTACTTAAGCTCCCAGGAATGTCCCCCCTCCCATCTCATCTCCTAGGGGATATTATCTTCAGGGAAAATAAGTAGGTGAGAAGTCAAGCGTCCTCTTGCCAGCTGCCCCCTCTTCTCCTTCTTATGTCAGTACTAGAGTAAATGCAGGTTGAGGTGTTGACATCGGACTTCCGTGTGTACAAGATCCTTTTGGGTGGGCAAAGGTAAATGGCTGCAGGGGTCCTCTCGGGCCCAATCCCACCCACCCCCAGCTCCTTTCTCTGGCCGTTGCACCCCACTGTCCTGGGTCCCCGCCTCTCAACTGCGCTCTATGGTTCAAGGGGTCTCTCTGGGACCCTCAAGACAGGGTTTGGAAGAGGAAGGAAGGGAGGGAGGAATTAAATAAGGAAGGAAGGAAGGAAGGGAGAGGCAGGGAGGGAGGGAGGAAGTGAGAAAGGGAAGAAGGAAGAGAGAGGCAGGGAGGAAGTGAGAAAGGGAAGAAGGAGAAAGAGGGAGGGAGGGAGAGGGGAACTAAGGAAGAAAGGGAGAAAGAGGGAGGGAGGGAGGAAGGAGAAAGGGAAGGAGGAAGTAAATAAGGAAGGAAGAGAGAGAGTGAGTGAGGGAGGATGGAAGGGAGGAGAAAGGGAAGGAGGAGAAAGTGGGAGGGAGGGAGGGAGGGAGGGTGGAAGGAAGGAGAAAGATTGGAGGGAGGGAGGAGAAAGAGGGAAGGAGGAAGGAAGTGAGAAAGGGAAGAAGGAGAAAGGGAGGGAGAGAGGAGAAAGGGAAGGAGGAAGTAAATAAGGAAGGAAGAGAGAGAGAGAGTGAGTGAGGGAGGATGGAAGGAAGGAGAAAGGGAAGGAGGAGAAAGTGGGAGGAAGGGAGGGAGGGAGGGTGGAAGGAAGGAGAAAGATTGGAGGGAGGGAAGAGAAAGAGGGAAGGAGGAAGGAAGTGAGAAAGGGAAGAAGGAGAAAGAGGGAGGGAGGAAGTAAAGAAGGAAGGATGGAGGGAAGGAGGAGGGATTATCCAGCAGGCTCACCTTCCTTCTTGCCCTGCAGGAGGCGGTAGACGAAGCTGGTGAACCAGGGGCTGTGGCTGTGGTGGCCCAGAGCGGCGAACCACATCTGCCAGTCCAGGCGGGGCTGGTGTGGGGCCACGATGGGCGGGGAAGCGCTGATGTTGCCCGGCTTGTACATGAACTCAATCTCCTGGGGAAGTGGGCAGAGAGTGCCGGTTGGACCTCCGTGGCTCCGCCCCCTCCGTGGCTCCCGCCCTCCCGTTTGTGTCAACCAATCAATAATATTTATCTGGCCAATGATCAGTCAAATTTAGAAGAAAAAAAAAAACCCAAGGCATGGCAGAGTGAAGCCAATAAATACAATATCCTAACGGTTAGTAAAATTAATTGTAGAATTTATATTCACTGCTCTGGGGACCTCTCTGAGCTTGGCCGTTTCCTTGCAGATGTTTCATGACCCTGCTAGGTAACATCATCAGGGCTAGAAGGTTTGCAGAGAAGAGGAGGAGGAAGAGGAAGAGGAGAGGGGAATAATTGTGGGGTCCCTGGTGCTCTCCTAGCTGGGTCATTTTCTTGCAGATGTCTCATGACCCAACTAGGGAACATCATCAGTGTTACAAGGGAGTGGGGTTGTGGCAAAGAGGAGGATTTAGGGCCCTTGAAGCTCTCTGAGCTGGGTTATTTCCTTGCAGACATTTCAGGACCCAACTAGGAAACAGCATCAGTGCTAGAAGGGGGCTTTGCTCTCATTTATATACTAGTGGCTTTTGTCCCATCAGTATTGGTGGACATGTTTTCTCCTCGGTGGTTCCTGCATTTGGCTGTGGTTTACTGTTTGATTGTCTGATTTGGTACTTCCTTAATATTTCAAGCCTTACAACTGTCTCTTTCAAATGGTGGGTAGATGTTATTTATCTCTACATGCCTGTTGATGGCTGACTTGTCTGAATGCCAGGCTTCCAGGAATTCTCGAGGGTTTGGGGGTTTAGCTTGAGTCAAGGAGGATCAGCCCCCAGCCCTCCCTCTGACAGCACCCCAAAGCCACTCACCGTCCATGTTTCCTTGTCGTGGCTGCCTTCCAGCACCACCTCCGGCCGCCCACCGACGCCCGTCATTCGCCGGAAGAGCCCGTAGGAATTGGCCAGCTGGTAGCGATCCACAGCCCCAAAGGCCTGATGGATGCCCGGCCAGAGCTTCCCGTTGGACTCGTGCTCAATGTACGTGAAGGGAACCTGGGGAAGGAACAGAGGGCTGTGATTTGAACCCACAACATCTTCTGGAAAGCAACAGCAACGACATCAAGAGAGCCCAGTCGGTCTGACCCAGATCTCAGTCCAAGATGTTTTGATGAGAATCAAACTCCTGGCTGTGGGCATTGAGTCTAATCACTGTACCATCAGGACCTGCCTGCTTGCCTGCCTTCCTTCCTTCCTTCCTTCCTTCCTTCCTTCCTTCCTTCCTTCCTTCCTTCCTTCCTTCCTTCCTTCCCTCCCTCCCTCCCTCCCTCCCTCCCTCCCTCCCTCCCTCCCTCCCTTCCTTCACAATAGCCCTTAGCCTTATATACTGCTTCACGGTGCTTTACAGCTCTCTCCAAGTAGTTACAACATAATTGCCCCCAACAATCTGGGTCCTCATTTTACCCACCTCAGAAGGATGGAAGTCTGAGTCAATCTTGAGCTAGCCAGGATCGAACTCCTGGCAGTGGACAGAGTCAGCCTGCAATACTGCACACTGCATACCACGGCTGTTATGTTTTAAAGCAAGGCAGGATCCTTAAATATACTGACTTATTTAGGAATTCTGGGGGTTTTGCTGCTCGGGGGCCACTTGGGTCTCCCCCCCAAATCTTCCTCCTACGGTATGATTCACCCCAATTTCCACACCCCCAAAGAAGCCCAACCGCATCCGGCATGAAGCCTATTAAGGCGTAGCAACCCCTCCCAGGCTGATGCCACCAGGTATGCTCATCCTGGTCCATCTGCCCCTGCCCACCCCCCACCCCCCACCCCCCAAGACTCACCAGGCTGATAGTGAACATCCCCAGGGCAGCTGTGGCGAAAACGGCCCATTGCACGACAGCCCAGAGTTTCCAGAAAAATCCCCGGACGCAGGCGCTCCTGGGGGGGAGGGAAGGAAAGGGACATCAGGCAGGAGGTCCCCAGAGACCTCTCCAAATATTGGGGGGGATGGGACATTCCTTTAAGAGACAAAGGAGCAAAGATAGTTCCGGGCAATTCTGGGAATTGTAGTCCACCTATTTTAAAGCGGGTAAGGTTTGAAAAAGACTAAAGAATAATAACAGAGCTGGTTAAATTGTAGGAAATAGCATTCGTGGATCTGAAAAATGGACTGTGAGGAAATGGAGGAGGAAGAGGGGGAGAGAGAAGGAAATGAGGAGAAAGAGGAGGAGGAAGAAAGAAGAAGAAAGTAGGAAGAGGAAGAAGAAAGAAGAAGAGGAGGAGGAGGAGGAAGAGGAAGGGGGAGAGAGAAGGAAATGAGAAAGAGGAGGAGGAATAAGAAGAAGAGGAGGAGGAGGAAGGAGGACTGTGGGGTCGTTGGTACTCTCTAAGTTTAGTTGTTTTCTTGTAGACGTTTCGTGACCTGACTAAGTAATATCATCAGTGTTGGGGGGGGGGTTGCAGAGAGGAGGAGGAGGAAGGACAACTGTGGGGGTCCTCGGTGCTCTCTGAGCTTGGTGGCTTCCTTGCAGACATTTCCTGGCCCAACCAGCTAACATCCATCAGTGCTGGAAAGGAGTGGTCTTGGGGAGGAAGAGGGGGAATAGTCATGAAGGAGAAGGAGAAAAATTGGTGAAGAGGGGGAGGAGATGAAGGAGAACAGAGCCAGTTGAGTCTTGTCTTCTGGGGGTGAAATGGTGGCTTGCCAACTGCCGTCCGTCCCCTTCCTGCCCCAAGTCGACTCCCGACTCACCTGTATCCGGCCTGAAGGATCTCCCACAGCAAGGAGAGAAGCCCCACGGCCACCAGAGGGAGGGTCACCATCTTCAGCCACTGCATGAACTCGTGGAAGGTGAACGCTGGAGAGAGACCAGGTTGAGGGAGGGTGTGAATGGACGAACCAGAGCCAGGAAAGGACCCGGGTTGCCCACCCTTCTCTCTCTCTCTTGGCCCGGATCCAACAGGTTCACACACTGCTACTGTATTGCACCCCTCTTCCAATGGGGGAGGACCCCAGGTCTCCCAGCTCCCCAGGAATTGTACCCCCAGCTCTAAAACACGAGGGTTGGGGTGGGGGCAGCTACAAGGCACCCGGGACCCCTTCAAGTCTTGCATTTCACAGGGCAAGGCCCCCTCCCCCTTGGTGAGGAGGGGGTACAAAGGGAGCAGAGTTCTTGGGGTGTGGGACAAATCTTGCACGTGTGCACTCGCATGGGGGGGAGGGGAGGAGGGGGGAATCCTTGGGTAAGTCTGAGAATGTGAGAATAGGGCTGGTGGGTCAGGGCTGAGCCCCTTGCATGCCGAAATGGGGAAAAAGTTCACCCCACCGCAGCTGAGGGACTGCCAGGACACCCCACATACCCCACATGACAACCCCCCCACTGCCAACGGAAGCCCTCCCTCTTCCCCCCCTCAAAAGAAATACCTGTCTTGGATTCAAGGAGTCTCTTCTCCCAGTTGATGGTCAGCCCGAAGTAACGGCTGGTCCAGAAGATCAGGAGGCCGTAGACAGCCAGCTCTGCCAGCAGGGGGGGCAATCGCCAAGCCCAGCCTAAGGGCCAGAGAGGGCAGGAACAGAGGGAGGGGTCAAGGTCAAGGGGGGAAGGCTTAGGGGCCCCACAGTGGCCGATCGTGGGCACTGAGGATGGGGGCCTAAGGGCCCTGCAGAGGGGGCTGGGCTGCAGCTCCCATCATGGAAGTACTATCAATCCCATCATGCACCTCCCATGAGCTGCAGCTGGACTACAGCTCCCATCAACTGCCTTCATGCAACTCCTAATCAATCCCATCATGCAAGCATCATGAATTCCATCATGCAAGTACCACCAAACCTATCAAGCAAGTACCACCAAGCCCATCATGCAAGTACCACCAAGCCCATCATGCAAGTACCACCAAGCCCATCATGCAAATACCATCAAACCCATCATGCAAGTATCATGAACCCATCATGCACCTCCCCATGAGAAGCGACTGGACTGCAACTCCCATCAACCCCTTCATGAAAGTAACATCAGGCCCATCATGCAAGCACCACCAATCCCATCATGCAAGTACCATCAAACCCATCATGCACCACCCCATGAGAAGCGACAGGACTGCAGCTCCCATCAACCCTGCCGCTCCGGAGAGCCAGACAGGCGGCCCGTAAACAGAATAAATAAATCGAGGAATGAAGAGAAACAGAGGGCAGCAACGAGCCCGGCGCCCAAGGGAAGCTCCTCCTCCTCCTTGGGGGGGGGCTGGGGGACTCACCGCCACTGGCTTTCTTCCGCCCGTGGCCCAGCCACAGCCCCACGTGCTCGTCGTCCAGCAGAGAGCAGCTCAGCACCAGAGTCAGCAGGTTGAAAAAATTGTAGTTGCCGGTGAAAATGATCAGGGCTTGTAGAAGGACCTGGAGGAGGGTTAAAATGCAGGGAGTCCTCGACTTACGACCACAACGGAGCCCAAGGTTTCTGTGGCCAAGCGAGATAGTTGTTCAAGGAATTTTGCGCGCCATTTTACGACCTTTCTCCCCCCCAGTCGTTAAGTGAACCGCTGCAGTTAAGATGGTGGGACGTTTTTGCAGTGTCCCGGGGTCCCCGATTCCCTTTTTGCGACCGTCTGACCAGCAAAGTCAACGGGGAAGCCAGACTCACTTAACGACCATGAGACTCATTTAACAACCGCAGGGCTTCGCTTAACCAATGCGGCGAGGAAAAGTCATAAATTGGGAGCAAAACTAATTTCTTCACTTAACGACATAAACTTTGGGCTCAACTGAGGTTGTAAGTTGAGGCCTACTGGCGCCTGACTGTGCCAAATAAGTGTCCAAATTCTCCCTCTTACTTTTGCTGCGAACCTTCTCCTTGGGGGGCATTCAGACCAACCCCCAGCGCTTGCCAACCTCACTTTCCCAGCGCCCGGCCGTACCTGGGTGTAGAAGGCAAAGAGGCGAAGGCGCCGGAGCGGCACGAAGAAGAGGGGCGGGATGGCGATCTCGATCACGTAGGTGGCCACGACGCTGAGCTTCTGGAACCAGAAGGGCATCTGGTGGGCAAACCAGGCGCTGGGCGTGGGAATGCACTGGGTCTCGTAGTGGTAGGTCAATGCTGGCAACAGAAGGGAAAACGGAGAGAGAGAGAGAGAGAGAGAGAGAGAGAGAGAGAGTGAGAAGGAGAGAAAGAGAGGGAGGGAGAGAAGGAGAGAAAGAGAGGGAGGGAGAGGAGAGAGAAAGGGAGGGAGAGGAGAAAGACAGAGAAAGAGAGGGAGGGATAGAAGGAGAGAGACAGAGAGAGGGGAGAGAGGAGAGAGAGAGAAAGAGAGTGAGAAGGAGAGAGAGAAAGAGAGGGAGGGATAGAAGGAGAGAGACAGAGAGAGGGGAGAGAGGAGAGAGAGAGAAAGAGAGTGAGGAGGAGAGAGAGAAAGAGAGGGAGGGATAGAAGGAGAGAGACAGAGAGAGGGGAGAGAGGAGAGAGAGAAAGAGAGTGAGAAGGAGAGAGAGAAAGAGAGGGAGGGAGAGGAGAAAGACAGAGAGGCAGGGAGAGAGGGAGGGAGAGAAGGAGAGAGAAAGAGAAGAAGAGACAGAGAGGCAGAGACAGAGAGAGAGAAAGGGAGAGAAACAGACAGAGGGGAGGGAGAGAGAAAGAGAGAGGCGGAGAAGAGGTGGGAATATAGTTAGTCCTTGATTTATGGATGCAAAACAGCCCAAAATTTCTATTGCTAAGCAAATCTCTCATTAAGTCACGAGAGGGTGGAAATATAGGTAGTACTCAACTTGCGACCATAGTTGAGGCCAAAATTTGTCACTAAATGAGAACATTGGTTAAGTGAGTTTTGCCACTGTCGTTAAGCGAATCACTGTGGCTGTTAAGTGAAGCATGCGGGTTTTGTGTTCCACGTTTCAGTGTCTGGCAACACATCCAATTTAATGAATAAATTGAACAAGAGACTTTCTAAAACAGAGGTGCGCAACTATGGCCCCTTTAAGACCTGTGGACTTCAACTCCCAGAATTCCTGAGGCAAATGGCTCAGGAATTCTGGGACTTGAAGTCCACAGGTCGAAAAGGAGCCATAGTTGCACATCCCTATTCTAAAACAAGATTTCCTTCCCACCCAATTAGCTTTTGGAGCTAGCGGGGGGGGCGGGGGGGGGGGTGTCCCTGCAAAACTGTGCAACCCCACACAGAATAACAGAATTGGAAGGGACCCTGGAGGTCATCTAGTCCAACCCCCTGCTCTCACGCAGGAGAACCTGTCCTAGGGATTCGAACCGCCGACCTTTTCTGATCGACAAGCTCAGCGTCTGAGCCCCCGGGGCCAACCGGTCAGGCAGTTTCTCTCTGTGCTGGCTGACTCACCTGTGAGCCCCCACCAGGTGGGGCAGCGGCTGGTCAGTTTCACCACCCCGGAAGCAAACATCAACCGGAAGAGCAACCAGCGCACCAGCCAGAAGGTCACCCCGTCATGCGCCCGCCAGGTGGTGGACTTCCACTTGAGCAGGTGCAGGGGGGCCACCAGCACGGCCAGGAAGCCCGTCTCCAGCAAAAGGCTGTCCCTAGTGGAGAAAGACGAGGGTCAAAAGAGCATGGCTAGAGCGCCCTTCCCCTTGCCAACCCTCACAGGGGCTCTAGGAGGCACTCCCCGTGACGTAGAAATCGCAGGCAGTCCTTGACTTAATGTTAGGAAACGGCTATTGTCTAACTAGTTGGTCAGGCAATAGATAAACTATCAATCCATGTTTGTCAAAAGGTACTGTATTGCTTTAAGACTCTATTGCACCATCCTGTATCCTGATTGGCTGAGCTCTGTAGCCAATGTACTTAAGGGGAAGCCTGAATCATGGCTTGTGGACACTACACCATTTTATCTGCTTATCTCTACTTCTTCTCTCTGCATGACCACTGTTTGATCATTGCTACTTGTAGTTTTCTACTATTTATTGAATGTTATAATACTGAACTTGTTCCCGTTTGAAACTCAAGAAGAACTGTTTTATTGTGTAATGACAACTGGTAAGAAGACTTTGTACTTGGAGTATCCCTGAATTGATATTTTAACTACCGCCTTATCTGTGAATGACTTGGATTGTTATTGGACTTTGCTTTACTTTTTTCTAAAAGTAAAAGACTACCACAACTCAGTGTGTCAGTATATTAACTGTGGTTATTCTCAAGGGGTACTCTGCTCAATAACCCATAACATTGGTTATGAGCCAAGAATATCCTTAACACTTACGACCACCATTTGAGCCCTGGCTGAGTGGGTCAGGGATTCAGTGAGATTTTCTGCCCCATTTTACAACCTTTCTTGCCACAGTGGTTTTAAGTTAGTATCAATCCGAATAGAGAGGGGAAGGGAGCTTGGAGGTCTTCCAGTCCAGCCCTCTGCTAGAGCAGGAGATCTTATACTATTTCAGACAAGTGGCTGTCCAGTCTCTTCTTAAAAGCCTCTAGTGATGGAGCTCCCACAATCTCTGGTGGCAAGCAGTTCCACTGGTTAATTGTCCTCACGGTTAGGAAGTTTCTCCTCAATTCCTGGTTGCTTCTCTCCTCAATGAGTTTCCATCCGTTGCTTCTTGTCCTCCCTCCCTTCCCCTCTTCTTTGGGGCAGGCCCTCAAATACTGGGAAGACTGCTTAACAACTGTGGCAAGAAAGTCATAAAATGGGACAAAACTCACTGAACAAATGTCTCACTTAGCGACAGAAACCTTGGGCTCGATTATGGTGGTAGGTTGAGCCCCACCTGTAGAAGCCCAGGGCCACTTACCATTGGAAATAGAGGAACACCTGTCCCACCTGCAGAGAGAGAACAAAGGAAGGAAAATCAAATCAGCAGCTGGAGTGGCTCCTCAGGTGCCTTCTACCTGAGTTCAGACTGGTTTTCCCCAATGTAAACAATATCCCACTGGCTGAATCTACCTGCAAAGTCTCCATCCTCCACCCCAGCCACTAACTAACCATTAACTAATCACAATGCAACAACTCCTCCCTCACTCCAGTTTGGCCACCCTTATACTAGGAATTTGGGAATGGCCCTCTCTGGGATGAGACCTTCCCCCCCCCCACAGAACACCCCTGTAAGGTAGGCTGGGCCAAGCATGCACAATGGCCTCAAAGTCCCCCCATGGACCTCCCAGGGAGAGGGTGTGGCTTGAACCCAGTTTGTTAGTGCAACACAATTCCCAGAATTCCTTCTTCACACTTTCTAAAGCATGGACTCCCAGAATTCCTTAGCCAGCATTTTCAAAAGGACTTCAATTCCCAGAATTCCTTCTTGGCACTTTAGAAAGCATGGACTTCAACTCCCAGAATTTCTTGCCAGCTCCTTCCAAAGGACTTCAATTCCCAGAATTCCCCAGGCAGCACCCCTGGAGGGCAGGGAAAGGTCCGGCTCCAGGCCCCCCCCCCCCAGCCCCCGGTACCTGGTAGACGGAGAGGTAAAGGCCCCAGAGGGCGAGGAAGACCAGGCTGTCCCGCAGGGGCTCCAGCACCAGGGCCCCGAAGGAGAGCAGCGTGCCCATCAGGCACAGCAGCTCCAGGCCCTGCTCCGTGTCCAGCCCCAGGTGGGGTCCCAGCCACAGCAGAGTCGGGGAGTCCTGCAGCTGCTGCCAGAAGCCTTTGCCCGTGAAGCGAAGCATCTTCCGGGCGGGCAGGATGCCATCTTTTCCATAGAGGCCTGCAGGGAGGAAGGAGGGAGAGGGAGAGAGAGAGAGAGAGAGGCTCCAACGGGGCAGCCTGGCAACGGGGGCAACGCCACACAACACACACACACACACACACGTCATCCTAGTGCTTTTGCAGGCATCCGAGGCAGGGAACTGGGGCCTTGCCATGCCGAGAGTCCTCGACTTACGACCACAACTGACACCCCCCCTCCCATTTCTGCTGCTAAGCAAGACAGGGAAGTGGTGCCTTGTCATGCAGAGTCCTTGATTTACGACCACAACACTCTCTCTCTCTCTCACACACACACACACACACACACACAGAGTTTTCTGCTGCTAAACAACAGGGAAGTGGGGCTTTGGCATGCAGAGAGTCCTCGACTTATGACCACAATTTACACCCCCCACTCCCATTTCTGCTGCTAAGCAAGAAAGGGAAGTGGGGCTTTGGCATGCCGAGAGTCCTCGACTTACGACCAGAATTGACCTCCTCCTCCTCCTCTCCCCTCCTCCCCGCCCCCCCATTTCTGCTGCTAAGCAAGACAGGGAAGTGGGGCCTTGGCATGCAGAGAGTCCTCGACTTACGATCAGAATTATTTTGCCAAAAATTTCTGTTGCTAAGCGAGGCTGTTGTGACGTGAGCTTTGCCCCCATTGTTAAGCAAAACACTGCAGCCGTTCAATGAGTCACACACCGTTGTTCAGCGAATCCGGCCTCCCTCCCCATTGACTCTGCTTGTCAGAAGGTCGCAAAAGGGCATCACCGGGGGGTGGGGTGGACACACTGCGGGTGTCATAAACGTGAGCCGGTTGCCAAGGGAATGCCGCAATGGTCATAAGTGTGAAAAATGGCCATAACTCCCTTTTTTCAGGGCTGATGGTGCCATGGTTGTTAAGTGTCAGAAACGGTCGTCAGTCCCTTTTTCTGGTGCTGTTGTTAACTCTGAACGGTCAGTAAATGAACAGTCGAAACTTGAGGACTTCCTGTAAAGGGGTTTGGCCAGAAATAGTTCTCCTGGATTCCTCCCAATTCGTTGGCTGCAGGTTCCCAAAACTTACTCCAAAGTTCCTCCTGAGATATTCCACTCTTGAGTTCAAGCTAAGAGCTAAAGCCCCTTCCGATAGCCCAGGGGTCTCCAACTTTGGCAACTTTAGGCCTGGCGGACTTCAACTCCCAGAATTCCCCAGCCAGCAAAGCTTAGCAACTTTAGGCCTGGCGGACTTCAACTCCCAGAATTCCTGGGAGCTGAAGTCCACCAGGCTTTAAGTTGCCACAGTTGGAGACCCCTGCGATAGCCGGCTAATTTCCCCTTTTCAATATTCCTTCCAATCCAAGATTAATTCATTCCTTTTCTTCCACCACGGCATGCCTTTAAAACCTCTCCGGCATTTTAATAAACAATTTTCTCGCGCTTAATTTTTTCCCCACTTAATGGGTTTGGCAGCCATTCAGAAAAATGGCTGCCCCTTTTTCCCCCACCAAACACACCTTCGCTTCACCCCAAATGTACACACACCGCACCCTGCGGAAAGTCAGACTGCCCTTCGCAAACTTTTGTTCGTTTTCACCTCTCCGAAACCTTAAGCTAAGAATTCGGGTAAACAACTTCCGAGATTCGTTTCGTTGCTGCATTTCTTCTTTCTACAGGTAAGTCCTCAACTTACAACGGTTCCCTTAGTGACCTTTCCCTGGGAAGAAAGGAATCTGTGAGCGTTCTCCACACTTACAATGCTTGCCGCATCCCCACGTGATCCAAATCCAGAGGCTTGGCAACTGACTCGTACTTACGACAGTTGCAGCATCCCAGGGGTTGTGTGAATCCCCTTCTGCGACTTCCGGACAAGCAGAATCAAAGGGAGAGCCAGATTCATTGAACGACCTATTTACTCATTGAACAACTGAAGTGATTCACTTAACAACGGTGGCAAGAAAGGTCGTAAAATGGGGCAAAACGCACTTAACGATTGTCTCACTTAACAATTGTGGCTCAATTGTGGTCGTTAAGTCGAGGACTATCTACACCCATGATGGCAAACCTATGGCCCACGTCTGCACAGGCACATCAGCCAGCTGCTCTCTCTTCCAGGTTCGGCACGCACGCGCACCAGTTTTCGCACTCGGTGCTGAAAAGATTCTCCACCATTGACCTATACCATCCCAGACAAATAACATAGGTGTAACATAGAATTCTAGAATCCTAGGGCTATTAGTAGTAATAATATAGTAGTTGCTGGCTTGATTCCCACAGTTTTGGTTAAATTTAATTGATTTTAATTGGGTTTTCTTAAATTGCGGCCAAAAATATTTAATTATATTTATAATTAAATTTTATATTTAATTTAATATTATATTTATTATACAGTTTTTAAACCGTTTTTAAATTTTGTATGTCCTGTTTTATTCTGGCTATTCACCGTCCTGAGTCCTGCTGGAGAAGGGCGATATACAAATTAATAGTAAAATAAATAGTAACTGCGCGAGAGAGTCCTAGTGGACAATCCCTTAAATAGGAGCCAGCCAGCCATGTGCGGCAGCAGCCAAGACAATCCTAGGCTGCATCAACAGAGGGATAAAATCAGGATCACGTGAAGTATTGATACCACTTTACAAGGCCTTGGAAAGGCCACACTCGGAATATTTGCATCCAGTTTTGGTCGCCACGATGGAAAAAAGATGTGGAGACTCTAGAAAAAGTTGCAGAGAAGAGCAACAGAGAGGATTAGTGGACTGGAGGATGAAATATACGAAGAATGGCTGCATGGATTGCGAATGTCTAGTTTGATGAAAAGAAGGGCCAGGGGAGACATGAGAGCAGTGCTCCAATATTGGAGGGGCTGCCCGAAAGAAACTTAAATTTTCCAAAGCACCAGAAGGCAAGACAAGAAACAATCAAGGAGAGAAGAAACCTAGAAGGAAGGAGAAATTTCCAGATTGTGAGAAGAATTAATCAGTGGAACTGCTTGCCTCAGGAAGTCGAGGATGCTTCATCACTGGAGGTTTTTAAGAAGAGACTGGACAGCCATTGGTCTGAAATAGTATAGGGCAGTGTTTCTCAACCTTGGAAGCTTGAAGATGGGCGGACTTCAACTCCCAGAATCCCCCAGCCAGCAGCGCTGGCTGGGGGATTCTGGGAGTTGAAGTCCACCCATCTTCAAGCTTCCAAGGTTGAGAAACACTGATATAAGGTTTCCTGCCTGAGAAAGGGGTTGGACTAGAGCACCTCTAAGGCCCCTTCCAACTCTATTATTCTGTTTAATAAAAATAAAGGATGAGGGGTGACTTGACAGCAACGTTCCAGGATTTGAGGGGCTGCCCCAAAGAAGAGGGGCGGCGGGGGGGGGGGGAGTGTCCACCTCTTCTCCAAAGCCCCTGAAGGCAGGACAAGAAGCAACGGATGGGAACCGATCGAGGAGAGAAGCAACCTGGAACGAAGGAGAAACTTCCTGATAGAAGAATTAACGAGTGGAACAAATTGCCTCCAGAAGTTGTGGGGGCTCCAACACTGAGATTTGCAACAAGTATTTGTCTGCGATGGTATAAGTTTTCCTGCCTTGGGCAGGGGGATGGACTAGAAGACCTCCAAGGTCCCTTTCCAGCTCTTGTTCTTCTGTTAGGGCTGGAAGGGACCTTGGAAGGTCGTCTAGTCCAACCCCCTGCCCAAGGCAGGAGACCTTCTGGACCAGAGGTCTTCAAACTTGGCAGCTGGAAGACTTGTGGACATAGCTGGCTGGAGAATTCTGGGAGTTGAAGTCCACAAGTCTTCTTCCAGCTGCCAAGTTTGAAGACCTCTGTTCTGGAGAAATGGCTGGATCAGGAAGGGGAAATCTTTTCTCCAACAGGAGGAGGAGGAGGAAGGTTGGGGTGGGGTGGGGTGTCTTGAAGGGGCCACCCAAGGCCGAGACAAAGAGGGGAGAGGGCCGGTGGGCCACACCAACCCCGCCCCCGTCCTCCACGTGTGAGACTGTTTGCACAACTGCTGCAGCGCCAGTGCCACGTGGAGCGCCTGGGACAGACGTGGGGGAAAAAAGGGGGGGCCCCACAGGCTAAAAAAAAAAACCCATCCAGCTGGGATATTGGGAAAAGGGGGCGGGGCTAAAGCAGAGGGAGGGGCAGCAGAGAGCAATTCTTTATGCAGAAAAAGGAGGGAGACCCCCACAGCCGAGCCCCCCTCCCCCCTGTTTCTCCCAGGGGCTGCTGAGAAAAGGGGTGCAGGGAGGAAGGGGGGGGAGTCCCAAGCAGGAGAGCCCCTTGATGGGTCCATCCTCCCCCAATTTAAAGTCTTTCAAGCGCCCCCATCCCCAAAGGGAGTGGGGGGAAGGGGGGGAGACCCCCCACATAAAATGAAGAAGCCCACCCAACTAACACCTGGTTCAACCCAGGGTTTACTGGGGAGGGGGCAAGGAGCTATGGGGAGGGAAGCGGGGTCCGAGACACGAGTCAGGGGGGCACGTGAGGACACGGGACTCCTTTGAGGAGGGAGGGGCGCCCCCTTCAGACGTGGAGACCCTCGCGCCCCGCCAGATTTCTCCCCGGCCGGCCCAAGAGCCAAGGCGGAGCCAAGCCCTCCCTTGGCCGGGACACGTGGACGGCTGCAGCGGGACCCAGAGGCGGAGAAGCCGGTGCCTTCGCCCGAGCGGCTGGCGGACTTTCGGCGCCGGGCCCTCCGCAAGGTCACTAAGCGGGACACAGCCCCTCCCTCCCCTCCCCTGGAACTCTTCCTTCCCCGGACGCCCCTGCGAGGACTCGGCTTGTGCTTTGGGCGCAGCAGCCGGGAAGGGCGAGGGCGCCCCGGGGCATGTGCAGAGCGCTCCCCTCCCCGTTCTTCCCTTCCGCCGCCGCCGCCGCAGGCTCACCGGGCAGCTGGACGTAAAGCGAGGCGAAGGCGGCCAGGAAAGCGGCGGCCAAGCCGCGCAGGAAGAGCTGCCGGGCCAGGCGGGGAACCTCCGAGGCCATCGCGCCTTCCGCCCTCCGCTCGCTCGCCTGGCTACAATGTAGCCAAAGGGGGCGGGGATAGAACGCCGGGGCGGAGCCGGGACCAGCGCGGGGCGGGGGGATGGACGTTGCGTGACGTCATCACCGTCGGCCCTTCGCAGGGGGGCGGCGCCGCGGGACGTCATCCCCACTCCGTGTCGCGCGCCGATGGCGTCAGCGGCCGGGCGGGAAAATCAAAACGGCCGCCGCCGCCTCGGCCGCCGCCATGGAGGACGCGGAGTCGCGCTTCCTGCACTTCTTGCAGCCCATCCGGGACCTGACCAAGAACTGGGAGGTGGACGTGGCCACGCAGCTGGGGGAGTACCTGGAGGAGGTAGGAGGAGGGGGAAACGTGGGGGGGGAATCCTCGCACAACGACCCCGCGAGGTAGGCCACAGAGAGAGAGAGAGAAGGTGGGGGGGCTGCATTGCCGCCTCTTCTCCTTCTTCCCCCGCAGCTGGACCAGATCTGCATCTCCTTCGACGGCGGGAAGACCACCATGAACTTCATCGAAGCGGCGCTGCTCATCCAGGGATCCGCCTGCATCTACAGCAAGAAGGTGGGCGGGGGGGAGGGGAGGGGGATGGCCAGGTGGGGGGTGGAAGTGGTCTGCCAGGGGGACAAGGGGAGGGTCCCATGGGGTGGGGGATGGGGATGTCCGGAGGGGAGGGGGGAGCTCTGAGGGATGGCCATGTTCGGGGGGGAGTGGTCTGCCAGGGTGAGAGGAGGAGGGCCGAAGGGGGAGGGGGGGCTAAGTGTTGGGGGGAGTCGTCTGGGGAAGATTTCCAGGTTGGAGTGGGGGGGAGTGGTCTGCCAGGGGGACAAGGGGAAGCCCCACAGTGGAGAATGGAGGATGGACCCTTTGGGGGGTGGGGGGTGACCAGGTAATGGGACAAGAGGATGGCCCCATAGGGGGGAGGGGGATGTCCGGGCTGGGCTGAGGAGAGCTCTGGGGGATGGCCTGCCAGGGGGAGAAGGGCAGGGCGCCATGGGGGGGGGGAGAGGGGTGGCTGAGTGCAGGGGGGAGGCTCCTGAGGAGGATGGCCAGGTGAGTGGGAAGTGGTCTGCCAGGGGGACAAGGGGAGAGCCCCACGGAGGGGGATGGAGGATGGACCCATTGGGGGGATGGGGATGTCCAGGTGGGGAGGGGGGAGCTCTGCAGGGTGACCAGGTTGGAGGTGGGGGAAGTGGTCTGCCAGGGGGACAAGGGGAGGGCGCCGGGGGGGGGGCGGGATAGAGGATGGACCCATGGGGGGGTGGGGGTTGACCAGGTAAAGGGACAAAGAGGATGGCTCCATAAGGATGGGGTGGGGAGACCCCTGGGAAAGATGGCTAGGTGGGGGAAGAAATGGTCTGGGGGAGGTTAGGGTTAGGGGAGGGCCCGTGAGGTGATGGGGATAGCCAGGTGGGGGAGATAGGAGGTTGGCTCCAAAGGGGGTGAGAAGGATGACTGAGGGGGCACCTGGAGAGGATGGCCAGGTGGGGGGCAGGACAGGAGGATGGGCCCATGGGGAGACTGAGGAATGCCTAAGTAAGGGATGCGGGGGGGGGGGCAGGGGGGGCTTAAAGATGACGGGGGAAGGACTAGATATTTGTTCATTTGAGGGCCTCATTTCCTGTGCTTCTCATTCTTGGTGACTTTAACAGGCAAGATTGAGAGATGCTGTTTTATACCAATTGCCATGATTGTTTTAATTAGGGACATTGGAATGGACTCTTAACAGGGAGGAACTGATTGAGTGACTGGTCACCAGGAGCAGCAGATGGACATCCTTGTTCTCCATCAGATAAAATTCATTTTCAGACTTTTTTTAGAGCAAACTCCTTGAGGACTCTTCCTTTGGGGATTATTCTCCATTTCATTCTCTGATCTATTGCATTTGTTTTCTCAGGTGGAGTATCTTTACTCACTGGTGTACCAAGCCCTTGATTTTATCTCCAGTAAGAAGTGAGTAACCCCTCCTTGGGAAGAGAGGAAGGAAAAAGGGAAGGAAGGAAAGAGAGAAAAAGGCAGGCAGGCAGGCAGGAAGGGGTATGAAAAATAGGCAGGAAAGAAGGAAAAAAGAGAGCAAAGAAGAGAAAGGGGAACAATCCCATCCAGTAATGTGTTTGCTTAACAACCACTGCATTCACTTAAAGACAGCTGCAAAAGTCATAAAATCAGGTCAGTTGCAGTAACTGTGAGGCTCTATTACGGTTGTAATTTGAGGACTGCCTGCATTTTCTGGAATAAATTGCTCATTTCCCTTCTGTGTCTCTCTCTATCGTAATTCTTACAACTTAGGCGGGAGAAGCAGCCCACGTCAGTCGGTGCGGATGGGACCGACGGGGATGTCAGCGCCGTACCAGGAGCAGAAGAAGAAGAAGAGGTGAGCTCCGGGGTATTGAATCCAATATTCATGCTGAATAAATTAAATTGTGAATGTATCTTAAATAGAAAACGATCTTTAGGTAGATTTTTACTCCAAAAGCATTTTATTAAAATTAATTGGATAAACATCAAAAAAATCAGATTTTTTTAAAATTTATTTTTTATTCTGTATGCTCCCTTAAGCGTGCAGAAACAGCTGTATGTCAATCTACGTCTCCCGTGGGCGTGAAGTTTGCCATTGGTTGCTTCCCCCGCACACGTTATAGACTTCATTAATGCTCTTGCTTAGATCTTATCTTTTAGGCTGATTTTAACCACGTTAATGTAATGTCAGTCCTGATGAGTCAATATAACTGAATTGTTTAAATTATTAAAAGGGATTAATTGTTTTAAAATAAGATTTGTATTACTAATTTGTAAAATTAGTAATAATTTTAATTAGCAATTTTATGATGTTTGTGTGTCTATATTTTTCTTGACTGTACACCGCCTTGAGTCCTACGGGAGAAAGGCGGTATAGAAATATAATAAATAAAAAAATAAATTACCAGTTTCTATCTAAAGTGGTGCGGTGGCCTAGAGGTGAAGCTCTCACCTCACAATCAGGAGGCTGTGAGTTCAATCCAAATATTTCTCTTTCTGGGCACAATGAGAATATTTCTGCTGAACAAAACTCCGCATTAGCGACAGGAAGGGCATCCGGACAGTAAACACTCAGCTCCATTCAGTTGCCCAGACTCCACCCCGCAAGGGATTATGGGGTTGTTAAACGATGATGATGGTTACCAGTCTGTATCTGAATTGTAAAGGAATGGCAGATAAGGGGTGGGGTCATTGCCCACGACCTGTCTTTTACTTGGGTCAGCTTTCATTCCGTCCAGCCAAGGCGGGGGCAGAGGCTCTTTCCTTGGTTTCTTTTCTGATGGAGTATATCAGGGTTCCAAGTAACACCCCCAATGAAAGAAGACTCCAAGGCAAGGAATTGCTCATTTTATTAGAGATGTCATACTGGGACATCTGGGAAAACCCGAATCTGAAAACTTCTAGGTTTTCCCCACCCAAAAGAAAGCCCAAGTCCCTTCCCCCTGCACCCACATGTCTGTCACATGGTCCAATCAAGGCACCATCCCAACTGGAGTTGGGATCCAGGGCAGGATGACCTTGACTCTCTGAGAAAGGAATGTTGTTATGACTACATATCACCCAGGCTCCATATAATCCCCCCTCCCAGTTTCCCACAGCACTGAATGGGGCAGCCCTGAAGACCCAAAGTAAAAGATGGCTTCCAGGACTAACAGGCTGCCTCTTTCTCCATGCAGTTCCTCTCCTTGGACGACATCCAGCAGGCCAGCAGAGCCAACATGGACCTGAGGGACGACCAGCAGCACAATGTTAGTGGCTCCACAGCTTCTGAATAAGGGCAGGGGGGCATAAGGAAGCCTCCGCAGCTTTGTCTGCTCCCAGGGCTACACACAAATGCACACACACAACACCTTTGCAAGTTTACAAGAAGTCCTCGACTTACAACCATTCGCTTAGAGACCAAAGTGAACAACAGCACTGAAAAAAGCGACTTGACCGCTTTTCTCACTGATGACCATTGCAGCATTCCCCACGGTCACGTGATTCAAATTCGGACGCTTGGCAATTGACTCATATTTATTTCATTTATGATGGTTGCCGTGTCCCAGGGTCACGTGGTCCCCTTTTGCGACCATTCCGGCAAGCAAAATCAATAGGGGAAAGCTGAATATGCTTAACGACCGGGTTACTGACTTCCCAACTGCAGTGAATCGCTTAACGACTGTGGCAAAAAAGGTCATTAAATGGGGCAAAATGCAACCAATGTTGGGCTTCATTGTGGTCGTAGCTCGAGGACTGCCTGTACTATGATTGCTGTCGGCTCACCGAGTAGGCAGTAGGGGCTGGTGGGCTGTAGTTGCAGGTACTCCTCGATTTACGGCCACAATGGAACCTAACATTTATGCTGCTCAGCAAGACAATTGTTAAGTGAGTTTTGCCCCATTTTACAACCTTTCCTGCCACAGTTGTTAAGTGAATCACCGCAACAGTTAAGGTAGTCACCCGGTTATTAAGTGAATCCGGCTCCCCCGTTGATTTTGCTTGTCAGGAGGTCACAAAAGATCACATGACCCCCGGGACACGGCAACTGACACAAGTCCATGCCAGTGGCCAAGCATCTGAATTTTGGTCATTTGACCACGGAGAGGCCGCAACGGTCATAAGTGTGAAAAATGGTCCTAAGTCACTTTTTTCAGTGTGATTGTAACTTCGGTCACTATAAATGAGTAGTTGTGAGTGGAAACCCTCCTGCCCCACAGCCAGGGCTTAGGAGAGCAGACAAGCCTTCCCCAAATCCCACCCCCAGGCTTCCCCCAGCACCCTTCCCACCCACACCCCCTTCCCTTCTCCCCCTCTTGTAACTTCTCTGCTGCCTTTGCAGACGGTCCCCATTGTTCCCCTGACCCCCATGGCTCTGGTGCCCCCCGAAGAGTCGGAAAAGAAGGACAACCCCCTCTTTAGGTAAGAGGCTCTCGCAGGGTCCTCTGGGGGGCGATTCCCTCCCCCCCCTGTTCTCCAACCGTGGGGTACGAGGTGCGGCATCCCCTGGCCGCCTCCGTCTGATCTGGGCTTCTTTCCTTGCAGCCGGAAGGGAGAGCTGCTGGCCAGCAGGAAGGATTTCCGGATGAACACCTGCACCCCCCACCACAACGGGCTCTTTGTCTTGGAACTGGCGGGGGTCTCGCCCACCCAGTGCCAAAAGGGCAGGGACGGCGGTTGGGGCCACGGCAACCCCAACGGTACAACTGGGATCTACCACGGTGGATCCTCCTTTTAAAACTTAGTTCATTCTTTCGATTTGGATTCTTTTTCACTTATTATTTCGATTTTTTTTTTGTTTTACTTTTTTGTTGTTTCAGCTAAGTTTAGTTTTGACTTCATTCTAACTTTTAATTTTGTTTGATTTTACTTTGATTTTATCTTTTAAGGATTCACTTTGTTTTACTTTTATCATATTATTCACTGTTGCATTTGTTTTCAATTTCATTTTGTTTGATTTTACTTGGTTGTAAATTTTGCTTTTTTTTTTCATTTTGAAGTTTATTTTTCTGTTATTTCATTTGGTTTAGCTTAATTTTTAATTTTGCTCACCTTGACTTAAATCATTTTTATTTCACTGTTTTATGTTTTAAGTTTAATTTTATTTTTTAATTTTACTTAACTTTTTAATTTCATTCAGCTTTAGTTGTTTTTAGCATTTTATGTTTAATTTTAGCTTTTATTTTCATTTTATTATTTTATTTTTATTTGTTTGTAATTTTATATTTTTATTTTCAGTTTTGTTTTATTTTCTTGTTTATTATTTCCTTTTTTTCTTTTATTATTATTTTATTTTAAGTACGTGGTCTGTCGGGAATCGGGTAGAAATTTAAGAAAAGCAGCAAATGCAGCTCCTAGCTTGCTGTCTGCAAAAGATTTGCCACCCATAAAGAAAATTGGATTGATAGACCTGGGACCATCTCCCTTCACGGGGTGCCCTGTAGAACTAGCCGATCGGCAGGGGAATTGTGCTAGGTGTGCTCACACACACTTTTTGCTTCTGTGCAGGTGTCCAGAGCCTGGCTCCAACAGCTGGCTCCATGCCCATGGAGGTCAGCGGGTGCGAGACCCCCGTTCTCGCTCTGGACTTCTCTGGAGAAGGAAGTGAGTCACAGGGACCCAATGAATTGAGGGGGAGGAAAAATGAACATTCAAGAAAGTTGGAGTTAGGGGAGGTGCCGGTAGGAAATCCCAGCTGGGAAATGGGATGCCAGCTCAAAGCTCACCGTCTTGAAAGCCTTTTATATGCGGTCTCTCGCTTAGCAGACTCTGCAGGCAGTTAATGAGAATTTAGAGACAGCTAAAGAAGAAACAAAATATTTTTTGGATATGGGACATATTCTATCAATGGCTAGACAACAGAAACAAGTTAGAAAGGAGGAGATATAAAAAGAGGAAATGGTAAAGTGGAGAGGAGTTAAAGAAGATGATGTTAAGCGTTAAGTATTAATGTTATTAATATTATTAATATGATGGAGATGAATTATCACAACAAAGATGTATAATATGACTATTTAAACATAACTACACAGAACCCACAGTTTGATGAAAATTGAATGTTATATAAATAAAACATGGGGAGCGGGGAGAGAGGATTTAGAGCCAGCTAGGGGCTCTATAGGCTGATACACTGGACAGAGGGGTAATTTCGTTTAACTGATCGAAGAGAATATTTGTAGCTCAGGGTTGGAACTGTGGGCTTCTTGAAGCTCTCTGAGCTTGGTGGGTTCCTTTCAGACGTTTCATTACTGTACTAGGTACCATCATCAGTGCTAGGAGGGAGGGGGTTGTGGAATGAAAGAAGAGGAGAGGCAGGAGGAGAAGGACAATGACTATGGTGTTCTTGGTGCTCTCTGAGCTTGGTGGTTTCCTTGTAGACGTCTCATGACCCAAACTAGGTAACATTATCAGTTTTGGAAGGGAGGAGGGGTTGTAGAAAGGAGGAGGAAATGGACTATGGGGTCCTTGGTGCTCTCTGAGCTTGGTGGTTTTCTTGCAGACGTTTCATGACCTGACTAGGTAACAACATCAGTGCTAGAAGGGGGTGGGGTTTGAGGAATGGAGGAGAAGAAGGGGAAAGAGAAGCAGAAGAAGGAAGGAGGACTGTGGGGATCCTCGGTGTTCTTTGAGCTTGATGGGTTTTCTTGCAGAGGTTTCATGACCCAACTAGGGAACATCCTCAGTGCATCTAAAGAGGCAGGAGACCCCACTCCCTCCTAGGAGGGTCTGGCCTGAGAGGCATTCTCAAAATGACAGCCCTGCCCCAGTGGTTTCTTTTATCGTCTTGGTCCTGCATCTTCCTCCTGTCCCCCAAGGCCATTCCTTCCGCCCACTGCAGTCGCAGATAGCCACCCTGAGCCAGTGGTGGGATTCAAATAATTTAACAACCGGTTCTCTGCCCTAATGACCATCTGGGTAGGTGTGGTCATGTGACGGTGTGGGCATGCCCAACTCAATGTCACTCAGGTCGAATGGGCGCTTCGCCTTAGCTGTTACAATGTAATAAGGGTTAAGCAGAGAGGCAGTTTCTGTAAGCAGGGCAATAAAGATTAGGCTAGAAACAACACCAGAATGTTGTAATTCCTTACAGGATTAGCCCTGTAAAGTGGAAAAAAACAAAATAAGGATTTCTTCCAACAACCAGTTCTCCGAACTGCTTAGAAAGTTAACAACCAATTCTCCCGAATAAGTGCGAACTGGCTGAATCCCACCATTGCCCTGAGTTCTGCGGGGCTAAACTCTTCATTCTCGTTCTCTTTCCTCCCCCGGGAACACACACACACACACACACACTCCGCCGGAGCAGTGAACCCCACTGATGACCATGAAGATGGTGGTGAGGACTTTCTGCCAGACATCCCAGAAGAGGGTCAAGAGGTTCCCTGCGCCGGAGCAGAGGAAGACGTCGCGCATCAGACGGTACTCGGAGGCAGGAGGGCAACCTAGGGTGGGACGGCAGAGGGCGCTTTTGGTACGATCCGGAGATGAGACACCCCTCCCCCTTTCTCTGTCTCCTAGAGCGCCCCCCAGAGCAAAGGGTATGCATTGCGGGAGAGACCCCCTGCCCTGGATGCCAATCCCCACCTCAAGGTAAGGAGCAGCCCTGTACATCACCCCACGTTTTGCCAATGGTGCTCCCAGGAGCCTTTCGACCCAGGCAGTCCTCGACCTTGTGACTGCAATGGAGCCCCAAATGTCTGTTGCTAAGCGAAGACACCTTTCTTGCCACGGTGATGAAAAGGATGGCTACGGTCATTAAGTGAAATGCATGGGGATCTAGCTTCCCCCATGGACTTCGCTTGTCAGAAAGTTCGCCAAAGCGGGGATCGTGTGACACACACACACACCCCAGGACGCTGCCAAGTGTGCAAATGTTGAATTTGGATCACGTGACCCTCCCGCACTCCCCCCCGAAGAAGGGAGTGGGTCACCCTAAACGGCGGCTGGGCGGTTCTCTGCAGATGCGATAAGAGCGGAAAACTGGTTAGATTTCGCCACTTTTATCGCCACTAGGTAGGTCTTGATGTAAGACCTCACCTGTGTCCGGTCAGAATCGGATTGACTAGTCCTCCAGATGCTCTCTGGAGAAGTTGTGGGTGCTTCATCATGGTTTATAGGGTTTCCTGCTGAGCAGGGGGCTGGACTAGAAGACCTTGGAGGTCCCTTCCAGCTCTATTCTGATTCAGATCAGGCAGAGACGTGGCTCGGCCTGGCACATCCTCACATCTGGAAGCTTCTCTAGAGCAGAGGGGAACAGCTAAACTTCAGGGCTTACAGCCACTGAGACACCTTTTGTTACAAGCTACCAGGCTAAGATAGGTTCGTTTAGTGACCGTTCAGAGTTACAACAGCACTGAAAAAGTGACTTATGGCCGTTTTTCACACTTGCAACTGTTATAGCATCTCCTTTATTTTGAGTGTTAATCTATCCATCTCTGCGCATTCTAATATATATATTTTAATTACCCTTTCATCTGTAGGGATCTCTTCATTTTTCCACTGTTATTAGGTTGCTTCTCTCCTTGAGTTTCCATCTGTTATTTCTTGCCCTGGAGCCTTCTGGAGCTTTGACCCCCTCTTCTTTGGGGCAGCCCCTCAAATACTGGAAGGCTGCTATCATGTCAGCCCCTGGTCTTTCTCTTCATTAGACTAGCTGGGTGGGGCTCCTTTTGTGGTGCTGAGGCCCAGTTCTGAAGCCCCAGGGGACCCTCAGTCTCTGAACACGAGGCCCACCAGCTGCTTCTCCTTCTCTTCCAGGACATGGGGGACCCCTGGCGCGGCCTCGACCCCTTCAGCTCCTCGGAAGACAAACCCTTGAAGAAAGGTGCGGATCCCCCGGGCCCATCAGGGCATGGAGAGGGGGACTTGAACCCAGCACCTTCAGCCCTAGAAGCTTCTCTGGGAGGGACAGACCAGGGTTGTCCACGGGGAGAGGTCAGAAAGTCGAGTCATGTTGGCTCCATCTTGACCGTTTGACCACATTCTGTGGACAACACCCGGTGTGGACCACAGCTCCCCTCCCAGGTGAAAGTTATGGGAGTTGTAGTCCAAGGCATCGGGGCAGGTTGGGTTCTAAGGGAACGGGAAGGGGCTTCCAGACCTGCCGGAGCATTTCTCACCATCTCCTGGAGAACTTGAGCTGATGGAACCAGACTGGCGGCCAGACTCCTTGACCTTGGCAGGGATCCTTCCTGCAGCCGCTGCCCTTAAGCGAGGTGGGCTAACCTGCCCAGGCCTGGATGGAGAAGCAGGTGGTCCCACCCACTCTTTTCCCTCTTCAGGGAGACCCTTCACCGTGCCCCGCAGCCTGGAAGATTTGTCCGGCGCCAAGCGCAAGAGACGTCCGTCCTGCAAGCTGGAAGATTTTGTGTCGTGGTTTTTGTCCTCCGGTGAGTGTCCTCAGCTTCGGCTGATGTCGCCCTCCAGTTCAGGGGGGGAGGGGCTCGGGGGCAGCCCTGCCCTTGCCCTGTCTATCCTTTAAAAAAAAAAATTAGTGGAGGAGGTTTTGGAAAAAATATCCAGTTTTCAGGTCCAACTGTCACAAGCCACAGGGTAGATGATTGCGGGACGTTACAAACTGCTGCAAACGGTGTTGTGTTGCTGAGCATTTGAAGTGCGGTCACCTGAGCCCAGGTAGAGGTCATAAGTTGAGGACTAGCTGTAAAAAAATGGTTAACGGGGATGTGAACATTAGTGTAATGTTTAGTTTAACCTATTGACTATTTAGCTCAGGGGTCTGCAACCTTAAGCACTCAAAGAGCCATTTGGACTCGTTTCCCACAGAAAAGAAAACACCGGGAGCCACAAAACCCTTCCCGTGCCTGACTGTTTCTTAGAGCGGCCACAAAACTAGCATATGTAGTTGAATTAAATGTTCTGTTTTCTTCTGAAACTTTTCTTTTCTTGGATTTATCCATGGTTGGACTACCAGGGGTTGAAAAGCTCAATAAATCGTGTGCTGGCGGGTGTCGCACATTGGCGGCTGTGATGCTTATTTTGAGTGACAGGGAGCCACGGCAAAGGGGTGAAAGAGCCACATGCGGCTCCAGAGCAACAGGTTGCTGACCCCTGGTTTAGCTTAACCTATTGACCTATGTTCTTGTTTCCTTTTTTTATATGCATGTGTGTATTTGTGTGTGTGTGTGTGTGTGTGTGTGTGTGTGTGTAGATGTATGTATGTAAAAGAGGAGGAGAATTTACTGTTTTTTCCTTTTTTCAGCTTCCAGCCAGGCTGGATTCTATAGGTTAAACCAGAGGTCTTCAAACTTGGCCGCTTTTAAGACTTGTGGACTTCCACTCCCAGAATTCTCCAGCCAGCATAACTCTGAGAGTTAAAGTCCACAAGTCTTAAAGCTGCCAAGTTTGAAGACCTCTGTCTTTTTTTTTTTAAAAAAAATAATTTTTATTGAGTATTTTACATTTTAAAACCAAACACACAATAGCAAAAGAAGTCAAGAGACAAAAAACAAAAGCACACACACATCAGATGTTAAAATACAATGCTAACAACAGATATATACAATTTTACAACTTTCTGCATTGACTTTTGTCTTTACTCTTAGCTTTTATCCTCCCGCTCCTTCTCTTTATTTTTAAATATTCATAATTAACTGTTTTGTTAGCAGGATCATTATTTACATTTATATCCAGTATGTTAATATCTAATTTCACTTTATAGTCTTAGTTCTTAATTTGATTTCTGTTTTCCAACCATGTATAAAACCTGTTCCACGTTAAATTTTAACTTAAATGTTAAATTTATTTGTTACTTGGATTGTCTTTTTCTCTTCTCTCTCTCTCTCTCTCTCTCTTTCCCCCCCCCTTCCCCCTCTCCCCCCCCCCCCCCCCCCCCCCGCACCAGACGTATGGCTTGGTTTTCCCTTTGCTTTCCTGTTTTGTCTTTTACCTTTTGTGATAAACTAGACAAACAGAGACATGGCCGCCTTCTGGCCACTTGAAGCCCTCCCTGCCTTCCCTCCCTTTTGCCTCCCTTCTGCTTCTCACCTCGGGAGAAGGCCTTCCTGTGCCGTGGGGCGGGAGGGAGAGAGGAGGCCGAAGGGCTGCTGTGATCCCCCCCCAAAAAAACCCTCCTGTATCCCACCCCTACTTCCCCAGCTCAGAGTCTTGCTTGCTTTCCAGAGCCCGACCAGGCTGGCAGCCAGAGAAGCCACTGGAAAGGCTCCACGTTCGCTGGTGAGTCTTGTGGGGGAAAGAGGATCCCTGGCTGGCCTTGTGTGGGGCTGGGGTAGCAGCAGGGAGGTGGCCCCTGGTCCCTGCAGGGCTTGCCCAGAAGCAGAGGCACTGACAGATGGGGGTGGGGGACGGGCGGGCAGAGGGAGCTGGGGGGCCAGGAGAGCTCTAGTTCTTAGCCCCGATGCTGGGGTGACTGGTGCCTTAAGGACATTCCTGCTGCCGGGTTAACCTCTTTTCACTTTTTAGTTATTTATTTGCATCCCACCATTATTGGTTTTTATAAATAGATCAAGGTGGCAAACATATCCAGCACACTTTCCTATTTGCCCTGCAAACAACAATCCTGTGAGGTGGGCTGGATTGAGAGAAACAGGGATCGGCCCCAAAGTCACTCAATTGGTTTTCATGCCTAAGGCGGGACTAGAACTCACGGTCTCCTGGTGATTGGTCCAAAGTCAACCAACTAGCTGTCAGGTCTAAGGCGGGACTAGAACTCACTGTCTCCTGGTGATTGGTCCAAAGTCACCTAGCTGCCTTTTCTGCCTAAGGCAGAACTAGAACTCACCGTCTCCTGGTAATTGAACCAAAGTCAACCAACTAGCTTTCAGGTCTAAGGCGGGACTAGAACTCAACATCTCCTGGTGATCGGTCCAAAGTCACTCAGCTGCCATTCATGGCTAACGCAGGACTAGAACTCCCAGTCTCCTGGTAATTGAACCAAAGTCAACCAACTAGCTTTTGGGCCGAAGGTGGGACTAGAATTCACCATCTCCTGCTTTCTAACCTGGGTGCTTTAACGAGTAGACCAGTCTTTGAATATTTAACTCCAATATTAATCTTTACTCGTCGGTTTTAACATGTTCTGAATTCTTTTTTAACCTATGCTTGGAGCCGTGCGTTTAACAGGGTTTTATTAGGATGTTATAAACCACACAGAGCCATTTTGGCATGATGGGCGGTGTAGAAGATTAAATAAACCTTGTCATTTCTGAGCAGACCTGGAGGTCCTGTATTGGAGGAACGTGAAGGAGCGCCTGGCGGCCCAGAGGAAGCTGCAGAAGAGGATGGTGAGTGGGGAGGCAGAGCGGCTCGTGGGAACAAGGGCTGGCATTCTGGACTGGCCCAGAGGAAAGGAGTGGGGGGGAGGCAACACAACTGAGAGGAACCTCTTGGAGAAGGAGGAGCTTCCTTCCTTCCTGCAGCCTCTCTGGCTTACATCCTTGGGCCTTCTTCCAGCAGTAGGGGCCTTTCCAAGTGGATGATGTTCCCTAGTTGGGTCATGAAACGTCTACAAGAGAACAATCAAGCTCAGAGACCACCAAGGACCACTACCACTTCTACTACTACTACTACTACTTTTTTTTTTAAAAAAAAAAATGATTTATATGCCGCCCTTCTCCGGAGACTCAGGGCAGCTTACAATGCATTAAGCAAGAGCCTTCAACCTTTTGTATATTTTATACAAAGTCAGCTTATTGCCCCCACAAACTGGGTCCTCATTTCACCTACCTTTGGAAGGCTGAGTCAACCTTGAGCCTTGGCGAGATTTGAACTCGCAGTAACTGCAGGCAGCTAATGTTAATAACAGGGTGCTTTAGACCACTGTACTCCTCCTCCTCCTCCTCCTCCTCCTCCTCCTCTTCTTCTTCTTCTTCTTCTTCTTCTTCTTCTTCTTCTTCTTCTTCTTCTTCTTCTTCTTCTTCTTCTTCTTCTTCTTCTTCTTCTTCTTCTTCTGCTGCTGCTGCTGCTTCTCCTTCTCCTTCTCCTTCTCCCCTCTCTTCCTCTTCCTCCTCTCTTGCAAATCTCATGGCCTTTCTAGTACTAATGACATGACCTAGTCATGAAACATCTGCAAGAAAACCACCAAGCTCAGAGAGCACCAAGGACCAGTTCAACCCTGACCTACAAATCTTTTATTGATTCCTTCTGTGATGTGACGCTAAAGCGGGCATGTTTTTAAATACAGCTTTTCCCCCCCCCTTGAACCAGCGTCCGCATCTGGGGTTGCAGTTCGGAGAGCTTGACGCTCTGGAGATGGACCGGGAGGAGGAGAACTTCGATGCTGTGGCTGCTGCCGACGATGGACCAGGTACGTCTTCCACACTGCCTGGTAGCTGGGCCAGGGGACGGCCCACTCTCCTGTCTGGGGGGAGGGTGTGGAGACACCCCCCTCCCCCCCCTTGTGAGCTGCGATCTCTCAACGTGCTGCAAGAGATCCCTTCTCAAGTTAGGACTTGGTTCTCCTCAATTCACCTCCATCTGGATTGTGACGGTTGGGAGCAGGATTTGTGCATTGAGAATATGTCTGCTGAACAAAACTCCGCATTGGCGACAGGAAGAGCATCCGGCCAGTAAACACTCTGCTAGCTCCAGTCAGTTGCCCAGACTCCACCCTGCAAGGGATTATGGGGTCGTTAAAAGGAGTTGATGATGAGATAGAATCTGGTTTATATAGCTGGTCCTCAACTTGTGCCCAGTCGCTTTAGTGACCGTTTGGACTTACAATGGGCTTTCAAAAAGCTACTTGGAGCCCACCTTAAACTTACGCCGACCCCACCTCCCTTGCACTTTGGGGTGCTTGACACGCAGCCTGACTGTACAGGTAGTCCTCAACTTACAACAGTTAATTTAGGGACCGTTCACAGCAATGACATCACTGAAAAAAGTCACTTATGACCATTTTTCAACCTTACGGCCTTTTGCAGCCTCCCTGTGGCCACGTGATTAAATTCAGACGCTTGGCAATTGACTCATATTTACGACAGTTGCAGTGTCTCCAGGGTCACGTGATCCTCTTTTTGTGACCTTCCGGTGAGCCAAATCAGCGGAGGATGCCAGATTCCCTTAACGGTCGTGTTATTCACTTAACAACTGCAGTGATTCACTTAACAACATTGGCATGAAAGGTCATAAAATGGGGCAAAATTCACTTAGCAAATGCTTCGCTTAGCAATGGAAACGTTGGGCTCAATTTGTGATTGTAAGTTGAGGACTAAGGGCACCATCACGACTATCAAGCCTTTATCTTATAGTCACAGATCAGGGCAAAATGCAAACAGGTCATTTTAAAAGCTGAAATAACCATAAAATCCACGAGGTTAAAATAACTAAAAAAAACTATATTTTTTTTAAAAAAATGTTTTAAAAAAAGTTATAAAAAGCACAACAATTTGTGACTTTTTTGTGTGAGTTTGTGGCAAGAAAAGACCATGTGATTTGCTTAACGATTGCAATGACTCGCTTTACAACGGTTGTAAAATCAAGTTTGGTCACGTAGTGCCTCAACGTACAACTGCAGCACCCAAATGCTGGCATCTCCAGGATGGCCGTAAGTCGAGGACTACCTCTATTTAACAGGGGGGGGGGCTCCGCGTTCCAGCTTCATCAAAGGCCTCCTTAGCAAGAGGGGTAAGGCCACAACCATGGTGGTTAAGCAAATCACTGCTATTGTTAAGTGAATCATGTGGTCATTAAGCAAATCGGGCTTCTCCCATTGCATCACAAATGGTGATCGTGTGACCCCCGAGAAGCTGCAACTGTTGTAAATCCTTGCCGGTTGCCAAACACCCGAATTTTGATGTCGCCTAGGGACGTAAGTGTGAGGAATGGTCGTAAGTCCCTTTTTTTAGTTCATTCATTCAGTGTAATGTTGATCAGTCGCTAAACGAATGATTATAAGTTGAAGTTTTGCTGGAACGTCTTCTCCTTTCACAGAGGACTTTGTGGCGGATGAGGAGATCCCCCCGTTGGAAGCCTCCGAAGGGATGCCAGGTGGCGTGGCAGGTAATGGCTGGGCGAACTGGCCTCTTTCTGTACCCAGGGCATCCATCTACTCGTCCATCCAACCATCCATCCATCCATCCATCTTTCTATTAAACTATCCATCCAACCATCCATTTAACCATCCATCCATCCTTCCTTCTAATCATCCATGCATGCATCCATCCACCCACCCATCCATTCAACCATCTATCTATCCATTCAACTATCCATCCATCTTTCTATTCAATTACCCATCCATCCTTTCATTCAATCATCCAACCATCCATTCAACAATCCATCCAACCATCTATCCTTCCAATCATCCATCCATCCACCCACCCATCCATTCAACTATCCATCCATCCTTTCATTCAATCATCCAACCATCCATCCAACAATCCATCCTTCCAATCATCCATGCATCCAATCAACCATCCATCCATTCAACTATCCATCTGTCTTTCTATTCAATTACCCATCCATCCTTTCATTCAATCATCCAACCATCCATTCAACAATCCATCCATCTATCCTTCCAATCATCCATGCATCCATCCACCCACCCACCCATCCAACCATCCATCCATTCAACTATCCATCCATCCTTTCATTCAATCATCCAACCATCCATCCAACAATCCATCCTTCCAATCATCCATGCATCCAACCAACCATCCATCCATTCAACTATCCATCTGTCTTTCTATTCAATTACCCATCCATCCTTTCATTCAATCATCCAACCATCCATTCAACAATCCATCCATCTATCCTTCCAATCATCCATGCATCCATCCACCCACCCACCCACCCACCCATCCATCCATTCAACTATCCATCCATCCTTTCATTCAATCATCTTCTGGGCTGGGAAAACAAATAAGAGGCGCAGAGATTCCTCGTGGGAAACTGGAGGGCCCCCCTCAATTTCTCCATTTGCTTTCAGATCCTGGGGAAATCCCCTCTTCCCTGAGCTACGAGGAGCTGGTCAGCAGGAACGTGGTACGTGTCCTGACCCCCTGCGGA
Source organism: Arizona elegans (assembly GCA_022577455.1). Taxonomy (NCBI): domain Eukaryota; kingdom Metazoa; phylum Chordata; class Lepidosauria; order Squamata; family Colubridae; genus Arizona; species Arizona elegans. The sequence continues at coordinate 89,781,313 of JAKOOJ010000007.1, read as the reverse complement.
GGAAGAGCAACTTAGGCGATTAATGTAACCACCACCTGGGGGGGGCTTCTTTGTGGAACATCATTCTCCCGAGGGACAGCTGCCCACCCCCCAAAGTTCCTTTTCCAAAGGCCAGGCTGGTTCCTTCCCTTCCCCATGAGAGACCCTCTCTTTCTCCCCACTGGTTTCAGGAGCTCTTCATGGCCCACTCCCAGAAGTATGCCCGGGAGACGGTGCTGTCCCAGCGGGTCCGCGACTGGGAGGAGATGATGGTCCCGCAGCTGGAGGAACAGGTGAGGTCAGAGGCAGGGAAGGCACCCAGGACACGGGATGGGGAGCCCTGGTGGTGCCGTGCTTAGAATGATGTAAAGCACCATGAAGTGGTATAAAAGTCTTAAGTCATATTGCTAAGGAGGGAGGAAAGGAGAGAAGGAAAAAAGAGGAAGGAAGGAAGGTGATTGAGAAGGAAGAAAGATGATTTAAGAAAAAAGGAAGGAAGAATATTGAGAAAGAAGGAAGGTGATAAGGAAGGAAGGAAGATGGCTGAGAAGGAAATATATTTGAGAAGAAGGAAGAGTGAGGAAGGAAGGAAAAAAGTGAGTAAGGAAGGTGATTGGGAAGGAAGGAAGGAAGAGGCCTGGCAGCTCAGTGGTTAGGATGCAGTATTGCAGGCGAATTCTTCTGACTGCCAGCAGTTTGATCCTGACCAATTCAGGGTTGACTTAGCCTTCCATCCTTCTAAGGTGGGTCAAATGGAGACCCAGATTGTTGGGGGGCAAGAAACTGTTTCTGTAAACTGCTTAGAGAGGGCTGGAAAGCACTTGTGAAGCGGAATATCAGTCTGAAGTGTTAGGGCTATGCGGCCTTCAGCATCCAGCTCTCTTCCTCCTTGCACAGGAAGCCCGCACTGCCTTCGACATCCACAGTTATGGAGACCAGCTGGTGTCTCGGTTCAGCCGCGTGGGCGAGTGGCATTCGTTTGCCAGCCTGCTGGCAGGGCAGCCAGCCTTCGAGGTCTGCCGGGCCATGTTGGCCTCCCTGCAACTGGTGAGGATGTCTGCAACCTGGGGGGAGGGGGCCTGGGAGGAAGGCTGGGCCAGCCTGCTGCCTCACGAGGAAAGATCAGGACCAGCGGGATGAAACGGCAAGGAACTTCCATGCCTGGGGCAAGCCAGCAGCCAGTGGGACACGTTGCCCCACAGAGGGGAGGGCTATCCTACGTGGGAAGATTTTGTGCACAGGTGCTGATGTTTTTGGGCAGGGGTCTCAGAATCTGGCAACTTTAAGACTTGTGGACCAACTTCCAGAATTCCATAGGATAAACCTGGGGAATTCTGGAAGTTGACGTCCACAAGTCTTAAAGTTGCCAGGTTTGGAGACCCCTGCTATAGGGGCCACATTTTTCAATCTGGGCAGCTGGCTAGCTGGGGAATTGTGGGACTTAAAAGTCCATCTCTGAGTGTCCAACTCTAAGTTAACACAGCTTCAGGAGATCCTCTCCGAGCAGGGGGTGAGCCTAGTTCAATGATAGCTAACCTTTTTGCCAGTGCGTGCACGCGTGACCCCCATTCCTGGCACGTGATGGCCTTGTAGGCCCGTTTTTCTCTCTCCCCTGGCTCCAGAGCCTTTCTAGGAGTCTGGGGAGGGCGAAAATGGCCTTCCCCATCCTGCCGGAGGCCAGAAATAGTCCGTTTGCCAACTTCTGGTGGAACTGAAAGTTGGTAAATGGGCCATTTTTGGCCTCCGGAGGACCTCTGGCGGGGTAGGGAGGGAGAGGCTGTTTTCGCCCTCCCCGGACTCCTAGAGGCTCTGGAGGCTGGGGACTGCAAAAAACAGGCTTTCCAGTCCTACTGGAAGTTGGCAAACAGGCTGTTTCTGGCCTCTGGATGGCCTCCGGGGGGTTGGGGAAGGCTGTTTTCGCCCTCCCCAGGTTCCTAGAAAGGCTCTGGAGGCTGGGGAGAGAAAAACGGGCCTTCCACACTACCCTCTGAGGCCCTCCGGAGGCAGGAAAAAAAACTGTTTCCCTACTTCTAGTGGGCCCAGAAGGCCTGGAGCTGAGCTCGCGTGCCTGATATGGCTACACTTGCCACCTGTGGGCACGTGTGCCAAAGGTTCACCATCACGGGCCTAGTTGATTTCTTAAGGTTCCAATTCTGGGATACTAGAATTTCCTTTAGAAAATCGGATCCTACCAAGAGAAGTGAATATTTCTACCTCAGGGCTAAACTGTGGGGTCGTTGGTGCTCTCTGAACTTGGTGACTTTCTTGTAGACATCTTATGACCCAACTAGGTAACATCATCAGTGCTAGAAAGGAGTGGGGTTTGAGGAGTGGAGGAGAAGAAGGGGAAAGAGAAGCAGAAGAAGGAAGGAGGAGAAGGAGAACTGGGGTCCTCGCTACTCTCTGAGCTTGGTGGTTTTGTTGCAGACGTTTCGTGACCCAACTAGGGAATATCATCAGGGCTAAAAGAATTAGACTAGAAGGCTTGTAAGCACTGATGATGTAACCTAGCTGGGTCATGAAACGTCTGCAAGCTCAGAGAGCACCAAGGACCCCACACGCTGGACCCTTTCATCCCCGAAACGTTCTGTGTTCCTCCAGGCCAACGACTACACCGTGGAAGTCTCCCAGGGGCCGGGCCTGGAAGAGGCCGTCGACACCATGGCGCTGCGCCTCCTGAGCCAGGAAAGGGCCCATCAGCGCTTTCACACGTACACGGCTCCCTCGCTCAGCAAGCAGTGACGCCTCTCTCGCCTCCTCTGTGCCGTGCCTCCTATTTGTGTACATATGTCCATATATATGTATATATGTGTATATTTGCTTGTATGTAAATGTATAAAATTTGTATAGCTTTATCCTGCCCTTACATACACCCCATCCCCTCCAAGTGTTTCAACAACGGGCCCTTTCCCCCAATAAAAGATGCCTTGTAGAGGTGCAATTTGTGTTCCTTTTTGACCCCAAACCTTTTAGTCATCCTCTTAGAGCAGGGGTCTCCAACCTTAGCAACTTTAAGACCTGTGGACTTCAACTCCCAGAATTCCCCAGCCAGCTAAGCTTTGCTGGCTGGGGAATTCTGGGAGTTGAAGTCCACAGGTCTTAAAGTTGCTAAGGTTGGAGACCCCTGTTCTACTGCTGGTTTCCAAACTGAGCAAGTTTTTGTAGACTTCAACTCCCAGAATTCCTCATCCCCCCCCCCCCGGGACCCTCAGAGCCAAAGGGATGGGGTGGGGGAAAACATCTGCCCCTCGCAATGTGTCCTGTCCACTTCCTGCCCCATCCCTGCTTTGCCACTCTTAAGAGTCAGTCCTTCGCCGCCAGCTGCCCTTCCAGGAGCCTGGACTACAATTCCCATGTTCCTTGGCCAGGAAGCCCTTTCGCTTGGCTACTTGGGGGGGTGGGGGGATGGTGGCTGCTGAAAACAAAACTCAGGCATGTTTGGGATGGACCAGAACAAGCTGGGCATCTTGGATAAACGGTTCAATGGTTTTAAGTTACTCAACTTTTTAAAAGTTGTCTGGACTTCAACTCCCAGAATTCCCTAGCTAGAATGCGCATCTTTTCTCCCCCCCCTTTTTTTTTTGTGATTTAACTTTTCATTAGTTTATCGAAGTATAAAATGCAAAGGAAAAAAAAACCATGGAAAAGTAAGAAAGGAAGTGAAAAAGAAGGGATGTCGTGTGAACCTAAACCGCAGGCAGCTTCGGATACGATTGTACAGAAAGGGGAAATGAGCGCTCAGGTGCTCTTGGACATACGACTGTGGTCCGAGGTCGTAAAACGGGTCAGTCACATGACCTCCCTGGCTTTATGACCTATTGTGCAGCAGTCCTCAAGCAAACCCAATGCTTCCCTACAGGAACAGTTTGCCCAAGTTTTCAGCATCCCCGTCATAAAACACGGGATAGCCGTGTAGCCACGTGTCCAAAATTCAAAAAGGAGCCTGGTTTAGCTCAACAGACAGAAGCACTGTAATTTAACACCAGCTGCCTGCAATTTACTGCTAGTTCAAATCTCTCCAAGGCTCAAGATTGACTCAGCCTTCCATCCTTTCTAAGGTTGGTGAAATGAGGACCCAGTTTGTGGGGGCAATAAGCTGACTTTGTATAAATATACAAAAGGATGAAGGCTATTGCTTAACGCATTGTAAGCCGCCCTGAGTCTCCGGAGAAGGGCGGCATATAAATCAAATTAAAAAAAAAAAAATCAGGCCCGTGACCACCCCAATCCAGGTCCCGAGACCCCTTTTTCAGTTGGTTGGAATTCAAAGACTGCCTGTACTTACGACAGTGTTTAGCAACCGTTCAAAGTTACATCACCCCTGAAAAAAGTGACATGACCGTTTCTCACAATTATGACCGTTGCAGCATCTCTGCCATCATGTGATCAAAATTGGCAACCGACTCGAATTTATGACGGTTGCAGTGTCGGGGGGGGGGGGGGTGTCACGCGATCCCGTTTTGCGAGTTTTCTAATGAGCGAAGTCAACGGTGAGGGGGGAAGCTGGATCCACTTCACAACCCTGCGACTATAAGAACTGCAGTGATTCACTTAACGACAACATGACGAGACCAAGGTAAAATGGGATGAAACTGAACAAGTGTCTCACTTAGCCACGGAAGCATTGGGCTCAAGGGCGGTTATAATTCAAGGACTAGCAGTGTTATACAAACACCGCCTGGATGCCAATTTTAAGAAAAGGGAAACGCCGGTTGATAATATGCAGACGATACGAGACACTTTCAGAGCGTGATTATTGTTACCGCGACAATCCCTGCAGAACCCACCGCTCCAAAACAGCACACAGGTCTGCCAAAACACACACATGCACACAACCTCGCAAGGCTGGGCCCCATGGGCCGAGAGCGCCCCAAACTAAACCCCTCCCATCCCCCAGTTCACTCCCCCCCCCCTCAGCTCAGGCGAGGAGAGACTTGTAAGTAGCCATGTGTCCCCGGATGCTCTCCGCAATCTTCACGTCCGTCTTGTACCGGTTGTAGTAGTCCAAGAACAGCCCGTCCGGGCTGAGGAGGTACAGAATGACCGTGTGGTCTACCAGATAATCATTGTCCTCGTCTTTGGGGCCGGTGCTATAGTAGACGCGGTAAGACCGTCCGGCCTCCCGCACCTGTTCCGGTGTGCCGGTCAGCCCCCGCAGCCGCGGATGGAACTCCTTCACGTACTTGGCCACGGCCTCCACCGTATCCCGCTCGGGGTCCACGGTGATGAAGACGGGCTGGAGACGGGGCAGTTTGGGGTCGGCGTCCAACATGTTCACCACTCGACTCATCTTCTCCAGCTCTTCCGGACAGATATCTGGGCAGTGAGTAAAGCCGAAGTAGAGAAGGATCCAGGTGCCTTTGAGGTCCTCCTTGGAGCAAGGACTCCCGGTGTGGTCCACCAGCTGGAAGTTGCCTTGCCCGACCGCCACTTTTCTCAACTCCTCGATGCGTTTCTGCTTGTCCAGTTTTTCCTTCTCCGACCGGAAATACAGCCACGCCAGCACCAGCTGAAGGGTCACGATGGAGACCACCAGCAGACGGGTCCTCAGAGGATATTGGGGCTCCGGTCGGGGGGACTTCGAGGAGCCTTGGGAGGAGGGTCTCCAGAGGGTCAACACAGGCTGGCCAGCGGGAACCGAGAGGCAGAAGTGGTCCACCCTCCAGAACGGAGAAGACCGCCAGGCTGGGTGGCGGCCAGAAGCAGCAAGGGGACTTAGACAGCGGGACGGTGGGCGGGAACTGCCAGCCGGGCTCCTCCCCCAGAGGGCGGAGCAGCCTCCCAGCCGCCAAGGCCACAGCCTGGCCCAGCACTGAAACATCCCCCGAAGAGCTGGAAAGGCAAAATGCAGGAATTATTGGAGGGAAGATTCAGTTTGCATTTGCCTATCACAAAAATGCTGCTTTTCCCTTCACAATTGCAAGCTGGAATGAAGGAGACACTTCCTAACAGTGAAGACAATTAACCAGCGGAACAGCTTGCCACCAGACCTTGTGGGTGTTCCATCGCTGGAGGTTTTAAGAAGAGGGTGGACAGCCACTTGTATTGAATGGTCCAGGGTCTCCTGCTCCAGCAGGGGGCTGGACTAGAAGACCTCCGAGGTCCCTTCCAGCTTCTATTCTGATTGATTGATTGATGGAATAGAGGGGGAAACTCTGAGCTTTCTCAGCCTGGGCTGTTTGAAGCCAGGTGGACTTCAACTCCCAGAATTCCCCCTGCGGGGAGGGGGAGGAGGGGCTGAAAGGGAATTCTGGGAGTTGAAGTCCACTCATCTTCAAGCAGCCCAGGTTGAGAAACATGGTGCCAAACCTTTGCAGGCCTTTCCTAAAACCTTGGAAGGACAAAGGAGCACCAGCCCCAACTGAGGGGCTCAAGGGGAACCCCGCTAGTTTTAGGGGATGCTATTCGGTTTTGCTTGCAAGCCGCAGCTGGGGGGGGGACCCCCAAATCTGCCCTCCTTGGGGGGTCGGGCTGAAGCTGAACCCAGGAGCTGCTTCTTAATCCCTTGGCTGCTGGCGGGGTCAGACCCCGGAGATCTTGGGGGAAGGGGGGCGTCCCTGCAACCCTCCAATGCCCCAAAGCCCCCCTCCCCTAATTAAGGGGATCCACAGGTTGGAGCTCCTGCGGCTTGGACCCCTGCCTGGAAGTTGCCACCGGGAGGGAGAGGAGGACCCCCAGCCCCACTTCCCTGCCCCCGATCCTGCAACCCCCACCCACCCCCGGGTGTTTGCATGCACAAAGACCCCTGGATTTCCCCCCCCCCCCCCCCAATTCCAGCCTTGCACTCCCTCTCCCATCCTCCCCGGCTCGCATGACTTATTGCAGCCCAGGATTCCAAAGATGCGCCCCTCCCCCCGTCCCTGCCCCCCCCTCGCTCCAGACACGTGTTTTCCCCCCCACTCACTTCCGTGTCGCGCAGCTCAGAGAAGCCGGAGAGCCCGGGCAGAGTTTCTCCTCCTGCGCATGCGCGCCGAGTCTGCTGCCCTCGCTCCTCCTCCTCCTCCTCCTTTCCGCGGCTTGCAAAGAGGCCGGCAGGGGGCGCACAATCGCAGCGCTCAAGCCAGGCGATGCGCGGAATCGGCTTTGGATGGGGAAGAGAAAGCGCGCCCCCTTTTGGCATAGGGGCGGTGGGCTCACACACACACACACAGACCCAGGGGGCACGGCACCACCGCTTGGAGCCAGGGTTTTGGGGAGCCCCCCTCCTCAAATTCAGGATCAGCATTGCCCCTAGATCAGGGGTCTCCAACCTAGGCAACTTTAAGCCTGGAGGACTTCAACTCCCAGAATTCCCCAGCCAATTTACTCCAAGGTTCCTCCTGAGATACTCCACTCTTGAGTTCAAGCTAAGAGCTAAAGCCCCCTCCAATAGCCCAGGAGTCTCCAACATAGGCAACTTTAAGTCTGGAGGACTTCAACTCCCAGAATTCTGGGAGCAAAGCTGGCTGGGGAATTCTGGGAGTTGAAGTCCGCCAGGCTTAAAGCTTGCCAAGGTTGGAGACTCCTGCCCTAGACCCCTTCCCTAGACCCTCAAGGGCTCTTTTGCAGGCATGCAGAAGACAGGAGTTTGCCCCGAATTTCAGGTGCTGGGGAGACAAATTGGGAAGGGGTCAGTGGGGGGCCTTGATCTGCCCCGAGGCCAGGCATAAGGACGGTCGTGTGAATTTGAGGGGCTGAAACTCCAGAGTCCAGGAGCAGCTTTTCCATCTGGAGTGATTGCAAAGGTTTGGATGAAGCCGCTCTTTGTGTAAAATCTGGGGGAAATCCTGAGCTCATCCAGGCTGCAAGGGTCCCCTCCCCTCGAAAACAGATCATGGGGGAGGGGGTTACCTGCCAGTCTTCAGTCCTGACTCCCCCCCCCCCCCCCCCCCGCAATCCAAACCCACTCCAGGAAAAAAATCTCTTAACAGAAAGAGCCTTGGTGGTGCAGCAGACTTAAGTGCTGTTAAGTAGCACCAGCTGCCTGCAATTACTGCAAGTTCAAATCTCACCAGGCTCAAGGTTGACTCAGCCTTCCATCCTTCCGAGGAAGGTAAAATGAGGACCCAGATTGTGGGGGTAATAAGATGACTTTGTATAAAAAAAAGAACACCGCTTGTGGGGGGGGGGCAAAAGCCCTACTAAGCAGGTATATACAAAAGTATGAAGGCTATTGCTTAATGCATTCTAAGCCGCCCTGAGTCTCCGGAAAAGGGCGGCATATAAATCGAACTAATAAATAAATAAATAAATAAATAAATAAACAGTAACAGAGTTGGAAGTTACCTTGGAGGTCATCTAGTCCAACCCCCTGCTCACGCAGGAGACCCATACTAAGGATTCGAACCGCCAACCTTTCTGATGGACAAGCTCAGTGTCTTAGCTACTGAGCCACCTAGTCTTCTTTGCCTCCGGAAGGCTCCCTGGGCTTGAGTCCGTTTTATGCTCACCTGGGCGAAAGAGAAGTCCCTTTGTGGAGGCCTGAAGCGGGAGAGAGATCTGAAGACCCCCAACTCATTGGTGGTCCTGTCCTCCTGCAAGCCAGCCTTGATTCAGACATTCTGTCCTTAATGGAGCAGGAGGTTGGACTGGCCCAGGGCTCTCCGAACTTGGCAAGACTTGTGGACTTCAATTCCCAGAGGTCCATGGCATAGCTGACTGGCTGGGGGATTCTGGGCGTCAAAGTCCACAAGTCTTAAAGTGGCCAAGTTTGGTTGGCTGAAGAATTCTGGGAGTTGAAGTCCACCCTAGTGGTGAAATCCAAATGTTTTTACTGCCAATTCTGTGGGCGTGGCTTGGTGGGCGTAGTGTGGTGTGGCTTGGTGGGCGTGGCAGAGGAAGGATAATGCAAAATCCCCATTCCCATCCCACTCTGGGGCCAGCCAAAGGTGGTATTTGCTGGTTCTCCAAACTACTCAAAATTTCCGCTACCGGCTCTCCAGAACCTGTCAGAACCTGCTGGATTTCACCCCTGGTCCACCCATCTCAAAGCATGCTGGCTGGGGGATTCTGGGAGCTGAAGTCCACAAGTCTTCAAGTGACCAAGTTTAGAGACCCCTGCACTTGAAGATGTCTGAGGTCCCTTCTGACTCTGTTTTCTGTATTTTTTATTTTATTCTAAGAAATATATGGAGACTCTAGAAAGAGTGCAGAGAAGAGCAACCAGGATGATTAGGGAACTGAAGGCTAAAACATACAGTACGAAGAACGGTTGCTGGAATTGGGGGTGTCTAGTTTGATGAAAAGAAGAACCAGGGATGAGATGATAGCAGTCTTCCAATATTTGAGGGGCTGCCCCAAAGATGAGGGGGGCAAGCTGTTCCCCAAAGCACCGGAGGGCAGGACAAGAAGCAACTGATGGAAACTAATCAAGGAGAGAAGCAACCTAGAACTAAGGAGAAACTTCCTAACAGTGAGGACGATTATGGTGAAATGACTTGCGTCCAGAAGCTGTGGGAGCTCCATCGCTGGAGGTTTTTAAGAAGAGACTGGATATCCATTTGTCTGAAATGGTATAGAGTTTCCTGCTTGAGCAGGGGGTTGGACTAGAAGACCTCTAAGCTCCACTTCAACACTGTTATTCTATTCTAAATGAAAACAACCCCTTGTCCTCTCCTTAAACTTTGCCATTTAGCCTGAAGGTTTTTGTGGCTTGACGGTTATTAAAGGCTTAGCTGGGAGTAGTAACAGTTTATCCCCCCCCCTTTTTTTTTTTAAGAAAGGACACGGAAATAGCAAGCACCACTCGTAGCCTTCGATTCCAGAATCAATTAGTCAAATCCATCTCTCTGTCCGTGCATGGACTCCCTGGGTGCACAGCAGAGCAAATATCCGGGTTCAGCAGCCGTGCTCAGAATACCAAGAGGGATCAGACAGGGAAGGCAGAAATAGAGGAGTCCCAAAAATTTTGCCTCGGTTTGCCCATTCGAGTGCTGGTTGGTTCCTCTCCCCACTTGACTCTCGAGGAAATGGGCACAAGCAAGACCACCGAGCTCAGAGAGCACCAAGGACCCCATCGTTCTTCTCCTCCTCTTCCTCCTCCTCCCTTCAATTAGGGGTGGATGAGGAGAACCAAGTATGTGGCTAGAAACCAGGAGACTGGGAGTTTTAGTTTCCCACCTTAAGCATATGAAATTAGCTGGGTGACTTGGGCCAAACACCAGGAGATGGGGAGTTCTAGTCCCATTTTAGGCATAAAAATTGATTGGGTGTTTTTGAGCTAATCACCAGAAGACATGGAGGCATGAAAACTGATCTGGTGATTTTGGGCCAGTGACTCAGCCCAATCTATCTCACAGGGTTGTTGTGGGGAAAAGAGGAAGAAGAAGAAGGTGTATAGAATAGAATAGAATAGAATAGAATAGAATAGAATAGAATAGAATAGAATAGAATAGAATAGAATAGAATAGCATTTTTTATTGGCCAAGTGTGATTGGACACACAAGAAATGTGTGGTAATGGGAGCGACATGGTGCTCCCATGTAACACCCCTCCTGCGTGAGCTGCACTGGCTCCTGGTGGTCTTCCAGGTGTGCTTCAAAGTTTTGGTTACCACCTTTAAAGCGCTCCATGGCTTAGGACCTGGGTACCTGCGGGACCGCCTACTACCACCAGTAGCCTCCCACCGGCCAGTACGCTCCCATAGAGAGGGGCTCCTCCGGGTGCCGTTGGCCAAACAATGTCGACTGGCGCCCCCAGGGGGAGAGTCTTCTCTGTGGGGGCACCTACTATCTGGAACGAGCTCCCCCCGGAGATACGGAGGATCCCGGATCTGCGCACCTTCCACCGCGCTTTAAATACCTTATTATTTCACCAGGCGGGCCTGGCCTAATTTTCTCCCTCTTTTATAAAAGATTTTTAATTTTTAAATTTTTTACTATTTTATATATTCAATTTTAAAATTGGTTTTAAATAGTTTGGGGTTTTAATTTGTCCGGGCCAAAATTATTTAATTTGATTTTAATTCTATTTTTAAATTTTGTATGTATGTGTTTTATTGTTTGGCTGTGCACCGCCTTGAGTCCTTCGGGAGTAGGGCGGTATAGAAATCTAATAAAATAAATAAATAAATAAAATAAATTTGTCTTGGTGCAGATGTGCTCAGTGTACATAAAAGAAAGGATGATGTAAGCATGAAGGAAAGGTTTCCCCTGTTCAGTCGTACTCGACTCTAGGGGGCAGTGTTCATCTCTGTTTCTTAACAAAAGGAACCAGTGTTACCCCTAGAAGCTTCCGTGGTCATGTGGTCAGCATGACTCTACACCAAGGTGCACAAAATGCTGTTACTTTCCCACCAAAGTGGTACCTATTTATCTACTCTCATTTGCATGCTTTCAAACTGCCTGGTGGGCAGGAGCTGAAGCAAGTAATGGGAACTCATCCCATCATGTATAACTTGGGTCTTGAACCCAACTGTCAGATTTCCAGCTGACAAGCTCAGAACAGAATAGGTAGAATAGAATTCTTTATTGGCCAAGTGTGATTGGACACACAAGGAATTTGTCTTGGTGCATACGCTCTCGGAGTACATACGTAAAAGAAAAGATACGTTCATCAAGAATCATAAGGTACAACACTTAATGATAGTCATAGGGTACAAATAAGCAATCAGGAAACAATATCCATATAATATCAATAAGGATACAAGCAAGAAAGTTACAGCCATATGGTCATAAGTGGGAGGAGATGGGTGATGGGAAGGATGAGAAGATTAATAGTAGTGCAGACTTAGTGAATAGTTTGACAGTATTAAACATATTCACCATCTTGAGTTACTTATAAAATCAATAAAAGTTGAGGTTAAAGCAAACGAACGAACAAAGAGCTGGTCCCACATACCAAAGTGGCTTCAATTGAAATTGTTCATGTCTTGGTCTGTTCCACCACTTTGGGGTGGAGAAATTGGGGAAGCAGAAATAAAATGTTCTTATGTTGGTAGGTAAACCTCTGTGTGTGTGTGCACAAATATAATCTTGGTTTATAGAAAACATTTTGCAATAGGGTTGAGCAAAGCTTTGAGTGAATATTTCCGACAAATGACATTTGATGACCGAACCAATCCAGCTCCGGATGGCTTAAAAAATTGGTTTCCTTGTTCCTTCTCCTTTTCTTCCTGTTTTCCTTTCCAAAGGGAAGAAGGCAACTTTGGGCTTCTGGAACTTAGTGTCAATTGCCTTGTGGCGCTCTCTTTTTTCGAGGCTGCTCCCTGTGAAAGGAGTTTAAAACCTGAGAAGTGACCATGCTGAGCCTCTCACACCAGCAAAACCTCTACTAGATTCAGACGACGGGTTGAAATATCCCTATCTCTTTTTAACACTTAATAATACATAACACAGAACAATACTTAGTTATTCTGTGGCTTCGTGTGTCATGCAGAGGAAGCCAAGATGGTGGGTTTCAGCTTGCTGCAGCTGTACAAATCCAGAAGAGGGAATTCACTCAGTCCAAAATTAAAAGGGTGATATTAAAAAATTAAAAGGGAAGGGAAGGGAAGGGAAGGGAAGGGAAGGGAATAGAATAGAATAGAATAGAATAGAATAGAATAGAATAGAATAGAATAGAATAGAATAGAATAGAATAGAATAGGAAGGGACCTTGTAGGTCATCTAGTCCAACCCCCTGCTCAAGCAGGAGACCCTATACCATTTTTGACAGATGGCTGTCCAGTCCCTTGAAAGCACCTACAACTTCTGGTGGCAAGCTGTTCCACTGGCTAATTGTCTTCACTGTTAGGAAGCTTCTGCTTAATTCCAGGTTGCTTCTCTCCTTGGTTGGTTTCCATCCGTTGCTTCTTGTCCTGCCTTCAGGGGCTTTGGAAAATAAGTTGACCCCTTCCTCTTTGGGGCAGCCCTCCAAATATTGGAAGACTGCTATCATGTCACCCCTTCTTTTCTCTAGACTAGCCATGCCCAGTTCCCGCAGCCCTTCTTCATGATTGGATTGAGGTAATTTTGCAGACAAATCTACATTAAAACAAATTTGGTCGGTTTGTGGTTCAGTTTTTCTTCAAAACCCAGCCATTCATTCAGCAGATTGTGTGAATGAAGAAGCCGTTCCCTTTTCTTAACCCGGGTTGAGGTCTTGGCCTATTGTGGGAACGGAGCGAAGCCCCCCCTGGGGAGGATGCTGGGAGCTGTTCATCCCTGCAGGTCCTGAAGGAAAGTTAGAGAAATCTCACTCACAAAAAGAGAAAATCAACCTTACAACAGCAGCCCCAAGACATAGACGGGGGGGGGGGGGCTCCCCTTGTCTGGATTCCCCCAACGGGTGGGGGCTATAATCAGCCACGTATCTGGGTTTCTTTCCTTTGTTGCTGCGCTAAGCAGGAGCTGGGCTGGACAGTTCAACCTTGAGCTACTAAGAGTCTCTGGTACAACATGACAGATTATGGATAGGCAGCCCAAAAGAATGCTGTGTCCTTCCCTAATTATTGCAAGCTAACAAAAGCAGAGATGACCCCAAACAGGATCCAGGGGGCTGTGTGGATCCCTTAGGATTCCCCAGCCAAGGCAGGGGATCAAGATCTCCATGAAAATGCCTGGAGGAGCCCAGCCCCACCCCAGGCCCATTCTCAACAAAAGACCAACGCTCAGATGTGTTCAAAAGAGAGTTTATTGCCACCCAGAATGCAACTGAGACTGCCTCAGGGAACTATGAGGGCATCAGCAGAAGTGGGGGGGGGGGAACTCTTGGATAAATGTCTTCAGCTACTAGAAGTTTCTTTGATTAATGTTCCTAGTAGATTAAGGTGTCTTCGAAGGGATCAAGAAGCTCTCCGTGAGGAATGCAGAGTCGGATAAGATTCAAACTTGCCAAGGACAAATATTCTCCTTTTATCCTACATTGACCTGAACTTTAGTAACTCATTAGATTGTGGGAAACGCACAACCTGGATCTAAGCATTAAGAGCCTTGGTGGCACAGCAGACTAAAGCAATGTTAAGTAACACCAGCTGCCTGCAAGTACTGCAAGTTCAAATCTCACCAGGCTCAAGGTTGACTCAGCTTTCCATCCTTTCGAGGTAGGTAAAATGAGGACCCGGATTGTGGGGGCAATAAACTGACTTTGTATAAAAAAGAACACCGCTTGGGGGGAGGGGGGCAAAAGCCCTACTAAGCAGGTATATACAAAAGGATGAAGGCTATTGCTTAACGCATTGTAAGCCGCCCTGAGTCTCCGGAAAAGGGCGGCATATATAAATCGAACTAATAAATAATAAAGAAAGAAGATCCCACAAAGAATATTATGGGATGCTATGAAATGTTACACACGACATACTAAAGTTATTGAGGACGTGAGTTACATCACAGCAGCGTAAAATGATATTAGCCAGTGAAACAATTGATTCCAAACACGATATGTTTGAACTGCATATAAAGCAACTTCCCACCTCTCTCCTCTTTGAGGGAGGAGCCCTTCCTCTCTCAGGTACATAAATGAAGAGGTTTTAATTGGTGAGTTCTAGTCCCACCTTTGGCATGAAAGCTGGCTAGGTGACTTTGGTTCAATCATTAGGAGGCAAGGAGTTCTAATCCTGTTTGGGACTAGGTGTGGGTGGGGGTGCATATACGTGCACATAAAGATAATGGGGGTTTATGTAAAATATTTTGCAATATGGATTGAGCAAAGTTTTGAGGGAAAGGCGTTTGATGACCGTACCAAATCAGCCTCACATTGTTTAAAGAATTTGCTTCCTTCTCCTCTCTCTTCTCCTTCTCCTTCTCCTTCCTGGTTTCCTTTCCAAAGGGAAGGAGGAAACTCTGGGCTTGTGGCCCTTTCTGTCGATGCTTTGTGGCGCTCTCTCTTTGGGAGGCTCCAGGGACTGGCGTTGGACATTTTAAAAATGGAAGAAATCAATGAATAAGATGAGCTGCCCCCTACGAAAGGAGTTTAAAACCCAAGAAGGGACCGTGCTGAGCCTCTCACACCAGCAAAACCCCTGCTAGATTCAGACAACGGGTTGATCAGCTGTGAGAAACATCCCTACCTCTTTTTAACACAGCCCACAATACTTAATTATTCTCTGGCTTCGTGTGTCATGCAGAGGAAGCCAGGATCTAGTGGCAGCTGTACAAATCCAGAAAGGGGGTTTAATATTGTCCCATATTAAAGGCCTGACGTGGGAAAGTCCTTGGATTCCGCCAAACACAAGAAGAACCTGGAGGCATGAAATCAAAGGGACAGGAGGGATGTTGGAAAGCCATGTTAGAAAGTCGGACTTCACAGAAAGAGCAGTCGAAGGTTGCAACCAACATCTAGCACAGAGGATGGGCCAATCCTCAGAAACTGAATTTGAACATGGCTGGGATAAAGACATGTCCATCATCTGAAAAAAATTAAGAAATAAAATCAAACACAAACTTAAGCTGCAGATCCAATGGTCCACAAGTCTTTTGCTGCTGTCAGTTTTTTATGTTTCTGTATTGTAGGGAGTTTGAAGGGGAGACTCAGTGAAAACAGTTGTGTGTTTTGTGGTTTGGCGTTTCTTGAAAACCCAGCCAATCATGCAGCAGATTGTGTGAACGAAGTGTTCCTTCCCTTTTCTTAACTTGGGTTGAGGTCTTGGCCTACTGTGGGAATGCAGGGTAACCCTCCCTGGGGAGGATGCTGGGAGCTGTTCATCCCTGCAGGTCCTGAAGGAAAATTAGAGAAATCTCACTCACAAGGCCCAGAGGAAGGAGGGGAAGGATCCCCTTGTCTGGATGCCCTCAAGGAGTGGTGTCCGGGGTGCTTTCCTTTGGATTGCTGCCCTGAGCAGGGGTTGGGCTGGATGACCTCAAATTGCAAGTTTCTCTCTATGAGATCTCACCTGGCAGAATGTACATTCCATGAGATTAAAGTTTTTTGTGTGCAAACAACCTACATCCTGGTTGTTAAACCAAAACTCTCTTTCTCTGCCCCCACCCCCCAGAAATCCACCCCCTGCCCTGCCTATAAAGGCCTCTGTTCCCTTTGAAGGAAGGAAGCCTCGAATTGCCACCGTACAAACTTGCTAGTCCAGAAGGCAAAGGGACAGGTGAGTGCAGCTCTCCCCCCTGTGGGCACCTGACAGGTGAGGGCCCTGCAGCAGATCCTGTGTCTGTCTCTCTCCACCTGAAGGGACCTCTTGCAGGGGGCTTCAGGCAATCCTTATGTTCAAGCAGGGGATCTGGGAGGCAGGGACCAAGGGATCTTATTGGGGGAACTCCAGTGATGGGGGAGAGAGAGAGACCCAAAGGAAATCCTTTCTTAGGAACTCCCCCCACCCAATCATGACATGCCAGTGCAGGATTCACTCTAACCCTTTATTTATTCATTCATTCATTCATTCATTCATTCATTCATTCATTTATTTATTAGTCCAATTTATATGCCGCCCTTCTCCGTAGAGTCAGGGCGGCTTACAATGCATTATAGCCTGAATATTTTTTTTTGTACATACCTGCTTATTAGGGCTTTTGGGCCCACCTAAGCAGTGTTGTTCTATACAAAATTGGCTTATTGCCCCCACAATCCGGGTCCTCAATTTACCTACCTCGAAAGGATGGAAGGCTGAGTCAACCTTGAGCCTGGTGAGACTCGAACTTGCACTAATTGCAGGCAGCTAAGTGCTAGCACTTAACAGAGCTTTAGTCCGCTGCACCACCGAGGCTCTTTAAAGCTGTTATGAGACCAAGGAGGGAGAAATGGGGGCCAGATGGGGAGGGCACCACTGTGAGACAAACTATGGGGCTTCCGGCTTGGGGCCAAATGGTGATGGGGTCCCCCTTCCTGGGGAGTCTCTCCCAGAGGCCTTGCTCCCCCTTCTTCATCTCCCCTTTTTGCTCTTCTCTGCAGGGAAGGAAAGAAGACCATGCAGCCATTCATCTTTGTGAGCCTTGGCTTCCTGCTTGTGGCCCTCTCCTTAAGTGGTGAGTTCGAGCAGGGTCTCTTGTGGTCCAGAGACACCAACTCTCTGGCCTCTGAACCCCCTCCTGATTTGGCACCCACCCCACCCCCACCCCAAATATCTTCTCGCTGAAGTTGCTTTTGTTTTTGTTTGGCTTCTGGTGCAATTTAGACCCCACCTTCTCTCTCTGCCCCAGGACTCTTGGCAAGATCTCCCGCTTTCCCGCCTTCGGCCCTCACCCCCCCCGAGACCAAACGGGCTCAGTTGGGGCCTTGGGGCCCAAGTCCACAAAGATTCCTCTGATTCCTGAACTGGGCATGAGAGGCCAAGGAAAGTGGAGAGGTTCACACGGGACTTGCCGCTTCGGGGAAATTAACCAAGGCTAAACTTAACCAGGCTTTGGACAATTTGCAAAAGCAGACACTGTGTCTGTAACCCAAGTCAGATTTAACTGATTGTCATCAAAGATGGTTATACTTACTGTAGTAGGTCAAGAATGTTCTACAGAATGTCCTCCTCCTCCTCCTCCTCCTCCTCCTCCTCCTCTTCTCCTGTCCATCTTTTCATTGGGTTTCCTCTTTTCCCACACAGGAACTGCAGCTGATCCCCACTGTCCCTTCGATTGGTTATTCTTTAATGGGCATTGTTACAAGGTCTTCAGAAAACTCAAGAGCTGGAACAATGCAGAGGTTAGGAATGTTTGTGTGTCTGTGATTCTCTTAGCCCAGGCAGAGGAGAAGTCGAAGCAGAGCCTTCCAAGGCCCCCGGAGTCCCCTCTGGCTACGATGAAATGGAGGGAGACTAGGCTGGGTGTGTGAAAAGTGTATGATTATAAGTTCAATGCAATTATTCTATGGACTCTTCTTCCTCTGAGTCCACTTGAACTTCCCTTCTCCACTTTTTGAGCCCGGAGGAAACGGTGCCAGGAAAAGGTTTGAGGCCCGTGGCTGCCAATTCCTCTCCTGCCTCAGGGCATAAGATTGGCGGATGGCAGCAGCCTTATTGGTAGCATATGGGGCCAATTAAAGGCACGGAATTGCACTTCCCTGGTTTGTTTTCCTGCCATACATCTCCACCAATGCCTCTCCTTGATGTGGGATTTTTAAAATTTAGTTTTATCCCATGTTTATTATTTTTTACAAATACCTCAAGATGGCCAATACACACAATAGGCTTTCCTCCTTCTGTTTTCCACACAATAACAATGGCACAGTGGCAGATAGGACTCCAGAGGGTCAACGTCATTGCCCAGAGGATCCTTTGTTGCCCTCTCCCCTCTTTGGAAGAGCTTTATAGCTCCTGCTGCCTTAAGAAAGTTCATTCTTACAGATCCATCTCATCCTGGGCACTCTTTTTTTGAACTATTACCATTTGGCAGACGGTACATGATAATAAAAACAAGGAGAATAGAATAGAATAGGATAGGATAGGATAGGATGGGATGGGATGGGATGGGATGGAATGGAATGGAATGGAATGGAATGGAATGGAACATTAGAATAGAATAGAATAGAATAGAATAGAACAGAATTCTTTATTGGCCTAGTGTGATTGGACACACAAGGAATTTCTCTTGGTGCATATGCTCTCAGTATACATAAAAGAGAAGATACGTTCATCAAGAATCATAAAGTACAACACTTAATGATAGTCATAGGGAACAAATAAGCAATCAAATCATACTAGGAAACAGTCAATATAAATCATAAGGATACCAGCAATAAAATTACAGCCATACAGTCATAAGTGGGAGGAGATGGGTGGTGGGAACGATGAGAAGATTAATAGTAGTGCAGGCTTAGTGAATAGTTTGACAGTGTTGAGGGAATTATTTGTTTAGCAGAGTGATGGTGTTCGGGAAAAAACTGTCCTTGTGTCTAGTTGTTCTGGTGTGCAGTGCCCTATAGCCTCGTTTTGAGGGTAAGAGTTGAGACAGTTTATGTCCAGGATGTGAGGGGGTCTCTCAATATCTTCCCAGCCCTCTTTTTGACTCCTGCAGTATTCAGGTTCTCCATGGAAGGCAGGTTGGTAGCCATGGTTTTTTCTGCATTTCTAATTATCCTCTGAAGTCTGTGTCTGTCTTGTTGAGTTGCAAATAGGCTGTAAAACAGCTTCTATCCCAGGGCAGTAACTATATTGAATTCTACTATATGGTACAATATTAATGCAATATCTGGTTTTCAATTCAATTGTATAGATGCGAAGGATGTGTGTTTGTGTTTTATTTTTATAATTATAATGTACACTGAAGATGGCATTTAATTTTGTTCTACAAGGTGCAATGACAATAAACTAAACTGAACTAAACTAAACAACTGATAGATGCATAGAGTACATGAGTTCTAGGATGTATTAAATGCCGGACAGTAACACTGGCTCTTAGATTTATATACCACTTCATAGTGCTTTGGAGAAGAGCTTGACTCCCTCTTCTTTGGGGCAGCCCCTTGAGATATTGGAAGGCTGCTATCATGTCTCCCCTAGTCCTTCTTTTCATTAAACTAGACATTTTCAGTTCCTGCAACCATTCATCGTATATTTTAGCCTCCAGCCCCCTAATCATCTTTGTTGCTCTTCTCTGCACATTAGGAGATAGGTCAAAATAAGAATAGATTTATATAAAGAATTCAATGGTAAGCTATAACTATTATGACAAAAAAATAATTGTACTCAGACAACACATTGACTAATGAACAATGAAATGTTTGTTTTAAAGGGAAAAAAATAAAAAACTTTTACAAAAAAAATGATAATTATAAAATCAGGTCCCTGCTCTTTTCTTTTCTCACATGCACCAATGCAGAAGCAGAGGCCACCTGGTCCTTCTCTACCGAACAACTGTCTTTCTCTGTTGTCCTTCTCTCCCAGATGTTCTGCAGGAAACAGGAGGAAGGCGGCCACCTCGCCTCCATCCAAAGCTGGGCAGAGGCAGCTTACGTGGCCAGGGTGGTCTCCCGCGATGTCTTCCTTTTCAATGTCTGGATCGGACTGAGTGATCCACGGAAAGTAGGTCCTTTCTGATGCTAGTCTTTATGGATTCACCTGGACTGTTGCTAAGGGGTTTTATTGTTGAATCCTCCAGTGGGAGATAGAGAGCCTTGGACAACACAATAGAAAATAGAAAAAACTTTTACTCCCATTCTCTCTCTCTCTCTCTCTCTCTCTCTCTCTCTCTCTCTCTCTCTCTCTCTCTCTCCCCCCCCTCTTACCAAATCCTTCCTGCCCCACTGAAGGACTGACTGCTGTCTTTAAAGCCCCAAAGGGACGGATCCTGCCCTGGCCCCCATCTCAGCATCAGGGCCTCCCTTCCTCTTCATGGCCCCTTGGGTGGTCTCCAAACCTGGTGGGCCGTGAAGTGAGGGACTGCAGGACCTGGCCTGGGAGGGCTGTTCTTTCCTCCCCCTTTTTTTATTTTTATGCAGAAATTCCTCATTTCTGTTACCCAGAGATAGGATTCAGCCGGTTCCGGCCAGTTTGACTGAACTGGTTGTTACATTTTAGCGCAGTTTGGAGAACCAGCGAACCGTCTGCAGCCGCTGCCTCTTTGCTGGTGCATTTGGAAAGAGGCAGCGGCAGCAGGCCGTTCGCTGCAGCAAAGAAGGAGTGGCAGCAGCAGGCTAGTGTCTCGGGGCAGAGTCATGCCCAGCTGCACCAACATAGGCCGGAAGTTCCTCATTTCTGTTACCGGCAGGTTTTCATCATCTTCTCTGTTGCATTTTCAATTCCTGAAAAATATATGAATATATATTTGAACATATACAAAGAAGGAGGGTTTCCCTGAAGTTTTGCTCAGCTCCTGATGACCTTGTGAACAGAAATATTCAATTTCTGGCAACAACAGAGGAATAGTCTGACTCCCCACCACCACCGCCTTAACTAACCAACTAACTACATCTAGGATGCTTTCCCATTCCTAAGTGCCCCAATTCCCGATAGCCCTGGGGTTCTGTTGGTGGTCCCCCAACTAATTAACTTTAATCCTATTTATCTTTCTGATATCAATCAGTATCATCTGGAGCTGTCACCAAATGGTGACTTCATGGAGACCTCCAGGTAGTTTTCTTCTGTTTCTTTCCCTGCATCTCCTGATTGTCACCTCTCCAAGCATTTACCAAGTTTAACCCTGTTTACTTGTTCCAGGTTAACTGAGATCGATTAGATAGATGGGGGAGAGAGAGGGAGTATTTGCTCTGGCCCTTGAAACCTACCAGCTCTCTGCCTCTGGGCCCTGAGTAGCTCCTTGGTTAGCTAAGGTGGCTTCTCTGTCATTCTAGCAACGCACCTGGGTGTGGAGTGATGGCTCCAGGTCCCGCTACAAATCCTGGAAAGGAGGAGAACCCAACAATTTTTTGTGGAGAGAGCACTGCGTTGAACTGTGGAGCTTGTCAGGTAAGCCGAGGTGGATGGGAGGGAGCCGAAGGTTGCTTCCCACACTGGGGACCCAAGGGAGCCTTCTTGCACCCTGACCCCTTGGCCGCCAATGACCTTTGTTGACCTCTTGGAGCTCTGAACCACCACAGTCCTACACTCTGACAAGGGAACCCAAAACATTGATAGGACACACCATTAAACATGAAAGCCAGGGTTTCTTCAAACACTCAAGCTGCATAGCCAAATTATTACAGGACTAAAGTTAAAGGTAAAGGTTCCCCTCGGACATATGTGCTAGTCGTTCCTGACTCTAGGGGCCAGTGCTCATCTCCGTTTCAAAGCCAAAGAGCCAGCGCTGTCCGAAGACGTCTCCGTGGTCATGTGGCCAGGATGACTAAATGCCAAAGGTGCACGGAACGCTGTTCCCTTCCCACCAAAGGTGGTCCCTATTTTTCTACTTGCATTTTTTAGGTGCTTTCGAACTGCTAGGTTGGCAGAAACTGGGAGCTCACCCCATTACATGACACTAGGGATTTGAACCGCTGAACTGCCGACCTTTCGATCGATAAGCTCAGCATCTTAGCCACTGAGCCACTGCATCCCATTCTTTATCCCATTACAGGGCTATCAGCTCATAGTTAAACACACAATCTCCATCTTCACCCACTTCCTCAGGCCATCGTGGTCAGAGGACATCTGGCTTGGCATGGTCATGTCTTATCAAATGTCTGTTCCCATTGCAGTGAGATAAAACTCAACTACTTGTAGCGTGACTCAGTCCAATTATAAACCAATCACAAGACCAGTCAAAAACCAGTATGGTCTAGAGGTTAAAGCACCAGATTAGAAAGGGGGAGATGGTGAGTTCTAGTCCCACTTTAGCCATGGAAGCTGGTTGGGTGACGTTGGGCCGGTCACCAGGAGACTATGAGTTCTAGTTCTGCTTTAGGCACGAAAGCCAGTTGGGTGATGAAAATTTCTCTTTTGCTACCCAGGGTATCTCAAATGGAACGATCAGAGTTGCAGATCGCTGCGTTATTTCATCTGCAAGTTCCAGCCACAGGGTGAGGGAAGCACCTGGTGAAGTCTGGAGAGACAAGGAAGCCCACCCTGCCTGCCAAAATCTCCGCTCTGCACCCCATCTCTTTATGGATGCTTTTTGTAGCTTGGATCTGACTTTGCTCCTCCTGATGGGCCAGAAGGTCAAATAAAAACCTATCCAACATATCTGGCCTCCTTTATTCTGCAGAGCCAAGAGACTGTTGAGGTCCGAAGTTCCAGACCCCCAAATCATCTGCATGGATGGCAAGGCTTGGCCTTGAGGGGTGTTTGGGTGGGGTGTCTCATTAGAAGGACCACTCATTGATGCTATGATGCTTTCTTGGATGTCCACCTCATGTCCTGACCCAAGTCACTCTGGCCACGCAGAGGTCAAGTAGGGTCTGTTTATTTCTCACTCATCCCAGGGTCAAAGGGGCCCCCAACGGTGCAGATGAACTCCAGCCCCGCCCTCAGTTTCCCCTCAGCCTGGATTCCCCAGCTCCATAAACTAGGTCCTAGCTGACCCACGTGGCAAAAAGGGAAGCAGCTATACCCACAAGTCCAGAGTTCCAACACCCAAAGAGCCATCAGAGAGTCAAGTCCAAAGAGGGTTGGACTAGAAGACCTCCAAGGTTCCTTCCCGCTCTGTTATTCTGTCTGTTATTCTGTCCACAAGCAAAGTCCAAGGTTCAGAGTCCAAAAACACAGTCTAGAGTTCAAGGAACAGGACTCCAGGGAAGCCAGGAAAGTGCACTCCAAAACGAGCAGGATTTCCTGACAAACCCCCCTTCCCCAGCTGTTCCTTGGGAGGAGAGACGGGGCTGCTTCTTCGCAGGCAGCCTTGCTGACCTCCTCTGTGCCACTTTGCTCTCCTCCCCTGTGAATCGAACAGGGGAGGCAGCTTTTCCTCATCCGACGTGGTCTGGAGCCTGTCATCTCCACTGGCCATCTGCAGCTGCTCCACTCCTGCAGGCAGCTGTCTGTCTGGTTGGCCAGCCCTCCCCACTTCCAGGTGGTCCTGGGACTGCCTCGTCCTCAACCCCTGGATGATTTTCAGCCAATCACCAGGAGGCTGAGAGTTCTAGTCCTGCCTTAACCACGAAAGCTGGCATTGTCGACCCAGATAGAGACTATAAAAGTGGAAAAATTAAAAAAAAATAAAAGAACGCCCTTGCTTAAAAGTTTCTTTGATCTGGTGGACGAATTAAATTTGATTGATATGTGGCGAACATTGCATCCCTTCGATAGACAATACTCCTTCTAGTCGAATGCGCAGAATTCCTGGTCTAGAATAGATATGGTATAGGCCACTAGGAAATTAGGATTGGAAATTAAGAAGGTCGACATGGGCACAAATGCCTGGGCAGACCACAAGCTTCTCGAAATAAACTGGCAGTATAGGAAGAAGAGGAAACAACAAAGATGGAGATTACAGACGAATCTACTGAATGAAAAAGAGTTTACAGTTAAATTGAATGAAGAAGTAAAGCACTTTTTTATGGAAAATGGTAACCAAGGTACGGCTAGAGAAATCGTTTGGGATACCATGAAGGCCTATGTGAGAGGAGTGGCTATATCTTATATGGCGTTTAGAAATAAAGAAAAAAGGAAGACCAGGGAGTCCCACACCAAAAGATTAGAAGAAGCGGATAACAAACTACAGCAAAATCCGGGAGACGAAGTGGCCAAGCAAGAGTGGATGATGGCGAGACATAGGCTGAATATTTTGGATCAGGAGGAGATAGTGCAGAAAATAAAAAGAACAAAACATTATTACTATGAGAACGCTAATAAATCCGGAAGATGGCTTGCATATAAATTAAAAAAAGAGAATGAAAAAAGTCAAATTTTCGCATTAAAAGATTCGAAGGGTAACCTCCTGACGAAAGAAGAAGATAAATTAGAAAGAACTAGAGAATTTTATGAAGCTTTATATAAAGAAGAAGAGATTGAGCCAGTTAAGGTGGAACAATATTTGATGGATGCTAGCCAACCCCACATAACAGAAGAAGAGAGGGAAATGTTGAATAACAAAATTACAATAGAGGAACTCAAAACTGCCCTTACTAAAATTAAAAAGAACAAAACCCCAGGTCCAGATGGACTACCAGGGGAAATTTATATAAAATTTGATGAAACAGTACAATTAGAATTACTAGAAATTTTTAATGAGCTTTTGGTTGGCACAAGAATCCCGGATACATGGAGGGAAGCGTATCTTGCTCTCATATTGAAAGAAGAGGCAGATCCGAAACAGATTGCAAATTATAGACCCATCTCCTTACTAAATTCAGATTATAAATTGTTTATGAGTATAATAGCCGAGAGGGTGAAAAATTTTTAAATTGTTGGATCCACCAAGACCTTGATAGTACGAGCCTTGATAGTACAGTGGTCTAAGCACCCTGTTATTAACACAGCTGCCTGCAATTACTGCTGGTTCGAATCTCCCCAGGCTCAAGGTTGACTCAGCCTTCCATCCTTTTTAAGGTAGGTAAATTGAGGACCCAGTTTGTGGGGGCAATAAGTTGACTTTGTACAAATATACAAAAGGATGAAGGCTATTGCTTAGCGCATTGTAAGCCGCCCTGAGTCTCCGGAGAAGGGCGGCATATAAATCAAATTAAAAAAAAAAAAAGACCAAAATGGATTTCTCCCAGGGAGACAAATGAGGGACAATCTGAGAATGGTTCTAAATGTCATAGAGTATTACGAGCAACATCCTGAAAAGCAGCTGGTGCTAGTGTTTGTGGATGCCCAAAAGGCATTCGACAACCTGAATTGGAGCTTTATGGTCAATCAAATTAATTTAATGGGATTTGGAGCAAATTTTAGAAAAATGATTGAGAATATTTACCACAATCAGAGGGCGAGTATATTGATGAATGGAGACAAGACCTGAACATTCCAGATCCAAAAGGGAGTAAGGCAGGGATGCCCCCTATCACCTCTACTTTTCATTCTGGCGTTAGAAGTGCTGTTTAGGAAGATTAGATCGAATAAAGAAATTAAAGGGCTAGAGATTAGGAAAGAAAATTTTAAAACGCAAGCTTTTGCTGATGATGTGGCTCTAATATTAGAAGATCCTTTAGAATCTGGCCCTAAATTATTACAGGAAACACAGAAGTATGGAGAAGTTGCCGGCTTTAAACTTAATAAAACAAAAACCAAAATAATAGTGAAAAACGTAACAGAAGCATATAAGAAAGAGTTGGAAGATACTTTAGGCCTCCAAGTAGTGAAGAAAACAAAATATTTAGGAATATGGATTACATCGAGGTATTCATCATTAAAAGAAGATAATTACACTCCACTATTGCAAAAAATATATCAGGACTTAGACAGATGGAAAAAGTTAAAATTGTCTTTCACGGGTAAAATAGCAGCTATTAAAATGAATATTCTCCCTAAAATTACTTTTCTATTCCAAAGCATACCGGTGAGTCTGGATAAAAAAAATTTCTTAGACTTTAACAAAAGAGTTAGGAATTTTTTATGGAAGGGGAAGAAGGCGAGGATCTCATATAACATACTGCAGGGGAAAAGAAACATGGGTGGCTTTGGACTCCCTGATTGGGAAGCTTACCAAAAGGCAACGAAATTAGTTTGGATTAAGGAGTGGGTCACATTGCAAAACAAGAGAACTTTGACCCTAGAGCAGTGTTTCTCAACCTTGGAAGCTTGAAGATGGGTGGACTTCAACTCCCAGAATCCCCCAGCCAGCAACGCTGGCTGGGGGATTCTGGGAGTTGAAGTCCACCCATCTTCAAGCTACCAAGGTTGAGAAACACTGCCCTAGAGGGTCATGATTTACAAGAAGGGTGGCACGCCCATTTGTGGGACCCAAGAAACAAGAAAAAATCTTATTTTCACAAACACAAAGTAAGGGAGACCCTTATACAAACGTGGGAGGCAATCAGGCAGCGGTTCTACACCAAAGTACCAAACTGGCTCTCTATTATGGAGGCTTTGTCCTCCCCAAATAGAAGAGATATTACAAAATTTGGCACATACAAGGATTTATTAGATGAAAACGGGACCCTCAAATCGCTGGACATACTGAGAGACCAAGGATTTAACCTAGATTGGTGGAACTATTTGCAGATAAATTCGAGGTACCAGAAGGATAGGGATCAATTTGGCATAGAAGCAAAGCATGGAAACCTAGACAAAATTTTGTTGGGGGTGGAAAAGAAAATGCTAGCAAAAATATATAACCTTTTACTAGATAAAGATAGGGCTTAAGATATAGCTAGAAACCAATGAATTATTTGGGAAAAAAACATTGGATATAATTTAAATTTTAATGATTGAGAAGAGGCCTGGAATAGAAATTATAAAATGACCAAAGCCGCAACATATAGGGAAAACCATTACAAGATGCTCCATAGGTGGCACCTAGCGCCAGCCAGACTTGCGAAGATGTTTCCTAACGCCTCAGCAACCTGTTGGAAGTGTGGTAAGGAGATCGGCACCTTTTATCATATGTGGTGGACCTGCTCAATGACAAAAAGGTTCTGGTCTAGAATTCGAATCTGGTTACGGGAGATAATTGATGTGGAATTAGATTTATCCCCCGAAATTTTTCTCCTGGGAATAATCAGTAATGGATTTACTAAGGAAAAAAATCAACTTATAACAGACATTACGACAGTGGCCAGATTAGTCTATGCGAAATTTTGGAAAGAAAAAACCATACCACCGGAGGAAATTTTAATAAATAAAATTTTAGAGTGCGCAGAAATGTCAAAACTAACGAACAAGCTAAACAACGACGAGGAGTCTAAACACCAAGTAGTATGGGGAAAGTGGAATAAATGCTTAAATAATAGGATAAAATCATGATGTCAGGGTATGCTTATTATTATGCTTATTACTTGCAATTTAAGCGTGAAGTATATCTGATATATATCTTGTAAATATGTACAAACACTGCACTTCTGATTTTAGTAAAGATTTGTTGTTATTCTTTTTTAATTACAAAACTAATAAAGTATATTTTAAAAAAAAAAGAAAGCTGGCTATGTGACTTTGTGTTCTGACCTAGGCTTCCTTAGAAAGTATACAGCATAATCTTAGTCCCAGCAAACCTCTTTAATTGATATGGCTGTGAATTATTGTCATTCCCAGTCCGAGAGGCTTCTCAAACAGTCTTTCAGGGGACTGTTTACAAACACCCACCTTATCTCCCTTGGAACAATGCCAGAGAGCTAATTTCCAGATGCAGGGCAAGGCCAAACTTAGCACAGAGTCAGACAGAACGTTTCCAAAGCTTTTACCGATCAGATGAACTAATTGCTTCCTGCAAAATCTCATGTCCCATTCGCTTCTCAGCAAAGAACTACCAGATGGCCTTATTTATTTGTTTGTTTGTTTGTTTGTTTGTTTGTTTATTTATTTATTTATTTATTTATTTATTTATTTATTTATTTATTTATTTATATTTATATACTGCCCTTCTCCCGAAGGACTCAGGGCTGTGAACAGCCAACAGATAAAACACAAGAAATACAAAATTTAAAAACAGTATTAAAATCCAATTAAATTAATTTGGCCCACAATTAAAAGCACCCCTGTATAAGACCCATAATTAAACAATTTAAAAATTAAAACAGTTTAAAAGAGTTAGGCTAGTCCGGCTTGCTGGAATAAAAACATCTTTAGGGAACGGCGAAAGGTGAGAGGTTGGCCCCCTCTCTGCCTCCGACTCAGAGCCCTCGTCCGAGCCCTCCCCAGACTCCAGGATTGGCCCACCCCAACCTTCCCACTGTCCAAATCTGTTGCCAGCTGTGCTGGCCACTGGCGGGCCACAACACTTTGGGCCACTCACAAGGACTCTATGAGTTCTTGGGACTAAGATTGTATGTGCGTTTGTGTGCATTTGTGTGTGTGTATGCAGACATACATCTGGATATGTGTGTTCATAAATGTGGTTTTATGTAGAACATTTTGCAATATGGGTTGAGAAGGCTTTTGACGTGGTAATTCCCGCACATGACATTTGATCCAATCCAGCCTTGGATTGCTTAAAGTTTTCGCTTCCTTGTTCCTTCTCCGCTTCTCCTTCCTTCCTGGTTTTCTTCTCAAAGGGAAGAAGACCACTTTTGGCACTGTGCCACTGGGTGTCACAATGCTTTGTGGGACTCTCTTGTTCAGTTGTTAACAGTAAGCTTGCCAACCACTAGTTTAAAAAAGTCCTTGCTGCTCTGGGGGTTTGGGAGGATCCTTGTTAAGTGGCCTAAGATCCTGGAGAAACCGCAATTTGTCATCGTTAGAGTTCGAATGCGCCCTCGGGATAGCTACAACTGGAAGGTTTTCCATGGGTGCAGCTATAATGATTTCATTGCAATATGAATCCTGACCCATTGAAACATTGGACACTTTTTTAAAAAATGGAAGAAGTAAATTAATAAAATGAGCTGCTTCCCACGAAGGGAGAAACCCCGCCAAGTGATGGTTCGGAGCTTCTCACACCAGCAAAACTTCATCAACATGTTGATCAGCTCAGGGAAATCCTTTGAGTGGTGTTAACGCAAATCACAAGGCTTCCTTAGTTACCCTGTGGCTTAGTGTGTCGTGCAGAGGAAGCCAGGAACAGCAAAATCCATCTTCCTAACCTGGGTTGAGGTCTTGGCCTGTTGTGGGAATGCAGCAAAGGCTTCTCTTAGGAGGATGCTGGGAGCTGTTCATCTCTGCAGGTGCCAAAATTAGGAAAGTCTGGCTCACAAAAAGAGAAAGTCAGCCTGTCAACAACAGCCGCAGCACCCAGAGGAGGTGAGGGGGCAACTCCCCTTATCTGGATGCAGGGGGAGTGAGGGGTGAGTTAGCTATGTGTCCCAGGGGCTGAGCAGCGGCTGGACTGGATGGCCTCAGGGACCGTTTTACAATTGGCAGGATTTTCTGTCCTGGCAGAAGGTAAATCCTGTCAGATTAAAGATCTTTTGTGCTACTTCCTGGTGGTTAGACCAAAAATTCCCTTCTCAAGCAATTTCCTTCTCTCCCTTTGTGCCCCCCCCCAAAAAATCCACCCCCTTGCCTTTCCTTGCCTATAAATGCCTCTGTTCCCTTTGCAGGAGAAAAGCCTGGAGTTGCCACAGACAGACTTGCTACCTGTGGAGGCAAAGAGACAGGTGAGTACGGCTCTCCCACCTGTGGGCACCTGACAGGTGAGGCCCCTGCACCAGGTCCCTCCTTCTTCTTCTTCTCTCTCTCTCTCTCTCTCTCCATCTGAAGGGACCTCTTGCAGGGGGCTGCACGTGATGTCCAGATTCAACAGGGCATCTGCAGGACGGTCCCTCAGGCAGAGAGTGAGGGATCTGTTGGGGATCTCTGGGGAGAGAGAGAGATGCATAGAAGAGACCTTCTCAATCATTACACAGCAGGGAAGGGTCTGTGGACCACCAAGGCTGTGACATGACCAAGGAGGGAAGAACAGGGCCCAGCTGAACAAGCGATTCCAAGCTTGGTCCTGGGTTGAATAGGGGGTCCCTCTTCCTTAAGGGGGGGGGGTCTTCCCAATGGTCTGCCTCTCCTTTTAATTTCTCCCCTCTTTTATTGCCTCTGCAGAGAAGGAAGGGGGACCATGGGGCGATTCATCTTTGTGACCCTCAGCTTGCTGGTCGTGGCTTTCTCCCTAAATGGTGAGTTTGAACAGAGGCTCTCGTGTCCCAAGAAGACCATTTTCTTGCTTCTGAACCCCTTCCTGATTTGACCCTCCCAGCATCCTTCCTCTCCCTGAAGTTGCTTTTTCGTTTGGCTTATTGTGCAGTTTAATCCCACCTTATATGTCTGCTGAAATCCGTTTGCAAGGATAAAAAGCTAAACTTCTTCTTCTTGTTGTACCATATCTGTCATTGGACATTGACAATCATGTTGGTCATCCTATTTTTATCAACAGCCGCACAAAAAAGTGCTGCTGAGTTTTGTCCGAAGTGATAAAATTTTGAAGCCATTAAGATTCTTCTTCTGCCTGGACCTCGTTTGCCTTCAATCTTTCCCTGGACGATGAAGTGAAGGATGCCGTATTTTTCTGGGTGCCATATCACATGTCCGAAATATTCTAACTTTCGCCTTTTTTAATGGTTTTCATGATATCCCTTTGCTTTCCCAGGCGGCTTATCCCCTCTTCCTCCCCAAAAAGCCAATCTGCATTAATGCAATTGAAATGCACAATTAATTAAAAGTTAAAACCTTGGGATAAATGCATGCCTTTATTATTAAGAGTGGCCCCCACTTCTTGCTAAGGATTTTGCTCCTTTGGATCCACACAAAAGTTTACACCCAAGAGGTGGCAGGGCATCTTCCGAAGGGGCTCCCCTGCGCAGTGGGCAGAAGGGGGGAAATCCCCCAACTAATGACCCCTGAAGACCCTGGAGCAGTTGTGGGGCGTCTATAGTAGGAGGCCAGCACAAATCATTCAGGACTGACCCGCATACTGTGTGTGTTGCATTGGACAACAGCCTGGGTGGTGCCTTCTTCAGCAGTTGAAATTTCGAGAGGGTTTCAAGGGTAGCCCCCGATGAAGCCCATTGCAGTAGTCTGGACGGCTCGTGAGACTTTCTCAGAGAGGTTTGCATTTCGCACCCTAGAGCCACATGTCCGAAGGTTAAAGAGGCTTAATGCCAGGCCTGCCTCAGCTTGAACCTCTAAGTACAAACGATAGCAATAGCAATATCCCTTAGACTTAACAGGGCTTTCCTGCCCTCTCTAAGCAGTTTACAGAGTCAGCCTCTGGCCCCCAATAATCTGGGTCCTCATTTTACCGACCTCGGAAGGACGGAAGGCTGAGTCAACCTTGAGTCGGTCAGGTTCAAACTCCTGGCAGTGGGAAGAATTAGCCTGCAATACTGCAGTCTAGTCACTGTGTCTCCAAAACCCACCCACCCTTCTTTCCTTCTTTCCTTCTTTCCTTCCTTCTTTCCTTCCTTCCTTCTCCCCCTCCCTCCCTCCCTCCCTCCCTCCTTCCTTCCTTCCTTCCTTCCTTCCTTCCTTCCTTCCTTCCTTCCTTCCTTCCTTCCTTCTTAGCAATAGCACTTAGACTTATATACTGCTTCACAGTGCTTTCCAGCCCTCTCTAAGCAGTTTACATATATCAGCATATTGCACCCAACAATCTGGGTCCTCATTTTACTGACCTTGGAAAGATGGAAGGACAAGTCAACCTTGAGCCAGTCAGGATCAAACTTCCAAACAATCGTGTAGCAAGAGTGAAGTGATCCCTGACACTTAATCTGGTTCGTGAAAGAAACCTATTTAATAATAATAATAATAATAATAATAATAATAATAATAATAATAATAATAATACAACCACCACCTATTTTCTGGCTTTGCACCGTCCACTGAATGATAAAGTAACCCAAGTGGACAAAGTCACACAAGATATGAAGCTTCCAGGGAATTAACCAGGATTAACTTTAACCAAGGTTTGGACAATCTGCAAATGCCACAACAGGTCAGTTTCAATTTACTGTCATCAAAGATATTGGCAACTCAGCAGGTTAAACGTGTCCTGCAGACCCAGTTTTCTCCTCTTCCTCCTCCTCCTCCTCCCCCCCCATCCTCCCCCTTTTCTTCTGGCCATCTTCTTATGGGGCTTCCTCTCTTCCCTCACAGGAACCGGAGCTGATCACCCTTGTCCCTTGGACTGGTTCTCCTTTGAGCACTTTTGCTACAAGGTCATCAAACAATGGAAGACCTGGGCCGATGCAGAGGTTAGAAGTGCTTGTGTGCCTGTGAATCTCCTAGCCCAGGCAGGGCCTGGAAGACCCCCAAAGACCCCTCTGGCTGAGCTGAAGCGGAGGGACACTCAGCTGGGTGAAAAGTAGCAAAAGTAGCAAAAATGCAGATATTCTATGGACTCTCCTTCCTCTGAGCCCATTTGAACTTCCCTTCTTCAGTCTTTGAACCCAGAGGAAACGGTGCCAGGAAAAGATTTGATGCCCATGACTGCCAATTCCTGCCCTGCCTCTGGGCATAAGAGGGGCAGAGGGCAGCAGTCTTATGGGTAGCCTATGGGGCCGATGAAGGGCAGAGATCTGAAGCTTTCCTGGTTTGTTTTCCTCCACTCCTGCCATCCATCTCCCCCAAAGCCCCTCCTTGATATGGTTGGTTTCTTTGTTTATATCCCCTCTTTATTTTTATTTTTTTTATAAATAACTCAAGTTGGTGGACATAGCCAACGTTCCTTCTTCCTCCTATTTTCCTCCCACAACAACCCTGTGAGGTGGCTTGGCCCGAGAGGGAGCAGCTGCATTGCAAAGAAGTTCCTTTCGCTTTCCCCCCAAGCTGGGGGTTCGCAGGGGTTCGGGGAAGCTCTAGCTAAGATTCTGTGCAGTTCAGAGAACCCCCAAATCCCACTCCTGGCTGGCCCCACCCACCCCGCCTGCCTCTCCCAGGAGTCCCCACGTGGCCCGTTTTGGATGCAGGTAAGTGCAAGGTGTGCACGGAGGCTTGTGGAGGGCAAAAAACAGGCCTACCGGAAGTTCAGGAGGACCAGAAATGGGACTGTTTTTGGCCTCCAGAGGGCCTCCGGAGCCTGGGGAGGCTTTTTCTGCCCTCCTGGAGGCTCGAAAAAAGCCTCTGGAGCCCAAGGAGGGCAAAAATGCCCCCCCTGCCATGGTGCAGGAGGCTGACTAGGCCACGCCCACCATGGCCACACCTACCCAGCAACCAGGCAGGGAACCCTTGCTAAAATGTTTGAAGCCCACCCCTTCGCATCCCCCCCTCCACAGAGTTCATGACAGACTGTCACTGCTTGGCAGCGAAACCCAAGCGAGTATAAAATGGCATCTGACAGATGGGCAGTAGCTGGCATGGAGGCCTCCCCAAACATTCAAGGCTGAGATGCATTTGGCCACCTCCAAAATTTTGCAAACTCTTCCTTCTGCTCCTCTTGGAAATTTTGCTCAGGACACACCTTTGTTGAGCCAGAGTCCGGACACAAATGAGGAGCAGGGCATGTAGAGCCCACTACCCAAAAGGCTGGTCCTGGGTTCAACCCAGGGCCTTAATTAAAGGGGAGGGGGCAGACATTCTAACTTCTGAATCGGGAATTGTTCAAAAGCTGAGGATGACGACAAGGGTCTATTAGCAATAGCAATGGCACTTAGACTTATATACCGCTTTATAGTGCTTGACAGATCTCTAAGTAGTTTTGCAGAGTCAGCATAATTGCCCCCCAACAATTTTACTCACCTTGGAAGGACGGAAGGCTAAGTCAACCTTGGGCCAGTCAGGATTGAACTCCTGGCAGTCATCAGAATTAGCCTGAAATGCTGGATTCTAACCACTGCGCCATCAGATGGATGGATGGATGGATGGATGGATGGATGGATGGATGGGTGGATGGATGAAGGGAGGAGGGAGAGACGGAGAGAAAGGAGGGAGGTAGATAGAGATATAGAAAGATAGATAGCAATAACATTTAGACATACATTTATTTATTTATTTATTTATTTATTTATTTATTTATTTATTTATTTATTTATTTATTTAATGCAATTTATATGCTGCCCTATCTCCAAGGACTCAGGGCGGCTCACAACGGTAAAATGCACAGTTCCTCATAAAAGACAATATAAAATTCAAATTCCAATTTAAAACAATTTAAAATTTATTAAGAAAGCCCCCATCAGTCCAGGCTGCGGAACAACCAGCTCTTCAAATCGCGGCGGAACGAGCGAAGGTCCGGGGCCATCCGGAGCTCCAAAGGAAGCTGGTTCCAGAGGGTGGGGGCGCCCACAGGGAAAGCTCTCCCCCTGGGGGTCGCCAGCTGACACTGTCTGGCCGACGGCACCCTGAGGAGGTCCTGTCTGTGGGAATGCACCGGGCAATTGGGGATTGTTGCTGGCTGCAGGGGGTCCGACAAATATCCCGGGCCTAGGCCATGAAGGGCTTTATAGGTGAGTCAGCCTATAAAGGCTGAGTCAACCTTGAGCCTCCTGAGATTTGAATTGCCAAATTGCAGGCAGCCGGCAGTGAGCAGAAGCAGCCTGCAGTACTGCAATCTAACCACTGCGCCACCGTGGCTCATGGTGGCTCTACTAAATCTGATCTTTGCTCTTTTCAAACCTGCCCCAGTGCACAAGCAGAGACAACACGGTCTTTCTCTGTTGAACGAGGGTCTTTCTCTGTTGTCCTTCTCTCCCAGACGTTCTGCGTCCAACAGCAGAATGGCAGCCATCTCGCCTCCATCCAAAGCCGGGCAGAGTCAGTTTACGTGGCCAGGGTGGTCTCCACCAATGTGTTCTTCAGATCCAATGTCTGGATCGGACTGAGTGATCCAGAGAAAGTAAGTCCTTTCTGATGCTAATCTTTATGGATTCACCTGGACTGTTTCTGATGGGTTTTATTGCCAAATCTTCCAATGGGAGTCAAAGATTCTCTGTATTGAATGTTCTTGCCTTGGACAACACCATAGAAAAAACATTTACTCCCATCTGGTCTCTCTCTCTCCCCTTACCAAATCCTTCCTGCCCCATTGAAGAACTGATTGGTGTCTGCAAAGCCCCAAAGGGACGGATCCTGCCCTGACCCCCATCTCAGCATCAGGGCCTCCCTTCCTCTTGAGGGCCCCTTGGGTGGTCTCTAAACCTGGTTGAAACTCTGGTGGGCCATGAAGTGAGGGACTGTAGGGCCTGGCCTGGGAAGGCTGCTCTCTCCCTCATTCTTTTTTTTAAATTTTATTTTATGCAGAAATTGCACATTTCTGTTGAGAGAGAGAGAGGGAGAGAGAGAGAGACAGAGAGAGAGAGACTATTTGGTCTGCCCCTGGGTCTTGAATAGCCAGAGCCCCCTCCTCAGTTGGCTAACGTGGCTTCTCTGTCATTACAGAAAGGCACTTGGGAGTGGAGTGATGGCTCCAAGCTTGGTTACACATCCTGGGAACGAAGAGAACCCAACAACCTTGATGATAAGTACTGCGTTGAGCTGTCCAGAAGGTCAAATAAGTCGAGATGGAGGGGAGGTAACCGAAGGCGTGCTTCCCACAACGACAACCCAAGAGACCCTTCTTGCAACCCTGACCCCTTTGCCACTGATGACCTTTGTTGACCTCTTGGATCTCTGAGCTGCCACAGTCCTATCCTCCATTCAGACAAGAGAATACAAAACATCCATGGGACACATCATTAAACATGAAAGCCAGGGTTTCTTCAAACACTCGAACTGTGTTTGCAAATTATTACAGGGCCATCAGCTCATAATTAAACAAACAATCTCCATCTTCACCTACTTCCTCAGGCCATCGTTGTCCGAGGACATCTGGATTGGCATGGGCTCTTTCCTTGCTTTAATACATTATCAAATGTTTATTCCCATTGCAGTGAGTTGAATTGTATATAGATATACAATTATTATTATTAACACAGTTATAAACTAATCACAAGAACAGTCTAAAAACCAGTTTGTTCTTATGATTAAGGCACCAGATTAGAAAGCAGGAGTCCCACCTTAGGCATGAAAGGCAGCTGGGTGACTTTGGGCCAATCACCAGGAGATGGTGAATTCTAGTTCTGCCTTGGCCATGAAAACTGGCTGGGTGACTTTGGGCCAATCACCAGGAGATGGTGAATTCTAGTCCTGCCTTAGGCATGAAAGCTGATTGGGTGATTCTGGGCCAATCACCAGGAGGCTGGGAGTTCTAGCCCACCTTAAGCATGAAAGCTGATTGGGTGACTCTGGGCCAATCATCAGGAGACTGGGAGTTCTAGTCCCACTTTAGGCCTGAAAACCGGTTGGGTGACTTTAGGCCAGTCACTTTCTCTCAACCCAACCCACCTCCCAGGGTTGTTGTTTTGGGGCAAAGAGGAGGAAGAAAGTATGTGTTTATTTTATTTATTTATTTATTTGATTTGATTTCTATACCGCCCTACTCCCGAAGGACTCAGGTGTTATGTGTGATTTATAAAAATAATAAAGGCGGGATGCATATGAGTTAATAAAAATAATTTTTAAAAAGGTAAAATAAAATAAACCTGATGGCTAGTATGTTATTCAAGTTCAAACACCGTGTTGAGCCCTCCCTCTTCCCATTTTTTGGCACCCTCACATCCTCCTGGCCAAGTGGGAGGGGCCATCGAAGGGGTCTTCTGGATCAGTCTGCGGGATTCACTGGAAAACTTTCTCTTTCGCTGCCCAGGGTATGTTGGATGGAAAGCTGCCGACTGTGAATCCAAGCGTTTCTTCATCTGCAAGTTCCAGCCGAAGTCTGAGGGAAGCACCTGATGAAACCTGCAGAATTAAGGAAGCCCTTCACCCCACCCACCCACCCACCTGCCGAAATCTCTGCTTTGCATCCCTTCGCCTCATGGATGCTTTCGGTAGCTTGGATCTGATTTTGCTCATCCTGATGGGCCAGAAGGCCAAATAAAGTCTGTCTTAGCACAACCAGCCTGGTTTATTCTGCAGGAGCCTGCTGAGGTCCGAAAGTGAAGACTTCTACATGGCGAGGCTTGGCATTGGGGGGGAGGGGGGGTGCTATCTCAACAGGAGAACCATCGGTTGATGCTTTGAGGCTTTCTTGCAGGCCAAACCTCATTTTAATTGGGGGCTTACAGAGCTTACCAAATAACAGAGTTTGAAGGGACCTTGTAGATCATCTAGTCCAACCCCCAGCCCAAGCAGGAGACCCTACACCATTTCTGACAAATGGCAGTCCAGTCTCTTCTTGAAAGCTTCCAGGGATGAAGCTCCCACAACTTTTTTTTTTAATTTGATTTATATGCCGCCCTTCTCCGGAGACTCAGGGCGGCTTACAATGCGTTAAGCAATAGCCTTCATACTTTTGTATATTTATATAAAGTCAGCTTATTGCCCCCACAAACTGGGTCCTCAATTTACCTACCTTAGAAAGGATGGAAGGCTGAGTCAACCTTGAGCCTGGCGAGATTCGAACCTGCAGTAATTGCAGGCAGCTGGTCTTAATATCAGGGTGCTTTAGACCACTGTACTATCAAGGCTCTTACTTCCGAAGGCAACTTCTGTTCCATCGGTTGATTGTTCTCACAGTCAGAAAATTTCTCCTTATTTCCAGGTTGAATCTCTCCTTGTTCATTTTCCATCCATTGTTCCTTGTCTGGCCTTCGGGTGCTTTGGAAAATAGCTCGACCCCCTTCCTCCTCTCTGGGGCAGCCCCTCAAATATTGGAAGATGCTCTCCTGTCTCCCCTGGTCCTTCTCTTCTCTAGACTAGCCATGCCCAGTTCCTGCAACTGTTCATCGTATGTTTTAGCCTCCAGTCCCCTCATCCTGGTTGTTCTTCTCTGCACTTTTTCTAGAGTCTCCACATCTTTTTTATAGTGTGGGGACCAAAACTGGGTGCAGTACTCTAGGTGTGGCCTTACTAAGGCTTTATAGAGTGGTATCAGTACCTCACTTGATCTTGATTGTATCCCTCTCTTAAAGCAATTTAGGATTGTGTTGGCTTTTTTGGCCGCTGCAGCACACGGCTGGCTCATATTTAATTGGTTGTCCACTAAGGCTCCAAGATTCCCCTCCCAGTTACTGCTGATGGGCTTCAGCACCAATTTACTGCCCCCAAAGCTGATTGACACTTGTGATCACTCTTCTGGGTATGAATGCAGCTTCCTGGTAGAAGAACATGGGGTGGGGTGGGATGTTGGGGTGTTGGGGTGGGTCCCTGGGAGTTTGGGGCCTCCGGTCAAGGCCTGGAGGAGGCAATGGATATCCTTTTGGTTGAGGTCCCACCTCCCCAACCAAGACGTGAGGGGGCTCTATTATGGGAATGGCTGGCAGAAGCAACGGTCATGCCAGGTGATTATTCTGTCAAGCCCGAAGACCACCGAGATGCCCCCTGCCGCTGATTTGTCTCCAGATGGACCGTGGTGACCGACTAAGAACTGCTGTGGCCGAATGCAACTTTGTAGAATGCTGAGACCCCTCTCCTCCCCTCCCTTCCCCCAGCCCCTCCATTTGGATTTGCTGCAGGTCGAAATATTTTCAAGAGGGTCCCAAGAGTGACAGCCCCTTCAGCCAATCATTGTGGGAAAAGAATGTTCAGCCAGAAAAACCCTGGATTTTTTTCCCCTTTCCTTCTGCACCCCCAACTCTTTTTCTTGTAAGACTGAGTAGGCAGGGTGGACAGGAGCCCCAGTTTGGACTGGGTGAGACCCTGGGTGCACAAGAGGTTAAAAATAGGAGGCTAAAGACCAGGAGATCACACCAATTACGGTAGCTCTGCTTTGGGCACAAAACCAGCTGGGAATTTGGGGCTGGGGCATTCTCTCTCAGCAGGGGATCAAGGCCTCCATGAAAGTGCCTAGGGGAGCCCAACCCAACACCAGGCCCATTCACAAAAGACAAATGCTCAGATGTGTTCAAAAGAGAGTTTATTGTCACCGAGAAGGCAACTGAGACCCCCTCAGGGACCTGTGATGGCATCGGCAGAAGGGGGTTGGGGGGGCTCCTGGATTAATGTTTTCAGTCTATATTATAAGCAACTGCGTTCTCTTCGCCAATGATGTAAAACTATTTAACACCACCAACAATGCTGCTACCCTTCAAAAGACCTTGACTTTGTGTTGGAATGGTCAAACAATTGGCAACTCCAAATCTCAACCAACAAATGCTCTGTCTTACACACTGGCAAAAAGAATCAGAACACAAAATACAAGCTGAGTGGATATGACCTTCCAGATTACCCTCACTCTGTGAAGGATCTTGGAGTCCTCATATCTAATGATCTAAGTGCCAAAGCCCACTGGAACAACATCGCCAAAAAGGCATTAAGGGTTGTAAACAGTGGTGGGATTCAAATAATTTAACAACCGGTTAAATTATAACCATAAAAAAATGGGCCTGGTGGCTCAGCAGACTAAAAAGCATTGTGATTAACACCAGCTGCCTGCAATTACTGCAAGTTCGAATCTCCCCAGGCTCAAGGTCGACTCAGCCTTCCATCCTTTCTAAGGTTGGTGAAATGAGGACCCGGATTGTGGGGGTAATAAGCTGACTTTGTATAAATATACAAAAGTATGAAGGCTATTGCTTAATGCATTGTAAGCCGCCCTGAGTCTCCGGAGAAGGGCGGCATATAAATCAAATTAAATAAATAAAAAAAAAAAAACTGGTTCTCTGCCCTAATGATTTCTTCCAACAACCAGTTCATCAAACTGCTCAGAAAGTTAACAACTGGTTCTCCCGAAGTGGTGCGAACTGGCTGAATCCCACCACTGGTTGTAAACTTAATCTTGCGTAGCTTCTTCTCCAGCAATATCACACTATTAACCAGAGCATACAAAACATTTGCTAGACCAATTCTCGAATACAGCTCATCTGTCTGGAATCTGCACTGCATATCGGACATTAATGCAATTGAGCATGTCCAGAAATATTTCACAAGAAGAGTCCTCCACTCCTCTGCTCGCAACAAAATACCTTATGACACCAGACTTGAAATTCTGGGCCTTGAAAACTTAGAACTACGCCGCCTTCGGTCTGACCTAAGTGTAGTACACAAAATTATCTGCTACAACATCCTACCTGTCAATGACTACTTCAGTTTCAACCACAAAAGTACACAAGCACCCAATAGATAGAAACTTAAAGTGAACCGCTCCAAATTCGATTGCAGAAAATACGACTTCAGCAACAGAGTGGTCAATGCCTGGAATGCACTACCTGACTCTTTGGTTACTTCCCAAAATCCCCAAAATTTTAATCTAAGACTGTCTACTGTGGATCTCACCCCATTCCTAAGAGGCCTGTAAGGAGCGTGCATAAATGCACCACATAAGTGCCTTTAATCCCTGTCCTAATGTTCCCTCTATTTGTATTCATTTTATGTATTCAATTCATGCTTATAATTATATAAATTACCTAATACGTTCTTGACAAATAAATAAATAAATAATAAAATATAGAAGTTTCTTTGATTAATGTTCCTAGTAGATTAACGTGTCTTCGAAGGGATCAAGAAGCTCTCCGTGAGGAATGCAGAGTCAGATAAGAACAGATTCAAACTTGTCAAGGACAAATATTCTCCTTTTATCCTACATTGACCTGAATTTGTATAACATATTAACAAACTCATTAGAATGGGGGGAAGACATCTCCTGAATATGAGGATGAGCATGAAGAAGATCATGCTAAGAACATTATGGGATGCTTTGAAATGTTACATGCTACATATTAAACTTATTGAGAGAACGCATGCTACACCACAGAGGCATAAAATGATATTAGCCAATCAGTGGTGGGTTTCAAAATTTTTTACTACCGGTTCTGTAGTACTTCCGGCTTGGTGGGCGTGGCAGGGGAAGGTTACTGCAAAATCCGGGGCCTGGTGGCTCAGCAGACTAAAAAGCATTGTGATTAACACCAGCTATCTGCAATTACTGCAAGTTCAAATCTCACCAGGCTCAAGGTTGACTCAGCCTTCCATCCTTTCAAAGGTAGGTGAAATGAGGACCCAGTTTGTGGGAGCAATAAGATGACTTTGTATAAATATACAAAAGGTTGAAGGCTCTTGCTTAACGCATTGTAAGCCGCCCTGAGTCTCCGGAGAAGAGCGGCATATAAATCAATTTTTTTTAAAAAAATCCCCATTTCCCCCCAATCAGCTGGGACTCGGGAGGCAGAGAACAGATGGGGATGGGGACAGTCAGAATTTTTACTACCGTTTCTCCAAACTACTCAAAATTTCCACTACTGGTTCTCCTTAACTGGTCGGAACCTGCTGAAACCCACCTCTGTAGCCAATGAAAGAACTCATTCCAAACCCAAAATGTTTGAACTGTACTGTATATGAAGCAACTTTTCTCCTTTTTTAAAAGGGGTCCCTCTCTCCTCTTTTGGGTGAGGAGCCCCTCCTTTCTCATGTACATAAATAAATAGATTTTAATCTGCCTTTTCAGCTGGGGTTCTGTTTGGGCAAGGTACACTGGGCTTCTTTTAGGACTAACAGCTGAAGTTGACCAAAAGTCAGAGGTCCACAGTGGTTTCCTTTGGCAAAGGTTTTAGAAATAAGCCATTTTTTTCTATTTTCAGGACAAGGTTTGATCAACCACTTGTGGCAGGACAAAATTGGACAAATTAGCTTTGGACTGATTGCAAACCAAGTCTTGGGTTTCACATCGACCCACAAAACCATCCATTCTCTTGGTGGTGGAACAAGGGCCAAACAAATCTATCCTGGCCAAAGCTAAGGGCCTTTTCCATGTTAACGTTTACAAGGAAAAATCAAACGGAAAAATAAAATGTTAACATGTGCAAGTAAAATTGAGGTGTGCTTAAACCAAACAAACAGCTGAAAGGAAACGATGGAGACTTGGCCCTCTGATCGCTCCTACCGAAAATTTGCAACTTTCAAAATTCCTCTTCCCAGGTAGGTCCATGAACATCTGAGGGTCGTTTTGGGTCATTCCTAGTTGCTCCTGTTTGAAGCCGAGGAGCGTTCCACCAAAGAGCCAGCTTTGGCAGCAAAATCAGCTGTTTGTCGGCAGGAGAATGAAATTGCCCTGCCGCTCACTGAACCATCTTTGGAAGTCTCCAGGACCTTTTCTATTGTAATTTAACAAAGCCAAGAACCAGTTTGCAACTTCGGTGGAAGATCTTGGTGCCTTCAGCCGTGCCCTTAAAACGTTCTTTTTCCAGCAAGCTGGGCTGGCTAAACATAACATTTTTAAAAAACATTTTTAACTGGTTTGTCATTTTAAATTGGGGCCAAGTTAATATATATATCCTTTTAATTGTTTTTAAATGTTTGTATTGTATGTTTTTAGCTGGCTGTACACCGCCCTGAGTCCCTCAGGAGAAGGTGCAGTATATAAATTCGAAATAAAATAAATAAATAAATAAATAAACTTATTTATTTGTTAAATGTATATGCCACCCCTCCTACTGTCCTAAGTGACTCCAATTTCCCCAGCCTGATGCCCTTTGGATGTCTGGAAGCAGCAAATGCCAACAGGGTTTTTTGGAGGGTACCAGGGGAAGAAATGAGTTTTGTGAGTCAAATCCAATTGGTCAAGAGAACATTGTGTAGGCATTGTTTTCTCTTCCCCATACAACAAATGAGAGAAGACAACATTTTCATGGGACCCACCTTGGTCTAGTGGTTAAGGTATGAGGGTAGAAAGCAGGAGACTGGGAGTTCTAGTCCCGCCTTAGGCATGAAAAGCCAACTGGGTGACTTTGGGCCAATCCCCAGGAGACTGGGAGTTCTAGTCCCACATTAGATATGAAAGCCAACTGGTGGCTTTGGGCCAGTCCCTCTTTCTCAGCCCAACCACCTCACAGGGTTGTCCTTGAAGGCACCCAGTCCATGCCTGAGTCCCTTCGGGGAGAAGGGCGGGATATAAATTTAATAAATAAATAAATAAATAAAAATGCCTTCCAGGGCAAGTGGGGCAATCACAAGGACCCTATGAGTTCTAATCGCATATTAGGATGCATAAATATAATGTGGGGTTATATAAAACATTTTGCAATAATGGGTGAGCAGACTTTTGACGTGGCAATTCCCGCAAATGCCATTTGAGACCCAACCAACCCAGGCTTGGATTTCACTTCCTTGTTCCTCCTCCTCCTCCTCTTCTCCTTCCTGGTTTGTTTGTTTTCAAAGGAAAGAAGACAACTTTTGTCTTGTGGCATTGTGTCACAACACTTTGTGGGGCTCTCTTATTCAACTGTTAACACTGAGCTTGCTGACCATTAGCTAAAGCAAAGAAAACCCTTGATGCTCTGGGAGTTTGGGGGAATCCTTGTTAGGTGGCCCAAGAGTTTTGAAGAAACAGCACTAGAAATGGCGTCTCCGTTCACTCCATGGAGTTAAATTGAGCCCCAGGAGACCCACATCAGGAAGGTTTTTCTAGTCAACTTTTTCTTCTGGCAACTAAGGCAGTGGTGAAATCCTCTGCGGTTTGCCACTGGTTTGCTGCCTACTCATGCGTGGTGCATGCCAAATGCATGATGACCATATGCATGTGCAGTGCGCACCAAACATGCACTTCATGTGAGAAAAGGGGGCTTAAGAAAGTAGGTAAAACAGTGAGGAGGTGGGAACAGCTGTGCCACGTGATTTATATTCCCTAGAAAGCAGGATTTCCTGCTTTCTAGTGAATATATCGCGCAGCACGGCTGATCATTGGAAATACCGGTTCGGATGAACCTATAGCATTTTTTTTACTACCAATTTGCCCGAACCGGTAGCTTTTATTATTACCAGTTCACCCGAACCAGTGCGAACCGGTAGCATTTCACGTCTGAACTAAGTCCAGAAATCATGGTGTAATTATTGGAAGGTGTAATAATTGGAAAATATAGATTTTAATATATGGGGAAACTCCCTGGAGACAAGAGCTGTCTCAGAGTAGAAGACTGTCCTTCTAAAGCTGGAGGGGTCTTCATCTTGGAAGTTTGACAGAAGAGGCTTCAGGGATGGTTGGACTGATTTGCCTGCACCCAGCAGAGGATGGACCAGCTTCAAAACATTGGACACTTTTTTTAAAAACAGTGGAAGAAATAAATTAACAAAATAAGCTGCTTCTAGGAAGGCTTTGAATGAGAGTGAAAACCCGAGAAGTGATTGTGCCGAGTTTCTCACAGCAGCAAAACCTCAACTAGATTCAGAAAATATGTTGACCAGCTCTGAGAAATACTTTGAGAATACGGTTTTAATTAACTCAAATCGCAATGCTTGCTTAGTTATTCTGTGGCTTAGTGTGTCACGCAGAGGAAGCCAGGAACAGCCATTTCATTTCCTTAACCTGGGTTGAGTACCTCACATATTGTGGGAATGCAGAGATTCTTGGATGAGAAGCAAAATGTCTTCAAGGAAAATGAAGAAAGTCCAGCTGATTTTTTGAAAAAGCACCTTACGGGCTCCCAAAGGTGCTTTTAAAAAAAAAACTCAGTGGACTTTCTTTGTTTATCTTGAAGACATTTCACTTCTCATCCAAGAAGCTTCTTCGGTTCTGACTGAATGGTGGAGAATGGAAAGATTTATATTCCTTGCAATCATCTGGTTGTTAGTATTCCCTCTGAGAGTTGTTGAGGCTGTTTGGAGCTTCTTCTGTGCCCTTATGGTCACCTCAATAATGCAAAAAGAGGAGTCAAAGAGGCCATCTACGTCAAGGCTGTCAAGTTTGACAGCCTTGGGCTGGTGGACCAGATGCATCACACGCTGGCCACGCCCACACCTGGTTTACCGAAGGGGGGGGAAGTCCTGATACATCACGTGATGCCGCCGTGACAACATGAGTTTGACACCCCTGATCTCCATTTTTTTAAAAAAAATTGATTTATATGCCGCCCTTCTCCGGAGACTCAGGGCGGCTTACAATGCGCTAAGCAATAGCCTTCATACTTTTGTATATTTTTACAAAGTCAGCTTATTGCCCCCACAACTGGGTCCTCAATTTACCTACCTTAGAAAGGATGGAAGGCTGAGTCAACCTTGAGCCTTGGAGAGATTCGAACCTGCAGTAATTGCAGGCAGCTGGTCTTAATAACCAGCTTAATAACAGGGTGCCTTAGACCATTGTACTACCAAGGCTCCATTAAAGCTGAATAGAAGG
The DNA here is from genome assembly GCA_022577455.1 of Arizona elegans. Lineage (NCBI taxonomy): Eukaryota > Metazoa > Chordata > Lepidosauria > Squamata > Colubridae > Arizona > Arizona elegans. Next base: position 89,736,539 of record JAKOOJ010000007.1, on the reverse strand, counting down.
GGAAGGATACAATACCACCCATCTCCTGTTTATAACACAGTCCTTGCAGAAGTTCCAAAAAAGGTCCCACGGGTGACACTGAGGCAGTGGTGAATTGCAAAAGTTTTTGCTACCGGTTCTGTGGGCGTGGCTTGGTGGGGGGTTATGTGACTGGGTGGGCATGGCCATTTTTTAAAAAACTTTTTAAAGCATTTTTTTACTGCCTATTCACCTGAACCGGTAGTAAAACAATGCTTTAAAAAATTTTTTTAAAAGGTTCCAACGATCGTGCAGCACAGCTGTGATCGTCAGAACCTTATTTTTAACTTTTTAAAGCATTTTTAAAGCATTTTCTTACTACCAGTTTGCCCGAAAAAATGCTTTAAAAAAGTAAAAACAAAGAAAGTCCTTTTGGAAAAAAAACAAAAAACACCTTTTGGGACAACCATGGCCTGGGTGATTGAGTATCTCCATAGACACCCCTTCGGAGGCTGATGGGAGCTGTTCCCTCCTGCAGGTTCTGAAGGAAAGTTAGAAAAAAGTCTCACTCCCAAGGAGAGAAAATCAACCTCTCAACAGGAGACCCAAGGGACCCAGGGGAGGTGGGTGGGTGGGTGGGCTCCCCTTGTCTGGATGCCTTCAAGGGCAAGGGGGCTAATCAGCCATGGCTCTGGGTGCTTTCTTTTGGATTGCAGCACTGAGCAAGGGCTGAACCGTTTCAAACTGCAGGATTCTCTCGGTGACACCTGTCCTGGCAGAAGGTAAATCCTGTCAGATTAAATTTCTTTTGTGTTTCTAAGCTGCTTCCTGATGGTTAGACCAAAAATCCCTTCTCAAGCAATTTCCCTCTCTTCCCCCCCCCCCCCCCGCAAAGAAATCTACCCCTTTCTTTGCCTATAAAAGCCCCTGTTCCCTTTGCTGGAAGGAAGCTTGGAGTTGCCACTGAGTAGATTTGCTACCTGTGGAGGCAAAAGGACAGGTGAGTTGTGGCTCTCCCACCTGTGGACACCTGACAGGTGAGGCCCCTGCAGCAGATCTCTCTCTCCATGTGAAGGGACCTCTTCCAGGGGGCTGCTGGCAACGTCCAGGTTGCAGCAGGGGGTCTGCGGGAGGGTCCCTCAGGCAGGGAGGAAGGGATGTATAGGGGGATCTCTGCAGTAGATAAAGAGAAGGACACAGTAGATCACAACCTACTTTGTGGTAAGTTAGACAATGTGGGATAGATAGCATTACCACCAGATGGATTTTTAACTGGCTGACCAACTGCATTCAACATGTAGTCCTTTATAGAACTGCATCTGCATGGAGGGAAGTAAGCAGTGGGGTCCCACAAGGCTCCGTCTTAGGCCCAGGACTCTTCGAAATCTTCATAAATAACTTAGAAGAGGGGATAGAAGGGGAACTCCTCAAATCTGCAGATGACACTAAGCTGGCGGGAATAGCCAACACCCCAGAAGACAAGCTCAGGATCCAAAAAGATCTTGACAGACTTGAACAATGAGCCCCATCCAACAACATGAAATTTAAAGGGGAGAAAAGCAAGGATTTACGTTTAGGTAAGAAAAACCAAATGCGCTGGTATAGTATAGGTGGTACCTGGCTCAATTGTAGTAATTGTGAGAGGCATCTTGGAGTCCTAGTAGACAATCACTTAAATAGGAGCCAGCAGTTGCATGACCAAGGAGGAAGAGTCCAGCTGGGCCAGTGTATAACTCTGAAACCAATTTTGGGATTCCTAGCTTGGTCCCAAGTTGGTGGTGGGGTCCCTCTTCCTTGGGGAGGGGGCTTCCAAATGGTATCACTGCCCCTTTAACTTCTCCCCTCTTTGCTTCTCTCTGCAGGGAAGGAAGGAAGACCATGGGGCGATTCATCTTTGCCAGTCTCGGCTTGCTGGTTGTGGCTTTTTACCTGAGTGGTGAGTTTGACTGGGTCTCTCATGTCCGGAGAATCCAACTCTCCTGCCTCTGAACCCATTCCTGATTTGACGTCCCCCCCAAAAAAAAACCCTCTCGCTGAAGTTCTTGTTTGGCTTATCGTGCAATTTCGACCCCACTTTGTCTCTCTGTTCCAAGGCTCAGGGCTGTTTGCAGCAATGCGATAACAAAGCAAAATCAACACGATCGAAATGCAGAATTAATGAAAAGTTAAAATGTTGGCAAAAATGCATGCATTGATCATTTTAAAAAAAGAATGCCCTCCACCTCTTGCTAGAGGTGTCTCTGCATGGGATCTACCCACAAGCTTAGATCCTTTCCCAGGAAGCTAAGAATTGGCAGGGCGTCTTCAGAAGGGGCTCCCCTTGGCAGTGAGTAGAAGGGGGTCATCACCCCTGAAGCCCCTGAGCAATTATGGGACATCCTGGTGGCCAATGCACCATATAGGTCTCTTAAGGAGAGACCTATATGATCCCAGTACTTTGCACTGGTCAACAGCCTGACCGTTACCTTCTTCAGCAGTTACAATTTCAGGAGAGTTTCAAAGGCAGCCCCACATGAAGCCCATTGGAATAGTTGTGAGGGTTGTGAGACTTGCCCTGGAAGGTTCACATTTCACACCCCAAAGCCAAGTGTAGCAAGGTTGAACAGGCTTAATCTGGCCCTTGAAGGAATCCATTTTCTAGCTTTGCACGGTTCACTGAATGGTAGACCAAAGTGAACAGGTTCACACAAGACACGCAGCTTCAAGGAAATTAACCCCAGTTCACCAAAACCAAGTTTTGGATATTCTCCAAATGCAACTTCCGTGTCTGTAACCCAAATCAAATTCAATTTATTGCCATCAGAGATGATTGCAACTCAGCAGGTTAAGCATTTTCTGCAGAATCCAGCTGTCTCCTTCTGCTCCTTCTCTCCTGGCTATCTTCTCATTGGGCTTCCTCTCTTCCCACCCAGGAACTGGAGCTGATCACCATTGTCCCTTTGGTTGGCTCTCCCACAATGTGTCTTGCTACAAGTTCTTCAAAAATTGGATGACCTGGGACCAAGCGCAGGTTAGATATGACCCATGCTTTTGAATATGAATGGAATATGAGAGATTGCTTGAGACGGGTGGGTATAGACATTGAAACTCAAATAAGCAAAAACAAAATCTCCTAGTCCAGACAGAGGAAAAGTCTAGGCAGAATTTTGCAAAGCCCTCAAGTCCCTTCTGGCTGGCCAAAGACCCATAAAGGGAGACCTGGAGGTCAACTAGACTGTGTGCATGAAAAGGTAGCGCAGATCATCATTTTAGGATAGTCTGACATGAAAGTATTCTGTGGACTTTATACTGGGGTAGACTTTCGTGGCCAGTATTTAGTGTTGATCTTCTGGGTTGAGTGACCATCTCCTAGAGAACAGATTTCCTGCTGTTTTGCTGGTAACTCTGGCTGGTATCTTCTGGCCTCTTGACCACCTGGGCTCTGAAGGGATGGGGGAATCTGAGATTCTAATGCATGAATTTAAGTCTGGAAGTGTTCAAGAGCTGCAGACTCCAGCAAGGACAACTGCAGGGGTCAACGAAATCAAGACTTTGGCTGGGACCATGCCATCAGGTCCCTGCTCTTTTCTCACAGGCACAAATACACACAGGTAGAGAAGATGTTCCTTCTCTGCTGAATGCGTGTCTTTCTCTGTTGTTGCTCTCTCCCAGAGGTTCTGCATGGAGCAGCAGGAAAACGGCCATCTCGCTTCCATCAAAGACGTGGAAGTGTCTTTTACGTTGTCCAATCACATTTCTGAAAGATTGAAATTCTTTGATGTCTGGATTGGATTGAGGCTTTCAAAGAGGGTAGGTCCTTTCTATTGCTTTATCAATGTTTTTTTAAAATCATTTCTAAGGGGCTGTTTGAAAGGTGGTAGGGAATCTCTCCGCTAAAAGACACTAGGGGGCAGTGTTCATCTCTGTTTCTTAGCAAAAGGAGCCAGCTTTATCCCTAGAAGCTTCCATGATCATGTGGTCAGCATGACTCTACACCGAGGCACACAGAATGCTGTTACTTTCCCACCAAAGTGGTACCTATTTATCTACTCGTATTTGCATGCTTTCGAACTGCCTGGTGGGCAGGAACTGAAGCTTGTAATGAACTCATCCAGTGGTGAAATCTGGTTTGCTACCAGTCCGTGGCTGCACATGTGCGCCACGCGCCAAAAGGAGGCTTGGGAAGATAAGAAGAACTGTGAGGGAGTGAGAATCAGCTGTGGCGCATGATCTTGGATACCTTTTTAAAAACTTTTTAAAAGCATTTTTAACTACTGGTTCCAGAGAACCGGTAGTTAAAAATGCTTTAAAAAGTAAAAAAACAAAAAAGTTCAGACAATCATGCGTTGCTCAGCTGATCTTTGGAACTTTTCTTTTTTTTTTTTTTGCTTTTTTTACTACCGGTTCGGCGAACCAGTAGCATTTTTTACTACCAGTTTGGGCAAACCGGCCTGAACTGGTAGCATTTCACTCCTGAACTCATCCCATCATGTATAACTCGCATCTTGAACCCAGCTGTCAGGTTTCCAGCTGACAACCTCAGCATCTTTAACCCCTGGATTATCGCGGCCCCTTTTGATGGAAGCATAAATATTCATAATTAGTACATGGGTAATAGATGATGCAAAGATAAATATTCCATAATGAGAAATGTCAGGCTATTTCCCTTCCCATCTACTGTTACTATCCCTAAGAAAGAGTTATTGTCTCAACAAAGAAGAAACATATCAGTTACGTTGGAAAAGATAAACCATATACCAAAACTGGTATTATGATGCATGAGGAAGAATTGGTCAGACACATAAAAGAGAAAGGTCCAATGCATATTAAAAGACTTTATAATGTTTTGTTAGAAAGGGATTCAGAAACTGAATTAGTTAAAGATTGTATGATTAAGTGGGCACAAAATTTTGAGGAACCAGTGATGTTGGAAACATGGGAAAAAATTTGGGTTCAGAACGTTAAATTTACACAGTCGCAGAATCTGAGGGAAAATTTTTATAAACTGTTTTATAGATGGCATTTAGACCCCAAAAAATTGTCGTGTATGTACCCTAATGTTCAGCCTAAATGTTGGAGATGTGATTGTTCAGATGCTACATATTATCATGTTTGGTGGACCTGTAAGAAAGTCAAGGCTTTTTGGATAAAAATCTCGTGGGTCATGCAGAATGTTTTGAAGAAAAAAATTCAATTTTCTCCACAATTGTTTTTATTGGGTATAGTTAAGGGTTTTACATTGGGTGAAACGAAATTGATATTGTACATGATAACAGCAGCAAGATTGTTGATAGGTAAATACTGGAAAAATGAAGCACTGCCCACGATCGAGGAATGGACTTTGAAGATGGCCAGTTTTGCAGAGATGGCGAAGATTTCAGCATATTTAAAAGATTGTTCACAGGAGACTTATGAATGGGAATGGAAGAAGTGGATAGATTATGTTCAGAACAAATATCAAACTAGGAAGTATCAAATAGCTTTTATTTGAGAATGTTATATTAAGATAGAAATATTTTAAGGTAATGAAGATGAAAATTTATTTGAAAATGTTATATTAAGATAGAAATATTTTAATGTAATGAAGATGAAAATTTATAAGGGGGAGGGAGGGGTTCAAGTTTTATATACAAAGGAGGGTTTTTCCTTTTACCTGATATGAGTATATTGTGTGGAAGTCTGGGGGGGAGGGGAGGGTTAGGGTGGGTTAGGGAGGTTGGGAAGTTTGGGGTGGGTTGAGGGGTGGGATAAAGGGGTGAAAATGTAATTGTAAAACTTTTGCAATAAAAAAAAAAGGAAAAGATAAACCATATCCAACATGGAGGACTGTCCACCTCATTTGAAGGGGGAGAGGGGGGAGAGGGAGGAGGAGGGAGAGAGGGAGAGAGAGAGATAGTCTATTTGGTTTATATACAATAAGAGAGTTGGAAGGGACCTTGGAGGTCTCCTAGTCTACCCCTTGAAATGTGCCAACATTTCTCTCTCTGTCCCTGGGCCCTGCATAGCCAGAGCCCCTTCCCCAGTTGGTTAACATGGTTTCGCTTTCATTACAGAAAGGCATCTGGGAGTGGAGTGATGGCTCCAACATCACCCACACATCCTGGGAACAAGGTGAACCCAACAACTTTTTCAACAAGGAGTTCTGTGTTGCGCTGACAGCTGGGTCACGTGAGTCAACATGTTGGGGGCATCTGTTCTGACCTAGGCTTACTGAGTCATTACAAGACACAATTAGTCCCCAAAAAACCTATTTTATTATAACAGCTGAGAATTACTTTAATTCCCAGCTGAGTCCCAATTAGTTGCAAAAAAAGTCCTTCAGAAGAAGTCCTTCGGGATAATCACCAACCTTTATCTTCTTTGACACGTTGCCAAAGGCCTTACTTGGCAAAGCCCCATGGAGTTCAGAAACAAGCAAGAGATGCCAACTGGAAACAGAGTTAGCAACTCTGCTTTCCTGCAAAAGACCCAAAGTGCCTTTGTTTCTCTTTTAAGCCTTATGGGAGGGGCCAATCATCTCATGGCCTTACTCCCAAGTTGTCCCTTTTGCTTTAGCTGCTCTTGCCTTCTGGCAGCTCTGCGCATGCATGCACTAGGAACAGACTCCTCCTGTTCCTCTGCCTCTCTGCTACCCGACTCTGGGGGCTCCGGAGTCCATGCATCATTCCCAGTTGGCCCTGGCCCCATCTCTGCCTCTGACACAGAGCCCTTGTCCGGACTCCAGGACTGGCCCAGACTCCCCAGACTCCAGGACTGGCCCATGTTCCTCCCCAGACTCCTCACTGTCCGACTCCGCTGCCAGCTCCACAGGCTGCTGCCGGACCACAACAGCAACTGAGGGTGCACTTCCAATAATAGAGACCCATCTGATCCCATCTTGTAACATTCCCTCCTTGACCACTGATGACCTTCGTTGATCTCTTGGATCTCTGAACTTCCTTACACTTTGCACAGACAAGGGAGCACAAAACATCCGTAGGAGAAACAAAATTGAAAGCGTAATTCTTTCGAAAGTCGGGACTGTAAATAGAGATTGTTGCAGGAATATCATCCCATAATTCAGGGGTGTCAAACTCAAGCCCGTGGGGTACTTTCTTTTATGTACACTGAGAGCATATGCACCAAGACAAATTCCTTGCGTGTCCAATCAACTCTATTCTATTCTAAAAATTGGCCTGGGGTGCCTCTGCTAGCCAAAATGCAGCACAGGCAGGGGGTGGTCAGTGCACCCCCTGTTTTGACTGCCGGGGTGGTGCAGGAAGCAGTCCAGGCCCAAAACACTCCCTCCCCCCATGCCCCCACACCTGCACCCCATCTTGGCTGCCAGAGTCCTGCAGGAAAATAGTTGGGAAAGAAAATAGTTGGGGACACAGGCAGCAACCAGAAGAAAAAGAATTGGTCAGGAAAGCATTTTGTCCAAAAAGGAGGTGGCCAAAGAGAGCAGAGTCCAAATATAAGGTGCAGGGAGACACCCTGTCGCAGAAGAAATATGGATGGCATAGGAATGAGAAAAGCAGTTTAAAAAAACAAACTGTGGACTGGATAACAAACTCCAGTTGCAAGGAAATCCCTCTTCCAGGGTCAATTTCATAAGGCACTGAAATTGGGCACGTGGTATAATTCTCTGCACTGGCAGGTTCAAGAGGTTCCTGAGTTGGGAAATTTTGACCCCTAATTTTGCTTCACTGACACTCGTTGGGAGGACGAGCTGGCTGGGGGATTCTGAGAGTTGAAGTCCACCCATCTTCAAGCTTCCAAGATTGAAAAACACTGCTCTAATCTATTATCTGTCTCCTTTCCCTCATCTCTATTTAGCTATCTAGCTATCTTTTTTTTTTTTAATTTGATTTATATGCCGCCCTTCTCCAGAGACTCAGGGCGGCTTACAGTGCATTAAGCAATAGCCTTCATCCTTTTGTATATTTATACAAAGTCAGCTTATTGCCCCCATAAACCGGGTCCTCATTTTACCTACCTTAGAAAGGATGGAAGGCTGAGTCAACCTTGAGCTTGGTGAGATTTGAACTCGCAGTAACTGCAGGCAGCTAATGTTAATAACAGTGCTTTAGTCTGCTGCACTACCAGGGCTCTTGGTTAGTAGATATCTACTAACTATCTGTCTACTAGATAGCTAGATAGCTAGATAGCTACCCTATCTATCTTTCTATCTGTCAATCAATTTACATTTAGCTGTCTGTCTGTCTGTCTACCTATCATTAAATTATATGCCACTCATCTCACTAGCCAGCTGAGTTACAGTACCTGCTGAACCCAAAGCCCATTATAGCAGATGAGGGTCTCATCCTGTAATACCCTCATGTCCTCCTGCAAATGAATTTAGAATAACAGACTTGGAGGTCTTCTAGTGCAACCCCCTGCTTAGGCAGGAAACCCTACACCACTTCAGACAAATGGTTATCCAACATCTTCTTAAAATCTTCCAGTGTTGGAGCATTCACAACTTCTGGAGGCAAGTTGTTCCACTGATGAATTGTTCTAACTGTCAGGAAACCTTTCCTTAGTTCTAAGTTGCTTCTCTCCTTGATGAGTTTCTACAAATTGCTTCTTGTCCTACCTACCTCAGGTGCTTTGGAGAATAGCTTGACTCCCTCTTTTTTGTGGCAGCCCCTGAGATATTGGAAGACTGCTATCATGTCTCCCCTAGCCCTTCTTTTCATTAAACTAGACATACCCAGTTCCTGCAACTGGTCTTTATATATTTTAGCCTTCAGCCCCCTCATCATCTTAGTTGCTCTTCTCTGCACTCTTTCTAGAGTCTCCAGGTCTTTTTTATATCGTGGCCACCACATGAAGGAGGCACCACTGAAAAGCTCCTTGTCGACTCTGAGGGAGTCACTACAAAACTTTCTCTTTTGCTGCCCAGGGTATCTCCAGTGGAATGATAAGGACTGCAAGCACCAGCGTCCTTTTGTCTGCATGTTCCAGCCCCGGATTCAGGCTAGCGGCTGATGAAGGTCGGAGAAGCAGCGAGGCCCCCCTGACTGCCGAAATCTCTTCTCCACACCCCTTTGCTTAACGGATGCTTTGCATAGCTTGGATCTGATTTTTCTCATTCTGATGGGCCAGAAGTTTGAATAAATTCTGTCTAGCATTACGAGTGTCCTTTATTTTTAAACTCAGAGACCCCTGAGCCTTCTTGTATAGCAAGGGTTGGTATTAAGGGGAGGGGGTGTTTCTTTACGAGGACCATCCATTGATGTTACATTGCTTTCTTGCATGTCCATCTCGCTTTAACTGGAGGGCTGAGAATCTGCTGGGCTTCGGCACCATTTTTCTGTCCCCCAAACATGATTGGCACATGTTCCCCACTTGGAGCATGAATGCAGCTTCCTGCTAGAAAGACCATACGGGTGGGATGGTGAGGTCGCTGAGGGCCAGGGCTGTGCTAGGCTGCTCCATCAGAAATGCAAAGATCTGAACCTCCTCTGGTGGGCCCCGAAGAGCTCATGATGCCTCTAGCCCTCGGCGCCCTCTAGCAGCCCAAGGCCATAGTGGGAACACCTTCAGCCACATCTGTGAAGAAGAGCCGCATCGCTGCGGGATTCTTTTCATCTGGCCTTTGAAAGAGTTGGGGGTCTTCAGTCAAGGCCTGGAAGAGATAATAGAGGGGATGTCATGGGGGGAGCATGTCTGGAGGCTCCATTATGGAAATGGCAGACAGAAGCCAAGGTAACACTCAGGAATGATATGGTAGGCAAGAAGAAGACAACTAAGATGCTTTGTCAAAGAATTGCACAATTGGTGTCCAAAGGAAGTCATAGATGTGGACACAAACTTGTAGTTTTATATAAATCAACGTATTCTGCATCTATATTAATAGTAAATTAGATTGTCAGGCGAACAGGAGCATTCTGAGGTAAATCAGCCTAGGAACATCATCCTGAGGTAAATCATCACAAGAACATCATCCTGAGGTAAATCGGGAGTGTCAAGTTCGTGGCCCGGGGGCTGGATGCGTCACGTGTTGGCCACGCCCACACCTATTTTAGCAAAGGGGAAAAAAGCTGTGATAGATATGTCATGTGACGTTGCATGTATCGTTGCAAGTTTAACACCCCTGAGGTAAATCATCACAGGAAGATCATCATGAGGTAAATCACAGAGCACACAGAAGAAAAAGGCGGGGGGGGAGGGAAACTCACCCTCCACACTCGCAGCAACCAATCACAGTGCAAATTGCTTCTCGCAGGAGCCGGCATTCTCCAACCAATCAACTACAAGATGCAAATGTTTCTTTTAACTAAGATGGTTGTTCTCCGTGGATCACAGAGGATAGGATCACAGAGGATAGGATCACAGAGATCTATTCAATTATTACTTATAAATATCCATCATTTGCCTCTCCTTTTTGAAATGTACAAACATGAGTGCATCTCTTTGCCTCAGGGATGTGTCTGCCGCTATTCTTTGAGAAGGGGCCCTCTCCAGTCTCTAAACTGTCACGGAATTTGGGCAGCAGGCATCCAAATGAAGTCAGAGACACTGACACCAACTTGCAGCTTTATATAAATAATTATAATAATTTACATCTATATTTACGACAGGCAAGATCAGGCACATCACTACATCATGATGTAGACAACACAAACACTGCTTCTCCACTGAACAAATGTCCTTCTCTCCCAGAGGTTCTGCATGGAGCAGGAGAGAGGCAGCCATCTGGCCTCCATCCTTAGCAGCGAAGAAGAAGCTCACGTGGCCAAGCTGGCCTTCAAAACTGAAAGGTTTTGGAATCTGCTGGGCCTCAGCACCCCTTTCCTGCCCCCCAATGCTGACTGGCCCCTGTAATCCCTGCAGGCAGCATCCTGATAAAACAGACATGGGGTGGGATGATGGGCTGGGTCCAAGAAGCTCTTTTCCGGTTGTTGAGTTTTCCAACTACCATTTGGACACCTGCTGTGGAAGATGTGGGGATCCCTCTTGGGAGCCCCGAGATTGTGAAGAAAAGGCATCTCGGTTGTCTCTCTCCACTCCATGGACTTTAATTGGCCTTCAGGATGGGCACCTCAGGAAGGTTGCCCTAGCAAACATTCTCCCCTGCCAACTCAGTCCAGAAATTATGGGTGCAGCTACCAAGATTTATTCATTGGGAAATATAGAATATATATATATATATATATATATATATATATATATATATATATATATATATATATATATATATATATATATATATATATATATATATTTTAAGATAAGGGGAGAAGATTTAATCATTGGAAAATATAGATTCAAAGACAGTTTGTTGGACCCAAGGAAGTGGACAGGGTCCTGGAGGCTATCAGGGCCGCCCCCTGCCCAGTTACACCCTCATCTCTCCTGGGTGGTGAAAGGTCTCTAGGACAGAGGTCTTCAAACTTGGTAGCCTTAAGACTTGTGGACTTCAACTTCAACCAGCTGTGCTGGCTGGAGAATTCTGGGAGTTGAAGTCCACAAGTCTTTAAGCTGCCAAGTTTGAGGACCCCTGCTCTAGGATTTTAACTATTAGGTGGGTCCAGGCAGTGATTGATAGAGGGACATTTCCGGTGGCTTTTAAGAAATCCCTGGTTCGCCTCCTCTTTTAAAAAACCAACACTGGATCCCACCCGCCTGGGATCCCAACTTTCCTCCTGTTTCCAACGTCCTCTTTTTAGGGAAGGTTGTCGAAAAGGTGGTGTGGCCTGGCAGCTCCAGAGGGTCCTGGATGGAAAAGACCCATTCCAGTCAGTTAATGAACTGTCTTAACAGCCTACCAGAATTCTACGATAAGGTAATCACAGTCTTACTAGAGTTGGCAAAAAGCCCAGAAACAATTTTGCAGACGCGAAGTAGAGTGAACTAAAGTTGTTCCCTACAAATTGCTTCAGTCGGCGTTCCTCCTTAAATAGGCTAAGGGAGTGGCCAATTAGCCCCAAGCCTTACTCTCGAGGAGACCTGCTTCTGAGTAGCCACTCCTGCCTTTTGGCAGCTCTGCGCGCCCGTGCATCAAGAAGAGGCTCCTCCTCTTCGTCCTCTTCACCCATGGAAGCTTCTGGAGGCCCTGGCTGAATCCCTGCCTCTGGCACCACATCTTCTCCAGCCTCCTCACTGTCCGACTCGAGCGCCAGCTGCACAGGCTGCTGATGCAGCACCACACCAGCCTCCTCGTTGTCGGAATCAGGTACAATCTGCACAGGCTGCTGATGGGCCACAACCCCGTGGGCTATCAGACTCCTGAATGAAAAATAATTCTACAACCTAGTACGATTGACTTGCAGGGCCGGTGCGACATGCAATAAGTTCACACAGTGCTATAGAATTGGGTGTTTGTTAGTAGGATTCACTGGGGGAGGGATTTTTTTTGCGGGGGGGGTCTTTTACTGTGAGTTGTATTGTGTTGGTGTGGGGGTGCACGAAGGGAGGCTCAGCCGATCTCATTGTACTCATGTTGTACTCTGACAACAAAGGTTTGAATTTGAGAAGACTTGGGGGGTCCAGAGCCTTGGATCTCCACCATCTCTGGATATCCAAAATAATTGAGGCCAGTCATGCTAGAGAGAATTTATTTGACCTTCTTGAACATCAGGAGGAGCAAACTCAGATCCAAGCTACAGAAAGCATCCATGAAGCGAAGAGGTGCAGAGCAGAGATTTCAACAGGAAGTAGGACTTCATTACTTCCCGTTTGGAGGATCCAAGACGTTCATCTCAGTCTTTGGCTGGAACTTGCAGACAAAATTATGTCTGGACCCACAGTCCTGATCGTTCCACCCGACGTAACCTGGGCACCAAAAGAGAAATTTGGATCACCTTTTGCCGTGACTCCCGGAGAGTCCCAGAAGATCCTTTCAAGGGCTCCGTCCTCCCTCAGTTGAAGGAGGACCTGAAGATACCACGGGTGGAGAACTGATAAAATGGGCTGGGGGTTCAGCAGGTGGTCGTGACCCAGATGACTTACCTAGCCACCAAGTTTCTTTTGTCTATTTTTAAATTTAATTTAATTTTTTTATTCATTTGTATCCCGACTTTATTAATTTTTACAAAGAACTCAATGCGATGAACATATCCAATGCACCTTCCTCCTCCTCCTCCTCTTTTTGCCAGAACATCAACCCTGGAGGTGGGCTGGGCACAGGGAGAAGGCTGGCCTGAGGTCACCCAGTCATCTTGAGTGCCTGAGGGCGGACTAGAACTCACTGCCTCCTGGTTTCTAGCCTGGTGTTTTAGCCAGTAGACCAAACTACCTTTCAGGCTGTTGAGGCATGTGTTAATATTTCTCTTCTACACACACAAAATGTATAATTGAGATCCATCTCACTGCAATGGGGGGGGGGGGGGTAGAAGATTGATATATATCTGAGCAAGCAAATGAAGAAAATGCCAGACGTCCTGTGACCACGATGGCCTTTCAGAAGAAGGTTAAGATGAAGCTTGTTAGTTTAATTAGGAGCTGATGGTCCTGTGATAATTTTCATGTACAGCTCCACTTCCATTTTTAATGGTGTGTCCCATGAACGTTTTGCCTTCCCTTGTCTGTACAGGGTGTCGGACTGTGGCAACTCAGAGCTCTGAGAGGTCAACAAAAGCCATAGGTGGCCAAGGGGTCAAGGTTGCCAGAAAGGTCCTCTTTGGGTCTTCATTGTGAGAAGCTCACCCTCCTTGACTTAACACAAAGTGCACCATCACATTGACTTACGTGACCAGGCTGACAGCACAACGCAATACTCCGTGTTTGCATGGTTGTTGGGCTCTCCTGGCATCCAGGATTTGTAGCTGAGCCTGGAGCCATCACTCCATTGCCAGCTGCGTTTCTGTAATGAAAGGGAAGCTGTGTTAGCCAACTGAGGAGGGGGCTCTGACTCTGCAGGGGCAGAGAGGGAAAAGCTGGCAGGTTTCAAAGGGCAGACTAGAAGACCTCCGAGGTCCCTTCCAACTCTTTTATCCTGGTATTATTCCAACTATTCTGGTGGCAGCCCTGGAAGATACTGAGTGATCTCAGGAAGATAAATAGGGTTGAAATCAATGAGTCCTTGGGTGGGAGACTACCAATAACCCCCCTCCCCAGGTCTATAGGTTACAGTTGGTAATGGAAAAGCACCATTCATTCATTCATTCATTCATTCATTCATTCATTTTGATGAGAGGCAGGACCGACTCCTCTGTGGTTGCCAGAAATGAATATTTCTATTCACAAAGTCATCAGGAAATTTCCCTTCTTTGTATATGATCCTCAAGAACTGAGAATGCAACAAAGCAAAAGACGAAAGGCTGCCGGTAACACAAATGGGGAATTTTCTGCATAAAATGAAAAAAGGGGGAAGGAAAGAACAGCCCTCCCAGGCCAGGCAAAAGAGTTCCTCAATTAATGACCCACCAGAGTTTCAACCCAGTTTAGAGCCCATCCAAGGGGCTATAAAGAGGAAAGGGGGCCTTGATGCTGAGATGGGAGCCAGGGCAGGATCCGTCCCTTTAAAGACATCAGTTAGTTCTTCAATTGGGAAGGAAGGATTTTGGTAAGGGGAGAGAGAGACCGGATGGGAGTCATTAAAAGTTTTCTATTTTTATTTTCCAAAGTTGTCCAAGGCGAGAACATTCAGGAGAGAGATCTCTGCCTCCCATTGGAGGATTCCTCAATAAAACCCATCAGAAAAACAGTCAAGATAAATCCATGAAGATTAACATTGGAAAGGACTTACTTTCTGTGGATCGTTCAGTCCGATCCAGATACTGGACCGGGGGCTGGCCCCGTGGGAGGCCAGCCCGACCATGAAAGCTGCCTCTGGCTTGCTGTGGATGGAGGCAAGGTGGCAGTCTTTCTGTTGCTGAAGGCAGAATCTCTGGGTGGGGTGGAGAGATGAGAGAGAAAGCAACCTGGTTAGCCGAGAAGCAGGTATGCCTGTTTGTTTCTCTGAGAGAAGAGCAAGGATTTGATTGCATGGTACCTGGCCGCCATCTTGATTTCGTTGACACCCACAGTTGGAACATGGTTTTTGAACCATTCCTGATTCAGCTTCATGAGTTTCTGAGCCCCCACCCCACAACACCACCCCCACTTTAGCAAGGCCCTTAGACTGAGCCCAGGACCAGCCTTTTGGGTAGTGGGCTCTACAGACCCCACCTGCTTCCTGTCTGCGGAGCCCCCTCAGGCTCAACAAAGGTGTTTGGCCACCTCCAAAATTTTGCAGAGTTTCCAAGAGAAGAAGAAGAAAAAAAACTTTGCAAAATTTTGGAGGTGGCCAAACGCCTGCCAGCTTTAAGCATTTGGGGAGATGTCCAAGCCAGCTACTTTTTAATGCATCCTACAATTCATGCATGTTCAGGCATCTACCAGCTGTTTAGAATAACAGTATCACAGAGTTGGAAGGGGCCTGGGAGATCTTCTAGTCCAACCCGCTGCTCAAGAAGAAGAGGAGACCCTATACCATTTCAGACAAATGGTTCTCCAATCTCTACTTAAGAAATGGGAGCTACTTAGGGATGGAGCCCCCATAACTTATGGATGGAAGCCATCGCACTCATTGTGTTCTCTTTCATTTTAGGTTGCTCCTCTCCTTGATTCGTTTCCATCCATTGTTCAAATATCAGGGAGTATTTTAAAACTTAGGTTTAGCGCTCGACTAAAATGCTGCTATTACATTACTCATTTAGAGTAGCCGAAGAATTGGGTGATGGGCTTAAGGGAGAGGTTGCACAATGTTATCCCCCTACCCCCACCCCCCACAAAGCCTCTCACCTGTCAATCATGAAATGAGTTTTGACAAATGTGTAATCCCCTCATCTGTCTTCTGTCAAAACCTGCTTCCTCCTCCCTCAACCCTCAACCAAACTGAGAGCCAACTAAGAGCCAGGAGGCTGTGAGTTCTAGTGGGCGAAACAGGAGGATGGACTCTCTATTATGCGTGTTGGTCATCTTGAGTTATTTGTAAAAAAAATAATAATAAAGGTGGGATAAAAATAAATTTAAAAAGAAAACCCAAAATAAGGAGGGGCATTGGTGGAGATGGATGGCAGGAGGGAACAAACCAGGAAAGTTGCAAATCGCTGCCCTTAATCAACCCCATAGTCTACCCATAAGGCTGCTGCCACCTGCCCATCTTGTGCCCAGAGGTAGGGGAGGAATTGGCAACCAGAGGCAGCCAACATGATCCTGGCACCGTTTCCTGCTGGCTCAAAGAGTGGAGAAGGGAAGTTCAAACGGGCTCAGAGGAAGAAGAGTCCATAGAATATCTGCATTTCAGGCTATCCCAAAATGTTGATCTTTGCTACGCATGCAGGCATCCAGCCTTGTCTCCCTCCACCAGCCCAGCCAGAGGGGTCTCTGGGGGTCTTCCAGGCTCTGATTGGACTTCTCCTCTACCTGGGCTAAGAAATTCACAGGCACACAAGCACTACTAACCTCTGCATCATTCCAGGTCACGGATCTATTGAAGACCTTGTAGCAAAACTCGTTATAGGAGGCCCAATCGGAGGGGCAGTGGTGATCAGCTCCAGCTCCTGTGCGGGAGGAGAGAGACCCCAATGAGAAGATGGCCAGGAGAAGAGGAGGAAGTGGAGACAGCTGGGTCTGCAGAACATGCTTGACCTGCTGAGTTGCAAACATCTTTGATGACAATAAATATCAACTGACTTGGAGCTGCAGTTGCAGACCTTGGTTAGAGCTGCAGTTGCAAACCTTGGTTAGAGCTAATCCTGGTTCATTCCCTGGAACCTCCATATCTTGTGTGACTCTCTCCACTTGGGTTGCTTTCTCAATCAATGGACGGTACAAAGCCAGAAAGGAATCTCCAAGAGTCAGATGAACCTTTGCAGTCCTCAAGTCCCAACTGACCCAAATTGGTCTAGTGGTTAGAGCACCTGGCTAAAAAGTGGGAGACCAGGAGTTCTAGTCCTGTCTTAGGCACGAAAGCCAGGTGGGTAGTTTTGGGCCATTCCCCCCATTCTCTCTCTGTGCCCAACCCACCTCACAGAGTTGTTGCTGTGTGGAAAACAGGAGGAGGAAGGTATGTTGGATACCTTCACCGTCTTGACTTCTTTGCAAAAAATAATAAAGGTGGAATACAAATAAATAAGTAAAATGTATGAAGCTTCCCAAGCCAGTCAAACGTAGCAACAATCATCCCCACTTTGGTTTCAACCTATCCAGAACTACTGCAATGTACTTTTTGTGGGGCTGCCCTTGAAAGCCTCCTGAAATTACAATTCCTGCGGAAGGGAGCAGCCAGGCTCTGGGCCGGTGCAAAGCAGGGGGATCAGGTGGGGCTGCCCTAAAGGAACTCCACTGGCTTCCTGGGTGCTCCCAGACGGCTCAAGCCCGAAACCCCTGAGTGGCTGATTATTTGTGGACTACTCCCCACTGCTACCCACTGCCTAGGGGATTGTTGTGGCCCGCCAGCGGCTTGCGCTGATTATGGCTGATCCCGACAACGAGGAGGCTGGTGTGGTGTTGCATCAGCAGGCTGTACAGCTGTCGGGCAGTGAGGAGGCCGAAGAGGATGTGGTGCCAGAGGCAGAGACTCAGCCAGGACCTTCAGAACCTCCAGAGGCTCCTTCAAGTGAAGAGAGTGAAGTGGAGGAGCCTCTCCTCAATGTTCGAGCACACAGGGTGGCCAAAAGGCAGGAGTGGCTACTCAGGAGGAGGTCTCCTCGAGAGTAAGGATTGGGGCTAATTGGCCACTCCCTTAGCCTATTTAAGGTCTCACACAGCTGGCAAATGTTGCTGGAAACAACAGTTTGGTCCTACGCAGAGCAATTTGAGAGTGAGTTTTTTGGTTTCTGGGCTGATTGCCAACCCTTGTCAGACTTTGTTTAATCTCTGTAATTCATAGTAGCCTGATAAGGACATTTGTGGTTAAAGCCTGCATTTTGAAAGGGGTCTGTTTGTATTAAACAGAGTTTTTGGAGCTGTGTGTGTGTGCTTCACTTCTTGGGACCTGTAGCTGGGGCAGAACAGGGACGCCATTCTGAAGCCATCCCTGGCAGATGCTCCGTCTCTGGGAATGGGCCTCCCCTTGTGTGGGCCCCATAGAGAGCAAATCCTAGCATTCTACGTGTAATGATCAAGGCCTGTATGTTTGCCAAGGGTTCAACTTATAATTCATTCTCCCTTTCAATCCTGTTCATTTTGCTTTGGTTCTGTATCGTTGCAGAGTCCTGGGTCTTGGGGCAAAGAGAGAAGGTGGGATCTAAACGGCAGAATAAGCCAAGCGGGGATAAAAGCAACTTCGGGGACAGGATGCTGGGGTGGGGGGTGGGGGGTGTCAAATCAGGAAGGGGTTTGAGGTGCAAGATTGTTGGTCTCTCGGGACCCCAGAGACCCTGATGGAACTCACCGCTGAAGGAGAGGGCCACGACCAGCAAGCTGAAGCTCATCAAGATGAATCGTCCCATGGTCTCCTTTCCTTTCCTGCAGAGAAGAGGGGAGAAGGGGAAAGGAGAGTGAGGCCCAGGGGAAAGCTCCCTCAGGAAGGAGACCTCACATCCAATCGTGGACCAAGCTGGGAATCCCAATTTTTGGTTTGCCCAGCTGGACATAATTTCTCCCTCCTTGGTCACCCAGCAGCCTGGGTGGGTCACAGTGGATCCTGCATTGCTCCGTAAAGGGCAGAAAGGGCCTCCCCTGGAAAGTCTCTCCCGTCCATCTCTTTCTCTTCCCCAGAGATCCCCCGAGAGACCCCTTGCTCCCTGACTCCCAAAGATCCCCTGCTGGAACATGGACACCAGGTGCAGCTCCCTGCAAGAGGTCCCTTCAGATGGAGAAAGAGACGCAGAGCAATCTGGTGAGGGGATCTCACCTTTCAGGTCCCCACAGGTGGGAGAGCCACACTCACCTGTCCTTTTGCCTCCACAGGTAGCAATTCTGCTCAGTGGCAACTCCAGGCTTCCCTCCTGCAAAGGGAAGGGAGGCCTTTATAGGCAAGGAAAGGCAGGGGTGGGGGGTGGATTTCTTGGGGAGGGGGAGTGGAGGGAGAAGGAAATTGCTTCAGAAGGGAATTTTTGGTTTAACCACAAGGAAGTAGCACAAAAGAACTTTTATCTGGCAGGATTTACATTCTGCCAGGATAGATCTCACACAGAAATCCGGCAATTTGTAATAGTCGCTGAGGCCATCCAGTCCAGCCCCTGCCCAGCACCTGAGACACATGGCTGCATACACATGGCTACACACACAAACACACAAACACATACACACACACACACAGGGCATCTGGGTCTTGGGGCTGCTGTTGTCAGGTTGATTTTCTCTTTTTGTGAGTGAGATTTCTCTAACTTTCCTTCAGGACCTGCAGGGATGAACAGCTCCCAGCATCCTCCCCAGGGGGGGCTTCGCTCCGTTCCCACAATAGGCCAAGAACTCAACCCGGGTTAAGAAAAGGGAATTGTTGCTTCGTTCACACAATCTGCTGCATGAGTGGCTGGGTTTTCAAGAAACGTCGAACCACAAACCACACAAGTGTTTCCACTGAGTCTCCCCTGCAAACTCCCTACAACACAGAAACATAGAAAACTGACAGCCAAAAAAGACTTCGTGGTCCATCACAATTTATGTTATTTGATTCTATTTCTCAATTTTCTTTGGATGAGCAACTTTACCCCAGCCATGTCCAAACTCAGTTTCGGAGGATTGGGCCCTCTGTGGTTGCAACCTTTGACTGCTCTTTCTGTGAAGTCCGACTTTCTAACATGGCTTCCCAACATCCCTCCTGTCCCTTTGACTTCATGCCTCCAGGTTCTTCTTGTGTTTTGCAGAATCCAAGGACTTTCCCACGTCAGGCCTTTAATTTGGGACAGAATTGAACCCCCT
Organism: Arizona elegans; assembly: GCA_022577455.1. Lineage (NCBI taxonomy): Eukaryota > Metazoa > Chordata > Lepidosauria > Squamata > Colubridae > Arizona > Arizona elegans. The sequence goes on along the minus strand of JAKOOJ010000007.1, from coordinate 89,716,823 downwards.
TTCTGGATTTGTACAGCTGCCACTAGATCCTGGCTTCCTCTGCATGACACACGAAGCCACAGAATAATTAAGTATTGTGGGCTGTGTTAAAAAGAGGTATGGATGTTTCTCACAGCTGATCAACCCGTTGTCTGAATCTAGCAGGGGTTTTGCTGGTGTGAGAGGCTCAGCACGGTCCCTTCTTGGGTTTTAAACTCCTTTCGTAGGGGGCAGCTCATCTTATTCATTGATTTCTTCCATTTTTAAAATGTCCAATGATTGACGCCGGTCCCTGGAGCCTCCCAAAGAGAGAGCGCCACAAAGCATCGACAGAAAGGGCCACAAGCCCAGAGTTTCCTCCTTCCCTTTGGAAAGGAAACCAGGAAGGAGAAGGAGAAGGAGAAGAGAGAGGAGAAGGAAGCAAATTCTTTAAACAATGCGAGGCTGATTTGGTACGGTCATCAAACGCCTTTCCCTCAAAACTTTGCTCAATCCATATTGCAAAATATTTTACATAAACCCCCATTATCTTTATGCACACACACATTTACAATCCTGTACCTGTCAACATGAGAACCTTCATGTCATTTCTACTTTGCTGTCTCACAGCCTCAAAGTGACGGAACAGACCAAGACATGGACCACTGAAGCCGAAGGACCCTGAAGCTGATGCAGATACCCTTTGCCTGGCCACTGTCTTCTGCCTTCAGAGGTCTTGAGTCAGGAGCTCTTAGCCAACTTCCACTCAGGCTCCAAGGAAGCAACACTCACGTCTCTCTCCCTCCCTCCTTCCCCCCCCCAAATACTTTCTGGTACAGAGAAAGTCTTAGCCCCACTTGGAAGCCCCCCAGGGGAAGAACTGGGAGTCACAATGTTCAGATCTCCATTTGGACACGTAGGTTTGCTTCCTTCTCCAAAAATGCTCCCATGGTATGCTGAGGGTCCCCAACTTCCCAGGTCTCAGGGCTACGGACAGAGATCAGACCATCTTTCTATCTTGCCTTTGCTCCTGACAGAAGAGAACCTCTGCGCCCTGGGTTGAACTGGGGGTGGGGGTGGGGCGCAGTGTTCCTGGTGATTTCTGAGTTTGGGGTTTTTTTCTTGTAGAGGTTTTAGGACCCAATGAGGGAACATCAGCAGTGCTGGAAGGCAGTGGGGTTTCTGGAGCGGAGAAGGAGGAGAAGGGGACAAGAGAGGAGGAGAGGAGGAGGAGGGGAGGAGGAAGAGGAAACTGAGAAAGAGAGAGAGGAGGAGAAGGAAGAACGGAGGGGAGGGAGGGAGGGAAGGAAGGAAGGAAAAGGAAGGAAGGAGGAGGAGGAGGAAGAGGAGACAAAGAAAGAGAGGAGGAAGAGGAGGAGGAGGGGAGAAGGAGGAAACAGAGAAAGAGAGAGAAGGAGAAGGAAGGGAGGGAGGAGGGAGGGAGGGAAGGAAGGAAGGAAAAAAGAGGAGGAGGAGGAGGAGGAGGAGGGGACAGAAAGAGAGGAGGAAGAGGAGGAGGGGAGGAGGAGGAAACAGAGAAAGAGAGAGGAGGAGAAGGAAGGAAGGAAGATGAGAAAGTGAAAATGAGAGGATGGGAGGGAGGGAAGGAAGGGGGTTTGAATAGTCATCAAATCCCACCATTAGGAGGTCATTCACAACCATTTTAGGATTATCCATAACTAGCAAACATCCTATTTTTCCCATCTAAGATTGTGATGGGGAGAGGGATCTGAAGGGCGACTCCCCATTTCAGATCTTCTTCTGCCCATACTTGGTCCTCCACATCCAACCTGACTGAAGAGAGGAGGAGGAGGAGGAGATCTAGGGGGTCTTTGGGGATCTCTGATCTCGGTGACTTTGGCTTGTCCACATTTTCATGACAGCCAAGTTGGGAGAAGAACCCACAGGATTCTGTCCACTCCAATGGGCAAATTGAGAGAAAATTGTTGAGCCTCCTCTATTTCTGCCTCCCCCTTCCAGTTCCTCGTGGTAGTTTGGAGCATGCCTGAACCCGGATATTTGCTCCACTGTGCACCCACAGAGTCCATGGACGGACAGATAGATTTGACTGATTGATTCAGGAATCAAAGGTTATGGCTGGTGATATTTCCGTGTCCTTTAGTTTTCTTTTAAGGAAATAAACTGTTACTATTCCCAGCTAAGCCTTTAATAACCGTCAAGCCACAAAGCATGGCAGGTAACTCCCCCCCCCCAAATCAGTTTTCGAGGTGACAATCAAATTGCCACCCAGGTAGACACAGGAATCGGTTGGATTTCGCAGATGAGTTGCTTCATCCAAGCCGATCCAATCTCCCCAATAGAGCAGGTATTTCGACTCCCCCCCAAATCCCAGGACCATCCTTATGCCTTTGGGCTGATGGCTTCGAAATGCTTTGCAGACCAAGGTCTGGGGGGGGTCACACTGACCCCCCCTCCCCTCCCCGGAGAAGGGTGTGTAGCTGTGTTCGCATCTATTCTCTTGGCAGCCAAATAAGGGCCAAAGAAATCTCCCCTGGCCAAAAGAGGAAGGACCTTTCCCATTCTAGTTCAGTAAACCCAAGAGGCAGTTTGCTATTCATCTATTGATTTAATTGTTCAATTGACATGCAGCCAAGCGTCCCAGGTGACTCTGGGCAGCTTTCAGTAGAAGGGAAACACGGGTGCAACAAACATCTTAATAGCATTGAGGTTAGCAACCATCAACAATTAGCAAGAACTTTGCACCAGGGCACACCCGGATGTGAGGTTGGTTGTCCGATTGGGAGGAAGAGGGTCAAGGAGGGTCAGGAGGTTGATCTCCCGTGGAATCGGGGTGTTGCGGACGCCGCCGTAGATGCTCCCCAATGAGGAAGAGGCCGTCTGCTTGTCTCCTCCGTGGCTGGTTAGGCCTAGAGGGTAGCTTTGTACTTGCAGATGGAGGGCAGGACACTGTGACAGGTGTGCTGCATCCACCTGGTTGTGCCTGGAAGGGAGAAGGACCAGAAAGGCTGTTAGACTCGGAATGAAGAAAGTCATCATTTTAGTTGATTGAAGGGTGCCATGTATGGAAGGAGGGAGGGGGAGGAAGAAAAGAAGGGAAGAAGGGAAGGAATGAGGGAGGGAAGGGGAAGAAGAAAAGGAGAGGGGAGGAGGGGAGGGGAGGAAAGAAGGGGAAGGGAGGGAGGGATGGGAGGGGGAAGGAGGGAGGGAGAAAGCAAGGGAGGGTGGGAAAAGGAGAAAGGGAGAGGGAGGGAGGAAAGGAGGGAGGGAGGGAGTGAAGGAAGGAAGGGGAGGGGGAGGAAGAAAAGAAGTGAGGGTAGGAGGAAGAAGGGAGGGAGGAGGGAAGGCAGGGAGGGAGGGAAGGAAGGAAGGAGGGCAGAAGAAACGGAGGGAGGGAGGGAGGGAGGGAGGGAGGGAAGAAGAGGAGGGAAAGAAGGAGAGGGCAGAAAAATGGAGGGGGCCTGGAGGGAAGGAAGGAAGGGGGGAAGATTCCTGGACAGCAATTCCCTCAATTCCTGGAGGAAACTGACTACCTGGATCCTTACCAATCTGGTTTCAGGCGTGGCCACAGCACGGAAACGGCATTGGTCGCCCTAGTAAATGATCTCTGGCGGGCCAGGGATGGGGGTTGCTCCTCCATCCTGGTCCTTCTTGACCTCTCAGCGGCGTTCGATACCATCGACCATGGTATCCTGCTGCAGCGGCTCAGGGGGATGGGGTTAGGAGGCACCGTTTTATGGTGGTTCTCCTCCTATCTCTCGGGCCGTCTGCAGTCTGTTTGGGCAGGGGGTCAGGAATCCTCCTGGAGGCCTCTCACTTGTGGGGTGCCTCAGGGCTCGGTTCTCTCTGCTCTGCTCTTTAACATCTATATGAAACCGCTGGGTGAGATCATCCGTGGTTTTGGGGTGAGGTATCATCAATATGCTGATGATACCCAGCTCTACATCTCCACCCCTGACCACCCTAGGGATGCCCTTTCCGTGATGTCCCACTGCCTGGAAGCGGTGCGGGTTTGGATGGGGAGGAACAGGCTTAGACTCAACCCTTCCAAGACTGAGTGGCTGTGGATGCCGGCATCCCGGGATCTGGAGGTTCCATCCTTAATGATCGGAGGTGAAACCCTTGCTCCCTCCGATAGGGTCCGCAACTTGGGTGTCCTCCTGGATTCTCGGCTGTCTTTAGATGACCATCTGACGGCCGTAACCAGGGGGGCCTTCGCACAGGTCCGTCTTGTGCGCCAGTTGCACCTGTTCCTAGACCGGGATGCCCTCGCCACGGTCACTCACGCCCTTGTTACCTCTAGGTTGGACTACTGTAACACCCTCTACATGGGGCTGCCCTTGGGATGTGTCCGGAGGCTTCAGCTAGTCCAAAATGCAGCCGCGCGGGTAGTTACGGGGGCGTCTAGATACTCCCGTGTAACACCTCTCCTGCGTGAGCTGCATTGGCTACCGGTGGCACTGCGGATACGTTTCAAGGTGCTGGTGCTCACCTATAAAGCCCTTCATGGCTTAGGCCCAGGGTACTTGCAGGACCATCTCCAGCCGCTCTCCCATCGTCCTGTGCGCTCTCACAGAGTCGGCCTCCTCAGGGTGCCGTCGGCCAAACAATGTCGGCTGACGACCCCCAGGGGGAGGGCGTTCTCTGTGGGAGCCCCGACCCTCTGGAATGGATTGCCCACCGAGCTCAGGACAGCCCCCGACCTTCTTTCCTTCCGTCGCGAGCTGAAGACGTGGCTCTTCCGCCAATTAAACTGATCGGTTTGGGGTACACTGGGATAATTTTAAATTGTTTTTTAATTGGGTTACTGATTTTAATTTGGTATTGTATTGTGATTTGTATTGAAGTTGTCATTTTGTAAGCCGCCTTGAGTCCCTAGGGAGAAAGGCGGCATATAAATCGCAATAAATAAATAAATAAATAAATAAATAAATAAATAAATAAATAAGAGGAGGAAGAAAAGAGGGGAGGGGAGGAGGAAGGAAGGAGGAAGGAGGGAAAGAGACTTCCAAGGGGGTCCCCCTCCCTCCACCCCTTTTTCTGTAGAGGGACTGAGACGCACTTCCTGGACTCTGGATGTTGGTGACATAGATGCACTGAGAGCTGGAAGCGGTGCTGCTGGGGGCTCTGTTGTCCCAGAGGGCATCTCCTGGGGTGTAGGTGGTTGCGTCACTCCATTGCCAGTTGAGTTTCTATTGAGGCAGAAATGGGACATTCATTGAGTCAAGCATTTGTTTTATTTTATTTTATTCTATTCTATTTTTATTTCCCCAGCCTGGTGCCCTCCAGAGTCTGGCATCATCCACTGTCCATAGGTTTGTTTGGTGGCAGGTGAGGAAATGGGTTTTGAGAATCAAAGGCAATTTGTTAAGGAAACATTGTGTAGGCTTCATTTTCTCCTCTCCACAATGTCTCACACACACTGAGGTCACTTCACGCAATAAAGTGGCAGAAGACAACCACTCCAGGGAAAAGTGAGCCTCCAGAGGTTGTGGAGGCTCCATCCTCCCTGGAGGTTTCTAAGAAGCAACTGGACAACCATTTGTCTGAAGTGCTCTAGAGTCTCCTGCTTGAGCAGAGGGTACCAGCTCTGTTCTTCTATTATCTTTGGCAAAATGGGTGGCTTAAAAATTGATGAACAAATAACTCAATGAAAAATGGAATCTGACTGTGGAGAGGTCTCTTCTTCCCACCTGGAGATCTTAAGGGCTCCAAGAAGGATCTCTTAACTAGATTGTGGACTCATCTTCTCGTTCCCATCAAGGAATGTCCTCCTCCCCAGTCAGTGCCATCCCCAGATATTGGTCTTGGGGGCTGCCCAGAACTCCCCACTGGCCCAGAGCTGATCCCAAAGCCATAAAACCCTCTGTGGCCTTCCACGGAGGATTGGGAGGAAAGAGGAACGCCAAGGCCGCGGCTGGAGTGGCTGGTGGTCTGTGAGATGAAGCCACCTCAGAGGGATCCCAGACCACCCACAAAGACATGCCTACATTGTTCTCTTGCACAGCGTGCATCCCAATCCAGGCATTTGTGGCGGTGCTGGTGCGCCTGATGTGGGAGGAGACAATTCTTTCCTCTGCAGCAGTCCGAAAAGTGGCCAGGTGGCTTCCACTCCTCAGGTGTTGGCACTCAATCTGCAGACACGAAGAGAAAGAATTGCAGACTGAGAGAGTAACCGAATTCCAGAGTAACAGAATAAGAGAATAGCAGAATGATAGAACAGCGGGTGAAGGGGAGCCTAAGGATCCTTGCAAGATTCTGCCATGAGAGCCAATCTCAGTTAAGGGATTCTGGTCTCCCTGACGGGGCTGACAAAACTTTGCCTATCACACTGACCTCTGCGTCGTCCCAGGTGAGGAGCCTATAAATTGGGTGATAGCATTGCAGTCGATAATAAATGGCCTGATCGGGACACTTGGCTCGAGCCTGGATTTTGGGTGATCCTGAAGGAGACATAGAACCATCGTTAGAACAACTGCTTTGGAGGGGGTCTCATCTTCCAGCCCTCCAGATGGGAGGGGCCTCCTTCAGAGGACATGGAGGGGGCAACCAAGCTCTGCAGAAAGAGGGCAGGTAGACAGGGCTCCATCTCCCAGCTTCCTTCCAACTGTCCCCCAACTCCTGATATTGGCCCCCTGTGGTGTCCACTGGGCTGGCTTAATGGTGGGACTGGCACTCACCTTCCACCAAGGAGCTCCCAGTCAAGCAGGCCAAGAGGCAGAATCCCCAGAAGGCTTGGCGTCCCATCCTCTTGCTCTCTTAAAACAGACAAACACAAGCACAATAAGTGAGATGTCCCAGAAGATCTCCATGGTGCCACCAGCAGAAGGCCAAACAGAAGGTGGAAGAGAGATGGAGCTTTAGGACCCCCTCAGTTGGGGCTGGATGTGGAGAACCAAGGATGGGCAGGAGAAGATCTGAGTTGCCCTCCCTCTCCCCACTACAACCTTAGAGAAAAACTCCATGTTTGGTGGTTGTGGATGATCCTAAAATGGTTGTGAGTGACTTCCTAATGTGAGGATTTAATGACTGTAGCAACACTATTCCTTCCTTCCCTCCCTCCTTTGTTTTTGCCTTCTCCTTCTTCTCTTTCCATCCTCTATCCTTCTCCTTCCTTCCATCCATCCTTTCTCTCTCCTTTGCTTTTGCCTTCTCCTTCCTTCCTCTCTGCTTCTCCCCTCTCCCTTCCTCCCTCCCTCCCTTTTCCTCTTTCCTCCATCTCCTTCTCTTCCTGCTTCTCATTCCATCTTCCCTTCAACTCCAAGAAAGGCAGAAGACCCAATTGTAAGATGATGGAGAGGCAGGAAAGGATGCCCACCTCCTCACCTCTGCTGCCTCCTGCTAGATGACCGCCTGTGTTGTGTCTTCTCTCAAGAGTGTCCGATCTGCCAGGCCCCTGAGCTATTTATAGGCAGTGGGGCAGCAATTCTGCAGATCCAAGCAAGTAATCTCACCCAGGGCAAACAGCAATTTGAGACTTTTTCCCAGTCACTTGAGGAAAGCATTCAGGAAATAATTCTCGGGGGAAACGAGAGAAATCCCATTCTGGCTGGGATTTGGAAAAAGCTGACAGATTGGTGATAAGGCCAACCTTGAACTTTTGATCATAATCATACTCATAAGTTTATTTGTCAAGCATATATAAGATAACAGGTAACAGTATAAACATAATTTGAATACATGAAACGAGTAAGAGTAAAAAGAAATATTAGGACAGGGACGGAAGGCACGCTGGTGCGCTTATGCAGGCCCCTTACAGACCTGTTAGGAATGGGGTGAGGGCCACAGTAGACAGTCTAAGGTTAAAGTTTTGGGGGTTTGGGGAAGGAACCACAGAGTCAGGAAGTGCATTCCAGGCATTGACCACTCTGTTGCTGAAGTCGTATTTTCTGCAATCGAGTTTGGAGCGGTTTACCTTGAGTTTGTATCTATTATTTGCTCATGTATTGTTGTGGTTGAAGCTGAAGTAGTCATTGACAGGAAGGACATTGTGGCAGATAATTTTATGTACTATGTTTAGGTCAGACTGAAGTCAGCGAAGTTCTAAATTGTCTAAGCCCAAAATTTGGAGTCTGGTGGCATAAGGTATTTTATTGCAGGTAGCGGAATGGAGGAGTCTTCCCATAAAATATCTCTGGACTCTTCTCAACTGTATTTATGTCCGATATGCAGTGCAGGTTCCAGACAGATGAGCAGTATTCAAGAATTGGTCTAGCAAATGTTTTGTATGCTCCAGTTAGTAGTACAACATTACCAGAGAAGAAGCTATGCAAGATTAGGTTAACAACTCTTAAAGCCTTTTTGGCAATGTTGTTACCGTGGGCTCGGGCACTTAGATCTTTAGAAGTGAGTACTCCAAGGTCCTTGACAGAGTGAGGGTCATCTACAAGGTCATGTCCATCTAATTTGCATTTTATGTTTTGATTTTTTTTTTGCCAATGTGCAAGGCAGAGGATTTGTTGGTTGAGATTTAAAGTTGTCACTTCTTAGACCAATCTGTTCCATTTTCTTTATACTTTTCCTTCAGCAACCCTTTTGAGACAAGCTCTCTTTTGGGGATAGCACATTTTTATGGCTGGGTGAGAAATATTCTCTTCCATGTCTCCATATCTGTTCCCTTGTCCAGGGGGAAAGAACCAGGGGTGCTATTCAGCAGGTTCTGGGAAAACAATTCACATGACAGGTTCTAGAGAACCGGTAGTGGAAATTTTGAGTAGTTTGGAGAACCGGCAAATACCACCTCTGGCTGGTCCCAGAGTGGGGAGGGAATGGGGATTTTGCAACATCCTTCCCCCAGGAGTGGGGATGGAATGGGGATTTTGCAGTATCCTTCCCCTGCCACGCCCACCAAGCCACACAATGCCCACCAAGCCACGCCCACAGAACCGGTAGTAAAAAAAATGGATTTCACCACTGGAAAGAACCTATTTTTTAGTCTCAGTTTTGATAAACCTTGTTTTAAAAAAAATAATCTACAGGGACTTATCTAGGCAGTCTCCCAGAAATAATAGGGTTGGGCAGGAAGAAGACAAAATTACTGCCTAGGATCTTGTCCAAAATGTAACCCATTAATGAATTGGAGGCAAGGAATGCAATAAAATTACCTTCATAATCGAGAAAAAATGATCTAATCCAGAAAAATTGACAAATACACACACACACAAACTGACATACACACATGTAACCCTCGACTTAACAACAGTTCGTTTAGTGACCGTTCAAAGTTGCAGCCAAAAAGTGACAATTTTTCACATGACCATTGCAGCATCCCCAAGGGTCACATGACTGAAATTCGAACACTTGGCAACTGACTCATATTTGTGACAGTTGCAGTGTCCCGGGGTCACATGATCCCCTTTTGTGACTTTCTGATTAGCAAAGACAATGGGGAAGATGGATTCACTTCACAACTGTGTGATGCACTTAGCAAGTGAAAAGTCATAAAATGGGGCAAAACTCACTTAACAGCTGTCTCGTTTAGCGACCAAAATTTTGGGCTCAATTGTCATACATTTAGGATTACCTGTATCTACATACACACATACATATACAATAGTGGCCAAAATTGTGGAAACCTTTTGGGAAAAGTGTATTTTCTAAAACTAGCTAATAACACCACTTTTTTTTAGAGTAGTACCATAAAATTCTATATCAATGGAAAGATAATTGAATCAAGAATGTAGTGCAATCACTTTTATGAAGGATCTGCTATTAGAATAGCATTACAGTATAAAGAAGAAAAGGGAAACACGTAGAAAAAACGAGATATACAAAAATGATCATGTCAGTTAATACTTTTCTGGGTAACCTTCAGCATGAATGACGGCCTTACAACCTCTTCCCACGGAGTGAACCAAGTCTTTGAGTTCTGCAGCTGTTCTAATGTGAAACCAAGATTGAAGATGGCTTCTATTAACTGGGTTTTATTGCTGGGTTGCTTCTGACTGGCAAGTTTCTTTTGTCGGCTCCATAGATTTTCAATTGGGTGAAGGTCTGGGCTATTCCCAGGCCATTCCAGCAGTGGAATAGGATTATCTTGAAACTCCCTCCCAAAAAGGGGTGTTATTAGCCAGCATACCTCACAAGTACACTTTTCCCAAAAGGTTTCCACAATTTGGGCTACTACTGTACCAATGATGAAATCCAATTTTTTTTAGTACCGGTTCTGTGGGCGTGGCTTGGTGGGACTTGGTGGGTGTGGCAGGGGAAGGATACTGCAAAATCCCCATTCCCTCCCATCCTGGGGGAAGGATATTGCAAAATCTCCATTCCCACCCCACTCTGGGGCCAGCCAGAAGTGGTATTTGCCGGTTCTACGAACGACTCAAAATTTCCGCTTCCGGTTCTCCAAAACCTGTCAGAATCTGCTGGATTTCACCCCTGTACTGTACATATAATAAACACACACAGTGTATATTTATTTAAAAATATTTGACACGAAAAGAACAAATGTCAACTTGATAAATGAAACTTGATAAGAAGAAAAGTCCAGCGTGGTCATGTCCTTAGAATACTTGAAGATGATAAAAAAAAAAACTACCATAAACTTCAATAATGTGAAACTCAAATGAAGAAATAATCGAAGGAAGAAACATTCTACAGATTCATACAGGCATATGAATCATAGGTCAAGAAACTGGATTCAAAACAACTCTGGGGATGAATATTCATAGTTCAAAAAAGTTCAAAGAAAACATGGATAATAATAAAGTCATAAACCTCACAAGAAGATTGCAGAATGATAAGAGAGCTCATTAGAACAGTATTTGTCAAAACGTGACAACAAGTTTGCCATCATTGAAAACTTGACAACATTAAGACCTGTGGACTTCAACTTCCTCAACTCAAGTATGCATCATAATTTTTTCAGACTGGGCTATTTTTAAAAAAATATCGTCAATATCATGACTTTTGAAAAAGTAACATTGCCACGGTGCTTGCAAAGGATTGTCACCAGAAATTTTCAAGAAAAGATTGAACAACCACTTGTCTGGGATGGTATACAAGGAGTACTGCTTTGGGCCGGCGGTTGGACTTGGCGGTAGGGACCGTGGCTGGACTCCATGGTCCCTACCAGTCCCATGATTCTATGATTTTTTTTAATGTATCTGATCATAGTGCAGAATTCTGAAGGCAACCTTCAGCTTGCCTTCAGAAATTGTGGATGCTCCTTCACCGGAGGCTTTCAAAAAGAGTTTGGGCAACCATTTGTCTGGAATAATATATAAGATCTCCTGCTTGAACAGGGAATGGTTGTGAGTGACTTCCTAATGTTGGGATTTAATGACTTTCCCCTCGTTTCTTCTCTCTCCCTCTTTTCCTTTCCTTTCCTTTCCTTTCCTTTCCTTTTTTCTTCTTTCTTTCTTTCTCTCTTTCTCTCTTTCTTTCTTCCTCCCCTCTCTCCTTCCTTCCTTGCTCTCCTTTAATTTTGCCTTCTCCTTCTTTTCCTTCCTTCCTCTCCCCTTTCTTTCTTCTCCTCTTTCTCCTCCTTCTCCTTCCAACTTTCCTTCTTTCCTTCTTGACAACTCCAAGAAAGGCAGAAGACCCAATCGCAAGATGATGAAGAGGCAGGAAAGGATGCCAACCTCCTCACCTCTGCTGCCTCCTGCTAGATGACCGCCTGTGTTGTGTCTTCTCTCAAGAGTGTCCGATCTGCCAGGCCCCTGAGCTATTTATAGGCAGTGGGGCAGCAATTCTGCAGATCCAAGCAAGTAATCTCACCCAGGGCAAAGAGAAATTTGAGATGTTGTCCCAGCCACCTGAGAAAAGAATCCAGGAAATACTGTAATTCTCAGGGGGAAACAAAAGAAATCCCATTCTGGCTGAAATTTGGGAAAAAGCTGCCAGATTTCTGATAAGGCTGAACTTGAACAATCAAAGTTCCATTTTCTTTACGCTTTTCCTTCATCAGCCCTTTTGAGACAGCCTCTCTTTTGAGGATGACACGTTTTTATGGCTGGGTGAGAAATATTCTCTTCCGTATCGGTTCCCTTGTCCAGTGGGAAAGAACCCATTTTTCTTCTCAAGGAACAAGAGAAGAAATCACAAGACACTGCCTGGAGAGATATGGTTGCAGGGTGCAATCTAGGTCTCGGTCACCAGGCGTGTCTTTCCTTCTGAGCTTTCAGACTCGTGCTGGAGCCCATCTTCAGGGGACTTCTGTCTAGGCTAGACTCTGGCCTAAAACCTAAACCTAAAACCTCTGGTCCCGGTGACCGACCCAGATTGGATCCTGCAACATTATCCTGAGATATATAGATTTGCCTTCATTCGTGAGATACGGTTGCATTCATTGAGCCCAAGCCTGGATGGGAATATCTGATCCCTGATGGTCTTTCTCCATTGGAGATCAGGGGAGGCCTTCAGCCAGTTCCAGCTTCCTTCCAGTTCCCAGGGACTCACAAGGGTGTCTTCAGGAGCAGTCAAAAAAGTCAAGATGGTGGCCATTGTCAGGTATAAATGCCCTACCCGTGCCAGGGACCAGCTATAGCTCAGCAGTGCAAGGGTTAACCCAGACACCCACCTGGCCAGCTCCTCCCATAGGCCCCTCCTTACCTGAATCCCCGCCCACAGGTACAAAAGGTGGGCACACTCCTCCATGTTGCTCAGATCCTAATGTAACCAAGTGATGATATGATGAACCTGCAAATAAAAGGAGAGATATTTTACTTGAAGTCTCAAGTCTCTTCATTGGGCCTGATCCATCAATCCTTGTAACAAAATGGTAGCAGAGGATGGTTGGTAAGGCCCAGAGATCCCAAGCCACAAGACAAGGACCCGTACCTACCTGCAGAATGGCGACACCCCCGAAGCAACGGGAAAGCAACCCATCGGACTCGCCAGGGAAGGCAGGAACCTCAACCACCCCCAAAGCCACCGCGATGGAAGAAAGGGGGGAGATCGAGAAAGGGAAAAGGGCCCACCACGACCAAGAAGAAGAGAAGCTACGACTCGACGTCCTGCAGCTGTTGAAAGAGCGAGCCGGCGACAAGAACCTCCTTGCCGACCTGCGGAGCTTCATAATCGACCGAGAGGTGGCAAGGAGCGAAGAAGGCTCGGACTCCGAACTCGAGGAGCTGGACTCGGTGAGTGGATCGCCCAAAAGGGCACTTCCAACGGCCACCGAGCCCCAAAGCCCCGCTCTAAATTTGAAACGGCGGCCATCTTTGTCCATGTGGTCGGACAAGATGGCCGACCCCCAACCAATCAACAAACAGAATTCAAAATGGCCGGCGCGCGAAAAATGCCGGACCATAAACCATGGTGAAAGTGACCGGGGAGAGGGGACCGAATCTGACTCCAACCCCTGGTACACCCCCAGCGAGCGGCAAGTGGATAGGGCCATGAAGACCCTTGCCGCCGCCTTCGGCCCAGGCCTCAAAATCACTAAAGAGAAGCCGGAGAGGCCAAAACAAAAGGGAAGACGAGGAGAGGGGCAACGAAGCACCCACCCGAGAGCCACCGACGCCCGCGACAGCTCGCCAGCCCACCTTCGCACCCCAGGGACACCGCGCCTCCGATCGCCCAGGCCGCACACCCCGGACCGCATGGATTGGGGCAGCTACTTACAGCCATCGCCGGAGCCCCAGCGCCGCCAGGATCTTCATTCCGGAGAAGCAGCTGCTGGACGACGCCTTCCGGAGCACACCTGGACCCCCAAGGCCGAAGCCGAGGCCTACCCGACCGACAGAGGCCTCTACAGCGGAGCCGCGATGAACAGGTCCTTCCACAGTGACGGCGGAGCTGAAATGGACTTCGCGCATGCGCTCTTCCGCCTAGAGGAAGAAAAAAGAAAAAAATTACAAAGCGGGACTTTTAAACTACCGGCAAGCGTTCCCATGCCTTTCTGCTGCTATAGGCACATAAGGAACCATGGACAACAGCCAGCAGTAAGTAACTTTACTAATAGTGCTGGGAACTTACCTGTTGACTTTCCCAAGTTGAGAATGGATGGGGGCAATATCCTAGAGTGGTCACAGCAACTCCAAGTGGTATTCCTAAAAGAGAATATGTCTCATTTTATTAATGATCCCCCAGAGAGACCATGGTCTTTAGAGCTGGATTGCATGCACCACAGGGCATTCTACCTTTTAGTTGCAAGCATATCACCCACTATTTACCACTGTATTGGACATAACCTCACAGTATCAGAAATTATAGGAAAAATGTTTGGGTTATTTTACAGTGAGAGTGTGTCCACCACCACCCAAATCTCCAAAGACTTCTTTTCTGCCAGACTTAAGCCAGGAACACCTATGAGTGAGCACCTAGTGTCCTTAAGCGGTACCAGGGCAGAGCTACACCTCAGGGGAGAAGTTATTTCCGACCAGATTATGAAGAGTGTAATAATTAACTCTTTAGATCACTCATGGAATAACTTCTTGACACACTTAGATACCATTAGTCTGGGAATGCTATCCGTGGAGAAGCTATCCAATAAGCTGATCGCAGAAGATAATCTGAGAAGGAGCCGCCCCGGCCCTCCCAGAGAACATAAGAGTGAGAAGAGAGTAGTCTTCCAAGAGAGACAACACAACATGCCAGAATGTTATATCTGCGGGTCAAGGGGACACATCAAAAGGGACTGCCCCAAGAACTATAGGGAGAGAGGCAGACCAGAGCACAGGCACAGACAAACGGAAAGGCACACATCGGAAGAAAGGTATAGGCGCAGGGACTCACCCAATCCCAGGGACAGGAGGGGGAACAGAGACAGCTCGCGCGACAGCAGGACAGGGTCATTATACGGGATAGGCGAGCGCACACGCATCACATACCAAGACAAAGGCACCAGCTCATGGCTCCTGGACTCGGGAGCCTCCAATCACACCACCTACAATCAGAAGCTACTCTCATCATTCAAGAGGGAAGACTTTTCGATCAAAGTCGCAGACCAAAATCAGGTTAGGGTGACAGGCAAAGGGACAGTTACATTGCCAGGCTTGGGGAAAATAGAGGGGGTACTGCTAGTCCCGGGGATACCCCACAACATTCTAGCCGCAGTAAAGCTTAGCAAGGAATCAGGGGCTGAGGTGACCTTCACAAATGGTTATGTCAAAGTCAGCAAGGATGGGGAAGATATAGGGAGAGTAACCGTCAACCAAGGGTTACCGTACATAACTTTCCATGAGGATGACGCCCACAGCGTGTGCACCAGCTCAGAGGACACAGAGGGCACCGATCAGGGCAGGACTGAGGGAGAACAAGTAGATGGGAGAGAGGTAGATAGTGATGGCGACACGACACAAGAGACACGACACAACAGACACACCCAAAAGGGGCCCTCAATAGGCAAACCCATGCATGACGACTGTGCTCATCTGCTACACCGGAAGCTAGGGCACGCCAGCTTCCCCGTGGTCCAAAAAATGGCCAATTGTACCGAGGGTGTCAAAATAAAGAACTGTGAAAACTACCTCGAGTGCTCAGTGTGCAAATGTTCAAAATTAAAGGTAAAACCCAGGCCCAAGAAGTCGTTACGCGCCGCCAAACAAATATTCGACCTAGTTCACATGGACCTGGTAGGGCCCCTAAGGCCATCCATAAATTACAAGAAAAGATACTTTCTCACCATAGTAGATGACTTTAGTCGATATGGCTTCGTCTATACTTTAAGGAAAAAGGATGAGGCCTTCCAGAAATTCAAAGAGTTTTACAAAAGAGTAGAAACCCAAAACAACACACAGATCAAGCAAATCATGACTGACAGAGGATCTGAGTTTCTATCTAAGGACTTCTCCCATTGGCTCAGGTCCAAAGGCGTGATTCACTTTACGTCGTCCCCGTTTTCCGCTTTTCAGAACGGGGTCGTAGAACGGCGCAACTCCACGCTCCAGACGATGGTCAGGTGCGCCTTAGAGGACGCGGGCATTGGCCAGCACTTCTGGTCTGAAGCCCTGGTCTATTCCAACTACACTCTCAACAGAACATGGTCCAGTGTGATAGACAAAACACCATACGAGCTCATGTACAACAAAAAGCCACAGATAGCACACTTACATGTATTTGGCGTGACCGCTGATGTCCACATACCCAAACAGTTACGCAAAAAAGGGGACAAGGTATCCAGAAGACTGAGGTTTATGGGATACGAGCCAGGAACCAAGGGCTTCAGGTTTGTGGATAGCAATAATAGATTCGTGGTATCTAGGACAGCGACTTTCCATGAGCAAGCCAACTGGTCCAGAATACACTTAAACGAGGTATCCACCAAGCGAGAAGATAGTCCAGTTGAGCAAGCTCAAGACGAAAGCGAGACAGTGGATAGACGGGAAGGGAGTAGGCCCAGGCCCAACCTCCAAGGCATCAAGGTTGAGGGATGGAAGGAGAATCACCCCAAGATAAGTGTAGACTCACTGACCCAAAGAGAGGCCAGACATCTGCAGACACTGAGCAGACAGTAGACAGACCAGTCAGGTCTACCAGAAACCAATTGCCAAGAAGGCTAAATGATTACGTGATGCACATACACACGAATCATGTCACACCCAACTCCTACGAAGAGGTATTGAGACTACCCCAGGAAGAGAGGGCAAAGTGGGAGTTAGCCATGGCCAAAGAGCTGGACAGCCTGAGGAAGCTAGAGGTCTACACCCCAACCAAAGTCCCAGAGGGCAAGAACACAATAGGCACCCGATGGATCTTCAAGATCAAAAACTTAGAGGGTGGGCAAAGCCTATACAAAGCAAGATTAGTTGCCCAGGGGTTTGCTCAAAGGTTCCCGGAGGACTACACTGACACCTACTCGCCCACCGTAAGGACAGAGAGTGTAAAAAGCGCCTTGGTCATCGCATCTCTGCTAGGACTGGAGGTGCACCAGTTTGATGTGCAGACCGCCTACTTGCACGCCAATCTAGATAAAGAGATATACATCAGAGCGCCTCACAGCAAAGAAACCAACAGGGGGGACACCTGGTTACTCCACAAGAGCCTATACGGACTGAAGCAATCAGGCAAACGCTGGTACGAATGCTTGGTAGAGGCACTGAAGTCTATGGGGTTCACGGCGACCATAGCTGACAACTGCTTCTTCACCAGGAAGGAGGGGGACTCGCCAGAATACATCCTGGTTTACGTGGATGACATACTATATATCAGCAAGCACGAAGAGAACCGCGACACCTTCGCCAGCAGACTGAGCGAGCACTTCACCCTAAAATACCTCGGAAAGATAAACCGGTACCTGGGGGTGCAAGTCAACCAAACACCAAAAGGTTTCCAGCTGTCACAGAAAGAGAAAATAGAAGAGTTACTCCACAAGTGCAACATGGCAGACGCCAAGGGGTGTGATTCGCCCATGCAGATGGACTTCTTGAGAAACATGCATGATGAATCACCCGGATTTGAAGACAACACGCTGTACAGGTCAGTCATAGGCTCTCTCCTGTATATCGCTAACTGGACAAGACCAGACATTGCTCTATCAGTTAATTTATTGTCCAGACACGTGAGCAAACCCACCACATACCACTGGGACGCAGTGAAAAGGGTGCTAAGATACCTGAAACAAAGTGCCAATGCATGCCTAACCCTAGAGCCTGAAAAATCCAACGAACCCATCCTCTCCTGCTACGCCGATGCTGACTGGGCCGGAGACGCCAAAGGCCGGAAGAGCACGTCTGGGTACATATTCTACTTAAATAACAGTCCGGTACATTGGTATACAGGCAAGCAAATCTTGGTGGCAACCTCGACTACTGAAGCTGAATACATATGCCTCTCCAAAGCCGCCAACAACCTCATCTGGTTCGACGACCTACTGGCCAGCGTGTGGAAAGAACCAACTTACCCAATAAATATTTACGAGGATAACAAAGCCGCTATAGAAATATCCATGTCCGACGCTGTAGGGCAAAGATCAAGGCACATAGATATAAAATACAAGCACGTGAGACAGCTCTCCAGAATCGGTTTCATAAAGGCCATACACTGCGATACAGAAGAACAGACCGCAGACATACTCACAAAACCTCTGCAGGGCAAACAACACTCACACTTAGTTTCCAAGCTCAACATTCGCCACAGGGTACCAACCGGTCAGTCAGGCCTACAGACACAGGTCAGGCATTTAGAGGGGGATTTGTCAGGTATAAATGCCCTACCCGTGCCAGGGACCAGCTATAGCTCAGCAGTGCAAGGGTTAACCCAGACACCCACCTGGCCAGCTCCTCCCATAGGCCCCTCCTTACCTGAATCCCCGCCCACAGGTACAAAAGGTGGGCACACTCCTCCATGTTGCTCAGATCCTAATGTAACCAAGTGATGATATGATGAACCTGCAAATAAAAGGAGAGATATTTTACTTGAAGTCTCAAGTCTCTTCATTGGGCCTGATCCATCAATCCTTGTAACAGCCATGGTAGCATCAAACGAGGTAGAACGTTGATGGGGCAGTTCTGGTCACCATCTTGACCCTTTTTTTAACCCCATCCTTGTCCCAAAGGAGATTCCTCATCCAGGACTCATATTTATGACAGTCGTAGTGTCCCGGGGTCATGTGATTCCCTTTTGAAACCTTCTGACCAGCAAAAACAAGGGGGAAGCCAGATTCACTTAACAACCGTGTTACTAACTGAACAACTGCAGTGATTCACTTAGCAACGATGGCAAGAAAAGCCATAAAATGGGGCAAAACTCACTTAACAATTCTCCCATTTAGCAACCCAAATTTTTTAGCAACTGACTCGTATTTATGACCATCTCAGTGTCCACGGGTCACGTGACCCGCTTTTGTGACCTTCTGACAAGCAAAATCAATGGGGAAGCCAGATTCACTTAACAACCGTGTGACTAACTCAGCAACTGCAGTGATTCACTTAACAATGGTGGCAAGAACAGTCGTAAAATGGGGCAAAACTCACTTAACAAATATTCCACTTACCAACAGAAAGTTTGGGCTCAATTTTGGTCGTACATTGAGGACTACCTCAATTGTCATGGTTCTCGCAAATGGCCGTCCCTGGAAATTTTCAAGATAAAAATTTGACAGCCATTCATCCAGGATGGTATAAGGCAGTGTTTCTCAACCTTGGAAGCTTGAAGATGGGTGGACTTCAACTCCCAGAATCCCCCAGCCAGCACTGGCTGGGGGATTCTGGGAGTTGAAGTCCACCCATCTTCAAGCTTCCAAGGTTGAGAAACAGTGGTATAAGGAATCCTGCATTGGCCAGATGGTTGGACTAAATGACCTCTAATGGCTCCTTCCTGTCCTATGATTCTATGATTTTGATATGTATCTGATCATGGTGCAAAGACCTTCAGAAATGATGGAGCACTAGAGGCTTTCAAAAAGAGAGTGGACAGCTATTT
The DNA here is from genome assembly GCA_022577455.1 of Arizona elegans. Taxonomy (NCBI): domain Eukaryota; kingdom Metazoa; phylum Chordata; class Lepidosauria; order Squamata; family Colubridae; genus Arizona; species Arizona elegans. The sequence goes on along the minus strand of JAKOOJ010000007.1, from coordinate 89,697,578 downwards.
GCCCAGAAAAGTATAGGATCTATACCAGGGGTCATCAACCTTTTGGATCTCAGGGACCGCTAACTTCATAATTTTAAATCCTGCGGACCATTAATATAATCTGCCTAATGACCAGCTAGGTAAGCATGGCTAGGTGGTCATGTGACTGCGTGGGTGTGGCCAACTTTATGTCACTCACATCGAGGGGCGTCTTGCTGGCCTCTACTCACCCCTCCCCTCCCAGCCACTCTTCACCTGCCTGCTCAGACTCCTTAGGGCCCCAACAGGAAGCAGTTGTTGGAGCTAAGCAGCCACCAATGAGAAAGAGTTGGGAAAATAGCTCAGTTCAAATTGCATCTGGCCGAGAAGGAGGCTCAGCAGAAGCACCTCACTGAGGACTAGGAGCATAGGCTTTCCAAGCAGAGGGAAGACCTGCGGGAGTGCAAGGCCAGGTACCGGCGCCCAGAGGCTCAACAGGCTGAGATAGTCAGCCAGTTCCAGGCCCTGATGCAGTCCCACTGGAACGAGGCCCTCCGGCTCTTCGCCACCAGCGGCTCTCCCCTCCAGCCTTTGCCCAAAGCCCCCCACCAGAAGGCTGAAGCAGACCCCAAGTCGGAATTTCTGCCCCTCTCCAACCCACACAAAAAGACCCCAAAGGGGGAGACTCTCTGCAGCAACACAAACGTTCATTGCACGTATCCGGCCAGGGGCCGTAGTTTGAGGACCCCTGATTTAGTGCAATATTTTTCAGGGACCACCAAAATTTTCTCGTGGATCACCAGTGGTCCACGGACCACCAGTTGGTGACCACTGATCTATACCATTTAATCTCTTCTTAAAAACTTCCAGTATTGGAGCTTTCACAACTTCTGGAGGCAAGTTGTTCCACTGGTTAATTGTCCTCACTGTCAGGAAATTTCTCCTTAGTTCTAAGTTGCTTCTCTCCTTGATTAGTTTCCACCCGTTGCTTCTTGTCCTACTCTCTCAGGTGCTTTGGAGAATAGCTTGGCTCCCTCTTCTTTGGGGCAGTCCTTGAGATATTGGAAGCTGCTATCCTGTCTCCCCTAGTCCTTCTTTTCATTAAACTAGACATATCCCATTCCTGCAATTGTTCTTCGTATGTTTTAGCCTCCAGCATCTTTGTTGCTTTTCTCTGCATTCTTTCCAGAATCTCAAGCTCTTTTTTACATTCTGGTGACCAAAACTGGATGCAATAGTCCAAGTGTGGCCTTTCCAAGGCCTTCTAAAGTGGTATTAAGACTTCATGGCCTTGATTCTATGTTAATGCAGCCTAGGATTGTGTTGGACTAGAAGACCTCAAGGGTCCCTTCCCATTCTGTTATTCTCTTATTCTGTATCTTAAACTCTCCTTTTAGGCTTTGTTCCTTCCTATCTGTATCAAACAGGGATTTCCTTGTTTCTCTCTCTCCCTCTCTTTCTCTCTCTCTCTCTCTTTCTTTCTTTCTTTCTTTCTCTTTCTCTCTCTTTCTCTTTCTCTCTTTCTGTCTCTCTTTCTCTCTCTCTCTCTTCCTCTTTCTCTCTCTTTCTCTTTCTCTCTTTCTCTCTCTCTCTCTCTCTCTTCCTCTTTCTTTCTCTCTTTCTCTCTCTCTCTCTCTTTCTCTCTCTCTCTTTCTTTCTCTTTCTCTCCTTCTGTCTCTCTCTTTCTTTCTCTTTCTGTCTCTCTCTCTTTCTCTCTCTCCCCCCCCCCCCCTCTCTCTCTCTTGCTCCCTGTCTCTCTCTGCCTGGATGCATGTAAATGTGTGTGTAAATATTTTGCTGAGGACTGATCTTTGCTTTTAGCTACAAGTGTGCTCCTGAATTGTATGTTTAGGGATTAAAACTTGGTAACGGAGAAAACATCTTGGCTAGAAATTCAGAGTGTTTCTTGTGGCAAATCTTTGCTCTGGAGATACACTTCACAATAATATGAAGGGTGGTTTTGCTTGAGTCCAGGGATGTGGGTTGTTAATCGGAGCGACTGGCAAATGAAATGACCAAATATTTTAACAAAACCTTCTTCTGATCATTCACAATGCCTGAGTTGTTTGTCCTTTTTCTGTTTTCCCACCTGGGGCTTTGTAATTGTGCTGCTTTCCTGAAAGGTGATTACAGAGGTCCCCAAACTTGGCAGCTTTAAGACTTGGGGACTTCAACTCCCAGAATTCTGCAGCCAGCATAGCTGGGAGTTGAAGTCCACAATCTTAAAGCTGCCAAGTCTGAAGCCTCTGGGTTATTACAAAGACCAAGGGAAGAGGCTCTGGATCCTTCCCCTCAGCCGAGAGGAAAAGACTGAATGTCAAGTGTACATAAAATACACCGAATGGTTCTCAGAGTCTGCTTAGGTTGTGCTGGCACTCAGCACAGAAACGGAGAAAAGACTGAATTTCGAAAATGGAAATAATCAAACAAGAACGTGTCCTTCTTGTAAGCCAGGCGTGGGAAACTATGTGCCATTTATGACTCATGGACTTCAGCTCTCAGAATCCCTGAGCCAGCATGGCTTCAAGTCCAGGCTCAGGTGTGGCTCAGCAGGTCACCTGGGGCAGTCCCTGGGAAAGGATCCACTTCCTTGCAAAAGGAACTGACTGTCAGGTGCACAGCTCAAGCCCATGAGAGCAGAGAAAAGAGAAACCAGGTTTAAACTCTTCAGAATTGGACTGCAAGGTGGCAGGGAAGAAAGGGAGTGAGAATAGACAGGAAAAGAAAGCGAGGGAGGGAGGGAGAGAGGGAAGAAGGAAAGAAGGAAGGGTAAACAGAAAGAGAGAGAGAGAGAGAGGGAGGGAGGGAGGGAAGGAGAAGGCAGGCAGGAAGGAAGGAAAGAAGGAAGTGTAGCCAGAGAGAAAGAGAGAGAGAAAGAAAGAAAGAAAGGGAGGGAGGGAGGAAGGAAGGAAGGAAAGAAGGAAAGAAGGAAGGAAGGGTAGACAGAGAGAAAGACAGAAAGAAAGGGAGGGAGGGAGGGAGAAGGAAGGAAGGAAAGAAGGAAAGAAAGAAAGAAGGAAGGAAAGAAGGAAGATGGGAATGAGAGGAAGGGAGGGAGGGAGCTCTGCAAAGGACCTTAGAAAGGAGGAAAAGAAACACATTTTCTGGCATATAGCCCAGTATAGTTTTGTTAGGGGGTGTTATCTCACATTAGGTTGCTGAGAATATGCATTTTAAGTTACAAACAAGGCTAACTTGGCAGCCTGGAGGTTTTATCTATTCTATGCAGATTGAGCATTAGGTCACAATGGAGCTTCTCTCAGCAGCAAGGAATATCAAGAGTTAGGTACACTCTGTACATGCTCTAATCCTCTAAGTCCCTTCCAGCTCTATTCTATTCATTCATTCATTCATTCATTCATTCATTCATTCATTCATTCATTCGGTGTCCTGGGGTCGTGTGTTCCCCATCGGCTGACAAGCCAACTCAACGGGGAAGCCAGATTCACTTAACAACCCTGTTACTAACTTAACAACGACATCAATTCACTTAACAAATGTGGCAAGAAAACTTGTCAAATGGGGAATTCAGGGTGGGAGTCGAAGTCCACAAGTCTTAAAGTTGCAAGGTTGGAGACCCTGCCTGCCTGCCTGCCTGCCTGCCTGCCGTAAAGGAAAGGGAGAGGGCGCTCTCTGGGCGCGTGCAGAGTGCCTTTTCGCCAAAGCTCCCGGGAGGGGCTCTCCGGGCTGCCCGCGAGGGGAGGGGGCGGGCAAGGGGGAGGGGTTAAGGAGGGGTGGAGGGATCCGCTCGGGAGGGGGGGCGGGAGGAGGCGGAGGGCGGGGCCAGTTGCCGGGTAACGCTGTACACAATGGGGGCCGGAGCGGGGGGGGGGGGGCAGGAGGCGCCCGTCCCGCTGCCCGACTCAGTGCTGTGCTGCTCCCGCGGGCGCTTCTACGCTCTGCCTTGCGCCTGGTCTCTCTGCGGTCCGCCTCCAGGTGGGTGGGCCCCCTTCGGCGCGGGATCGAGCGGGGGTGGGTGGGATCCCCGACTCCTCTTTTTTGGGGGGGGCTCTACCGGACCCCCTTCGCACAACCCGCTCTGCCCCTGCCTCGCTCTCCCGACCCCCGACCCATTTCGGGGCAAGCTTGGTTCGCTTTCGGGGAGGGGAGCAGCGGGAAGGGGTGAGAGGTTCCCCTGCACCCCACAACTGATGATCCCGCCGAGCCCCCTGCCAGTCGCTGCCGGAGCTGGACCCTCGAGCGGGGGAAGGGGCGGCTGGATCCCCGCCGAGACCAGGGACCTGCTCCGACTACCAGATCCCAATTCAGATCCCCTCTTCGCCCCATCTGGGCTGGACCGCGGACGCCCCTCCCGTCCCCTCCCCACCCAGCAGGCACAGATCCCCGCCTCCCCTTCCCCCCGGGGATCCCCTCGATGGGGTTCCCCCGCGTCACATCACGAGTGGTTGGAGGGGTTGGCTGGCTGACAGCGCCTGGCCGGGGAGGGGGTCTCAAAACCCGGGTCTCCCCGCTCTTCCTTCCTTCCACCCCGCCACCCACTCACCCACCCCCAGGCCGTCCTGATTTCCACAAACTGGACCCATCCAGGTGGGAAGAGGGGCCGAAATTCGGGGTGTTTCTGTACTAACCCCCCAAATGCCCAGCACGTTAAATGAACAGGTGCCCTGTGCACGGACTGATGGCTTTTACTGGTCCCTTTGAGTTGAGATATAGGCTTAGGATCCCTTAGTTGATCCTTTCCCTCGCTGCTCATCACAACAGCCCTGTGAGGTAGGCTTGGCTAGCAGAGAGCAACTGACTGACCTGAAGTCAACTCCATTGGCAGAAGGGACACTTGAGCCTCGCTCGGCCACCCCACTTCTCTACTTCTGCATCAATGTTTCTCAACCTGGGCCCCTTTAAGATGTCTGGACTTCAACTCCCAGAATTCCCCAGCCAGCTGGCTGGGGAATTCTGGGAGTTGAAGTCCAGACATCTTAAAGGGGCCCAGGTTGAGAAACACTGATCTGGTCCAATCCTTTCTAGACTTCACCGCCTGGTTGCCCAGCCTGCCTGTCAAACGATTAATTAAGCCATAGGCTCTCTTAATTAATTAATTGATTCTTCCCTCCTGCTCCTCCCTCCCGCTCAGGCCCAGCTGGGGATGATGGATCGGACCCAGCCTTGCAGGAGAGCATTGCAAATACTCTTAGTTGGTCAACATCCTTCTCTCTTCTTCCTCCTGCAGATCTACTGAAGAGTTAGCGCCACCCAACGAAGATGTCCACAGACGTCTGGGTAGGAACGTGGAGACCCCACCGGCCGAGGGGACCAATCGCTGCCCTCTACAGCAGCCCCGGACCCAAATATGGACTCCCGACTAATGTGGGTGAGCATCAGCCTTCTGCACACAAAAGACACTCTGGGGTCTCCTTTTAATCTTTGAAGAGGGAAAAAGACAGCCTTCTTTCTAAAAACAATAAAGGTGGGATGAGAAAGAAAGGAAGGAAGGAAGGAAGGAAGGAAGGAAGGAAGGAAGGAAGGAAGGAAGGAAGGAAAGAAAGAAAGAAAGAAAGAAAGAAAGAAAGAAAGAAAAGGGGGGGGACCGAGTGGAGGGAGGGAAGAAAAAGAGACAGAAAAAGTGAGAAAGAGAAAGTGAGAAAGTGAGAGTGAAAAGGGAGGGAGGGAGGGAGAGAGGGAGGAAAGAAGAAAGAGAGAAAGAAAGAAGGAAAGAAAGAAAGAAAGAGTGAATGAGTGAATCAATGAATGAACCAATGAATCAATGAATCAATCAAGGAATCAAGGAACCAATCAATGAACCAATGAATGAAAAAGGGATTGGATAGATGACTTCCAAGAGTTCTTCCAATTCTGTTATTCTGTATTCTGAATGAATGAATGAAGGAAGGAAGGAATGAATGAATGAATCTGACCATAAGCTTTAGATAGGAGTATTTTTTTTAATCCACCCAACTTCCTGTCAGGGAACATTTTGATAGTCAGTGGCACAAAAGAATTAAAACAAACTAACTCAGATTGGACCTGGAAGCAATTTTTTCCAAGCATTTGCAACCGAAAGAAAGTCTCTGATTCCTAAAACGGCTTGTCTCTCCTTCTGAGGATGGTCAATAATGATGTTCCCTAATTGGGTCATGAAATGTCTGCAAAAAAACCAATCCAGCTCAGAGAGCACTAAGGATCCCATACTCCTTCTCCTCCTCCTCCTCTTCCTCCTCCTCCTTTTGCTCTTCCTCCTCTTGCTCTTCCTCCTGCTCTCCATCAACCCCCCTCCCTTGTAGCACTGATGATGTTCCCTAATTGGGTCGTGAAACAGCTGCAAGAAAACAGCCCAACTCAAAGAGTCATGTCATGTCTCTTCTTCTACATACTTGGGACAAGCCACCCCTTGACCCATCCTATGGACCCTAGTGAGACCCAGTGGGTGTTGAGCGGGGCAGGGGACCCCACACCAGGGGTGAAATCCAGCAGGTTCTGACAGGTTCGGGAGAACCGGTAGCGGAAATTTTGAGCAGAGTGGCCCCAGAGTGGGGAGGGAATTGAGATTTTACAATATCCTTCCCCTGCCATGCCCCCCAAACCACACCCATCAAGCCACATCCACAGAACCAGTAGTAATTTTTTTTAAATTTCACCACTTCCCCACACCCTTTCTTAGCACGCAGAGGGGGTGGGTGGGCTTGATGGCTGCAGGAGCCCAGCTATGGGGCACTTCTTCTCCATTGCAGGTCCCATTCACTCACGCTCTCCTCCTCCGTACAGGTTACCAACAACACGATCCCTCTCGATTCCGGGCCCCGGCCTACAGCATGGGCAGCCGACGTTTCCAGATGCTGGAAAGCTGTTCTCCCGGGCCAGGCTACATGGTCCCCACTAACATGACTATGAGAGGCAAGGATGGCATCCCCGCCTTCTCCATCTACGGCCGCCCCAAGGATGGGGCGACCTTTCGGACGCCGGGGCCAGGTCAGTGTCAGGATCGAGGTGCCCAAAGCGTCCTAGGTTACCTAGTTACTACAGTTCTCTTAGTGGCCGTCCAAAGTTACAAGCCCAGTAAAAATAGTTACGTCCATGTTTCACACTTATGACCTTTGCGGCATCCCTAGGTTCACCTGATTTACATTCGGATGCTTGACAACTGATACACATTTATGATGGTCACAGTGTCCTGGAGGGGTTGGGTCATGTGATCCCCTTTTGCGACCTTCCGATGAGCCAAGTCCACAGGGAAAACGGGTTCACTTAACAACCGGGTTATTAATTGAACAACCGCAGTGATTCACTTAACAAAGGTGGCAAGAAAAGTCGTAAAATGGGACAAACTCACATACGTTTCACTTAGCAGCATAAATGTTGGGCTCGATTGTGGTCATAACTCAAGGACCACCTGTGTTCTGCTCTATTTGGGGAAGGGCTGTGGGTTTTTCAAATCTTCTTTTTCCTTTTTAAAATCCAATTCAAATTTTTAAAGTGTTTAGTCTTTTAACCATATCTCCAGATTAGTTCTCTTAGTTCTGTTCCAAAATTAATTGTTACTCAGGTCTTTGTCTCTTTAAAGTTGTAGTTTTTAAAAGTTTTCCAAAGCCCCTTTGTTGCAGAGCCGCTGTTTTAGGCTAGGGGTCTTCTAATTACTAATAATGCTCCAAACGTTGTTGCAAAGCCTGGGCTGTTGTCACTCACCCAGCTTCAAAAAGCTCCGTCTTTCTCCGCTTTCCTCCAGCACTTTTCTTGCCTGGTTGCCCCAGCTTCGTGGCAGCCTCCATGGCTGCTGCCCCCCGCCGCCGACTCACAGAGGGTTCCCTCCGACCTCCTAGGAATTTGCCTGTTCCTCTTGGTCGTCTAAGGCACCCCTCTTCTTCCCCCGTCCCTGCAAGACGGGTTCGGTCCGAAGACCCATCGGCGGCAGTTCGGCAGCCGGGGTTTTCGCAGGACTCTTCAGAGCCCGCTATTTCCCCAACTGTCTCGTCGCGATGTCAAACCGGAAGTCCAGGCTGTGGGTTTTTCAACCCCTTGTTCTCCGATGACCTCCTGAGCTGCTCCTGCTTTTGGGACCGAAGAGAATTCCACCTTTTCTTTCATTCGCAGGTCGTTATTCTCCGGAGAAAGCCGGGAAGTTGGCTTATCCGTGTCCCCCAAATTACTCCATGGCTTCACGGACAAAGGACTTCCAGAACGAACAGACACCGGGTGAGATGTGTTGCTTTGTTGTGTTGCATTGCGTTGCTTTGCCTTGGGTTGGGTTGCTTTCTCTCTGCAAGCAAAGCCCCTCCGCCACCCCCATCCCAAATCATGACTGTCCCATTCCTCAACCCCCCCCTCCAGGGCCCGCCGCCTACGGCCTCCCTCCAATGATGGGCCCCAAGGTGATCGGCAAGAGCTCAGCCCCCAATTACTCCATGTTTGGACGCAGCGCCATTGGCAGCTTCTACGAGGACCTCAGCCGGGTAGGGGGACCCCTAACCTCTTCTCTTCCTCTTCTCATCTCTATTCTTCCTCTTCTTGTCTCTTCTCTTTCTCTTCTCTTCTCTTCTCTTTCTCTTCCTCTTCTCTTCTCTTCCTCTTCCTCTTCCTCTTCTCTTTTCTTTCTCTTCCTCTTCCTCGTCTCATCTCTATTCTTCCTCTTCTTGTCTCTTCTCTTCCTCTTCTCTTCTCTTCCTCTTCCTTTTCCTCTTCTCCTTCTCTTCTCTTCTCTTCTCTTCTCTTCTCTTCTCTTCTCTGTATGCTGTATGCCAGTAATGGCTAACCTTTTCCAGACCGAGTGCCCAAAGCGCACATGCACCTGAACCCCCAAAATTCAATAGAATCCTGTCCTATCCTATCTTATCCTAGTTTCCTGCTTGAGCAGGGGGCTGGATTAGAAGACCTCCAAGGTCCCTCCCAGCTCTGTCCTATTGAATGGCATCTGGAAACCCAGCAGCTCATGCAATAAATGGGGTACATGGGCAAAGCTAGCCCCTCCCCCTCAATTACTGTGCATTCTGCCTCAATTCTGGATGGGGTGGGTGGGTTGGGCTCTTGGGAGAGTGCAGATGGCTTGTGATGCTCAACCTCCCCACAGACTCCGGGGCCGTGCAATTATCGGGTGGTGGAGACCAGCGTCTACAAGAATCGCCCCCCGCATTACAGCATCATCGCGCGGAACATGCTTCCAGGGGACACGACCATCATTCCGGGCCCCGGGGCCTACAGTCCGGAGAAGGTGAGGGCCTGCAAGAGGAGAGGGGCTTCTGCGGGGCTCCCGTGTAGCCGAGGGGTCATGGGACGCAGGGGGAGGGGGGCTGCTCCCCAACTCAGTCCTTCCTTTCAACCATTGGCTTCCTTGGCCTCTGCCAAAAGTCCCTGAGTTACGACCATAATGGAGCCTGCCCCTCATGGGCGTAACTGACGATGGTCATAAAGCGGGTCAGCCACCTGCTTAATTTCAAACATCTCCTTCCTTCACCTCAGCCAATACAGGGAGTCCTCGTATTACGACCATAATACAGTCTTTCCCCTCATAGTCGTAACTCACGATGGTCGTTAAGCAGGTCAACCCCCTGCTTAAGCTTAATCACCTCCTTTCCTTACAACACAGGGAGTCCTCAAGTTACGACCATAACAGAGTCTTCCACTCATGGTTGTAACTCATGACGGTCGCAAAGCAGGTCAACCACCTGCTTCATCATCTCCTTCCTTACAGTGCAGGGAGTCCTCGAGTTACGACCACAATGGAGCCCTCGTGGTCGTAACTCCTCATGGTCCCCCGCCCCCTCCCCCCCAATTTTGCCAACTTCAAGCCGACCTCTCCTGCGAGGCTGGGGGGGGAGGCAGCTTCCTAGCCCCCTCCCCTTCTCTTCGCCCCCACCCCAGGAATAACGCCGCCTTCTCTTTTTCCCCCTTTCCTTCTCTTTCCCCAAACCCCACAGCACAATCCCCTCCGTGGCTTGACTTTTGGGATCCGCCACTCGGACTACGTGGCTCCTCTGATTGTGGACGTGGCAGATTAGTCCACGGCTGGGCAGGCCGGACAAGAAGCCGTTCTTTGCCAAGTCTGGGTCTCTGGTCGATGCTTTGGGGGGCGTGGGGGGTTCCCGTGTGGGGCAGGGAAGAAGCAATGAGAGGCTTGGGAGGGTCTTCAGATTGGGCTGGAAGGAGGGGGGCTCTTAGGGACCCCCTCCAGTTCCCCTAGGAAGGTGGGGGGGAGGCTGCAGCGTCCAGGGGTGCCCCACTGATGCGACCATTTGGCCGGATTGCTGTGCCAGGCTGACATTTGGTATTTTTTTTCTTTTTTGACCCCTGGCATGAACCAGGGTTCAAAAGATCAATCAACCAATCAGTCTTCTTTAGGGGGGTCTGCCCAAACAGGGTCAAAAAAGTCAAGATGGCGGCCACCTCGCTGGAATCAACGCTGCTTGTAGCTTCAATTGCCGCACCTTAATTTGTTTTGCACCCATTTTATGGATTCTTCAAGCGGTCCGTGCCCCATTCAGCGACTGGAGGGGCAGATTGCATAACTGGCACAAATCACATCCCTGCCTGGCATGGCAAAACTCTGCCTGCCGCGGTTTTCTGACCACTTTGGTTGTGGAAGCACAAACGCAGAGCGATCTGGGGCTGTTCTGCCCCAGCGTCCTGAAGCACCCCACAAACCAGGATCCAAGTCTTAGTCTATAGAAGGGCTCTCCAAACCTGGCCACTTTGAAGACTTGTGGAATTCTGGGATTTGAAGTCCACTAATCTTAAAAGGGACGCAGTGGCTCAGTGGCTAAGACGCCGAGCTTGTCGATCAGAAGGTCGGCAGTCCAGCGGTTCGAATCCCTAGTGCCACGTAAAGGGGTGAGCTTCCGTGACTTGTCCCAGCTTCTGCCAACCTAGCAGTTCGAAAGCACATCAAAAATGCAAGTAGAAAAATAGGGGCCACCTTTGGTGGGAAGAGAACAGCGTTCCGTGCACCTTTGGCATTTAGTCATCCCGGCCACATGACTACGGAGACGTCTTCAGACAGCGCTGGCTCTTCGGCTTTGAAACGGAGATGAGCACCGGCCCCTAGAGTCGGGAACGACTAGCACAGATGTGTGAGGGGAACCTTTACCTTTAGTCTTAAAAGTGACCATGTTTGGAGACCCCTGGCTGAGGAATTCTGGAATTTGAAGTCCCCAAATCAAATTGGCTGTGTTTGGCGACCCCTGGTCTATGGGGCTTAAAATGACCCGATGTAGCATTGCACTGCAGTGGGGAGACTTTGGGTGGTGGGACAGAGGGACAATGTTTGGCATGTCGAGGGAAGAGAATATTTGCAGCTCCGGGTTGAACTGTGGGGTCCTTGTTGCTCTCTGAGCTTGTTTGCTTCTTTGCAGATATTTCGTGACCCAACTAGATAACATCACCAGTGCTAGAAGTGTGGGGGGAGGAGGAGCAGGAGGAGGATTGTGGGGTCCTTGGTGCTCTCTTATCTGTTACCGTACTTTCTTGCAGTACATACATACTTTCATGACCCAACCAGGTACCGTCATCAGGGCTAGAAGAATGGAATTAGAAAGCTTCTAAGCACTGATGCTATTCCCTAGTTGGGCCACAAAATGTCTACAAGAAAACAACCGAGCTCAGAGAGCATGGCTGGCTGGGGAATTCTGGGAGTGGAAGTCCACCAATCTTAAACTTGTCAAGTTTGGAGACGCCGTTGGCTGGGAGTTGAAGTCCGCCCGTCTTAAAGTGGCCAAATGTGGAGACCTGGCTGGCTGAGGAATTCTGGGAGTTGAAATTCCGCAAATCTTAGTTGCCAAGTTTGGAAACCCGGCTGGCTGAGGAATTCTGGGAGTGGAAGTCCGCCTGTCTTAAAGTGGCCAAGTTTGGAGACCTCCTGCTCTCGGATAACATCTGCCCCCACCCTCCTTCCGAAGGAGCCTGAAAACCTGACTCTGAGGCCAATGGGGCTGTTCCATACAGGAAGGGGCTGCTGAATTGATGGCAGAGTCCACCTTCCCCCTGAAACTCCCCCCCCCCTCGGTTTTCTGCTCTCTACCCGTCTATCTTTTCTAGTTGTCATATTGAAGTATTATTACAGAGGCCTTCAAACTTGGCATCTTTAAGACTTGTGGACTTCAACTCCCAGAATTCTCCAGCCAGCTGGCTGGAGAATTCTGGGAGTTGAAGTCCACAAGTCTTAAAGCTGCCAAGTTTGAAAGCCTCTGTATCATCATCATCATCATCATCATGTTCTTTTTCATTGCTTATTTTGTGGCTCTATTATTTTACTTCTCTTCTGCTTACATTCTTTTCATGTCGTCCTTTTCATTGTTGTAAGCCACCTGGAGTGGCCCCATGGCAAGATAGGCGAGCAATCAATCAAATAAATAAATAAATAAATAAAGCAAATGTCTAATTTGTGCATCTTTACCTTGGACCAAAAAGATTCTGGAAAGAGACTCCAGTAAGGGGGGTGGGGAGAGGTGTCTGTTGTTGGTTTGCAAAATGGCTCCACGTTGCACCATTTCTCCTGCTAAAATTGGGCACAATTGCTGCCACAGCGTAGACTGCCAACCCTTCAAAGTAGGCCAAGATAGAGAACTAAAGCCATGCAGGCTCACCCTATCTTTTAGTATAAGGCTATAATCCAGGTAATCCTCGGTTTGTGACCGCAATTGAGCCCAAAATTTATGTTGCTCGGTGAGACGGTTGTTAAGTGAGCTTTGCCTCATTTTACAACCTTCCTTGCCACGGTTGTTAAGTGAATCACCACAGTTGATAAGTTAGCAACACGGTTGTTAAGTGAATCTGGTTTCCCTATTGATTTTGCTCGTTGGAAGGTCTCAAAAGGGGATCATGTGACCCCCGAGACATTGTGACGGTCATAAATACGAGCCTGTTGCCAAGCGTCTGGATTTTGATCACCTGACCACAAGGGTGCTGCAACAGTTGTGTGAAAAACTGTCACAAGTCACTTTTTTCAATGCTGTTATAACTTCGAACGGTCACTAAATGAATGGCTGGAGATCAAGAATTCTCTGTACTACCAGTATTTTCTTTTTTAAAAAAAAATATATAATATTTATTAAATTTCCAAAGATTAAAATACACAGTACAGAAAGAAACATAATACACACAAAAAAGCAAGAAAAAAACACACACACACAAACAAAAAATATAACAACCAAAAACAAACATATCAAAATTTCTATACTAATAACAAACCCCCAAAACTTTAACCTTAGACTGTCTACTGTTGACCTCACCCCATTCCTAAGCGGTCAAGAATTATGCTGCAGACTATCCAGTGGTGGGATTCAAGTAATTTAACAACCGGTTCTCTGCCCTAATGATTTCTTCCAACAACCAGTTTGCCAAACTGCTCAGAAAGTTAACAACCGGTTCTCCCGAAGTGGTGCGAACCGGCTGAATCCCATCACTGCCTGCTTCCCTGCCAGCACGATATTTCCCACAATACTTGTCCCCGCTCGGTGAGATGGGCAGCATACAAGTCTAATAAATATAATAAACTAAACTAAACTAAATGCACATTTGCCCACCTCAGTTAGGTGAGTCCAGTGGAGAGGAGGCAACAGTTCCTGGCACACCATAACTGGGCCCCGAAGCTCAGCAGGGCCCAGACTCAGACTCTCCGCGGACAAGACCCTGGGACGATCAAGAGCTGGGTTTGACCGAGAGGAAGCTTCTCTTGATCGTGGGCTCCCTCCTCCAGAGAGGAACATGCTGGGTCAAGGGTGTGGTGGAAGGAAAGGATAAGATAAAAACACCAATTTTGAAATAATAAAGGAAGGAAAGAAATAACTAATGAGAAAGAAAAAGAAAAAAGGAAAGGAAGGAAGGAAGGAAGGAAGAAAGAAAAATGAAAAAAAGAAAAGAAAGAGGGAGGGAGGGAGGGAAAAGGGAAGGAGGAGAGGAAAAGAAAAGAAAACAAGGAAAGGAGGAAAGAAGAGAGAGGAGAAGGAAAAAGGAAAAGAAAGGAAAGGAAAACAAGGAAAGGAGGTAAGAAGAGAGAGGAGAAAGGGAAAAAGGAAAAGAAAGGAAAGGAAAACAAGGAAAGGAGGAAAGAAGAGAGGAGAAAGGGAAAAAGGAAAGGGAAATAAAAGAAAACAAGGAAAGGAGGAAAGAAGAGAGAGGAGAAGGAAAAAGGAAAAGAAAGGAAAGGAAAACAAGGAAAGGAGGAAAGAAGAGAGGAGAAAGGGAAAAAGGAAAGGGAAATAAAAGAAAACAAGGAAAGGAGGAAAGAAGAGAGGAGAAAGGGAAAAAGGAAAAGAAAGGAAAGGAAAACAAGGAAAGGAAAGGAAGGTGAAGGAAAGAAGTGAGGGAGGGAGGGAGGAGAAATGAGGGAAGAAAAGTTTAATGAGGTTTAATTGTTATAAAGAAGTGACTTACAGTAAGAGCAGCTGCAAGTACATTTACTGTTTACCCCTTCTAAGGTTACAACATCACTTCCTTCTTTCTCTTTCTGATCCACCCTTTCTAATCCTCAAACCCATAAAACCTTCAATTCTTTTTTGGTTTCTGGCTAAAAAAGGGGGGGGGAGTCCACCGGGGCTTCCAGTCCCCAATGCATGCATTCTTCTCCTTTGGCTAATAAAACGAGTCAGTTTCTCCATCTCTGCCAATGTTGTCGTCTTCAGCAGCCACCGGTCCTTCCTTCAGAGTCTTTCCGGTTTTGGGAGCATCAGGTAATCTTGAGAAAGGCTGATTTAGAGGCTGCAAAAAAAAAAAACAACTGGGTGCTTTGTGGTTTTGTCTGATGCCACATGAGAGTCTTTGTCTCAATTTGCACCACAAAACACTCAAACCACAAACAATCCAAGTTTCTTGGTCTGGGTAAATTAAGGGAACGTGTGGCCCAATTTAACACTGAATGCTTGTTGTGGGAGCAATTTATTTATTCCTTTGTTCAATTTCTCTAACCGCCCCATCTCAGTGGACGATCCGGGGGGGAGCTTACAATTCAGAACATACATTGCAATTTTTAAAAAAAAATTTTTTTTAAAGAAATGTGTATTTTTCCAGGACACTTTTTAATGTCTTATTTGTTGTGGTGTTTTTTTTCCCCCTTTTTAAAAAAATATATATTTTGGTGTTTTGCCTTTTAACTTTCCTTGAATGAATTCAATATTATTACGGGCCGTCCCCGACAAACCTCCACAAGGGAGCCCAACATTTCTGTTGTTAAGCGAGGCATTTCTTAAGGGAGTTTTGCCCCCTTTTATGACCTTTCTTGCCATCGTCGTTAAATGAATCCCTGCAGTTATGACACAATTAAACGAATCTGGCTTCCGCTTGGCTTGGATTGTCCAAAGGCTGCAAAAAGGGATCACGTGACCCTGGGATACGACCATCATAAATACAAGTCAGTTGCCAAGGGTGTGGTCACGTGGTCTCGTGAATATTGATCACGAGACCACGGGGATGCTGCAATGGTCGTAAGTGTGAAAAAATGGTCATAAGTCCCTTTTTTCAGTGCCGTTGAAACTTTGAAGGTCACTAAATGAATTGTTGTAAGTCGAGGATTATCTGTATTATAAAAAAAAATTAAAAAACATCTTAAAACAAGGACAGATTTTTTTTAAAAAAAATAAAATGTAAACTAATGGGTGAGCTTGGCAGCCACACAAACAGAGGTCACTTCAGGACATGGGAAAACTCAGTAGGGCTTAAGGTCAGTGTTCAGTTCGTGGCCTCGCTGGCCCACTGCCCTTTCCCCCTTTTTAAAGCCCTGGCTGGGGGACAAAGGGCAAGGCGGGGGGCATTGAAAGGCGTAGTATCTCCACCCCTCTAACCCAGTTGGGGGGCCGAGACGGGGCTGCCCCATTTGGGGACCATGCTGCATCACTCCGGGGCTTAAAAATAAACTTTTCCCTTTTTAAAAAACAAACAAATAAAAGTTTATTAGCTCAATGCAGAAATCTTTTTTATTTCAATCTTTTTTTTCCTATAACATATTAAAATTCCAATTTCAGTTAAACAGTCTGTTGTCTGGGTACAAATAGTTTTAGGAAATAATAATCAAAATGTTTACAACAGTATTCATTACATTAGTATTGATTATAATATTATTATTAATAGTAATAATGTTTGCTTAACCAATTTAACATACTTTTCTTATATCACTGATCCTTTCCATCTATTTTCCTTGTTTCTAGCTCCTGTTTCTGTCAGCTAACCATTGATAAAATAAGTCCCAAGTCCAAAAGTATTCAGCTTCTTTCTTTTCTTTAATTATAAGTGTTAGCCTCTCCATTTCTGCACATTCTAGTATTTTTTTTTAATCACATTTTCATCCATTGGAATCTCTTCACTTTTCCATTGTTGTGCAAATACAATTCTAGCTGCAGCCAGTTACATGTAAAATCAAATATGCATTCCCTTTATTATACTTATCCAGTAAAATGCCCAACAAGAATGTCTCTGGTTTCAAATCAATATGCTATTTGGTCATTTTTTTTCCAGCCATGTATGTATTTTTGTCCAATATTTTTTTGCTTTTCGCTTTTTTTTAAAAAAAATAAAAGTGAGTTGCCCAATGCAGAAATCTTGATGCCAACCTGCTTGGATAGCTTCCACGCTCTATAAACCACTGAGATTGAAGCAGGACAGCAATGGGTAAAAACCGAGTTTTTTTAAAACCCCCAATGCATGTTTGCACCACCAATATGTCAAAGATTAACAGACGCAAGGAAATATGTGACAGGAATCTTGTTGCAACATTTCCAGTTCTTGCCAAAGGCCCCAGGCAATCTTTTGCTCTAGCTGGCAGGGAGGGGAGGCTGGCAAGGAAGTGGATGGAACCAAAAAACTCCTTAAAAGCACTTCTGAATTTTCTCCTCCTTGGCTTGGAGAAATACAGACACCGCCTTGGGCTCTGGAAAAAACCTTCCGGCCAACTTTCGTTTCTGCTTTGCTCCAAGGAGAGCTGGTGCTGCTGGTCTCTGCCACCTGCTCTCCTCCTTCTCCTGTGCCCGGATCCCGCTTGATCTCTTCCTCGGCCTCTGCCAAGGCCAGCCTCACATCCTCCTCCTCCTCTGCCCCTTCAAGAGGACCAGGACGTGTCTGGTGGGACTTCCGGACAGGCGTCTGCTTACTCCTCCACCTCAGGGAGGACTTTGGAGCTGGCAGGTGAGTTTGCAGGTGTGGCCAACCTAACTACGGGGGGGGGTCTGGGCAGGTGCTTCAGGGAAGCTACCTGGAGACGGTGACAACCCAGCCACCTCTTTTCTGTCAGGGCTGGGTCTCCTCTCCTCAGTTTCCTTTCACCCACCTGTTTGTCTCCTCCCTGTCTCTCTCTCTCTCTCTCTCTCTTTCTGGACTGGAAGAGTTCGCGGCCCCTTCCTCATTCCTGCAGCTTCCCAGCAGTCCCTTGCCTTTCCCTTCTTGGGGGGAGGGGGGCACCACCAAGGGACGCAAAATACAGAATGACAGAGTTGGAGGGACCTTGGAGGTCTTCTAGCCCAACCCTCTACTTCAGCAGAAGACCCTCTACCATTTCAAACAAATGGCTTTTCTTAAAAACGTCCAGTGATGAAGCCCCCACAATTTCTGGTGGCAATCTGTTCCCCTGGTTAATTGTTCTCACTGTCAGGAAGTTTCCCCTTAGTTTCTTCTCTCCTTGATGAGTTTCCATCCGTTGTTCCTTGTCCTGCCTTTGGGTGCTTTGGAGAATAGGTTGACCCCCTCTTCTATGGGGCAGCCCCTCGAATACTGGAAGACCGCTATCATGTCAGAATACAGAATGGAAGGGATCTTGGGGGTCTTCCAGTCCAACCCTCTGCTCAAGCAAGAGACTTTATACCATTCTGGACAAATGGCTGTCCAGTCTCTTCTTAAAAACTTCCAATGTTGGAGTACCCACGACTTCTGGAGGCAGGCGGTTCCACTGGCTAATTGTTCTCACAGATAGAAGGAGACTAGCCCAGAACAAGGAAAAAGAAACTGGGTTAAACTGGCAAGCAGGGAACTTTGAAGCATGTGAGAAAATTTCTTTCTTTCTTTCTTTCTTTCTTTCTTTCTTTCTTTCTTTCTTTCTTTCTTTTCTTTTCTTTTCTTTTCTTTTCTTTCCTCCCTCCCTTTTGCATCTTGTGATGTAAAACATCTAAGCCCCTTGTGCCCCCTGTTGTGATGGACCCTTCCTTCCTTCCTTCCTTCCTTCCTTCCTTCCTTCCTTCCTTCCTTCCTTCCTTCTTTCCCTCTCTCTCCCTCTCTCTCTCCCCCCTCCCCCCCCCCCGTTTTTGCACCCTCCTCTAAGCTTAGGCAGCATCTGTGCAAGAGAAGCCCTAGGACAGCCCCAGGTCAATTTCTCCTGCATCCCAGAGCTGGAGGTCAAGCTGAGAAATTCAGCAAAACAAGAGGCAGAATCTCAGAAGGGGACAATGACCAACCACTTCCTTCCTTCCTTCCTTCCTTCCTTCCTTCCTTCCTTCCTTCCTTCCTTCCTTCCTTCCTTCCTTCCTTGCCATTGCCAGAAAATGGCACAAATAGTCATTGGCATATTTGTTAGCCATCGGCTTCAAGCTCCACTTTGCATAGGTAGAAAGCAAAAAAGAGATGACTAATTTCCCATCCAGGCCAGCCCTTTTCCTGCAGCTGCTTCAGAACCAGGAAAAAGGAAGTGGGTTAAACTTGCAAGCAGGATAACTTTGAACCCTGTGAAAAAGGATCTTTCTTTCTTTCTTTCTCTTTCGCTTTCTCTCTTGTTTTCTTTCTTTCCTTCTTTCTTTCTTTTTTCCTTCCCTCTCTCTCTCTCTGCCTCCCTCCCTCCCTTTTCTATCTTTCTTTTTCTCATTCATTCATTCATTCATTTTCATTCTCCTTCCTTCCTTTCTCTCTCTCATTCTTCTGTTTTCTTTCTTTCTTTCTTCCTTTTTTCCTTCCCTCTCTCTCTCTCTGCCTCCCTCCCTCCCTTTTCTATCTTTCTTTTTCTCATTCATTCATTCATTCATTTTCATTCTCCTTCCTTCCTTTCTCTCTCTCATTCTTCTGTTTTCTTTCTTTCTTTCTTTCTTTTTTCCTTCCCTCCTTCCTCCCTCTCTCTCTGCCTCTCTCCCTTTTTCTTTCTCTTTCTTTCTTTCTTTCTCTCATTCATTCCTTCATTCATTTTCATTCTCCTTCCTTCCTTTCTCTCTCTTTCATTCTTTTGTTTTCTTTCTTTCTTTTTTCCTTCCCTCCTCCCTCCCCCTCTCTCTGCCGCCCTCCTTTTTCTCTCTCTCTTTTTCTCTCATTCATTCATTCATTCATTTTCATTCTCCTTCCTTCCTTCCTCTCTCTCTATTCTTTTGTTTTCTTTCTTTCTTTCCTTCTTTCTTTCTTTTTTCCTTCCTTTCTCCCTCCCTCTCTCTGCCTCTTTCCTTCCTTCCTTCCTTCCTTTTTTTCTTTCTCTCATTCATTCATTCATTCATTCATTTTCATTCTCCTTCCTTCCTTTCTCTCTCTCTCATTCTTTTGCTCTTGCTTCTTTCTTTCTTTCTTTCTTTCTTTCTTTCTTTCTTTCTTTCTTTCTTTCCTTCCTTCCTTCCTTCCTTCCTTCTTTCTATTTCTATAGCTGCCCATCTCAGCAAACAACTCTGGGAGGCTCACAATTCAAAATCTTGAGTTGCTTGGATTGGATAAATCTAATGTCATTAATGTCACAAAAAAATTCTGCAATTTGTAATATTAACTAAATGTTTGGTTCAAATATGTGCAGCAAATCAAGCTCAGGTGATTCCATTCTTCTGTTTAGTTATACTGAACATTTTATTAAACCTTTTTCTCCAAAAATCTAAAACTTTCTGACCCTCCCAACAGGAGCTCAAAAATCTTCCCTTCGATTTACAACCTCGCCAGCAACTCGCTGAATATTCAGAATAGCAAGGTGAGACTCTTACCAGAATTTGATGAGTTTGATTGGCCAGTGCTTGTATAACCTTTTTGGCCATGGTCGTTAATCAAATCACTGCAATTCTTAAATGAATTGTGTGGTCCTTAAGCAAATCTGGTTTTCCCCATTGACTTTGGTTATCAGAAGCCGGTCAGAAAGTTTGTAAATGGTGACCCCAGGAGGCGGAGACCATCAAATAAATGCCAGTTGCCAAATTTTGATCGTGTAACCATGGGAAAGTTGTAATGGACATAAGTGCGAGGACAGGTTGCAAGTCATTTTCCTCAGCCCCGTCATACCTTCAAACTGCTGCTGAACTAATGGTCCTGTAAAACCTTAAGAGGCCTTCTCAATGTATAGATGCTGAGAAGAGTCATAAGTAGGAACCCCGGTTGTAAATCACTTTTCTCAGCCCCCGTTGTAACTTCAAACTCTTGCTAAACCAGGAGTCAGCAATCTCTTTCACCCCTCTGCTGCGGCTCCCTGTCACTCAAAATATGCGTCACAACCGCCAATGTGCGACACCCGCCGGCACGCAATTTATTGAGCTTTTCAATCCCCAGTAGGCCAACTATGAATAAACCCAAGAAAAGAAAAGTTTCAGAAGAAAACAGAACGTTTAATTCAACTACATATGCTGGTTTTGTGGCCACTGAAGAAACAGTCAGGCACGGGAAGGATTTTTGTGGCTCCCGGTGTTTTCTTTTCTGTGGGAAACAGGTCCAAATGGCTCTTTGAGTGTTGAAGGTTGCAGACCCCTGTGCTAAACCAATGGTTGTAAATTGAGGACTACCCCATACAAGATTACGAGGCTTTGTGGGGATGCTGAGAAGACTCTCTGGGATGCCCTAGGCCCCTTCCATTGGCTGTGAAATATTGGGGTTGCATTGTTGCGCCCCAGAGATGTGTGGCTGGGTTCAGAAGTTCTCCTTCTCCAACCCAGAGCCCTTTGGATGCCTCAAAATTAGTTCTGGTGTTTTGTGTGTGTGTGTGGGGGGGGAGGTTGACATTCCAGATGTTAAGGTGGGACTTGTGGCAGAGGTGCACAAGAGCTACATTGGAGGTCTTCTAATCCAGCCCCCCTCTGCTAAGGCCGGAAACCCTCTGCCATTTCAGAAAAGTGACTGTCCAGTTTCTTCTTTAAAAACTTCCAGTGATGAAGCACCCACAACTTCTGGAGGCAAGGAGTTCCACTGGATTAATTGTCCTCACTGTTAGGAGGTTTCTCCTTAATTCCAGGTTGCTTCTCTCCTTGGTTAGTTCCCATCCGTTGCTTCTCCTCCTGCCTTCAGGAGCTTTGGAAAATAATTTGACCCCCTCTTCTTTGGGGCAGCCCCTCAAATATTGGAATGCTGCTGTTATGTTTCCCCCTTTAGTCCTTCTTTTCTCTAGACTGGCCAAACCCAAAACTTGCAGCCATTCTTCATATGTTTTAGTCTCCAGGCTTCTTGGGAGTAGCCTGTGGAACTCATTGGGACTGAGCTGGTCCCACCACCAAGGGATGCTAATTCAGGTTTGGAAGCCTTTATAAAGGTTCCTACCACCTGGTGTATGTAAGTGTGAGCAGAATAGCACTGATTGCGTTGTTGTTCCTTCTGCAGGTGATGTCTTCCCAAAGAGATCCGAGCTGTCCAGGTAATTCCCCCCTCCTCAGTTAGCAAAGTGATGACCTCCATGGGACTCGGGGTGGTGGTGGCCATTTGCATATTTGGGGTCTTGGCAAGAGGGGTCTTGGTCAATTCAAGCCAAGGCACACAGGGGGAGATGGAATAAGATATTTTAGGATTGCTTGGCCGCAGCTGCTCTGCCCATGTGCAGAGTGCAGTTTCCCCTCATGGGGGATCGTGACGCTTTCTAGATGGGGGACAAGGAGGGGAAGAGCCCTTTTCCTGCCAAATCATTGCCCCCTCCCCATCTTCACCATGGCCCCTGCTTTGCCTTGGCAGGGCCCAGCCCCACGGCCCCCGAGGAAGGCAGTCAAATCAGCATCCCGGGAATTATTCGGAAAAAACGAGATGGTGAGACACTTCAACAGGAGGAAATCCGCTACTTCGTGCAAACTCTCGGCAGCGGCAGGTCACAGGAGGGGCAAATCGGTGAGCCTGGCAGAGGCGGTGGGACGGAGTTGGGGAGGGGCTGGCATGGGGACCGGGAGGGCCTGGGGCTGTCCTACAGCTCAGACTCTTCGGCCATCAACCCCTTTGGACCCACCAGAACCATGGTTTGCAAACAAGGGCTTCAGAGGTGGGTTTCAGCAGGTTCTGACCAGTTCTGGAGAACCGGTAGCGGAAATTTTGAGTAGTTCGGAGAACCGGTAAATACCACCTCTGACTGACCCTGCCCCCATTGATTCTCTGCCTCCCGAGTCCCAGCTAATCGGGAGGAAATGGGGATTTTGCAATAACCTTCCCCTGCCATGCCCACCAAGCCACACCCACAGGACCAGTAGTAAAAAAATTGGAATCCCACCACTGGAGGGCTTCTCTTTTAAAAAAAAAGCAATATCTTTAAAATTAAACAATATTTTTTAAAAAATCAAATTGAAAGAGTTACATATTTTTAAATGAAATAATTGAATATTTTAAAATAAATATTTTTTTAAAATTAAATCAAATAATTAAAAAAATATTACACAGCTGTGGTTTGCAAATGAGCTCTTTTTTTCAAAATTCAGTATTTTTAAAATTAAATAATTTTTTTAAAAATGTAATTGAAGGAGTTAAATATTTTTAAATGAAATAATTGAATATTTTAAAAATTTAAAAAATAATAAATCAAATAATTTAAAAAATTATAACACAACTGGCTTGCAAATGAGGGCTTCTCTCTTTTTTTTTCAAAATTCAATATCTTTAAAATTAAATAATTTTTAAAAATAAATTGAAAGAGTTAAATATTTTTAAATGAAGTAATTGAATATTTTAAAAGAAAGAATTAAAAGAATTGAAATAAAATAATTTAAAAAATTACAATAGAATGTTACATATTTTGAAATGAAACACAAAAATGCTTTAAATGAAAGAATGATTTTTTAAAATGAAATCATTGAATATTTTTAAAGGACACACTTAAATGTTTTCAAGTTAAACAAATGAAGGAAATAATTAAATGTTTTTGGATTGAATAATTAAATATTTTAAGTGAAATAATTAAATATTTTAAATTAAACATTTTAACAAAAGAATGAAATATTTTTAAATTAAACATTTTGATTAAAGAATCAAATGTATTAAATAATTAAATGTATTAAATAAAATTAATTAAATTAAATGCACGCAAGGAAAAAGCATAGACAAAACTATTAAGACGGGGAAAGAAACTGAGAGAAAAAAACCCCCAAAACCTAAGAATTGATTTACAGACATACCCTTATCAATAAACTGGTGCCATGATTTATTACAGTCATCCAAAGCTCATCTATGTTTAACCAATTCTGTGAACATTTGTCCTTCTGAAGCTGACCAGTAAATCTTTTAACTCAAGACCATTTCCTTTATCCAGAAGTCCAAAGTCACTGGACTTTAATTTTACAAACAACGCTTCCCCATTTAGTGGGCTTAGCCACAGTTAAACCACAATTTAGCCATCTTGATTTGCAGCCACGAGGCCTCTCCTTTTTCCAGCCGGGACCCCCACTCACCCCTCTCCTCTCTTCTTCCAGGGGCCATGCTGATGGCCATCCGTTTGAGAGGCATGGAGCTGTCCGAGACGCTGGTGCTGACCCGGGAAATCGCCGCTTCGGGGACCACCTTGGAGTGGCCGGCCCAGTGGCGAGGGCTCCTGATGGACAAGCACTCCACGGGGGGCGTGGGGGACAAAGTCAGCCTGCCCCTGGCTCCCGCGTTGGCGGCCTGTGGCTGCAAGGTATGTCAGGACGGCCAGATGCCCTCTTGATGGCTCACATCTGGCTTTGCTGCCAGCTGGCTGTGAATCCTAGTTTTCTTAACGTCTGAATGTGGGCTGGGTGCTCTGCAAATCCAGGTTCCCTGGATTTCTTCTCATCTTTCCTATTACCTATCTCCTTTTCTACTTACGATATAAATCGTATAGATACGAGCAACAAAGTCATAACTTTGTTGCTTGTATTTTTACGATTTATATTGTTTTATTTAATTTCCTAGTATGATTTATGTTGATTGCTTATTTAGTATCCTAAGATTATCACTAAGTGTTGTATCTTATGATTTATGATGAATGTATTTTAATGAGGATGATGATCATGATTTATCACTTATAGCTTTTATGTACACTGAGAGCTTATGCACCAAAGACAAATTCCTCGTGTGTCCCATCACACTTGGCCAATAAGGAATTCTAATTCTAAAACTGGCTAAAGTTGGGATTAACAGCTACAAAATAAAGTGTGGTAGGAGATGCTGAACTCAACAGGTGCTGGGTTCAGGAGCCACCACTGGAGTGGATTCTGGGGACAGAGAAGCTAAGAATCTGGCCTTGCATCTCAGCCTCTAAACTGGTGTTTCTCAACCTTCGGCACTTTAAGATGGGTGGACTTCAACTCCCAGAATTCCCCTGTGGACATCTTAAAGAGGCTAAGGTTGAGAAAGGTTGGCTGTGTGGGGAATTATGGGAGTTGAAATCCACCCGTCTTCACATCTGCTGGTTGGGGAATTATGGGAGTTGAAGTCCACCCATCTTCAAACTACCAAGGTTATTGAGCACTGCTCTATAGCTTGGGATGCCTGCTTTTTGCTTTCCCTGGGCAGAATCTGAAATGAGAAAACCCCAAGAAGGGACATTAATGCTGCAAAATTGGGGATGGATGGAGTTTTCTTAAAATCTGATATTTAGGATTTGGGTCAAGCACTGAAACTTAAACCCCTCTCTTAGTGCTTCTCCAATGCACAAAATGAACGTCAGCAACTGGATCACACAGAGACTTGGGTGGGAGGACTTCCTCTGCCCAGGAACGGGGAACGGTGCTCCTTCTTCTTCTTACGAGCTGGTCCCAGAGGCCTTTTTGCCTCCTCCACCACATACCACAAAGACCAGCTGGCCGGCATGCCAGAACCTGGAAGAACAACGGGCCATGGCTGGTGTGCCATAGGTTCACCATCATGGGTATACAGTATACTCTATGCTCTTCTGTTCTAAGTAGAGTTTCCTTTTTCTTGCTACAGTTAAAAGTAGTTAAGCAGTAAAGCACATGGTGACTGTACTCTTTCTTTGTTCTGTGGTGTTATATATAAACAGAATTTCTAACACAGTTAACCCTTGGTGCCTCTTTCTCCTGAGCAGGTGCCCATGATCAGTGGCCGGGGACTGGGCCATACTGGGGGCACGCTGGACAAGTTGGAATCCGTGCCAGGCTTCTGCGTTTCCCAGAGCCCAGACCAGGTGAGGAGACCGATGTGTTTCATGACCCAACTAGATAAAGGCATCAGTGTTAGAAGGGAGTGGGGGTTGTCCTGTCACTGTGGCTGAGGGTGTTACTGTTTTCTTGGCAGTTCCTTAACAGGGCAAATCAACTTGTACAGAGAGCAAATCCCTAGTTTTCCCTAATTGGATTATGAAATGTCTGCAAGAAAATAACCAAGGACCCCAGGGTCTCAGTGTCCCAGTCCTCCTCCTCCTCCTCCTCCTCCTCTACCTCCTCCTCCTCCTCTTCCTCCTCTACCTCCTCTACCTCCTCCCCATCCTCCACAATCCCCCTCCTTTCTAGCACTGAAGATGTTCCCTAGTTGGGTCATGAAATATCTGAAGCAAGCAGCCAAACTCAGAGAGCACCAATGATCATACAGGCCTCCTCCTCTTCCTCCTCTACCTCCCCCCTCTCCTCCACAACCCCCCTCCTTTCTAGCACTGATGATGTTCCCTAATTGGGTCATGAAACGTCTTGCAAGCAAACAGCCAAACTCAGAGAGCACCAAGGACCTCTCACAGTCGACCTCCCTCTCCTCTTCTCCCTCCTCCCCCTCTTCTTCTCACAACCCCCCCTTCCCTCTAGCACTGATGATGTTCCCTATTTGGGTCACAAAACGTCTGCAGGGAAACCACCAAGCTCAGAGAGCACCAAGGACCCTACAGTTCAACCCTGAGCTACAAAGATTTTCTCCTATGCGTTTCCTTCGATTAGATCCAAAAGGGACCGGTGTGTTTGTGGTTTAGGGCATTGTGAGAACTTAGGCTGAAGTTCTTCCCCACTCAAGTCTTACCTGGGCAATGAAGGAAGAATCAGGCCAGAATCCTGCTTCTTGGACCTCAAACGATGGGCTTTTTTCCTCCCGCAGATGAAAGAGATCCTGGAGAAAGTCGGTTGCTGCATTGTGGAGCAAAGCCAACATCTGGTCCCAGCCGACAAAGTCTTCTATGCCCTGAGAGATGTCACCGCCACGGTAGACAGCCTGCCCCTCATCATCAGTAGGTCCTCTTAACGCTGGACGGACTCACGGCCGGCACTGAATTCCAGCAGGATTTCTCTGCCCTCTTTCAAGTTTTTTATTTTATATTATTTATACCTATCAATACATGATTAGTGTGATGCCTGGGTATCATACATTTTAATACAAATAGACCTAATATTCATAGTTATTACATTTTGTTTCCATTGTTTCATTTTATTTAAACATACCTAATACTACCGCCCTTCAATTCCTAAACCTCCCTCTTATTATTACATATATCTTGTTATATTAATATATATGTGTGTGTGTTTTCTGAGGTTTTCGTGGGTGTTTGTATGTAGGTCTTTGGTTATTCGGGTTTTCTCCCACGTAAAATTGGAAGTGTCTTGGCTATATATATATATAGTATATATATATCTATTTTCTTACTTTTCGTAGGTTTTATGTGTGTGTGTTTTTAGCCAGGTTTTTCCTACGTAGCCAAGATTTTTCTAGAGCCCTAGCTCAGTGGAGTCCCATCCACTCGATTCTGGGCTTCTTTCTTCTGGTAGTATATATACTAGTATAAATACTATTATTCCGCTCTTATTTTTACCTCTATTCTAACTTTTTCCCCCCATGTCATCATAATATTCAAAGGCGTTTCTTTTCTATCTTCCATCTTTCACCTGCTTCGTTATTCATAGTTCCCTTATTTAGCTCTTCACATCTATTTATATTAAAGTTTCATCCCTCCTTCTTTCATTATTCAGTGTTTCAATGTACCACATCACAATCATTTAAACATATACGGTACATCGATTCATATTCTTTCCAATCATCCAATCCGTGTGATTTTACTATTAATACACATGTTTACATTAAAATGTTTTCTTTCATTATCTGATCACCCATTGTTTAATTTTATCATTTCACTGCCGATCATAATATTTTTATGCCTATTTAATAATACCATCATTCCATGATTTCTCAGCCCGGATGCATCAAAATGTTGGCCTTTCTAGTCTGCGGGACAGCCTGGTCAGAGTATTTTAAAGACACAAACACAACTGAGCCCAGCATTTCTGTTGCTAAGTGAGACGTTTCTTAAGTGGGCTTGGTCCCATCTTACGACCTGTCTTTCCACCGTCGTTAAGCGATTCATAGCAGTTCAGTTGGGAACAAGGTTGTTCAGTGAATCCAGCTTCCCCATATTATTATTTTTTAATTTGATTTATATGCCGCCCTTCTCCGGAGACTCAGGGCGGCTTACAATGCGTTAAGCAAGAGCCTTCAACCTTTTGTATATTTATACAAAGTCCGCTTATTGCCCCCACAATCTGGGTCCTCATTTCACCTACCTTAGAAAGGATGGAAGGCTGAGTCAACCTTGAGCCTGGGGAGAATTGAATCCAGTAATTGCAGACAGCTGGTGTTAAATTACAATGCCTTTGTCTGCAGAGCTATCCAGGCTCTGGATATTGACTTTGCTTGTCAGAAGTTCGCAAAAGGGGATTGCGTGACCCCGGGATACTACAACTGTCATAAATAGGAGCCAGTTTGGGTTCAACTGTGGACGTAAGTCAAGGACTACCTGTACAGAGAGTCCTCGATTTACAACAGTTCACTTAGTAACCATTCAAAGTTACAACGGCACTGGAAAAAGTGACTTATGACCATTTTTTACAATTACGGTCATAAGTGCAGTATCCCCAGGGTCACGTGATTTACATTCGGATGCTTGACAACTGGCTCACATTTATGACGGGTTGCAGTGTCCCTGGAGAATGGTCACACGATCCCCACTTATAACCTTCTGAGAAGCCGAGTCCACAAGGAAGCCAGATTCACTTAACCACCAGGTTAACAACTGCAGTGATCTACATGCCAAACAGGACAAAAAAAGTCGTAAAACAGGGCAAAACTCACTTAAGACGTGTCTCACTTAGCAACAGAAATGTTGGGCTCAATTGTGGTCGTAAGTCGAGGACTACCTGTACTTCACAGAAAGAGTAGTGGGAGCTTGGAACCGACTTCCAGTGGAGATTTTGGGTCAATCACCAGGAAATGAGTTTAAGCATAATTGGGATAAACACAGATCTATCGTCTTCTTTTTCTTTTAACGACCCCATAATCCCTTGCGGAGTGGAGACTGGGCAACCGAATGGAGCTGGGTGTTTTATTGGCCGGATGCCCTTCCTGTTGCCAATGCGGAGTTTTGTTCAGCAGATCTATTCTCATTCTGCCCAGAGAAAGAAATATCTGCCTCTACCTAGGATCGAACTCACAGCCTCCTGATTGTGAAGCGAGAGCTCCATCTCTAGGCCACCGCACCAGTCTCATATCTATCATCTGCCAAAAATAAAAATAAAATATAAAATGTTAATTAAAAAATAAGAAATAAATTAAAAACAAAACTAAAAAAATAAATAAAGGGTAGACTCGATGGGCCACTAGGTCATTTTCTGTCTTCAGCTTTCTATGTTTTGTGTACCAGGTCTCAGCGGCTCCTTTCTTGGCTCTTAGGTTCCATCCTGAGTAAGAAGGTGGTGGAGAAGCTTTCCGCTCTGGTGCTGGATGTCAAATTTGGCAGTGCCGCCTTGTACCATACTCTGGAGAGCGCTGAGCAGCTCGCCCAAAACCTGGTAAAACCGAAGCGGCCCCATCCAGCGTCTTTGGGGGGTTGGGGGTCGGATGATGGCGATGGTTAGCATCACAGAGGGATGGGTTTCCTTCTCCCCAACATTGTCCTTGGAGATGAAGACCATCTCTTCCATCTGAGGAGCCACCTTTGCAAGGATGAAGCTCAACCCCTTGGGACAGAAGTGTCGTGTTGGCCGCCGGCTCCTCCAGCAGCCGAGTCAGAGGAGGCAGGAGGAGGAGGTGTGGGAATCAGGGTCAGCATCAAGGCAGCCTGAGAGCTCCGAGGGGGAAGAGGGAATGGACCTGTCAGAGAGAGAGAGACAGAGGAGGAGCCTAGGTCGTCCGTCAGCCCTCAGATGGAGAGTCAACAGCCCCCAGGTCTGGGGGTGGCTGATGGGGAAGAGGAGGAACAGCTGGGTCCAGTGCCTGATGTGCAGAAGGCAGAGGAGAGGAGAGCAGTGGAAATCTATGGGCCGGCCCTTGAGACGGAAGAACCACCGCTGCTAGCGAAGTCCCACCCTGGCTCTGGGGATAAAAGGCAGGGGGCGGAGATGAATAGGTGTGGCGGACAACTATTCATCTTCCAGATGGACAGACTTGTTAGCTTGAGAAAGAAACATTTTGCCGGGGCTGCTGGTGCTCCGAATAAAGGTGTCAGACTTCGATGCTATCTCAAAATAAATGAATTTCCGAACTGCCAATCTTTAAGGAAATCTTTTCTTTAATTGAGCACAGCTACCAGATCATGACTCGATGTGGACAAGACTGACCTTTTGCCCCCCAATCCGTCCCTTTCTGATCCCCAAATCTCTGCTTCTCATTGGCTATCTTCCAAGTCATTCTTCAGACTCCTTGTCTCGTCATTTCCCAGGAATGTCTCCCCCCTTCATTTCCACGACAACCCGTCTTCAAAGCGATTTAGCAGGCAGAAGTTCAGAGCGTATCTCTCTCTCTCTCTCTCTGCTCTCTATGCCAGCGTCGAAACGCTGACATCAGGAACCTTTTGCGTTGACTTCAGAGGGTTTGTCGTGTTTGGGGAGCTGAGTCAGAACAAAGAGTCTGGAGAAGCAGCTGGTGACATCATCCCCTCTGATGTTTTTGTGGGTGCTCCATCACTAGAGACTTTCAAAAAGAGACCGGACAAATATGGAGATTCTCAGTCATCCAGGTCAGAGTTGAAGAAGCTTCTTGGATACGAAGCGAAACGTCTTCAAAGAAAAACCAGAAAATCCAGACTGGACAACCATTTTGCTGAAATGGTAGAGGGCCTCCTGCTCGAGCAGGGAATGTAGAACATAGAGTAATAATAGAATTGGAAGGGACCTCGGAGGTCTTCTAGTCCAACCCCCTGCTCAAACAGGAGAGCCTATATCATTTCAGACAAACGATTGTCCACTCTCTTTTTGAAAGCCTTTAGGGATGGAGAGCCCACATCTTCTGACTAAAAGACTAGAAGACCTCCGAGGTCCCTTCTGACTCTGTCCTTAGATCAGAGGTCTTCAAACTTGGCAGCTTTAAGACTTGTGGACTTCAACTCTGTGCTGTGCTGGCTGGAGAATTCTGGGAGTTGAAGTCCACAAGTCTTAAAGCTGCCAAGTTTGAAGACCTCTGCCTTAGATGTTCTCCTGAACAGTTGTGGAACTCTTGAGAAATGATGGAGGTAGACTGATGATGTCAAACCAGGTACATGGCTCTCCTCCAACACTAGATTTTTAGCCGCCTCCAACTTGTAATCCTCCAGATGAGTTAGATTTCAACACCCATAATCCTTAGCCAACCAAGGCAGCTAGGGAAATCTAGGTTAGAACATAGAATAATAGGGTTGGGAGGGACCTTGGAGGTCTTCTAGTCCAATCCTCTGCCCATGCAGGAGATCCTATACCATCCTGGACTTTTCTTTGGGCTTGATGGGACCGATACACGTGATCATAGAAAGAATAATAGAATTGGAAGGGACCCTGGAGGTCCTCCAGTCCAATCTCCCCACTCACCCAAGCAGGAGATCTGAAGGTTGTCTGAAGGGCTGTAGGATGACTCTCTAGCCTGAAGAAGGAACCCAAAAATTCCCTCATGATTTTGGACACCTCTTAACTCAGGCCACCCGAATGGTTGAGTCCAATCTGCAGATCAGAAGAAGTTTAGAAGATGTACAACGCAAGAGGGCCATCTAGAAGGTCCACTCATTTACCTTCTTGCAGAAGCTTCCATAAAGATCTGGGACTACTTCCACCAACTAAGGGTGGAGAAATCTCATCTTTTCCCGCCTGTTCTCTCCATCTTCCCCAGGTGTCCGTCGGAAACCAGCTCGGGACAAAAACAGCGGCAATTCTGAGCAGGATGGATGAGCCCGTGGGTGTCCGGGTGGGCAACTCCTTGGAAGTCCTCGAAGCCTTGCAGTGCCTGGAAGGAGGTGGCCCCGGGGACCTCCGTGAGCTGGTCACCACACTAGGTGCGTTTCAGTGATGGCACCTTGATGGTGCACCTCAAGCATGTACGGAAGGCGGGTGAGGAAGGCTTTGGGTGAGCAGGTCAGCCCCACCAGGTAGATCAGAGCACGAAATCAACTTCCCAAGAAGGCAAAGTCTACTTCGACAGAGATGGCTGAGCGAACAACCTCTTGCAAGTTGGATTATGATGTTCCTCTTCCCCTACTTATACCCATGTGAGTTAGGGAGGTGTCTATCTGACCACTTCCGACTTAAGCCACGTCGTTCTCCTTGGTAACAGAACTGGCCTATCTCTGTCGAGGTCACCTTCCTCACTCTCCACCCCATGCATGGAGGTGTCAAGAAAGGGACCTTCTATTATGTGGCCAATTGAACCAATCAGCATTCTGGGGACAAAGCAGGTCCCATTTGGGGAATGAATTCTGTGGAAACCTGTACACCAGCTTTCCCCAGTGTGGTACCTGCCAGATGTGTAGGATGTGGCAGTGTGTAGGAAAGGAAGCTTTGACTCTCTCTCTCTTTTTTAATGTATGCTTTCTCCTCCTTTACCTTCTCTATCACCACTACTATCATTTCTCTTTTCTTCTTCTCCATCTTTTCCTTCTTCTCCTTCTTCTCCTCCTCCTCCTCCATCTCCTTTTCCTTCTCTCTTCTCCTTCCCCTTCCTTTTTTCTCTCCTTCATTTCCTCTCCTCCTTCTCTATCATCCCTTTCTCCATCTTCTCTGTTTTTCCTCCTCCTCCATCTCCATCTTCTTCTCCTGTTCCTTCTCCTCCTTCTCTCATCTCTCTTCTCCTTCCTTTTTTCTCTCCTTCATTCCCTCTCCTCCTTCTCTATTGTCCCTTTCTCCATCTTCTCTGTTTTTCCTCCTCTTCCTCCAGCTCTACAATTTGCATACAAGCCACCAGGAGGGGATAAGCCCCATGGAAACATTTCTGCAGTGACATCATGATATATATGACCCCCTAACCCCCTACCGCCCTACCTCCCTACCTCCATCCCTACCTCTATGGATGCCTCTGCAGCCCTTTGCAGCAGAACTCCGAGATAGGCAGACGGACTGGCAAATAGACCTAAGATTGCGTTCCTCCTTTGCCTACCAACACACATGACATCAAGGCCTACCGTATTACTTACTTTTTCGAGAGGGTGAAAGAAACACACACCAGGAGCGGTGAAACTCCTTCCCAATCCAAACTGGTGGGCGGTATGTCCAAGCAGATCCTTGACTGTGGGGATAATTAAATAAGTACCGTATTTTTTGGACTAAAAGACGCACCGGTGTCTAACACACACCAAGATTTCGAAGAGGTAAATAAGGAAAAAATAGTGTTTGCCCTCCCCGGTCCCCAGGAGCACTCTGCAGGCCTCCCAAACTCTCTATGTGCCCCATTTTTGCGAAAACTGGCCCATTTTTTGCAAAAATGGGATGAACGGGACAGGGCTTCGGGATGGCTGTATTCGGTGTATAAGACGCACTAACATTTCCACCCTCTTTTAGGGGGGAAAAAGTGTGTCTTATACTCCAAAAAATACGGTACCTACCTGGAAAAGAGGGTTGGGCTAAATGACCTCAAGGGCCCCTCTTGACCCTTGCAATCTACCATCTACGCTCCCCCAGTCCCTGCATGGCTGAGCCCCCCTCCCCTTTCTAAATGCTCCCTCTGGGCTCAGTTCACCATGCCAACTGACTGGCTTCTCTCTCTCTCACTCCAGGGGGCATCTTGCTGTGGCAGAGTGGGCGCGCCGACTCAGTGCCCGCAGGGGCCACCCAGATTGGCCAAGTCCTGAGCAACGGCGCTGCCCTGCGCACTTTCCAGGCCATGCTGCGGGCTCAAGGGGTGGAGGCCGAGGTGTCCCGCCTGCTGTGCGAAGGGACGGAGGAGCAGCGTTTGGCAGTGCTGAAACAGGCTGGCACCCAGGAGGAGCTGCGGGCTCCAGAAGAAGGTATGGAGTGGGCGGGGTGTGTGTGTGTGCTGCAAATCTCTCTCCTTCCCCCTCCCTCCTTCCGGCCCTTTCCTGCAGAGGCTCCTGGGCAGGGCTACAGGTGCAGGTAGTCCTTGACTTACAACCAAAATGGAGCCCCAAAATTCCCTTGCTAAGCAAGACAGTTGATAAGTGAGTTTTCCTCCGTTTTACGACCTCTCTTGACACAGTTGTTAAGCGAATCACTGCAGTTATTTGGTAAGTGACCTGGTTGTTAAGTGAATCTGGCTTCCCCATGGACTTCACCTCTTAGAAGATCACCAGGAGACGGTGAGTTCTAGTCCCACCTTAGGAATGAAAGCCAGCTGACTGACTTTGGGCCAGTCGTTCTGCCTCAGCCCAACTCACCTCACAGGATTGTTGTCTGTGTGTGGGCGGGGGGGAATAGCAGGAGAAAGTAGTCTTAGATATGTCTGCTGCCTTCAGATACTTATACAGCAATAAAGGGGAAGGAAGGAAGGAAGGAAGGAAGGAAGGAAGGAAGGAGATAAATAGATGATAGATAGATAGATAGATAGATAGATAGATAGATAGATAGGGAAGAAAAAAGAAGGAAGGAAGGAAAGAGAAAGGAAGGAAGGAAGGCAGGAGATAAATAGATGATAGATAGATAGATAGATAGATAGATAGATAGATAGATAGGGAAGGAAGAAAAAAGAAGGAAGGAAGGAGATAGAAAGGATGGAAGGAAGGAAGGAAGGAGATAGATAGATAGATAGATAGATAGGGAAGGAAGAAAAAAGAAGGAAGGAAGGAGAGAGAAAGGAAGGAAGGAGATAAATAGATGATAGATAGATAGATAGATAAGGAAGGAAGAAAAAAGAAGGAAGGAAGGAGAGAAAGGAAAGAAGGAAGGAGATAAATAGATGAGATAGATAGATAGATAGATAGATAAGGAAGGAAGAAAAAAGAAGGAAGGAAGGAGAGAAAGGAAAGAAGGAAGGAGATAAATAGATGAGATAGATAGATAGATAGATAGATAGATAGATAGATAGATAGATAGATAGATACAGTAGATAAGGAAGGAAGAAAAAAGAAGGAAGGAAGGAGAGAGGAAGGAAGGAGATAAATAGATGAAAGATAGATAGATAGATAGATAGATAGATAGATAGATAGATAAGGAAGGAAGAAAAAAGAAGGAAGGAAGGAGAGAGAAAGGAAGGAGTGAAGGGAAGGAAAGAAAGAGTCCCTAACAACAGGGGACATAATAGGCCCAGATGTTCTCTATCTGAAGATGCTCTGAAGGAAACAGGAGCTGTGCAAAATATGGAGTCTCTTTCAGGGACTGGAGGGGGGGGGTGTTGTCCCTCCCCCTCCCCATTCCTCCCCCTCCCAGAGTGGAGGGGGCACCCAGTCTGCCCGTCTTCTCTTCCTGCAGGGACCGTGCAGCAGATCCAGGCTCTGCCCATCGCACAGGTGCTGCATGACTTGGGAGCTGGGCGGACCCAGGAGGGGCAGAGGGTCAACCCCCGGGTGGGCGCGGAGCTGCTGGTCTCAACGGGGAAGCGAGTGGCCAAAGGTAATAATGGCTGCGGATCCATGGTGCCCAGAGGGTGGTGGGCAATGCCAGGGAGGCGTTCGACCAATCAGAAAGGGGGCCCAGGTAGCTGCAGGTGCAGTCCCCTCCCCCAAGCCAGAGGAGGGGACGGGGAGGGAGAGGAAGAGGAAGAGGAAGAGGAAGAGGAGGGGGAAAACTAGGGAATCCTTGGGGGTCTATGGGAAGGTTTGTTGTTTCGCAGACGTTTCGTGACCCAACTAGATAGCATCATCAGTGCCTGAAGGGGGTGGGAGGAGGAGGAGGAGGACTGTGAGCTCCTTGGTCCTCTCTGAATTTTCTTCCAGACGTTTCGTGACCCAAGTAGATAGCATCATCAGTGCTAGAAGGAAATGGGATTCATTGCGCTCTCTCTCTCTCTCCCTTTTCCTTCCAGGAACTCCATGGATCCGAATCCACTACGATACCCCCAGGCTGAGCCAGACCCACCGAGAAACCCTACAGAAGGCCCTGATTCTGGGGGACCTGGAGCCCTTCACCCCCGCCTCCAAGGTGGTGAAAATACTCCTTCCTACCAAAGAGTCAGCAGGGACTGGGACACAGGGGGAGAAGAAGGGGAGAGAGCAGGCCCTGGACCAGCCAGAAGGAGGAGGGTTTCAAGAAGAGACTGGACAGCCACTTGTCTGAAATGGTCTAGGACAGTGCTTCTCAACCTTGGACGCTTGAAGATGGGTGGACTTCAGCGCTGCTGGCTGGGGGATTCTGGGAGTTGAAGTCCACCCATCTTCAAGCGTCCAAGGTTGAGAAACACTGGTCTAGGATCTCCTGCTTGAGCAGTGGGCTGGACTAGAAGACCTCCAAGGACCCTTCCAGCTTTGTTCAGATATTATGGCTATGGGCACTTTAAGCTCTGTCAACACCACTTCAGCCAACTGGTGCTAACTGATTCAATAATTCAGACCGTAACAAAAACATTCTAACTTATATGTATAGGTAGCCCTCCACCGATGGCCACAATAGAGCCCAAAATTTATCTTGCTCAGCGAGACATTTGTTAAGTGCGCTTTCTCCCATTTTACGACCTTCCTTGCCACAGTCGTTAAGGGAATCACTGCAGTCGTTAAATTAATGACGTGCTTGTTAAGTGAATCTGGCTTCTCCGTTAGCTTTGCCCGAAGGTCCCAAATTTTTCTCCCCTTTCTTTTAAATTTTTTAAACTGAAATTTTAATTTGTTTTATATTATTGGGATTTTAATTATCGTGGGCTAAATTATTTAATTTGGTTTTAAATTGTTTCTAACTTTCGTGTTTCTGTATTTTATCCTGTGCCTGTTCACAGCCCTGAGTCCTTCGGGAGTAGGGCAGTATACAAATTTAATTTAAAAAAAAAACAAAAACGGGGATCACGTGACCTCGGGACCCAGCGACCGTCATAAATGTGAATCAGTTGCCAAGCTTTTTGGATAACAGGATCATGGGGATGCTGCAGTGCAGGGGTGAAATCCAGCAGGTTCTGACGGGTTCTGGAGAACCGGTAGTGGAAATTTTGAGCAGTTTGGAGAACCGGCAAATACCACCTCTGGCTGGCTCCAGAGTGGGGAGGGAATGGGGATTTTGCAGTATCCTTCCCCCAGGAGTGGGGTGGGAATGGGGATTTTGCAGTATCCTTCCCCTGGAGTGGGGTGGGAATGGGGATTTTGCAGTATCCTTCCCCCCAGGAGTGGGGAGGGAATGGGGATTTTGCAGTATCCTTCCCCTGGAGTGGGGTGGGAATGGGGATTTTGCAGTATCCTTCCCCTGGAGTGGGGTGGGAATGGGGATTTTGCAATATCCTTCCCCTGCCACGCCCACCAAACGACGCCCACTAAGCCATGCCACACCCACCAAGCCACACCGACAGAACTGGTAGTAAAAAAAATTGGATTTCACCACTGCCGCAGTGGTCATAAGTGTGAAAAATGGTGGTAGGTCACTATTTTCAGTGCTGTTGTAGCTTTGGATGGTCACTAAATGAACTGTTGTTAAATCATTCGAAACTTGTCAAATTTCAAATTAGCGTACTGTAACTTGAAACTCTGCAACCTCTCAAGTTTGCTAACCACAAGCAAAATTGGGAGCGGCAATCCTAAAAAAAAACAACAACAACCAGAAGTCCATGAGAAGGTAAATAAATAGACATCAACGGTCACCGTGAAATATTTTAAATTTCTCAGACGCTGCAAGAGTGGGAAAAAAAAAACAAGCATTCGGTCAATATAAAACAACTGCATAAAAGAACGAAAATCAAAGGGATGGGAAGCATTTGATACAGGCGTTTCATTTCTTTGAAGAAGCAGCGGTATCTTTTGGGCATTTTCGTCCATGGAGGCGTTTCCCAAGGTCAAACTGGGTTACCTTTTTGGGAGGTACCCATTTGGGAGGGGAACCTTTATTGCAAAATGGGGGTGGGGGAGGACATTTTGGGGGTGCCCGTGGACGGTTTCAAAGCACAACTTTCTTGCACAGACAGCTGATCTCCTCGCTGCAGATGTTGCTGATTGCTTTTCCGTTGCTAATCGCCACACAACATTCAGTGCGGAAACAAGGCATCGTTATATGGATAGGTCTGCCAAGGGATTTAAAAAATAAAATAAAATAAAATAGCAAGAGTTACTGATCAAAAAAACGTAATGTCTCGTTGCAGGCAGTCCTCGGCTTACGACCGTTCGCAGTTACAAGGGCACTAATAAAAGTGATCGCCACAGATGATAAGTTAGTAATCTGGTTGTTAAGTGAATCCAGCTTCCCACCCCCCCTCGGGACGCTGCAACCGTCATAAATACGAGTCAGTCGCTGCATCGGCCATAAGCGTGAAAAACGGTCCTAACTCAGCGTTTTTCCAGTCCCCTTGTAACTTGGAACGGGTTACGAAAAGAACTGTTATAAATCGAGGACTGCCTTCCAGATGTGTTCCCACCAACCTGTTGTGGGCTGTTGTGTAAAGCAGGATTTTTGTGTCCATTCTGGAGTCAGGGGGAGGCAGCAATTCTCCCAACTTTTTAAAAAGATTCAAAAACATTTTAAAAGATGTTTTAAAGCAGGGGTCTCCAACTTTGGCCACTTGAAGACTTGTGGACTTCAACTCCCAGAATTCCTCAGCAATTGAAGTCCACAAGTCTTCAAGTGGCCAAAGTTGGAGACCCCTGCTTTTAAAGTTTAAAGAAAGGGAAACCCACCCCCGACAACTCCGCCTTTTGTGCCCCCCCATCCCCCCAGCCCTGGGGGAAGAGGTGACCCTCACATCTGGATGTGCATGAGTTCTCCATCTGCCCAATACCAGGTCCTCTGAGACAGGTTGAAGGACAAACCAATCCAGAACTTCTGCGGGACGTGTTTATGATCAACCATGGTGACCCATTTGCGGGACTCCCGGAGCAGGAATTCCTATGAGGAAAATGGTGGGTTGGATTCTGGCCAAAGCCCAGGAAACGAGGGGAAAATTCAGGGATGTCCAGAGGAATCGCCACCAACATCTGGACCCTCAAGGACAGAGGTCACCAAGCATCTCAGCAATGTCCACCCTTTCAAGCGGAGAAATATGGGAGTAGGATTCACATCTTGATAACAGAAGACTCTTAAAGTGTCTACGGAGAGAAAACCCAGAGACTTCACTTCTATAAAAGAATCACAGAGTTGAAAGGGACCTGGGAGTTCTTCTAGATAGATAGATTGGATGGATGGATGGATGGGTGGGTGGGTGGATGGATGGATGTACAGACAAATAGATGAGAGATAGACATAGGAAGAGAGATATAGAGATAGATAGAGGAGGGGATAGAATGGATATACATAGAGATCAATCAATCAATCGATGGATGGATGGATGGATGGATGGATGGATGGATGGATAATGGATGGATGGATAGATAATGAATGGATGGATAGGATAGGATAGGATAGGATAGGATAGGATAGGATAGGATACGATGATACGATACGATACGATAGATGGATGAATGGATAATGGATGGATGGATGGATAGATGGATGGATGGATAGATGGATAGATAATGGATGGATGGATGGATAATGGATGGATGGATGGATGGATGAATAGATGGATAATGGATGGATGGATAGATGGATAGATAATAGATGGATAGATGGATAGATAATGGATGGATGGATAATGGATGGATGGATGGATAGATAATAGATGGATAATGGATGGATGGATAGATGGATAGATAATGGATGGATGGATAGATGAATAGATGGATAGATAATGGATGGATAGATGGATAGATGGATAGATAATGGATGGATGGATGGATGGATAGATGGATAGATAATGGATGGATAGATAATGGATGGATGGATGGATGGATGGATGGATGGATGGATAGATGGATAGATAGATGGATAGATGGATCGATAAATAATGATGGATGGATGGAGATGAGAGAAGAAGAGAGAGAGAGGGAGATAGGATTCCATTTCCAGGAACAAGCAGCCCTTCCCCCGTCTGTCCGTCCATCCATCCATCCGCTCGCCCACCTACTCACCTTCAATTGCTGTAATGGCAGGAATGCTCACCATTTCCCCTTCTGTGTCTGCCATGAGCAGGCTGCCTCCCCGGCTCTTGCATTTCTCCATGCACATTCCCCAGGGCATCAAGACATCCGTCCATCTGTAGCAGGTCCCTGCCCGTTGCAGCCAGGTGTGGTTGTGACAGAGTATACAATGCTGACCTAGAGAGAGAGAGGTGGGGTGGGAGGCCAAGGGGAGTGGAAAAAGCATAGGAACCCCCCCCCCCCCCCCGCACACATGCTCGCTCATCCAGTTCTTCTCTCTTTGCACATACCCCTTTTCAGAACTGGGGTGGAGGAAGGCTGAGTTGATGGCCAAAAGGAATGGCTGAGGATGTGGAAATTGATCCAACTGGGAAGGTGGGGAAATCTGTCACAAATGATGATTTCTCTACCTCTCCCATAAGATCTCTCTTCTAATGCACTCTTGATGATGCAGCCATTACCCACATTCTAGGGGTTTGGGCGTAGATCCTGACTCTGGGGTCCTTGGTACATTCTGAGCTTGGCTGTTTGCTGCAGACATTTCATTACCTAACTAGATAGTATCATCAATGCTAGAAGGGACTGGGGTTGCTGAAAGGAGGAGAAGAAGAAGAAGAAGAAGAAGAGGAGGAGGAGGAGGAGGAGGAGGAGGAGGAGGAGGAGGAGGAGGAGGAGGAGGAGGAGGAGGAGGACTTTACAGCCTTAGCTCTATTCTGTTCTATTTTTGGAGCCAGGAGAAGCAAGCCTGGAGGAGACACTTACCCTGGTCTCCTGCCAACAGTTTGATAGCATCATTCAACTTTTTCTCCCTGGTCCTCATCTGCAAAGTTTGGTCATTTAATGTCTCAGCCTCCTGGATATCTGAAACAAAGGAGAAACCAAGCAGAGACTGTGGTGCAGAAGCGGGTTCTCCTTCAACCTTTCCCAGGATGGTGGTGGACAGAGGTCACTCCCACCAACTTGCGAAGCTCAGGCCAGAAAGTCAGATCTGAAGGGCGGCCACCACCCTCTGTCCCAGGGAATCTCAGCCTCATATTTGGATGCTGGTCCGAAAGTGATGGCAGCAGAAACTGAGCCTGGGAGCAGAAGAGAAGAGAAGCCGACCAGGTGAGGCAGTGGGACCTCGCCACCATCAACACCGTGGCCTTCTAAAGCAGTGGCTGGACTCCAACTCCAATACCACCAGGGCCTTCTAAAGCAGTGAACCTTGGCAGCTTTCAGATGGGTGGACTCCAACTCCCAGAGTCCACCCATCTGAAGCCTCTAAATTGAAAGATATTGTTCTAAAGCTACCACCTCTGGTTTAGCTTCTTCTTCTTCTTCTTCTTCTTCTTCTTCTTCTTCTTCTTCTTCTTCTTCTTCTTCTTCTTCTTCTTCTTCTTCTT
Organism: Arizona elegans; assembly: GCA_022577455.1. Lineage (NCBI taxonomy): Eukaryota > Metazoa > Chordata > Lepidosauria > Squamata > Colubridae > Arizona > Arizona elegans. Next base: position 89,656,982 of record JAKOOJ010000007.1, on the reverse strand, counting down.
CTTCTTCTTCTTCTTCTTCTTCCTCTTCCTCTTGTTCTTCTTCTTCTTCTTCTTCTTCTTCTTCTTCTTCTTCTTCTTCTTCCTCTTCTTCTTCTTCTTCTTCCTCTTCTTCTCCTCCTCCTCCTTTTCCTTCTCCTTCTTCTTCCACTTCTTCTCCTTCTCCTTCTCCTTCTTCTTCTTCCACTTCCTCCTCCTCCTCCTCCTCCTCCTCTTCTTCTTCTTCTTCTTCTTCTTCTTCTTCTTCTTCTTCTTCTTCTTCTTCCACTTCTTCTTCTTCTTCTTCTCCTTCTCCTTCTTCTTCTTCCACTTCCTCCTCCTCCTCCTCCTCCTCCTCTTCTTCTTCTTCTTCTCCTCCTCCTCCTCCTTTTCCTTCTCCTTCTTCTTCCACTTCTTCTTCTCCTTCTCCTTCTCCTTCTCCTTCTTCCACTTCCTCCTCCTCCTCCTCCTCCTCCTCCTCCTCTTCTTCTTCTTCTCCTCCTCCTCCTCCTCCTCCTCCTCCTCCTCCTCCTCCTCCTCCTAACAGCCTTCCAAATCCTACCCATTGGTCTGTGGATCCAACTCTTTCTTTGGTTGACCTCCCTTGCTTCCTTGGTACTGGATGTGCCCATCAGGTGTCCAACACTGTGTAAGGGAGTCATCCTTTTTTTAAAAAAATTTTTTTTTTGATTTATATGCCGCCCTTCTCCGGAGACTCAGGGCGGCTTACAATGTGCTAAGCAATAGCCTTACACCCTTACACCCCAATATTGTACAGAGAGTCACAGAAAGTATTCCAAGCCAATTTGTCTGCTGGGACAATTATGACTGTAGATGGAGGAACAGCTGGACCTTTCTTGATGAAGTTTAGCTTCGATGTTCTCCAGAGATGTTGGATAGCACTCCTCCCACACCCCCAGCCATCCAATCCCAGCAGTCAAGGATTATGGGAGGGATTGCTCAATCCTTCTGCAGGTTCTCCTGCCATTCTACCTTCAGAGAAACCACTTGAAAGAAGAAGAGGTCCAGGAGGGTGAGATTAGAAGGCTGGAAGAAGCAGAGATACTTACAGATGTTAAGGTAACCCATCAGCACGAAGAACAAACTCAGAGCGACCGCCGCTAAGAAAATGGCAAGTAATTGTGCCCAGCTGGTTATGCCAAGGAATTCTGGTGGAAAACAAAGGACAAATGCCATCACTGACAGAAGAAAATATTTGTAGCTCAGGTGAGGCCTTTGGTGCTCTCTGAGCATGGTTGTTTTCTTGCAGACGTTTCATGACCCAACTAGGGAACTTCATCAGTGCTACAGGGGAATAGGGTTTGCAGGGAGGAGGAAGAGGAGGAGGAGGAGGAGAACTTGGTGTTCCCTGAGCTTGGTGGTTTTCTCAGAGATATTTCATGACCCAACTCTTCTATCATCAGTGCTAGAAGAGAGTAGGGTTTGCAGGAAGGAGGAGGAGGAGGAAGAGGACTGTAGGGTCCTTGGTGCTCTCTGAACTTGGTGGTTTTCTTGAAGAGGTTTCATGACCCAACTAGGGAACATCATCAGTGCTGGAGGGGAGTAAGGTTTGTAGGGAGGAGACGGAGTTGTTGTTAAATAACAATTGTGAGGTCCTTGGTGTTCTCTGAGCTTGGTTGTCTATAGAGATTCTCAGTCATCCAGGTCATGGGGCTCCCAAAAGCTGGGGTTGTTTTCAAGACACAACTGTACTTTTGGGTCTGAGCTTGGTTGTTTTCTTGCAAACATTTCACGACCGGACTAGGTAACATCATCAGTGCTAGGAGGGAGTGGGATTTATTTACTCTGATTATATACAGGTAGTCCTTGACTTATGACCACAGTGGAGCCAAAATTTCGGTTGCTGAGCAAAACCACTGTTAAGTGAGCTTTGTCCCATCTTACGACCTTTCTTGCCACAGTCGTTAAGCAAATCACCATTGTTAAGTTAGTGACACAGTCGTAGAGTGAATCAAGGACTAAATAAAATTAAATTTATCACCTTGAACTAATTTAAATTAAATAAAAGAGGATTAAAATTTGAATTGAAATTAAATGGATTACCATTTGAACTTAAATTAAAAACAGATTAATATTGGAATTTAAAGTAAAACCGTTTAAAATTTGAATTGAAATTAAAACGGATTAAATTTTCACTGTAAATTAAAGTAGATTAATATTTAAATATCAATTAAAATGGAGTAATATTTGAATTGAAATAAAAATGGATTAAAATTTGAAATTGAAATTAAAATGGATTAACATTTGAATTTAAATGAGAATAGATTAAAGATTGAATTTAGATTAAATTAAAAAGTTTTGAGTTCAGGTTTTGAGTTTACATTAGAAATGGATGATATTTCAAAAGCAAGATTAAACTACTAACTAGACCATAAGAAGAACCAAAGAGGGAACAGGCCAGCTTGCTAGCCATCTTTAACCATCGTGGTTTGTTGTTGCTATAATTATAAATATAGTTATGATGATCATCCATCCTGCCATTTCAAGGAGGATTTAGTGGGCCAGAAATTCATCCTAATTTTGCTGCTTACCTGCAGCGAAGACCTTGCACAAAACCCATCTGCAGCCTCCTCTCCCTCCCAACACACACACACACCCTTACGGGATGCAGCCTCCAATTTAAACAGAGGCAAAGTTTCTAGTCCTCATGGCCACCGGGAAGCATCTCAACCTGGGAAAAAGAGCCAGAAAGGCAAGGAAGGTTTGCAAAGGATCACAAAGGACTTCTAAGGAAGAAGGCCACTTTATAAGGCCCATAAGGCCTCTTCTCCCCCCCCCCCCCAAATTGTGCTGGGGTAGCGTTGCCCCCCCCCCCACTCACTGGGGGGAGAGGGGCATAGTCTGTACTTCTTCCTGGCCATGGAAACCTTCTGTTTCTGGGGCAAGCTGGCTTTCCCCGAGCTGCTCCAGAAAGCTGGTCCTCTCTGGCGTGTTTTTGCCTTCTGTGGGGGCTGGTTGAAGAACCGGAGTGAGGAGTGGGACCAGGCCCGGAATGGGGAGCGGGACCCTGAGGCCCCCATCCTTGCTCGGCTGGCCCTGGCACCACCGGGGTGATGGGGGTGGTGTCCCTGTTCTTGGATTCACAGATGGAGCTGGGATGCCAACTGCCACTGCACTGCCCCCGGGGCCCCGTTGGCACTTCTCAGCTGGAGGGGGGGCTGGGCTCCCCCCCTGAAGGTTCTGGCACAGCTAGGAGTCATCCCCCCCCCCCCAGCCAGATTCAGATCCTGGCATTGCTAATCTCCCTCTCCTCTTGCAAATGAGAAGGGAGCAAAGCAATTCTCAAAGCTCCATTTTCTGCTTGATTCAGCTCACCAGATGGAGATGGAGGAATGAGGGGGCTGGTTTTAGGACTAAAGAGATGGTGTTTTATGCTTGGTGGGTGGATGGACAGAGGAGAGAGAGAGAGAGAGAGAGAGAGAATATAGATTATAAATAAATGATTGATAGATACGAGGTAGATTGATATAATATAGATTATAAATAGATGATAGATATAAATAGATAGTATTGATTATAAATAGATGAGAGAGAGAGATAAATAGAGGATAGATAGATTATAAATAGTTTATAAATAAATGATTGATAGATAGAAGTAGATAGAGATAATATAGATTATAAATAGATAGATGAGAGATAGATAGACAAACAGATTATCTAGATAGATGATAGATAGATAGATAGATAGATAGATAGATAGATAGATAGATAGATATAAATAGATGATAGATTATTATTATTATTTATTGAATTTATATACCGCCCTTCTCCCTGAAGGGACTCAGGGCGGTGAGCAGCCGAAAATTAAAATAACATACAATATAAAAGTTAAGACAACTAAAAAATAAATTAAATTAATCGGCCCCCCAATTTAAAACCCCAAGCTATACAATTAAAAACTAACCCATAAAACCTATTCAGGCCAGGCCGATAGATTATAAATAACCTATCGATTATAAGTAATTATAAATAAATGATTGATAGAGGTACAGATAGTATAGATTATAAACAGGATATAGATAGATAGATAGATAGATAGATAGATAGATAGATAGATAGATAGATTATAAATAGATTATAAATAAATGATTGATAGATGGTAGAGATAGTATAGATTATAAATAGATGATAGAGGTAGATAGATAAATAGAGATAGTATTGGTTATAAATAGATAAGTGATAGATAGATAGATAGATAGATAGATAGATAGATAGATAGATAGATGATAAAGAGACAGATGATAGATTATAAAGTGAGAGAGAGAGATAGACAAGATAGACAGAGCTAAATGACAGAGGAGGATTGATTGAGTGGATAAATGTATAAAATGCCACAGTGCCATTTTGAGGCCTTCCCAGCTCTGGTTCAGAGTTCCTGACATTGAAAGGCTGGTGATGCTAGGAGAAGAGAGGCTTGAAGAGGGCGCCTGGCGCCTGGGCCCAAAGGAGGTATATTGGGGGAGCGAAAGGCCGCTGCCTGGGGAGACCCCTGCAACGCAGCCGGCTTTGAAAGACCGGACTGCAGCGGTGAAAAAGCCTCCAGGCCCAAGAAGGGCAGAAGGCAAAGGGAGGGTTGTGTGAACGGACGGAGCAAAGGCCCCAATTTGGCCTGCTCTCCACGCCGGCCCTCCAGATGTCTGCAAGGAGTTTCCTAACCCCTCCGTCCCCAAAGTGCTGTTGCAAAGAGCTGCAAAGGCCATTTTTTAAATTTTCATTTGCATTGCTGGAAGACCTTTGCAACCCCCAATGCCCCAATAATGCAGCTGCGAGGAGGAAAAGCTGCTTGGGGGTGTGGGTGGGGGAAACCCCGGGACCCCCTGCTTGCTTTGCAGCCATTGCTTCCCCTCTGTAGGGAGGAGGGAGTTGCTGGTCAGGAGGGGCCAGCACCCCTGGGCAGAGAGGGGCATTCTGGGAAATGGAGTCCCTTGGCTGCAGCCCCGCCCAGGAGGGAGGGGCCTCTGGACTGGACCCCCAAATCGAACTCCCTCTTTTGATCCCCAGGGGAGCCCAAACGAAGCCCCCAGGCCCCATTGAACGGGAAAGGCTGCCCCCCACCCCCGTGGAGTTGTAAACCCCCTTCCAAGATATTTGGGGGGGCTTCCCAGGCCTCGCCAGGAGTGCGTGAGAAGCAGGAGATCCAAGGGAGGCCCGGCTGCCATGTTTAAGACCCCCAAAGTCGGCCCTGCCAAGAGGTCCCCCCAAAAGGGAGTGCCCCAGGAGTTGAGGATCTCGCTGGACAGTGACCTCTCCGGGTTGCGCATCCGTGGCCCCTCGCAACGGTCATCCTCCAGTGAGGTGCAAGATGAGTGGCTCCCCCACATTCCCAAGAGTAAGCCTCAAAAGGGGGAACCCCCCCCCTCTTCTGGAGGAAGAAGAGGAGGAGAGGGGCCACACCTGGGAGCCCTGGGTGCAAGATGTCCAGCCAAGGATCGGCCAGAGAAGATGGCCCTGCTTGACCTTAGTTGGGGGGGACCGCGGGCCCATCAGAAATGCCCCTTGGGGTCTGAGTCTGGGGGCTCAGCCAGGGACTGCAGTGCACAGGAGCCTGGATTGAGTCCTGGGACCCTCGGCTTTGTAGGATCTCCAGACCCCCTTGCTGGTCTGGAGAGACCCAGATGGAATGATGATCTGGGCATGGAAGGGATGACCAGAGAGAAAAATGGCCCCAAAGGAGAAATTACCCCAGTGCAGAGGGAGGAATTTTTATTTTTATTTTATTTTATGTTTTATTAAATTTCATTATTACGTTTTCTTTTATTAAATTTTATTTATTTTATTTTAAATGTTTAATCTTATTTTGTTTTTCTCTTTGTACTTTATTTATCATTGCACTTTATTTCATTGTTGTATTTTATTTTTTAGGTTTTTTTGCAAATATTCCATAACCCAAGTAGGAAACATCATCAGTATTAGAAGGGAGTAGGGATTTGCTTTCTTGATAGATACGAATGGTTTGCCCCGTCAGTGTTAGTGGGAGGTTTATTTTATCCCTTCCCCTTCCCCTTCCTTCCCTTCCCATCTTCCCTTCTTCACCTTCCCTTCTACCTTTTTTCCCTTTAACCTGTTTACCTTGTACTTTTTACCTTTTTTAAGCATTTACCTTTTATTTTAGCCATCTGAAGTTACTCCAGGCAGCTTACAAAAAGAAAAAGAAAGAAAGAAATCGTCCAGGCCTCAATTATTCTACCTGTCAGCTCAGTCATTCCTGTGCAGAGAATCTCTTCCGACACCAATTTTGGCAGCTGGGGTTGCATTCCTGCATTCTCATCTCTCCTTTGTCCCTTCCTTCCCTTTCCCAGATGCCCAGAACTGGTCTTGCTCCGTCATTGGCCTCCTCTGCATCTGTGTAATCTTCTTCCTTTTGGTGACCCTCATGAATCTGAAAGGTAGGCTGACTCGGTTAGCGACATAAATTTTGGGCTCAACTCTGGTTGCAAGTCAAGAACTACCCAAAATAGGGTTGGAAGGGACCTTGGAGGTCTTCTAGTCCAACCCTTACTCAAGCAGGAGACTGCACACCATTTCAGACAAATGATTGTCCAATCTCTTCTTGAAAACCTCCACAGTTGGAGCATTCACAACTTCTGGAAGGAATGTTTGCCAATGGTTGATTGTTCTCACTGTCACAAAATCCCTCCTTAATTCTTCGGTCTGATCACTCAAAAAAGATCTTACAGATCCTTACAAAAACATTTGTAATTCTTTTGATCTTACAAAAAGAAATTTCCTGGTTGTGGGAATGGGAAGGTTGGTAAGCTAAGACTTCTTGCCCTATTCATGATTGGAATGCACACAAGAGCTGTGGCCTCTGGTCAACTTAAAACATTAAATAAGGAAACAAATAAGGAAAAGTAATGAACAGAAACCCATCTCTTTTTCTTCAATTTCCCACTGTTTTGAAATGGTATCATGTCCCCACCAAGTTATCAACAGGAAAGAAGAAGTAAATTTTAATTATATACATGTAGAATAAAGTTTATGAAACATTTTGCACTTTCCTTCAAACAAATTTGATTAGCAATAGAAGAGAACATTTGTAACATATGGTTGAATTGTGGGGTCCTTGGTGATCTCTGAGCTTCATGGTTTTCTTGCAGATGTTTCCTGACCCAACTATGGAACATCATTAGTACTAGAAGAGAGGGCTGCTTGCAGAGAGGAGGGGGAGGGGAAGGAGGTGGAGGGGCAGGAGGACTAGAAGAAAGGAAGGAGAAGGAGGAAGAAGAAGCAAGGAAGGGGGAGGAGAAGGAGGGATGGAGGAGACGAAGAAAAAGAGGAGGAGGAGAATATGGAAAAAATAGAGAAGATGGAGAAAGGGAAAATAGAGAAGGAGGAGAAGGAATTAAGGGGAGAAGAAAGGAAGAAGGAGGAGGAGGAGGAGGAGGAGGAGGAGGAGGAGGAGGAGGAGGAGAAGGTTTAAGGTTTATTTGGTTTAAGGTTTATTTGGATTTATATACCGCCCTTCTCCCGAAGGACTCAGGGCGGTGAACAGCCAAAGATAAAACACATACAATATAAAGTTTAAAAACAATTTAAAACATATTAAACAAATTTGGTCCATACTTCTACTAAAGAAGAAGAAGAAACAACAAACAACAACAACAACAACTGTGGAGTCCTTGTTGCTTTCTGAGTTTGTTTTTTTGCAGATGTTTCATGACCCAATTCAGGAATATTATCTGTGCTAGAAACCCACCTCCCTTCTAGCACTGATGATGTTACCTAGATTGGTCCATGAAAACAAGCAAGTTCAGAGAGCACCAAGAGCCCACAGTTCAACCCTGAGCAACAAATGTTCTCTTCTATTGGTACAAGAAAATGTCTTTGAGGACGTCATCAATAACTTATTCAACCTCTTCTTGGAAGAAGCCCCATCTTTCTTAGAAAAGCGCAGGAGATATCATCCCTTCTCCTCCAGTGATTATCTGTCTTTACCTCTCTTGCAAGTGGCCATGCTGAAGAAGAGGACAAAGGAAGAGGCAGCTCTGTGGCAGTGGAAGATACTCACCTTGACTGAAATCTTCCGCGACCTACAGATGGGCAAAGGTACTGTGGGTGTGGAGGAACCCGGGTGATCTCCTTGCAACTAGCATAACGAAGGGCCCTTGGTGCTCTTGGAGCTTGGTGGTTTTCTTGCAGATGATTCATGACCCAACTAGGGAACATCATCAGTGTGAAGGAGTGTGGGGTTTGCTACTCACGCTGAGGATGTTATCGAGTTGGGTCATGGAACATCTGCAAGAAAACGACCAAGCTCAGAGAGTATCAAGGATACCGCAATTCTCCTCCTCCTCCTCCTCCTTCTCCATCTTTCCACAAACTTCTTTCCCGTCTAGCACTGATGATAGGTTTTCTTGCAGATTATTCATGACCCAACTAGAGAACATCATCAGTGTGAAGGAGTGTGGGGTTTGCTACTCACGCTGAAGGTATTATCGAGTTGGGTAATGAAATATTTGCAAGAAAACCACCAAGCCCAGGGACCAGCAAAGACCCCACATTCCTCCTCCTCCTCCTCCTCTTCCCTTTCTCTTTTCTCCTTCCTTTTTTTCTCCTCTTTGTTCCTTCTCCTCCTTCTCTATCTTCCCTTTCTCCATCCTCTCTATTTTTTCCATCTTCTCCTCCTCTTCCTCTTTTTCTTCTTTTCTTCCTTTCTTCCTTCTGCTTCCTCCTTCTCCTTCCTCCTTCTCCCTTCCTTCTTCCTCTTCCTCCTTCCTCCTCTTCCCTTTCTCTCTTCTCCTTCCTTTTTTTCTCCTCTTTGTTCCTTCTCCTCCTTCTCTATCTTCCCTTTCTCCATCCTCTCTATTCTTTCCATCTTCTCCTCCTCCTCCTCTTTTTCTTCTTTCCTCTATCCCTCCCTCCTTCCTTTCTTCCTTCTTCTTCCTCTTCCTCCTTCCTCCTCCCTTTCTTCTTCCTTCTTCCTCCTCCTCCTTCCTCCTCTTTCTTTTTCCTCCTCCTTTTTTCCTCCTCCTCCTCCTTCCTTCTTACTCCTCCCCTCCTTTTCTCCTCTTCCTCTTCCTGCTCCTCCTCTCTGCAAACCCCACTCCCTTCTAGCACTGATGATGTTCCCTAGTAGCATCACAAAACGTCTTCCAGGAAACCACCAAGCTCGGAGACCCTCAACAACCCCTTGAGTTTCAACCCTGAGCTAAACAAATACTCTCCTTTACTGATCACGAGCAGTTGGCTGGAGGGAAGAAGACCTCTTGAAGGATCCCAACAGCCACCCAAAGATTGTGGAGAGGCTCTTCTTGCTACCACAAAAGGGAAAAGAGGACAAGCATTGAACATTCCTCCCCCTTTTCAAATGTTGCAAGGAAGAGACTCTAGTTGTGTAATTATAAACACATCGATCATCATCATCATCATCTTTTAACGATCCCATAATCCCTTGCACCGGGGTGGAGTCTGGGCAACTGAATGGAGCTAGCAAAGTGTTTACTGGCCAGATGCCTTTCCTGTCGCCAGGGTCGAGTTTTGTTCAGCAGATAATATTCTCATTGTGCTCAGAGAGAGAAATATCTGCCTCTACCTAGGATCGAACTCACAGCCTCCTGATAGTGAGGCGAGAGCTCCACCTCTAGGCCACCGCACTACTCCTAATTGTAAACACATCAATATATGCAGTTATTTATTAATATACCTTTGTTGCCTTCAAACTGAGGCACTCCATGTTTGACATGGAACTGACTTCATCCCAGAATTTCAGAAAGAGATTTCAACCTCGGTAAGAAGGCTTCTTTGCCCAACTGAAAATACAAATCACCAAATAATTCAGACAAAGCAAAAAGCATTTATGAAAGGAGGGTCAAGTCTTTTTATGGAACACAGCGCTCCTTGACTTACAACTGGAATGGAGCCCCAAATTTCAGTGGCTAAGCGAGTCATAAATATGAGTCAGCTGCCAAGCGTCTGAATTTTGGATTGTGCAACCCTGGGGATGCTGTAACAGTCATGAGTGTGAAAAACGGTCGCAAGTCAGTTGCTGTTGTAACTGACGGGTCACTCAATCAACTGTTGTAAGTTGAGAACTACCTGTATGGAATCAAGTGACATATATCTGGGAGGAGTTCGATTCTGTGACTCCTGAGGACGTGGACAGGATGCTGGGGAGCTTGAACGCAACCACATGTTTATTGGACCCGTGTCCCTCCTGGCTGGTGCTGGCTACCCGGGAGGTTACACGAGTCTGGCTCCAGAGGATTATTAACGCTTCTTTGAGCGAGGGTGTCTTGCCTCCCGCCTTGAAAGAGGCGATGGTGAGGCCCCTCCTCAAGAAGCCTTCTCTGGATCCGGCTGTTTTGGCAAACTATCGTCCTGTCTCCAACCTTCGCTTTGTGGCGAAGGTTGTTGAGAGTGTGGTTGCGCGACAGCTCCCCCAGCACCTGGATGAAACGACGTATCTGGATCCGTTCCAGTCCGGCTTCAGACCTGGGTACAGCACGGAAACGGCATTGGTCGCGTTGGTTGATGATCTCTGGAGGGCTCGGGACAGGGGTTGTTCCTCTGTCCTGGTCCTATTAGATCTCTCAGCGGCTTTTGATACCATTGACCATGGTATCATGCTACGCTGGCTGGAGGGGTTGGGAGTGGGAGGCACCGTTTTACGGTGGTTCTCCTCTTATCTCTCCGACCGGTCGCAGTCCGTGTTGGCAGGGGGGCAGAGGTCGACCCCGAGGCACCTTGTTTGTGGGGTGCCGCAAGGGTCGGTCCTCTCGCCTCTCCTGTTCAACATTTATGTGAAGCCGCTGGGCGAGATCATCCGTGGATTTGGGGTGCGATGCCATCTGTACGCTGATGATACTCAGCTGTACATCTCCACCCCAGACCACCCCAACGATGCCCTTGAAGTGATGTCCCGGTGCCTGGAGGCCGTGCGGGTCTGGATGGGGAGGAACAGGCTTCGACTCAACCCTTCCAAGACCGAGTGGCTGTGGATGCCGGCGTCCCGATATAGCCAGCTGGTGCCAACTCTGGCTATTGGGGGCGAGTCAGTGGCCCCCACGGAGAGGGCTCGCAACTTGGGCGTCCTCCTGGATGCACGGCTGTCTTTAGAAGAACATATGACGGCCGTGGCCAGGGGGGCTTTTTATCAGGTTCGCCTGATATGCCAGTTGCGTCCCTTTCTGGATCGGGACTCCCTATGCACGGTCACTCATGCCCTCGTCACCTCTCGCCTGGACTACTGCAATGCTCTCTACATGGGGCTCCCCTTGAGGAGCACTCGGAAGCTCCAGCTGGTCCAGAATGCGGCCGCGCGGGTGATTACGGGAGCGACTTGGCGCTCCCATGTGACACCTTGCCTGCGCGAGCTGCACTGGCTCCCGGTGGTCTTCCGGGTGCGCTTCAAGGTATTGGTTCTCACCTTTAAAGCGCTCCATGGCTTAGGGCCCGGCTATCTGCGAGACCACCTTCTGCCACCGATAACCTCCCACCGGCCAATTCGGTCCCACAGAGAGGGCCTCTTTAGGGTGCCGTCGGTCAAGCAATGCCGACTGGCGGCCCCCAGGGGGAGGGCCTTCTCTGTGGGGGCACCCGCCCTCTGGAACGAGCACCCCCCAGGAATACGACTAATCCCAGACCTCCGTACCTTCCGTCAAGCTTTGAAGACCTTCCTATTCCAGCAAGCTGGCCTGGCTTAAAAATTTTTAAAGGGTTTTTAAGGGTAATGGGTTTTAATACTTCAGGAAGCCAATTGGATTTAATTTTGTTTTAAATTATTTTAAATTTTGTATTGTATGTATTTTAATTTGGCTGTGCACCGCCCTGAGTCCTTCGGGAGAAGGGCGGTATACAAATTTAATAAATAATAATAATAATAATAATAATAATATATACTTGTATGTGTTAAAGCAGAAAGCAAGGGATAAATAAATAAAGGGATAAATAAGTAACGGGAGGAATAAATAAAAACATTGTTTGCTTGCGAAGTTTGAACAATAGCAAAGATGGATTCTGGGTAGCATTTCACACGTGACAATTTTTTTTTTTTTAATCTGATTTATATGCCGCCCTTCTCCGGAGACTCAGGGCGGCTTACAGTGCGTTAAGCAATAGCCTTCATCCTTTTGTATATTTATACAAAGTCATCTTATTGCCCCCACAATCTGGGTCCTCATTTCACCTACCTTAGAAAGGATGGAAGGCTGAGTCAACCTTGAGCCTGGCGAGATTCGATCTTACTTTAATTGCAGACAGCTGGTGTTAAATTACAGTGCTTCTGTCTGTTGAGCTAAACCAGGCTCCTTTATGGGTTATGTGACTCTTTCCCAGCTGGGTTTGTATGTTTCTCAAAACTTGCAAGGGCGTTCAAGGCCGTTGAGGGTACAGATAGTCCTTTACTTGGAAGCATTTGCTTAGTGAGTGTTCGAAAAAAGTGACGTACAATCCTGTTTCACACTTACGACGGTTGCAGCATCCCCGTGGTCACGTGATCCAAATTCAGATGCTCGGCAACTGGCGTGTATTTGTGACGATGGCAAGCATCCGGGAGTGGTGGGTCAGCCGATCACAATTGGCCATCTTCTGATAAGCAAAATCAGTGGGGTGAAGCCAGATTCGTTTAATAACCGTGCGATTCACTTAACAACCCCAGCAGTGAAGTAAGCATGCGCGCGCGGGACGAACCAGTGGTAACAAAATGTGAAGCCCACCGCTGGCTTGCACCAATGTGAGATCCGGGCGCTGGGTTGCTTCTCCTCTCTCTAGTTCTGAACTGCAGCATATGCAAAATCCAGTGGATGCAACTAAGCGAGAAATGCTACTTCTTCCGGAACAGAAAAATGAATTGGCAATCGAGCCAGAGATTCTGCCAGGAGGAGAATGCTGAACTGATGGTGGTCAGCAACAAGGATGAGATGGTACTGAGGCTGGGGGAGATGGGGGCAGACCGTAGAGGGCACGGGGGGGAGGGTGGTGTCTGGGTGTTTCTCAAGCGGTTTAAGATGGGTGGACTTCAACTCCCAGAATTCTGCTCCAATCTCTTCTTGAAAACCTCCAGTGATGGAGCCCCCACAACTTCTGGTGGCAAGCTGTTCCACTGGTTAATTGTTCTCACTGTCAGGAAGTTTCTTCTTAGTTCTAGGTTGCTTCTCTCCTTGATTACTTTCCATCCGTTGCTTCTTGTCCTGCTTTGGAGACTAGGTTCACCCCCTCTTCTTTGGGGCAGCCCCTCAAATACTGGTGCTTTGGAAAATAAGCATTTGAAGCACTGCCACTTCTTTCTGTTATTCTGTTAGGCCAGAGTGGAGGAGGCATTTTTTTATTTTATTTTATTTATATGCCGCCCTTCTCCGGAGACTCAGGGTGGCTTACAATGCGTTAAGCAATAGCCTTCATTCTTTTGTATATTTATGCAAAGTCAGCTTATTGCCCCTACAAACTGGGTCCTCATTTCACCTACCTTAGAAAGGATGGAAGGCTGAGTCGACCTTGAGCCTGGGGAGATTCGAACCAGCAGAAATTGCAGGCAGCTGTGTTAATGACAGGGTGCACCAAACCACTGTACTATCAAGGCTCTTTTTACTATCATTCCAGTGCACAACCTCTACTGCGCCTTCAAGAAGGTGTCTAAGCAGCAAGGTTGCAGGTGCACAGAAAGTTTTTTAGGAAGAGATTGGGCATCCATTTGTCTGAAATGGTATAGGGCAGAGGTGTGAAACACAAGGCCTGCAGGCCGAATGTGGCCCGTGGGGCCATCATGGAAAATGTAAGGGGCCAGCCTGTGTTGCTTTGGCCCGGTCTACCCAGTGCGAAGAGGAAACATGCCAGCAATTTGGGGAGTGGCGTCAAGCTGGCCACGCCCACTCAGGAAGCCATGCCAAGTGAGGCATCATTCTGGCCACTCCCACCCAGTTGGCCACGCCCACCCATCCCTCCCCTCCCGAGGTCAACCACAGCAGGGTTGCCCCCGGTTCGCACCAGTTCTATAGAACAGGTATTAAAACCAGCGGGAGGCTCCGCCCACCGACCCCGACGTCATCAAAATGCTTCTGCACATGCGCGAGCGAAGCAAGTGTGCGCGCATGGCCCCGTTGCAAACTGATAGTAAAGGTAAGTATAACCCACCCCTGAACCACAGCCCTGATGCGGCCCTCAATGAAATTGAGTTTGACACCCCTCGTATAGGGTCTCCTGTTTGAGCAGGGGGTTGGACTAGAAGACCTCCAAGGCCCCTTCCAAATCTGCTCTGTTCTGTTATCATATTTATTTATTTATTTTATTTATTTATTTATTTATTTAATTTGTATACCGCCCTTCTCCCAGAAGGGACCCAGGGTGGTGAACAGCCAAAATTAAAAAACATACAAATACAAAAGTTAAGATAATTAAAAAGAATTTAAGAATTTAGCCATTTATATGGCTAATGCAGCCAGGTTAGTGGTGAGTGAATCAACTTTCATCCTTAACTGGAATTCTGCAACTTTTATCTTTCTTCTGAAGCCTGGCCTGACTCTGGTCACTTTATATTTTAGCAGTTCCTGAAGTTTCATGCCTCCATGCATTATTACCTGGATCCGAAGACGTACAAATACGACAAATTCTGGATTGGTTTGGTCTACGATATCGTGGAAAGAAAATGGCTGTGGTTAGATGGAACTGCCTTCAAGCCTGGTCGGTAAGTTCTCTCCAGAATGGGTGATTCCTCAAAGCCCCCGTTACATTATGAACCTGAATAACAGATGGGAATTACTGTGTGGTTGAAATTGGCCTCACACCCTTGGTCATCACATTTCAAATTATTCTCAGAGAACGCCAGTAGCTCAGGGTTGAACTGTGGGGTCCTTGGTGGTCTCTGAGCTTGGGGGTTTTCTTGCAGATGTTTTATGATCCAACTAGGGAACATCATCAGTGCTAGGAGGGAGGGGGTTTGCAAGGAGGAGGAGGAGTGAGAGGAGGAGGTGGGGGGGTAAATCAGCACTCCTGTTGACCGATGAGGGGCCTGTTTCCCGACTTCAATCATTTCCCTGGCTGTTTTTGTGCCTGCTTGTCCAACAATCTTAGTAACTGCAAAATTGAATGTATGTCCTTGTTTATTTCAATATGAGGCTACCAATGAGTTTGGGACTCTTCGTCTGACCGCTCACTTGTGCTCTTGAGATCGAGCGGTTAGCTTCCTCCCTGTGTGTCCTACATAGTCACAGGGGCAATCCATGCAAGGGATCCAGTAGATTACATTGGAACCATCTCCCAACTCCAAGCAATCTTCACAGGGCACAATTTGTCCTCCTATGGTAGCCTACGGGCGGTGTGCGATGCCCACTCGCAGATCTCATAAAAGCTGCATTCTATGGCTTCCGAAATTGTGTGGCTTGTTCTCACCCTGCCATATAGTGTTCTCGTGCAGCTTTTTGTGTGTGTGTGTGTGTGTGGCAGTGGATGGTTGCTGTTAAAATTCAGAGTGTGTTGGTGGCCTTGTTAATACCAGATAAGCTCTGGTTTCTAGGCTTCCATCTTCTTATCTTTTGACAAGCACATCTAAAAATGATAACTGTCGAGCTGTGTCTTCCTCCACGGTGAACTGTATGCCCAGGAAGACGGAGTTCAGTATGGCATGAGAGTCTTTCAGTGCAATTCCTTTTGATAATGACAAACGTGTCATCCACGTAGCGGCAGTGGTGGGTTGTTCCTGGTTCGCATCGGTTCGCAAGAACCGGTAGTAAAAATTTGTAGTAGTTCGGAGAACCAGTAATAACATTGGCTGGCCACGCCCCTGAACCAGTCCCCGGCCCGGTCACCGCTCACTTATCCTGCCCACGTCATCAGAGGCTTTTTTTTTTTTTTTACTTTTAAAAGCATTTTTTCTACAACCCCTTCGGCCGAAAAAATGCTTTTAAAAGTTAAAAAAAAAGCTGGGAACGTCAGAGGCTTTTCAAAGCATTTTTTCTACAACCTCTTTAGCCGAAGAGGTGGTTTAAAAAATGCTTTGAAAAGCCTCTGATGATCTCAGTTGAGTTGCCTGATCGGCAGAGAGGCTTTTCAAAGCATTGTTTTGTGCAACCTCTTAAGGTTGTAGAAAAAATGTTTTTAAAAGTAAAAAAAAAAAACAGTTGGCCACACCCACCCAGTCACATTACCACCAAGCCATGCCCACAAAATAAGCCACGCCCACAGAACCGGTAGTAAAAAAATTTAGAACCCACCCCTGCGTAGAGGCACCAAAATTTGGGTGTGTAGTTCTGAAATACACGAGGTTCTAGCTCACGCAGGACAGCTTCTGCAATGACTCCTGATATTGGGGATCCCACAGATGTCCCTTTTATTTATTCATACATTTCCCTTTCGAATGGGAAGAAAGTGTGTCGACAGTATTGGAGTAGCCTCGTATGGTTTGTGTTCTGGTTAGGATGTTCTGAACTGTGTTGTATTCTTCTTCTATTACTTCATATGCCAAGAGGGCCTGGTGGCTCAGCAGACTGATAGCATTGTGATTAACACCAGCTGTCTGCAATTACTGTAAGTTCCAATCTCACCAGGCTCAAGGTCGACTCAGCCTTCCATCCTTTCCAAGTAGGTAAATTGAGGACCCAGATTGTGGGGGCAATAAGCTGACTTTGTATAAATATACAAAAGTATGAAGGCTATTGCTTAATGCATTGTAAGCCGCCCTGAGTCTCCGGAGAAGGGCGGCATATAAATCAATTTTTTTTTTAAAAAAAAGTGTGGAGAGAGGGGTGTAAATAGGGATATTACATCAGAAGAGACCATGATCTCGTCAGGAGCCACATTTAGACTTAGGCTTAGAATAAATGTTCTGACCCGGCTCTCAAACACAACAAACCCTCTGTAGGTAAATCAATGATTCCGTTATTAGAA
Organism: Arizona elegans; assembly: GCA_022577455.1. Lineage (NCBI taxonomy): Eukaryota > Metazoa > Chordata > Lepidosauria > Squamata > Colubridae > Arizona > Arizona elegans. The sequence goes on along the minus strand of JAKOOJ010000007.1, from coordinate 89,640,170 downwards.
GGGCCGGCAGCCCCGGCAAAAAGTCTCTCTCACTGCAGGCTAACAAGTCTGTCCGGCAGGGAGATGAATAGTTGTCTGCCACACCTATTCATCTCCTCCTCCTGGCTTTTATCCCCAGAATTAGGGTGGGGCTTTGCTAGCAGTGGTGGTTCTTCTGTCCCAAAGACCAGCCCATAGATTTCCACTGCTCTCCTCTCCTCTATTTTCTGCATATTCGTGCGTCAGGCACTGGACCCAGCTGTTCCTCCTCTTCCTCATCAGCCACCTCCAGACCTGGGGGCTGTTGACTCTCCACCTGAGGGCTGATGGATGGCCCAGGCTCTGCCTCTCTTTCTCTCTCTCTGCCAGCTCCATTCCCTCTTTCCCATCGGAGCTCCCAGGTTGCCTTGATCCTGGCCCTGACTCCCAAGCCACCTTCCTCATCTGAGTCTGCTGGAGGGGCTGGCGGCCAACAGGCTACAACAATAACTTTATTGTCATTTTGAATATTGTCACTTAGACTAATCGGCATACATTAAAATGAAATTTCATTACATACAGCTCTCAAAGGGTCTCCACCTCTAAGATACACTACATCAGTGTTTCTCAACCGTGGAAGCTTGAAGATGGGTGGACTTCAACTCCCAGAATCCCCCAGCCAGCAGCGCTGGCTGGGGGATTCTGGGAGTTGAAGTCCACCCATCTTCAAGCTTCCAAGGTTGAGAAACACTGCACTACACAAATATGGCTAAATAAATAAACATACATATAGCCACATATATTATATGACACGGAGAAGCAGCACAGTCCAGTTCAGATGTCCAGTACATGGTGAAAGAAACGAATCTTGTGAGTTTACCAGACGGATGGCCTAGGGGGACAAAGCTGTGGCAGAATCTGGTAGTCCTGCTATTTAAGCCTTGTGGTTTTGTCGGAAATTGTGTGGATGACGTGACCGTGATGTTCCAGGGTTGGGGCAGGAAGCTTAAGCGTTGTGCCGGCCATTTAGTCCGGTTATATGTAGGGCAGTAGTGGGTTTCAATTTAGTTTGCTACCGGTTTGCTCGTGTGTGCAATGTTTCTGTGCATGGGCAGAAACATCCGGGCACGTGGGCGGAGCCTCCCGCCACCACCACTACCGGTTCACCGGATCTGGAGCAAACTGATAGCAACTCACCACTGATGTAGAGTTATCTTTTAAAGCTTCAAGGGGGGGGGGGGCTCCTCCTTTGTGTATATTAGAGAGTCCATAGAATCTCGCCGGGGTGGCGTCTGTCCCTCTCATTTTCCGCCGTTCCTTCTCCATCCTAGTGTTGTTTTGTCTGAGTTGGCCGAGCTGAGCATTGAGTTGTGTGACGGTTGTTCTCATCTCTGACGTCTTTGGTAGTGTTCGGCCCCAGCTACGGACCCCAAAGAACGCAGCACACACAAAGTCTGTACAAACCTTAGTTTACTAAATTAAATCAGTCTTTTTCAAACAAAGGCTGTTAATTAACTTTCTTAACAGCCTGCAGGAATCCAAAGAATAAATAATTGTAATCTTACTATGGTTGGCAGAAAGCCCAGAAGCAATTTGCAGAGAATCCAGACGTGAAGGAGAATGAACTAAAGTTGTTCCCTACAAATTGCTTCAGTCGGTGTTCCTCCTTAAATAGGCTAAGGGAGTGGCCAATTAGCCCCAAGCCTTACTATCGAGGAGACCTCCTCCTGAGGAGCCACTCCTGCCTTTTGGCAGCTTTGTGCGCCCGTGCATCGAGAAGAGGCTCCTCCTCTTCGTCCTCTTCACTTATGGGAGCTTCTGGAGGTTCTGAAGGCCCTGGCTGAATCCCCCCCTCTGGCACCACATCTTCTCCAGCCTCCTCACTGTCCGACTCGAGTGCCAGCTGCACAGGCTGCTGGCGCAGCACCACACCAGCCTCCTCGCTATCGGAATCAGCTACTAGCTGCACAGGCCGCTGAAGGGCCACAATAGGTAGTCTATATGCTTAGGAATCACTGAGCAGGACGAGACCCTGCTGGACGTCTTGAAGCTGGGAGAACGAGCGCGAAGGATGTCTAACCAACCTTCTTTATTTCAGGTACGGGATATTGGGCGATCATGGCTGTGCCTACATCCAGAATGACAGCCTTCACTCCCAGCCTTGCGGCAAAGTAGCCAAAAGCATTTGTGAGACAACCGTCCAGTTTGGATGGAGCATGTAGTCCAGTTTATTGGCCCCTCGCTGCGCAGAAGCTGTTTCCCGAACTGTTGTGGCGTTGCAGTGGAGTGAAGCTATCAGCCTTCCTTCTCTGTCTGAAATGATATAGGATTTCCTGTCTCTTCCAACTCTGTTATTCTCTTGTTATGCTGTTGTTATTCTGCTATTCTTTCTGTTAGGGTAAATAAATCTGAATTTCTCCAGACTCAGCCGAGTGCTTTCATTCAGTTCAAACCCTGCTCGGTCTTAACTAATTCCAGGGCAACAGAGAGCCGAAGGAGAATCGTGGTCCTACTTTGCCTTGTTCCAACTCAAAATGGCTCTGCCCAGCAGGGGCCACCGAGACGTTGCAGAGCCCAAGGGGAGGGTTTTTTTTTTTGTATGTTTGTTTTTTGCAGCCTCCTATTGCTGCTGTTTTCTGCCAGGCAGTCTCCAAGACCCCAATTTCCCCTGTCAAGACCTTCTTCAGCCAGCCAGCAGAGTTTCCCCGGGGCTAACAGGAAACAAACAAAGGCCCCTTGATCTTTGCTGCTCTCTGCAAGATGAGCAGTTCTAACAAGGTGAGAAAAGAAGAGAAGAGGGGAGGGGAGGGGAGGGAAGGGAAGGGAAAGGAAGGGAAGGGAAGGGAAGAGAAGAGGAAGGGAAGGGAAGGGAAGGGAAGAGAAAAGAGGAGAGGAGGGGAGGGGAGAGGAGGTAAGGGAAGGAAGGGAAGAGAAGAGAAGAGAAAAGAAGAGAAAAGAAGAGGGGAGGGGAGGGGAGAGGAGGTAAGGGAAGGAAGGGAAGAGAAGAGAAAAGAAGAGAAAAGAAGAGGGGAGGGGAGGGGAGGGGAGAGGAGGTAAGGGAAGGAAGGGAAGAGAAGAGAAGAGAAAAGAAGAGGGGAAGGGAGGGAAGGGAAGAGGAGAGGAGAGGAGGAAGAGAAGAGAAGAGAAGAGAAGAGAAGAGAAGAGAAGAGAAGAGAAGAGAAAAGAAGAGAGAAGAGAAGAGAAGAGAAGAGAAGAGAAGAGAAGAGAAGAGAAGAGAAGAGAAGAGAAGAGAAGAGAAGAGAAGCACCAGAAGGCAAGAGAAGAAGTAATGGGTGGAAACTAATCAAGGAGAGAAGCAACCTAGAACTAAGGAGAAATTTCCTGACAGTTAGAACAATTAACCAGTGGAACCACTTGCCTCCAGAAGTTTTAAATGCTCCAACACTGGAAGTTTCTAAGAAGAAATTGGACAACCATTTGCCTGAAATGGTATAGGGCAGTGATGGCTAACCTTTTTCCCGTTGCATGCCAAAAGCGGAGGGGGAGGGGTGTCGTACTCACGTGTGCCTACACTCATAATTCAATGCCCCTCACCCTCCATGTATGCATACGCTCCCTCCTGTGCTCCCCCACCGCTTTTGGCATATGATGGCATGGTGGGCCTGTTTTTTCACCCTCCCCAGGCTCCAGAGCCTTTCTAGGGGCCTGGGGAGGGTGAAAACAGCCTTCCCTCCCCCCTGGAGGTCCTCTGGAAGCTGGAAACAGCCCATTTTCTGACTTCCAGTGGGACAGTAAAGCCCAGTTTTTGCCCTCCCCAGGCTCCAGAGCTTTTCTAGGAGCCCAGGGAGGGCGAAAGCGGCCTTCCCCACCCCCGGAGGCTGGAAACAGCCCGTTTCTCAGCTTCCAGTGGGCACAGAAGGCCCAAAAATCAGTTGGCCGGCGCAGGCATGCACGCTGGAGCTGAGCTAGGGCAATGCTCACATGCCCTAGCAAATCTTGTCGGCGAGTGGATCATTCTTCATCTGTTTAGCCTCCAGCCTCTTCTCTGCATTCTTTTTAGAGTCTCATTGTCTTTTTTTTATATCACGGTGACCAAAACTGGGCTGAAGAAGCTTTTTGGATGAAAAGCAAAACGTCTTCAAAGGAAAACCAGAAAGTCCAGCTGCCTCTTGAAAAGGAGGACCGAGGATCCCCCCATAGACATCTTTTAATCTGGCGTAGCAGTGGCCTAAAATATTCTTGCCTCTAGTAAGCCCAGAAGTGGGTTTCAGCAGGTTCTGACCAGTTCTGGAGAACCGTTAGCGGAAGTTTTGAGTAGTTCGGAGAACCGGTAGTAAAAATTCTGACTGGCCCCGCCCCCATCTTTTTTTTTTTTAATTTGATTTATATGCCGCCCTTCTCCGGAGACTCAGGGCGGCTTACCATGCGCTAAGCAATAACCTTCATCCTTTTGTATATTTATACAAAGTCAGCTTATTGCCCCCACAATCTGGGTCCTCATTTCACCTACCTTAGAAAGGATGGAAGGCTGAGTCAACCTTGAGCCTTGGAGAGATTCGAACCAGCAGTAATTGCAGGCAGCTGGTCTTAACAACAGGGTGCATTAGACCACTGTACTACCAAGGCTCTTATTCTATTCTCTATTCTCTGTCTCTCTGTCATCTATTCTCTGCTTCCCGAATCCCAGCTGATTGGAAGGAAATGGGGATTTTGCAGTATCCTTGCCCCGGAGTGGGGTGGGAATGGAGATTTTACAGTATCCTTCCCCTGCCACACCCACCAAACCACACCCACAGAACCGGTAGTAAAAAAATTTGAAACCCAACACTGAGTAAGACACTTGACATGCTGAATGTATCTTGGCAGCTTTTGGCATAAATTAGCACTATTGAAGCTTCCTAACAGAATGGGAGTCAGGATATTTCGGTTCAGGCCACAGAACGTGGTCAGTTAGAGTTTGAAAAGCATTGTTTAAGCAAGCTTGGGGTGGAATATAAACTTAGTATAAATGAGGAGAACTCTTGTGGAGAATAAAACGGTTTGCAATTGATGAATAGTGTCTCTAACTCCACATCACAAAATTTCTTTAGTGTCGTTACATTTTTACACCATTGGTTGTTAAATGGATGTTTTTTTTGCAATTCTGCTCCTTTCTCTATCTGAAATCCTGGGATATGCAAGCTGCTATCATCACTTGACTCATTTCGCCAGGTTTCAGTGAAGCTGAATTCACACATCAGGGTTGCATCTGTTTAAACCAGTGTTTCTCAACCTTGGAAGCTTGAAGATGGGTGGACTTCAACTCCCAGAATCCCCCAGCCATCATCCATCTTGTTGGCATAAGTGCCAGTCTAACGTAAGAGAAAAGTCTCAGTGCCAGCCCTCCTGACATTCTCTTGCAATTTTGGATTGAGCTCGGTCTAGCATGCTTATAGTTTCCCAGCTGAAATTGTGGTTGTTACTGTCGGTGTGTTATGAGATGAAGAAGTTTTCACTGGGTCTTCTGACTGCTATTTGGTGTTTATCGATGCGCTATGCTAGTTTTTTTCTGCCTTAATTTGGGGTGTGTGGAGCAAGGTGGGGCTCCTCTTGCCGTCTTAACCTGATTTCCAGCTCTGCGTGTAAATATTTTCCGGGAGGGCTTATTTTCGGGGGGAGGCTTATTTTATTTTTTTCCAAAAAAAAGTTTTTTATTTTTATTTCTCATAAACACGTTTACATGTACAGTCATTTATCCATCATTTTTCATTCATCTTATCTTTTAACTTTCGTTTTTCATTTTTATTTTTTCGGGGCTGATCTTTTACCCTTTACCTTTACTCCTTTACTACTTTTACTAAAAATTCTTTACTAGAAGAATTTTTCTTCTTCTCCTCCCCTTCTTTTCCTTCCTCTTTCTCCTCCTACTTTCTTCCTCTCCTTCTCTTTCCTACTTCCCCTTCCCTTCCCCCACTCCTCTCTTCTTCCCCTTCTAACCTTCTCCTCTACTCCTCTATCCCCTCCCTTTTCTTCCTTTCCTTTTCCCTTTCTTCTTTCTCCTCTCCTGTCTCCTCCTTCCCCTCTCTCTTCTTGTTTCCCTTTTCAGTTCAATCTAACGTGGTATTCGAGCAGCCCTGATTTTCTAATTATCTTTATTTTCATTTCAATTTCTTATTCAATTAATATTTATTTTTATTTCATCATTTGTGTACATTTTTATAGTATCTCACTTTTTTTCCCTTTTACCCGGGGGGAGGCTTATTTTACTGCATGCACTCAAAAGCCCAATTGGGCTTATTATCAGAGGTGGTCGTATTTTTGGGGAAAATACCGTTTTGGGAAACGGTAAGATATTTCAGGAAGCTCTAATTGGTTTGTGTGCCACGGTGATGCCGCATGGTTCTAATGGTCTGTTGGTGGTTTCAGAGATGTTTTTGATGTTGGAGTGTCATATATCTCCCATAGGGAACATTGTCAGTGCTGTCACGATTGGTTCATTTTGGATTTGGTTCAGTTTTTTGGCAATGAGCACCGGGAGTCCTCTCAATGAATGAAAACACACAAGAGAAAAATTCAGAAGCATCATCTGCCCTCGGATTAGGGTTTATTGATTAGTGACACCACATGGAAAAGAAAGTCTGATGCACAGGCTTCTTCTGTGGGTCAGCAGGCTGATGATGTAGTAGCCAGGGAAATTCTGGCTTCCAACCTTCAAGCTGTATTCAATCGAGAGGCGTCTTGCACAGATAGGGCTGTTCGATTTCACAAAACTGGTCATTCCAACTTTTATAGTCTAGAACAAATCAAATCATTGGTTAGACTTTTGTTGCAATTGTTTTTGGATCGCTCATCATTTGTACCAAAAAAACCGGAGGGGAGGGGTTGTTTGTCACAAAGGATTAACTTTCTTGGATAGGAACATTTAAACATACAGCTTTCTCATTGTAGTTTACAGGTAGTCCTCAATTTACAACTGTTCCTTTTAGTGATTGTTGAAAAGTTACAACAGCACTGAAAAAATCGATTTATAACTGATTTTGACAAAACCGTTATAGTATTCTCCTGATAACATGTTCAAAATTCAAGCATTTGGTAACCGGCATGTATTTATGATTCTTTTAGTGCCCTGGGGTCATGTGATCACCTTTTGCGACCTTCTGACAAGTAAAGTCCAAAAGCAACTGGACTTTCTTGGGCTTTTTTCTTTGAAGATGTTTAGATTCTCATCCAAGAAGCTTCTTCGGTTCTAGAAGTTGGGAGTTGAAGTCCACAAGTCATAAAGGAGCCGTCATTCCCCATTTCTGCTCTACTGGATGGTTGCATACACTCTTTAGAGTCATTAGTGATAGAAATGGTCCTAAGCTTACATAAATTACTAAATAGGATTCATTCAGAAACGAAGCCCATGGGTTGTGTGAATCCATTTTCTGACTTTATGCATATTGGCTGTGGTGGATTGGAAGGTTGTGTTTTTTCACACATCTGGAGAAGACATGCTTGAGAAGTCTGATACATTAGAACAAAAAAAATCTTCTCCTTACCGTTGGTATATAGCTCGACACAATTCTGCTTCTTTTTGCAGTTGGAAGGTTGACCGTGTGCCCAAAAAATTTCCTGTGTCTTGGCGTGGTCTGACCATCTGAATCGTGTCTGTGAAGAGAGAAAGCAACGGCGGACAACTATATGGACAACTATTTGTCTTAAATGGTAAGGGTCTCCTGCTTAAGTAGGGGGTTGAACTAGAAGACCTCCAAGGTGCCTTCCAACTCTGGATCAAGTCGGAATGGGACATTTAGGCACAGACCCTTTGCTCCAGCCACCTGCCTCAACCATTTACAGCCAGCTTTCTTCCTCCGTTGCTCCTTCCCCGGTCATTCTCCATGGCCAATGGGTCCCTGGCCCTAAGCCCCTTGTCCTTTGTCTCTGCCTATCCGTCCAGACACCATTTGACCTGGGCCTTTAGCTGCACTGCACAAGAAGCCACCAGCCAATTGGGGAGCAGTTCATGACTGGCTGTGGAAGGTGGCAGCACTCCACTGCAGAGGTGGCCAGGGAGGGTGCACCAGGCAACTGGATGCGGTGGTGGCAGCATGCAGAAGCGATCGCAGGGGGCAAGGGTGCCAGGCAAGTAGCAGAGGCTTTTAAGCAATAATTACAGGTTGGCATAGCTGCTGGTTGCCTGGCTCACATGACAGTCCCCGCAATGGCGCGCTACCCCCTTCCACAGACAGCCACCGATTGCTCCCCCATTGCCTGGCAGCTTCTTGTCCTGTCCAGCCAAAGACCCAGGTCAAAGGGTGTTTGGACGAATGGGCAGGGGCGAAGGGCGAGGGGCAGAGGGTTAGGAGCCCATTGGCCATTGGATGGCCAGAGGAGGGCCAGCAGAGGTGGAAAGCTTGCTGTAAATGGGCTGAGGCAGGTGGCTGGTGGCGAAGGAGGCGTGGCCAATGGTGGATGCCTAAATGTCCTAAACCTCTAGAAGCATAGTCCAGCCATTGCTAGAAAGTTGCATGTTTGCAACTTCCACTGGATTCCACTCAAAACGTCTCAAGAGGTCTCCTGGAAAGGGAGACATGTAGAAACATGGAAATGTCTAGAGAAGAGAAAGCCACAGAGGTCTGGAAACACCTCCAAAAGATTCCACTTCACTTAAGGGCCTTCTTTCCAGTCATAGCTGTTGATCAGTGTCCAAACTGGAGGTGCAGAGGGTGGATAGTTTTAAATTTCTGGGCATTTGTATCTCATGGACTATGAATGCTAACATGCTTGTGAAGAAGGCACAGAAGAGGTTGTACTTCCTGAGAATGCTCAGGAAGATAAATCTATCACAGCCTCTACTTCTGTCCTACTATCGCAGCACCATTGAGAGTGTCCTGACATCTGGCATTCTTGCATGGTATGGGAGCAGCTCTGCAGTGGACAAATAAGCTCTACAGAGAATCATTAAAACTGCCCAGAATATCATCAGACTCCAGCTAACAGCCCTGAACAACATCTTCGAATCTCACTGTTTGAGGAAGTTGTATAACGTTCTCCAAGACTCTTCCCATCCTGCTTACAATCTTTTTGGACTGCTGTCTTATGGCAGAAGATACAGGACAATTAAAACTCGGACCACATGTTTTCTGAGTAGTTCTTATCCCACAGTTATAATTGCACTCAACCATGAACTAAAGGGCCACCATTGGTGAGCTGTTGGACAGCATTACTTGGTCTGTTGTGTGGATGTTTGGGTGGTTTAGGGGTGGAGAATTGTGGTGGGTGGGAGTGTGTTTGGGGATTATTATGTGTGTTGGACCTGGTCTTTGGGTGTTAAGTGAATTTCGTTGTATGGGTATACTGTGTATACACATACAATGACAATAAAGTTATTTATTTTTTATATAAAAACACAGGTGATGTTGATGAAAGTTCCTATGTTGAACTGTGTGAATTGGGACACGGGTGCCCTGGGTATGCAAAGACTATGAGGGAGTTTTGAATTGTGACAGAGTTTGTTAAAAATGCTTATACTCACTGATGAGGGGAAACGATACAGATATTTTTGTAATTTCTCTGTTTATCTACTCTTGAGCAATCAGCTTGTGTTTCCTTACTTATTCTACGTGGTTCCTAGCCAGCCTTGTGAGTGTACCAAAAGGATACTATTGCTCAGATCTGAAGAAACGTGTCATTTAGAGAGAATTGGGATCTGTCCCTTTGTCTATTCCGAGCTCAATCTAGACTGTGTGTATCATAGCCATGGTCAACTTCTTAAGATCCCAAAATAGCACTGAGATCCAGAACTGAATGTTTTGAAGGCTCTCCAAGGAAACCCCCCCCCACATACTAGGATTGCTATCATGCTGTTGTTAAATCCTGGTGTAATTGTGCCATGATGTAAATCCATTGAGAGATTGGCTTATTCTTGTCACCTCCTCCCTCTCCCCACCCCCACCTCCGAGCTTTTTATTGTCTTCAGATATATACCACTCACTCCCTTCCCTCCCTGAGGCCAACCCAACTTCTACTCACCTTCCCGCCCCGGATTTTGTACAATCCAATCCAGATTCTATATGTCTTTTCAAAGTTGGTTCTTAAAGCAGAAGATAAAAATGCCATTTCCCGTTCGCTGAGGATGGAGGCGAGGTGGCCATTTTTGCCGTAGGTATTGCAATCTGCCTGGGAGACACCAAACAGGCACAGGTGAGTACTTTGTGCTTTAGAGCAGGAGTATCCAAACTTGGCCACTTTAAGACTTGCAGATTTTGTCAGAGAATTCATGACTGGCAGAGACATGGTAACAAGGTCAGCCAATGAATAGGGCTTAGTAACTAAGTCAGCCAATGGGGACTGTTTGGAAACTGAAACAGTTTGGAATCTGGGCGTGGCTGAACTAGTCTGCTGAATTGGAATTGGAATTGAAACTGAAACTGTTGTCTCCTCTGGCTGTTGGTATTGTATATTTATTTCATGTATTATATTATGTATAAAGAGAAGTTAATGAATCCTGCTGAATCAGTTACCTGTGTGTGCTTTCCGGATTTGATTTCTGCAACAAACACTGATAGATTTCAACTCCCAGAATTCTGGAATTCTGGGAGTTGAAGTCCGCAAGTCTTCAAAGTGGCCAAGTTTGGAGCCCTCCCTCAGTTCCGCAAGTCTATCCCTGTCCTTCCTGATTCCCCAATTCCATCACCCAGCGCCTGTCTTCATGACATCTAAACTCTATAGTGTGAAATCAAAAGCAAGACCTAAAAAGCGATCATCCAGGCTCACTGCAGAATTTATCATTAACAATGCAGATCGGAGGAATTCCTTCCAGAAGAAAATGGGAGGAGCTCCCATGCAGACTAAAAAGAAAAGTGCTCATATTTATACATTTCAGGAAAGAAGGACAAAATGATAGAGTCATGCACATACCTAAGTCATAGATGATGTAAGCATAAATATTCATAATTAGTAGATGATAGATGATGCAAGCATAAAAAGGTATAGGGTGTCCTGCCTGAGCAGGGGGTTGGACTAGAAGACCTCTAAGGTCCCTTCAAACTGTCATTTGGGTCAGGAGAGGAGCTGAACTCTTGATAATATTGCTTTTTTTTCCTTTTGTGTGTTGGGTTGTTCTTTATCCTTGGGCAGCAGGGGTCCTACATGGTGGATTTTTCCATGTTTGTAAAACTTGCATGCCGCCCAAGACGCTTGCGTGAGATGGGGGGGGGGCATAGAAATCAAATAAATAAATAGGTTTTGAAGGAGCCACACAACAATTCAGTGAGTTTGTGGAAGTGCAGAGTTTTGAAAGTGTTGTGATCTGCTGCTGGCCTGCGGAGCTGGCAGCAGAGTCGGACAGTGAGGAGGCTGGGGAGGAACATGGGCCAGTCCTGGACTCTGGGGAAGGCTCGGACGAGGGCTCTGCGTCCGAGGCAGAGATGGGGTCAGGGCCATCTGGTAGTTAAGTGTGGCCTCCGGAGCCTCCGGAATCTGACATCAGCAAGGCAGAACAGTGTGAGCCTGTTCCCAGTGTGTGCGTGCACAGAGCTGCCAGAAGGCAAGAACAATTAAGAAAAAAAAAAGGGGCAACTCAGGAGTAAGGCCTGGAGTTGATTGGTCCCTCCCATAAGACATAAAAAGAGGAGCAAACGGACTGAGCCTTTGCAGGAAGCAATTAGTTCATATAGTCGGTTCAAGCTCTGAGAAATCCTGTTTGACTCTGTGCTCCGTTTGGCCTTGCAAAACTAATTGGCAAATAGGTCTCTGACAGCGTTTCAAGGGAGATAAAGGTGGGTACTTATCAACATTACCCTGAACGACTGTGTCAACTCGAGCAGACATCTCTCGGAATCTGCACAGACTGTTTGTGAATCATTACGAGCTGTGAATGACCGTAATTCACAACCGTCCCTGTAAAACTTGGACATGCCTACCAGCTATAGACTATCTAGCTACAAAATGTACTCATTGGGAGAACTCCTCAAATTGCGAGATACCCCCCTCTCGCAGGTCTGGCCCTCTTCTTTATCGAGGGCCTATGTCGATGACGGACTTTGGAGTCCGGAGAGATGGCATACAGCAAAAAGAGGGTTATGGGGTTTTTTAGGGAAATTTCTTAATAAGATTTTAAGGGATTCTGGGAGGGAGGTAGATTACGTGGGTTCGGGGGAAGACCTGCGGGGGAGGGTATCTGGGCCAGCCGTAGGGCGTGGCATGGGAGGTGTGAACTCTGGGGTCAAGGAGATGATTAGATCTTACGATACAGATGCCCATAACATTGATACTGTAGGTGGGAGGGGCAGATATGGCGGGAGCAGGGGGCCACATCATCCTACGGGAGTGCGTCCTCGCTGTTTACAAGCAGTGGCGCGCTCCGACCCTCAAAGCTCTTCTCGTTCCCCAGGTTGTACGGAACCTCGGGCCCCAGGCCTTCGGCTGATGCTGTGCAATGCCAGGTCCGTGGTAAATAAAGCCCCCCTCATTTGTGATCTTATTCAGGAGGGGGGTGCGGACCTGGCGGGTATTACGGAGACCTGGTTGGGCCAGGAAGGGAGAGCCCCCCTTGTTGATATGTGCCCACCAGGTTTCCGTGCTTTCCATCAACCACGGTCTCAGGGGAGGGGCGGAGGGGTGGCGGTTGTTATTAACGAAGGTCTTGGACCAAGGGAGGCCACTGTTCCTCAGACGGCTAGATTTGAGTCCCTTCTTGTGAAGTGGGGTCATAGGGTGCAGTTGGGCTTGCTAGTCACCTACCTGGCTCCCTGCCATGTGGCAGCAGCCCTGCCTGAGCTGCTTGATGTTATAGCCGTGGTGGCTGTTGACACCCCCAGGCTTATGGTCATGGGGGATTTTAACCTGTCATCAGTTGGTGAGACATCTGAGGTGGCTCGGGAGTTCATGGCTTCCATGACGGCTATGGACCTGAGCCAGTTAATTTATGGCTCTACTCACATGGGGGGACATACACTGGACCTTGTTTTTGTCTCTGGACAGTGGTTGAGTGATCTCGAGATAGGGGATATAGTGATTGAACCCTTGTCATGGTCAGATCACTCCCTCCTTCGCCTGGACCTTCGAACCGCCACACCCCGCCGCAGGGAGGCGGAACCGACCAGGTGGCTCCGCCCCAGGCACCTGATGGATCCTGAGAGATTCCAGATGGAGCTTGGGCCATTTCCTGAGGTTCTAGCACACGACTCGGCTGAGGACTTAGTGGCCGCCTGGGATAGGGCGGCGGCTGATGCTTTAGACCGAGTCGTGCCTTTGCGGCCTCTGACCCGGTGCCGGTCTCACCTGGCTCCTTGGTATACTGAGGAGCTGAGGGAGATGAAGCGCCGGAAAAGACGCCAAGAGAGCAGTTGGAGGGCTAGTCGTTCTGAATCCGACCGAACACTGGTAAGATCTCATATTAAGAATTACCTAGTGGCGATAAGAGTAGAGAAGAGTAACTACTTTTCTACTCTTATTGCGTCATCAGATAATCGCCCAGCCGCCCTGTTTAGGGTGACCCGCTCTCTGCTCCATCAAGAGACGCGGGAAGACCCCTTGGAGGGTAGAGCTGAGGATTTTGTACAATATCTGTATGACAAAATTGCTCAGATTCATGAACAGCTAGACTCTGACTGGATTGATCCAGAGGAGATGACAGGGGCAGGTCCTGAGAATATTATTTGGGAAGAGTTGGTCCTGTGACTCCCGAAAGCGTGGACAGGATACTGAACAGACTAAATGCGACCACATGTTTATTGGACCCGTGTCCATCCTGGTTGGTACTGGCCTCCCGGGAGGTGACACGAGGCTGGCTCCAGGAGATTATAAATGCTTCTTTGAGTGGGGGTGTCTTTCCCACCGTCTTGAAAGAGGCGGTGGTGAGGCCCCTCCTCAAGAAGCCCTCCCTGGATCCAGCTGTATTAGCAAATTATCGTCCTGTCTCCAACCTTCGCTTTGTTGCAAAGGTTGTTGAGAGTGTGGTTGCACGACAACTGCCTCAGTACCTGGATGAATCGAATTATCTAGATCCGTTCCAGTCGGGATTCAGGCCCGGGTACAGCACAGAGACAGCATTGGTCGCATTGGTTGATGATCTCTGGAGGGCTCGGGACAGGGGTTGCTCCTCTGTCCTGGTCCTACTAGACCTCTCAGCGGCTTTTGATACCATCGATCATGATATCATGCTGCACTGGTTGGAAGGGCTGGGGGTGGGGGGCACTGTTCTACAGTGGTTCTCCTCCTTTCTCTCTGACCGGTCGCAGTCTGTGTTGAGAGGGGGGCAGAGGTCGACCCCGAGGCCCCTTATATGTGGGGTGCCACAAGGATCGGTCCTCTCGCCCCTTCTATTCAACATTTATGTGAAGCCGCTGGGTGAGATCATCCGTGGTTTTGGGGTGAAGTACCATCAGTACGCTGATGACACCCAGCTGTACATCTCCACCCCAGACCACCCCAATGATGCCCTCGAGGTGATGTCCCGGTGCCTGGAGGCCGTACGGATCTGGATGGGGAGGAACAAACTCAGACTCAACCCATCCAAGACCGAGTGGCTGTGGTTTCCGTCGTCCCGATATAGTCAGTTGGCGCCATCTCTGACTATTGGGGGCGAGTCGTTGGCCCCCACAGATGGGGTTCGCAACTTGGGCATCCTCCTGGACTCGCGGCTGTCTTTAGAAGAGCATATGACGGCCGTGGCCAGGAGGACTTTTTATCAGGTTCGCCTGATTCGCCAGTTGTATCCCTTTCTGGATCGGGACTCGTTGCACATGGTCACTCACGCCCTTGTCACCTCACGCCTGGATTATTGTAATGCTCTCTACATGGGGCTCCCCTTGAGAAGCACCCGAAGGCTCCAACTGGTCCAGAATGCGGCCGCACGGGTGGTAATGGGAGCAATGTGGCGCTCTCATGTAACCCCCCTCCTGCGCGAGCTGCACTGGCTCCCAGTGGTCTTCCGGGTGCGCTTCAAGGTTTTGGTTACTATCTTTAGAGCGCTCCATGGCTCAGGACCAGGGTACTTACGAGACCGCCTCCTGCCACCAATAGCCTCTCACCGACCAGTTCGCTCCCATAGAGAGGGACTCCTCAGGGTGCCGTCGGCCAAACGATGTCGACTGACGGCCCCCAGGGGGAGAGCCTTTTCTGTGGGGGCACCTACCATCTGGAACGGGCTTCCCCCGGAGTTACGAAACATCCAAGACTTACGCATATTCTGCCGTGCCCTGAAAACGTTTCTATTCCAACAAGCTGGTCTGGCCTAACTCTCCCTTTTAAATTGGCTTTTAAATTGGCTTTTAAATCAGGTTTTAGACCTCTTTTAGATAAATTTGGATGTTTTAATCTTTGAGCCAAATTACTTAATCTGTTTTTTAATAGTTTTTTAACTTCTATATGTATTTGTAATTTATTATGGCTGTTCACCGCCCTGAGTCCTTCGGGAGTAGGGTGGTATACAAATATGAAAAATAAATAAATAAATAAATAAATAAATAAATAAATAAATAAATAAATAAATAAATAAAGTTTTTTGGGACTAAACTTGTGATTTATGCTTTGTCAGGAAGCCTAGGTCAGAACAGAAAGAGTCTCTTTCTATGTTCTCCTAAGAGTAAAAGCTGGAGAGCAGGAAGCTATCTATCTCTCCAGACCTTTTCAAGTGAGGGGAAAGGAATCTGGAGAGGGTCCCGCCAACCCTTCTCCTAACCCCAAACCCATCCTCTCCTCCCAATGGTTCTACTTATTGGCAGATGGTTTTGAGTTCCTTGGTGGAAGGTAGCAGGTAGGATAGGGACCCAAATGGGGAAAACAGCTGCTGGGATGTGTTTCTGCCAATCAAAGGACAGGTGGGTAGCACAGACACAATCCCATGCCAAGGTCCCTCATTTCCTTGGCAGGGGTACCCATAAAGGATGGTCAAACAAGTCTGTTGCTGTCTATGATGGTGTGATTGAAGCTCCACCATGGTTCTGTTCATGCTTTAATCACATTGTTGTGGCTATATTGACTTTCTTGACGATAATTTTTGGACATCTCTCCTTCCTTCCTTCCTTCCTTCCTTCCTTCCTTCCTTCCTTCCTTCCTTCCTTCCTATTTTCCCTTCCCACCCACAGGGAAGCATTACACTCAGACAGTAAGCTTATAGGCTGAGTTGGAGGCTGGTGGGGCTCCTCTTACTTCTGCCTCGTTCCAGGTCAGTTTTTCCTTGAAAAGTGCATAACAAAAATCCTCAAACATGTACCAGTGCTTGGGACAAGTTGATGCTTCCAGACCTGTGGGTGGAAAGAGGAGACCTTGTCAAAGAGGAGGAGATGGGGGTCACCCAGTGGTGGTATTCAGCCAGTTCTCTCCAGATCGCGTAAACCGGTAGTGGCGACTGCAGGAGGCTCCGCCCACCCACCCAGATGTAATGTGTGACTACTGCGCATGTGCACACTCGTTTTTGTGAACCATTATGGAAGGTAAGTGAATCCCACCTCTGGGGTCACCCATCCTGAGCCCATAGATTCAAACTGAAAAGAGGGGGAGGAGAAGGGACTTGAAAAAGGGGAAGAAAAGAGACACCCTAGAAATAAGGGCAGGACGGTGCCCAGCTGGAGGGAAGCCAGGATGTGGATGGGGTGCACAGTACGGCAAGAGGCTGGGAAGACAGGTGGGGGCAGCCTCCCCTCAAGTAACAGGGTCAGAAGAAGAAAACAAAAGAGCAACTCAACAAGGACCGATATCTGGACCAATGGGCTAGGAAGGGTCTCAAGACACCCTTTGCTTAAATACCAATGGATGGTTGGGTGGATTTTCTGCTCTTCGGTTTCACAAATTCCTTGACCCATTGTTTACTAATTCATTGTTGGTCTGCTATTAATCTTGGTTAATCTTTGTTGATCTGTTGTTGATTGCTGGCAAGGGGGTATTTTGTGGTTTTTGGTCTCCTTTTTGGCTTTCTCAAAGGATTGTCTCTTTTGAATGGTGTGTAAATGTTGTTTATGTCCGTATGCCTGTTGATGGCTGATCTGGCTGGGTGCCAGCCTTCTGGCTCTGTGGTGGTGACCTTTATATTTTCCTGCCATGAATGGGCATTTTATCCCCAATTTTCATGGCTGGTACCCCATCCATATTTTTACCTGTCCAACATAGAATCTTA
Source organism: Arizona elegans (assembly GCA_022577455.1). Taxonomy (NCBI): domain Eukaryota; kingdom Metazoa; phylum Chordata; class Lepidosauria; order Squamata; family Colubridae; genus Arizona; species Arizona elegans. Next base: position 89,623,171 of record JAKOOJ010000007.1, on the reverse strand, counting down.
GGGTTGGAGATCTTTTTCTTTTTTTTAAAGTTTTTTATTTATTTATTTTTAATTTTTTATAAAAATGTCAAATCAATGCATGAACAGTGTGGCCCTGGGTGCCATACATTCCAATACAAATGAAACTGATCAGATTAAACATTATTATTACATTCAATCAATTTATGTATTTCTAATAACAATACACTCTATATTAGGTTACAATCTATCATTATTCAAGTATTCCACCTATTTCTCATTATTACTTCATTTTATCAAATAAAAATGTATACATTAATATTTCCTTTATTTCTATCACTTATTCTAGCTTTTAATCATATCACCCTATATTAAAAGGATTATTCTTTCTTTCCTGTCTAACTTCTGATCATGTCATAGTTCTGAATTATTTCTTGGGGTAATTTAAAACAAAGAAAAATCCTCTCCCCCATTCCACCACAGCTCACTTTCTTCTTTCCAGCACCAGTCTTAGTTGTTATTCTTCAGTTTTCTTTTATGATTATTATGATTATGATTATGATTATGATTATGGTTATTATTATTATTATTATTATTATTATTATTATTATTATTGTGAAGTGGGGTCATAGGGTGCAGTTGGGCTTGCTAGTCACGTACCTGGCTCCCTGCCACGTGGCAGCAGCCCTGCCTGAGCTGCTTGATGTTATAGCTGCGGTGGTGGTTGACACCCCCAGGCTTATGGTCATGGGGGATTTTAACTTGTCATCAGTCGGCGAGACGTCTGAAGTGGCTCGGGAGTTCATGGCTTCCATGACGGCTATGGACCTGACCCAATTAATTTATGGCTCTACTCACACGGGGAGACACACACTAGACCTGGTTTTTGTCTCTGGACAGTGGTCGAGTGATCTAGAGATAGGTGATATAGCGATTGAACCCTTGTCATGGTCAGATCACTCCCTCCTTCGCCTAGACCTCCAAACCGCCACACCCCGCCGCAGGGAGGCGAAACCGACCAGGTGGTTTCGCCCCAGGCGCCTGATGGATCCTGAGAGATTCCAGATGGAGCTTGGGCCATTTCCTGAGGTTCTGGCACACGACTCGGCTGAGGATTTAGTGGCCGCCTGGGACAGGGCGGCAGCTGGAGCTTTGGACCGGGTCGTGCCTTTGCGGTCTCTGACCCGGCGCCGGTCTCACCTAGCTCCTTGGTTTACTGAGGAGCTGAGAGAGATGAAGCGCCGGAAAAGACGCCTAGAGAGCAGTTGGAGGGCTAGTCGTTCTGAATCCGACCGGACACTGGTAAGATCTCATATTAAGAATTACCTAGTGGCAATAAGAGTAGAGAAGAGTAACTACTTTTCTTCTCTTATTGCGTCATCAGATAATCGCCCAGCCGCCCTGTTTAGGGTGACCCGCTCCCTGCTCCATCAAGGGGCGCGGGAAGACCCCTTGGAGGGTAGAGCTGAGGATTTTGTACAATATCTGTATGACAAAATTGCTCAGATTCGAGAACAGCTAGACTCTGACTGGGTTGATCCAGGGGAGATGACTGGGACAGGTCCTGAGAATATTATTTGGGAAGAGTTTGATCCTGTGACTCCCGAAAGCGTGGACAGGATACTGAACAGACTAAATGTGACCACATGTTTATTGGACCCGTGTCCATCCTGGTTGGTACTGGCCTCCCGGGAGGTGACACGAGGCTGGCTCCAGGAGATTATAAATGCTTCTTTGAGTGAGGGTGTCTTTCCCACCGTCTTGAAAGAGGCGGTGGTGAGGCCCCTCCTCAAGAAGCCCTCCTTGGACCCAGCTGTATTAGCAAATTATCGTCCTGTCTCCACACTTTGCTTTGTTGCGAAGGTTGTTGAGAGTGTGGTTGCACGACAACTGCCTCAGTACCTGGATGAATCAAATTATCTAGATCCGTTCCAGTCGGGCTTCAGGCCCGGGTACAGCACTGAGACAGCATTGATCGCATTGGTTGATGATCTCTGGAGGGCTCGAGACAGGGGTTGCTCCTCTGTCCTGGTCCTATTAGACCTCTCAGCGGCTTTTGATACCATCGATCATGATATCATGCTGCACCGGTTGGAAGGGTTAGGGGTAGGGGGCACTGTTTTGCGGTGGTTCTCCTCCTTTCTCTCTGACTGGTCACAGTCTGTGTTGACAGGGGGGCAGAGGTCGACCCCGAGGCCCCTTATATGTGGGGTGCCACAAGGATCGGTCCTCTCGCCCCTTCTGTTCAACATTTATGTGAAGCCGCTGGGTGAGATCATCCGTGGTTTTGGGGTGAAGTTCCATCAGTACGCTGATGACACCCAGCTGTACATCTCCACCCCAAATCACCCCAATGATGCCCTCGAGGTGATGTCCCGGTGCCTGGAGGCCGTACGGATCTGGATGGGCAGGAACAGACTCAGTCTCAACCCCTCCAAGACCGAGTGGCTGTGGTTTCCGTCGTCCCGATATAGTCAGTTGGCGCCATCTCTGACTATTGGGGGCGAGTCATTGGCCCCCACAGATGGGGTTCGCAACTTGGGCGTCCTCCTAGACTCGCGGCTGTCTTTAGAAGAGCATATGACGGCCGTGGCCAGGAGGATTTTTTATCAGGTTCGCCTGATTCGCCAGTTGCGTCCCTTTCTGGATCGGGACTCGTTACGCACGGTCACTCACGCCCTTGTCACCTCACGCCTGGATTATTGTAATGCTCTCTACATGGGGCTCCCCTTGAGAAGCACCCGGAGACTTCAACTGGTCCAGAATGCGGCCGCGCGGGTGGTGATGGGAGCAATGTGGCGCTCTCGTGTGACCCCCCTCCTACGCGAGCTGCACTGGCTCCCGGTGGTTTTCCGGGTGCGCTTCAAGGTTTTGGTTACTACCTTTAGAGTGCTCCATGGCTCAGGACCAGGATACTTACGAGACCGCCTCCTGCCACCAGTAGCCTCTCACCGACCAGTTCGTTCCCATAGAGAGGGGCTCCTCGGGGTGCCGTCAGCTAAACAATGTCGACTGACGGCCCCCAGGGGGAGACCCTTCTCTGTGGGGGCACCTACCATCTGGAACGAGCTCCCCCCAGACATACGGAGGATACAAGACCTACGTATCTTCCGCCGCGCCCTAAAAACGTTCTTATTCCAACAGGATGGTCTGGCCTAACTCTCCCTTCTAAATTGGCCTTTAAATTGGCTTTTAAATTGGTTTTAAATCTCTTTAGATAAATTTGGATATTTTAATCTTTAAACCTATACCTAAATTAATTAATCTGTTTTTAATAGTTTCTCTAACTTTTATATGTCTTTGTATTTATTTATGCTGTTCACCGCCCTGAGTCCCTCAGGAGTAGGGCGGTATACAAATATGAAAATAAATAAATAAATAAATAAATAAATAAATAAATAAAATTATTATTATTATTACTATTATTATTCATATTTCTATGCCGCCTACTCTCCGAGGACTCTGGGCACCTTACACCAAAGACAGTATACTAAATAGCATATTACAGAGCCGAGGTGGTGCAGTGGTTAGGGTGCAGTACTGCAGCTACTTCAGCTGACTGCTAGTTCAACAGATCAGTGGATCAAATCTCACCGGCTCAAGGTTGACTCAGCCTTCCATCCTTCTAAGGTGGGTAAAATGTGGACCTAAATTGTTGGGGGCAATATGCTATTTAGTATACTGTCTTTGGTGTAAGCCGCCCAGAGTCCTCGGAAGTGGGTGGCATAGAAATAATAATAATAATAATAATAATAATAATAATAATAATAATAATAATAATAATAATAATAATTGCTCCCAACAATCTGGGTCCTCACTTTACCCACCTCAGAAGGATGGAAGGCTGAGTCAACTTTGAACTGGTGAGATTTGATCCGCTGATCTGCTGACCTAGCAGTCAGCTGAAGTAGCTGCAGTACTGCACCCTAACCACTGCGCCACCTTGGCTCTACAAAGCTAGGACAACAAAGCTAGTTGTCCTAGCTTTGTAGCAGCCATCTTTAGGCTGCTGCTGCTTCTTGCCATGGCTGAGAGGGAAAAAAGACCCCGGGCCGTACATAAGAACTGCGATTCTCCCCGACCTCACAGGGTGCCCCTCTTTGCTTCATCACTCCTGCAGGGGGGCTTAGGCTCCCTCCGGAGCCCACAAACATGAAGAATTCAGCACAGGGAACGCAGAGACCCATTCCTCTGTGTCTGTACCGCGGCGATGTCAACAGGAGGTCCAGGGCTTGGAGGTCTTCTACAGTAGTTCAATCTCCTGCTCAGGGAAGGAGACCTTATACCAAATGGTTGTCCAGTCTATTTTTGAAAACCTCCAGTGATGAAGCATCCACAACTCCGGGAGGAAAACTATTCATTGATTAATTGTTCTCACTGTCAAGAATCGTATCTCCAGGTTGGATCTCCCTTTAATGAATTTCCACCCATTGGTTCTTGTCCTGTCTTTCTATGCTTTGGAGAATGTCAACTTCCTCTTCTCTGTGACAGCCTCTCAAGTCCTGGAAAGCTGCTATCATGTCACTCCTAGTCCTCCTCTTTGCTAGACTAGACATATCTAGAAATGCTTCAACGTTTTTTTGCATCAACAAAGACCTACCTTGTATGAAGAAAGAGGCCACCAGGAAGCCCAAAAAGGGCACACAAAAAGAGGCGAACCCCATCTGGAAGGGAAAAGAAAGAGCAAGCTAAATCAAGGAGCTGCTGTTACCAGATGTATTGATGTCCTCCAGCTGTGTTGATTTCTGAAGGAGATTGGATAAATTCTAAGAGGAGGATGGGATCTCATCGACTCCTAGTCTTCACTAGTCATCACCTCCTGACTCAAGACTGTTGGAGAAGCAGGCACAGAAACAGCCAGGGAAGTGATTGAAGCCTAGGAAACAGCCCCCTCCTCAGTCAACAAGAGTGCTGATTTACCACCAGTTGGTCAAATACTTGGGAGGCAAGGGCTTTGCAGCACAAACTTCAGCTAATGACTTAATAGCCAGCCATCAATACCCCAATCAACATCTAACAAGCCACATACAATATGCACCATATAAATACCACAAACAGAACAACCCAAAGCCCACCCTCTGCTAGAGAGAAGTTCCCTGAAGATGGGCTCCAGCACAAGTCCAAAAGCTCAGGAGGCAAAACCTCTTTTCCCGGTGACTGACCCAAATTAGTTCCTGCAACATTCTCCTGGAACACATAGATTCACCTTCATTTGAATAGCAATAAATTACAGTAGCATCCTCAACTGTCCAACAGCTTGCCACCCTCTTCTTGCTACTGAATTGCCTAAAGACTCCTGGGTTGACCTCTGTGGGACATAGAATGGTGGCCTGGATGGACTCCACTCTGTCCTTCCATCTTTCTGTTTTTAGATAATGAAAAAGAAATCTAGAGGTCCCCGAGGAACAGTTTTTCCTTTCGTTGGCCTTTTGGTAAATTGCAGAAACATAAAAAGCCACACATGAGGAGAACTTCATGAGAACCTGAACAAGTCAATCCCCCACCTGTAATACCTTGACTGACACTGGTTTAGCTGCCTTTAAAAAAAGAAACCTGTGGTTAGCATCTCGTTATTAAATGCTATGGACCAGCCAGACGTGTCCCCTCTATCAATCGGTGGCTGCCCCCTGACGTATCCTAGAGACTGCTTTCGGATGGAGGCTACTTACAGCTCAGTTTTTGTATGCTGTCAGGAGAATTGTGAGCTTTTGCTCCTTCTGGGTACAATGCTGGTTCTTTCTGAACGATTTATTTATGAGTGGGTTTGGGAGTAGTGTGTAATTGTGGCAAACAGGCACTACAAGGACAAATATCTACTGAAGCCAGAAGCACATCGAGATCATTTTTTATGTGGAAATGCCACGGCTGAGCAGTGATCCAGGCAATGGGAAATACATGCAGGAAAGAGAAAAACATGCACCAGCAGATCTCAAAGAGTTGACAAAAATCTTCTTGAGAGCAAAATAGACATCTAGCAGGAGTGTTTTAGTCTATGGTAGGAAAAGGAGGCTGATGTGAGGAAGGGACAAACGTTGTGCGGACAAGTTAATGGACAGGAAATTGGCATAACATCATGGAGAAAGCCAGATCAGCGCATTTTAAACCCCCACTATGACAGACCCAAAGTGACCATTTTGGAAAAAGGAGACTTTGAAACAAAGAATCCTAGAACTGGAAGGGACACTGGAGGTCTTCTAGTCCAACCCTACTCTCAACTGCAGACCAGAGGTGGGTTTTCAGCAGGTTCTGACTAGTTCTGGAGAACCGGTAGCGGAAATTTTGAGTAGTTCGGAGAACCAGTCGTAAAAATTCTGACTGGCCCCGCCCACATCTACTCTCTGCCTCCCAAGTCCCAAGTCTCAATCATCTTTTCAATCAGCCTTCAAACCTGTGTCGTCCCAAGGCATTGGGATGGGGACTCCCAGCATTGCTAGCTGCAAGGAGAAAGGATGGGAAATATGGGGGTGCAGTCCCAATGCACATCACGAGCATCTTGTTAGGACAGACTGTCCCAAATCACAGCAATATCTCCTCTTCAGTTTATTGCTGATCAATTGACCAAGAATATCAGCCATTGTATCTATGACTTGTCTTGTTCAGTAGTTTTATTTCAGGAAGAAATAACTCCATGATTCAGCCGGCAGAAGGAAGCCTCCTATCTTTTGTACTGTGGTCTGAATTTCCTAAAGAAATTAGTTTCATCTGAATGAACTTCATGTCTTCAGCATCTTTACTGCTCAAATGCTTTCGTCTCACTTTGGAAGGGCGCTTTTGATCACTGGTTGTCGAGCACCCACAACTTCTGGAGACAAGCCGTTCCGCTGGTTACTAGACTAGCCATGGCCAATTCAGCCTCCAGTCCCCTAACCATCTTTGTTACTCTTCTGTGCTCCCTTTCACGACTCTCCAAGAGTCCTGCCTGTTTCCTGATCCTTGGAAAAGTTCCTTTGGAAAGAAGCCGCCAAAGATTTGATGGGCTCCATCCCTATTTTCTCCTTCAGACGTTTCGTTAAGGGAGAAAATGTTGTCTCCTCCAGGAGGGCATCAGCCACCAATTTTCTGGCTGGAGTTAAATAAGACAAAACTAAAGTCAGCAACACATGGAAGACTTAATGGGCTGATTTCAGTACAGACTGTGATTTTTTTAAATTGCTTTTTAAAATTCCTTGGCTATCGTCCCTTTCACATCTTGATTTTCTTATTTTGTGGGTTTGAATTTCTAATTTTTGACAAGTAAAATTAATTAATTAATTAATTACTGTAATTAATATTATTTGTCAAAAATTATGAATTAATTAGTGAAATGAATGAATGAACAAATAAATTCCTTGCCTATTGTCCCTGTCAGATTTTGATTTTCTTATTTTGTGGGTTCGAATTCGTAATTTTTGCCAAGTAAAATTAATTAATTAATTACCGTAATTAATTTTACGTGTCAAAAATTACAAATTAATTAGTGAAATGGATGAATGAACAAATAAATTCCTTGCCCATCGTCCCTGTCACTTTTGATTTTCTTTATTTTGTGGGTTTGAATTCGTAAAATTTTGTTTGACGAAGCCAGCAAGGAGAGAGAAAAAATTCTCTCTCCCCTGAGGTAAAAAAAATACCTAGTCAGGGCTGAGAGTCCCTTATCTCTGACCCTAAGTTACCCTGTATTCATAATCATCTTTACACTTATGTCTGTTATCTTATACGTGACAGACAGACACACAGACAGAGTTGTGCCAGAAAATGGAGGACATGGGGTCTTGGCAGGCTTTTTGGCTGTCTATTTCACTGCCTGTAGAGGGCAGTCTACATTCTAGCTTTTAAGTCCTAGCTGGGCTCTACAGGCAGTGAAACGGACAGCTAAAACGCCTACCAAGCCCCCGCGTCCTCCATTTTCTGGCGCGAGTCTTAGCCCTGACTAGGTATTTTTTTACCTCAGGGGGGAGAGAATTTTTTCCCTTCTTGCTGGCTTCGTTCCTCTCGTCTTCAGCCTGGAATCCACGTAAGGGCTGTAAAAGTGGTTAAAATAGAATGGAGGGCGAGAGGGAGGGATAGATAGATAGATAGATAGATAGATAGATAGATAGATAGATAGATAATAAATAAATGATTGATAGAGGTAGATAGATAAATAGAGATAATATTGATTATAGATAGATAGATATAGATATGAAGATAGATAGATAATAAATAAATGATAGAGGTAGATAAATAGAGATAGTATTGATTATAAATAGATAAATATAGATAATAGATAGGAAGATAGATAATAAATAAATGATAGAGGTAGATAGATAAATAGAGATAGTATTGATTATAGATAGATAAATAGATATCAGATGATGGGATGTATGTACAGATGAGGCCCTGTCATATGGGGGCCATATGTGGAGATAGGACCCAGGTGTGGGTTTAATGGACATGAGAGTGAAGATTATGAATTCTGAAAAACATTTACTCTTGTCTTCATTTCATTGCCTTAAAACAATTCTTTTCTACCCTCCAGTATAACGGGATTTGCAATGAAGGCTTTCCATACTGTGAGGGCAGGGAATTGGGGGGGAGGGGGGGCTGCACAGTCAAGGCGAGGCAGAAGTAAAAGGCTTACCTGTCAGAAACCACTAAGGCAGGGTACTGGATGCAAGAATATTTATTTTTATTTGTTTATGTTTATTTATTTATTTTGTCGAGGACATATTAGATAATATATATAAGTATAAGCATGAATTGAATACATAAAATGAATACAATTAAAGGGAACATTAGGACAGGGATTAAAGGCACGCTGGTGCACTTATGCATGCCCCTTCCAGACCTCTTAGGAATGGGGTGAGGTCAACAGTAGACAGTTTAAGGTTAAAGTTTTGGGGGTTTGGGGAAGAAGCTACAGAGTCAGGTAGTGCATTCCAGGCATTGACCACTCTGTTGCTGAAGTCGCATTTTCTGCAATCGAGTTTGGAGCGGTTTACCTTGAGTTTGTATCTGTTGTTTGCTCGTGTATTGTTGCGGCTGAAGCTGAAGTAGTCATTGACTGATAGAACATTGTGGTAAATAATTTTATGTACTACACTTAGGTCAGACCAAAGATGGCGTAGTTCTAAATTGTCTAAGCCCAAAATTTCAAGTCTGGTGGCATAAGGTATTTTATTACAGGTAGAGGAATGGACGACTCTTCTTGTGAAATATCTCTGGACTCTCTCCATTGTATTAATATCCTATATGCAATGCGAGTTCCAGACAGATGAGCTGTAGTTGAGAATTGGTCTAGAAAATGTTTTGTATGCTCTAATTAATAGTACAATACTTCTAGAGAAGAAGCTATGCAAGATTAGGTTAACAACTCTTAATGCTCGCTTATTAAAAAAAGCCCAAAAGCACATAGCTAGAACATGCAACTAGAAACTTTGCAAGATACCCATGACCTGGGGTGAGTGACAGGTGACATGAGAGTTAGCTACTTCGCACAAGCAAGTGCAAAAGCCTTGCTGAAACCTTTAGGGGGCTGTAATCCAGGTAACCAATCAATATTATATGTTATGCATGCATTAGTAGGGGGCGGGCAATGGGGTGAATGTGATCCACCCTTAAGAATTTCTGTAAAACTGTAATCACAGCCTTGGCAGATTTCAAAGCCAGGGTCCTTGTAGGTAGGTACGTAGGTACTTATCTTTGTAGGTAGGTAGAGAGGGAGGGAGGGAGGGAGACAGAGAGAGACAGACAGATACAGATATATAGAGATATGATGATAGTCAGGAATTGAGGAGCAGAGGGGAAGTTTAGTTTTAGCACCTAATTGGGGCCCTCTCCCTTCTAGCACTGATAATGTTACTTAGTTGAGTCATGAAAAATCTTCAAGAAAAAGACCCAGGGTAGTGGATTCGTAGCAGCGAAAGGCAAAATGGCATATTCTTAGCAAACCATGGATGATTTCAGTGATGAGCAAATTATTTGGACAAAAAATGAGTGAGTGAGTAAGTGATGGGATAGTGTCCTGGATCACACCCACCTCCCCAATCTGTTCCTCTCTGAATGTCTTGACATATTGGCAGAAGGCAGAGGTTGACCATAAAACACTAAGTGATTCTTGTCATGTCAACTTGGGTTCATCTAAGTTGGAGGTTGAACATTTTAAGCAGTATATAAGCTTTGTGGATTCCTCTAGTGCGGAGTGTCCCACCTTTGGCCACTTTCAACTCCCAGAATTCCACAGCTGGCTAATAGGGAATTGACCTTTATGGGCCTTGAGAAACTCTAATGAAAAAGGAAAGCAATGAAAAGGAAAGAGATAAAATTGAAAATAGTTTATTGGTTTTCACAGGAAAGTATCGAACCCTTAACCTGATGGAATTGACTATGTAGGCTTAGAACTGGTGGTCTTCAAGGATTGGGAAACAAGGAGTCTCTCTTGTAGTCAAGACATTTCTCAACTTAATTCCAAGAGCCATGGCATCCCTAATGAAAACCTGCTGTCAGTAACGCCTCAACATGCAAAGGAACTGTGCTTTTTTTGAACAATTTCGATTCTTCCATTTTTTAAATCCTGAAAGAGAAAAATGAAAGGAAATTGGGCATGTGTCTCTTTCTCCACCTTTAACTTTGCATAGAAGAAGCATAGCCCATTAATCCACCCCTCATTTTAAGCATTCAGAGCAGAATGACCCAAGCCATGAACTTTATGAGGGCTTCACAATTTCTCCCGTTCTTGTAGTGCACAACTTATCTGACATGCTATCTTTGGACTTTCATCACTGACTCCAGACTTCAGTTTAAGGCCTTCCTGGTTGAGTTCACTGTACTTTGTAATTACACCATGTTCCCAGTCTTTGCAAGCTGTAGGTCATACTCTACCAACAATGTATTACCTGGATCGGGTTTTTGGAAGTACATTGGAACATACGATATTCTATATTCTAAGGAATGCATGGTAATGGGATGGGGTCTATCGGAGGAAGAGGGGGAGAAGGGGAAACAGGAGGAGGAAGAGAAGGACGGAGGAGAGGGAAAAGGGGGAGAAATGGTGATCGAGGAAGGAAAAGGAAATGGCGAATGATGGTGGTGGTAGTAGTGATAGTGATGGAGGAGGAGAAAGATAGGTGGTGGTGAGGAGAAAAAGAAGGAAAGGGAGAAGAAGGAAAGGGAGGTGATAGAGAAGAGGACTATTTGAAGACCAGCCCATTTGAAGTTTGGTCTTGAGGACATCTCTCACTCCTTCCCAACCGGTTGCATATTAGAAGGACCAACCATGTTTCTGAGGATTTGGGTAAACAGTCTGAGGATTCCTTTCCTAGAAGACCTCCACAATGTCTTCCAATCCCATCATTCTATGGAAGAGTGTCCCATTCTCACCTGACGAGGCAGACAGCTGGATGCAATTCAGGTAGTTCCTTGGTCTAGGAAAGGTTTCATCCCAGGATACATAGGGAATTGATGAATAATCAGTCCATTTCCAACATTTTTTCTGTAAAAAAAGGAGGGTTTTTTTTTTTTTACCTCATAGAGATTGAGAGTCTCCACATGGCTAATTGCCCTCAAATCATTGGCATCTCATGTTTGGCCACAGTGCATGTTGACCCTGCTGTGCTTGGAGAAGCCAAGATGAGGTAAACCTGGTCAACCAGACCTACTACTTGGCCCAGAGAATCACTAGGAATCCATTTCATGTTCAGGGACCCCTCTGCAAAGGGCAAAACGGGGTAATGTGAACTCCAACAGGCTCTTGCTGAGAGACTTCCAAGCTTGGAAGAGAATTTAATTGAATTGAATCCTTTATTTCAAAATAAAGGCGCCATCTCTGACTATTGGGGGCGAGTCGTTGGCCCCCACAGATGGGGTTCGCAACTTGGGCATCCTCCTGGACTCACGGCTGTCTTTTGAAGAGCATATGACGGCCGTAGCCAGGAGGACTTTTTATCAGGTTCGCCTGATTCGCCAGTTGCATCCCTTTCTGGATCGGGACTCGTTACGCACGGTCACTCACGCCCTTGTCACCTCACGCCTGGATTATTGTAATGCTCTCTACATGGGGCTCCCCTTGAGAAGCACCCGAAGGCTCCAACTGGTCCAGAATGCGGCCGCGCGGGTGGTAATGGGAGCAATGTGGCGCTCTCATGTAACCCCCCTCCTGCGCGAGCTGCACTGGCTCCCAGTGGTCTTCCGGGTGCGCTTCAAGGTTTTGGTTACTATCTTTAGAGCGCTCCATGGCTCAGGACCAGGGTACTTACGAGACCGCCTCCTGCCACCAATAGCCTCTCACCGACCAGTTCGCTCCCATAGAGAGGGACTCTTCAGGGTGCTGTCGGCCAAACAATGTCGACTGACGGCCCCCAGGGGGAGAGCCTTTTCTGTGGGGGCACCTACCATCTGGAACGGGCTTCCCCCGGAGTTACGAAACATCCAAGACTTACGCATATTCCGCCGTGCCCTGAAAACGTTTCTATTCCAACAAGCTGGTCTGGCCTAACTCTCCCTTTTAAATTGGCTTTTAAATTGGGTTTTAAATTGGGTTTTAAACCTGTTTAGATAAATTTGGATGTTCTTAATCTTTGAGCCTAAATTACTTAATCTGTTTCTTAATAGTTTTTAACTTCTATATGTATTTGTATTTATTATGGCTGTTCACCGCCCTGAGTCCTTCGGGAGTAGGGCGGTATACAAATACGAAAAATAAATAAATAAATAAATAAATATTTTGCCAAGTGTGATTGAACACCCAAGGGTGTTGCCTCCAATGCAGAAGCTCTCAGTGTACGTGCAAAGCAACAGAATAATAATCATAATAGTACCAATAAGAAGAGGTAGTTAAGATAAGGATAATACTACTACTACAGATAGACTACATGGGTAAATATACTTAGACGTGAGACAGTATTATGAGTATTAGGAGTTCAACAGAGTGATGGCACGGAGGCGGGGGGGAACTATCCCTGTATCTAGTTGTTTTGGCATACAATGCCATGTAGCACTGTCCCAAGGGTAGGAGTTGAAACAGTTTATGTCCAGGATGTGAGGGGTCTGCAGGTATTTTCTCAGCCCTCCTCCTGACCTGCACAATATATAGGTCCTCAATGGAAGGCAGGCTGCTTGCAATTGTTTTTTCTGTACTCCTATCTATCTATCGAAGTCTGTCCCTGTGCTGTTTTGTTGCTGTACCAAATCAGACAGTTATAGAAGTATATACGACTTATTTATTTGTTTGTTTGTTTGTTTATTTGTTTATTTATTTATGTACTCTTGTTTATTCATTTACTTAGTTACTTATTTAAAACTACACAGCTGCCCATCTTTCAACCAACGCTGGACGACTATCAATCCAAAGTGAAAAAACATCTAAAGTCATGTTAAAATTATACAACTTGATCAATTGTGAATACGCTAAAAGCAACAAATTGGTTCTAACACATAATAATCCAATTTTCTCGTAGCTAGGAAGCCTCCCATCAAATGGCAATACAGGTTGTCCTTAACTCATGACAGGTTGCTTAGCAACCGTTCGAAGTAAAGACCTTCCCGAAAAAGGGGACTTACGACCTGGATTCAAAGTTCCAACAGATGGGTAGCTTCCTCCGTCATATGACCAAAATCTGGGTGCTTGGAAATCTAGACACAGTTATAACTGTTTTCAGGGTCACGGGGTCCCACAACACAGTTTTACGCAGTTTCGCTGAAACCCAGCACATACTTTCAGTTTTTGGCAAAACTACACCCTTAGTAAACCATTCGCTCATTGAGGTCTGCCAGAAAATGGTCATAAAATTGGGCAGTTATGTTACCAGCCCATTTTATGACCTTTATGACAGGGGCCGCCAACCTTTCAGACCTCAGGGACCACTAAAGTCATAATTTTAAATCCTGTAGGCCATCAATATGAATTTTTTAAAAAGATAAATAGTATTTAGTGCAATATAAAAAATGGAAATATTTTTTCTGCGGACCATCAAAATTTTCCATGGACCATTGGTTGGTGACCACTGCTTTATGACACATGACCATAATGGGCAGTCTTCGATATAGTCATCATGTTGAGTCATATGTCCCCGTCCCATCTGTTCTTTCCTCCTTCCCTAAACAACTCCATTCCCAATGGGAAATGTCAGAGGAAGCGAATTCAAGGAAGGGAAGCTGTCAAATAACCCTAAATCCATAGGTCACCTTTATAACTGCCTGGTTTGGTTGTGCAACCCAGCAAGACAGACACAGACTTCAGAGGATCGTTAGAACTAGAAAAAACAATGGCTACCCACCTGCCTTCCATTGAGGACCTGTATACTGCAGGAGTCAAAAAGAGGGCTGGGAAAATATTTGCAGACCCCTCGCATCCTGGACATAAACTGTTTCTACTCCTACCCTCAAAACGACACTATAGAGCACTACACACCAGAACAACTAGACACAAGGACAGTTTTTTCCCGAACGCCATCACTTAATCTTCTCATCCTTCCCATCACCCATCTCCTTCCACTTATGACTCTTTGACTGTAACTTTGTTGCTTGTATCCTTATGATTTATTGATTGTTTCCTGATTGCTTATTTGTACCCTATGACTATCAATAAGTGTTATACCTTATGATTCTTGATGAACGTATCTTTTCTTTTATGTACACTGAGAGCATATGCACCAAGACAAATTCCTTGTGTGTCCAATCACACTAGGCCAATTTAAAAAAATCTATTCTATTCATAGGTTATCATCTCATAGCAAGAGAGAGTTCAGGTGTGTAATTCTCCCAGGTATTTCCGAGCCCTCTTCTAGGGATCTCATGAGGCAAGCCATGGAAACAGAGCATGGAAAAATAAAGAAACAACTGGACTGGTTAGTTACCATGCAGGAATCATAGAGGCCAATCCAGACACCTTTACTGGTGATGTAGTTGGTGGAGATGTGACTGGCAATCATCTCCTGTTCCATCTTGGAGACGATGGAAGCCAGGTGAGCGTGCTGGCTGTACTGCTGGCAGTCGGTCTGAAAGGATCCAAAAGAAGACCTTTTTGGATGAGCCTCTGATAGGGGAGGTGCAGAAGAGCAAAGCCGACCTTCCACGTGTTAGTGATGGTGGCTGGAAGGGAGACTCAGGGAAGGGCTGGAGGATGTCTATGGGCACAAAGACAGGCTTCCATATTCACAACTTTATACATCATTTGCAAGATGACCTCATGAAATGCACTGCTTGAATCGAGCTGTAAACAATATCCCAATCAAGGAGAACCAACCATCAAAGAAGAAACTAAGCCCAATCAGGAATGACCAAGAACATGCCCACCAACTCTGGCAGGGCAACCCAGAGACTTAAGTTTTGGATGCTGAAAAGAAAGATCCAAGTGATCCAAAAGGCTCATTTCCAGTTAGCATTGACTTCCTTCAAGTTCAAAAGGTAGTTTCTTCTTACCTCAGCATCTTTCCATGATTGGGGTACAGAATGGAACCCATAGCATTTGTTTTGGAAACTGAACCAACCTAAGGGGCAGCCTATCCCTTTTATGCCTGTTCAAGAGAGAGAGGAGAGCATGATCAGGGAGGTCAGAAGAATGAAAATGGTTGAAATGATTTCCCTAGAAGCCTTTGATGCTCCTGGAGAGGAAGCTCTGAGGAAAGGGGTTGGGATTACAGAGTATAAAGCATTTCCTGGCAAGTGAAGAAGTCTTCTGCTAGAGAACTTGAAGAAGATGAATAGCCAGCTCTTTGTAGACTGTCTATCAGCCAGAATAACAGAGTTGGAAGGGACCTTGGAGGTTTTCTAGTCCAACCCCTGCTCAAGTAGGAAACCCTACACAATTTCAGACACATGATTGTCCAATCTCTTCTTTAAAAATGCCAATGTTGGAGAACCCACAACTTCTGGAGGTAAGTCATTCCATTGGTTAATTGTTCTCACTATCAAGGAATTTCTCCTTAGTTCTAGGTTGGGTCTCTAGTTGATGAGTTTCCAGTCAACAAAACCATTTCCCAGTCTGGAACCCTCTAGAAGGTGGATGGACAACCATTTCCAAATTTTACTATTTTCCCCTGGCTGGGACCAAGGAGAATGAAGGACAAAATGGGCTTCAACCTTGTTGGGGAGAAACCCAGAAACAGGAAATTCCAGGAGACCAAATGCAAAGGCTCTACCATGCATCCCTTTTTCCTCTCTAGTGCTGAGCTATGATCAGATTTTGCAGCAATAAAAATATTTTCTCCAGGCAACATGGAAGGAATGAAGAGGACAGATACAGTCAAGACATGGTAGCCACAAGGATGTGATGGTAGCCCCCTGGCTGCAAAATGAGCTGAGTGAAATTGACCGATACTTCCTCAGTTTCACTTCTGATATGATCTTGGGGAAGCTGCAATGGTCATAAGTGTGAAAGTGGATCATAAGTCACTTTTCAATGCTGTTGTAACTTCAAATGGTTATTGAACAAATGGTTGTAAGTTGAGACCTGCCTGTGTCTCATGCAGGGATCAAGGGGACCTTCTGAAGGGGCATTCTATGGCATGATGTAAAGTTTGTCAGATGTTCCCACAGTCACAGTCAGGATTAGCAACCAGCTCCCAATTAAATTTTCAGTATGGGGCTCTAGTGTCTAGTGCCTATTTGTGTGCTGCTATGAGCAGTTCTTCCAGCCTTTTCCAGCGGGTTTAGGACAATTCGTCCCGGCCAACTCACCATGGCCAAGTTGCCAGAGGACAATTCAATGCTTTTTAATAGTTTCATTCAGTTACTTTGATTATTAGTGCCCACGTTTTCATTGCAATGATTGTATTTCTGGATTGTCTTTATTATTATCGGCCATGGTTCCATTGAAATTAATTTGATTGTTGCATTTGTTGAAGTGTCCTGCAGGGTGTTCTACTGGGAAGAGTTAGCCTTGGCAAGTTGGCTGCGGTGAGTTGTCCCATTCTGTTTTCCAGCTATGTTTTGCTCAAGGGAATGAGGGCTGAACTCACCTGATATAATGAAGTTGGCAACCAAGATCAAAACCAAGTGGTTGAAGGATCTTGAAAGTTGGAAGGAGAGAGAGAGAGAGAGAGAGAGAGAGAGAGAGAGAGAGAGAGAGAGAGAGAGAGAGAGAGAATGTAAGAGCATGCACGTTTTGAAGGTTAAGCCATTAAGACCCTTATTGTGTCTCTTTTGGGCAGCCTTGCTTCTGACTAATGCCTGGACCAGTCCCTGCTATTTCCTTAGCAAACATTTTCAAGAACACTGTTGTCTTTATTTTATTTACTCATTCAGTTTCTACAGCCCAATGACTCAAAGCAAGTTACAGTTCTCCAGCAAATAAAATCAGAACAATTAAAAATAATAAATACATGCAGGAATAAATGTACAGAGAGGTGGAGGCAATCAACCTGCTAACAGTAAAGCCTTTAACACATTTGGTGCTCTAGGCTGTTTAAGAACAGCCAGGTTTTTAAAACCTTACTCTAAAAGGCCAATGTCTTAATTCCCAAGGGATGAATATTCCGGAAAGGAGGGCCCAGGGCAGAAAAGGCTTGTCTCCAGGTCCCTGCCAGCTCATAATCTTGGGTTGATGGCATCTATACCTCTACTCAAACTGTTGCATCAAATAGGATGGATAGAGATTTTTTTGGAAAACTGGATAACAGTTGGAAGGGACTTTGGAGGTCTTCTAATCCAATCTTCTGCTCAGTAAAGAGACCCTGAACCATTCTGGACAAATGTTTGTCCAAACACTTCTTAAAGACTTCTAGTGTTGAAGCACCCATAATTTCTGCAGGCAAGTCATTCCACTAATTAATTATTCTCACTATCAGGAAATTTCTCCTTAGTTCTAGATTGCTTCTCTCCTTGATTAGTTTCTATCCATTCCTTCTTGTCCTGCCCCCTGGATTTTGGGAAATAGGTTGATCCCCTTTTCTTTTTGGCAGCCCCTCAAATATTGGAAGACTGTTATGTCACCCCTAATCCTTCTCTTTGTTAAACTAGACATACCCAATCTCTGCAACCATTTTTCATATGTTTTAGCCTCCAGTCCTCTAATCATCTTTGTTTCATTTTCTCTGTCTCTTTCCACAGTCTCAACATCTTTTTATATTGTGGCAACCAAAATTGGATGCAGAATTCCAAGTAACCCAGTAATAATCACGTAACCCAATAATCCATCCTGTTACCCAGGAATCCATCACATAATCCAGTATTCCCAAACCCTGTAGGGCTTTAAAGGTGATGTTCCCTTTGGAGCAGCGTTGAAAGGGAGCTTCTTTGACCAATGGAGAAGAACAAAAAGGAAGTTGCCTTACTTCTATAATGCTACGGAAAATTGAATTCAGCATCCACCTAATTCCAGTGTTTGGTGATGCTCCTTTTTACCTCTGTCCTGCTGGATGAGACTGCTATCGGAAATTGGACTCCTATCCAGTGCAACAATAGAGAGCAAAACAAACCTACTTGAACATAGTTTCTGCTTGCCTGATCTTCGTCTGCTGCAGCCCACTAATTCTCCTGAGGAATTTATAGCTTTTCTGAAGCAGTGGGGCCATTAATGGTCCTTGCAAGCAGAACACACAAGCTGCAAACTCAGGGCTGTTTTTAATAAAACAGCAGCAAGAAGAACAGCCAAAACCACTCCAAGATCAGCTATATATATATATATATGTATATGTATATGTATATGTATATGTATATGTATATGTATATTTTTATTTTTATTTTTATTTTTATTTTTATTTATATTTTTATTTATATTTATATTTATATTTATATTTATTTATTTATTTATCAAAATTTATATGCTGCCCTTCTCCCGTAGGACTCGGGGCGGCTCACACAATAAAAGAACATAATAAAATACTAAAACCAAAAACCAAATTAAAATCCCCACAATTTAAAATCACACAGCCGTTTCGGCGGCGATGGTGCCTTCTCTTAGCACTGCCAACCCCGCCGCTCGTAGAGCCGCTTCTCGATCGCGAAGCGGCTTGAAATCTTCAAAATCCTGAGGATTTATGAAGAAGAGGCAGCAGGGTACAGGTAGAGCCCCTGCAACCCCCCCAGGGAACCGTTTCTGGGGAGGAAACAGGCACGGCTCCCTTTCAATCTGCTGAGACTCCGGGCGGCGTGGGACATCTCTGCTTTCGCAGAACAAGCCGACTGCAGGAAACCTTCAAAGAGCGAGGGAAATAATCCAAATAAACATCGAATCCACCCGAACCCTGAAATTCTGAACTGCAAGTATTAGCCCTTTGCTGATTCTTTATACGGAAGTGAAAGTTTCTGAATGAGAGAAAGTGACTGAAAAAATATGGCGCTCAGTATTAGAGCAAACGAATCAGCGGGTGTGGATTGGTGAAGTCACTTTGTCTTGCTACAAAGTTAAAAAGTTGCTACAAAGTTGCTCCGGCTGCAACAGAAACAAGAGGAAAATCTCTCCCTTTTACATGTTTTTGCTGTATTAGAGCTTTGCCTTGAGTAAATCTGGGGGACTTTTTTAGAAGGTACTGTGGAGGTAGTAGAAGAGGCGGAACCTCCCTTTTTAGAAAAGCCAGTCTACGTGGCAGGATGGCTTCAAAGAAGCAGGAAGGCAAAACAGGGGGGGGGGTCCCCCACACGCAAACAGGATACGCAGTCACAAGCCCAAAAAAAAGATCTGGATATGGGAGATTTAAAAGAATTCATTTCAAATATTTTGGATGATAAATTTCAAAAAGCTCAACAAGAAATGGATGATAAAATAAATAAAATAGATGAAAAAATCCAAAAGTCTCAACAGGAAATTATGCAGGAAATGCAGCAGAACCAAAAGAAGGTGACCAAAAAAATAACAGATGTGGCGTCTGGCCTGGCAGGATTTATTATGAAAGTTGAGTCAAAAGTGGATGAATTTAAATTAGAAGTTAATGCTAAGATGAAAAATAATGATCATAAATTTTTTGATGTTGATGACAAGATGCAGAGAGTTGAGAATGAGATTGTTATGATGCAATTTCGGGCAATGGAATTTGCTATACGGCTTCGAGGAATTAGAGAAGAGGAGAGACAGGATCTGAGACAGATCTGTGCTGAAGCCTTAGCTGTGATTTTAAAAATTGATCCTGAGATGGTCCTTTGTAAAATAGACAAAATCTATAGAGTCAGCTCGTGGGTGGCCAGACAAAGACAATTGCCTAGAGATGTGGTCATATATTTCACAGACAGAGCAATAAGAAATGATATTCTGCAAAAATCTTTTCTCACTTCTGTGCAAGTGAGCGGATCCAAGATTACAGTTTACAAGGAGCTTCCACCTAAGATGTTGAAATCTAGAAAAGATTTTGGTTTTCTTGTTAAAGAACTGCAGAATAATCAAATCCCATTTCGTTGGGACGCCCCAACTGGCATAATTTTGAGATATAAGGGAGAGAAACACCGTTTGAATACTGTGGAGAAGGCGGAGCAATTTTATACTGAAATTTTTAAAGAAAGAACCCCATCCCCACGAACATCCACAGTCTTGGAGATTAAAGAGAGTGATAAGAAGCAACCTCAAGAATTGCAACAACAATCTAAACAGGAATCAGAGGAGTTGAAGGGAGCTGAAGGAGGTTTTCTGGATGAGCCCTTGCTGGAATCTTCTCCAATTTTGGAGCCGGCTTGGGCGGCTGAAGTCAAGGATCAGCGTATAACCCGAGCAAAAGCCAAGCAACTTAAAGAAAAGTTACAGCAAGAAAAGGAAAAAGCTGGAGCCGTGGGGAAAGCAGGACAGAAGATTTCGGATGAAATCCGAATGTTCTGCTCTTTGCTCCAGAAGGAGAATAATGATGATTAAATGTTTATCTTGGAATGTGAATGGGTTGAATGTAGCACAAAAAAGGAAGAAAGTATTTGCATATTTAAAACAACATAATAATGATATAATTTGTCTACAAGAAACGCATATTACAGCTCAAGACCAAAACTATTTGAAAAATCCCAAACTAGGAACACATTTTATATCTTCAACTAACCAAAAAAAGAATGGTGTGGTTATTTACGTAAACAAAAAATTAACAGCCAAACTTATAGAAGTTGATCAAGATGGCAGGTTTGTAGCAATTGAATTACTTTCTGCTAATAATCAAATTCTCTTGATAGGGATTTATGCTCCTAACCAACAACAGGACTATTTTTATAAAATGTTGCATACGAAAATACTTCAATGGGACTACAGATCTATCTTAATTATGGGAGATTGGAATGGTGTAATTGACTCTAAACTAGATAAAAAGACTTTGGCGAAGTCAAGGATTAGATTACCACAGACTTTCTTCGATATGAAAGAAGATTTGGAACTAAAAGATATTTGGAGAATACATAACCCAAAAGAATTGGATTATACTTTCTTCTCTGATAGACATAGATCTTTTTCCAGGATTGACCTTATCTTGTTGTCTGATGATTTACTTATCAGGACAAAAAGAACAAAGATTCTGCCAAGAACTTTGACTGATCATAGCCCAGTGTGGATAGAAATTGAGATACACAAGACTGAGAGACGCTCTTGGAGATTAAATGAAAACTTATTCAGATATGAAAAAAATATAATAGAACTTAAAAAGTATTTGAAAGAGTTTTTTGAAATGAATTTGAATAAAGGCACCCCAATGGAAATTGTGTGGGATGCAAGCAAAGCTTATATGAGAGGGGTGCTCATATATATGAACTCTAAACATAGGTTGATTCGACAAAAGAAAAGACTTGAATTGGAAGCAGAAATAAAGAACAAAGAACAGTTACTTATTAAAAATCCAACAGATGAAAGAATACTTGGTGTCATAAAACTTCTGAAAGACCAATTCCAAATGCTTATAGCGGAACAAGTTGCAACAAATTTACAATATGCGAAGCATAACACATTCTGCAACGCCAATAAACCGGGCAGGTGGTTGGCTTACACATTAAGGAAGAAACAGAGTGTACGGACTATTGATAGTATTGATGTTGGAGGGAAAGAAGTCTTTCAACAGAAATTAATAAAAGAAGCTTTTCTTGAATATTACACTAAACTATATGCCAGAGAGGAGGTGCAGAATGGACTTATAGAAAAATATTTAGACAACAAAAGAGTTACAAAAATCACTGAGCAACAAAAGGAAAGAATGAATTATCCTATAACAGAGGAGGAGATAATAGCAGCAATAAAACAATTAAAAACAGCTAAAGCTCCGGGAACGGATGGTCTGACTGCAGTGTATTATAAAACTCTGCAGGCAGAAATGGTGGAACAACTTAGAGACTTATTTTGTAATATACAACAAGGGGGAAAAGTACCCCCATCATGGACTACAGCTTATATTTCTTTGATACCAAAAGAACAAGCAGGTCCCAAAAAACCAGAGAACTACAGACCAATATCTCTCTTGAATACGGATTACAAAATTTACGCAAAAGTATTAGCCAACAGATTGATGCCAGTAATTCAAAAGGTGATTCATGATGATCAAGCGGGATTTATTGAGGGTAGGCACATGAATGATAATGTAAGGCAAGTAATAGATTTATTGGAATATCTTGAGAAGAATAAACAGATCCCTGCAGTGCTGGTTTTTTTGGATGCAGAGAAGGCCTTTGATAAAGTGGACTGGAATTTTCTACTAAAGACTTTAAAAAGGATGGGCTTTGGGGACCAATTTATTCAGGCGGTTTCAGCAATTTATCAAGAACAAAAGGCACAGATTATTATTAATGGAAGTCTGACAACAGAGTTTAAAATTGAAAAAGGAACAAGACAGGGATGTCCATTGTCCCCATTGTTGTTTATTTTAACACTAGAAGTCTTGTTAAATACAATAAGGGACTCTAATACTTTGAAAGGTATAATGATAAGGCAAGAGGATTACAGAATAAAGGCATTTGCAGACGATCTGGTTGTTACCCTAACACAGCCAATGGAATCAATAATCCAGATGAAGGACATTATACAAGACTATGGTAAAGTTTCAGGTTTTAGATTGAACCAGAAAAAAACTAAGATGGTAGTCAAAAATATGACACAAGATCGTAAACTTGAGCTTGAAAGGAGGGCAGGTTTTGAGATTGTACCAAAGGTAAAATATCTAGGAGTTCAGGTTGCAGAATCAAATATGAAATTGTTTCAAAATAACTATGAGGTGTTGTGGCGAGAGGTGCAAAAAGATATGGAGACTTGGAAAAAACTGCAGCTGTCCCTACTTGGAAGAATAGCAGCAGTTAAGATGAACATTTTGCCAAGATTTCTTTTTTTGTTTCAAATGATTCCGGTGCTCAAAAACGATAAACAATTAAAAGTATGGCAAACTGGAGTGAATAAGTTTGTCTGGAACGAGAAAAAACTAAGAGTAAAAATGAAAATCATGCAAGACGTTCCAGAAAGGGGAGGTCTTAAACTTCCAAACCTACAGTTATATTATGATGCAGCAGCTTTGACCTTACTAAGTGACTGGTTTGGAGGAAAAAAGACTGGAATACTAAACGCAGAAAGTATTGATTTGGAATTTGGATGGCACGCTTACTTATTTTATGACAGTAAAGTGGATAAAGTATTCAAAAGCCATATACTTAGAGATTCTTTGTTGAGAGTTTGGAAGAAGCACCGAAACAATTGGGATTACAAAATACCGCTATGGCTGAATCTTGGTCATACTTTGTGGAATACAAATATAATGTCACTCGGGGGGTTTTTATACAAAGAGGTTCTTTTTACAGATGCGGGCAGATGGCAGCTGAAGACATTACAGACATTGTTGGCTGAAGGGATTAATCTAACTTGGTTACAATATAATCAATTGCAATTGAGATGGAAAGAGGACCAAAAAACTGGTATTATGATGTATGAGGAAGAATTAGTTAGACACATAAAAGAGAAAGGCCCAATGCATATCAAAAGACTTTATAATGTTTTGTTAGAAAGGGATTCAGAAACTGAGCTAGTTAAAGACTGCATGATTAAGTGGGCACAAAATTTTGAGGAACCAGTGATGTTGGAAACATGGGAAAAAATTTGGGTTCAGAATGTCAAATTTACACAGTCGCAGAATCTGAGGGAAAATTTTTATAAAATGTTTTACAGATGGCATCTAGACCCCAAAAAATTGTCGTGTATGTACCCTAATGTGCAGCCTAAATGTTGGAGATGTGATTGTTTAGACGCTACATATTATCATGTTTGGTGGACCTGTAAGAAAGTTAAGGCTTTTTGGATAAAAATTTGGTGGGTCATGCAGAATGTTTTGAAGAAAAAAATTCAATTTTCTCCACAACTGTTTTTATTGGGTATAGTTAAGGGCTTTACATCGGGTGAAACAAAATTGATATTGTACATGATAACAGCAGCAAGATTGTTGATAGGTAAATATTGGAAAAACGAAGCGCTGCCTACAATTGAGGAATGGACTTTGAAGATGGCCAGTTTTGCAGAGATGGCGAAGATTTCAGCATATTTAAAAGACTGTTCTCAAGAGACTTATGAATGGGAATGGAAGAAGTGGATAGATTATGTTCAGAACAAATATCAAACTAGGAAGTACCAAATAGCTTTTATTTGAAAATGCTATATTAAGATAGAAATATTTTAAGGTTGAGGATGAAAATTTATTAGAAAATGTTATATTAAGATAGAAATATTTTTAAGGCAATTAGGATGAAAAACTATTTGAAAATGTTATATTAAGATAGAAATAGGTTAATGTAATGAAGATGAAAATTTGTAAGGGGGAGGGAGGGGTTCAAGTTTTATATATAAAGGAGGGTTTTTCCTTTTACTTGATATGAGTATACTGTGAGGAAGTCTGGGGGGAGGGGAGGGTTAGGGTGGGTTAGGGAGGCTGGGAAGTTTGGGGTGGGTTGCGGGGGGGGGAAAAGGGGTGAAAATGTAATTGTAAAACTTTTGCAATAAAAAAAAAAATGAAAAACAAATAAAAAAAAAAATCACACAGCCGATCAGGGGATTTGCCGAAAGATCCATGTCGTCAGGTCAGCGCAGAAAGTGCGGAGGTCGGGAGCCATTCGGAGCCCGGTGGGTAACCCATTCCAGAGGATCGGTGCGGCCACAGAGAACGCCCTTGACCTATATAAACAACGAGAGTATTTGGGATAGATAAGCTGTGGTAAACTTTCTATCAGTTGATTACAATGACAGTTTGTTAACAGAGGGTTTTGAAATTTTAATCTTTTTATTTTTTATTATTTTATGTTACTTATTGTTTTTATTATTATTCTATATATTAGCTATTTTCTCAATATAGTAGCCCTGGAGGAAGTGACAGCCAACTGGGGGATCTCCTCCACTGATGCTGAGGAGCTGTATGATTTTTACTAATTCATGATCACTCGAAGATGCTGATTCCAAGACCCACAGGGATTCCTGAAGGTGAACAAAGGAGGATCCAACCTCAAACAAAGCCAGGGGTCTGTTTCTCTTGTGGTAAAGAGGATCATTGAGCAGTCAACTGCTTGAACCCACTTCCGAGGCCAACGACCAAGAGAGCCCCACCGTGGGTATATCTGTTGCCTTATAAACCCATCCCTAGCCTCCGAATGCAATTCTGTAAGCTAAAAGCACTGGTAGCATTCCAACAATTAGATGACTCATTAGTGTGAGTGTGGGGGAGGAGGAAGGCCCTGCTAGATTTGTAACAGGATCGTGGAGATGAAAATTGGAGCCCGTGTGGAAACCATAAGTTTCATCGTAATGCCAAATAATGGACAAGGCTTTAATTCTGGCCTTATCATGACTAGAGAAAGGGAATCCAGCAATAGACTGAGATTCCCTCAACCACAACCCATCCAGAAAGTGGCAGTGGAAGTAGAACTTTGCAAGTACAGGTAGTTTTCGAGGTACGAACCTATTGAAGTCAAAAATTTCATCAAGTGAATCAGACTCAAGTTTACAAATTTTTAAAATCAAATTCATTAATTGAATCAAGTGGGTCGTTAACAAAGATCCAACTGTTTCCTCCGATTCATTAATTGAGCGCTGCCATGGTTAACTGAACCGAGAGGCTTTCCCACTGGCCGCCTATCAGCTGTTTCTGGTGCAGCCTTCCGCTAAGGAACTAAATTGCTTCCAAGCAGGGTCACAAAGCTCTCTGTCTACAGTTGCTTTTTTTAAAAAAACCACTTCCTGCTAATCAGCTCAAGCTTCTTGAGAGGGCTGGCACAGTAATTTACAGAACTCTCTGATTGCAGTTGGTTTTTTTTAAAAAACCCACATGCCACTAATTAACTTAAGAGTTTCCAGCCAGGCATCCAGAGGGAGATGGGGAAGGGATTTACAGAACTCTCAGCTTGCAACAGTTACAGATGGAAGGGACCATGAGGTCATCTGGTCTAACCCACTGCTCTCACAGAGCATTTCTGATAAATGCCTATCCAATCTCTTCTTAAAAGCTTCCAGTGATGAGGTACCGACAACTTCTAGCGGCAATTTAAATTTAAAAACTATATAACCTACAGTAATATAAACTAATCTCCAAAATAAAAGCAAGGAAACACAACGTTATAGAATGCTTTGTGTAGATAACTGGCTAGCATTTCTACAAGCAGTTTCAAGGCAAATGCAAACAAACTTTATCTTTGCAAAATGCAACCCAGAGTGGCTGAGGACATAGACCTAGGAATAAAAGCAGCCCTGCTCCAAGATGAATAGTTAACAAAAATAAACGTGTTCATGCACGATGGATTTGCATACGTGGACAGCAAACTATGTGCCAGCCAGCTAAAGACGCTTGGTCTTACAAAGGAACCATGTCTCTAAAACCAGAGGGTGTTTTGGCTTTGTTAAAACCCTATATCTGATCAGACACCAGTTTGAATGGTGGCCCTAGAATGCTACATAGCTAGTTGTCCCATCCGCTGCAAAAGGGATAGTGGGCAAGCAGCAAGAATTATTGCAGGAGGTACCTCAGCACCAGTGGTGAAATCCAAATTATTTTACTACCGGTTCTGTGTGCGTGGCTTAGTGGGTGTTATGTCCTTATAAGGACATCCGCCCGGATTGGCTGCCAGCCACCGGGCGGGAAGATTTGAATCCCTGTCAGGGGGCGGTGCGTCTGCCGGAGCGAATATAAGGAGAGCCCCGGCAGCGCACAGCCAGTCTTGCTACTGTTTCTGTTCTCAATAAAGAGTTACTAATGTAACGAGCTGGTCACGTCTTCCTTTCCTGCGCCGATCTAACACTGGCGACGAAGGACTGAGAGAAGAGCGAACCTCGCGGCACCAAGCCAACAAGACAAGACTCCGGCACCGGGAACTACAGTAGGCATTTCCAAAGGCATGGCATCCGCTGAAGTCACTTTGCCAGCCCTTGCTCCTTTCCGCCCAGGGAAGGACAAGTGGAAATCCTACGTAGTGAAATTCCGGCAATACCTGAGAGGCAACAACATCAGGGATGCCGATGATGACCGGAAGAAGGGCATCTTCCTGGCCAACTGCGGCTCCGAGGTCCTCGACATGGCAATCGATCTCGTAGCACCACGAGACATCGAAGAAGTGCCATGGACAGACCTGCTGCAGATCCTGGAGGACCACTATGCCCCAACAGGAACACCGGTGGCAAACCGTTTCACCTTCCACCAACGGGACCAGAAGGAGGGTGAGACGATCAAGGAATTCGTGGCCGCCCTACGCCAGATCGCAGCCAGCTGTGAGTTCGACCACGTGGACAATGCCATCGCTGACCGCGTGGTCTTCGGCATGAGGGACAGAGGCCTGCAAAAGAAATTCCTGAGCAGGAAGAAGCTCGTGCTCAAGGATGTGGTGGAGGAAGCCACCGCATCCGAAATCTCGGAGAAAGCAGCTGCCGCAGTAAGCAGAGCCAAGGGAATCCACAAGATTCGCTCCACAGAGCAATCTTCAACAGAGGATTCCACGGCTGGATCCGAGTCGGAGGGAGAGTCCACCGTCCACAAGGTATCCAGACCCCCAAGGCGGGAAACCGCCCAAAGGAACTACAAAGGGGAGCGCTGCGCCAGCTGCAGAGGGGACCATGCCAGAGCAACCTGCAAGTGGAGAGATGCGACCTGCCGACGCTGCAACAGAAGGGGTCACATCGCCGAAGCTTGCAGAGCTGAGGAACCAGCCCCAGAGCCCTCCAGCCACCGTCCCCGCGAGAATCGGAAGGATCACCAGAGGTCATCCAAACGGTCCTCTGGCCCTTCCAGACGCAGAGACGACGATTTTCCCCGGAGCGGAGCGGTCCACCAGACGACCATCGCTCACACGACGTCAGACAGTGCCACCAAGTTCCATGTGACCATCCACGTGGAAGGAGCACCCTGCAAAATGGAGGTAGACTCCGGCTCGGTCTACTCCATCATGGACTGGCAGCAGTTGAAGCGCCTGCAACCCAGCATCACCAAGCGAGAGCTGAAGCCACTACACTCCAAGCTCGTCGACTTCGGGGGAAACCCCATCGGAGTGCTAGGAAGAGCCAACATCCGGGTCACCTACAAGCAGTTCGAAGGCAAGCTCCCCATCACCGTCGTACGGGACAGCCGACCGAACCTGCTAGGAGTGGAGTGGTTCAAGCCGCTGGGGCTCTCAATCGAGGGCATCAACCAAATTGGCAGGGACGAACTCGACTACCTCATCGAAGAGTTCAAGGAAGTCTTCGATGGTAAGCTGGGGAAATTTGTGGGGAGGCCAATCTCCTTCAATCTGGACAAGGGAATCACCCCAATTAGGCTCAAGCCCCGCCGAGTTCCGTTTGCCCTGCGGCCCAAAGTAGATGAGCAGCTGGATAAGCTGATCGCCCAGGGCGTCCTGGAACCGATCGATCATGCTTCATGGGAGACCCCCATTGTGACCCCACTGAAGCATGATGGGTCTGTGCGCATCTGCGCCAACTACCGTTGCACCATCAACAAGGCGTTGGCACAGAGCGCATACCCAGTCCCAGTGGTGCAACATCTGCTGCATTCCCTGGGATCTGGATCAATTTTTGCGAAACTGGACCTGGCCCAGGCTTACCAGCAACTGCCAGTGGATGAAAAAACGGCGGAGGCTCAAACAATCGTCACGCACAGGGGGGCATTCAAATGCAACCGGCTCCAATTTGGAGTCAGCGCTGCCCCCGGCATCTTCCAATCCATGATGGAACGCCTCCTCCAGGGCGTTCCAGGGGTGGTGCCTTACTTCGACGATGTGCTCGTCTCCGGTGACTCAAGAGCTCAACTCCTTGAAAGGCTCAGGCTTGTCCTGCAGCGATTCAAGGCCAAGGGCTTGAGGGTCAGGCGGGACAAGTGCATCATAGGAGTACAGGAAGTCGAGTTCCTGGGCTACCTCATTGATAGCACAGGCATCCACCCCACCAAATCAAAAGTGGAAGCAATCCATGAAGCTCCAAGCCCAAAAAACAAAACGGAGCTTCAGGCTTTCCTTGGGTTGCTCAACTTCTACGCCATTTTCTTAAAACAGAAAGCCACAGTTGCTGAGCCACTCCACCGCCTGCTGGGGAAATCGGCTTCCTGGAAGTGGGGCCAGGAAGAGGAAGCAGCGTTCCGGGCCATCAAGGGACTACTGACGTCCAAAAGCGTCCTCATCCAATACAGCGAAACGCTCCCCATCAAGCTGACCTGCGACGCGTCGCCATACGGGGTGGGGGCAGTCCTCAGCCACGAGCTGCCCAACGGCACGGAGGCCCCCATCGCCTACTTCTCGAAAACCATGTCCGGCGCAGAGCGGAACTACAGTCAGCTGGACAAAGAAGCCCTAGCCATCGTGGCAGGAGTGAAGCGTTTCCACGAATACCTCTATGGAAGGCGCTTCACCATAGTCACCGATCACAAGCCACTCCTGGGACTCCTCGCAGGCGACCAACCCACCCCGACCTTCATGTCCCCGCGGATGACGAGATGGGCCATCTTCCTGGCCGGCTACTCCTATAGGCTCGTGCACCAGCCGGGCACAGCCATAGGAAACGCCGACGCACTCAGCAGATGCCCATCGAAGAACCCGGTGGAAGACCCAGCCCCCACGCTCCATCTATTCCACATAGATGACGATGCCAGCTGTCCAGTCTCCTCCGCAGATGTGGCCGCGCACACCCAGAGGGACCCCACCCTCCGCCAAGTAAGGTCCTGGATCCTCAGGGGGTGGCCAGCGAAACAGACGGAAGAGAGGTTCAGCCCGTTCACCAGGAAACAGACGGAGCTGTCCACCATAAAGGGCTGTCTGCTATGGGGAGACAGGGTGCTGATCCCAAGCACTCTGCAACGGCGGACGCTAGAGACTCTGCACAACGGGCACCCAGGCATCGTCCACATGAAGGCCCTGGCACGGAGCTACGTCTGGTGGCCCTCACTGGACAGAGACATTGAACAATGGGTCTCCAGATGTGACCCGTGCCAAGAAGTCCGCCCAGCACCACCACAATCCGAAGTCACGAACTGGGAGACCCCCAGCAACCCATGGTCGAGGGTCCACATCGACTTCGCGGGCCCGATGCAAGGACGGCACCTCCTCATCGTGGTAGATGCCTTCTCCAAGTGGCTCGAGGTGATACCCATGGCATCTACCACAACAGAAGCGACGATCCGAGCCCTGCGCCGCCTGTTTGCCACACACGGACTACCGGACGTGCTGGTCTCGGACAACGGCCCCCAGCTCACATCCCTGGCCATGGAGTCCTTCCTGGCAGGACTGGGCATCCGCCATGCCCTCTCCGCTCCGTACAGGCCGGCCGGAAACGGACAAGCGGAACGGATGGTCCGGCTCACAAAGGAAGCCCTCACCAAGATGGGCCCGGGAGACTGGCAAGAATGCATCGACAACTTCCTCCTCACCCAGCACATCACGCCGCATGCCACCACCCACAAGAGCCCGGCCGAACTCCTGATGGGCAGAAGGTTGAGGTCACCCTTGGACCGGCTGCACCCCCAATACAGCCCGGAAGTGACCGCAACCGCCAGCCGCCCGCTTCGCGCCTTCAGCAAAGGAAACTCAGTTTTCGCGCTGAATTTCAACGGCTCGCCTAAGTGGCTGAAGGGGAAGATTGCCAGCACAACCGGCCCCAAATCCTACACCATCGAGTTGGAAGATGGACAGGTCGTGAGACGTCACATCGACCAACTCCGGAAAAGGTGGGGGGGAGCACACGAAAACCAGCCTGACGAGGTAGGCCTACAACACCCAGATGAGGTAGGCCTGCAACACCCCGGCGAGGTAGGCCTACAACACCCAGACAAGGTAGGCCTACCACACCCCTGCGAGGCAGAGCAACGCCATCCCGACGAGGTCGGCCCAGCACACTACCAGGCACTGTCACGCCGGCAGTGCAGCGAGGTAGACCGGGGCCAACCACACGGGGGATGGCAACACCAACCCGACCAGGTGGGCACCCGACACAGCAGGCCCAGGGACCCCCGACCCAGCCCGCAGGTAGACCGGGACCTGCCCAGAAGGGGAGCACCGCACCCCACCAGTGACGGCAACCCACGGCAGCCCTACCAGGGAGACCTCAACGCAAGGCGAGTAGACCGGGGACCGTCGCAGATGGGCACACCACAGCACATGGGCGAGGGTGGCACACAATTCCCCGGCGAGGGGGACCCCCGCCCAACGCAAGAAACAACCCGGCAACAACAACCCAACCCAGACGACCCCAACCACCAACTGGCGGTAGACCAGGGACTAGGGGGAAGGGAAAGCCGACAACAACCCGGCCAGGGAGGCCTGCGCCACCCCGGCAGGGGAGACCTCCACCAGCCCGAGGAGGAAGCCCCACAACGACACCCCGACCAGGTCGACCACCACCAACCCGACGGGGAAGGCCAGCGCCAGCCCGGCAAAGGAGACCTGCGCCACCCCTGCAAGGTCGGACACCGCTACCCGGACCAACACCACCCACAGCGAGCAGACCAGACCCAAGGGCACCGGCCCGAACCACCCTCCGGACCACAACGAACCGGGCCGCAGCAGAACTGCAGCCACCGGGAGACCCAGGAAGAGCAAGTGACAGCCGGGGTCTTATCGAGACTCAGACGCTCTTCCCGGGTCGAGACCGAACAGCACCGCCGAGGCGAAAGATCCACAGGCCAGGAGGAAGACCACCAGAACCAGCCATCCAAGGTCTGCGGTCCGGCCGGAGGCGCTGAGGGTGACCCCGCACACTCGCCAGCCGAACCGAGCCCGGTTCCGGGGAAGGAGCCAGGAGCCACAGGAACCCCGTCCGTCCAGGGCGGGGACGCGGAAGAAATGAGACTGCGCAGGTCAAGTAGGGTGCCTAGGCGTCCTACGTACCTGCGGGACTACGTCACGTTCATTGACGAACGCTGAACTGTTTTTTCTTTGGACTAGGGGGGAGGAGTGTTATGTCCTTATAAGGACATCCGCCCGGATTGGCTGCCAGCCACCGGGCGGGAAGATTTGAATCCCTGTCAGGGGGCGGTGCGTCTGCCGGAGCGAATATAAGGAGAGCCCCGGCAGCGCACAGCCAGTCTTGCTACTGTTTCTGTTCTCAATAAAGAGTTACTAATGTAACGAGCTGGTCACGTCTTCCTTTCCTGCGCCGATCTAACAGTGGGCATGGCAGGGGAAGGATACTGCAAAATCTCCATTCCCTCCCCACTCGGGGGCCAGCCAGAAGTGGTATTTGCCGGTTCTCCGAACTACTCAACTTCTCATTTTTGGCAGGAATTTTTGAAGTCATTAGGCACCACCCAAGGTCTAAATTCCTTGTACCATCCTCAGATTAATGGTGCCGGTGAATTTACCAACGGTGTAATGGAATAATACCTTTGATGTTTTATCAGTTACCAGCAAGACAATTGGACAGAGCTATTCCCATTTGCAGAAGTAGCTTATAACAATGTAATACATAGCAGCATTGGCTTTGCAACTAGTAGAGACTTTGTAGCCCTGTCGGAACTACCACAAGAGGCATCTGTGCCTTTCCCTAACAGGATGGATAAATCAATTGCAAACTACTTGGCCATTGTTCTGTCAGGTATTGGACAAGGCTAGGGAAACTTATGAAAAATATGCTGATAAAAATGGCCCCAAAAAGGAGTTTCATGAAGTTTATTTCTCTACCAATATCTGCAATCTAGGCAACCATTGAAAAAGCTTGGCTCTAAATCTGTGGGTCCTTTCCCCATCGTAAGGATTACAAATCCAATAACTGTTGAACTTAAATTACCAAAGAACCTTAGAAGGATTCATCCCGTCTCCCATTGTAGTCTGCTTAAATCGGACAAAACCTCCCCCGCCCCCCGCCTGCCTGCAGAGACCCCTTTCCTTCTGAGTCTTTCGGGTTATTTAAGATATTTCAGGAAGCTCTAATTGGTTTGTGTGCCACAGTGATGCCGCATGGTTCTAATGGTCTGTTGGTGGTTTCAGAGATGTTTTTGATGTTGGAGTGCCATATATCTCCCATAGGGAACATTATCAGTGCTGCCACGATTGGTTCATTTTGGATTTGGTTCAGTTTTTTGGCAATGAGCACCAGGAGTCCTCTCAATGAATGAAAACACACAAGAGAAAAATTCAGAAGCATGATCTGCCCTCGGATTAGAGTTTATTGATTAGTGACACCACATGGAAAAGAAAATCTGATGCACAGGCTTCTTCTGTGGGTCAGCAGGCTGATGTTGTAGTAGCCAGGGAGATTCTGGCTTCCAACCTTCAAGGTGCTTCCAGCTACATTCAGTACACAGCCATCTTGCACAGATAGGGCTGTTTGACACAACAAAACTGGAGACTCCAATATTTATAGTCTAGAAGAAATCAGATAATTGATTGGACTTTTGTTGCAATTTTATTGTAACAGTCTTATAATTTGTACCTAAGAAAACAGTATTTTGTCACAAAGGATTAACTTTTTTGGATAGGAACATTTAAACATATACTTTTGCCATTATAGTTTACAGATAGTCCTCAACTTACAACCATTCATTTAGTGACCATTCAAAGTTACAACAGCACTGAAAAAAATGGTTTATGACTGGTTTTGATATGACTGTTGCAGTACTCTTATGATCAAGTTATCAAAATTTGGACATTTGGCTACTGGCATATGTTTATGGCGGTTGCAGTGTCCTGAGGTTATGCGATCCCTTTTTGTGACTTTCGAACAAGAAAAGGTAATGGGGAAGCCAGATTTGCTTAACAACCTGAGACAGCTGATGCATCTCACGGGATGGTACTGCTTGGTTTCTATTCCTCTGAGTTCCCTCTCTGCGTTCCTGCCCCCCAGTTACTGATGTCAGGCTGTCAGCTTGCAGCGTGCAGCTTAGCAAAAGGGCAGCCATGACACGAGTGTTGTTGAGATCTTCAGAGAAAGGAGTGAGGAAGGACAATAGGTGGCATTACACCAAGGGCAAAATGAATATGTCCCATTCTGATGATCTTGGAATTGAGATCATCAATGAGCTTCATTGAGCTTAACTGGGTTCAGCTTCTTTCAAGGCCTCAATACAAATTTTATGAGTTTCCCTTCTCACACCTAAAAAACAATGCCATCACTTCAGTCGTGATGCTGTCGGGAATATTGAACTCTCCAGGGTCAGGACTTGGAAGAGGGGGTAAAGCAAAAGTAGGCAAGATGTTAAAAGTAGGAAAAACATCTCTCTGCATCCCATTGTGGCTGGGTGAGCTTTTTTTGCTCAGTCAATTAAGGTCTTAACTGGATTTGTGCAATAAACTGACCCTCTGGCTAAGTAAAGTTTGCACATCTTCGTATGCCATGGAAAAAAATTAATCCAGGTCTAAGCTAACAAAACTAACCCGTGTCTACCCGGGTCAGTTGGAATGCCAGCAGCTACAATTTGAAGAATATGCAACGCTCAGTTAGGTCTTTTATTAGATTTTGTGCATGTCTACGGGGCTGTGGATTAACATGCTGTCCAAACCCACTTTGGCAGTAAGCTTTTGTTCCACGTTTTGGCCAATTCAGAATTCTGTTGGAATTCCAAAGCCACCAAGTTTTTTAGGAAGTCTTCAATAATTGATTTGAAAGGTGAATGTCTATGGAGATTCTCAATCATCCCGATCATGGTTGTCCCAAAGTTGTGCTTTTTCCAAATGCAACTGGAATTCCATGATGAACTAAAGAAGCTTCTTCAATGAAAAGGGAAATGTTATCAAACAGAAGACCAAGAAAGAGCAGTTGCCTTTTGAGTGGAGAAAAACCACCTTTGCGACTATTTGATAAGTGGTTCCCCTAGCAGCATGGAAGATAGTGATCTTCCTATGTATGATGGAGATGATGGCAAAAGTGTTTGCTTTGGCTACCACCTTCTAACATGATTGCCTTCTACTGCAGGGGTGGAGAATGATAGCCATGCCTCAGGAATTCTGAGAGTTGAAATCCACAACTCATAACGGAGACACTATTCCCCACCTCTACTCAACTGGATGGTTGCATACACTCTTTAGAGTCATTAGTGATAGAAATGATCCCTAAGTTTACCTACATTACTAAATAGGATTCATTCAGAAACAAAGCCCACGCAGTCTCTGACTTCATGCATATTGGCTGTGGAGGATTGGAAGGTTGTGCTTTTTCACACATCTGGAGAACACATGCTTGAGAAGTCTGATATACTAGAACAGAATATCTTCTTACCACTGCCATGTATCTGGACACAATTCCCTTTGTAGGTGGAAGGTTCAGAGGGTGCCCAAGGAATGTACTCCACCACGGCTGCGTCTAACCATCTGAATCGTGTCTGTAGAGAGAGAGCAACATCTCCTCAAGTGTTTTTCTGAATTTTGCAGAAATGAGGATATTTCTTCTCAAATGTACTTCTCAACAGCCAAAGGGTCAAATGTAAGAGGAATCAAGTTGTCCTAGGGGACAACAGGTTAAGTATATGCCAGCAGTGCACTTCAGCTACCAAAAAGGAGCCTGGTTTAGTTGAACAGACAGAAGCACTGTAATTTAACACAAGCTGTCTGCAATTAAAGTAAGATCGAATCCCGCCAGGCTCAAGGTTGACTCAGCCTTCCATCCTTTCGAAAGTAGGTAAATTGAGGACCCAGTTTGTGGGGGCAATAAACTGACTTTCTATAAATATACAAAAGGATGAAGGCTATTGCTTAACGCACTGTAAGCCGCCCTGAGTCTCCGGAGAAGGGCGGCATAAAAATCAAATTTAAAAAAACAAAAACAAAAAACCCCCCACCAAGATAGGCTCAAGATCAGAAAAGGTGATAGCATTGCTTAACACTGCACTAGTGAGGCCACACTTAGAATACTTAGAATCCAGTTCTGGCCACCATGATACAAAAAAAACGTTGAGACTCTGAAAAGAGTGCAGAGAAGAGCTAGAAAGATTAGAGGGTGGGAGGCTGAAACATGATGACCATTTGCAGGAACTGAGTATGTCTATTTAACAAAGAGAAGGATTAGGGGTGATGTGATAGCAGTCTTCCAATATTTGAGGGGCTGCCACAGAGCAGAGGTGACTATTCTTCAAAGCACTATTCTTCCTGTAGGTAGGACAAGAAGTAACAGGTGGAAGATTATCAAAAAGTGATCCACCCTAGTGTGAAATTTTCTGACAGAACAATGAATCAGTAGAACGGCTTGCCTCCAGAAGTTGTGTGTACTCCATCGCTGGAGGCTTTCAAAAATAGACTGAACAACCAATTGACTGGGCTTCAACCAATTGATAGGGCTTCTACTTTGAGCAGGAGGTTGTACTAGAAGATCTGAGATCCCTTCTATCCCTAGGGTTCTATATTCTACATTCTGTTCTAAAACATGAGAGAATAAATTCAGGCTCAGGTGATTACATGCATACTGAGTTTCAGGGAAACTGAAAAATATAAGTCCAGTCCAGCACAATACCACTGAAAAAGAAACAAGAAATCCAGCATGGTTACACAAATATCTCTCCAATAAACTGAAAGACAAAAATGACAAGTACAAAAAATGTAAGGAGGGACACGCAACTAAGGCAGAATATCAGCAGATAGCCCGAATCTGCAAAGAGAAACTCAAGAAAGCAAATACTCAAACAAAGACTTGCAACAAAAGTCAAGGATAATGAAAAAAGTTTCTTTCAACATACACGTAACGGTCGGTTCACCAAAGAGAAGGCAAGGAAGTAACAGGCAGTAGAGAGAAAATAGACTAACTTAACTCATTCCTTGCATCAGTCCACACGAAAAGAAACTATAGCCCAACCTACCAAAAACGTAACCATAAAAGGCAGACTA
This sequence comes from Arizona elegans, assembly GCA_022577455.1. NCBI lineage: Eukaryota > Metazoa > Chordata > Lepidosauria > Squamata > Colubridae > Arizona > Arizona elegans. The sequence continues at coordinate 89,586,133 of JAKOOJ010000007.1, read as the reverse complement.
GAAATAAAAATTAAAAAAAAAACAAGAAAATGGTAAGAGAACCCCTGTCTGATCTTCATGAATATAAATCACTGGGACCTAATGGATTATATCCCAGAGTTCTGAAGCTGCTGGCTTATGGTGACAGCTCCCGCAGTACCTGGATGAAACCGTCTATCTAGATCCGTTCCAGTCCGGCTTCAGGCCTGGGTACAGCACGGAAACGGCATTGGTCGCGTTGGTTGATGATCTCTGGAGGGCTCGGGACAGAGGTTGCTTCTCTGTTCTGGTCCTATTAGACCTCTCAGCGGCTTTTGATACCATCGACCATGGTATCATGCTGCGCCTGTTGGAGGGGTTGGGAGTGGGAGGCACTGTTTTACGGTGGTTCTCCTCCTATCTCTCCGACCGGTCGTAGTCTGTGTTGGCTGGAGGGCAGAGGTCGACCTCAAGGCACTTGGTTTGTGGGGTGCCACAAGGGTCGGTCCTCTCGCCTCTCCTGTTCAACATTTATGTGAAGCTGCTGGGCAAGATCATCCGTGGTTTTGGGGTGCAGTGCCATCTGTACGCTGATGACACCCAGCTGTACATCTCCACCCCAGACCACCCCAACGATGCCCTTGAAGTGATGTCCCGGTGCCTGGAGGCCGTGCGGGTCTGGATGGGGAGAAACAGGCTCCGACTCAATCCCTCCAAGACTGAGTGGCTGTGGCTGCCGGCGTCCCGATATAGTCAGCTGGTGCCATCGCTGACTATTGGGGGCGAGACATTGGCCCCCACGGAGAGGGCAAGTAACTTGGGTGTCCTCCTGGACGCACGGCTGTCTTTAGAAGAGCATATGACGGCCGTGGCCAGGGGGGCTTTCTATCAGGTTCACCTGATACGCCAGTTGTGCCCCTTTCTGGATCGGGACTCCCTATGCACGGTCACTCATGCCCTCGTTACTTCCCGCCTCGACTACTGCAACACTCTCTACATGGGGCTCCCCTTGAGGAGCACTCGGAGGCTCCAACTGGTGCAGAATGCGGCCGCGCGGGTACTTATGGGGGCGACATGGCGCTCCCACGTGACACCTCTCCTGCGCAAGCTGCATTGGCTTCCAGTGGTCTTCCGGGTGTGCTTCAAGGTGTTGGTTCTCATCTTCAAAGCGCTCCACGGCTTAGGACCCGGTTATTTACGAGACCACCTTCTGCCTCCGATAACCTCCCACCGGCCAACACGCTCCCACAGAGAGGGTCTCCTCGGGGTGCCGTCTGTCAGTCAGTGTCAGCTGGCGACCCCCCGGGGAAGAGCCTTCTCTGTGGGGGCACCCGCCCTCTGGAATGAGCTACCCCCAGGGATACGACTAATCCCGGACCTCCATACCTTCTGCCGGGCCCTGAAGACTTTTTTATTTCAGCAAGCCGGGCTGGGTTAAAAAATTTTAATTGGGTGAATTTTATGGGTAAGAGGTTTTAAATTGGAGAAGCCTAGATAATTTAATTTTGTTTTAATGTATTTTAATATTTGTATTGTGTGTTTTTAATTCTGGCTGTTCACCGCCCCGAGTCCTTCGGGAGAGGGGGCGGTATAAAAATTTAATAAATGAATGAATGAATGAATGAATGAATGAATGAATGAATGAATAAATAAATGGTTTTCTCAGAACCATTGTACCAAATCTTTCAAAAATTCTGGAGCACTGGGAAACTACCAGTGGATTGAAAAAGAGCTGATGTGGTTCCCATCTTTGACAAAGGAAAAAAAAACAGATCCAAGAAATTACAGATCAATCAGCCTAGCATCAATACCTGGGAAGACACTGGAAAAAATAATAAGAAAACAGATCTCCAAACATTAAGAAACAAATAAAGTTACAACTAGAGGCCAGCATGAGTTTGTTAAAAACTGGTCATGCCAAATCAATCTTATTTTATTCTTTGACTAAATTAGCAGAGCAGCAAAATGCTCTGAACATAGTATACTTACTTAGACTTCAGTAAGGCATTTGACAAAGTAGACCACAACCTACTTGGTAAGCTAGAAAAATGTGGGATAGACAGCATCACCATATGGATTTGTATCTGGCTGACAAACGTTACTCAATGAGTAGTCCTTAATGGTACCATATCCACATAGAAAGAAGAAAGCAGTGGTTCCATCTTATGCTCAGTACTTTTCAGTATTTTCATAAATGATTTAGATGAGGGAATAGGAAAACTCATCAATTTTGCAGATGACACTAAGGTGGCAGGAATAGCCAACACCTCAGAAGGCAAGCTTAAGATCCAAAAAGATCTTGATAGTCTTGAACAATGGGCCTATCCAACAAAATGAATTTTAATGTGGAGAAGAGTAAGGATTTACACCTAGGCAAAAATCCCCCCAAAGGTACAAGTACAAATTAGGCAAAACCCAGCTCAAAAACAGTAATTGTGACAAGGACCATCCTTTAGTCAGACCACACCTGGAATCCAACATTCAGTTTGGGTCACCACATTACAAAAAAAATGTTGAGACTTTGGAAAAGTCTCCAAAGTGCAAAGAAGAGCAGCTAAGATGATTAAAGGCCTGGAAATAAAAATATATGAAGCTTTCAGGAATTGGGCATGATCAGCCTAGAGAAAAGAAGGAATAGGGATGACATGATACCAGTATTTGAGGGGCTGCCACAAAGAAGATTAGGGCAACCTATTCTGCAAAGCACCTGAAGGCAGGACAAGAAACACTGGATGGAAACTAATCAAGAGAGAGAAGCAACTTGGAATTAAGGAGAAACTTCCTAACAGTGAGACAAATAAGTAGTGGAACGGATTGCCTACAAAGTTGTGGGTGCTCCATTACTGGAGGTTTTTAAGGAGAGACTGGACAATCATTTGACTAAAACGGTATAGGGACTCCTTCTTGAACAGGGGTTTAGACTAGAAGACCTCCAAGGTCCCAAGGGTGTTATTCTATTAAGTATGGTAACCATTGGTTTTTGGAGCTTGGTAGGTAATGAAGAAAGTTAGCAGCCAACCCATCTAGCAGTAACCAAAAGGACACTATTGCTCAGATCTGAATAAACGTGTCTGTTCTGCCCCAGCTACGGACCCCTGAGCAATAGTGTCCTTTTGGTACTCTCACAAGGCTGGCTAGGAACCACGTAGAATAAGTAAGGAAACACAAACTGGTTGTTCTTTTGGAGCAGTGTCATTTAGAGAGAATTGGGTTCTGTCCCTTTGTCCATTCTGGGCTCAATCTAGACAGCATGTGTAACATAGCCAAGGTCAACTTCTTACGATCCCAAAGTTGCACTGAGATCCAAAACTGAATGTGTTGAAGGCTCTCCAAGGAACCCTCCATATACTAGGATTGCTATCATGCTCTTGTCAAGTTCTGGGGAATTGTTCCGTGATGTAAATCCATTGACAGATTGGCTTATTCTTGTCACCTCCTCTCCCCCCACCCCCAGAGCTTTTCATTGTTTTCAGAGATACCACTCCCTTCCCTTCCTGTGACCAATACAATTTATACACACCTTCCCATTTGGGATTTTGTACAATCCAATCCAGATTTTAAATAACTTTTCGTAACCGGTGAGTAGAGCAGAAGAGATGGTATCCATTTCCCGTTTGCTGAGGATGGAGGCAAGGTGGGCATATTTGCCGTAGGAATTGCATTCTGTCTGGGAGACACCAAGCAGACACAGGTTAGGGCTTCCTGCTTTAGATGCTGACCATGTCCTTTAGACCAGGGGTCTTCAAACCTGGCCACTTTAAGACTTGTGGATATATATCAGTTATGCTGGCAAAGATAATCCATACCAGAACTGAGGACTTCAAGGTTGCCTCAATTAGCACATTCCTTTTTTGTTTCTCTTTTGAAACAAAATTCCTCCAAGAATTTGTTTCCCTCACAGTAGAAGCTTTGTCTGGCAACATCCTTTCTTTGCTGTGCCCCTATGATGTTACTTTCATTGCTCCTCGGTCCTACCATTAGACAACCCTAAGCTATGCTTTTCTATACTGAGGTTTAACTATGTGAGGGGTCCTTGGTGCTCTCTGAGCTTGGTGCTGATGATATTATCTAGTTTGAGCGATGAAACATCTGCAGGAAATAGCCAAGCTCAGAGTGTCAGCCCCGAAACGGCCAGCTGTGAGTGAGCTGTCCTGGGGTTGCCATTCGAGGAAGGGAGGATTCACCATCACCATGTGAGCCATCAGCTGAGAGGCGGAATGGCTGAGCACTGGGTGAACGCCAGACCACTGCTTCGTTGGGCTAGGCACTGCTGGGCATGGCCCTGGATCTACAGTCAGCTGGGAAGCAGATAGCCAGCAATCAGCTGGGAAGCGGAGACCGGCCGAAACAGCTGAGCGTCGATATCCGGAAGCCATAGGCTGGGGCGGGCACGCGCGCAAACCTGCTGGGCTAAATGTGAGCAGACACCAAGGGGTGGGGATGCCAGGGGGTGGGATAAACACACATACTTAAGGGGCAAGGGTTAAATTACAGTTAGCGCTGACTTTATTTTGCTACTTTGCTTGTTGGTCACTTTGTGCTAGGTTTCATGTTTTCAAGAATAAATGCTTCAAACTGAACTGTGTTGTCTCAGGTTTCTGGATGCTGAACTACGGAATGTGACAGTAAGTCAGTGCTCTTTCTCTCTGTCTCTCTCCACCCGTGCCAGCACTTTTGGTTCTTTGTGTGTGAGGCTGGGGAGTTTCAGGGGATGGCTGAGAGAACAGTGACTGGGGCGGATGCTGCAATGGTGGAGGAACCATCCGCCCTGGAAGCCCCTTCATCACCATACGGGGCCACTCACTCAGATGTGCACCCCAAATAGCGTCAGGGCTCAGAACCCCTACCAACTGTCCAGGAGGACGTAGTGAGGGATGTTGGTCAGGGAGAGGGTCCTGCAGCGGAGTGGTGGAAAAGCTCCTCGGTGGATGCAAACTCAAGGCCCCAAATAAATCAAATAAAAAAAATGCCTGTTTATTTTATTTTTATTTATTTATTTAATCTAATTTTTATACCGCCCTTCTCCCGAAGGACTCAGGGTGGTGCACAGCCAAAAATAAAACAAATATATAACATTTAAAAACAATTTAAAAACATATTAAATAATTTGGCCCCGACATCATTAAAAAATAAAAAGCAACCCATTAAAATTAATGTTTAGGCCAGCCCAGCTTATTGGAACAATAACGTCTTGAGGGCTCATCGAAAGGTGCGTAGATCAGGGATCATCCGTATCTCCGGGGGCAATTCATTCCAGAGGGCGGGTGTCCCCACAGAAAAGGCTCTCCCCCTGGGAGTCGCCAGTCAACATTGTTTGACCAATGGTACCCTTAGGAGTCCATCTCTGTGGGAGCGTACTGGCCAGTGGGAGGCTATCGGTAGCAGAAGGCGATCTTGTAAGTACCCAGGTCCTAAACCATGGAGCACTCTAAAGATGGTAACCAACACCTTGAATCGCACCTGGAAGACCACCGGGAGCCAGTGCAGCTCACGCAGGAGAGGTGTTACATGGGAGCGCCGTGTCGCTCCCATAATCACCTGCGCGGCCGCATTCTGGACCAGTTGGAGCCTCTGGGTGCTCTTCAAGGGGAGCCCCATGTAGAGAGCATTACAGTAGTCCAGACGGGAATATATACCTAGCCTCTCTGGCAGCCATTTGACGAGGTGGAGAGAGAAGTGCCTGACTGATGGGGATGATGAAGGGGAGTGGAGCTACTCCACCACACTGAGCAGCCAACCTACTGATGATGAGGGGAAGGTTTGGGGAGGCCAGTTTCTGTGACTTTGGAGCCTGGCAATGTTTGGACCCGGGAGCTTAGGGGTTCCTTACTGGGGAGACCCACCTGCAGTCAACCCAACAGCTGGCAGTTCCGTCTGCTTGCTTCTGCTTGGCCAGCCCAAACTTTCAACTCGATGGCGGTAATGGACAGACCAGAGAGGACCAAACCCTAAGGGGACCACAGCCAGGTCCTTTCTTCACCGGTTACAGATACACCCTAGCCGCTCATAAGATGAGGCAACAAAAATGGGGGACAGTGGGCATCAATGGATAGCCCCTAGGCTGGCCAGTCTGCCACCCCCCCCCCAGCAGCGGGCCAGGGGGAGAGGGGCTGATCACAGTTGGCCTGTGGGGTCCTAGAAGGAGCCCCTGCCACCGTGGGAGACACCAGCACTGAGGGCAACGTTTGATGGAAGTCCAGATAAGGTGGCCCTCTTCTTAAACCAGGTTATAAGCCACCTGGACCAATACACTCATCCCTACACTTCCCAATGGGCCATGATTATGGCAGTGACGGTAGTGTTGGAAGGTGAGGCTGCCGATTGGGTGGCCGACCTCTACAGAGAACATGCCCGGAAATTGGGTGAAGCAGGCCTGTTCCTGGCTGCACTGTGTGAGTGATTTGAGGACCATACTAGATCCCAGAGAGCAGAAGGGGAGCTATTGGTCTTGCAGCAAAGGGGCAGGCTGGTACGGAATACCTCCACAACTTCCAACGGATATCTGGTAAGGTGTGGGGCTGACCAGAGTGCTTACTAGTGCACTACTTTAAGACCAGCCTTGACCACATGTTGCGCCAGGCCTGCAGCTATCGGGGCTTGCCCCCTCGACTGGGCACCTGGTACTCAGCAGCTACTGAGTTGGATGCCGAGTTACGGGAGTGTGGATCAAAGGGGAAGGTGCTGCTGAGACCACAAAAGTTCCCAGACTGACTGACGAAGAATGCCTTGCTGGCCTTGCCCTCTGGGTGTTACAACCAGAGAAGCTTGCACCTGCCAAGCCACCTATCCTGTGTTTTTGCTGCAGCCAATCAGGCCAGGGGGCGGCCAACTGACTTGCCCCTACTCCACAAGCTAAGGGAGGGTCCTCAGGGATGGGTTAGATACAGTCTGGGTTTAAATTGCCAAAGCCAAAAATATATTCTATGACGCTGAGAAAATAGAAGAACTAAGGCTGAGGATTTTGTGCAATTCCTGCATGACAAAGTCATTCAGATGTGGGAAGGCCTGGACTCAGACTGGGTAGATTCAGATGGGGTGACGGAGGTGGGTCTTGAGAATGTTATATGGGAGAGGTTTGACCTTGTGACTCCCAAGGACAGGATTCTGGGTAGGCTTAGTGCTGCCACATGTTTATTGGACCCGTGTCCCTCCTGATTGGTGCTGGCCTCCTGGGCGGTTACACGAGGTTGGCTCCAGGGGATTATTAATGCTTCTTTGAGTGAGGGTTTCTTCCCTCCTCTGAAAGAGGCGGTGGTGAGGTGCCTCCTCAAGAAGCCTTCCCTGGACCCGGCTGTATTAGCGAACTATCATCCAGTCTCCAACCTTCGCTTTGTTGTGAAGGTTGTTGAGAGTGTGGTGGTGCAATAACTTCCTCAGTACCTGGATGAAGCTGTCTATCTAGATCCGTTCCAGTCGGGCTTCAGGCCGGGGTACAGCACGGAAACAGCATTGGTCGCATTGGTTGATGATCTCTGGAGGGCTTGGGACAGGGGTTGTTCCTCTGTCCTGGTCCTATTAGATCTCTCAGCGGCTTTTGATACAATCGGCCATGGTATCATGCTGCGACGATTGGAGGGGTTGGGAGTGGGGGCACTGTGTTGTGGTGGTTCTCCTCCTTCCTCTCTGACCATACGCAGTTTGTGTTGGCGGGGGGGACAGAGGTCGGCCTTGAGGCGCCTTGTTTGTGGGGTGCCGCAAGGATCAGTCCTCTTGCCCCTTCTGTTCAACATTTATGTGAAGCCACTGGGTGAGATCATCCGTGGTTTTGGGGTGAAGTTCCACCAGTACGCTTACGACACCCAGCTGTACGTCTCCACCCCGGACCACCCCAATGATGCCCTTGAAGTGATGTCCCTGTGCCTGGAGGCCGTGCTGAGCTGGATGGGGAGAATCAAGCTCAGACTCAACCCTTCCAAGACCGAGTGGCTGTGGTTCCCGGCGTCCCAGTATAGTCAGCTGGCTCCATCGCTGACTATTGGGGCGAGATCTTGGCCCCCTCCGAGAGAGTTCGCAACTTGGGTGTTCTCCTGGATGCACGGCTGTCTTTGGAAGATCATATGACGGCCGTGGCCAGGTAAGCTTTTTATCAGGTTTGCCTGATATGCCAGTTGTGTCCCTTTCTGAACCGGGATGCCTTGCACAGTCACTCATGCCCTTGTCCTGTCCTGTCTGGACTACTGTAATGCTCTCTACATGGGGCTACCCTTGAAGAGCACTCGGAGGCTCCAACTGGTCCAGAATGCGGCCGTGCAGGTGATTATGGGGGCGACACGTCGCACCCATGTAACACCTCTCCTGTGCGAGCTGCACTGGCTCCCGGTGGTCTTCCGGGTGCAATTCAAAGTGTTGGTTACCACCTTTAAAGCGTTCCATGGCTTAGGACCTGGGTATATATGAGATCGCCTTCTGCCACCAATAGCCTCCCACCGGCCAATATGCTCCCACAGAGGGGGACTCCTCAGGGTGCCATCGGCCAAGCAATATCGACTGGCGACACCCAGGGGGAGAGCCTTCTCTGTGGGGGCACCTGCCCTCTGGAATGAGCTGCCCCTAGAGGTGCATATGATCCCTGACCTGCGTACCTTCTGCCGCGCCCTTAAGACTCTTTTGTTCCAACAGGCCGGGGTGGCTTAATATGAATTTTAAATTGGACGTTTGTTAGCTTTTAACTTTGTGGGCCAAATTTTATATATTCGTTTTAAATTATTTTTAAATTTTGTGAGTTTATATGTGTTTTAATATGGCTGTACACCGCCCTGAGTCCCTTGGGGAGAAGGGCGGTATAGAAGTTAATAAATAAATAAATAAATAAAATATACATATATAAATATATAAATATAAAAAGAAGAATTTAGCCAGAGGATTTATTCAGCCAGCCAGGTCCTGAATTGTGGTACCCCTACTGCTTAGAGAAAAGGACCGGCGTGGGGGGATGTTTGCAATTGTGTATAGACTTCCATGAGATTAATGGAGTGTCCATTGAGAACATGTACCCCCTCCCCCCTATGAAAGACATGCTAGCTTGTTTGGCTGAGGGATGTATCTTTACCGAGCTGAATCACAGGAAGGCATATTATCGGATACAGATCAGGGAAGGGGATGTGTGGAAGACCGCATTTAATTGCCCATTGGGTAGATATCAGTTCAGAGTAATGCCCTTCTGACTGCAAGGGGCTCCAGCAGTTTTCATGCAATTGATAAATGAGGATTTCTTCCACCTCATAATATGTTCCCCACTCCCACGTCAACAGGGGGGGAGGAGGAAGGGTTCTATAACATGGATGGCCTGAGTGGACGTAGCAGGCTACTGTGGAACTCCAGATGTGTTCTTCCCAATAAAGGCGGGAGCTGTAGCCTAACGGCAACAGGTGTGTGACTTTTACTATTGGAAACAGTCTGATGTATTTGGGTGCGAGTTTTTTGCAGGGCACTTTCAGATTCAGGTACTTGGTGGATAGGTTTACTTTTTGGCCAACATGAAAGGGGGTTTGTGGTCATCTCTTTTTGTCGGCTTGGGATTTGTATTTTCCCCTCGCTTTCCACATAGCCTCTCTGACTTTCCCCACACATTACATACATGATACCCATTCCTGTAGCCCTACACCCTCTGGCTTTTGTTGGGGGCACTCAGGTATGGATATGAACTCAGTCCCGGAAAGGGGTGAATCTGATACTACTATGGATGGCATTGTTATACGCCACTTCGGCGAAGGGGAGCAAGTCCGCCCAGTCTGTTTGCTGGTGTTTAACATAGCACCGGATGTATTGCTCCACCATGGCATTGGTCCTGTCAGCTGCTCCATTGGTAGCCGGATGGAATGCTGAGCTAAGAACCTGCGATGACCCTATTATGGCCAGGAATTTATGCCAAAACTTGGCGGTAAATTGAACCCCCCCCCCCCCGGTCAGACCCAATGCTTTGTGGTACCCCGTGTACTCAATAAATATGTGCAATGAAAAGCTTAGCCAATTTCCTGGCTGAAGGCATCCCTGAACAAGCCAAAAAATGGGCCTGTTTTGAGGAAAGGTCGATGACCGTCCAGATCACTGTGTTTCCTGACTGGCCGGTAAGCCCACAATGAAGTCCATGGCTATCTCCTCCCACAGCCTAAGAGGAGACGCCACGGGTTTTAGGAGTCCGGCAGGTTTGCCTGGCTGTTTCTTCATTGTGGCACAGGTCATGCAACTGCGCACATATTCTTTAACGTCTTTCTTGAGTCTGGGCCACCAGAACTGATGGTTGGTCAAATGTAATGTTTTGAGAAAACCAAAGTGGCCGGCCACTCAGACATCATGACACTGTTGCATCACCTCCATCTGTAGACTTTTGGGTACATAGACCTTGGTTCCTTTCCAGGCCCACCCAGCCCTGCAACTGAGGGTTTTTTGATTGGCCTGGAACCACTCATCCGTCACAAGGGATTTCTGAATGTCTTTGGTTATCTTGGTTGTATGGGGTTTTGACTGAGCGGTGGCCCCCACCTGTTGTATTCGACTACCCTCAGGCAGTGAAGCTGGAATTATGGCCTGCACTACCTCCTCATGGTCGCTGGCATATTGTGGCATACAGGATAAGGCCTGGCCTAAATCTTCTCCCCTTTTTAAATGTAAATTTTTAAACTGTAAATTTTAATTTGTTTTAAATTATGGGGTATTTTAAATTCAGCCAAATTATTTAATTTGTTTTTAATTCATTTTAAATTTTTTGTATTTATGTGTTTTATCTCGTGGCTGTTCACCGCCCTGAGTCCTTTGGGAGAAGGTGGTATAGAAATTTAATAAAATAAATAAATAAATAAATAAATCAGCCAGGAAATTCCACCAGGGATATATTTCAGCCGAAAGTTAAAAGCATCTGAAATATAATGCCCATCTGACCTGCTTAGGTGAGAGCTTACATGAGGTTTGGAGAGCCTCCAGATTTTTATGATCTGTTCTGACCTCGAATGGTAAGCTACCCCCCTCCAAAAGATGTCTCCATCTCAACAATGGCCACCGAACCACAAAGGCCTCCTTCTCCCATACAGCCCATTTGCATTCAGTCTCATTCAACTTGCGGGAGATATATGCACATGGTTGCTGATATCCTTCCTCGTTTGCTTGCAAGAGAACCGCTGCCACTGCTACATCGCTGGCATCTGCCTGCACCATGAATGGCTTACTGGAATTGGCTCTCTTGCAAACAACGCTTTCAGGTTGCTGACAAGCCAATGTCCACTGTACCGGGTGACCTGGGTGCAGCTTTTGGACTAATTGTTTGGTTCTCAAAAGATCTGTTAATAGAAGAGCCACACTAGTAAGGACGGGATGAACTTGGTAAAAGTTCACAAACCCCAAGAAGCTTTGCAGTTGTTTCGCGTCCTTGGGGCTTACCAGTCCAAAACAACCTTTACTTTCGCAGGGTCCATCTCTACACCTCTTGGAGAAATGTGGAATTCCAAATAGTCTAACTACGACTTATGAAACTGTTAGCCGCTAAACTCTACATCAAATTGTCGAAATGCAGAACTCACATTTCGACAATTTGATGTAGAGTTTAGTGGCTAACAGCTTGCTTAGGACCTGGCATACTAAGATGACGTGTTCTTCCATGGTTTTGGCGTAAATCAATATGTCATTCAGGTAAATAAGCACACTGTTGTATAAATGGTCCTGTAAAACTTCATTGATAAGTTGTATGAATACAGCAGATGTTTCTTGTAGGCTGAATGGCATCACCCTGAATTGATAACTTCCCAGCAGGCAGTTGAACGCCGTCTTCTACTCATCACCAGGCCTGATTTGGACCCTGTAATATGCCTCTTGGAGATCCAACTTTTTAAAGACCCTACCCTCTGTCAAGCAGACCAGCATCTCCTTCATGAATGGAAAGAAATACATATGCTCCACACATGCCGTGTTGATCCCCGTAAAATCAATGTACAGATGCAGCCCTCCATCCTTCTTTTTCCTGAAAAGAACCAGAGCCGCTACTGTACACCTAGCCAGCCCTTGTTCCTCCCCAACCTCCTCACTGTCCGACTCTGTTGCCAGCTCCGCAGGCCACCAGTGGAGCACAACATTCTTTTTTATCACCTCCATTAGTTCCTGGGGGTCATTGAATAAATTTTTGATTTTGATAGGGCTGCCCCTAGTAGGATTTCGATAGTGCAATCAGTAGCATGGTGGGGCGGTCAGTTGTCACACTCTTGTCGCTACAAACCTCGCTTATGTCATAATCTCAGGGAGCCCGACCAGCTTCATGGGGTACTTAACTGCTGGTTGGGTGCTCCCTACCACCTCGGGGTGTTGCTCATGTGGGGGCGAGTCAGGTCCTACCCCTATTCTCAGATGTCTACAACCCTCTCCCCACGAGATTGTCAGACCCCACTTATCGAACAATTTCTTCTGTGATCCTGGGAACAACTACAAAACGGATACATTCCTGGTGTGGCCCTATTTCCAAGGTTAGCAGCTCTGTGACGTGGGTCACTGGTTGGCCTCCTAACAAAGGCCCATCAGACTGATCGGCTGAACATACTCCTAGGCATTGCCAGGTCAGTTAGTGAATTCCCTGGCCCTGAGCTGCGGCGTGGCAGGACTGATACGCACTCCCCAAGCCCTATTCCCTATTGTGCGTATCATCAACCCAGTGACAGTGGAGCTGAAACTCCCTCAGTGTTCCATAGTCGCTTGCTGCGGCCTGTGAGGACCTCCAGTATATGGAGGGCCCTAGGGCAGGCACCTTGCCCTGTTCAGGTAGGCAGGGGAGCTTCACTATAAAGTCAAACAAATCCTAGACTGCCATATACACAAGGGGGCACTACAGAATCTAGTATCATGGAAAGGGTATCCCCTGTTGGAGGGTATCCTCGTTGGTAAGGAGCAGGGATGTAAGGGCTCCTCAACTAGTTAAAAGGTTCCACCATAAGAATCTGCGCAAACCAGGTGCAGAGAGTACCATGAGCCCAATAACCAACTAACCAACTTTTGCCTTCTAGTTATCTCCATGGTAGGAGGGGCCTGCATATCAGACCCAAATTGGCCAGCCACGAGTGATCCGTCCCAGGGCTGTCATTAAGGAGGGGAGAATCCACCATCGCCATGTGAGCCATCAGCTGAGAGACAGAATGGCTGAGCACCAGGTGAACGCCAGGCCACTGCTTCATTGGGCTAGGCACTGCTGAGAATGGTCCCGGACCTGCAGTCAGCTGGGAAGCAGATAGCCGGCAATCAGCTGGGAAGCGGAGACCAGCCGAAACAGCTGAGCATCGGCATCTGGAAGCCATGGGTACACACATGAATCTTCTGTTGGGCTAAATGTGGGCAGACACCAGGGGGTGGGGGTGCCATGGGGTGAGATAAACACACATACTTAAGAGGGAAGGACTAAACTGTAGTTAGCACTGACTTTGTTTTGCTGCTTTACTGGTTGGTCACTTTGTGCCGGGTTTCATGCTTTCAAGGATAAATGCTTCAAGCTGAACTGTGTTGTCTGAGGTTTCTGGATGCTGAACTATGGAACATGACACAGAGAGCACCAAGGACCCCTCGTTTCAACCATGATCGCATTGTTGTGGCCATCAAATTGCCTTTTTTTAACCATAATCTTAGGACAACTCTGCTCACTCCTCCCTCCCTCCTTCCCTTCCATCCATCCTCCCTCTCTCCCTCCCTTCCCACAGGGAAGCATTATGCTCAGAAAGCAATCCAATAGGCTTAGCTGGAACCGGACATCCAAACATGGAGGTGGATGGGGCTTCCTCTTACCTTTGCATCGTTCCAGGTCAGTTTATTCTCGAAAAATCCGTAGCAATGCTGCTCATAAAGAAACCAGTTCAGGGGACAAGATACTGCTTCCAGACCTGTTGGTGGAAAGAGAAGGCGTTGTCAAAGAGGAGGAGATGGGGGTCACCCACCCTGAACCCATAGATTCAAACTGAAAAGAGAGGGAGGAGAAGGGACTTGAAAAAGGGGAAGAAAAGAGACACCCTAGAAATAAGGGCAGGACGGTGCCCAGCTGGAGGGAAGCCAGGATGTGGATGGGGTGCACAGTACGGCAAGAGGCTGGGAAGACAGGTGGGGGCAGCCTCCCCTCAAGTAACAGGGTCAGAAGAAGAAAACAAAAGAGCAACTCAACAAGGACCGATATCTGGACCAATGGGCTAGGAAGGGTCTCAAGACACCCTTTGCTTAAATACCAATGGATGGTTGGGTGGATTTTCTGCTCTTCGGTTTCACAAATTCCTTGACCCATTGTTTACTAATTCATTGTTGGTCTGCTATTAATCTTTGTTTATCTGTTGTTGATTGCTGGCAAGGGGGTATTTGGGGTTTTCGGTCTCCTTTTCGGCTTTCTGATTGTCTCTCTTGAATGGTGTGTAAATGTTGTTTGTGCTTAGCTGAATGTTGGTGCCCAAACCCTTTGGTTAATTTGGGGTTCCTATAACCGACATAATGTCACAATGCATATCTGCCAGAATATGGCTTTGATTGCATGGTTGGGCCCACATTCTGGCTCTGAGTCCCGTTCCTGTGAACCCCACAATTTGTCCAGGGTGAATAACATTGCCTCTAGAGCTTTTCCTGACCTTCGTCATCTCAATACTTGAAGATCTGAGGAGAGAGCTTAGCTTACATTCCATTTTGTGATGGCAATCTTTATATTTTCTTGCCATGACGGGGCATTTTCTTCCCAATTTGTATGGCTGGAACTACATCCATTTTTTGAGTTGTCCATCAGAGAATCCTAGGGCTGGAAGGGACGTCGGAGGTTTTCTAGTTCAATCTTGTTTTCAAAGCAGAACACTTTATACCATCCCAATCAAATGGTTGTCCTGTCTCGGTGTTTTCATAAAAGAGAACCTGAGCTGAGGCACTCACATTGCAGCCCTGGTCAAAAGGCCCAGCAGAGATTATACTATCTGAGACTTCTCAGGAAACAACAATCGAATGGAAAACCTCCAGTGATGGAGAAGCCACAACTCCGGGAGGCAAGCTATTCATTGATTAATTGTTCTCGCTGTCAAGATAGGAAACTTATTATTTCCATGCTGGATCTCCCTTTAATGAGTTCCCACCCATTGGTTCTTGTCCTGCCTCTCTATGCTTTGGAGAATAAGTCAACTTCCTCTTCTCTGTGACAGCCCTTAAAGTACTGGAATCCTGCTATCATGTCACTCCTAGTCCTCCTCTTTGCTAGACTAGACATATCTAGTTTCCGTAGCCTCATACACTTTAGCCTCCAGACCTCATACCATCTATGTGGCTCTTCTCTTTCTAGAAATGCTTCAACGTTTTTTTGCATCAACAAAGACCTACCTTGTATGAAGAAAGAGGCCACCAGGAAGCCCAAAAAGGGCACACAAAAAGAGGCGACCCCCATCTGGAAGGGAAAAGAAAGGGCAAACTAACTCAAGGAGTTGCTGTTACCAGATGTATTGATGTCCTCCAGCTGTGTTGATTTCAGAAGGAGATTGGATAAATTCTAGGAGGAGGATGGGATCTCATCGACTCCTAGTCTTCACTAGTCATCACCTCCTGACTCAAGACTGTTGGAGAAGCAGGCACAGAAACAGCCAGGGAAGTGATTGAAGCCTAGGAAACAGCCCCCTCCTCAGTCAACAAGAGTGCTGATTTACCACCAGTTGGTCAAATACTTGGGAGGCAAGGGCTTTGCAGCACAAACTTCAGCTAATGACTTAATAGCCAGCCATCAATACCCCAATCAACATCTAACAAGCCACATACAATATGCACCATATAAATACCACAAACAGAACAACCCAAAGCCCACCCTCTGCTAGAGAGAAGTTCCCTGAAGATGGGCTCCAGCACAAGTCCAAAAGCTCAGGAGGCAAAACCTCTTTTCCCGGTGACTGACCCAAATTAGTTCCTGCAACATTCTCCTGGAACACATAGATTCACCTTCATTTGAATAGCAATAAATTACAGTAGCATCCTCAACTGTCCAACAGCTTGCCACCCTCTTCTTGCTACTGAATTGCCTAAAGACTCCTGGGTTGACCTCTGTGGGACATAGAATGGTGGCCTGGATGGACTCCACTCTGTCCTTCCATCTTTCTGTTTTTAGATAATGAAAAAGAAATCTAGAGGTCCCTGAGGAACAGTTTTTCCTTTCGTTGGCCTTTTGGTAAATTGCAGAAACATAAAAAGCCACACATGAGGAGAACTTCATGAGAACCTGAACAAGTCAATCCCCCACCTGTAATACCTTGACTGACACTGGTTTAGCTGCCTTTAAAAAAAGAAACCTGTGGTTAGCATCTCGTTATTAAATGCTATGGACCAGCCAGACGTGTCCCCTCTATCAATCGGTGGCTGCCCCCTGACGTATCCTAAAGGTTGCTTTCGGATGGAGGCTGCTTACAGGTCAGTCTTTGTATGCTGTCAGGAGAATTGTGAGCTTTTGCTCCTTCTGGGTACAATGCTGGTTCTTTCTGAACGATTTATTTATGAGTGGGTTTGGGAGTAGTGTGTAATTGTGGCAAACAGGCACTACAAGAACAAATATCTACTGAAGCCAGAAGCACATCGAGATCATTTTTTATGTGGAAATGCCACGGCTGAGCAGTGATCCAGGCAATGGGAAATACATGCAGGAAAGAGAAAAACATGCACCAGCAGATCCCAAAGAGTTGACAAAAATCTTCTTGAGAGCAAGATAGACATCTAGCAGGAGTGTTTTAGTCTATGGTAGGAAAAGGAGGCTGATGTGAGGAAGGGACAAACGTTGTGCGGACAAGTTAATGGACAGGAAATTGGCATAACATCATGGAGAAAGCCAGATCAGCGCATTTTAAACCCCCACTATGACAGACCCAAAGTGACCATTTTGGAAAAAGGAGACTTTGAAACAAAGAATCCTAGAACTGGAAGGGACGCTGGAGGTCTTCTAGTCCAGCCCTACTCTCAAGTGCAGACCAGAGATGGGTTTTCAGCAGGTTCTGACTAGTTCTGGAGAACCGGTAGCGGAAATTTTGAGTAGTTCGGAGAACCAGTCGTAAAAATTCTGACTGGCCCTGCCCACATCTACTCTCTGCCTCCCAAGTCCCAAGTCTCAATCATCTTTATGATACCGCATCAGCCTTCAAACCTGTGTCGTCCCAAGGCATTGGGATGGGGACTCCCAGCATTGCTAGCTGCAAGGAGAAAGGATGGGAAATATGGGGGTGCAGTCCCAATGCACATCACGAGCATCTTGTTAGGACAGATTGTCCCAAATCACAGCAATATCTCCTCTTCAGTTCATTGCTGATCAATTGACCAAGAATATCAGCCATTATATCTATGACTTGTCTTATTCAGTAGTTTTATTTCAGGAAGAAATAACTCCATGATTCAGCTGGCAGAAGGAAGCCTCCAATCTTTTGTACTGTGGTATGAATTTCCTAAAGAAATTAGTTTCATCTGAATGAACTTCATGTCTTCAGCACCTCTACTGCTCAAATGACTTCGTATCACTTTGGAAGGGCACTTTTGATCACTGGTTGTCAAGCTGCTTCTTTAATAGAATAACAGAGTTGAGAGGGACCTTGGAGGGCTTCTAGCCCAACCCTCTGCTGAAGCAGCAGACACTGTGCCATTTCAAACGGTTGTCCCATCTGTTCTTGAAAACCTCCAGCGATGGAGCACCTACAACTTCTGGAGACAAGTCGTTCCACTGGTTAATTGCTGTCACTGTCAGGAAATTTCTCCTTAGTTCTAGGTTGGATGTCTTTTTGATAAGTTTACATCCATTGCTTCTTGTCCTATCTTCCGATGCTTTGTAGAATAGTCTGACCCCCCTCTTGTTGTAACACTGCTATGGTGTAGCCCCTAGTCCTTCTTTTCACTAGACTAGCCATGGCCAATTCAGCCTCCAGTCCCCTAACCATCTTTGTTACTCTTCTGTGCTCCCTTTCACGACTCTCCAAGAGTCCTGCCTGTTTCCTGATCCTTGGAAAAGTTCCTTTGGAAAGAAGCCGCCAAAGATTTGAGGGGCTCCATCCCTATTTTCTCCTTCAGACGTTTCGTTAAGGGAGAAAATGTTGTCTCCTCCAGGAGGGCATCAGCCACCAATTTTCTGGCTGGAGTTAAATAAGACAAAACTAAAATCAGCAACACATGGAAGACTTAATGGGCTGATTTCACTACAGACTGTGATTTTTTTAAATTGCTTTTTAAAATTCCTTGGCTATCGTCCCTTTCACATTTTGATTTTCTTATTTTGTGGGTTTGAATTTCTAATTTTTGACAAGTAAAATTAATTAATTAATTAATTAATTTTGGACAAGTAAAATTACCGTAATTACCATCATTAATTTTACTTGTCAAAAATTACAAATTAATTAGTGAAATGAATGAATGGATGAATAAATAAACAAATAAATTCCTTGCCTATCGTCCCTGTCATGTTTTGATTGTCTTATTTTGTGGGTTCGAATTTGTAATTTTTGACAAAATTAATTAATGAATTAATTACCGTAATTAATTTTTCTTGTCAAAAATTATGAATTAATTAATGAAATGGATGAACAAATAAATTCCTTGCCCATCGTCCCTGTCACTTTTGATTTTCTTTATTTTGTGGGTTTGAATTCGTAAAATTTTGTTTGACGAAGCCAGCAAGGAGAGAGAAAAAATTCTCTCTCCCCTGAGGTAAAAAAAATACCTAGTCAGGGCTGAGAGTCCCTTATCTCTGACCCTAAGTTACCCTGTATTCATAATCATCTTTACACTTATGTCTGTTATCTTATACGTGATAGATAGATAGATAGATAGATAGATAGATAGATAGATAGGATTAATTAGAATAGATAGTTGTGCCGAAAATGGAGGACGTGGGGTCTTGGCAGGCTTTTTAGCTGTCCGTTTCACTGCCTGTAGAGGGCAATCTACAGTCTAGCACCTTTTAAGTCCTAGCTGGGCTTTACAGGCAGTGAAACGGACAGCTAAAAAGCCTGCCAAGACCCTGCGTCCTCCATTTTCTGGCGCGAGTCTTTTTACCTCAGAGGAGGGAGAGTTTTCTCTCTCTGTTTGTCTCCTTTTCCACCTGCAGGTAAGCGGTTTTAAAAGGGGTTAAAATAAAAAACTGCCTGACTGTAGCTTCGTTGCTTGCATCCTTACGATTCTTATTGATATTGGTTGTTTCTTGATTGCTTATTTGTACCCTTAGAATGTATTTTATTCTCCTCATGTACACTGATTTTAATTTTTTTAATTCATTAAAATACACAAATGCTTATAATAAAAACAACCATAATTAAAATACTACTAATTGCTTATTTATGATAAAATTCTTACAACATTTACTTATAATATGCAATAATGATAATACTGCTAATAAAAATAATGATAATAATAACTAATATTAATACTAATGTTTGCTTATATATATATATAATACAATTTCTTATTGTATATTATATAATATTTTTATATATTTCTTTTCTTATAGATATATTATTAATCTTTCATCTTCTAGTTTCCACCGCTTTTATCCAACCATTGATAGAACATAAAGAGCGGTCAGGGTTGATCTCCTCTAGGACTGACCGGTTGGATGGCCTTGCAGTCCAAGGGACTCGCAGGAGTCTTCTCCAGCACCAGAGTTCAAAGGCCTCCATTCTTTGGCGCTCAGCCTTCCTTATGGTCCAACTCTCACAGCCATCCATTGCAACTGGGAAAACCAGAGCCCTGACTATACGCACTTCTGTTGGCAGGGTGATGTCTCTGCTTTTTAGTATGCTGTCTAGGTTTGCCGTAGCTTTCCACCTCAGGAGCATTTATTTGTTTGTTTGTTTGTTTAAATTTATTTATTTAAATAAATTCAAATAATAAATTTATTTATTTATTTAAATAAATAAATAAATAAGTAAATAAATTTTTATACCGCCCTTCTCCCAAGGGACTCAGGATGGTGCACAGCCACAATAAAACACATATAGCCATAAAATTTAAAAACAGTTTAAAACATATTAAATAATTTGGCCCTTATATTAAAAAAACTAAAAAAAACAACAACCCCAAAAACTAAAATTTCTTTTAATTTCTTGGCTGCAGTCCCCATCTGCACTGCTCTTCGAGCCTGTCTGTCACTATCTCCATTTCTTTCCCTTCTATATTCCAGGAATTCAGAAAAGAATTCAGAAAAGAAAATTCTTTTCTTATATATATATTATTAATCTTTCATCTTCCATTTCCCACTGCTTTTATCCAGGGGTGAAATCCAATTTTTTTTACTACTGGTTCTGTGGGCGTGGCTTGGTGGGTGTGGCAGGGGTAGGATACTGCAAAATCCCCATTCCCTCCCCACTCTGGGTAAACTACTCAAAATTTCTGCTACCGGTTCTCCAGAACCTGTCAGAACCTGCTGGATTTCATCCCTGTTTTTATTCAACCATTGATAGAATATATCCCATGTTGAAAAGTATTCTGTTTTTTCCTTATTTTTTATATTTAACGTTAAACTATCCATCTCTGCATAGTCTAATATTTTTCTGATTATATTTTAATCTGTAGGTATGTCTTCATTTTCCCAAGTTGAATGCAAATACAATTCTTGCTGCCATTGACACATGTATTATTAAATATGTAGTCCCTTTGTTATAATTTTCTGGTAATATACCTAACAGAAATATTTCTGGTTTAAAATCTATGTGTTGTTTTATCATTTTCTCTAACCATGTATGTATTCTTGTGCAGAATTTTTTTGCTTTTGAATAAGTCCACCACATGTGGTAATAGAAACCTGATATTTGGTTACATTTCCAACATTTTGTGGACATATTTTTAAACATCTTTGCTAGTCTTGCTGGTGGCAAATGCTACCTATAAAATTTTATAGAAAGTTTCCTTATAGGTAGTTGCCATTGTTAATTATTAATAATATATATATTCTTTTATCCATATAGGTTATTTCAATATCTAATTCAGTCATATCTATCAATATCTAATTCAGTCATATCTATAACAAATTAGTATAAAAAACTTCCAAACATTTTACTTGTCAGTAGTCCTATTTCCCAGCATTTCTCTTCCTTTCCAGCCAATAGTAAAAATTTGTTCCAGATTTCATAATACTCTGATTCATCCTTATCTTTAAGTTCCAGGGTCAGTCTGTTCATTTCCGCACAAAATAATATTTTGGCTAACATTTCTTCTGTGGGAGTCTCTTTGTTTTTTCATTTTTGTGCAAAAGCTAATCTTGCTGCTGTTAGAATATGTAACATTAGGTAAATTGTGCTCTTATTGTATATGCCCTCGATAATACCTAGCAGAAAGAATTCTGGTTTTGCTTTAATATTTTGCATTAGTATCTCCTCTATCTATTGTCTATCAATTGCCAAAATTTTGTGGCTTTTGGGCATTCTCACTACATGTGGTAAAAGGTTTCTGGCACTACCTCACACTTCCAGCACCTCGATGAATGCTTTTTGCGTATTTTTGCTAATCATGTGGGTGGGAGATGCCACCTATAAACATCTGATATAAATTTTCTTTGTATGTAGTAGCTAAGGTAATTTTTATGTTTCTCTCCCAAAGATCCTGCCACTTATCTAAGTCAATACTATAGACAAAATATTTGCTCCAAATTAACATTGTTTCTTTTACCTGCTCTTCTAGCACATCTTGTTCTAATAGATAATGATATATTTTCCTGATATTTGTTTTCAAGCCATGAGGGTTTATGTTTATGAGGGTTTCACAATTTCTCCCGTTCTTGTAGTGCACAACTCCTTATCTGACATGCTATCTTTGGACTGTCATCACTGACTCCAGACTTCAGTTTAAGGCCTTCCTGGTTGAGTTCACTGTACTTTGTAATTACAGCATGTTCCCAGTCTTTGCAAGCTGTAGGTCATATTCTACCAACAATGTATTACCTGGATCAGGTTTTTGGTACGTTGGAATATACAATACTTTATATTCTAATGGATGCATGGCAATAGGATGGGGTCTATCAGAGGGAGAGAAGGGGAAGCAGGAGGAGGAAGAGAAGGATGGAGGAGAGGGAGAAGAAAGAGAAATGGTGATGGAGGAAAGAAAAGAAAATGGCGAATGATGGTGGTGGTAGTAGTGGTGGTGATGGAGGAGAAGGAAAGGCAGATGGTAGAGGAAAAGACAATTTGTAGACCAGCCCATTTGACGTTTGGTCTTTGAGGACATCTCTCACTCCTTCCCAACCTGTTGCATATTAGGAGGACCAACCTAATTTCTGGAGATTTGGGTGGACAGTCTGAGGATTCCTTTCCTAGAAGACCTCCACAATGTATTCCAACCCCATCATTCTATGGATGGTGTTCCATTCTCACCTGACGAGGCAAACAGCTGGATGAAACTCAGGTATTTCCTTCGTCTAGGAAAGGTTTCATCCCAGGATACATAGGGAATGGATGAATAATCAGTCCATTTCCACATTTTTTCTGTAAAAAGAGGAAGGACCACCTTCAGCCTGGGTAGTCTGGAGAAGGGGCAGACCAGGCGGCAAGCACCTTGCCTTACACCTCTCCACACAGAAGCGCCTCCTTTGCAAGAGCAGTGCCTCCATGCATCACATTTTCTGGTGTTTTCCTCCCTGATTCTCCAATGCAATTTGCAGATCTGCGCGCCCTCCTTGGTGGCTAAAGGGGAAGAAGAAAACTGGGCACGTTGAGAAAGCACACTCTCCTGTTGCTGGAAGAAAGTCGAAGTTGGTTCTCCCCCTTCCTTTTCTTTCTTAAACTGAACAAACACGATAATTTGCAAAGTATAGTACTTAAAACGCAAAGCAATTCCCAAAGGGCTTACAAACAAACTTCAGTACTATAGAATAACAAAAAAGAATATTTTAAAAGACTTTAAAAGAAGCAATTCTAGCTCTCCATTAAAGCACTAGTCCTCAATTCCACACAGCACCAAAAAAAAAACCTGAAAAGAAACTCGGCGCCAGCTGCAAAAATCACTGGATCTTGTTTGACCATGTGACTAGGGACAAAAAGACTACCGGTTTCAGGAAATTGCATGTCGTAACCCCAAACGGCACAGGCAAGTCACAGAGTTAAAAATGGCCACCGTTGCAGCAGTGACTGAATCCAAATCACATGGCTACAAACAAAGCCCAGGGGGGCTTTACCGTAATGGCTTTACCATGGTGGTAAAGAGGGTCACTGAGCAGTCGACTGCTCGAACCCACACCCGAGGCCAGCGACCAAGAAAGCCCCACCAAAAAGAGGAGCAGTGATGGTGAAACCCAAGTCCACCAGCAATGGGGGGGGGGGAACCAAACGTTTCTCTTTGCCCTCCAGCGAGGAGGAGGATGCCCCAGTGAAAACCCAGAAGCCAGTTGAAGAGCATGGTGGCAACAGCAACAATGATCCACTGATGTGTGGTTACTCGAAACCAATGGTGGTGAGGATGAACTTGAAAGTAGTCTCGTCAGGGCAGAAAGAAGAATTAGGAGATTGTGGGTATATCCATTGCCTTATAAGCCCATCCCTAGCCTTGGAATGCAATTCCGTAAGCTAAAAGCACCAGTAGCATTCCAACAATTAGATGGCTCACGTGGTGGTGGTGGTGGTGGTGGTGGGGACAACAAGGCTTTAATTCTGAGCTTCACATGACTAGAGAAATGGAATCCAGCAATACACTGAGATTCTGTCAACCACAACCCATCCAGAAAGTGGCTGTGGAAGTAGAATTTTGCAGGTACCGGTAGTTTTCAAGGTACAAACCTAATGGAGCCTGCTCATTAGGTTTGTAAGTCAAAAATTTCATCAAATGAATTGGACTCAAGTTTACGAATTTTTAAAATAAAATTCATTAATTGAATCAAGTGGGTCGTTAAACCATAGAAAGCTACGTAGCTAGTTGCCCTACCTGTGCTGCAAAAGGGATAGTTGGCAAGCAGCAAGAATTATTGCAGGAGGTCTCTCAGCACCCTGGAAAGAAATTTCCATAGATTTCATTGTTGAGTTACCGGAAAGCTCTGGGAAGACTAATTTGGGTTACTACCAATCTCGTTTCCAAACAAGTACACTTTGTAGCAGGCCCAAAGATCCCTTCTGCATGAACCCTGGCCAAACTGTCCAATACATTTATCGTCTACATGGGGCTCCCAAGAGTATCATAACCGATCATGGAGTGCAGTTCACTTCTCATTTTTGGCAGGAGTTTTTGAAGTCATTAGGCACCACCCAAGGTCTAAATTCCTTGTACCATCCTCAGATTAATGGTGCCGGTGAATTTACCAACGGTGTAATGGAATAATACCTTTGATTTATCAGTTACCAGCAAGACAATTGGACAGAGCTATTCCCATTTGCAGAAGTAGCTTATAACAATGTAGTACATAGCAGCATTGGCTTTGCAACTAGTAGAGACTTTGTAGCCCTGTCGGAACTACCACAAGAGGCATCTGTGCCTTTCCCTAACAGGATGGATAAATCAATTGCAAACTACTTGGCCATTGTTCTGTCAGGTATTGGACAAGGCTAGGGAAACTTATGAAAAATATGCTGATAAAAATGGCCCCAAAAAGGAGTTTCATGAAGTTTATTTCTCTACCAATATCTGCAATCTAGGCAACCATTGAAAAAGCTTGGCTCTAAATCTGTGGGTCCTTTCCCCATCGTAAGGATTACAAATCCAATAACTGTTGAACTTAAATTACCAAAGAACCTTAGAAGGATTCATCCCGTCTCCCATTGTAGTCTGCTTAAATCGGACAAAACCTCCCCCGCCCCCCGCCTGCCTGCAGAGACCCCTTTCCTTCTGAGTCTTTCGGGTTATTTAAGATATTTCAGGAAGCTCTAATTGGTTTGTGTGCCACAGTGATGCCGCATGGTTCTAATGGTCTGTTGGTGGTTTCAGAGATGTTTTTGATGTTGGAGTGCCATATATCTCCCATAGGGAACATTATCAGTGCTGCCACGATTGGTTCATTTTGGATTTGGTTCAGTTTTTTGGCAATGAGCACCAGGAGTCCTCTCAATGAATGAAAACACACAAGAGAAAAATTCAGAAGCATGATCTGCCCTCGGATTAGAGTTTATTGATTAGTGACACCACATGGAAAAGAAAGTCTGATGCACAGGCTTCTTCTGTGGGTCAGCAGGCTGATGTTGCAGTAACCAGGGAGATTCTGGCTTCCAATCTTCAAGATGCTGCCAGCTGTATTCAGTACACATCCATCTTGCACAGATAGGGCTGTTTCTTCTCACAAAACTGGAGACTCCAATATTTATAGTCTAGAAGAAATCAAATAATTGATTGGACTTTTGTTGCAACTTTATTGTAACCATCTTTTATAATTTGTACTTAAGAATTAACTTTTTTTGGATAGGAACGTTTAAACATATATCTTTGCCATTATAGTTTACAGGTAGTCCTCAATTTACAACCATTCATTTAGTGACCATTCAAAGTTACAACAGCACTGAAAAAAATGGTTTATGACTGGTTTTGACTGTTGCAGTACTCTTATGATCAAGTTATCAAAATTTAGACATTTGACTACTGGCATATATTTATGACTCTTGCAGTGTCCTGAGGTCATGTGATCTTTTTCGTAACCTACTGACAAGAAAAGGAAATGGGGAAGTCAGATTTGCTTAACCTTGAGAGATGCTTCTTACTGGATGGTACTACTTGGTTTCTATTCCTGCCCCCATTATTGATGTCAGGCTGTCAGCTTGCAGCGTGCAGCTTAGCAAAAGGGCAGCCATGACACGAGTGTTGTTGAGATCTTCAGAGAAAGGAGTGAGGAAGGACAATAGGTGGCATTACACCAAGGGCAAAATGAATATGTCCCATTCTGATGATCTTGGAATTGAGATCATCAATGAGCTTCATTGAGCTTAACTGGGTTCAGCTTCTTTCAAGGCCTCAATACAAATTTTATGAGTTTCCCTTCTCACACCTAAAAAACAATGCCATCACTTCAGTCGTGATGCTGTCGGGAATATTGAACTCTCCAGGGTCAGGACTTGGAAGAGGGGGTAAAGCAAAAGTAGGCAAGATGTTAAAAGTAGGAAAAACATCTCTCTGCATCCCATTGTGGCTGGGTGAGCTTTTTTTGCTCAGTCAATTAAGGTCTTAACTGGATTTGTGCAATAAACTGACCCTCTGGCTAAGTAAAGTTTGCACATCTTCGTAAGCCATGGAAAAAAATTAATCCAGGTCTAAGCTAACAAAACTAACCCGGGTCTACCCGGGTCAGTTGGAATGCCAGCAGCTACAATTTGAAGAATATGCAACGCTCAGTTAGGACTTTTATTAGATTTTGTGCATGTCTACGGGGCTGTGGATTAACATGCTGTCCAAACCCACTTTGGCAGTAAGCTTTTGTTCCACGTTTTGGCCAATTCAGAATTCTGTTGGAATTCCAAAAAGCCACCAAGTTTTTCAGGAAGTCTTCAGTAATTGATTTGATAGGTGAATGTCTATGGAGATTCTCAATCATCCCGATCATGGTTGTCCCAAAGTTGTGCTTTTTCCAAATGCAACTGGAATTCCATGATGAACTAAAGAAGCTTCTTCAATGAGAAGGGAAACATTATCAAACAGAAAACCAAGAAAGAGCAGTTGCCTTTTTGGGGGGGCGGGGAAACACCTTTGGGACTATTTGATAAGTGGTTCCCCCTAGCAGCATGGAAGATAGTGATCTTCCAATGTATGATGGAGATGATGGCAAAGGTGTTTGCTTAAAACATTTAAAAATTTGGAAACTTGGGGGGAGCAAATTGGAAAATTTTAAGGACTATAAATTTAGGATATTTTGAGGAACAGTTCAGGACTGTGTAAAGGGCGGTATAAACATTTAAATAATAATAAATAAATAATAAATAAAAATATGGATGAGATAAATAAATAATTCATAAAACAGAACAGAAAGTCCAATTATCCTTTAAGAGTTCAAAATATAGAAGAGAATAAAGAGAAAAATCTCCTAAAAATAAGGAAAGATCTATGGATGGCTACTTTAGAGATCCAACAGCAAGAGACAGATGTTGTGGCAGATGAAATATTTAGGTTAAATAAACCTGATGAAAGGAATTGCAAGGTCCCAAGGGAGAAACATGAAAGACTCACCAAAAAGTTAATAAGAGGTGAAATTCTAAAAAGGGCAAGAGATGGTGGATAGATACAGAATATTTTTCAACATGGTGGTTACTTTATTAAGTATTAGAAAAAAGAGGTAGAAAGTAGAAATTGGGAAAATTGTATTATGGATACTGAAATATAGAACACATAATTACACAAATGTTAGAAGTTAGAACATTATGATTATGTATATTTAAATATTATTATTATTAGACCTATGTATAAAGTATATCGACCCAGACAATACTCTGTTCACCAGATACTTATGGCTGTTAAAGAAAAACTATCAATAAAATTATTTTTTTAAAAAGTCAGCAACTCATAAAGGAGCCGTTGTTCCCCATTTCTGCTCTACTGGAGGATTGGCATACACTCTTTAGGGTCATTAGTGACAGAAATGGTCCGAAGCTTACAGAAATTACTAAATAGGATTCATTCAGAAACGAAGCCCATGGGTTGTGTGAATGCAGTCTCTGATTTTATGCATATTGGCTATGGAGGATTGAAAGGTGATGCTTTTTCACACATCTGGAGAACACATGCTTGAAAAGTCTAATATACTAGAACAGAAAATCTTCTCCTTACCACTGTCATGTAGCTGGACACACCTCCAGTTGTTTTTGGAAGGTTCAGAGGGTGCCCAAGGAATGTAATCCGCCACGGATTCGTCTACCCATTTCATTCGTATCTGTAAGGAGAGAAAGCAGTGTCATCTCCCCAAGTGTTTTTCTGAATTTTGCAGAAATGAGGATATTTCTTCTCAAATGTACTTCTCAACAGCCAAAGGGTCAAATGTAAGAGGGATCAAGTTGTCCTAAGGGACAACAGGTTAAGTACATGCCAGCAGTGTGCCTCAACTGCCCAAAAAAGCCCAAGATAGGCTCAAGATCAGAAAAGGCGATAGCATTGCTTAATACTGCACTAGTGAGGCCACACTTAGAATATTTAGAATCCAGTTCTGGCCACCACGATACAAAAAACATGTTGAGACTCTGAAAAGAGTACAGAGAAGAGCTACAAAGATTAGAGGGTAGGAGGCTGAAACATGATGACTAGTTGCAGGAACTGAGTATGTCTAGTCTAACAAAGAGAAGGATTAGGGGTGATGTGATAGCAGTCTTACAATATTTGAGGGGCTGCCACAGAGTAGAGGTGACTATTCTTCAAAGCATCTGTAGGTAGGACAAGAAGAAATGGGTGGTTTCAGGGAAATGGAAAAATATAAGTCCAGTCCAGCACAATACCACTGAAAAAGAAAAACAAGAAATTGAAGAAGAAACCAGCATGGTTACACAAATATCTCTCCGATAAACTGAAAGACAAAAAGGACAGGTACAAAAAATGTAAAGAGGGACACATAACTAAGGCAGAATATCAGCAGATAGCCCGAATCTGCAAAGATAAATCCAAGAAACAAAGACTCAAAATGAACAAAGACTTGCAACAAAAGTCAAAGATAATGAAAAAAGTTTCTTTCAACATGTACATAACGGTCGGTTCACCAAAGAGAAGAAGGCAAGGAAGTAACAGGCAGTAGAGAGAAAGCAGAGCTACTTAACTCATTCCTTGCATCTATCACCCAACCTACCAAAAACATAGCCATAAAAGACAGACTAGAAATAAAAATTAAACTCTGATTTTCATGAATATAAAACACTGGGACCTGATGGATTATATCCCAGAGGTCTGAAGCTGCTGGTTTATGGTTATCTCAGAACCATTGTAAACAAATATTTCAAAAATTCTGAAGCACCAGGAAACTACCAGTGGCTTGGAAAAGATCTAATGTGGTTCCCATGTTCGAAAAATGAAAAAAACAGATCCAAGAAATTACAGATCAATCAGCCTAGCATCAATACCTGGGAAGACATTGGAAAAAATAAGAAGAAAACAGATCTCCAAACATTAAGAAACAAATAAAGTTACAAATAAAGAAGCCAACATGGGTTTGTTAAAAACAGGTCATGCCAAATCAATCTTGTTTTATTCTTTGACAAAGTGACTAAATTAGAGCAGCAAAATGCTCTGGACATAATATACTTAGACTTCAGTAAGAAATTTGACAAAGTAGACCATAACCTACTTCTTGATAAACTAGAAAAATGTGGAATACTGGTGACATGATACCAGTATTTGAGGGGCTGCCACAAAGAAGATTGGGCCAACCTATTCTGCAAAGCACCTGAAGGCAAGACAAGAAGTACCAGATGGAAACTAATCAAAGAAAGAAGCAACCTGGAATTAAGGAGAAACTTCCTAACAGTGAGACAAATAAGTAGTGGAACGGATTGCCTACAAAGTTGTGGGTGCTCCATTACTGGAGGTTTTTAAGGAGAGACTGGACAATCATTTGACTAAAATGGTATAGGGTCTCCTTGAACAGGGGTTTAGACTAGAAGACCTCCAAGGTCCCAAGGGTTATTCTATTAAGTATGGTAGCCATTGGTTTTTGGAGCTTGGTAGGTAATGAAGAAAGTTAGCAGCCAACCCCTATCCTAGAAGAATTAAATAATTTAGGAAATATTAAAGAAGGCAAAATATTACACTTCCCTGTATGATAAAAGAAGAAACAAGTTTTAAAGACAGAAAAGAGCTCCCTGCCCCCAGCAGATATTTGGTGCCCATTAGGAAAGACTGGCCCAGCCTATCCACAAGACAAAAGACCTCCAGCTCCAGGGTGATGGGATTAAGACATGACCCTCCAGGACATAATAAGATTAACCTATCTAGCAGCAGAGCTCACCACATGGCACAATCAATGGGGACATTGCATCACCCAGCAAGCTTCAACCAAACCTGGGATTCGGACAGCCTACAAAGTTAGCTGTAACCCCTACAATAGCCAATAAAATACATGTTCTTGCACAGGAACAGGAAGTTCAAGTGCAAAGCCCAAGAGAGAGTATAAATACCTTTCTCTCTCTCTCTCAATTCCATGTGGTCAACTGCAACAGGACCATGTACCTGATGATTCTGCTTCATTAAACATCTTTCCAATCAGCTTCCCTGTTTCCCGTGTCTTTCTCCATGCTTGGAACTGAACCAGATGGATATTTCTTCCAACACTAATAAAGGGAAGATTCAAAACTCTCTTTTGGCTCCTTAATGGGCCAATAATTTCCATGTCCATTTTCTGCGAGACATGAGCCCTCCATGACACTTAGATAGATCTTGGATCAAGTTAGTTCAGGGCTAGAAGCATGATTATCGTAGTTTAATCATC
Organism: Arizona elegans; assembly: GCA_022577455.1. Lineage (NCBI taxonomy): Eukaryota > Metazoa > Chordata > Lepidosauria > Squamata > Colubridae > Arizona > Arizona elegans. The sequence goes on along the minus strand of JAKOOJ010000007.1, from coordinate 89,555,889 downwards.
ACTAGAAAGTTGCATGTTTCTAACTTCCAACTGGATCCCACTCAAAACGTCTTAAGAGGTCTGGAAAGGGAGACGTGTAGAAACATGGAAATTTCTAGAGAAGAGAAAGCCACAGAGGTCTGAAAACACCTCCAAAAGATCCCACTTCATTTAAGGGCCTTCTTTCCAGTCATAACAGTTGATCAGCATCCAAACACAGGTGATGAAAGTTCCTATGTTGAACTGTTTGAATTGGGACACGGGTGCCCTGGGTATGCAAAGACTATGAGGGAGTTTGGAATTGTGACAAAGTTTGTTAAAAATGCTTATACTCGGCTTCCGGTTTCCTCGTCTTCGGCGACGACGGTGCTTTTTTTAAGCACCGCCAGCCCAGCCGCTTGTAGAGCCGCTTCCCGATCGTGAAGCGGCTTGAAAGCTTCAAAATCCCCAGGATTTTTGAAGAAGAGGCAGCAGGGCACAGGTCGAGCCCCTGCAACCCCCCCAGGGAATTGTTTCTGGGGAGGAAACAGGCGCGGCTCCCTCCCAACCTGCTGAGACTCCGGGCGGCGTGGGACGTCTCTGCTTTCGCAGAACAAGCCGGCTGCAGGAAACTTCAAAGAGAAAGGAAACAACCCAAATAAACAGCCGAAATCTACTTGAACCCTGAAACTCTGAATTGCAAGTATTAGCACTTTGCTGATCTTTTATTTTGAAGGGAAAACTTCTGAATGAGTGAAAGTGACTGGAAAACATATGGCGTTCAGCATTAGAGTAAATGAATCAGCGAGTGTGGATTGGTGAAGTCATCTTGCTTTGTTACAAAGTTAATAAGTTGCTATAAAGTTGCTTCGGCTGTAATAACAGGAACAAGAGGAAAATCTCTCCCTTTTATTTGACTTTGCTTCACCACAGTTTTGTCCTGATTAAATCTGGGGGACTTTTTTAGAAGGCTTTGTGGAGGTGGCAGAAGAAGAGGAACCTCCCTCTTCAGAAAAGCTAGCCTACGTGGCAGGATGGCTTCAAAGAAGCAGGAAGGCAAAACGGGGGGGGATCCCCCACACGCAAACAGGACACGCAGTCACAAGCTCAGAAAAAAGATTTTGATATGGGAGATTTAAAAGAATTTATTTCAAAAATTCTGGATGATAAATTTCAAAAAGCTCAACAGGAAATAGATGATAAAATCCAAAAGTCTCAACAGGAAATTATGCAGGAAATGCAGCAGAACCAAAAGAAGGTGACCAAAAAAATAACAGATGTGGCGTCTGGCCTGGCAGGATTTATTATGAAAGTTGATTCAAAAGTGGATGAATTTAAATCAGAAGTTAATGCTAAGATGAAAAATAATGATCATAAATTTTTTGATGTTGATGACAAGATGCAGAGAGTTGAGAACGAGATTGTCATGATGCAATTCCGGGCAATGGAATTCGCTATACGGCTTCGAGGAATTAGAGAAGAGGAGAGACAAGATTTGAGACAGGTCTGTGCTGAAGCCCTAGCTGTGATCTTAAAAGTTAACCCTGATATGGTTTTTTGTAAAATAGACAAAATTTACAGAGTCAATTCCTGGGTGGCCAGACAAAGACAATTGCCTAGAGATGTGGTCATATATTTTACAGACAGAGTAATAAGAAATGATATCCTGCAAAAATCTTTTCTTACTTCTGTGCAAGTGGGAGGATCGAAGATTACAGTTTATAAAGAGCTTCCACCTAAGATGTTAAAATCTAGAAAAGACTTTGGCTTTCTTGTTAAAGAATTGCAGAATAACCAGATTCCATTTTGTTGGGATGCTCCAACTGGTATAATTGTGAGATATAAGGGAGAGAGACACCGTTTGAATACTGTGGAGAAGGCGGAGCAATTTTATACTGATATCTTTAAAGAAAGAACACCATCCCCACGTACATCCACAGTTTTGGAGATTAAGGAGAGTGATAAGAAGCAACTTCAAGATCCGCAACAACAATCTAAGCAGGAATTAGAGGAGTTGAAGGGCGCTGAAGGAGGTTTCCTGGATGAGCCTTTGCTGGAACCTTCTCCAATTTTGGAGCCGGTCTGGATGGCTGAAGTCAAGGACCAGCGTATAACCCGAGCAAAACTCAAGCAACTTAAAGAAAAGTTACAGCAGGAAAGACAAGATGAAAAGGGGGCAAAGACTATACAAGGGACTGGGGCCGTGGGGAATGCAGGACAGAAGATTTCGGATGAAATCCGATTATTCTGTTCTTGGCTCCAGAAAGAGAATAATGATGATTAAATGTTTATCTTGGAATGTGAATGGGTTGAATGCAACACAGAAAAGGAAGAAAGTATTTGCATATTTAAAACAACATAATAATGACATAATTTGTCTACAAGAAACGCATATTACAGTTCAAGATCAAAATTATTTGAAAAATTCCAAATTAGGAACACATTTTATATCTTCAACTAACCAAAAAAAGAATGGTGTGGTTATTTATGTAAATAAAAAATTAACAGCCAAACTTATAGAAGCCGATCAAGATGGCAGGTTTGTAGCAATTGAATTACTTTCTGCTAATAGTCAAGTTCTTCTGATAGGAATTTATGCTCCCAATCAACAACAGGACTATTTTTATAAAATGCTACATACTAAAATACTACAATGGGATTATAGATCTATTTTAATTATGGGAGATTGGAATGGAGTAATTGATTCTAAATTAGATAAAAAGACTTTGGCGAAGTCAAGGATTAGACTACCACAGACTTTCTTTGAAAGATATGAAAGAAGATTTGGAGTTAAAAGATATTTGGAGAATACATAACCCAAAAGAACTGGATTATACTTTCTTCTCTGATAGACATAGATCCTTCTCTAGGATTGATTTCATTTTGTTGTCAGATGACTTACTTGTTAGGACAAAAAGAACAAAGATTCTGCCAAGAACTTTGACTGATCATAGTCCAGTGTGGATAGAAATTGAGACATGCAAGACTGAGAGACGCTCTTGGAGATTAAATGAAAACCTGTTTAGATATGAAAAAAATACAATAGAACTTAAAAAGTATTTGAAAGAGTTTTTTGAAATGAATTTGAATAAAGGCACTCCAATGGAGATTGTGTGGGACGCAAGCAAAGCATACATGAGAGGGGTGCTTATTTATATGAACTCTAAACATAGATTGATCCGACAAAAGAAAAGACTTGAATTGGAAGCAGAAATAAAGAATAAAGAACAGTTACTTATTAAAAATCCAACAGATGAAAGAACACGTGGTGTTATAAAACTTTTGAAAGATCAATTCCAAATGCTTATAGCGGAACAAGTTGCAACAAATTTACAATACGCGAAGCATAATACATTTTGCAACGCCAATAAACCGGGCAGGTGGTTGGCCTACACATTGAGGAAGAAACAGAGCATACAGACTATCGATAGTATCGATATCGGAGGGAAAGAAGTTGTTCAACAGAAATTAATTAAAGAAGCCTTTCTTGAATATTACACTAAACTATATGCTAGAGAGGAGGTGCAGAATGGACTTATAGAAAAATATTTAGATAACAAAAGAGTTACAAAAATTACTGAGCAACAAAAGGAAAGAATGAATTATCCTATAACAGAGGAGGAGATAATAGCAGCTATAAAACAATTAAAAACAGCCAAAGCTCCTGGAACGGATGGTCTGACTGCAGTGTACTATAAAACTTTGCAGGCAGAAATGGTGGAACAACTCAGAGACTTATTTTGTAATATACAACAAGGGGGAAAAGTATCCCCATCATGGACTACAGCTTACATTTCTCTGATACCAAAAGAACAAGCAGGTCCCAAAAAACCGGAGAATTACAGACCAGTATCTCTTTTGAATACGGATTATAAAATTTATGCAAAAGTACTAGCCAACAGACTGATGCCAGTAATTCAAAAGGTGATTCATGATGACCAAGTGGGATTTATTGAGGGTAGGCACATGAATGACAATGTAAGGCAAGTAATAGACTTATTGGAATATCTTGAGAAGAATAAACAGATCCCTGCAGTGCTGGTTTTCTTGGATGCAGAGAAGGCCTTTGATAAAGTGGACTGGAATTTTCTACTAAAGACTTTAAAAAAGATGGACTTTGGGGACCAATTTATACAGGCGGTCTCAGCAATTTATCAAGAGCAAAAGGCTCAGATTATTATTAATGGAAGTTTGACAACAGAGTTTAAAATCGAAAAAGGAACAAGACAGGGATGTCCATTGTCCCCATTGTTGTTTATTTTAACACTAGAAGTCTTGTTAAATACAATAAGGGACTCTAATATCTTGAAAGGTATAATGATAAGGCAAGAGGATTACAGAATAAAGGCATTTGCAGATGATCTGGTTGTTACCCTAACACAGCCAATGGAATCAATAATCCAGATGAAGGACATTATACAAGACTTTGGTAAAGTTTCAGGTTTTAGATTGAATCAGAAAAAAACTAAGATGATAGTCAAAAATATGACACAAGATCGTAAACACGAGCTTGAAAGGAGGGCAGGTTTTGAGATTGTACCAAAGGTAAAATATCTAGGAGTTCAGGTTGCAGAATCAAATATGAAATTGTTTCAAAATAATTATGAGGTGTTGTGGCGAGAGGTGCAAAAAGACATGGAGACTTGGAAAAAACTGCAGCTGTCTTTACTTGGAAGAATAGCAGTAGTTAAGATGAATATTTTGCCAAGATTTCTCTTTTTGTTTCAAATGATTCCGGTGCTTAAAAATGATAAACAACTAAAAGTATGGCAAACTGGAGTGAACAAGTTTGTCTGGAACAAGAAAAAACCAAGAGTAAAATTGAAAATTATGCAAGATGTTCCAGAAAGGGGAGGTCTTAAACTTCCAAACGTACAGTTATATTATGATGCAGCAGCTTTGACTTTAACAAGTGATTGGTTTGGAGGAAAAAAGACTGGAATATTAAATGCAGAAAGTTTTGATTTGGAATTTGGATGGCACGCTTACTTATTTTATGACAACAAAGTGGATAAAGCATTTAAAAGCCACATACTTAGAGATTCTTTGTTGAGAGTTTGGAAGAAGCACCGACTCAAATGGGATTATAAAATACCGCTATGGCTGGATCTTGGTCATACTTTGTGGAATACAAATATAATGTCACTCGGGGGGTTTTTATACAAAGAGGTTCTTTTTACAGATGCAGGCAGATGGCAGCTGAAGACATTACAGACATTGTTGGCTGAAGGGATTAATCTAACTTGGTTACAATATAATCAATTGCAATTGAGATGGAAAGAGGACTGGTATTATGATGTATGAGGAAGAATTGGTCAGACACATAAAAGAGAAAGGTCCAATGCATATTAAAAGACTTTATAATGTTTTGTTAGAAAGGGATTCAGAAACTGAATTAGTTAAAGATTGTATGATTAAGTGGGCACAAAATTTTGAGGAACCAGTGATGTTGGAAACATGGGAAAAAATTTGGGTTCAGAATGTTAAATTTACACAGTCGCAGAATTTGAGGGAAAATTTTTATAAAATGTTTTACAGATGGCATTTAGACCCCAAAAAATTGTCGTGTATGTACCCTAATGTGCAGCCTAAATGTTGGAGATGTGATTGTCAAGATGCTACATATTATCATGTTTGGTGGACCTGTAAGAAAGTTAAGGCTTTTTGGATAAAAATTTGGTGGGTCATGCAGAATGTTCTGAAGAAAAAAATTCAATTTTCTCCACAATTGTTTTTACTGGGTATAGTTAAGGGTTTTACATTGGGTGAAACAAAACTGATATTGTATATGATAACAGCAGCAAGATTGTTGATAGGTAAATACTGGAAAAATGAAGTGCTGCCCACGATTGAAGAATGGACTTTGAAGATGGCCAGTTTTGCAGAGATGGCGAAGATTTCAGCATATCTAAAAGATTGTTCACAAGAGATTTATGAATGGGAATGGAAGAGGTGGATAGATTACGTTCAGAACAAATATCAAACTAGGAAGTACCAATAGCTTTTATTTGAAAATGTTATATTAAGATAGAAATATTTTAAGGTAATGAGGATGAAAAATTTATTTGAAAATGTTATATTAAGATAGAAATACCTGAAGGTAATGAGAATGAAAATCTATTTGAAAATGTTATATTAAGATAGAAATAGGTTAATGTAATGAAGATGAAAATTTATAAGGGGGAGGGAGGGGTTCAAGTTTTACATACAAAGGAGGGCTTTTCCTTTTACTTGATATGTGTATACTGTGGGGAAGTCAGGGGGGAAGGGGAGGGTTAGGGTGGGTTAGGGAGGTTGGGAAGTTTGGGGTGGGATGAGGGGGGAAAAAGGGGTGAAAATGTAACTGTAAAACTTTTGCAATAAAAAAAAATGCTTATACTCACTGATGAGGGGAAACGATACAGATATTTTTGTAATTTCTCTATTTATCTACTCTTGAGCAATCAGCTTGTGTTTCCTTACTTATTCTACGTGGTTCCTAGCCAGCCTTGTGAGTGTACCAAAAGGATACTATTGCTCAGATCTGAAGAAACATGTCATTTAGAGAGAATTGGGATCTGTCCCTTTGTCTATTCTGAGCTCAATCTAGACAGCGTGTGTAACATAGCCATGGTCAACTTCTTAAGATCCCAAAATAGCACTGAGATCCAAAACTGAATGTTTTGAAGGCTCTCCAAGGAAACCCCCCCCCCCCACATACTAGGATTGCTATCATGCTGTTGTTAAGTCCTGGTGTAATTGTGCTGTGATGTAAATCCATTGAGAGATTGGCTTATTCCTGTCACCTCCTCCCTCTCCCCACCCCCATCCCCGAGCTTTTCATTGTCTTCAGATATATACCACTCATTCCCTTTTCTCCCAAACGTCTACTCACCTTTCCTTTCTTTCCAGGGACTTTGAACATTCCAATCCAGATTTTAAATAACTCTTTGTAACCAGTGAGTATAACAGAAGATATAGTTTCCATTTCTCGTTCGGTGTGGATGGAGGCAAGGTGGGCATGATTGCCATGTGAACTGCATTCTATCTGGGAGACACCAAGCAGACACAGGTTAGGGCTTCCTGCTTTAGATGCTGACCCTGTCCTTTAGACCAGGGGTCTTCAAACCTGGCCACTTTAAGACTTGTGGATATATATCAGTTATGCTGGCAAAGATAAACCATACCAGAACTGAGGACTTCAAGGTTGCCCCAATTAGCACATTCCTTCTTTGTTTCTATTTTGAAAACCTGCTCCCATTCCTCCAAGAATTTGTTTCCCTCACAGTAGAATTTGTTTCCATCACAGAGGGATGTTGTCCCTCTGGCAACATCCTTTCTTTGCTGTGCCCCTATGATGTTACTTTCATTGCTCCTCAGTCCTACCATTAGACAACCCTAAGCTATGCTTTTCTATACTGAGGTTTAACTATGTGAGGGGCCCTTAGTGCTCTCTGAGCTTGGCGCCGATGATATTATCTAGTTTGAGCGATGAAACATCTGCAGGAAATAGCCAAGCTCAGAATGTCCGCCCTGAAACGGCCAGCCGTGAGTGAGCTGTCCTGGGGTTGCCATTCGAGGAAGGGAGGATTCACCACCACCATGTGAGCCATCAGCTGAGAGGCGGAATGGCTGAGCACTGGGTGAACGCCAGACCACTGCTTCGTTGGGCTAGGCACTACTGGGAATGACCATGTGTTACACACGCTTGCCACAAGGTACGGTCGAACCCAGCCTTGAATTGATGTACCATCAACCGCTCTGGCCACTCCCTCACCTTTCCTGACAACCTTCGGAATTCTTTTATGTATTCGGCCACTGGCCTACCTCGTTGTTTGACTACCAACAATTCACCTTCGGCTTGTTGCAGTCATGTGTTATCCTCAAACCACTTCTGCATGGCTGAGAAGAACAGGCCTACATCTCCTAGTTCCCCAGCATGGTTGCTATATAAATCAGAGACGCAGTTGGCCGCCTCACCCTCCATAATGATGGCCACTGCCATTACCATGGCCCACTGGAAAATATATAGAGTATATGGCCGTATTTATCAAAATGGTCAATCACTTGTCCCAAAAAGTGGGCTACCCTGTCTGGGCTGCCATCAAATGAGGCCTGCACGGCTGGCGGATCTCATCATCCCATAGGGCTCCTGCGCAGGCAGGCTCTGAATGGCTAGACTGATTGCCGAACACACTCCTAGGTGTTGCCAGGTCAGTAAGCGAATTCCCTGTTCCTGAACTGCGGTGCAGCGTAGCAAATACGCAGTCCCCAAGCCCCATTCCCTATTGTGCATATCATCAACCCAGTGACAGTGGAGCTGAAGCTCTCTCGGTGTTCCATAGTAGCTTGCTGCGGCCTGTGAGGACCTCCAGTATATGGGGGGCCCTCAGGGCAGGCACCTTGCCCTGTTTAGGTAGACAGGGAGCTTCACTATAAAGCCAAACAAATCCTAGACTGCCATATACACAGGGGGGCACTACAGTATCTAGTATCATGGAAAGGGTATTCCTTGCCAGAGGCCTCGTGGGTAAGGAGCAGGGATGTAAGGGCTCCTCGACTAAGAATCTGTGCAAACCAGGTGCAGAGAGTACCATGAGCCCAATAACCAACTAACCAACTTTTGCCTTCCAGATGTCTCCATGGTAGAAGGGGGCTGCATATCAGCCCCATATTGGCCAGCCACGAGTGAGCCATCCGAGGGCTGTCATTAGGGAGGGGAGAATCCACCATCGCCACGTGAGCCATCAGCTGAGAGACAGAATAGCTGAGCACCAGGTGAACGCTAGGCCACTGCTTCATTGGGCTAGGCACTGCTGAAAATGGCCCCGGACCTGCAGTCAGCTGGGAAGTGGAGACCAGCCGAAACAACTGAGCATTGGCATCCGGAAGCCATGGATGCACACATGAACCTTCTGTTGGGCTAAATGTGGGCAGACACCAGGGAGTGGGGACGCTACGGGGTGGGATAAACACACATACTTAAGGGGGAAGGGTTAAACTGCAGTTAGCAGTGACTTTGTTTTGCTGCTTTGCTGGTTGGTCACTTTGTGCTGGGTTTCATGCTTTCAAGGATAAATGCTTCAAGCTGAACTGTGTTGTCTGAGGTTTCTGGATGCTGAACTATGGAACATGACACAGAGAGCACCAAGGACCCCTCGTTTCAACCATGATCGCATTGTTGTGGCCACCAAATTTTTTTTACCATAATATTTGGACAACTCTGCTCACTCCTCCCTCCCTCCTTCCCTTCCATCCATCCTCCCTCCCTTCCCACAGGGAAGCATTATGCTCAGAAAGCAAATCCAATAGGCTGAGCTGGAACTGGACATCCAAACATGGAGGTGGATGGGGCTTCCTCTTACCTCTGCATCGCTCCAGGTCAGTTTATTCTCGAAAAATCCGTAGCAATGCTGCTCATAAAGAAACCAGTTCAGGGGACAAGATACTGCTTCCAGACCTGTTGGTGGAAAGAGAAGGCGTTGTCAAAGAGGAGATGGGAGTCACCCACCCTGAACCCATAGATTCAAACTGAAAAGAGGGGGAGGAGAAGGGACTTGAAAAAGGGGAAGAAAAGAGACACCCTAGAAATAAGGGCAGGACGGTGCCCAGCTGGAGGGAAGCCAGGATGTGGATGGGGTGCACAGTACGGCAAGAGGCTGGGAAGACAGGTGGGGGCAGCCTCCCCTCAAGAAACAGGGTCAGAAGAAGAAAACAGAAGAGTAACTCAACGAGGACCGATATCTGGACCAACGCGCTGGGAAGGGTCTTAAGACACCCTTTGCTTAAATGCCAATGGATGGTTGGGTGGATTTTCTGCTGTTCGGTTTCACAAATACCTTGACCCATTGTTTACTAATTCATTGTTGGTCTGCTATTAATTCTCGGCTTCCAGTAGACCGTGCTCACTAGGTTCTTATTAGGTCGCAAGGATCACACATAGGCAGTTCAGCGAGAATCCTTGTTTAATAGTGACAACAGCTCTTTCACGAAGCTGGACTGCTAAGCAGGGCTAAAACGCGGCTAGTGGTTAACAAATGCATCAGTATTTATAGCACCAGGTTAATGCCGGCCAGCTGGCTGCGTTTAAACGTCCCGCGGCGTTCTTCCGGGCGCATGGTGGTGACGTCATCATTGCCAGCCCTGTTTCAGCGCCGTCGATTGTCCGCTACTTGCCGCCCTACCTTCGGAATACCCCCGTGCACCCACCTGAATCCCCGTGCTCTGAGACGCCTAGTCACGTGACCCCTTCACCAACACCCTGTGCCCTTTGCCTCCCACTCAGCCCCTTCCGGGTTGCTGCCGCCTCCATGGCGTTCCGTGGCATCCAGGTATGTTGTCGATATCCCGTCCATCGAACCAGATATTGTAGCCGGCCTCTATGATATCGAGAATCAACGATATCACTGATTTTGTAATGTGTGCCGTTTATAGGTCCTGGGGTTTCTTGTGGGCTTTTAGGTGTGCCAATGGGTTTCAGTAAACTAGAATGAAACACTGGGTGGATTTTCCCAAGTAAAGGTGGTAGTTTTAACATGACCGTTGCTGGATTTATGACTTTTATTATTGGGAAAAGGCCTATGTATTTGGGACCCAACTTCCGGCTAGGTAGACGCAGGTGTAGATACTTGGTTGAAAGGTATACCTGGTCTCCAGGCTTAAAAGGAGGGCAGGTGGACCGGTGTTTGTTTACTTGACTTTCATATTCTTTTGTTGTTTTGTCTAGAGCTTCCTTTATCTGGGGCCATAGGTTCCGTATTCTGTGGATCCAGTCATGAGGGGTTATGGTCATTGGGGTGTGGGGGTCTAACTCAGGGATAGCCATGAAATCCCGTCCCATGACAACCTGGAATGGAGTGTATCCTGTGCTACGGTGTACCGAGTTGTTATACGCCGTCTCAGCGAAAAGCAATAAGCCCACCCAGTCTTTCTGCTGATATGACACATATGAGCGTAAATACCGCTCCACCATGGCGTTAGCTCGTTCTGCGGCTCTGTTCGTACTGGGATGATATGCCGAGTTTAAGCCTTGGGTGGCTCCTATCTCCTTGAGAAACTCTTTCCAGAACCGAGCGGTGAATTGCACCCCTCTGTCTGATATAATTCGCTTAGGTACTCCGTGTATGCGATATACGTGTTGCAAGAACAGCTTCACCAATCGTCGTGCTGATGGTAGTCCTTTGCATGGGACAAAGTGGGCTTGTTTTGAGAAAAGATCAAGCACTGTCCATATTACAGTATAGCCCTTACTGCTAGGAAGATCTACAATGAAATCCATCGAGATCTCATCCCACGGTCTGGTAGGCTCTGCGACTTTTTGTAGAAGCCCTAATGGTTTTCCAGAAAGTGGTTTGGAGACAGCGCAGACATGGCATTTTCGTACATATTCTTCAATTTCTTTTCTCATTTTAGGCCACCAGAATTGCCGCCTGGCCAAGTGCAGGGTTTTGAGAAAACCGAAATGCCCTGCGGTTTTCACATCATGGCAGTGTTTTAGGATCTGCTGCCTCAATGCAGCAGGGATATATAAACGCTCTCCCCACCACGCCAATCCATCACGGTGGGTTATTCCTGTTTGATTGTTTAACAGCCACTCATCGGATAACAACGCTGTTCGCAATGTGGACAGCCAACTTTCGGGTTGCAGCACCCCGCCAGCACATGTCTCGATTTGTTTGGATGGTCTTAACTCTAGCAACGAATCGTCTCTTTTACTCCTGTATTGTGGCATTCGGGATAGGCCGTCGGCTAAGAACATTTTGCCTGCGGGTTTATATTTTAAGGTAAAACGGAAGTGCTGGAAGTATTGCGCCCATCTGATCTGCTTGGGGGATAGTCTTCAGGGTGTTTGAAGTGCTTCCAGGTTTTTGTGATCCGTCCAGACTTCAAATGGGTGTGCACCACCCTCCAACAAATGCCACCAGGTCTGCAATGCCCACTTCACTGCAAAAGCTTCTTTCTCCCAAATGGCCCAGTTTCGTTCAGATGCTGTAAATTTCCGGGATGTATATGCACAGGGCCGTAGATCACCCATTGTGTCTTTTTGTAAGAGGACGGCACCAACAGCCACATCACTAGCGTCAGCCTGTATAATAAATGGCGATGACGTATCCGGATGTTTTAGTATGGGCTCCTTGGAGAAGAGGTGTTTGAGCTTTTCAAACGCTTCCTGACAACCCGTATTCCAGGGTAGCACACGCCCCGGCTTGGGTTTCATCCCAGGTGGGATCACCCCTTTGGTGCGTAAGAGTTCTGTTAACGGCAACGCCGTTTCAGCGAATGATGGGATGAACCGTTGATAGAAATTAGCGAAGCCTAAAAAACTTTGCAATTGTTTCCGCGTCCGCGGGGCCTGCCAATTCAAAACAGCCTTAACCTTTTCTGGGTCCATCTGTATTCCTGTGTCTTTAATCCAAAAGCCAAGATAGTCAATCTCTTTTCGGTGAAACTCGCACTTCGAGAGCTTCACGAAAAGGCGCGCCTCTAATAACTTGGCGAGTACCTGTCTGACTAAGAGGATGTGCTCCTCCAATGTGTCCGAATAAATGAGTATGTCGTCCAGATAGACCAGAACCCCACGGTATAGAAATTCATGTAAAATGCCATTGATTAATTGCATAAAAACAGCCGGGGCCCCCTGTAACCCAAATGGCATCACAAGAAAGTGGTAACTCCCTAGGGTCTATTAAAAGTGGTTTTCCACTCATCCCCGTACCTATACGGACTCGATAATACGCCTCACGAAGATCCAATTTGGTAAAAATCTTTCCGGTTGCTAATGTCGTTAGGAGGTCGATCATCAGGGGTAGCGGATATAACGGTTCGACACAAACGGCATTTAATCCCCGGTAGTCGACACATAATCGTAACCCCCCGTCCTTCTTTTCATGGAAAAGCACTGGGGCTGCCAGGTGAGATCGACTGGGGCGTATAAAGCCTCTTGCTAGGTTTTTGTCGATATATTTCCTCAGTTCCTCCAACTCCCTTGGTGTCATCGAATACATCCGCGGTTTCGATAGTCTCGCCCCGGGGACTAACTCAATCCCACAATCTGTGTCCCGATGCAGTGGTAAAACATCGCATTCCTCTTCACTGAACACCCGGGCAAGGTCGTTGTACTCTGGGGGGTATGGCTGGTTGGTCTGTGCTTCCTGTAGGGCTACTGAGCACGGCTCTGCTGTTATCGGAATCCGTATTTTTCGGAAGCCCCCCTCCCACCATATGGTTGGTTCCCATTTATCCAACCATGCAAGCCCGAGGATTACGGGTTCGATCATCCGTCTGATGACTACAAAACGGATCAGTTCCTGGTGTTCCCCTATGCGTAACAGAACGGGCTCGGTCACGTGGGCAGTCGGCTTTCCGCCGAGAAGAGACCCGTCCACTTGTTCGAATCTAATAGGGGTGCATAAGGTAGACATTCTGAGCCCTAACCCTTCCGCCACGGAGCGGCGAATAAGACATCTGGTACACCCGGAATCGATCAGGGCCTCTTGTCTACACTCCTGCTTCGTTCTGGGGTGACATAACACAATGGGTATTAAGAACGGGCATATGGGATCACTTACCATGGGGTCCTGAACGTCTTCCTCGTCCTCACTGGTTCCCATGATCTCAGGAACACGAGCTGTCCCAGGTGAACTGCTAACAGTGGATGGCGTTGATAGGTTTAACATGGAAGTATTAGTCGCTGCTCGGGAATGTTCCGGTGTACGAACAGAGCGATCTTTCGATGCAGTGTTCAACCCCTGGGATCGTGGGGTAGATACCCGTGCTGGTGGTAGGGGGCAGTCGGCTGCCCTATGCCCCTCCTGGTTGCATCGGAAACAGCGGAACGGACGTCTGTTAATCTCTCCTCCACCAGTGCCTACTACTGGAGGTGGTCTAGCCAGGCCCCTCCCAGTAGACCGACCGCTGGGGCCCCGCCCTGGTTGACTCTGGCTCACAACCCGGGGTCTGAATTCTCGGAGGCCCACGTCCAAAGCCACGGCCGCCTTGTACCATTCCGACAGGCGAGGACCGAGGCCCCGGTACACACATGCCTGCCGTATCTCCCTGTCTAACCCGGTCTGGAACTGGTGGATAAGGAGTCGTTCCGGCCAGGAGCGTAACTTGCTAGCTAAATTCCGGAACTCCTTAACGTACTCCTTCGCCGGGCGACCACGTTGTCTCAGTCCCACAAGTTTCCCCTCGATCACTTGGGTTCGGGTTTCATCCTCAAAACGGGCCCTCAACGCCTCCAGGAAAAGCCCGAGGTCTGTCAATTCCCAGGCATGGTCGCTGTGTAGGTCGGCAACCCAGTCTGCGGCCTCCCCAGTTAGGACTGCTGTCACAGCGACCACCATGGACCATTGTGAGGGGTAAAGCCTGCCATACAGGTCCATATGGCTGATCACTTGGCTGAGAAATAGTGCGACCTTTTCTGAGGTCCCGTCGAACGTGGCCTGCACGGGAGGTAGACCCCAGGAGGTCTGTGGGGTCCATACTCCCGGACCCCACTGGGGTAACGGGTCTATCTGGCGGGGCTGTGGAGGCCTATTCCCTCCCCCGCCATAGGGTTGCTGCCCATCGGCCCCTAGGTCTGTTCCCCGGTCCCTACTGGGCCGGGCAGCCGCCCGTGGCGGTGCGCGGCCGCCATCCCTGCTAAAGGAGAGACCTGCACTGATGGCTGCTGGTGGGAGATCTCCGCTGGCTCGGCTTGTTCGTCGTTCAGGTTTGAACTTGGAGCTGGCAATCCGTGACCTGCTATCAGCTCCGCCCCCCTGCCACAGCCCCGACGGGTCCATGCTAGGCGCCCAGGGCTGCCAAGAGGGCGCATCACGGAAACCGGTTTCCCCGAATCTATCTCGTAGGATGTCCATTATGGTGGTGCCTGGCCCCGTGGAGTAGCTCCACTCTCCATCGTCGTCCTCGACCCACTGGCATTCTCGCCAACCTTGGAACTGGGCACCGGGGTAAGAAGGAGTCTGCACCCGTGCGCCAGGCAGGCCCGAACTATGCCACCAGTTTCCAACTCCCACGGGAACCGTCGCCCCAAGGCCCTGCGTGTCCTCAAATCCCAGCTCTGCCCGGGGCTCCACGGTTACCTCCTTCTGTGGCTCCTGCTCTTTTGGCCTCACCACCTGTTGGTCACTCCTGTCAGGCGTCTCAACAACCGTATCGTCAGCCATCTCCTCCTCCATCCCAAGTTCCTCCAGTAGCGCGTCTGTGGAGACCCCCTCTGCCATGCTGTCCGTTTACAGCCCGGCGCGCTGCGCCCGCGACGGTGGAACACACCCCTGGAGGGGGGGGACATGGAGCCGTGTCTTACTCTTGGCTTCCAGTAGACCGTGCTCACTAGGTCCTTATTAGGTCGCAAGGATCACACATAGGCAGTTCAGCGAGAATCCTTGTTTAATAGTGACAACAGCTCTTTCACGAAGCCAGACTGCTAAGCAGGGCTTAGACGCGGCTAGCGGTTAACAAATGCAGCGGTATTTATAGCGCCAGGTTAATGCCGGCCAGCTGGCTGCGTTTAAACGTCCCGCGGCGTTCTTCCGGGCGCATGGTGGTGACGTCATCATTGCCAGCCCTGTTTCAGCACCGTCGATCGTCCGCTACTTGCCGCCCTACCTTCGGAATACCCCCGCACACCCACCTAAATCCCCGTGCTCTGAGACGCCTAGCCGCGTGACCCTTTCACCAACACCCTGTGCCCTTTGCCTCCCACTCAGCCCCTTCCAGGTTGCTGCCGCCTCCATGGTGTTCCGTGGCGTCCAGGTATGTTGTCGAGTGCTGTTTGATGCTCGACATTAATCTTTGTTTATCTGTTGTTGATTGCTGGCAAGGGGGTATTTGGGGTTTTCGGTCTCCTTTTCGGCTTTCTGATTGTCTCTCTTGAATGGTGTGTAAATGTTGTTTGTGCTTAGCTGAATGTTGGTGCCCAAACCCTTTGGTTAATTTGGGGTTCCTATAACCGACATAATGTCACAATGCATATCTGCCAGAATATGGCTTTGATTGCATGGTTGGGCCCACATTCTGGCTCTGAGTCCCGTTCCTGTGAACCCCACAATTTGTCCAGGGTGAATAACATTGCCTCTAGAGCTTTTCCTGACCTTCGTCATCTCAATACTTGAAGATCTGAGGAGAGAGCTTAGCTTACATTCCGTTTTGTGATGGCAATCTTTATATTTTCCTGCCATGACGGGGCATTTTCTTCCCAATTTGTATGGCTGGAACTACATCCATTTTTTGAGTTGTCCATCAGAGAATCCTAGGGCTGGAAGGGACGTCGATCGTCCGCTACTTGCCGCCTTTCTAGTTCAATCTTGTTTTCAAAGCAGAACACTTTATACCATCCCAATCAAATGGTTGTCCTGTCTCTGGGTGTTTTCATAAAAGAGAACCTGAACTGAGGCACTCACATTGCAGCCCTGGTCAAAAGGCCCAGCAGAGATTATACTATCTGAGACTTCTCAGGAAACAACAATCGAATGGAAAACCTCCAGTGATGGAGAAGCCACAACTCCGGGAGGCAAGCTATTCATTGATTAATTGTTCTCGCTGTCAAGATAGGAAACTTATTATTTCCATGCTGGATCTCGATCTCCCTTTAATGAGTTCCCACCCATTGGTTCTTGTCCTGCCTCTCTATGCTTTGGAGAATAAGTCAACTTCCTCTTCTCTGTGACAGCCCTTAAAGTACTGGAATCCTGCTATCATGTCACTCCTAGTCCTCCTCTTTGCTAGACTAGACATATCTAGTTTCCGTAGCCTCATACACTTTAGCCTCCAGACCTCATACCATCTATGTGGCTCTTCTCTTTCTAGAAATGCTTCAACGTTTTTTTGCATCAACAAAGACCTACCTTGTATGAAGAAAGAGGCCACCAGGAAGCCCAAAAAGGGCACACAAAAAGAGGCAACCCCCATCTGGAAGGGAAAAGAAAGGGCAAACTAAATCAAGGAGCTGCTGTTACCAGATGTATTGATGTCCTCCAGCTGTGTTGATTTCTGAAGGAGATTGGATAAATTCTAAGAGGAGGATGGGATCTCAACGACTCCTAGTCTTCACTAGTCATCACCTCCTGACTCAAGACTGTTGGAGAAGCAGGCACAGAAACAGCCAGGGAAGTGATTGAAGCCTAGGAAACAGCCCCCTCCTCAGTCAACAAGAGTGCTGATTTACCACCAGTTGGTCAAATACTTGGGAGGCAAGGGCTTTGCAGCACAAACTTCAGCTAATGACTTAATAGCCAGCCATCAATACCCCAATCAACATCTAACAAGCCACATACAATATGCACCATATAAATACCACAAACAGAACAACCCAAAGCCCACCCTCTGCTAGAGAGAAGTTCCCTGAAGATGGGCTCCAGCACAAGTCCAAAAGCTCAGGAGGCAAAACCTCTTTTCCCGGTGACTGACCCAAATTAGTTCCTGCAACATTCTCCTGGAACACATAGATTCACCTTCATTTGAATATCAATAAATTACAGTAGCATCCTCAACTGTCCAACAGCTTGCCACCCTCTTCTTGCTACTGAATTGCCTAAAAACTCCTGGGTTGACCTCTGTGGGACATAGAATGGTGGCCTGGATGGACTCCACTCTGTCCTTCCATCTTTCTGTTTTTAGATAATGAAAAAGAAATCTAGAGGTCCCCGAGGAACAGTTTTTCCTTTCGTTGGCCTTTTGCTAAATTGCAGAAACATAAAAAGCCACACATGAGGAGAACTTCATGAGAACCTGAACAAGTCAATCCCCCACCTGTAATACCTTGACTGACACTGGTTTAGCTGCCTTTAAAAGAGGAACCTGTAGTTAGCATCTCGTTATTAAATGCTATGGACCAGCCAGACGTGTCCCCTCTATCAATCGGTGGCTGCCCCCTGACGTATCCTAGAGACTGCTTTCTGATGGAGGCTACTTACAGTTCAGTCTTTGTATGCTGTCAGGAGAATTGTGAGCTTTTGCTCCTTCTGGGTCAATGCTGGTTCTTTCTGAACGATTTATTTATGAGTGGGTTTGGGAGTAGTGTGTAATTGTGGCAAACAGGCACTACAAGGACAAATATCTACTGAAGCCAGAAGCACATCGAGATCATTTTTTATGTGGAAATGCCACGGCTGAGCAGTGATCCAGGCAATGGGAAATACATGCTGGAAAGAGAAAAACATGCACCAGCAGATCTCAAAGAGTTGACAAAAATCTTCTTGAGAGCAAGATAGACATCTAGCAGGAGTGTGTTAGTCTATGGTAGGAAAAGGAGGCTGATGTGAGGAAGGGACAAACGTTGTGCGGACAAGTTAATGGACAGGAAATTGGCATAACATCATGGAGAAAGCCAGATCAGCGCATTTTAAACCCCCACTATGACAGACCCAAAGTGACCATTTTGGAAAAAGGAGACTTTGAAACAAAGAATCCTAGAACTGGAAGGGACGCTGGAGGTCTTCTAGTCCAGCCCTACTCTCAAGTGCAGACCAGAGGTGGGTTATCAGCAGGTTCTGACTAGTTCTGGAGAACCGGTAGCGGAAATTTTGAGTAGTTTGCAGAACCAATAGTAAAAGTTCTGATTGGCCCCGCCCCTACCTATTCTCTGCCTCCCAAGTCCCAGCTGATCAGGAGGAAATGGGGATTTTGCAGTAACCTTCCCCTGGATTGGGGAGGGAATGGAGATTTTACAGTTTCCTTCCCTGCCACTCCCCATCCAGCCACACTCACCCAGCCATGCCACCCCCACCAAGCCACGCCCACAGAACCGGTAGTAAAAAAAATTGAAACCTACCACTGGTACACATCTTACATCATTATGCAGTCTAAGTTGGCAATGCTATTGCACCCCTTCTTGAGAGCTGAGGAAGGTTTCCTCTTCATGACAACCAAAAGGCCAAAAAGGAAACCAAAAGACAAAACACCACCTCACCAGCAATACCCCAATCAAGGAACTACCAATACAAACAAGGAAACAGTTAACAATAGCCTAAATCAAAGAACTACTAAGAATGCTCCCACCCACACTACCAAGCAAGCCCCTATTATATAAACAGAGAGTAAATCTCACTTCCTTCTAGCACTGATGATGTTCCCTAGTTGGGTCATGTCTGCAAGTAAACAACCAAGCTGAGAAAGCACCAAGGAACCCAAGAGACTTTAACATCTCCACTTAGTGAGAAATGGCTAAATGGTGTAGGGTCTCCTGTTTGGACAGGAGGGTTGGACTAGATGATCTACAAGGTCCCTTCCAGCTCTGTTAATCTAATATCTGATATCACATTATCTAATGGTTTCAAGACATCTCAGAAGGTCTCAACAAGCACAATAGATTTTTCACAATCCTATTGTTTAATTGATAAAGTGATGAAGATGTTATGCATTCAATCATGTTCAACTCTTGGCGATTCTACGTGCCCAGTCTCCACATCTTCTGATCTTGCACTATTTTCTATGCTATGGTTGTATCTTAAAAGCGCTTCTTCCAAAAGGCTATTTGACTTTCTTGGGTTTTTTCCCCCTTTGAAAATGTTTTTCTTCTCATCCAACCTAGAAGTAAGGAGAGATTTCCTGGCAGTGAGAAAGATTACTGGAGGTTTTCAAGATTGGAGAACCATTTGGTCAGGATGGCATAAAGACCCTGCCTTGCTCAGGAGGGTCCCCTCCAGCCCTGGGTTGGCACAGCCACATTTCTACTTTTCTTTAAAAAGGGCTACACAGAGAAAAGATCTGTTCCTTGCTAAATCTTGGGCATTTCTCAATCATCTTTATGATATCCCATCAGTCTTCAGACCTGTGTTGTCCCAAGGCATTGGGATGGGGACTCCTAGCATTGCTAGCTGCAGGGAGAAAGAATGGGAAATATGGGGGTGCAGTCCCAATGCACATCACAAGCATCTTGTTAGGACAGACTGTCCCAAAGCACAGCAATATCTCCTCTTCAGTTCATTGCTGATCAATTGACCAGGAATATCAGCCATTGTATCTATGACTTGTCTGGTTCAGTAGTTTTATTTCAGGAAGAAATAATTCCATGATTCAACCGCCAGAAGGAAGCTTCCAATCTTTTGTACTGTGGTCTGAATTTCCTAAAGAAATTAGTTTCATCTGAATGAACTTCATGTCTTCAGCATCTTTACTGCTCAAATGCTTTTGTCTCACTTTGGAAGGGCGCTTTTGATCACTGGTTGTCGAGCACCCACAACTTCTGGAGACAAGCCGTTCCGCTGGTTACTAGACTAGCTATGGCCAATTCAGCCTCCAGTCCCCTAACCATCTTTGTTACTCTTCTGTGCTCCCTTTCACGACTCTCCAAGAGTCCTGCCTGTTTCCTGATCCTTGGAAAAGTTCCTTTGGAAAGAAGCCGCCAAAGATTTGATGGGCTCCATCCCTATTTTCTCCTTCAGACATTTTGTTAAGGGAGAAAATGTTGTCTCCTCCAGGAGGGCATCAGCCACCAATTTTCTGGCTGGAGTTAAATAAGACAAAACTAAAGTCAGCAACACATGGAAGACTTAATGGGCTGATTTCACTACAGACTGTGATTTTTTTAAATTGCTTTTTAAAATTCCTTGGCTATCGTCCCTTTCACATCTTGATTTTCTTATTTTGTGGGTTTGAATTTCTAATTTTTGACAAGTAAAATTAATTAATTAATTTTTGACAAGTAAAATTAATTATAGTAATTACCATCATTACTTTTACTTGTCAAAAATTACAAATTAATTAGTGAATTAATTTTTAATTCACTGTCATGTTTTGATTGTCTTATTTTGTGGGTTCGAATTTGTAATTTTTGACAAAATTAATTAATTAATTACCGTAGTTAATTTTACTTGTCCAAAATTATGAATTAATTAATGAAATGGATGAATGAACAAATAAATTCCTTGCCCATCGTCCCTGTCACTTTTGATTTTCTTTATTTTGTGGGTTTGAATTCGTAAAATTTTGTTTGACGAAGCCAGCAAGGAGAGAGAAAAAATTCTCTCTCCCCTGAGGTAAAAAAAATACCTAGTCAGGGCTGAGAGTCCCTTATCTCTGACCCTAAGTTACCCTGTATTCATAATCATCTTTACACTTATGTCTGTTATCTTATACGTGATAGATAGATAGATAGATAGATAGATAGATAGATAGATAGATAGATAGGATTAATTAGAATAGATAGTTGTGCCGAAAATGGAGGACGTGGGGTCTTGGCAGGCTTTTTAGCTGTCCGTTTCACTGCCTGTAGAGGGCAATCTACAGTCTAGCACCTTTTAAGTCCTAGCTGGGCTTTACAGGCAGTGATACGGACAGCTAAAAAGCCTGCCAAGACCCCGCGTCCTCCATTTTCTGGCGCGAGTCTTTTTACCTCAGAGGAGGGAGAGTTTTCTCTCTCTGTTTGTCTCCTTTTCCACCTGCAGGTAAGCGGTTTTAAAAGGGGTTAAGAAAAAAAACTGCCTGACTGTAGCTTCGTTGCTTGCATCCTTACGATTTATATTGATATTGGTTGTTTCCTGATTGCTTATTTGTACCCTTAGAATGTATTTTATTCTCCTCATGTACACTGATTTTAATTTTTTTAATTCATTAAAATACACAAATGCTTAATGAGTAGTGTATTGTCTGGATCCATTTGTTCATACAAAGTATTAATAAATACTGAGAGTAATAATTATAATAATAAAAACAACCATAATTAAAATACTTCTAATTGCTTATTTATGATAAAATTCTTACATCATTTACTTATAATATGCAATAATGATAATACTGCTAATAAAAATAATGATAATAATAACTAATATTAATACTAATGTTTGCTTATATATATATAAAATACAATTTCTTATTGTATATTATATAATATTTTTATATATTTATTTTCTTATAGATATATTATTAATCTTTCATCTTCTAGTTTCCACCACTTTTATCCAACCATTGATAGAACATAAAGAGCGGTCAGGGTTGATCTCCTCTAGGACTGACCGGTTGGATCTCCTTGCAGTCCAAGGGACTCGCAGGAGTCTTCTCCAGCACCAGAGTTCAAAGGCTTCAATTAATGGCACAAATTAGCGGCAGCTCCTGGATGCCTCGAGGTGGATCTTTGGAGGCCGGGGGGGTAGCCGGGGACGTCCGTGGGGGGGCCGATGGCGACAATGGCGGTGGGGACTGCGGAGGCCGCGGCGGTGGTCGTGACGGGGATGCCTAAGGTTGGGGCGGCTCCCAAGGGCCTACAGACTTCCAGACGGACGGCCCAGGACTCTTCAGCAGTGGTTTTAGATCTGATTTTGGGGTGACTGGAGAGTATATGACCCTTGAGGGAAGGGTTACCTCCAGGGAGACCCAGAGACCCCCCTCCCAGGGTGAGCTGGATGCGGGGGGACGAAATGGGGGAGCTTCACCCACTAGAATGGAAGGTTGAGGGTTTTGGGGCCGGAAAATGACTACAAACTTATGCGGTTTGAACCCCCCCCTCCTCCTTCCTTCGGACTGAGTTTGGCCTTTTGGCCTATTACGATCATAGCTTCCCAACCATCTTGGCCTGCTGAACTACTCCTAATTTTTCCCCATTTCCATCTGGCCTGTCTGGATTCCCTACCATGTAGAACTTCTTTGACGAACATTTACGAACTTAAACCTCCTTTGAGCTGGATATTGGATTCCCTGATGCTGCTAATCCCAGGATACTGGTTCTATGGACGTGAGGCCTGAGGAGGCGGAACATGGCTATCCTCACCCTTGAGTTTTCTATCAAAGTCTCCATGGATTGGCCTGGTGAGAGACGGCCGCCCTGGAAACTTTCGGGGCCGTATGATATGCACCTCCTTAGCCACTGAGAGGACAGTGGAGTTTGGCAGCCTGACCATGGACTGGAATTTTCCCTACACTTGTAACATCAGCAGTCCCCCACCCTTGGACTGTTTCCCCTGATGGCTATATGTATTCGGTGTCGGAACTCCTCGCCCTGCGAGATTCTCCCCTCTCGCAGGTTTGGCCCCCCACATTATCGAGGGCCTATCTCGATGACGGACTTTGGAGTCCGGAGAGATGGCATGGAGCAAGGAAGAATTTATGGGGCTTTTTAGGGAAATTTTTAAAGATTTTAAGGGGTTCTGG
The DNA here is from genome assembly GCA_022577455.1 of Arizona elegans. Lineage (NCBI taxonomy): Eukaryota > Metazoa > Chordata > Lepidosauria > Squamata > Colubridae > Arizona > Arizona elegans. The sequence goes on along the minus strand of JAKOOJ010000007.1, from coordinate 89,532,864 downwards.
GGGAGGGGGTTGTAATTATTCTTTTAAAGATACTGGGAAGACGACTATGGCGGATGGTGGGGGGAAATCCACCAGGGTCAGAGCCGTGCCCGGCACAGGGTAATGATCCGGGAGGCACCGGACGAGGGATTGGAAAAGGGATGGGGGGCGATATCTATGAGGGCTGTACCATCGGCACGGTGAATGGGAGGGGCAGATATGGCGGGAGCAGGGGACCACATCAGGTGTTGGGGGCTCGCACTTGCTGTTTGAGAACAACTGCCTGCCCCGGTCCCCAAGGCTCTGCTTGGATACTAGGTGGCTTAGATACTCAGGAGCTGGGCCTTCGGCTGATGCTGTGCAATGCCAGGTCCGTGGTCAATAAGGCCCCCCTCATTCACGATCTTATACAAGAGGGAGGAGCGGACCTGGCGGGTATTACGGAGACCTGGTTGGGCCCAGAGGGTGGCGTCCCTCTGGTTGAAATGTGCCCACCAGGCTTCAGAGCATTCCATCAGCCGAGGGCCCAGGGGAGGGGCGGGGGGTGGCGGTTATTATTAACGAGGATCTGGGTCCGAGGGAGACCACTGTGCCTCAGATAGCCGGATGTGAGTCCCTCCTTGTGAGGTGGGGCCGTGGGGTTCAGATGGGCTTGTTGCTTACGTACCTGGCTCCCTGCCGCGTGGCAACAGCCCTACCTGAGCTACTCGACGTGATAGCCACGGTGGCAGTAGATACACCCAGGCTTTTAGTCATGGGTGATTTCAACTTGCCATCCGTTGGTGAAACGTCTGAGGTGGCTCGGGAGTTCATGGCTTCCATGACGGCCATGGACCTGACCCAGTTAGTTCATGGCCCTACTCACAGGGGAGGTCACACTCTGGATCTGATTTTTGTCTCTGGCCAGTGGTTGAGTGGTCTTGTTATAGGGGATATAGACATGGAACCCTTGTCATGGACTGACCACTCACTCCTTCGCCTAGATCTTCGAACCGCGACCCCTCGCCGCAGGGAGGCGGACCCAATTAGATGGATCCGCCCCAGGCGCCTAATGGATCCTGATAGGTTCCAGATGGAGCTTGGGCCTTTTCCTGAGGATCTAGCACATGACTCGGCCGAGGACCTGGTAGCCACCTGGGATCGGGCAGCTGGTGGGGCCTTGGACCGAGTTGTGCCTTTGCGGCCTCTGACCCGATGCCGATCCCGTGCGGCTCCTTGGTTTACTGAGGAGCTGAGGGAAATGAAGCGCTGGAAAAGACGCCTGGAGAGCGGTTGGAGGGCCAGTCTCGCTGAATCTGATCGAACACTGGTAAGGTCACATATTAAGGCCTACCTAGTGGCGATAAAGACGGCAAAGTCTAACTACTTTTCCGCCTCTATTGCGTCATCAGGGAATCGTCCGGCCGCCCTGTTTAGGGTGACCCACACCCTGCTCCATCTGGGAGTGTGGGAGGATCCCTTAGAAGGCAGGGCGGAGGATTTCGGACAATACCTGTATGACAAAATCGCTCAGATCCGGGGGGATCTGGACTCTGACTGGGTAGATCGGGGCAGGGTGACGAGGAACAGTCTTGAGAATGTTATCTGGGAGGAGTTTGATGCTGTGACTCCCGATGATGTGGACAGGACTTTGGGGAGACTTAGTGCGGCCACATGTTTACTGGACCCGTGTCCCTCCTGGTTGGTACTGGCTTCCCGGGAGGTTACACGAGGCTGGCTCCAGGGCGTCATTAATGCTTCGTTGAGTGAGGGTCACTTCCCCGCCGCCCTGAAAGAGGCGGTGGTGAGGCCTCTCCTCAAGAAGCCGTCCCTGGATCCAGCAATATTGGCCAACTATCGTCCTGTCTCCAACCTTCGCTTCATTGCAAAGGTTGTTGAGAGTGTGGTCGCGCAACAGTTTCCGCAATTCCTGGAGGAAACATCCTATCTAGATCCGTTCCAGTCGGGTTTCAGGTCTGGGCACAGCACGGAAACGGCATTAGTCGCGTTGGTGGATGATCTCTGGAGGGCTCGGGACAGGGGTTATTCCTCTGTTCTGGTCCTATTAGATCTCTCAGCGGCTTTTGATACCATCGACCATGGTATCATGCTGCACCGGCTGGAAGAGTTGGGGGTAGGAGGCACCGTGTTGCGGTGGTTCTCCTCCTTTCTCTCCGACCGGTCGCAGTTTGTGTTGGCAGGGGGGCAGAGGTCGACCTCGAGGCCTCTCATCTGTGGAGTGCCGCAGGGATCGGTCCTCTCGCCCCTTCTGTTCAACATTTATGTGAAGCCGCTGGGCGAGATCATCCGTGGCTTTGGGGTGAGATACCACCAGTACGCTGATGACACCCAGCTGTACATCTCCACCCTAGGCCACCCCAACGATGCCCTTGAAGTGATGTCCCAGTGCCTGGAGGCTGTGCGGATCTGGATGGGGAGGAACAGGTTCAAGCTCAACCCTTCCAAGACTGAGTGGCTGTGGCTCCCGGCATCCCGATATAGTCAGTTGGCCCCCACTGAAAGGGCTCGCAATCTGGGAGTCCTCCTGGATAGGCAGCTGTCTTTGGAGGAACATCTGACGGCTGTTACCAGGGGGACCTTTTATCAGGTTCGCCTGATTCGCCAGTTGCGGCCCTTTCTTGATCGGGATTCCTTGTGCACAGTCACTCACGCCCTTGTCACCTCTCGCCTTGACTACTGCAACGCTCTCTACATGGGGCTCCCCTTGAAGAGCACCCGGAGGCTCCAGCTGGTCCAGAATGCAGCAGCGCAGGTAGTGATGGGAGCAACATGGCGCTCCCATGTAACACCACTCCTGCGCGAGCTGCACTGGCTCCCGGTGGTCTTCCGGGTGCGCTTCAAGGTGTTGGTTATCACCTTTAAAGCGCTCCATGGCATAGGGCCTAGCTATCTCCGAGACCGCCTGCTGCTACCGACGACCTCCCATCGACCCGTGCGCTCCCACAGAGAGGGCCTCCTCAGGGTGCCATCAGCCAAACAATGTAGGCTGGTGGCCCCCAGGGGGAGGGCCTTCTCTGTGGGGGCTCCTACCCTCTGGAATCAGTTGCCTCCGGAGATAAGAAGGATCCATGACCTCAATGCCTTCCGTCGTTCCCTGAAAACCCATCTTTTCCAACAAGCCGGGTTGGCTTAGAAGAAATTTTTAAATTTTTTTTAATTAGTTTGTGATTCTTAACTTTCGGCCCAAATTTATATATATTTTTAAATGTTTTAATATTTGTATTCTATGTTTTTTATCTTGGCTGTACACTGCCCTGAGTCCTCAGGGAGAAGGGCGATATATAAATTGGAAATTAAATTAAATTAAATTAAATTAAATTAAATTAGGTCTTATTTGGAAAAATAGGGAAAATTACAGCTATCTTTAACGGGCAGGATAGCCCCATTAAGATGAATGTCCTACCGAAAATGTTGTTTTTATTCCAGTGCATACCAATTTGGCTCAAAAAAGATTTTTTTACTAATCTGGATATACATATTTCAAAATTCATCTGGCAAGGGAAAAAAACCAAGAATTAGATTATAGTTATTACAAGATGCTAGAGAAAGAGGGTGATTCAGTTTGCCAGATTGGGGAGAATATTATCAGCAGCAGCTTTGGTATGGATAAGTGAGTGGATGCATCTCAAAAATACAAGACTATTGGCGTTAGAAGGCCACGATTTACAGACAGGATGGCATGCTATTTTATGGGAGGAAAAGCATAAAGTTCCATCAGTACTTCCGGAGGGATTATATCAGGAGGGCTCTATTAGATATCTGGATTAAGACAAAAAGAAGTAATTACATGGAAATTCTCAACTGGGTGTCAACTTTGGAAATGTATACTCATCTTCATATGCAACTTCATATAAGGAAAATTTATATAAGATGTTTTATAGGTGGCACCTCCCCACCACAAGATTAGAACGAATCAATAAGGGAAATTCTTCAGCATGTTGGAAGTGTGAAGTGGCTCTGGGGAACTTCTATGTGGTGGGAATGCCCAAAGGCAAAAAAAATATTGGAATCTGATAAAGAGTTGGTTGGAAGAAATTTTGTTAATAAACATAGAAGTCAAACCAGAATTTTTCCTTTTGGGAATGACAGAGGGCAAATACAAGAAAGACATAAATTATTTACTACTGCACATACTTACAGTGGCACAGATAGCCTTTGTACAGAAGTGGAAAGGGAAAGATATCCCAATTGAAGAGGAAATACTAGTAAAAATTTTCAACTTTGCAGAAATGGATAGACTCACCTTGGAACTCAAGGATAAAAGCAAAACATACTATAAAATCTGGGCAAAATTCTATGAATGGTTAGATAAAACGAGGCTAGCCGAGACAAATGTGTAGTGTTAGACTAGAATTATATACGTTATTATAGATAAATATGTATGTGAATTGAATAGATAGGTATATGTAAGTATAGATATGTATAATTATATAGGAATAAGGTATAAATTACTATTAATGTATTATACTATGTTTAAATAACGTATAAGGTGTAAGGAATATAATATCATTAGTATATTACGTATTAGTTTAAAGTGTTGGAAAATGCTTGGGACCAGTGATGTCACATCTATGTCCAATGTTTTTAATTTTGAACTACTAATAAAAAACTTTTTAAAAAATTAAAAAAAAATTCTTTGGCGCTCAGCCTTCCTCATGGTCCAACTTTCACAGCCATACATTGCAACTGGAAAACCATAGCCTTGACAATATGCACTTTGGTTGGCAGTGTGATGTCTCTGCTTTTTAGCATGCTGTCTAGATTTGCCATAGCTTTCCTCCCCAGGAGCAAGCGTCTTTTAATTTCTTGGCTGCAGTCCCCATCTGCAGTGATCTTGGAGCCCAGGAAAATAAAATCTGTCACTACTTCAATTTCTTCCCTATTTTTGCCAGGAATTGAGAAAAGAAAATTCTTTTCTTATATATATTATTAATCTTTCATTTTCTAGTTCCCACTGCTTTTATCCAGTGGTGAAGTCCAATTTTTTTTACTACTGGTTCTGTGGATGTGGCTTGATGGGTGTGGCAGGGGTAGGATACTAACCGTACAGTAGTGAGGTCTTATATCAAGACCTACTTAGTGGCGATAAAAGCGGCGAAGTGTAACTACTTTTCCGCTCTTATCGTGTTGGCAGATAATCGCCCAGCTGCCTTGTTTAGGGTGAACCGCTCCCTTCTCCATCTGGGAGCATGGGAAGACCCCTTGCAAGGGCATGCTGAGGATTTTGCGCACTATCTGCACGATAAAGTCACTCAAATTCGGGAAGGCTTAGACTCTGGCTGGGTGGGTTCAGGCGGGTTGTCTGAGGTGTGTCTTGAGAATGTTATCTGGGATGAATTTGACCCTGTGACCCCCGAGGATGTGGACAGGATGCTGGGGAGGTTGAACGCAACCACATGTTTATTGGACCCGTATCCCTCCTGGTTAGTGCTGGCTACCCGGGAGGTTACACGAGGCTGGCTCCAGAGGATTATAAACGCTTCCTTGAGTGAGGGTTTCTTGCCTCCAGCCTTGAAAGAGGCGGTGGTGAGGCCCCTCCTCAAGAAGCCCTCTCTGGACCCAGCTGTTTTGGCAAACTATCGTCCAGTTTCCAACCTTCGCTTTCTGGCGAAGGTTGATGAGAGTTTGGTGACGCGACAGCTCCCACAGTACCTGGATGAAACTGTCTATCTAGATCCATTCCAGTCCGGCTTCAGGCCCGGGTACAGCACGGAAATGGCATTGGTCGCATTGGTTGATGATCTCTGGAGGGCTCGGGACGGGTTGCTCCTCTGTTCTGGTTCTATTAGACCTCTCAGCGGCTTTTGATACCATCGACCATGGTATCATGCTGGGCCGGTTGGAGGGGTTGGGAGTGGGAGGCACTATCTTATGGTGGTTCTCCTCCTATCTCTCCGACCGGTCGCAGTCCGTGTTGGCTGGGGGGCAGAGGTCGACCTCAAGGCACCTGGTTTGTGGGGTGCCGCAGGGGTCGGTCCTCTCGCCTCTCCTGTTCAACATTTATGTGAAACCGCTGGGCAAGATCATCCGTAGTTTTGGGGTGCAGTGCCATCTGTACGCTGATGACACCCAGCTGTACATCTCCACCCCAGACCCCCTCAATGATGCCCTGGAAATGATGTCCCAGTGCCTGGAGGCCGCGCGGGTCTGGATGGGGAGGAACAGGCTCCGACTCAAACCCTCCAAGGCTGAGTGGCTGTGGTTGCCGGCGTCCCGATATAGCCAGCTGGTGCCATCGCTGGCTTTGGGGGTGAGACATTGGCCCCCACGGAGAGGGCGCATAACTTGGGTGTCCTCCTGGATGCACGGCTGTCTTTAGAAGAGCATATGACGGCCGTGGCCAGCGGGGCTTTTTAGCAGGTTCGCCTGATTTACCATTTGTGCCCCTTTCTAGATCGGGACTCCTTATGCACGGTCACTCATGCCCTCGTCATGTCCCACCTGGACTACTGCAATGCTCTCTACATGGGGCTCCCTTTGAGGAGCACCCAGAGGCTCCAACTGGTGCAGAATGCAGCCGTGCGGGTACTCATGGGGGCAACAGGGCGCTCCCATTTAACACCTCTCCTGCGCAAGCTGCATTGGTTTTCGGTGGTCTTCCCTGTGCGCTTCAAGGTATTGGTTCTCATCTTCAAAGCGCTCCATGGCTTAGGGCCCGGTTATTTACGAGACCACCTTCTGCCACCGATAACCTCCAACTGTCCAATACGCTCCCACAGAGAGGGTCTCCTCAGGGTGCTGTCGGTCAGGCAATGTTGGCTGGCGACCCCCCAGGGAAGAGCCTTCTCTGTGGGGGCACCCGCCCTCTGGAATGAGCTACCCCCAGGGATACGACTGATCCCGGATCTCCGTACCTTTCGCCGGGCTCTGAAGACTTTTTCATTTCAGCAAGCCGGGCTGGCTTAGAATTTTTTAATTGGTGAATTTTATGGGTAAGGAGTTTTAAATTGGGGGAGGCCAATATAGATTTAATTTTGTTTTAAAGTATTTTAATGTTTATATTGTATGTTTTTTAATCTTGGCTGTTCACCGCCCTGAGTCCTTCGGGAGAGGGGGTGGTATAAAAATTTAATAAATAAAATAAATAAATAAAATAAATAAATACTGCAAAATCCCCATTCCAACCCCACTCTGGGGCCAGCCAGAGGTGGTATTTGCCGGTTCTCCAAACTACTCAATTTCCGCTACCGGTTCTCCAGAACCTGTCAGAACCTGCTGGATTTCACCCCTGCTTTTATCCAACCATTGATAGAACATATCCCATGTTGAAAAGTATTCTGTTTCTTCCTTATCCGTTATATTTAATGTTAATTTATCCATCTCTGCATAGTCTAATATTTTTCTGTAGGTATGTCTTCATTTTTCCTATGTTGTGCAAATATAATTCTCACTGCCATTGACACATGTATTATTAAATACGTAGTTCCTTTTGTTATAATTTTCTGGTAATATACGTAACAAAAATATTTCTGGTTTTAAATCTATGTGTTGTTTTATCATTTTCTCTAACCATGTATGTATTCTCGTACAGAATTTTTTTGCTTTTGGACAAGTCCACCACATGTGGTAGGAACCTGATATTTGATTACATTTCCAACATTTTGCGGACATATTTTTAAACATCTTTGCTAGTCTTGCTGGTGGCAAATGCCACTTATAAAATTTTATAGAAGTTTTCCTTGTAGATAGTTGCCATTGTTAATTTATAATTTCTATCCCAAAGCTTTTGCCATTTATCTAATTCTATGGTATATCCAAAGTTTTTTGCCCACATTATCATTGTTTCTTTCACCTGTTCATCTTCCATTTTATAACTTAAAAGATAATTATATATTTTCTTTATTAATTTTTCATCCATCCCTAAAAAAATCTGATGCAGTACTGTTGGCTCTTTGTAGACTGCAAGCAAATAATTCAAATTAGAGAGCACCAAAGACCCCACAACCAAGCTCAGATAGTAAAAAAAATATTTGTAGCTCAGGGTTGATTGTAGGGTTCTTGGTGCTCTGAGCTTGATGGTTTTCTTGGAGATATTTCATGACCCATCTAGGGCACATCACCAGTTCTAAAAGGGAGTGGACTTTGCTCCCTATACAAAAGCTTGCCCTGCCAATATTGATGGTATACTTTTCTCCTTGGTAATACCTTAAGGGTGGTGTTTTCCCACTTGAGTCTTTGTCTTGTGTTAATCCCTGCTTTTCTAGTTATTGGCTGCTGGAGAGGGTGTGTTCTGGTCTTTTTGTCTCCTTAACTTTTTATTGTCTCCTTTGAACTGTGTGTAAATGTGTTTATCTTTATGTGCATGGTGGATGGCTGAATTGTCTTAAGTGCCAGGATTTATGGAATTCTCTTGCATTTTTGGATTTAGTTTGGTCTAGCATGCTTATAGTTTCCCAGCTGAAATTGTGGTTGTTACTGTCGATGTGTTATGAGATGAAGAAGTTTTCACTGGGTCTTCCGACTGCTAGTTGGCGTTCATCAATGTGCTGTGCTAGTTTTCTCCTATCTGTCCTAGATAGCAGCTGTTATAGTCCTTATTCTGTATATTGCAAATGACTCTTGATTTTTTCCCCCTTTCTGAATCATTTGGTTTATTTAAGATATTTTAGAGAACTTTAATTGGTTTGTGTGCCATGGTGTTGCCGCATGGTTCTAATGAACTGTCGGTGGTTTCAGATATGTTTTTTATGTCGGAGTGCCATATATCTCCCATATCCACCCAAGTAGGGAACATCATCAGTGCTGCCTAGATTAGTTAATGAGCACCGGGAGTCCTCTCAATGAATGAAAACACACAAGAGAAAAATTCAAAAGCATAATCTGCCCTTGGATTAGAGTTTATTGATTAGTGACACCACATGAAAAAGAAAGTCTGATGCACAATCTTGTTCTGTGGGTCAGCAGGCTGATGTTGTAGTAGCCAGGGAGATTTTGGTTTCCAACCTTCAAGGTGCTTCCAGCTGTTTTCAGTACACAGCCATCTTGCACAGATAAGACAGTTTCATCTCACAATACTGGTCATTCCATACTCTATAGTCTAGAAGAAATCAAATAATTGATTAGACTTTTGTTGCAATTTTTGTAACAATCTTATAATTTGTATCTAAGAAGACAATATTTTGTCACAAAAGGATTAACTTTTTTGGATAGGAACATTTAAACATATACCTTTGCCATTATAGTTTACAGGTAGTCCTCAACTTACAACCATTCATTTAGTGACCGTTCAAAGTTACAACGGCACTGAAAAAAATTGATTAATGACTGGTTTGACATGACTGTTGCAATACTTTTATGATCAAGTTATCAAAATTTGGACGTTTGGCTACTGGCATATGTTTATGACGGTTGCAGTGTCCTGAGGTCACGCTATCCCTGTTTGTGACTTTCGAACAAGAAAAGGTAATGGGGAAGCCAGATTTGCTTAACAACCTGAGACAGCTGATGCATCTCACGGGATGGCACTGCTTGGTTTCTATTCCTCTGAGTTCCCTCCCTGTGTTCCTGCCCCCCAGTTACTGATGTCAGGCTGTCAGCTTGCAATGTGTAGCTTAGCAAAAGGGCAGCCATGAACGAGTGTTGTTGAGATCTTCAGAGAAAGGAGTGAGGAAGGACAATAGGTAGCATTACACCAAGGGCAAAATGAATATGTCCCATTCTGATGATCTTGGAATTGAGATCATCAGTAAGCTTCATTGAGCTTAACTGGGTTCAGCTTCTTTCAAGGCCTCAATACAGGTTTTATGAGTTTCCCTTCTCACACCTAAAAAACAACGCCATCACTTCAGTCGTGATGCTGTCGGGAATCTTGAACTCTCCAGGGTCAGGACTTGGAAGAGGGGGTAAAGCAAAAGTAGGCAAGATGTTAAAAGTAGGAAAAACATCTCTCTGCATCCCATTGTGGCTGGGTGAGCTTTTTTTGCTCAGTCAATTAAGGTCTTAACTGGATTTGTGCAATAAACTGACCCTCTGGCTAAGTAAAGTTTGCACATCTTCGTAAGCCATGGAAAAAAAATAATCCAGGTCTAAGCTAACAAAACTAACCCGTGTCTACCCAGGTCAGTTGGAATGCCAGCAGCTACAATTTGAAGAATATGCAACGCTCAGTTAGGTATTTTATTAGATTTTGTGCATGTCTATGGGGCTGTGGATTAACATGCTGTCCAAACCCACTGAAGTCTCTCACCATGAATATTGGCTGTGGAGGATTGGAAGGTTGTGCTTTTTCACACATCTGGAGAACACATGCTTGAGAAGTCTGATATACTAGAACAGTGGTTCTCAACCTTCCTAATGCCGCGACCCTTTAATAGAGTTCCTCACGTTGTGGTGACCCCCAACCATAAATTATTTATTTATTTATTTATTTATTTATTAAATTTATATACCGCCCTATTCCTAAGGGACTCAGGGCGGTGAACAGCGAACGATAAAAATACATTTAATACATCCCAGTTTAAAATAAAATCAAAAAAAGCAATATAAAGGGAAAGTTAGGCCAGGCCGGCCTGCTGAAACAGGAATGTTTTGAGGGCACGGCGGAAAGTGCGCAGGTCCGGAATCTTCTGTATCTCTGGGGGGAGCTCGTTCCAGATGGTGGGTGCCCCCACAGAAAAGGCTCTCCCCCTGGGGGCCGCCAGTCGACATTGTTTGGAAATTATTCCTAAAACCATCAAAAATATGTGTCTTCCGATGGTCTTAGGCGACCCCTGTGAAAGGGTCATTCAACCCCCAAAGGGGTCCCGACCCACAGGTTGAGAACCACTGTACTAGAACAAAAAATCTCCTTACCGTTGGAATATAACTCGACACAATTCTGCCTCTCTTGGCAGTTAGAAGGTTGATTTTGTGCCCAAGGCATGTAATCCGCCACGGATGCGTCTACCCATCTCATTCGTATCTGTAGGGAGAGAAAGCAGTGTCATCTCCCCAAGTGTTTTTCTGAATCTTGCAGAAATGAGGATATTTCTTCTCAAATGTACTTCTCAACAGCCGAAGGGTCAAATGTAAGAGGGATCAAGTTGTCCTAGGGGACAACAGGTTAAATATAAGCCAGCAGTGCGCTTCAGCTACCCAAAAAAATAAAATAAAACACCAAGATAGGCTCAAGATCAGAAAAGGTTGATAGCATTGCTTAACACTGCACTAGTGAGGCCACACTTAGAATACTTAGAATCCAGTTCTGGCCACCACGATACAAAAAAAAAAAAAATGTTGAGACTCTGAAAAGAGTGCAGAGAAGAGCTACAAAGATTAGAGGGTGGGAGGCTGAAACATGATGATCACTTGCAGGAACTGAGTATGTCTATCTAACGAAGAGAAGGATTAGGGGTGATGTGATAGCAGTCTTCCAATATTCGGGGGGCTGTCACAGAGTAGAGGTGACTATTCTTCAAAGCACCTGTAAGTAGGACAAGAAGTAATGGGTGGAAGATGATCAAAAAGTAATCCACCCTAATGTGAAATTTTCTGACAGAACAATGAATCAGTAGAACAGCTTGCCTCCAGAAGTTGTGTGTACTCCATCACTGGAGGCTTTCAAAAATAGACTGGATAACCAACTGACTGAGGTGGTATAGGGTTTCTACTTTGAGCAGGAGGTTGGACTAGAAGACCTCTGAGATCCCTTCTATCCCTAGGGTTCTATATTCTACATTCTGTTCTAAAACATGAGAGAATAAATTCAGGCTCAGGTGATTACATGCATACAGAGTTTCAGGGAAACTGAAAAATATAAGTCCAGTCCAGCACAATACCACTGAAAAAGAAAAAAGAAAAATCCAAGAAGAAACCAGCATGGTTACATGAATATCTCTTCAATAAACTGAATGTCAAAAAGGACAGGTACAAAAAATGTAAAGAGGGACACTTAACTAAGGCAGAATATCAGCAGGTAGCCTGAATCTGCAAAGATAAACTCAGGAAAGTAAAGACTCAAGAATCTGATTGAGTATATCTCACAGTTCTGAAGCTGCTGGCTTATCGTTATTTCAGAACCATTGTACCATATCTTTCAAAAATTCTGGAGCACCAGGAAACTACCAGTGGATTGAAAAAGAGCTGATGTGGTTCCCATCTTTGAGAAAGGAAAAAAATAGATCCAAGAAATTACAGATCAATCAGCCGAGGATCAATATCTGGGAAGACACTGGAAAAAATAATAAGAAAACAGATCTCCAAACATTAAGAAACAAAGTTGTAACTAGAAGCCAGCATGGGTTTGTTAAAAACACGTCATGCCAAATCCATCTTATTTTATTCTTTGACTAATTAGCAGAGCAGCAAAATGCTCTGAACATGTTATACTTAGACTTCAGTAAGGCATTTGACAAAGTAGACCACAACCTACTTCTTGGTAAGCTAGAAAAATGTGGGCTAGAAAGCATCATCCCCAGATGGATTTGTATCTGGCTGACAAACCTTACTCAACGAGTAGTCCTTAATGGTACCATATCAACATGGAAAGAAGAAAGCAGTGGTTCCATCTTATGCTCAGTACTTTTCAGTATTTTCATAAATGATTTAAATGATCTGTAAAACTCATTGGTTTTACAGATGTCACTAAGTCGGCAGGAATAGCCAACACCCAGAAGACAAGCACAGGATTCAAAAAGACCTTGACAGACTTGAACAATGGGCCCTATCCAACAAAAGGATGGAGAAAAGCAAAGATTTACACCTAGGCAAAAGAACCCAAAGGTAGAAGTACAAATTATGGTTCAAAAACAATAACTGAGAGACGGACCATCCTTTAGTCAGATCTCATCTGGAATCCTACATTCATTTGGGTCACCACATTACAAAAAAGATGTTGAGACTGGAAAAAGTGCAAAGAAGAGCAACAGATGATTAAAGGCATGGAGATAAAAATATATGAAAAACGGTTACAAGAATTGGGTATGGTCAGTCTAGAGAAAAGAAGGACTGGGTGACATGATAGCAGTATTTGAGGGGCTGTCACAAAGAAGATGGGGCCAACCTATTCTCCAAAGCTCCTGAAGGCAGGACAAGAAGCACCAGATGGAAACTAATCAAAGAAAGAAGCAACCTGGAATTAAGAAGAAACTTCCTAACAGTGAGAACAGTTAAGTAGTGGAACGGATTCCCTACAAAGTTCTGGGTGCTTCATCACTGGAGGATTTTAAGAAGAAACTGGACAATCATTTGACTAAAATGGTATAGGGCAGTGATGGCTAACCTTTTTGCTATCACTTGCCAAGTGTGGGGGGGGAGCTTGGAGTGGTCATGCGCGCGCGTACCCATACCCATAATTCGATGTGCCCCATCCCCCCGCATGTGTGTGCGTCCCCCCTGTGCTCTCCCCACTTTAGCCCGTGATGGCACGGTGGGCCCAGGAGGCCCATTTTTCACTCTTTCTAGGCTCTGGAGCCTTTCTAGGAGCCTGGGGAGGGCGGAAACGGCCTTCCCCACCTCCCGGAGGCCCTCCGAAGGCCAAAAACAGCCTGTTTGCCAACTTCCGGTGAGCCCGGAAGGCCTGAAAATCAGCTGGTGGAGCTGAGCTCGCGTGCCCATTGATATGGCTCTGCATGCCACAGGTTTGCCATCACGGGTATAGGGTCTCATGGTTGAACAGGGGTTCAGACTAGAAGACCTCCAAGTTCTCTTCCAACTGTGTTATTCTATTAACTAAGTATGGTAGCCATTGGTTTTTGGAGCTTGGTACAGTAAGTAATAAAGGGCAGATTCAAAGCTGTGTTTTGGCTCTTCAATGGGCCAATTATTTCCATTTCCATTTTCTGCGAGACATGAGCCCTCCATGACACTTAGATAGATCTTGGATCAAGTTAGTTCAGGGCTAGAAGCATGATTATCATAATTTAATCATCACTAGAAAGTTGCATGTTTCCATTTTCCAAATGGATCCCACTCAAAACGTCTTAAGAGATCTCCCAGAAAGGAAGACACATAGAAGAGAAAGCCACAGAGGTCTGGAAATACCTCCAAAAGATCCCACTTCACTTAAGGCCTTCTTTCCAGTCATAGCTGTTGATCAGCATCCAAACACAGGTGATGTTGATGAAAGTTCCTATGTTGAACTGTGTGAATTGGAACACGGCTGCCCTGGGTGTGCAAAGACTATGAGGGAGTTTGGAATTGTGACAGAGTTTGTTAAAAATGATTATACTTACTTATTCTGTGTTGTTCCTAGCCAGCCTTATGAAAGTACCAAAAGGACACTATTGCTCAGATCTGAAGAAACGTGTCATTTAGAGAGAATTGGGATCTGTCCCTTTGTCCATTCCGGGCTCAGTCTAGACTGTGTGTATCATAGCCATGGTCAACTTCTTAAGATCCCAAAGTTGCACTGAGATCCAAAACAATGTGTTGAAGGCTCTCCAAGGAACCCCCCACATACTAGGATTGCTATCATGCTGTTGTTAAGTCCTTATGGAATTGTGCCGTGTAAATCCATTGACAGATTGGCCTATTCTTGTCACTTCCGCCCTCCCTCCCCCCAAGCTTTTCATTGTCTTCAGATATACCACTCACTCCCTTTTCTCCCAAACATCTACTCACCTTCCCGCCCCTGACTTTGTACATTCCAATCCAGGTTCTATATGCCTCTCCGTAATTAGTGAGTATAGCAGAAGCTACGCTGTTCATTTCCCGTTCGCTGAGGATGGAAGCAAGGTGGGAATGTTTGCCATGGGAACTGCATTCTGTCTGGGAGACACCAAGCAAACACAGGTTAGGGCTTCCTGCTTTAGATGCTGACCCTGTCCTTTAGACCAGGATCTTCAAACCTGGCCACTTTAAGACTTGTGGACTTCAACTACCAGAATTCCCCAGTCAGCATGGCGGAGTGTCGTCAGTTTGGTGACCCTTGCTTTAGAGCCCTCCCTCAGTTCCACCAGTCTATCCTTGTCCTTCCTGATTCCCCAACTCCATCACCCAACGCCTGTCTTCACGACATCTAAACTCTATAGCATGGAATCAAAAGAAGGACCTAAAAAGCAATCATCCAGGCTCACTGCAGTATTTATCCCTTCCAACTCTGTGATTCTGTATTTTAAACTGCATAAATATGCGTAATCAGCAAATACCTAGCTACTTCCCTTCCCATCTTCTGTTACTATCCTCAAGAAAGAGTCTTAATAAAGAGAAACATATCAGTTATGCTGGCAAAGATAAACCATAGAGAACTGAGGACTTCAAGGTTGCCTCAATTAGCACATTCCTTTTTTGTTTCTCTTTTGAAACAAAATTCCTCCAATAATTTGTTTCCCTCACAGTAGAAGCTTTGTCTGGCAACATCCTTTCTCTGCTGTGCCCCTATGATGTTACTTTCATTGCTCCTCAGTCCTACCTTTAGACAACCCTAAGCTATGCTTTTCTATACTGAGGCTTAACTATGTGAGGGGTCCTTGGTGGTCTCGGAGCTTGTTGCCGATGATATTACCTAGTTTGAGCGATGCAGGAAAATAACCAAGCTCAGAGCACCAAGGACCCCTCATTTCAACCATGATCGCATTGTTGTGGCCACCAAATTGCCTTTTTTTTTTTACCATAATCTTTGGACAACTCTGCTCACTCCTCCCTCCCTCCCTCCCTCCCTTCCCACAGGGAAGCATTAAGCTCAGAAAGCAATCCAATAGTCTGAGCTGGAACCGGACATCCAAACATGGAGGTGGATGGGGCTCCTCTTACCTCTGCATCGTTCCAGCTCAGTTTATTCTCGAAAAATCCGTAGCAATGCTGCTCATAAAGAAACCAGTTCAGGGGACAAGATACTGCTTCCAGACCTGTTGGTGGAAAGAGAAGGCGTTGTCAAAGAGGAGGAGATGGGGGTCACCCACCCTGAACCCATAGATTCAAACTGAAAAGAGGGGGAGGAGAAGGGACTTGAAAAAGGGGAAGAAAAGAGACACCCTAGAAATAAGGGCAGGACGGTGCCCAGCTGGAGGGAAGCCAGGATGTGGATGGGGTGCACAGTACGGCAAGAGGCTGGGAAGACAGGTGGGGGCAGCCTCCCCTCAAGTAACAGGGTCAGAAGAAGAAAACAGAAGAGTAACTCAACAAGGACCGATATCTGGACCAATGGGCTAGGAAGGGTCTCAAGACACCCTTTGCTTAAATACCAATGGATGGTTGGGTGGATTTTCTGCTCTTCGGTTTCACAAATACCTTGACCCATTGTTTACTAATTCATTGTTGGTCTGCTATTAATCTTTGTTTATCTGTTGTTGATTGCTGGCAAGGGGGTATTTGGGGTTTTTGGTGTCCTTTTCGGCTTTCTGATTGTCTCTCTTGAATGGTGTGTAAATGTTGTTTGTGCTCAGCTGAATGTTGGTGCCCAAACCCTTTGGTTAATTTCGGGTTCCTATAACCGACATAATGTCACAATGCATATCTGCCAGAATATGGCTTTGATTGCATGGTTGGGCCCACATTCTGGCTCTGAGTCCCGTTCCTGTGAACCCCACAATTTGTCCAGGGTGAATAACATTGCCTCTAGAGCTTTTCCTGACCTTCGTCATCTCAATACTTGAAGATCTGAGGAGAGAGCTTAGCTTACATTCCATTTTGTGATGGCAAACTTTATATTTTCCTGCCATGACGGGGCATTTTCTTCCCAATTTGTATGGCTGGAACTACATCCATTTTTTGAGTTGTCCATCAGAGAATCCTAGGGCTGGAAGGGACGTCGGAGGTTTTCTAGTTCAATCTTGTTTTCAAAGCAGAACACTTTATACCATCCCAATCAAATGGTTGTCCTGTCTCTGGGTGTTTTCATAAAAGAGAACCTGAGCTGAGGCACTCACATTGCAGCCCTGGTCAAAAGGCCCAGCAGAGATTATACTATCTGAGACTTCTCAGGAAACAACAATCGAATGGAAAACCTCCAGTGATGGAGAAGCCACAACTCCGGGAGGCAAGCTATTCATTGATTAATTGTTCTCGCTGTCAAGATAGGAAACTTATTATTTCCATGCTGGATCTCCCTTTAATGAGTTCCCACCCATTGGTTCTTGTCCTGCCTCTCTATGCTTTGGAAAATAAGTCAACTTCCTCTTCTCTGTGACAGCCCTTAAAGTACTGGAATCCTGCTATCATGTCACTCCTAGTCCTCCTCTTTGCTAGACTAGACATATCTAGTTTCCGTAGCCTCATACACTTTAGCCTCCAGACCTCATACCATCTATGTGGCTCTTCTCTTTCTAGAAATGCTTCAATGTTTTTTTGCATCAACAAAGACCTACCTTGTATGAAGAAAGAGGCCACCAGGAAGCCCAAAAAGGGCACACAAAAAGAGGCGACCCCCATCTGGAAGGGAAAAGAAAGGGCAAACTAAATCAAGGAGCTGCTGTTACCAGATGTATTGATGTCCTCCAGCTGTGTTGATTTCTGAAGGAGATTGGATAAATTCTAAGAGGAGGATGGGATCTCATCGACTCCTAGTCTTCACTAGTCATCACCTCCTGACTCAAGACTGTTGGAGAAGCAGGCACAGAAACAGCCAGGGAAGTGATTGAAGCCTAGGAAACAGCCCCCTCCTCAGTCAACAAGAGTGCTGATTTACCACCAGTTGGTCAAATACTTGGGAGGCAAGGGCTTTGCAGCACAAACTTCAGCTAATGACTTAATAGCCAGCCATCAATACCCCAATCAACATCTAACAAGCCACATACAATATGCACCATATAAATACCACAAACAGAACAACCCAAAGCCCACCCTCTGCTAGAGAGAAGTTCCCTGAAGATGGGCTCCAGCACAAGTCCAAAAGCTCAGGAGGCAAAACCTCTTTTCCCGGTGACTGACCCAAATTAGTTCCTGCAACATTCTCTTGGAACACATAGATTCACCTTCATTTGAATAGCAATAAATTACAGTAGCATCCTCAACTGTCCAACAGCTTGCCACCCTCTTCTTGCTACTGAATTGCCTAAAGAGTCCTGGGTTGACCTCTGTGGGACATAGAATGGTGGCCTGGATGGACTCCACTCTGTCCTTCCATCTTTCTGTTTTTAGATAATGAAAAAGAAATCTAGAGGTCCCTGAGGAACAGTTTTTCCTTTCGTTGGCCTTTTGGTAAATTGCAGAAACATAAAAAGCCACACATGAGGAGAACTTCATGAGAACCTGAACAAGTCAATCCCCCACCTGTAATACCTTGACTGACACTGGTTTTGCTTTAAAAAAGGAACCTGTGGTTAGCATCTCGTTATTAAATGCTATGGACCAGCCAGACGTGTCCCCTCTATCAATCAGTGGCTCCCCCCTGAAATATCCTAGAGACTGCTTTCGGATGGAGGCTACTTACAGCTCAGTTTTTGTATGCTGTCAGGAGAATTGTGAGCTTTTGCTCCTTCTGGGTCAATGCTGGTTCTTTCTGAACTATTTATTTATGAGTGAGTTTGGGAGTGGTGTGTAGGTGTGGCAAACAGGCACTACAAGGACAAATATCTACTGAAGCCAGAAGCACATCGAGATCATTTTTTATGTGGAAATGCCACGGCTGAGCAGTGATCCAGGCAATGGGAAATAAATGATGCTGGAAAGAGGAAAACATGCACCAGCAGATCTCAAAGAGTTGACAAAAATCTTCTTGAGAGAAAATTGACATCTAGCAGGAGTGTGTTAGTCTATGGTAGGAAAAGGAGGCTGATGTGAGGAAGGGACAAACGTTGTGCGGACAAATTAATGGACAGGAAATTGACATAACATCATGGACAAAGTCAGATCAGAGCATTTTAATCCCCCTCTATGACAGACCCAAAGTGACCATTTTGGAAAAAGGAGATTTTAGAATAAAGAATCCTAGGTCTGGAAGGGACCTTGGAGGTCTTCTAGTAGTTCAACCTCTCCCCTCAAGTGACGAGACCTCACACCATTCCAGTCAAATGGTTGTGCAATCTATTTTTCAAAACCTCCAGTGATGGAACACCACAACTTTAAAATGAATTGTTCTCACTGTCAGGAAATTTCTCCTTATTTCTAAGTTGAATCTCTATCAACCTTCCATGCACTTCTTCTTGTCCTGCCCTCTTGCTCTGGAGAATAAGTCAATCTCCTCTCCTCTATGATAGCCCTTCAAGTACTGGAAGGCAGTTATCATGCTATCCCCAAGCCTTCTAAAAACAAAAATCATGTACAACATACAGTGGAAGGACTGTAACAGCCACTATGTAGGACAAAGAACACCAACTAGCAGTCCGACATGATGAAATCTTCTCAGTTGCACAACAGACTTCACCAATTGGGAAATGAGCATCCAAGTCAAGTCCAAAAATGTCAGAGAATTCCTGGAAGTTTGGCACTCAATCAAACCAGCCATCAACAGGCACATAGAGATAACCAACACATGCACACCATTCAAAAGAGATAACCAAAAGGCCAAAAAGGAAACCAAAAGACAAAACACCACCTCACCAGCAATCAGTAATAAGCAGATAAGCAGACCTTAACCATGATTAATACCAGATCAACAATAAAGCAATAAGGAATACCCCAATCAAGGAACTAACAATACAAACAAGGAAACAGTTAACAATAGCTTAAATCAAAGAACTACCAAGAATGCTCCCACCCACACTACCAAGCAAGCCCCTAGTATATAAACAGAGAGTAAATCTCACTTCCTTCTAGCACTGATGATGTTTCCTAGTTGGGTCATGTCTGCAAGTAAACAACCAAGCTGAGAAAGCATCAAGGAACCCAAGAGACTTTAACATCTCCACTTAGTGATAAATGGCTAAACTCATACAACCTAATGCAGAGGTGACAAACTCATGCCCACTCCCGGTTTAGTGAAGGGGAGGAAAATCACGATATGTCACTGTGATGATGACGTGAGTTTGACACCCCTGGTTTCAAGACATCCCAGATGGTCTCAACAAACACAATAGATTTTTCAGTTTCTTAACTGATAAAGTGATGATGATGTTACATTCAATCATGTTCAACTATTGGTGAGTCTATGTGCCAGGTCTCTCCACATCTTCCAATCTTGCAATGCTTCCTTGAGTTTTTCTATGCTCTGGTTGGTTGTGTCTTAAAAATGCTTTTTCCACAAAAAAGCAACTGGGCTTTCTTGTGTTTTTCCCCCCTTTGAAAATATTTCATTTCTCATCCAACCTAAAAGTAAGGAGAGATTTCCTGGCAGTGAGAAAGATTACTGGAGGTTTTCAAGAAAAGATTGGACAACCATTTGACCAGGTTGGTATAAAGACTCTGCCTTGCTCAGGAGGCTTTGACTCGGACCTTCAAGGTCCCTTCCAACTCTGGGCTGGGACAATCGCATTTCCACCAGACTTCTTTAAAAAGGGCTACAAAGAGAAAGGACCTGTTCCTTGCTAAATCTTGGGCATTTTTCAAATCATCTTTATTATACCACATCAGCCTTCGAACCTGTGTTGTGTCAAGCATTGGGATGGGGACTCCCAGCATTCCTAGCTGAAGGGGAAGAGGATTGGAATTATGGGGGCTGCAGTCCCAATGCACATCACGAGCATTTGGTTAGGGCAGACTGTCCCAGATCACAGCAATGTCTTTTGTTCCGGACATTGCTGATCAATTGACCAAGAATATCAGTCAATATATCTATGACTTGTCTTTCTTGTTCAGTAGTTTTATTTCAGGAGGAAATATCTCCATGATTCAGCCGGCAGAAGGAAGCCTCCAATCTTTTGTACTGTGATAAGGATTTCCTGAAGTAATTAGTTTCATCAGAATGAACTTCATGTCTTTAGCATCTCTACTGCTCAAATGACTTCGTTTCACTTTGGAAGGGCACTTTTGATCACTGGTTGTCAAGCTGCTTCTTTAATAGAATAACAGAGTTGAGAGGGACCTTGGAAGGCTTCTAGCCCAACCCTCTGCTGAAGCAGCAGACACTGTGCCATTTCAGACAAACGGTTGTCCCATCTCTTCTTGAAAACCTCCAGTGATGGAGCACCCACAACTTCTGGAGACAAGTCGTTCCGCTGGTTAATTGTTATCACTATCAGGAAATTTGTTAAGTGAGTTTTGCCCCATTTAGGACCTTTCTTCCCATAGTTCTTAAGTGAATCACTGCAATTAACATGGTTGTTAAGTGAATCTGGTGTCTCCATTGACTTTGCTCACAAGAAGGTTGCAAAAGGGGATCACGTAACCCCAGGACACTGCAACCATTGTAAATGTGAGCCAGTTGCCAAGCATGTGAATTTTGATCCAGTGACCATGGGAATTCTGCTGTGGTTGTTAAATGTGAAAAACGGCCCTCTATCACTATTTTCAGTGCTGTCGTAACTTTGAATTGTCATTAAATGAAGAGTTGTAAGTTGAAGACTACCTGTGGTACATTTTTTTAAAAGGATTTGACAAGCTGCTTTAATATCTCAGGTGTCTTAGAAGCCCAAAATGTTGCTGGTCCAAAACAGTCTTGTTAACAAAGGTAGAGGTAATGATAAGTCATTTAAAGACTGTTCAAAACAATGACCGACACCTCAACTCTCATTTCAAAGTTATGACAGATTTGTCCTAAGTTGATAGGGGGGTACTGCAGCATACACCCCCCCTGCCTTTCCCCCGAATCCCCTGGAGGACTTCATCTTGCTTCCCATCCCTTCTGGCAGCATCTGCACTTTTCAGCATCCCGACAATTGTAAAGCCGATCGTAAAAAATTCAATTTTGTAACAGAATTGTCTGGAATATCTTATCTGATTCAGTTGTCTCAGAAACTAACTTTCACAATTTTAATTGTAACTTAACTTCTCTGGACCTCACTCCATAATTTAAGAGATCCCTAAGGAGGGAGTCCATAATTGCACTGCTGTGCCTAAATCACAACTTGATTTTGAATTGTTGGCTTCCAGTGTTTAATATTTGGCAATCAGTAAGCACACTGATAAAAGCTTTAGATCAGAAAACTGAGTCTTCTCTCATTAATTGGTAATTGCATTTTTGGTAAAGATATTTTCAGAATCAAAGAACCCTTAAAAAATTTCTAAACAAAGAATTTTCTGAAGATAATTTCCAGTACTGAAGAATTTATCTCAGAATATAACCTAACCTAGGAATAATATTCATTCTGGAATGAAAAGATGAGGCTTAATATCTCCCATCTATCAATACCTGAAGAATAACAGAATATAAAATAGTTGGAAGGGATCTTGGAGGTCTTCTAGTCCAGAGGTCTCCAACTATGGCAACTTTAAGCCTGGAGGACTTCAACTCCCAGAAAGTTGCCAAGGTTGGAGAGTAGTGGTGAGTTGCCCCCAGTTTGGACCAGTTCGCAAGAACTGGTAGTAAAACCGGCGGGAAGCTCTGCCCACTGACCTGGACGTCATCATAGGCAGAAGCTGAAATGCGGGCAGGATGCGAATCAGCAGTTAAGGTAAGTAGAACCCACCCCAGTTGGAGACTCTGTTATAGTCCAACCCCCGCTTGAGCAGGAAACCCTATACCATTTCAGACAATTGGTTGTCCAATCTCTTCTTAAAAACAATTAGTGATGGACATGCATTGCACACCAGTCATCCTGTGCACATGTTCAGGAGAGCTCCGAAGACCAGCTGGGTCCCCTGAATTGCGTGCATGCGCCCCAGGGGCCTGAACACTAGTTGGGGCGTGCGCATGCGCAGTTTCAAGTGAGCTTGGCGACAGCTCGTATGTCCGGAAAAATGGCTCTGCATGCCACTTACGGCACGCATGCCATAGGTTCGCCAACACGGCCCTATACCATTCCGGACAAGTGGCTGTGTAGTCTCTTCTTGAAAAGCTTCAGTGATGGAGCACCCAGAACAGCCTCCATGGGAGATATGACTCCACAGCTGTGCAGATCTTATCTTCAGGAAGTATTCTCTTACAGTTAAGTGAAATCTCTGAAGCTGGAAATTGTACCCATTATTTCTGATTCACTAATTTGTGGTCATCTCACAAACAACACTGTTTATGTACCTTAACAGGAATATCTCCCCTTGATCTGTTTCTGGCTTCAATGGGTAGCACATTGTAGTCCTGCTGTGAACATTGAGTTGCAGGTTGTCCATTTGTTCTGCTTAATATCCATCAAGAGCCCCTTTGCCTCAGAAGCTTTTTCCTGGAAAAGAAGCCACTAGTTCAGACAAGTCTAATGGTAGAAACTGAAGAAAAACTAAAGAGCCTCTTGATGAGTGCAAAAGTTGACTTGAAACTCAGCATTGGGAAAAAAATAAGATCATGGCATCCGATCCCATCACTTCCTGCCAAATAGAAGGAGAAGAAATGGAAGCAGTGACAGATTTTATTTCCTTGGGCTCCAAGATCACCGCAGAAAGCGACTGTAGCCATGAGATTAAGAGATGCTTGCGCCTTGGGAAGAAAGCTATGAGAAACCTAGACAGCATGTTAAAAAGCAGAGACATCACCTTGTTGACAAAGGTCCATATAGGCAAATCTATGGTTTTCCCAGTAACAATGTATGGTTGTGAGAGTTGGACCATAAGGAAGGCTGAGAACCAAAGAATTGATGCTATTAAGAGCTGTGGTGGTGCAGTGTTAGAATGCAGTATTGCAGGCTAATTCTGCTGACTGCAGACTGCCACCTGTTTGATAGTTCGATCCTGACTGGTTCAAGGTGGACTCCACTTTCCATCCTTCCGAGGTTGGTAAAATGAGGACCCAGATTGTTGGGGGAAAGATGCTGACTCTATAAACCACTTAGAGAGAGCTGAAATGGTATATAAGTGTAAATGCTATTGCTGTTGCTTTCAAGTTGGGAACTCTTGAAAATCCCTTGGATTTCAGGGAGATCCAGTCAGTCAACCCTCAAGGAAAGCAACCCTGGCTGTTCTTTTGAAGGACAGATAATGAAGCTGAAGCTCAAATGCTTTGGCCACCTAATGAGAAGAGACGATTCCTGGGAAAACACCTGATGTTGGGAAAGGCACCAGAAAAGGGGATGGCAGAGGATGAGAGGGTTAGATAGTGTCATCAAAGCAATGAACAAGGAAACTGGGATACAGTGGACAAAGGAGACCTGGCATGCTACAGTCCGTGGGTTGTGAAGAGTCAGACACAACTTAACAACTGCTCAGACAAGAGGGAACATGGTGGCTTGGCCAAGTCTGAGAAGGCCACCTAGATACTCTGCAACTGACAGAATTGAATGTTGAAAAGGTCCAGTCATACAAAAAGATGTTATTGTCCTTACACATCTATGATGATTATTTAAGAGAAGTAAACATATTTACACAATCCATGTAACTATATACAAAACCTCTATGGGAATACAGCAATGGCCTCATAACTGGACATCCAGGCGATCACCTCTGGTGTGGCTTCATGCAGATTTTCTAGGGAATCAGAGAATGCACCTGGTGGGGACATCTTACACAATATGTTTAATAGTTTGCATATCCACTCCTGTACATTGGTTACCAGTACTTAACAATAACATATTGCCCCAGATTAAAAGACAATGAGCTCTTGTTCAGCTATGGTCAAGGATGTTGAAAAACAAGCTCCTCCATATTCACCATCAATGTGCAGTCCATCCAAAGATTGAAATTCCAGAGGCCAGCATGTCTATGATGACATGGGCACTTTCCACCTTGCTCATAAATGATCTTGACTTCAGTGATCTTGACACCGAGTTGGCCAGATTTGCAAATGGTGCTAAATGAATCAGGCTGATGAATAAAAGGAAAGGGCTCCAGAAGAGTTTGGAGGAAAAGACAACCAAGCGGTGATCTTGTTAGAATGGTAGGGAGGCTGTTCAACCTATGTAATGCTAAAGTAAGGTGCATTTAGTAGAACCTTTACATTTCCATGCTGGCAATCAATCTCTCGTGCTCTCGCTCTCTGTTTCTCTCTCTCTCCCTCCCATCCCCCCTCCCTCTTTCACTATATAGCTATATATAGATATATAGATTAGGTACCTATATCTATCTGTATCTATACAAAGTATTTATATAGCCACCCATCTTTTATCCAACTCTGGACACTCCGAATCAAAAGTAAAAAGACTTACAAAATTGTTTTAAAAACTATGAAACACTATTTAAAATAAAAATCATTAACAGCAACAAAACACGGGTGAAAATGTGTTCTAATACATGATCCTCTAATCTTCTCTTGGGGAGAAAGCCAGGTCTTTCTTATGGAAGACTAAAAGGGTGAAGGTCTGCCAAACCTCAGAGTGTTTAGTTCAGCTCCTGCCCCAAGGTGTTCCATGGGGCAGGAGTTGCCACCAAAAAGGCACCCTTCCTAGTTCCCATCAGATGGCAATATTTAGGGGAAAGGATCAGGAGCCTGCCCACCCTATCTGATCTGGTAGGATGAGTAGATGTCCTGCAGGTCACCTGTCTCTCTGCCCTGGGGGGCTTTAAAGGTGAGGACCTACATCCTGAGTTGCACCTGGAAAGAAGCTGGAAGCCAGTGCAGTTTGTACAACAGAGTATTACATGAGCAAACTTTTTGTTGTTAGTTGCAAAGCCGTGTCCAACCCATCACGACCCCATGGACAATGTTCCTCCAGACCTTCCTGTCCTCTACCATCCCCCGGAGTCCATTTAAGCTCATGCCAACTGCTTCATTGATTCCATCCAGCCACCTTGTTCTCTGTCGTTCCATTCTTCTTTTGCCCTCAATCTTTCCCAGCATT
Source organism: Arizona elegans (assembly GCA_022577455.1). Lineage (NCBI taxonomy): Eukaryota > Metazoa > Chordata > Lepidosauria > Squamata > Colubridae > Arizona > Arizona elegans. The sequence continues at coordinate 89,507,293 of JAKOOJ010000007.1, read as the reverse complement.
AAGCTCTTCTCCAGTGAGTCCTTCCTTCTCATTAGGTGGCCAAAGTATTTGAGTTTCCTCTTCAGGATCTGGCCTCCTAAAGAGCAGTCAGGATTGATCTCCTCTAAGACTGACCAGTTGGATCGCCTTGCAGTCCAAGGGATTGCAAATTTAGGGGCCCTCATTACTGTGCATGCTGCTGCATTCTGGACCAATTAAAGGTTCCAGATGGTCTTCAAAGGTTAACTCTGACCCCATGTAGAGCACTTTGAACTAATCAAAAGTTGTCTATAGCTAACCACGGGGAAAAATAATGGGTCCATCCTCAAAAGCTATAGAAGAGATGGCTGGGAAGATAATATTCAACACTCAGGAAAACAAGACTGTGTGAAAAAAACTCGAGATGGCTCTGCTTTGACTTTCTTTGGTATAAGAGGGGAGGAAAGGGGAATGTGCTTTCAAGATTCTATTATTATAGCCTAGATTTTGAAAAGCTGAGTTTTAGTGTGTCTGTTTTCTGACTTAGCCTACCTCAAAGGGCCAAGAGAAGCACAGTGAAGATACTTGTCTCGGTATGCAGAAGTTGGGGGGGGGGAAGCAAATCCTTGCTCAGAATCATTAGGAAAGAGATGTTAAGGCTACAACAGGACTCATGCTTGTAGCTTTGATTGCCATTTTGGAGAAAAGACAGAACAGATCTGGGAAACGTGCTGAAGAGAACATCCAGAAGCATCAGGGGTAGACTATAATACTGCACCAGACAATTCTAGTATGTAATCTGAGGGTCCTCCTAGACGCAACTCCTGCTTGAGGAACAGGTAACTAGGAGGGGCTTTGCTCAATTCAAGGTTGTGCACCAGTTATACCTCTTCCTGGATCTGCTATCATGTCACTCTAGTCCTTCTCTTCATTAGACTTGACATACCGAGTTCCTGCAACAGTTCATTATATGTTTTAGCCTCCAGTACCCTAATCATCTTTGTAGCTCTTCTCTGCATTCTTTCTGGAGTCTCAATATCCTTTTTGTATCATAGTGACCAAGCTGGATGTAGTATTCCAAGTGTGGTCTTACCAGTACAGTATAAAGTGGTACTAACACTTCATATGATTTTGATTCTATCCCTCTGTTAATGCAACCAAGGACTGCATTGGCCTTTTTGGCTGCTGCCACACACTGCTGGCTCATATTTAAGTGATTGTCCACTAGGACTCCAAGATTCTTCTCACAATTACTACTACTGAACCAGATACTACCTATTCTATACCTGCGCATTTGGTTTTACTTGCCTAAATGTAGAACCTTACTTTTTCACCATTGAATTTCATATATCTTCCTATATCTTGAGCTTATCTTCTGGAGTGTTGGCTATTCCTGCCAGCTTGATGTTGTCTGCAAATTTGATGAGTTTACCACTATCTCCTCATCTAATTCATTTATGAAGATATTGAAGAGTACTGGGCCTAAGACAGAGCCTTGAGGTACCCCGCTATGTATTTCTCTCCATGTAGGTTCAGCTCCATTGAGGACCACATGTTGAGTGTGGTTGGTCAGCTAGTTAAAAATCTATCTGATGGTGATGTTGTCTATCTCACATTTTTCCATTTTACCAAGAATAAGGTTGCGGTCTATTTTATCAAATGCCTTACTGAAATCCAAGTATACAATGTCCTCAGCATTTTGCTGGTCTGTAAATTTAGTCACTTTGTCAAGAGTGCAAATGGTTTGTCTGGCATAATATGTTTTTGACAAACCCATGTGGGCTTCTAGTAATAGCTTTGCTTGTTTGTAGGTGTTCGCAGATCAGTTGCCTATCTTTTCTACGATCTTCCCAAGTATTGATGTCAGACTGATTGATCTGCAGTTTCCTGGATCCATTTATTTCTTTTTGAAAATAGGAACCACATCAGCAGGAAGGAAGGAAGGAAGGAAGGAAGGAAGGAAGGAAGGAAGGTTATGTGTCTGTGAAACTGTGACTTATCACTGGTTGCTTTGTAACTATTCGTACTTATGACAGATTCCCTTACACTTATGCTACTTACAATCTGATTTCAAAATTACAATGGGTGTGCCTCCTCTGCCCGCCCAACTCATGTGATTGCATTTTGGTTGTTCGGTAACCAGCTCACTTTGACCAGGTTACTTTGCAACATCCCATAATTTTTTGCATTTTTTGCTAACTTCTGGCATTTACTTCCAATTTCTAGCAAAACATGCTGGCTGGGAAATTCTGGCAGTTGAGGTCCACATACTTAAAGTTGAAGATGCTGAGGAATACTGAATCAGATGTCATTTCTGCCTCCAGGTTGTAGCTTGTGTGTTCCTTGTACTCAGTCCCAGCCTTCTGAAGAACAGGTCCCCATCTTCTATCAAAGGAAGCCTAACTCCCATCAGAGCCATGTCTGGAATTGTTTTCCTTGAGGAAAAGACCAAGGCAGATGCCCCAGATGTCTACCTGCTGGGTACATCTTCTCTAAAGAGGCAAACTCGGAGTCACGAGTGTTATTTGGAAGGGTGTTTTATTCAACGGTATCACAGCCAAGAAAAAGGTCAATCAGATATACAACAGAGCTGCAAACATGGACTGTATTGAACTGGAGGCCCTGGAAAGAAAAAGTTACCATTCAAGTCAGTGCCATTTGCCTTTGGAAGAACAGCTGCAATCCTTCGGGGTCACATTTCACACACATAGTTGAATGGAAGGGAACAATTTTCAGCATACCACTTCAGGGCACCTAGAAGAAGAGAGAGGGGTGGGGTTGGTCAGACTTTCCTAATTGTTCTTTCCTACTTACTTCCCAAATAGTGGAAACCCAGTGAGATGGAAAATGCAGCTCTCACCTCCTAAAAATGTGTTTATTCAAGGAGTGGACATCTTGCTTTTGTACAAAGCCCGATCTAGAACTGAAACCGGCTGCAATATTTATTGCATTTTTCTAAGAAGTGGAGTTGAGTTGGATACATCTCTTCCTCTCTAGTTGGTTATAAAAAGATGTTGAAGACTTTTGCCTTCAGCTCCTCTGGCATTCTGAAATTTTGCCATATTTTCTGACTGTTTCATCAAGGATGGGTTCTTTTAATGTTTGTGGTTAAGCACCACAGGCTTAACCTGTGGTGACTGGGAATTGATGGTTATAAGTATGACTGGAAAGTTGAAGAGGACTCACCATGTGGGGGCTTCACCTCACTTTTTCTGCTACAGGATCAGTTTCCCTCTACCTCCCCCCTCCCCCCACATTCCCCAGTTTCCCCTGCATCAAAGTATGGAGACATCCCTCTTGCCTACATCTGCAAGTCTTTCACCCTCAATTCAGAAAGACCCTGAAGGTACGTTCCTTCTGGACTTGGAGTTTGCCCTGAAGGCTGCCATGCCAGGCCCAACCAAGGCAAGCCAAGCCAAGCCAAGCCATATCAAACCAAGACAAAACAAATCAAGCCATGCCCTGTTCCCTGCCTCGCACCTCTCCTTTTCCTCAGCCATCCCAATCCAATCAGGAAATCAGGAAATCCTGATAAATACATTGGACAAAATATGCAGACAAAAGGCAGGGTTCGGGCGATCCCCTAGTCAAGGATCGCTGGGGTTTGGCAAACCCCCAAATGCCACCCCTGCTGGCCACGCCCACCCTGCCCCTCCCCTCCCAGGAGTCTTCACGGGACTCATTCATCATTCTAGGTAAGTGCAGGGGTCATGGGAGGGCAAAAAACGGGCCTACTGGAGGTTCCAGTAGTACAGAAATGGGCCTGTTTCCGGCCTCCGGACCCCGGGGAAGCTGTTTTTGCCCTCCCGGAGGTACAAAAAAAGCCTCCGGAGCCTGGGGAGGGTGAAAAACGCCCCCCCTCCCGCTGTGGTGCAGGTGCCCAACTAGGCCATGCCCACCATGACCACACACACCCAGCAACGGGGCAGCTGAAGGTTCTGAAGCTCACCCCTGCACTGGCCCTATTCACCCTAGAGAGGGGCAGAGTTGGTTTAGCCTTCTTGGCCAAATAATAGAATAACAGAGTTGGAAGGGACCTTCTACTCCAACCCTTCTCAAGCAGGAAGCCTTATACCATTCTGGATAAATGACTGTCCAATCTCTTCTTGAAAATCTCCAGTGATGGAGCACCCACAACTTCTGAAGGCAAGCCGTTCTACTGGTTAATTGTTTTCACTATTGGGAAATCTCTCCTTGTTTCTAAGTTGCTTCTCTCCTTGATTAGTTTCCATCCATTCCTTCTTGTTTTGCCCTCAGGTGTTTTGGAAAACAGATTGATTCCCCAAAAATGTTAGGACTCACCATTAGCTCAGCGAATTGCCCTGCTACTGAAAAGAAGAGTTTCCTCCAGAGATCTTCCTTAGGGCAGAAGGTGGGAGAAGATGATGCACTGGAGAACAGACCCTAACTCTTAGCTACGTGGAGTCTACGAAAAAGGCCAGATGCCTGCCTTCCATCTGGGACAAAATCATGGGATTCTTCTCTTTAGAGAAAGCTAATTCTCTTACATCAGACTGAATGAGAACAGATAAGAAAAATATGAGGAAAAGGGTTTCTCTCTCTGGCCCTGATGCACCACTTAGATGGGATCTTGATAGTTCTGATCCCATTTCAAAATCAAGCACCATCCCACACAATTCCCTCCCTTAAAATGTCCTTCTCTGAACCAGCCCACTCCGAATGTTTAGGAATTGCTGCAACCACCCATTTTTTTGGCTCCAGGAGCAGAGAATAGCAAGGAATTCTGGGAGGGGGCATGGCTACATGTCTGTAAGACCCAAGCTCTTTCACTTCTTGGAAAGGTGGCCTTACCTGCAGTGTAGGCCATCATGACACAATTCTTGTCCCTATTATTATTGGCGTCTTCTAAATTGTTCCAGTTTCTGTAAATTGATGTAGACATATCTGTCCATCGCCAACGTCGCTGCAAAGAACAAAGGTGGAGAGAAAATTGCTATGCCTTCAGCTGCCTTTCTGGCCCCCAGAATCAGGGAGTGGTTGGGAAGCTTCTGTGCTCAAAAGTAGCTTTTGGGGAGACTCCTCCCCGAGATGGCTGCTACTGGGTAGGAAGAATTTCTTTTCCTTCCCATGATCATCTGTTTTTGCTGCCAGAGCTGGTTTTCTGGCAATCTTGCTCCCTAGAATTGAATGGTGCAACAAGGAATGGCCTAAGATGAATTTTGGATCATTGTGGACACACCCGGAAGGGGCAACCTTGAAGATTGCAGCTACCTATGGGAGCAGCTGGAAAGTCTTTTTTTTTCCTATCAGCCGAACATTCTTGTAAACAATGAAACCTTCTGAATGTTTGTTTTGTTTTCTATCTTTAAATGTTAATTGGCTGGTGCTGATTTATTTCAATCCCCTGCTGGATTTTTTTTTTTTTCCTGCTCTTGCTTTTGGATCTATTTGACTGTTTTTATCAGCTTCTGCTGATAAAACACGGCATCTACCTCTGAATGATGAAAGTGCTTCTATTTGAATTATACTTTATTGAATGTTCACTGCAGGGAATTTGTATTTTATCAACTTGCAAAAAGGTTATGGATTAAAATGTTCACAATTATCTATGGTTTTTAAGGAAGTTTCTGCTTTCTGGAATGTGCTTTCCAACACAGGGACAAATCTGTACCATTTTGCAGCTGCTCCCTGACCATTTTTGAGAGACTCTTCTGGCAGCTGAACCCGTACTGACCGCCCCCTACTGGGCACTGCCAGTCATGACAGCCCCTACTGACCTTCCCTCCTTTGAGGTTGTACAGTCCGATCCAAATGGGCTGTGAGATTTGAATAGGAAGAAGCCACTCATTTATTTTGCTCATCACTGTTTCATCGGGGATAGAGAGAAGATGGCTGTTCCTTTCAGAAACTATGCAGTCTACCTGCAGGAGACCAAAAACAAGGAGAGGATTTCATCCTGAAGAACTGGTGGGAGGATTTGTCATCTCTCCACGAGCTTTAGCAGGCTTCATCAACATCCACTGGCTGTGTTGGCCAACCTTATACCAACATCTCTAGACAGTGCTTCCCAGCTTCGATTGTGACTTGGAATCTACCAAAGAGAAATAAATGGAAGAAGTCAATGTAGAATGATATCTACTGCTGATGAGCTGAAAGCAATGGGCATGGGGTATTTGAGAAAGAGGTTCAAGAGTCTTTGGGTGCTAAAGGAATTGAAGACAAAAGGGAGGGACTAGAAGAAAGAAAGAGTGTAGGACAGGGATATCAAACTCAAGGCCTGGGGGCCAGATCTGGCCCGAGGAGTGCTTAGATCTGGCCCGTGGGGCCACCCTGGAAGCAGCGAAGGACCCACAGTGCTTCTGCCAGCAAAAATGGAGCTTGGGAGGGCCATATGCACACACACACACCTGAGCTCCATTTTCACTGGCAGAGGGTTGCAGGAAGCTGTCACAGCCGGAAATGGAGCTTGGGAGACCGTTTTCACTGGTAGAGCTCTTGGGCCGCCAAAGGCGTCCCTGACACGCATGACGTCAAGCTGGCCATGCCCAACCTGGCCACACCCATCCCGGCCTCCCGAGGTCAAACACAACCCTGATGCAGCCCTCAATGAAATCAGGTTTGACACCCCTGGGGAAGGAGGATATAAATGAGGTTTGCAAGGAAGAGATAGCAGAATGGATCAAGAAGCAAAGAAGACCAAGAGAATGTTGGTAGATGGCCAGTAAGAAGTTGAAAGAAGCAAAGACAGCATTTGATGCACCTGCTAATCTTTGCTTTTTTTTTTCTTTTTTTCTCCCATCCTTCCTTCCTTATTTATAATTTACATTTATAAGGCTATTCAACCCAACACGGACTCTGGGTGGCAATTCCCATCTGTAATTTTTTAGCCTAGAACGATGTTTCTCAACCTCAGCAACTTCAAGATGGGCAGAGTTGAATTCCCAGAATTCCCTCAACCAGACATGAGAATTCTGGGAGTTGAAGTCCACCCATCTTCAAGTTGCTGTGGTTGAGAAACACTGGTCTAGAATGTTTCAGGACCTGTATGAAGAAAAGCTTCTCTTTGTCCACCTGTTTTGATTATCCCTGATGTTCCAGTTCCATCATGGCCATCCTTCATTATTTTCTCTTTCAGTTGCTACATCTCAGGTGCTCCAAAGGATCTCTTGTCATTTTGGTGAAATTGTTTTGTCTTCAGATGATGGCCTGTCGGCCGTCGGCCCCTCCAGCAGCCGAATCAGAGGAGGAGGAGGCGTGGGAATCAGGGTCAGCATCAAGGCAACCTGAGAGCTCCAAGAGGGAAGAGGGAGAGAGAAGGAGACAGAGGCGGAGCCCGGGCCGGCCGTCAGCCCTCAGGTGGAGAGTCAACAGCCCTAAGGTCTGGAGGTGTCTGATGAGGAAGAGGAGGAACAGCTGAGTCCAGTGCCTGACGCACAGATGCACAGAAAGCAGAGGAGAGGAGAGCAGTGGAAATCTATGGGCCGGTCCTTGAGACGGAAGAGCCACCGCTGCTAGCGAAGCCCCACCCTTGCTCTTGGTGTAAAAGGCAGGGGGCGGAGATGAATAGGTGTGGTAGACAACTATTCATCTCCCTGCCAAACAGACTTTTTAGCCTGCAGTGAAAGAGAAATTTTTTGCTGGTGCTGCTGGTGCTCCTAATAAAGGAATCTTTTGAGTTCACTCCAGAAGGTTTGTCCTCTTTGGGGAGCTGGGTCAGAACAGTGGGTCAACACCCGGTTAGTACTGACCTTATCAAGGACAATGGGATGGAAATCAGCCGCCAAAAGACCTCCTCCATAATTTGCATTGGAGTGGAACGAGATCTTTTATTTTTATGCAGCATCCAAAACCTACTTAGAACTTTCCTCCCAGTCAACAAAGTTCTCCCAAGTTTGATTTCTCATTGGAGAACAAGCATGAAATCAAATTTACTGGAACAATCATTGAACCACAATTGCAAATTTTAGCTTTTTCTGGGCTTTAACTTTAGTATTTCAATTCAGTAGAAGGTGCCATAGCATGACTGGGTCCCTCAAAAGAAACCACCCGGTCACTACCCAGTATTTTGTTGATCATGTATAATTTATCAGCCAAAAGCTATCTGTACGGCTTCGAAATTCGTTGTTTTTTAAAATCATATTATTTTAAAATTTAGAAATTAAAAAAATTGACATCTAATAATATATTGAAGTGTTCACCTGAAACCTCAAGACATTTTTATATTGCTCCCAATAATTCTCTGGTTTCAATATTCTACTTCAAACTTGATATTCAGCAAGAATGTGAGATTTGGACAACAGGTAGTCCTCGACTTATGACCATAATTGAGCCTGGCAAGTACAATTGCAAGTCATCAGGTTGTAAAGTAAATCATCACTTTATTTTAATGTTATGACTTTTTTTTACAGCAGATGTTAAGCGAACACCACAGTCGTTAAGAGAATTTGTGTTCATTGTGGGGCAGTTTTTGCTGAAAACCAGAAGTAAACACCGGTTTCCACCAAAAATTTTGTAAATCCTGGTCCCATGACCGTGGGATTCTGCAAATGGCTGCAAATGAGCCGCGGTGGTGCAGTGGTTAGAGTACAGTACTGCAGGCTACTTCTGCTGATCACTGGCTGCCAGCAGTTTGGCAGATCGAATCTCACCAGGCTCAAGGTTGACTCAGCCTTCCATCCTTCCAAAGTTGGTAAAACGAGGACCCGGATTGTTGGGGACTCTGTAAACTGCTTAGAGAGAGCTATAAAGCTCTATGAAGTGGTATATAAATCTTAGTGTTATTGCTATTGCTAAATGCATGACTGCTGGATGGAAATGTCCACCCATCTTAAAACATGCTGCAGGGAAATTCTGGGAGTTGAAAGTCACCCATCTTAAAGTTGCTGAGGTTGAAAAATATGTTTATCGATCTGGTGAAGCTTCTTCCTGTCTCACCATGTTCATGCTCGGCCTTCTACCTAAACTCAAATTCAGAACCAGCCAAAGGAAAAACTTTCTCACACAACACTGGGTTTAAATGCGGGATTGGCAGGCAGCAGTTAGGATAATAGCAGCCAGTTAAGGGGGATCTGGGAAGAGGACAGGAGAGATTTATGGGGGTGCAGACTCTCAGCAGCCACCACATATGAATGTGGATGTCCTGTTCTAGAGCAAGGGTGTCAAACTCAATTTCATTGAAGGCCGCATCAGGATTACGTTTGACCTTGGGGGGGCCTGGGGGTTGTGGCCAGCTCGACATCACTCATGTCGGGGATGCCTGTGGTGGTCTGGGCGGGGTGATGGGATCCATTGTCTCCAGCAGAGGAAGGTGAGACCAGGGAGACACAGGCTGCCCAGAGCCCTAGGCAGCGGAGGACAAGCAAGTTTATTTTGCTAGCATTCTGCCAGCGAAAACGGAGCTCGGGAGGCCCTGTGCGCCCCTCCTGTGCCCCATTTTCAGCTGCAGTGGCCTCCTGCAGCACTCTACAAACAAAAACGGCCACCACCAGGTTGTAGATCAGTGCCTGATCAGCCTGGGCCGGGTGGAGAAACCACGAGCTGGCCGTTTGCTGTTTCCAGGATGGCCCAGCAGGCCAGAATTAAGTACCCTGTGGGCCAAATTCAGCCCCCAGGCCAAATCCGGCCCCCGGGCCTTGAGTTTGACACCCCTGTTCTAGAGAAAAAAAGGACTAGGGGTGACATGTTATCAGTATTCCAGTATTTGAGGAGCTGCCACGAAGAAGAGGGCAGGACAAGCTTGGCTCTCCAACCACTCACTACCATCACTTACCTCTGCCTGAAGCCAAGGTAGAAAGTCTTCAAAGAATTTATAGCAATGGTCTTTATAGGGCATCCAGTCTTTGGGGCAATGGAACACAAATGCTGCAAAGAATGGAACAATGGAACAATTCAAGACGGATGGAACTTCCTGAAAGATTTCAAGATCTTAAGAGAACAGCCACACCTTGAGGAAAAGAAAAAGGAGTGAAGGGCAGTGGAAAGAGAACGCAAGGAACAAGTTGGAAGGGTGGACAGAGCAGACCCGGAGAACAGTGGCAACCATAGTCCCATGTCCAATATCTACAGAGCTACCACAAAGAAGAGAGGGGCTCACCAAAACACAGAAAGGCAGAACAAGAAGCAATGGATGGAAAGTAATCCAGGAGAGAACCAATCTAGAAGTAAGAAGAAATTTCCTGACAGGGAGAACAATTAATCTGTGGAATGACCTGCCTCCAGAAGTTGTGGGTGCTCCATCACTGGAGGTTCTTAGGAGGTTTGTCTGGAATAATATAGTATTCTTCTGCTTGAACAAGGGGTTGGAATAGAAGACTTCCAAGTTCCCTTGCAACTCTGTTATTCTGTTATGTTAACCTCCAAGATCCCTTCCAGCCCTGTTACTCTATCACTCTATGAGTAGGGTGAGGCCGGCAGGAACCCTGGAAATTGGAGTTCAACGTGAGAGGAACAAAGGGTCTCAAAGTGAGTCTCAAGGAGTATGCTGGGGGTGATGAGGTCCATGAAACTGAGGCAACATGTATTATGAAGTCTGGGTGGGTGTATCTCAACGATAGATCAAAATTGAGGTCAAACTCATGGACATACTGGAAACCAACATCTCAAGAACCTGGCTGTTTGAAGGAATAGCGGTTGTCATGTTGTTATCTGAGATGGCATTGAGCAGGGAGTTGGATCAGAAGATTAGAAGTAGCTGGAGCAGTGAGGTTGTGCAGTGAGCAGGAACACACAATTGTGGTTGAGTGAAGAGACCTGGCTCCTGCATGAGGCAATCTGCGCTGTGATTGGTTGCTGTGGATGTGGAGGAGGAGTTTCCCTTTTCCTCCCCACCTTTTTCTTCTGTGTGCCTTGCGTGCCCTGTGATTTATCTCATGATGCTCCTGTTCGCCTGACTGTCTAGTTTGCTGTTCGCCTGACTATAGCTTGCTATACATAGATGTAAAATAAATTTATTTATATAAAACTACTGGTTCGTACCAGTGTCTCTGACCATTTGGATACGTGCTGCGCAATTCCCTGACATCATGCCACCAGTTTTATTTTTTTATATTTTTAAAAAAACATTTTTATTAAGTTATAAAGTATTATAAAATGTAAAACTTTGAGTCCATTCATATAGCTGGAGGCTTCTTGTTTAGCCCTTTTCAACTGACCACAAAACAATGTTTTATTTCCATCAGAAAAAGGTGTTGTTTTTAACTATTCCTGGTTCTCTCTGACTTCACAGTTTACCAGTATTTTTCCACGTACACTTTATAAAATGTTGGGGGGGGGGTGTTTCTATCTCTTGTGTGCATTTTCCCATCCCCTTCCTTCTTTCTTTTATCATTCCACCAGATACTCCCCATGCTTCTGTAGGGAATAATAATTACATACTTCCAAATATGTTCACTTCCCTTCTCCCTTCCCTTTCTCCGTGGTATTGTAGCCTCCTCTGCCATACTGGTAGTCCTCAACTTACAATTACTTGTTTAGCGACCATTCAAAGTTACAACAACACTGGAAAAAGTGACTTAGGACCAGTTCTCACACATACAATTGTCATAACATCCCCACAGTCATGTGATTAAAATTTGGGCTTTTGGCAACTGGCATGTATTTTTCATGATTGCAGCGTCCTGGCGACATGTGATCACCATTTGTGATCTTCCCAGCTGGTTTCTGACCAGCAAAGTCAATGGCCGAAGTCAGATTTGCTTAACAACCATGTGATTCACTTAACAACTGCAGCGGTTTGCTTAACAGCCGTGGCAAAAAAAAAAGATCATAAAAATCAGACACAACTCATTTAATAGCAGAAGTTCTGGTCCCAATTGCAGTCATAAATTGAGGGCTACCTATCTTGCTACTAGAGCCGTGGTGGCACAGTGGTTGAAGTGCGGTATTGCAGAATAACTCTGTTGACTGCCAGCAGTTCGATCCTGACCGGCTCAAGATTGACCCAGCCTTCCTTCTTTTCAAGGTCAGTTGTGCTTCCAGCTGTCTAAGCTCTGTGGGCAACTTGCTTTCCATGAAACCAGGACTGCGTTTTTAGAAACCTGATGGCGTCTTACCATGTTAAGATGGCCTTGCATGTCTACAGAGCTCAGCTGCCAGAACCTACCTTGCAAAATGGAGGAGAAAATCAGAAGAACCAAGCAGCCATGGAAGAAGGAAGTCACTCCCATCTGAGGAGAAAGCACAGAGAAAGAAGACGCTCAGGAGAAGGGAAGGGAAGGGGCTGAAAGAAGAACCAAGGCTGAGCCAAGGATCATCTGACATGGCTGCAGGATTTGAGCTAAAATGCAAATGAAGGGTTGCAAAATGAACTACCGTAATTTGAGGACGACCTATATCGTAATTTTTCCAGCATTGAAAGTTCAAGCCTGTTTATTTCATCTTCCCAAAGGGAGGTTCATGCAATAATTTTCAAACGGAGTTGGAAAAACGCAGAGCGACCCAAAGTCTTTCCAGAACTGAACCAGGAGCCCAAAGTGAATGTGGCTCACCTGCCTGGATTCGGATGGGGTGTTTTGGTGTGACGGCAGCCTCCCTTCCTTCTGGGCAGGACACGGCCTGCTCCTGCCCCATTTATACGTCAACTGGTCAGAAGGAGGTGTGGACCTAGGGTGCAGATTGGCCCACAACCGTCTTTCCTAGCAAAGAGTTTATGGACATAGAACGGCGATGCATTGGGATGTTGCAAGGGAGAACAGCAGGTGCATGGGAACAAATTAGATGTTGCTGCGCATCAGTTTGTGAATAGAGTAGAGTAGAGTAGAGTAGAATTCTTTATTGGCCAAGTGTGATTGGACATACAAGGAATTTGTCTTTGGTGCATAAGCTCTCAGTGTACATAAAAGAAAAATAAAATATATTCATCAAGAATCATAAGACACAACACTTAGTGATAGTCATGGGTTACTAATAAGCAATCAAATCATACGAGGAAACAAAACAATATAAATTGCAGAGATGCAAGCAACACGGTTATAGTCATTAGTGGGAGGAGATAGGTACTAGGAAGGATGAGAAGAAGAATAGTAATGCAGTCTTAGTAAATAACTTGACAGTGTTGGGAATTAGTTGTTGGGAATTAGTTGTGTATATGTAAGTGGTGTGTGTGTGTCTAAGAAGGGAATACATTTTCCCAGAATTGCAAGGAAGCCTTCAGGTTCTGTTATCCTCGAGGGTTAATCTTTCTGCTTACATCAACAAACTCGGGTTTGGTTCCACAGAAGGGAAAATAAACACTAATCCACAACTGGCTGGGTTTGCCCAACTCCTAAATCCAGGTTAAGAAAACCCATGGCCTGTAGTCATGGATGATTTCATCCACAGGCCCAAACCAATAAACTAGCGTGATTTAAGATGAAAACATGGTTCACACAACCTGTGAAGACAATAGTTGAGTTCCTAGACGACACTTGCCCCTAACAATGCTTGCAACTGTTTTGACCCAAATTGGCCCACATCTGTTTGGATCACTTGTGTGATGGCATTGTGGTGGATGCAAAACCTTTGTGTCTTGCACCCAATGCCTACGCATTTGTCTAATGATGTCATTACGCATATGACATTACTCCCCCCCACCCAAAAAATCCCAAACATGCTAACTAATTTTATTTTTTCCTAACATTTGCAATTCCTTCCTTCCTTCCTCCCTTCTTTCCTGCCCCCTCCCTCTCCTTCCTCCGTCCTCCTTTCCTTCCTTCCTTCCTTCCTTCCTCCCTTCCTCCCTCCCTCCCTCTTTCTTTCTTTTTTAAAAAAAATGCTGAACAACCCACTAGAGGCAAAATATCACTTTCCCTCCTTTTAATGCACCAACCAAATATTTTAATTCTGTACATTCCTCTGCTCTTTTTTTCCCCCTCCTCTGCATTCCAGTTTTATAAACCCTCATCTAAGTTTTGCAGGCTAAGAAAGCCTCTGCTGAATTTCTACTCTTTCTACTCACCCTTTTGGCCCTTTTTCTTTAAAGGGTTGTCATCTCTTTCTTTTGGGTGTTCTTGATGTTACTTTTGGGGGAGGCAGGACCACTTTTCCCTCTGGCCTTCTGACATTCAAACTGTCCCCCAATTCCTGAACTGAGTGTCCACTGGATGAAACTGTCACTCTAATGAATTGGGGAAGGGAGCAGCCAGCCTCAAATAAATGTTGACCGTTTGTACCATAGCAAGGGACAAACATTTCTAATTTCATTAATTGCTGGATGTCCACTTCATTATAGGAACATTTGTGTGTCCATTAACCAGAATGGCTGCCTTAGCAGGAAATTTCTGCATTCCCCCATGGGCATAAGCAGATGATTAATTTGGTTTGCCCAAAGATTATAAACCATGTGAAGTTGTTGAACGCTTCCATAGGTTGACGTAAAGCTTCACCTAAATTTAGCCTAACTTCCTTGGTTTAATAGGCATCAGGAAATGGACAGTGTGTTCTTCATATTTATTTTTAATTCTGACTCTCAACGGATTAAAGGCAATCCTCTACTTACAACCACAATTGAGCCCCAAATTTTCGGTTGCTAAGCAAGACAGTTGCCTCTGTTTTACAACCTTTCTTGCTGCAGCTGTTATAGGAATCGCTGCGGTGGTTAAGTGAGTAACATGGTTTTATTAAGCGAATCTGGATTCCCCTGCTGACTTTGCCTGTCGAGACAGTTGCAAGAGGGGAATCACATGATCCCAGGACCCTCCATCCGTCATAAATATGAGTCAATTGCCAAATGTCTGGATTTTGATCACATGACAATGGGGATGCTGCCATGGTTATAAGTGTGGGAAAAAATGGTTGAAGTCAGGTATTTCAGTGCCCTGGTAACTTTGAATGGTCACCAAATGATCTGTTGTAAGTAGGCCAATTTGGCTATCCAAATAGAAGCAAAAAGTTTGGTTAGGTCCCCTTCCTAAGTCTCTTAATTTGACTTTTGACATTTAAGACTTTTTCCAGACCAGGAATCTGATAAGGAAACCGTTTTAGTAGTTCATAATCCCTAATTAAGTCATTCCCTAATGACAATGCCAGAAATTTCCCTTCCATCAAGTGGTTCAAAAGCAACTTTCATGTAGGTGTCAAATCTCATTGGGACTCATAAGTACTTGGAAAGGGGTCCATCCTAACTTGAATGGTCAACACCTTTTACTGTTAACAGAAGCACCAGAGATGGCTGAATCGATTGATAGCCGATTCTGACTCCTTCGGAGGGTTTTGATAGAAGATGCGCCTTGAATCGGAGTCAGAATCAAATGGGAAGTCAGGATAGTTTGAAGAGAGATCAGTATTGATGGATTACGTCAAGGTTTCTTAACCATGGCCACTTTTGTGGTACGTGTGGACCAGGGGTGGGTTCTACTTACCTTTACTACTGGTTCACAATGGGGCTGCGCGCATGCACAGAAGCTTCTGCACATGCGCAGAAGTGTTCTGATGACGTCGGGCTCGGTGGGTGGAGCCTCCCTCTGGTTTTACTACTGGTTCTGTAGAACCGGTCCGAACCAGGGGCAACCCACCACTGGTATGTACTTAAGGCAGGTTAGCAAAATGATGCCTGAACTGAGACAGGGTGTGACATTGTGTCTCTCCATTTTTTCAACCAAGTCAGCAACTTGGGGGGGAGGGAAACGCTGCTATAGTCAAAATCCTTGGGTGATCTCCCAGTGAAGGTCTCCACCTCTGAGTTGAGCAACTGGGAGACTCCTTTGACTTTCAGACCGAGGAATTCCAGGCAATTTAAAAAAAAAATGGATGAAAGAGCAGCACAGCTTTCTCCAACAGACAGTGGATCAACAGAGAAAAGTTGGACCATCCCAACACAACGATCCATCAATTAGAGCCAAAAAACAAATCTTTGAGAGAGAGATACATTGAAGAACTCCACAAAGAAATGCACATGGTCCCTGGCCAAGGAGTCTTCCCCCAATGTGAGAAGGCTGCCTTTCAGAAAGCCCTTGGAGTGGTCTGGAACCTTCTGAAGAACTTAAGAATCCCCTCCAGAGTTCACAGTATGAACTGGCTGAGATGGACCATAGTTACCATGTGGAGAAAAGCCACTCCAGCCAACTGAAGGAGAAAGTCACCTCTCTTCAAAATGTGAGGGAAAACAAACATAATCAAAAATCTGTATCATCATCATCATCATTATCACGACCATCAACAGCAACAGGAGACCTGTTCTACATAGCCACAGAGAAGGATTGGACCATGTACAGTGGTCCAATCCTTCCCCCTGTACAGTGGGATAGGCCCATATTCAATCAAGCTGATTTGCATCGATCCCCAAATCTTACATTTGCATCAGAGCATGGAAGAACAACAAATAGTACGAGCTGGAAGGAGAAACCTGGGCCAGAGAGCTAAAAGTACTAAAGTGTCAAAATGGACAAAGGTCTTTTGTTTTCCTTATCTCATACCAAAGCCCTGCTTATATGATTGCTTCGGTTGAGGAGAACTTCAAGCCATCTCAGAAGTCCTTTCCTCAAGGGCCAACTAATATGCAGACTAGTTTTGAGAAGATCCCTCAAGTTCATGAGTGTGCAGCTTTCCCTGAAGGCCACCCTTGGACCTGCCTGAGTTCATCTCATGGAAGTAGGTGGAGACAAGGCAATGAATATGAGAATACTTCCATGTGATTCCATTTACCTAGAAGTGTAGCTAAAAAGGCGTGTGATAGAATTGACTGTTCCTCATGCAGGGAATACTTTCCTCAGATACCAGAACAGATACCACATCTATATCCCTCATTAATGGGACCCACAACGTGCCCTGCCTTCCCATCCTAATGGACCAGGTGGATGAAATAGGGGAGAAGTGGTCCTTCAAATAGCCTGACCCCAAGCTATGTGTTCTCAGAAGTCTATATTTGCTACAGAGCTGTTGTGTTGCAGGTTAGACCCGGTGCCTTCTCCTATTTGCCACAGAGCTGTCTCTTTCGCCCGTAGGTTAAACCCAGTGCCCTCTCCAACCATGACCCTGTGCCAGTCCTGGTCTTCAGTACACACAGAAGTGGTGGTAATGCTATGGAAGAACATCTCAAGAAGAACACCTCAAGATGTTGTATCAACCGCTTTCTCCTTGTGAGCAAGAGGACGGAGGTTACCTTCATCACTATGTTTTGAGATCTGTGGTGGCCGCCTTATGAATATCTTAACAGAACGAGAGACAAATCCGGAGCACATTCATAGTTGGAATAGAATTGATTCATTCATGATGCAGCAGAAAGAAAAGGAAGTTGGGCCCATATATTCATGGAGGAGATGTCCCACTGGTATGCAGTGGAGAGAAACATTTGTGTGGCAGACAGCTTGCTTCCATTCCTTGAACTGCTGGGAATTATGGGAGAACCTCCTTTACGCTTCATATTTCAAATTTACACAGGTAGGGAAGATAATTGTTGCACCATCGAGTAACCCACAGTTTGTAATCTAGAAGATAACAGGTAAAGTTATTGACAAGTCCACATAACTGTTCACAGTTAAACAATAGCCCGATAAGGAACTACCAATTAAACAAACAAAATAAGCAACCACCAAATACATTCCCACCAAGACTGACAAGGCAGGCAACTTGTGTATAAACGGTGCAAATCCCACTCCCTTCTGGGAACTGATTATGTTACCTAGTTGGGTCATGAAATGTCTGCATGAAAACAAACCAGCTCAGAGAGCACCAAGGACCCCACTGTCCCCCTCTGCTTCCTCCTCTTCCTCCTCCTCCTCCTCCTCTCTTCAAACTCCACTCCCTTGTGGCACTGATGATGTTCCCTAGTTTGGTCATGAAACGTCTGCAAGAAACCAACCAAAGTCTGAGAGCATGAAGGATCCCTAAATCCATAAGTAACCAGCATTTACCATATTCTTGGTGTTTCTCTGTTGATGTTGCTCTTCAACTGAGATAACAGCTGAAGTCAGATCAAGGTATCTATTGAGAGATGCTGGAAAATTAACTTTATATTTGACAAATTACACAGCTTGAGTCTACACTGGCTAAGATGACTTAAATAGCTCCTTTGGGTGTGGTGGATGGTTGCTTGATTGTAGTTACTCTAAACCATCAAGAGTGTCATGACTTCAACAGGTATAAAAAGAATGGGTAGATAGGTGGATGAGCTATGACCAGTGGTGAAATCTAAAATTTGTTACTACTGGTTCTGTGGGCGTGGCTTGGTCGCAGTGGGGGTAATGTGGCTGGGTGGGCGTGGCCAATTTTTTTTTTATTTTTAAAACTATTCGGCGAAGAGGTTGTAAAAAAATGCTTTCAAAAGGCTCTGACGATGCCAGCTGAGTTGCCTGATTGGCAGAGAGTTTTTTTCTTTTAAATGCCTCTGATGATCAAGCAACTCAGCTTGGATCGTCAGAGGCATTTAAAAGAACCCCCCCCCTTTTTTTTTCTTTTAAATGCCTCTGATGATCCAAGCTGAGTTGCCTAATCGTTAGAGGCATTTAAAAGAAAAAAAGTCTCTGCTGATCAGGCAACTCAACTTGGATCATCAGAGGCATTTAAAAGAAAAAAAAGGTTTTTTTCTTTTAAAAGCCTTTGATAATCCCAGCTGAGCCGCGCGATCATCAGAGGCTTTTTTTTTTTTTTACTTTTAAAAGCATTTTTTCGGCCGAAGAGGTTGTAGAAAAAATGCTTTTAAAAGTAAAAAAAAAAGCCTCTGATGATTGTGCAGCTCAGGTGGGCATGGTGGGAGGGCAGGGATTTTTGCTACCGGTTCTCAGAACCACCCGCCTCCATCGCTACCGGATCGGGTGATCCGGTCCGAACCGGGAGCATTTCACTCCTGGCTATGACTATCATTAAGTGTTGTACCTTATGATTCTTGATGAACGTATTTTTTCTTTATGTACACTGAGAGCATATGCACCAAGACTAATTCCTTGTGTGTCCAATCACACTAGGCCAATAAAAAAAATCTATTCTATTCTATTCTATTCTATTCTATTCTATTCTATTCTATTCTATTCTATTCTATTCTATTCTAAGATAGATAGGTAGGTAGGTAGGTAGGTAGGTAGATATGAGAGAGAGATGATGGATGGATGGATGGATGGATGGATGGATGGATGGATGGATGAGAGGGAGATAAAGGTGATAGAAGTACTGCAAACTCAGCCAGCATGGAGTTAGCTTTCTAGGGGCTTTATGATCCCATCTCTGCTGGATGCCTTAGAATGGAGGTTATTTAGTTTCGACTGGGAGCTTCCCATTGGCATCACCTGATCAATGAACTGAATGCCCCATCAACATTCTTCCAATTTGTGTCCGTGTGTGTGAACAGTCAAGACCCTTCAGCCGGTCTTGTCAAAACCATTTCTCTGGAACTAAGGATTATCCTGGAATGATCCCAACTTCCCCTCTGATATTGTACATGGTAAAAGATCTTCTGCTCACCTGGTTTGCCCAGGACAGCACAATGTTTCTTTAAGTGGTTCGGTTCTCCTGGTGCCCAGGACGTATAATCGATGGAGGTTTGATCCGTCCACTCAAAGTACCTCTTCTGAAGAAAGTGAATGTTGGAAAGAATCATCAGAGTGGGTCAAGGCAGATCCTATGATACCTTTCTGATCCTGAGTTGGTCCCTGCCGTTTTCATCTTTCTCATCCTTCCTATTAGCTATCTCCTTTTCTACTTATGACTATAAACTTTGTTGCTTGTATCTTTAAGGTCTATATTGTTTTATTTAATTTCCTAGTATGATTCATTGCTTATGTTGATTATCATTCATAATCATTGATTATGTTGATTGCTTATTTAGTATCCTATGTATTACAACTAAGTGTTGTATTTTATGATTTATGATGAATGTATTTATGTTGACTATGATCATGATTTACCACTTATATCTTTTATGTACACTGAGAGCTTATGCACCGAAGACAAATTCCTTGTGTGTCTAATTACACTTGGCCAATAAAGAATAAAGAATTCTATTTTGGAATCCTGATACTCATAACTGCATTCAGGATCCCAAATTGGGTCTAGTCAAAGCAGAACAGAGCAAAGGATAACCATGTCTTCTCGTGAGGAGGACTCTGTGTTTCTACTCATCCACTTACTTAGAAGGGTTGATGGCCATCACCTTATTTTGGAGACTTCAATTCAAAATCTCAAGACTTCTTTTATAACGGAAATCAACAGAATAATTAGTGTAATTTTGGACGGATCGTTCACATTAGATACACAGGTGCTTCTTGGCATGGAGAAGCTATCAAGCCAGAAAGGCTCCCGGATTGGGGCTGAAAGGCGAAAGGGGAAGCTGTATGCTCCATCCCATATTTGGATAGACCAGGTTGCCCTGATAGACTGGTCTCACAGGAAAAAACACTTAATCTCTCACCTGGTATAGCTGACAAAGCGAGGAGAGCCCATGGCTTAGAGGTTAACACATCTACCTAATATGCAAGGAGCCCAGGGTTCGAATCCCAGAAAGGGTATGGCTAGCTGATGAGAGCTAACTAGCTTGAAATAGATCTATACTATAACAGAACAGAATAACAGAGTTGGAAGGGACCTTGGAGGTCTTCTAGTCCAACCCCCTGCCTAGGCAGAAAACCCTATACCACTTCAGACAAATGGTTATCCAGTATCATCTTAAAAACCTCCAGTGTTGGAGCATTCACAACTTCTGGAGGCAAGTTCCGCTGATTAATTGTTCTAACTGTCAGGAAACCTTTCCTTAGTTCTAAGTTGCTTCTCTTCTTGATTAGTTTCTACAAATTGCTTCTTGTCCTACCTACCTCAGGTGCTTTGGAGAATAGCTTGACTCCCTCTTCTTTGGGGCAGCCCCTGAGATTTTGGAACACTGCCTTCATGTCACCCCTAGTCCAGGGGTGGGTTCTACTTACCTTTACTACCGGTTCACAATGGGGCCGCGTGCATGCTCTTCTACACATGCGCAGAAGCATTTTGATGACGTCGGGGTCGGTGGGCGGAGCCTCCTGCTGGTTTTACTACCGGTTCTATAGAACTGGTGCGAACCGGGGGCAACCACCACTGCCCTAGTCCTTTTTATTAAACTAGACATACTCAGTTGGGTATGTCTAGTTTAATGAAAAGAAGACTAGTATAGTCTTCTATATAAGAAGACATATACTTCTATATAAGACTATACTTCTATATAAGAAGTCTAGTCTCCTATATAAGAAGATAGTTCCTGGGTATGCTAGTCTGCCATTATTTCTTTGTCAGTAAAATATAAATTCAACGCAAAAAATATCAAGCCAGAAATCACAGTGTTTCTAGGGGCTGGCCAAAATAGCGGTGGTACTTCCCAAAGTTGCTTTTTTTTCCAAAAGGCAACTGAACTTGAGAAGCGAAACATTTTCAAAAGATGAAAAAAATAACAAGAAAGTCCAGTTACTTTTTTGGGTGAGTGGGGGGAAGCACCTTGTTTATCATTAATCAATATCACACTGGAGGCAACTTCCGGCACAGGTGTACCTTTGATACAGTGGTGGGTTTCAATTTTTTTTACTACCGGTTCTGTGGCCATGGCTCGGTGGCCGTGGCATGGCCTGGTGAGTGTGGCATGGGAAGAATACTATAAAATCTCCATTCCGTCCCCACTCCAGGGGAAGGATACTGCAAAATCCCCATTTCCTCCCGATCAGCTGGGACTCGGGAGGCAGAGAATAGATTGGGGGCGGGGCCAGTCAGAATTTTTACTACCGGTTCTCTGAACTACTCAAAATTTCCACTACCGGTTCTCCAGAACTGGTCAGAACCTGCTGAAACCCACCTCTGCTTTGATATGTTGTTGGTCTTCTGTGAGTTGGCCTGACTCACTTTTTTTCAGTGCCGTTGTAACTTTGAACGGTCACTAAACAAGCTGTTGTAATTTGAGGACTGCCTGTAGTTTCGTTAAAATAACTTTGCCGAAGTTGCTTATGTTCATTAATGGGAAGAAACAAGAAGGATATTTTAATAATTTCTTCATTTCACAGGAAAAAATGTCTTTCTTCTGAAATTAGCTTGTATTTCCTTAGTTATATAACTCATAAAGTAGAAATACCTGCCGGAAGATTATACAGGGTCTCTTCCGAGCCTCATGGGAGGACCCGCCTTTACAGGGAGTCTTTGACTTACAACAGTTCATTTAGTGACCTTTCAAAGTTACAACACCGCTGAAAAAAAGTGACTTATGACCATTTTTCACACTTACGACTGTTGCAGCATTCCCACGGTCACAAGAGCTGGCCTGGCCTAACTCCCCTCTTTTAAATTTTTAAATTTTTTAATTCGTGATTTTATAAATTGGGTGTTTTAATCTGTGTTTCGGCCGAAATATTTAATAATTTTAAGGGATTTTTAATATTTGTATTATCTGTATTTTATCTTGGCTGTTCACCGCCCTGAGTCCTTCGGGAGTAGGGCGGTATAGAAATTTGATTAATAAATAATAATAATAATAATAAGATCAAAATTCAGAAATTTGGCAATTGGTGCTTATTTATGGCGATTGCAACGTCCCGGGGTCACATGATCCCCCTCTTGCAACCTTCTGCCAAGCAAAGTCAGAGGGGAAGCCAGATTCACTTAACAACCAGATTACTCACTTAACAACTGCAGTCATTCACTGAACAACTGTGGCAAGAAAGGTCGTAAAATGGGGCGAAACTCGCTTAACAAATGTCTCGGTTGGCAGCAGAAATGTTGCGCTCAAGTGTAAGTTATGAGTCAAGGGCTCCCTTACTTTGATTGGAGGTTTCTTTCCTACGCGGGGCTTAGCTGGATGGTCTCAAGGGACTCTGCCAACCATAGGGGTTAAAGTCAAGACCAGTGGGCTAAGCAACCTCCCCAAAGTGGACATCTCTGCACACAACAGATCAGTCAGAAATAGGGCTATCAGGCACCTCCTGATCACATGGATGAGACCCTCTCTCTTGGAATGGACCACCAGAGCCTCCAAAGCCAGCAGCAGTCTACCTGAAGACCCAGCAATATTCATTTAACAAATGTCTCAGCAAAAGAAATTCTGGGCTCAATTCTGGTCGTAAGTGGAGGAACCTATGGTAAATACTTGCCGGAAGATTATACGGGGTCCCTTCCCATCCTCATGGGAGGGCCCGCCTTTACTCGGATTCAATCAAATGGGTTATTTTAAAGAGAATCTGCCGCTTTCTCCGTGCCAGGCCTGACCCGGAGAGCGTGCAAGACAAATTATCCCTAAGAGAAGGAGGGAATTTCCAAACTCGCCTCTGGAGTTCCGATTTTGTTCTCGTACATCCCAATCCAGACCGATGACTGTTGAGTGTAGGTTTCATCAAGGTACTTGGCCAGTAGCTCTGCCTCTTCCGCATTGACGATAGAAGCAAGGTGGCTGTCTGACATTAAGGACTGGCATTCCAGCTGAGGGAGACCAAAATGAGGAGGTTTCATCCTACAGAACAGGTTTCCCCAACCTTCGGGCCACAGCCCGGTACCGGGATGCTGTTCTGACCCAGCTCCCCAAACACGACAAACCCTCTATAGTTGAAGCAATGATTCCTTTATTAGGAGCGCCGGCAGCCCCAGCAAAAAGTTTCTCTCTCATGTCCGTCCAGCCAGGAGAAAAATAGTTGTCTGCCACATCTATTCATCTCCGGCCCCTGCCTTTTATCCCCAGAGCCAGGGTGGGGCTTCGCTAGCAGCAGTGGCTCTTCCGTCCTGAGGACCGGCCCATAGATTTCCACTGCTCTCCTCTCCTCTGCCTTCTGCGCATCAGGCACTAGACCCAGCTGCTCCTCCTCTTCCTCATCAGCCACCTCCAGACCTGGGGGCTGTTGACCCTCCATCTGACGGCTGACGGACGGCCCAGGCTCCTCCTCCTCTCTCTCTCTCTCTGACAGCTCCATTCCCTCTTCCCCCTCGGAGCTCTCAGGCTGCCTTGATGCTGACCCTGATTCCCACACCTCCTCTGATTTGGCTGCTGGAGGAGCCATCGTCCAACAGGCCACAACATGCAGCCTGTTCAGAAGCGGACCGCATGAGTGGCAGGGAAGCACTTGCGCCGGTCCATTTGTGCAAGTGTCGCTGCTCACACAATCGGAGCTCTGTGTGTGTGTGTGTTCACTACTCACGTGGAACTATTTCTTCTCCTCCCCCCCCCCCGCCCCGGCGGTCCGCAAAGCTGGAAAAAGTTGGGGACCACTGTCCCAGAAGACTGGACTTCGCTTGGATCGAGAAGAGCTCCTGATTCTCCGTCATTTTTTTTTCCAGATGGCCATTGTTTCTTCCTGACCAAGCATGGCCGATGCAAGACATTTCAGTAGCGCAGGCCACATGTGGTATCAGCAAGTCAAGGAAGAGGCAGCAGGTGTCCATGTCAGTCCCAGAATCCCCTGCCACACCATTGATGACTGTAGGGTTCCATGTGGGAAGCAGGTGTACATATTACACCTGTCCTGCTCTTCCCTTTCTGGGTAGGTGAAACAACCAAGCTCAGAGAGTAAGCCCCACTCCCTCCTAGCACTGATGATGTTCCCTAGTTGGGTCATGAAACATCTTCAAGAAAACAATCAAGCTCAGAGATCACAAGGACCCCACAGTCCTCGTCCTCGTCCTCCTTTTCCTCCTCCACAAACTCCAGTCCCTTCTAGCACTGATGATGTTCCCTAGTTGGGTCATAAAACGATTGTATGAAAACTACGAAGCTCAAAGAGTGCCAAGGATCCCATAGTCATCATATACTACTTCTTCTTCCTCCTCTTCCTCCTCTCTGCAAACCCGACTCCCTTCTACCACTGATGATGTTCCTTAGTTGGGTCATGAAACGTCTGCAAGAAAACCACCAAGCTCAGGAAGCACCAAGGACCACAAATTCATCATCATCATCCTCTCCATGTACTCCACTTTCTTCTACCGCTGATGATGTTCCCTAGATGGGTCATGAAACGTCTGCAAGAAAACCAGCAATCTCAGAGAGCATCAAGGACCCCTTATTTCAACCCTAAGCTACAAATATCGAATAGTTGTAAATCGAGGACTACTTGTACCTGGGATTAAGCAGTTTGGGAACCGTGCCCACCTGTTCAGCCTGGCCTTTTCCTTACCTCCGCTCTCATCCAAGTCACTTTCAGGTTGAAGAAGCCATAGCAGTATCCTTTGAGCTGCCTCCATCCTCTGGGGCACTCGGGGGCTTCGACACCTGTAAGCAGAGGACAGAAGCTAGATCTGGGCTGAAAGCAGACGGGGCTGATGAAGAAGCAAAGGGGTGAAGGAATTCACTCAGGCCATGTTCAGGGTGGGGCAGGGGTGAAATGCTCCCGGTTTGGACCAGATCTCCCGATCTGGTAGCGATGGAGGCGGGTGGTTAGGAGAACCGGTAGCAAAAATCCCTTCCCCCCCCCCCCACATGCCCAGCTGAGCCGCACGATCATCAGAGGCTTTGTTTTTTTTACTTTTAAAAGCATTTTTTCTACAACTTCTTCGGCCGAAAAAATGCTTTTAAAACTAAAAAAAAAAAAAGCCTCTGATGATCACACAGCTCAGCTGGGATCCTCAGAGGCTTTTCAAAGCATTTTTTTTTGCAACCTCTTCGGCCGAAGAGATGGTTAAAAAAATGCTTTCAAAAGTCTCTGATGATCCCAGCTGAGTTGCCTGATCGGCAGAGGCTTTTCAAAGCATTAGAAAAAATGCTTTGAAAAGTTTAAAAAAAAAAAAAAGTTGGCCACGCCCACCCAGTCACATTAAAAAAAACCCACCAAGCCACGCCCACAGAACCGGTAGTAACAAATTTTACATTTTCACCCCTGGGGTGAGGTTACCCACGTTCCCAGCATTAGCTTATGGTCCCAGCCCAAGTGAACAGCCACACTCGGATCAGATTTTTTTTTTTTTATTTGATTTATATGCCGCCCTTCTCCGGAGACTCAGGGTGGCTTACAATGCGTTAAGCAATAGCCTTCATACTTTTGTATATTTATACAAAGTCAGCTTATTGCCCCCACAAACTGGGTCCTCAATTTACCTACCTTAGAAAGGATGGAAGGCAGAATGATAGAATAACAACAGAATGATAGACTGACAGGCAGGATAATGGTATGACAGAATATTAGATTAGAATGACAAAATAACAATCAAAACAGAATAACAATGGAATAAGAAAATGACAGAATAACTGAATGGCAGAATGGCGGAATGTTAGGTTAGAATAACAGAATGGTAGAATAATAGGATGATAAAATAATAGAATGACAGAAAACCGGTCCTTGAATTACGATCACAGGTGAGCCTAAAAATCTCCATTGTTAAGCGAGACACTTGTTAAGTAAGTTTTGCCTTATTTTACAATCTTTCTTGCCACAATGATTAAGCAAATCATTGTTAAGTTAGTAACCCTGTTGTTAAGTGAATCTGGTTTCCCCACTGACATTGCTTGGCAAAGGGTCACAAAAGGGGGCACCTGACCCCGAGACGCTGCCACCATCTTAAATATGAACGAGTTGTCAAGCACCTTAATTTTGATCACAGGCCAGTGGGGAGGCTGCAATGGTTGGAAGGGGGGGAAATTGTCCTAAATCACTTTTTTGTGTGCGCCATTGTAACTTGGAAGTACAAACTTGGAAATGTTTGTAAACTAAGGATTACCTGTAGTCTCATCCTGCAACTAGACTGATGATCATGCTCCCTTCTCTAACTTCTCTTAATTCCTTAAGCACATACTCATAGTCAGATGAATAGAATAGAATAGAATAGAATAGAATAGAATAGAATAGAATAGAATAGAATATAGGGATAGAATAGAATAGAATAGAATAGAATAGAATAGAATAGAATAGAATAGAATAGAATAGAATGCAGAATAGAATAGAATAGAATAGAGAATAGAATAGAATATGTTGGAAGGGACCTTGGAGGTCTTTTAGTCCAACCCCCTGCTCAGGCAAGAAACCTTATACGATTTCAGACTAATGGTTGTCCAATCTCTTCTTAAAAACTTCCAGTGTTGGAGCATTCACAACGTCTGGTGGTGAGCTGTTCCACTGGTTAATTGTTTTCACTGTCAGTAAATTTCTCCTTAGTTCTAGGTTGCTTCTCTCCTTGAATAGTATTAATGAAGTATTTCTGTAGATGCTTCTTAAGTTACGCCGAGGATCTAATGACCAGCGATATCCCTACTGTCTCTGTCCTCTACCCCAGGAAGTTTATTCTGATTTCAGAATTTTGCCATGTAAGGGCAAGAAAAATCTTCCTCCCATCTCTCATCCTAATCTCCCTGACCAATATTTACTTTTGGGGCTCTGCGTTTCATCTCACAGTTTACAATGTTAAAAGCCCACCGAGCAACAATCCCGTTTCAGTGGTGCTTTTATGCGGCTCGGTCTTCTACCAGAATTCGGGGAGGTGGGCAGAAGGACCTACCTGCTGGAAGGGAGACGGCCAACAGGAAGCCACCTAAGAAGAGACGGAAAGTCGAGAGGGCCTCCATCTGCAGGGAGCAAAGAAAGAGAAAAGGAATTTTAGGAGGAGAAATTGTATTTTTGCCTCTGAATCAACCAATTGCAGGCCAATAACAGAGTTGGAAGCTTTGCTGGCTGAGGAACGTTGGGAGTTGAAGTCCACAAGTCATAAAGTTGCCAAGGTTGGAGCCCCCTGTTCTAGTCCAACCCCCCGCTCAAGCAGGAGACCCTACGCCATTGCAGA
Source organism: Arizona elegans (assembly GCA_022577455.1). Taxonomy (NCBI): domain Eukaryota; kingdom Metazoa; phylum Chordata; class Lepidosauria; order Squamata; family Colubridae; genus Arizona; species Arizona elegans. Next base: position 89,479,774 of record JAKOOJ010000007.1, on the reverse strand, counting down.
CAAATAACAGATACTAATGACAGAAGAACAGAGTTGGAAGGGACCTTGGAGGTCTTCTAGTCCAACCCCCTGCTCAGGAGGAGGAGGAGACCCTACGCCATTTGCAGAGGATTGCTTTGACTTAAATGAGAACAGCTGCTGGACTGTCCTGTGAGATCCATATCCAAATAGACCAACTGACATCTCCATTTGAATTACAATAATTTACAGGTACTCCTCAATTTAGGGCCACAACAGAGACCAATTTCAGTCACTAAGGAAGGCAGTCAGTAAGCAAGCCATCATATCTGATTTTGCAGCCATTTTTACCATGGTCGTTAAGCAAAACTGGCTTCCTGAAATTGCTTGTTGCAAACCAGCTAAGAAGGTCACAAATTGTGATAATGTGTCTTGCTTAGCAAAGAGATACTTTGGACTTAATTGTAGTCGTTAAGTTGAGGACAACCAGTATAGATTTCCCTTCCTGCTCAGCACGATGTTCCAAACTTCGGCCTTATGACATGCTCAGAAACTGCATACACCAGGAGCCGTGTGGCACAGTGGTCATCATGCAGTATTGCAAGCCAATTCTTCAGTCTGCCAGCAGTTCGATCCTGATCGGTTCAGGGTTGACTCAGCCTTCCATCCTTCCGAGGTGAATAAAATGAGGACCCAGATGGTTGGAGGCAAGAGGCTGGCTTGGTAAACTGCTGTGAGCAGGCTGCAAAGTACCGTGAAGTGGTATAGAAGTCCAAGTGCTATTGCTAAGTGGGAAGGAAGGAAGGAAGAGCGGTGGTGGCGCAGTGGTTAAAACGCAGTATCTAACTGGCTGTTCCTTCCACCTGAACGGCTCAAGGTCGACTCAGCCTTCCGTCCTTCCGAGGTTGGTCAAATGTGGACCCAGATGGTTGGGGGCAAGAGGCTGGCTCTATAAACCGCTTAGAGGGAGCTTTAAAGGACTCTGAAGCAGTATATGCTATTGCTATTAGCAGGGAAGACCCTTAAACGGAGCATCAAGGATCTCAGCAAGCTATCCTGGGCAGGTGGCCGAAGAAGACCCAATCTCTGCTTCTCCTAGCAAGGTGGTATGAATTTGCTCCCCCAAAGACCAGACTTTGAAAGCCACTCACTTGTTCCTCTGCTTGATGGGCTCTGGTTGACTCCTTTGAAGTGACGCCACCTCTCTCCTTCCTCTGCTAACCCTCCTGGGAACCTATATAACCTGGCTAGTCAGAGAGGAACATGTCCTACTGCGAGTTTCAAAAACTAGGTGGAATCTGAGAAATTACGTTCACCTGAAATTATCCCGGGTTGTGGGCGAGCAGAGTCCTTTCTGAGAAACAAATCAGTAAGGAATTGCTGGAGAGGGTGGGTGGAATAGATGGCCGGTGCCTTTGTTCCTGCTGGCTTTTGAAGGACATGTTCCTATCAATCTTCTTGAAGAGAAGGCTTCACCCACAACTGGGTAACATAAACGGTGTTTCCCCATTTATTTTATGTTATTTTTATTTAATTAGTAAATGTATATGGAACCCATCTAGATGCCTTGATTAGTTAGTTTAGTTTAGTTTAGTTTATTTGATTTGTATACCGCCCTACTCCCGAAGGGCTCAGGGCGGTGAACAGCCAAACAATAAAATAACATAGATACAAAAATTTAAAAAACCAGATAAAATCAAATTAAATCATTTTGGCCCAGACAGAATTAAAACACCCCAATAATTTAAAAACAGATTAAAATTTACATATTTAAAAAAGGGAGGAGATTAGGCCAGGCCCGCCTGATGGAATAAAAAGGTCTTCACAGCGCGGCAGGAAGATTAAATATGCCACCCATCTTTGTTTTACTTTTTCTTAATTATTAAAAGTATTTGCCATCCATCTAGAACCAATTTAGTCTGTTGGTAAAGGCACCGGGCTAGAAACCAGGAGACCGGGAGTTCTAGTCCTGCCTCAGGCATGAAAGCCTACTGGGTGACTTTGAGCAAATCACCAGGAGATCGGGAGTTCTAGTCCTGCCTCAGGCATGAAAGCCTACTGGGTGACTTTAGGCCAGTCACCAGGGGACTGTGAGTTCTAGTTCCCCCTCAGGGATGAAAGCCACCTGGGAAACTTTGGGCCAATCCCCAGGAGACTGGGATTTCTAGCCCTGTCTTAAGCATGAAAGCGGTCCTTCCTTCTTAGCCCAACCCCCCTCACAGAGTTGTCATTGTGGGGAAAATAAGAGGAATGTATGTTGTATATGCTTGCCACCTTGAGTTACTGTATTTGTAAAAAAAATACACGTGGGATACAAGTAGATAAATAAATTAAATTTAACTCTGAAAAGTTATTCTGAGAGCTTGCATCATTCCAATTGGTGTGTCCAATAAACAGTTTGTATCTCAAGAGATAATACTGAGATACGAGTGAGATGGGCAGCATATGTTTAATGAATCTATATACAGTATATAAAAGCAATGATTACTCTTGCTGTAATCACGAAATCTCCAGAACCGTAAAGCCATCAAACAGAACTTCCCGTCTCCTGGTGATTGGCCCAAAGTCACCCAGGTGCCTTTCATGCCTAAGGCAGAACTAGATCTGACCATCTCCTGGTTTCAAGTACGGTGCTTAAGCATCGGATCAAACTGGCTCTAGATGGATGGCATATACATTTAATAATTAAATAAAATTAAAATAAATGATAAAGCACTATTTTATTTCTTTCCTTTGGACTAGCTTATGGTTTCCTTTAGGAAAAAAAATGCCCAGAAACTCGTTGGCCAAAAAGTGAGTCTATGTTCCTTGAGTTGGGATGTTACCCAATTGTGGGTGAAGCCTTCTCTTCAAGAAGATTGATAGGAACATGTCCTTCAAAAGCCAGCAGGAACAAAGGCACCGACCATCTATTCCACCCACCCTCTCCAGCAATTCCTTACTGATTTGTTTCTCAGAAAGGACTCTGCTTGCCCACAACCCGGGGTAATTTCAGGTGAACGTAATTTCTCAGACACACCAAGTTTTTGAAACTCGCAATAGGACATGTTCCTCTCTGACTAGTCAGGTTATATTGGTTCCCAGGAGGGTAGCAGAGGAAGAAGAGAGGTGGCATCACTTCAAAGGAGTCAACCAGAGCCCATCAAGCAGAGGAACAAGTGAGTGGCTTTCAAAGTTTGGTCTTTGGGGAAGCAAATTCATACCACCTTGCTAGGAGAAGCAGAGATTGGGTCTTCTTCAGCCACCTGCCCAGGTTGGCTTGCTGAGATCCTTGATGCTCCGTTTAAGGGTCTTCCCTGCTAATAGCAATAGCAGTTAGACGTATATACCACTTCACAGTGCTTCTGCAGCCCTCTCTAAGCAGTTTACGGAGTCAGCCTCTTGTCCCCAACCATCTGAGTCCTCATTTGACCCACCTCGGAAGGATGGAAGGCTGAGTCCACCTTGAGCCGGTCAGGATCGAACTGATGGCAGTCGGAAAAATTAGCTTGCAGTACTGCATTCTGACCACCGTGCCACCACAGCTCCTGATGTGTGCAGTTTCTGAGCATGTCATAAGGCCTAACTTTGGAATACCATGCTTTGCAGGAAGGGAAATCTATACTAGTTGTCCTCAATGTATGACTACCATTAAGCCCCAAATATGCCTTGCTTAGTCAGACAGTTGTTCAGTAAGCGTTTTAACATTTTACGTCCTTTTTTTTTTTTTTTTTTTTGCTATAGTGGCTAAGTGAATCACTGCACTTGTTAAGTGAGTAACTTAACTTGTCCCAGCTTGGGCTTTTAGGAAAGAAAGAGCCTCGACTCCATTTGTAGGGAAAGGTATAGTTTTATTAAAGCCAAGTGTTTACAGGAGAAGCAAAGCTGGATCTGGATATTTCCATGAAAAGCCTTTCCCCCTTTTCCCCTTTTTCCAGATCCTCCCCACTTCAGTGCGGTGTCCAATAGTATTCAAATTTGGTGTTTTGGTAAAAGCTTTTAAGGTTGGTGGTTTTTTGCTTGAGTTTCTCATTCCATTCTCACGCTCGCGTGTGTCCTTGGATCTGCTGGTCTGTTCCGGATTGGCACCTCTGGTTCCTGTCAACCCTTCCCCCCTACATTCCCATTCTCCCCGCCTCCCCACATTTCATGGCAGGATGCCAGATAAGCGAAGTCAGGATGAAGCATTTACGATGGAAGACCTGACATTCCGCCCCCCTCAAAAAGAAATGGTTGGAAGAGAAAAGAGAGAGGGTTAGAGACAGTGGTGGATTTCAAAAAATTTTACTACCGGTTCTCTGGCTGTGGCTTGGTGGGTGTGGCATGGGAAGGATACTGTAAAATCTCCATTCCCACCCCAATCCAGGGGACGGTTCCTGCAAAATCTCCATTTCCTCCCGATCAGATGGGACTCAGGAGGCAGAGAATAGATGGGGGCGGGGCCAGTCAGAATTTTTACCACCGGTTCTCCAAACTACTCAAAATTTCCGCTACCGGTTCTCCAGAGCTGGTCAGAACCAGCTGAATACCACCTCTGGTTAGAGATTGGAAATGTTTCAATGGGGTTTGAGTGCAGTTTGTCAGCCAGTTACAAATCCATCTGTTGGTGATGCTGTCTATCCCACATTTCTCTAGCTTGTCAGGCACTAGCTAGAATTGTGTTCCGATCCTCCGCAACTATAAGTGATGTGGACTTCAACTCCCAGAATTCCCCAGCAGGAATGCTTTAAGATGGGTGTCAAGGGCTGTAAAGGCACATAGACTGGTGAAACAGTTTCACAATGAGTACCCCCAGAAACCTAAGGGGCCCCAGTGGGAGGAAGGGGAGATTAGACTGAGCCTTGGGTAACATACATTTTTTTCCCTTTGCAGGAATTCCTTTTCAATTAAGGGGGGCCGCCTGTCAACCCTGAAGCTGACCAAGGACATTTTGATGCTTCAGTGCTGCCACACTGGACTCGGGGGATAGAGAGGGGGGATATTTGGGGTTTGTAGCCAAAACAATATACTTTCTCCCAAGGGTGAAAACTACATACCTTCCCTACTGGTTCAGAAGCGCACGCGTTCCGCGTGTGCACATGATGCGCCTATCTGACCCTCTGCGCATGTACAGAAGGTGAAAAACAGGTTACTTCCTGGTTAAAAATAGGAAGCAACGACGACCGGATCGGTGAGCAGAGCTTTGAGGTGCCATCACTACCAGTTGTCTGAACCACCAGCCATCATCGCTACCAGTTCAGCTGAGCCGGGCCGAACTGGGAGGATTTCACCCCTGCTTTCTCCTGGGAACCAAGGACATTCCCAGCCAACTTCTAGTTTAATGAAGAGAGGGACTAGAGGTGACATGATAGCAGTCTTCCAATATTTGAGGGACTGCCATAAAGAAGAGGGGTGGGGCATCTATTCTTCAAAGCATCTGAAGGCAGGACAAGGAGCAATGGATGGAAACTCATCAAGGAGAAAAGCAACTTAGAATTAAGGTCCTCACTTCCTAACAATGAGAACAGTGGAACGACTTGCCTCCAGAAGTTGTGGGTGCTTCATCACTAGAGGTTTCCAAGAAGAGATCGGACAACCATTTGCCTGAAATGTTGTAGGGTCTCCTGCCTGAGCAGGGAGTTGGACTAGAAGACCTCCGAGGTCCCTTCCAACTTCTATTCTTGCTGCAGCCAACTTGCCCTGGCCAACTCACCACAGAACAAGAGTTACACTAATATCGAAGAAATCGCGGAATAGGAGCATTAAGGGAAGGATGCCAAAGGAAGAGACAAAAATGAAACGCGAATGTCCACAATCAAAATAATTATTTTAATTATTTTAAATCGTTAAATTGAATTGTGGAACTGTCCCACACCGAATTGGCCGTGGCAAGTTGTCCCATTCCGTCTCGATCGAGGCTTCCGAGACGTCCGTGGTTTGAGGAGCGCCAAGAAGGATCAGCGACGTTGATACTTCCGCTCATACTTGCAAAGGTAAGCCAACCTTCTGTCACAGTCCGTTTCTTTCCAATATTTATATTCTGAAAGGCAGAGAAAAGGGGGCCTTAACAGACCTCGATGTTCTAGTTCGCACCCAAAGGTCAGGTCTTTTGAGGGTCTTCATCCACAATCATTAGAATGCCCCCTCCTGCAATCAGCCAGACCTTCCGGTATTCACCACAATGAGCCTTGACACCTCCGTGAAAGTTGTTGTTTGAATCATGCACCTTCAGCTTAGGGAAATTGGCCTACTAAGATTGTTTTATGCAGTGTAGATTGTATTTTGGAGGTGGTGACCCTTTGAGAGCCTTATGCAATGAAATTTCATTTTAATGTATGCCAATTAGTGTACATTCAAAGTGACAATTAAGTTAGTAGTCTAGTCTAGTCTCAATTCTTAATTCTGTTCTGTTCTGTTCTTTTCTATTGCCATATTCTATTGCTATATTCCTATTTTCTATCCTATCCATTTTCTCTGTTGTGTTGTATTCTATTCTATTCTGTTCTGTTCTGTTCTGTTCTGTTCTATCCCATGTTCTGTTCTGTTCTTTTCTATTGCCATATTCTATTGCTATATTCCTATTTTCTATCCTATCCATTTTCTCTGTTGTGTTGTATTCTATTCTGTTCTGTTCTGTTCTGTTCTATCCCATGTTCTGTTCTGTTCTTTTCTATTGCCATATTCTATTGCTATATTCCTATTTTCTATCCTATCCATTTTCTCTATTCTATTCTATTCTATTCTATTCTATCCCATGTTCTGTTCTGTTCTGTTCCTTATCAGAATCCTGGACTGGAGAAGTCTTAAATGCCGGAGGTCAAATTAAGAGAATTAGGAAGGGGACCTAACTAAGATTTTTATATACAGGTAATCCTCAACTTACAACCACAGTGGAGCCCAAAATCTCTGTTGCTAAGTGAGACATTTGTTAAGTGAATTTTGCCCCATTTTACGACCTCTCTTGCCACCATTGTTAAGTGAATCCCTGCACTTGTTAAACTAGGAATAGGATTGTTAAGTGAATCTGGGTTCCCCGTTCAAAGTTACGACAACACTGAAACGTGTAGCTTATGGCCATTTTTCAGACTTATGACTTCCCCAGGGTCACATGATCCAAAGTCAGCCACTTGACAGCTGACTCACATTTATGACGGTTGCAGCATCCCAGGGTCACTCGATCCCCTTTTGCGACCTCATGATAAGCAAAGTCCGTGGGGGAAGCCGGATTCCACTTAAGACCGTGTGACTCACTTAATAACTGCGGTGATTCCCGGAGCAACTGTGGCAAGAAAGGTCAAACTCACATAACAAACCATCTCACTAAACAATGGGAATTTTGGGTCCAATGATGGTCATAAGTCGAGGACTACCTGTAGTAGCTGAATTGCCATCTTTATGGGAGACGCCTTACCTTTTTCCTCTAAGTAGACACAGTATTTTCCATTCTCCGATACGTTCGGTGAGCCTTTCATCCAGTTGGAATAAAGAATTTTGTAGGCGTCTATCCACCACCAATCTCCCTGAGGGGAATTCTGGAAAATAAGAAGATCTCCTTTTACGTAATGGGGAGTCTCCCTGCCCGCTTGCCTGCCCAAAATCAGATTATTATTTTTTAATGATTCAGCGAAACAAAAAAGGTAGATTGAGACAATCTCTCCCCAGGTGTGGCTCTCGAGTGTCTCTCAGCTCCCCTCAGTCTACGGGGATGGTTCCCATGAGCTCCAGAAGGCTCCGCCATTTTGCTGGGTCTTTGAAGTTGCAGGTATTTATGGGTCTTGCTGAGTCTTCTACCTCTCCTGACTCACCATCTGTGGTCAGTTGGTTGTTGCTGGCCTTCTGAGGATGAACATTTTGGGAGATCTGCCTGGATGAGGGAACTTCCATAAGATGGCTTCTTTTTCCTTCTTTCTTGCTCTCCTTCCTTCCTTCCTTCCTTCCTTCCTTCCTTCCTTCCTTCCTTCCTTCCTCACCCTCATTTTCCTTTCTCTTCTTTTCTTTTTCTCTTCCTTTCTTCTCCTTTCTCTTCTTTCACTTATTTCTTTCCTCCCTCCCTCCCTCCCTCACTCTTATTCTTTGTTTTCCTTCCTTCCTCCGTCACTCATTCTTTCTTTCTTTTCTTCCTTGTTCTCTTCCTTTCTCTTTTCTTCCTTTTATCCTTCCTTCCCTCTATTCTTTCTTCTTTCTCCTTCCTTCCTTTCTCCCTCTCTCTTTTTTCATTTCTTCCTCACTGACTCTCATTCTTTCTCCCCTTCCTTCCTCCGTCCCTTCTTTTCATCCTTTCTTTCTCTTTCATTCTCTCTCTTTTCTTTCTTTTTTCTTCCTTCCTCCCTCACTCCCTTTTCATCCTTCTTTCTTTCTCCCACTCTCTTTTCTTTCTTTCTTTTTTCTTCCTTCCTTCCTCCCTCCCTCCCTCCCTCTTATTCTTTGTTTTCCTTCCTTCCTCTGTCACTCATTATTTATTTATTTCCTTCCTTACTCTCTTTCTTTCCTTCCTTTCTCTTTCCTTACTTTTATCCTTCCTTCCCTCTATCCTTTCTTCTTTCTCCTTCCTTCCTTGCTTGCTCTCCTTCCTTTCTCCTTCCTTCCTTCCTTCCTCCCTCTCTCTTTTTTCTTTTTCTTCCTCACTGACTCTGATTCTCTCCTTCCTTCCTTCCTCACATTTGGCCTGCTATTTCTCAACACCCCCACGGGGTTAAAAATGAAAGGAAAAGAATATTGACCTTTCCCTTGTAAAACATTCCGATCCAAACGGGCCCCAGGTCCTTATTTGGGGATGAGGTAATGTGGATGGCCACGTCCTTCGTTCCTCCTGCATCGAGAATGGAGGCCAGGTGGCCACGTACACCAAGGCTACGGCAATCTCTCTGTGGGGAATCAGAACGGGCTGTGTTACTCTGATCACTCCCAGCAAGGGGGCTCCTGCCTTGCCTGGATCTCGTGAGAAAAGGGAAGAGCAGAAGAGCATTGCGGAATCCATTCCTCCTCTTCTTCCTCCACTCCATGAAGCCCTTTCTCCTAGCACTGAGGATGTTCCCTAGTTGGGTCATGAAATGTTTACAAGAAAACGACGACCCTCAGAGAGCATCAAGGACCCCACAGCCCTCCTCCTCCTCCCCTCCTCCTCCTCTGTTCCACCAACCCCTCTCTTCTAGCACGGATGATGTTCCCTAGTTGGGTCATGAAACATCTGCAGGGAAACCATCCAGCTCACAGAGCACCATGGACCCCACGGTCCTCCTCCTCCTCCTGCTCCTCCTTGGCTCCTTGGCACATCTAGTTTGCAGTTCACATTGAAGGAGCGTGAACTTCAAGGGCTCCACCTTACCTCTGCCTCTCTCCACGTCCGTTTCTCTTGGGAGATTCTATAGCAAGCTCCCCCGGAGGTCATCTATCCTTGAGGGCATCTTTCCATTTCAGCATCACCTATCGCAAAAGAGAACCTGGATCAGAGGCCAAGCAACACCTAGCATCTAAATATAGAGAGTCTCCAACTCGTACAACCCCCAGAGCCATTCTCTGAGGGAGAAGGGCAGTTCAGAAATGTGAAAAAATGAATGGATGAATTAATTACAGAATAACAGTCATGGAAGGGACCTCAGAGGTCATCTATTCCAACCCCCACTCAAGCAGGAGACCCTATACCAGTGATGGTTAACCTTTTGGGTGCCCGAGTGCCCAAAGTGCGCACCTGTGCATGCCATAGGTTCCCCATCACGGCCCTATTGTTGTGGCTCCGTTACCTGAGCCTGTGTCATCGGCAGGAGAGTGAAGGAGAGGAGTTGGCAAGGCCTCCCTCTCCAGGACCCTCCTCTCTGGCAATGCCTTCGGTGTCCACCGAAGGGCAAGTGATAGGCCCGGGGCCAAGCACGTCCACACAGCCACAGGTGGACAGTAATGAGGGAGCTGAGTCTTGGCTGGATCCTTGGCAGCGTCGCAGAGAAGAAAAGGCGCGCCAGAGATTAAGCTGAGTCACTGGACCACACCCCACAGGGTATAAAAGGGGGTGAGGTGGCCATTCAGACTCTGTGACGGACAAAACCACTGTATTTTCCGGCATATAAGATGACTTTTTAACACATGAAAATCTTCTCAAAAGTCGGGGGTCGTCTTATACACTGGGTGTCGTTCTCCTGTAACCAGGCAGACCAGCCCGAAAGGCTCTGACGAACCTTAAATGGCTCTGGCGATCCAAGCTCTGACGATCTGCTAATCAGGCAACTCAGCTGGGATCGCCAGAGCCATGGAGAAGGAAAAAAGTTTTCCCCCTCCAGCTTGCTTACCTTAGCTGCTAGTCGCAATGCTTGCCTTGCTTCGCTTGCCTGAATCCATTCCATCAGCAAGCCACTCCCTGCCTGCAATCAAGCAGGCAGGGAGTTGTGGACTTCAACTCCCAGAATTCCTCAGCCAGCGAAACAAAGCTGGCTGAGGAATTCTGGGAGTTGAAGTCTACAAGTCTTAAAGTTGCCAAGGTTGGAGACCCCTGTTCTATTGGGTAAGTTTTTTTCCTCTTTGGGATCTTTAAAAAAAAATAGTTAATTGGGTTTTTTTTTAGTTGTTCTTTTTTAGACCTAGCCATTTAAAGTTTAGGAAGTTTTAAATTTAGCTTTCATATAAAAATTAAAATAAAATAAAATAATATTTGTGCAGCTTTCTGAGATTTAGTGTGTTTCTGTAGTGTTTCACTCTAACTACACAAACACACAAAATCTCACAAAGCTGTATGTGGAATTTTGTGTGTGTAAAGTGTGAAAGTTGGGTTTTCGGGCTTTTTGTGGCTGTGTGAGGTTCCTGCTTGTTGCAGAGGCCATTTTGGGTCTAGCACAGCTGCTTTTACATTGTGGGTGAGCCAGTTGATGTTTTTTAATTTTTATTTGGTGTGCGTTGGAAGATGGGTAGTCCTATACGGCGAGTACAGCCCAAACCCTATATTTTAACAGGAACATTTGGGGGTCGTCTTATACGCCGGAAACTACGGAAACTACTATCGAGTCACATTGCATCTTCGGAAACACCATTATCTGCCTTGGATTTAATTACGGACTGCACAATTCTTGAACTGTGTGTATCTTGTTTATGAGTAAAGTTCTTGGCAAGGAGCTACTGGGTTGCTGCCAAGCCTCTTATCGGAAGAATTGGTTGTCTGCCAGTTTATTTAACCCCCGGCTGTCTGTTTGTGTGTGTGTGTGAGATGGGGACAGAACATCTATACCATTTCAGAGAAATGGCTGTCCAGTCTCTTCTTTAAAAATCTCCAGTGTTGGAGCAGCCACGACTTCTGCTTCTCCAAAGCACCAGAAGGCAGGAGAAGAAGCAATGAATGGAAACGAATCAAAGAGAGAAGCAACTTAGAACTAAGGAGAAATTTCCTGGCAATTAGAACAATTAACCAGTAGAACTACTTGCCACCAGAAGCTGTGGGTGCTCCAACACTGGAAATTTTTAAGAAGAGATTGGACAACCATTTGTCTGAAATGGGAGAGGGTTTCCTGCCCGAGCAGGGAGTTGGACTAGAAGACCTCCAAGGTCCCTTCCAACTCTGTTACTCTCAATCTCAATCTTTATTTATTGATTAGCCCTTGGGCCATATCAAAGCGCAGAGTTCCAGAAACAAATTATTACTCAAATTTGATAAAAGCAATTTAAAATGGAATTGGATAAAATTTAAAATAAAATTGGAATAAAATATGATTTAAAATGAAATTGGAATAAAATACAGTCTAAAATGAAATTGGAATAAAATACAATAATTTAAGATTTAGATAAAATATGATAAAATTATATTTTGGTGTCACCCCTGCAATCTACGCCAATCAGTCCCACGTATGCCGATCATAGTACTGTGCTGGGTTAAATGTTATTTTCAGATTCTGGCCGCAGATAAGGTAAGTTGTTTCGATATGGGGACCTCAGTGTCATTCGTTCGGTATATAACTCTGTTACTCTGTTATTCTATTATGGGGGCGGGGCCAGTCAGAATTTTTACTACTATTTTACTACTATTTTTTTACTACTATTTTACTATTTTCTCTGAACTACTCAAAAATTCCACTACCGGTTCTCCAGAACCCACCTCTGATGGAAACCAAAAGGCCGAGGCACCCAAGAAGGACGGTCCACATCTGGATGGAGAAACAGCAAAAAGCAATTTTAAAATGGAGAAATTGAAGGACGCCATTATGGAGGCCCACACACAAACAGAGAGAAAGACCCAAGGAATCTCGTGTCCAAAACAAACATTTCCCTGAGCCTACAGGTAGTCCTCAACTTATGATGACAATTGGGGCCAGAATTTCCGTTGCTAAGCAAAGCATAAGTGAGTCACGCCCAATTTTGCAACCTGTTTTGTCCTGGTGTTAAACAAATCACTGTAGTTGTTAAGCGAATCACACAGTTGTTAAGTGAACCCGGCTCCCCCCGCCCACGGACTTGGCTTGTCGGAAGCCGGCTGGGAAGGCTGCAAATGGGGGTCACGTGACCAGGGATCCTTCAACCGTCATCAATCCACGCCAGTTGCCAAATGCCCAATTTTGATCACGTGATTGTGGGGGACGCTGTGATCTGCGGTCTTGAGTCACTTTTTTTAGTGCAACTTCGTAACTTTGAAAACTTTTAGTTTGATTTTTTTTAAAAAAAAAAATCATAACAAGAACATCCGCCTGTCCCACGTGTCCCAATTTTTCAACTTTCAATTTCCAAAGGTGAGAGGCGCTCAAAAGTTTGTGACCTGCCTTGGGGATTGTAAAAAAAATAATTTTTATTGAGTATTTTACATTTTAAAACCAAACACACAATAGCAAAAGAAATCAAGAGACAAAAACAAAAAACAAAAACACAAGTACACCAGACGTTAAAATACAATACTAACAACAGATATATATACAATTTTACAACTTTCTGCATCGACTTTTGTCTTTACTCTTAGCTTTTATCCTCCCGCTCCTTCTCTTTATTTTTAAATATTAATAATTAACTGTTTTGTTAGCAGGATCATTATTTACATTTATATCCAGTACATTAATATCTAATTTCACTTTATATTCTTATTTCTTAATTTGATTTCTGTTTTCCAACCATGTATAAAACCTATTCCACACTTTATAATAATCCGAGTCTTCTCTTTTTTTGATCTCCATCATTAATTTATCCATTTCGGCGCATTCAAGGATTTTCTTTATTATTGTTTCTTCCGTTGGTGTATTGGTCGACTTCCACATTTGTGCTAGAGTAATTCTGGCCGCCATTAGAATATGCAATATAATATAATAGAGACTTTTTTCCATTTTTCTATCAATCATTCCTAGGAGGAACATCTCTGGTTTAAAATCTATCTTTTGGAGTGTATTCTCTTCCAACCACCCTTTAATTTTATACCAAAATTTCCTCGCCTTAGGGCACATCCACCACATGTGGTAGTATGTCCCTAGTCTGTGACCACATCTCCAACATTGGGGTGATAAATTGGGGTACATTTTTGCCAGTCTCGCTGGTGCTAAATGCCATCTTTAAAACATTTTATAGCTGTTTTCTTTGTATGATACTGCCATGGTCAATTTATAATTTTTCTCCCACAATTTTTTCCCATTTATCCAATTCTATGTTTTGGTTACTTTAATATAATTTAGATGTGCTTGGTAAGGAATTACATAAACATCGTAACTTTTTAACACTTTCTTTGTTTCATTATCCCAGGTCCTTGGAAAGGACTCGATAGGCAGAGAGAAATGCCAAATGCAATCTGAACATCTGGATGACTGTGTGATGAACTGATGATGATGATGATGATGATGATGATGATGATGATGATGATAATAATAATAATAATAATAATAATAATAATAATAATAATAATAATAATAATAATAATGGAAATTTTGAAATGATTAGACCTGAATATTCTGGCTTTGCAAAAAAAATACTACCCTCCTCAGAGCCGCCTCTAATACTCAGACATTACTTTGACAATTCTTAGGTCTTTTGTTAGGACTTGATCTGTTAAATTTTTACCAGTTCCAGACTGTGAATCGAATCAAAGATTTAATGAAGTGCAAAAGTCTCTTTTCGTAGTCAAGTTTATTTATTTCGTAGATGTATATAGCTAGACCACCTCCTATATGTAACTCTGGGCAGATCCCCATGAAAAGAGAATTTTAAAAAATACAAAGCAAGCAGAGTTCCGAAGAACAAAAATCAGATTAAAAATAGCAGCTGAGAAAATTCACCAACACTTCAAACAAGCCAAGTTGTGGGTTCCCCCACATTCTCAGGGCCCCCAGTTCGACAACCAAGCCAGGTTCTGAATGCTTCGAGACAACTAAAAACTGGTTTCGAATTGGAGTAGCATTTAAAGCCAGATCAGGGGCCGTTTGCACACCCCCGAGAAGTAGCGCAAGGGAGAATCGAGATGGAGAGTGTACATTGTGAGTGTGTGGGAATGCACAGTGTGTTAAGCTAGGAAAAACAGATTGCCAAAAATACAAGGATCACACAAGCGTGAGTAATTGGAGCATACAACAGGAGTGAAATCCAACAGGTTCTCACAGGTTCTAGAGAACCGATAGCAGAAATTTTGAGTAGTTCGGAGAACCGGCAAATAACACCTCTGGCTGGCCCCAGAGTGGGGTGGGAAGGGAGATTTTGCAATCTCCTTCCCCTGTCACGCCCACTAAGCCACGCCCACAAAACCGGTAATAAAAAATTTTGGATTTCACCACTGGCGTACAGGTAACCCTCAACTTAAAAGCATTTGTCTAGTGACATCAAAGTTACAGCGGCATCGAAAAAAGTAACTTGCAATCAGACCTCGTACTTACAACGGTCGCTATTTGTGACCTCCCCAGCTGGCTTCCAACCGGCAAAGTCGGGGGGGGCAGATTCGCTTAACGACTGCAGCCATTTGCTTAACCATGCTCTTGAGGGGGCATTTATACCCCAATCAACAGGAAGCGTCCTGAACTGTGGAGAGGTTTGAGAATTTATTGGCAGAACCAGGAAACCATACTTCCCATTAGAAAGAGGCACTCAAGCAAAGGAACCGAAAGCAAGAAAGAGCCAGAAGGCCCATCGGAGCTCCGAGAAACCCCAAAAGATTTAAAAAAATAAAAACCAAGCATAGGTAGTCCTCCACTTACAACCAGCATTTCTGTTGCTAAGCAAGGCGGCGGTTAAGCGACTCGCATCCAGTTTTAGGACCTTCCTGCCGTGTTAAATTTTGGGTTCGATTTTGTCAAATTTGTTGATAATAAAATTCTGTGTTTCATTGCCACGTCAGACTTGCAGCCTGTTTGCAGACATTTTTTATTTTATTTTATTTTATTTTTTTCCCCCAACAGCTTCCTCCATAATATTGGCTATGAAGTTCCAAGAAAATCCCAGCAGCACCAATAATAATACCAACGTGTTCCCATGTTCCTGAGCCTCCTGAAACGAAAACAAGTCGGGGGCTGATTGAGAGATGGTTAAGCCTGATATCAGGCCCCTGGGACGTGGAGAAATTTCCTGGTGACTTTTGATGAAGTGGATTAGATGAATTAGTACCGCCTTGTAAAGCCTTAGTTGGGCCAGTCCTGGAATGCCGCATCCAGTTTTGGTCGCCACTTTACAAAAAAGATGCTGAGGCTTTGGAAAAAGGGCAGAGAAGAGCAACTGAGATGATTAAAAGGCCTGGAAACTAAAACTTATGAAGAACGGTTGCAGGAACCGGGCATGGCCAGTCTAGAGAAAAGAAGATCAGGGGGAACATGAATATTTAGTATTTAGTATTTGAGAGGCTGCCACAAAGAGGAGGGGAGTCAATTTATTTTCCAAAGGACCAAAAGGGCAGGACAAGAAACAAAGGATGGAAACGTACCAAGGAGAGAAGCAACCTGGAATTAAGGAGAAACTTCCTAACAGGACAATTAGCCAGTGGAACAGCTTGCCACCAGAAGTTGTGGGTGCTCCAACACTGGAGGTTTTTAAGAAGAGACTGGAGAGCTACTTGTCTCAAATTGTATAAAGTCTCCTGCTCGAGCAGGGGGTTGGACTAGAAGACCTCCAAGGTCCCTATCTATTTTGATTCTGGAACTCAGTACCTGCTTTATGCCACTCAGCTCCATTGCCGAGCCATGCCTGCGCTGCAGAGACGACAGTTGTGTTTCCTTAATGCATTGTGGAGTTTTTTGTGTGTTGTGTGTGTGTGTGTGTGCCTCTGAAGAGACCCCACAGGCACATAACAGTCTTGGAGACAAATCAGCCCCAATGAAGTCCTAAACTTGCCCCTCTTTCTGAGCTGGTCACTTGAGGGGGGAGGTGTCTTCAGTTAAAGTCCTCCAGGAATTTCCACTTCCTTTGGACAAAAAAATGCAGGGAAATTAGATTAGGTTGAGACAGTCCAGCTGCCCCCCTTCATGCTTCACCAGGACCCTTCCAGCTGAAGATGCCTCTGAAATTCTGGAGGCGGAATGAGAAGATCTGGAGAACCTTCAGTCCCACCTCCCACGCAGACCAGGAGAAGAACTTCATGTGAATGCAGCCCTTGAGAAACCCTGGGGCCAAGAACCATCCACTGGAAACGCCTGCAGGGGTGGACTAGATGACCTACAAGGTCCCTTCCAACTCTGTTATTCTGCTATTCTAAGTGCTCCTATATTTTCCACAATAACCCTGTGAGGTAGTTTGGCCTGAGAGAGAGAGACTGGTCCAAAGTCACCCAGCTGGTTTCCATGCCTAAGGCAGGATTAGAACTCACCATCTCCTAGCTATTGGTCCAAAGTCACCCAACCAACTTTCATATCTAAGGCAGGACTAGAACTCACCATCTCCTGGCGATTGGTCCAAAATCATTCAGAACTAGAACTCACCACCTCCTGATGATTCGACCAAGATCACCCAGCCCAGGACTAGACCTCCCTTGAATTCATAGCCTGGCATGCTTAGGCGTGTGGGATCTGTAGCATGGGTTGTGGAACTCCTCCAATCAAAGACACCCCCCCTCCCAAACCAAGAACAAGGTACAGGGATACATAGCTGATTTTTAGATTTTGCATATACAGGACCCTGCAAAGTGTGTATTTTTGGTGCAACTTACAACAGGGTTCCTCTCAATTAGGGACGGGCCAAGCCTATCCTGTGTTTTCCCAGATTTGATTTGATTTTTGTTACATTTTCTGGCGTTCTGAATAACGGCTGGTTTCAATTAACCCTCCTGATGCGGAGCCGCGCCTAGTTAAGTGTCTTGCCGCCGTTCGGCCGGCAGATGTCGCTAAAGTCTTTCTTTCCTGGGCATCTTTCTCTCCCTTCTCGCCTCCCTCGCCAGGTGAGGTCCGGGGGACAGGTGAAGCCTTCACCTGCAGGACAGGTGGCGGCGGCAGCAGCAGACGGAGGGGCGGGGCGTTTATCCCAAGGGGGCTTCGGGGAACGGGCCTCCCCACCTTTCCCCCTCTGGGGCTCAACCGCCCCGCCACATCCCCTTTGGCCGAAGAGCCCAAGCGGGGTCCGAGGGAGCGTCGGAAGACCCCCAAAGAGGCGTCGGAGCGCCCCATCAACCAAATTGGGTGGGTGGGGGCAACTGGGCAGAGGGAGGGCAAGCGAGGTTGAATGGCAGCTTGCAAAGACTTCTCTTCGGGAAAGAGAGACCCCCCCTCGCCTGCTTATGGGGAGGGGGATCCCGGGAGGGGCAGGGGGCATGAGCCAGCCCCCGTTTCAGCCGCTCTGCGCGCCTCCCCGCCCGCCCCTTCTCCCGCGATCCGTCCCGGGACTTCGCTCCTCCCGCCTGGGCTCGCCTCGCCCGCCCACCCCTCTCCTGGCAGCCAGGGGGGCGCCGGGGTCTCCCTCCGAGACCGCCTCCTGGACGAGGCAGACCAGCCATCCCGTCGAGCGGAGCGCCGGGGCAGAGCGGGCATCCCTGGGTGGGCATCATGCGGGGCTGCTGGCAGCTGTTGGCGCTGCCCTGGGCGGCGCTGGCCCTGCAGGGACCCTGGACGGGCGCCGAGACCACCGCCGGGACCGACCCGGAGCGCCGCGACTTCGGAGACGACGGTGAGCGCCGGGCAGCGGTGAAATCCAGATTTTTTTTACTACCAGTTCTATGGGCGTGGCAGGAGAAGGATACTGCAAAATCTCCATTCCCACCTCACTCGGGGGCCAGCCAGAGGTGATATTCGCCGGTTCTCCGAACTGCTCAAATTTTCCTCTACCGGTTCGTCAGAGCCTGCCGGATTTCGCCCCTGGCACCAGGACTTCGGGGGTCGCGGGCCACGGAGACTGGCAGGGGAGGGGGGGGGTCTGTCGGGAGGGCAGGAGGAATCCCCCACGTGCGCAGCCCACCCCGCTTGGTTTGGGTGGCTTTACGCTCAGCTTGAGCCCAGCTTGTTCCATGGAGATAGGGCTTTGGGTGGAGGGTCTTCAGGTAGACTGCAGCGTGCTGTGGAGGCTCTGGTGGTCCGTTCCAAGAGGGAGGGTCACAGCCTTGTAAGCCAGTGATCAGGAGGCGCCTGTTTCTGACCCATCTGTTAGGTGTGGAGAGGTCCTCTTTGGGGAGGTTGCTTAGCTCAAGGGTCTTGACTTTTGACCCCTAATGTTGGAAGAGTCCCTTGAGGTCATCCAGCCAAACCCT
The DNA here is from genome assembly GCA_022577455.1 of Arizona elegans. NCBI lineage: Eukaryota > Metazoa > Chordata > Lepidosauria > Squamata > Colubridae > Arizona > Arizona elegans. The sequence goes on along the minus strand of JAKOOJ010000007.1, from coordinate 89,461,266 downwards.
GAGTAGGAAAGGACCCTCCAGTCAAAGTAAGGAAGTTAGGGTTAGGGTTGACTTACGACGCACAGCATTTCTGTTGCTAAGCGAGGCAGTGTATTAAGTGAGTTTTGCCCCATTTTACAACCTGGCTTGTCAGAGTTGTTACGCGAATCACTGTGGTTGTTAAATTAGTCACACAATTGTTAAGTGAATCCGGCTTCCCTCTTGACTTTGCTTGTTGTGGGGGGGGGGGTGTCGTTCAAGGGGATCATGTGACCCTGGGACAGTGCAACCATCATAAATATGAGCCAGTTGCCGAGCATCCGAATTTCGATCACGTGACCCTGGGGAGGTTGGCAACAGTCTAAGTGTGAAAAATGATCATAGGTCACTTTTTTCAGTGCCTGTAACTTTGAACACTAAACGAACTTTTGTAAGTAAAAGGTTTATCTGGATATTGATGACAACTTACTGAATATGGTTTTTGAGTCAGTTACAAGCCCACTTAATCATCATCTCATCCAAACCACACTTAACCAGTTTGCTAATCCAAATATCATGATTTACTTTGCCAGAGTCCAACTGCCTAACGGTGTAAATGTCCCTGCCAGTGAAATCAAGATATACAGTATTATGTCTACAGCAGTAGTGAAAGCCATTTTTTTTACTACTGGTTCTGTGGGCGTGGCTTGGTGGGCGTGGCTTGGTAGGCTTGGCAGGGGAAGGATACTGCAAAATCTCCATCCCCACCCCACTCTGGGGCCAGCCAGAGGTGGTATTTGCCAGTTCCCCGAACTGCTCAAAATTTCCGCTACCGGTTCTCTAGAACCTGCTGGATTTCACCCCTGGTCTACAGCAGTTCTATAGATAGTCCTCTACGTACAACCACAATTGACCCCAAACTTTCTGTTGCTAAGTGAGAAATTTGTTAAGTGAATGTTGTCCAATTTTCTGACTGTTCTTGCTGCATTGGTTCAGTGGATCACTGCAGTTGTTAAATGAGTAATACGGTTGCTAAGTGAATCTGGTTTCCCCCTTGACTTTGTTTGTCAGAAGGTCGCAAAAGGGGATCAGGGGACCGCGGGATGCTGCAACTGTCATAAATCTGAACCAGTGGTCAAGCATCTGAAAATAAATCACATGACCCTGGTGATGCGGCAACGGTCGTAAGTGCGAAAAATGGTCCTAACTCACTTTTTCCCATGCCGTTGTAACTTTGAATGCTCACTGTACTAATGTTTTTGTTTGTAAAAAAATATTTGTAAGTTGAAGATTGCCTGTAACCTGAATATGCCCTTGCCAATGAAATCAAGATATATTATGTCGACAGCATTCCCACAATCTACTAAGAACTTCCTCCAGTTGAACAATAAGGAAAAGCAAACTAAGTCGATCTTTTTTTTTTCTTGGCCAATGTTGACTTTTGCTTCCTAGGACAGTGATGGCTAACCTTTTTGCTGTTGCGTGCCAAAAGCAAGGAGAGCGCATGGGAATTGGGCGCACACATGCCCGCATCCATAATTAAATGTGCCCCACCCCGCGCATTCGTGCACGATCCCCTGCTCTCCCCCTGCTTTTGGCATGCGATGGCATGATGGGCCCAGTAGGCCGATTTTTCGCCCTCCCCAGGCTCCAGAAACTTTCTTGCATGTGCACTGAAGCTGTATTAGGGCAATGCTCGTGTGCCCACAGATATTCTTTTTAAGTGTTTTTAATTGTTTTGTTTATCGTTTTAATTAATGGGGCCAAATTTATATATATTTTTAACTGTATTTTAATATTTGTATTTGATGTTTTTATGTGGCTGTTCACCACCCTGAGTCCTCAGGGAGAAGGGCGGTATACAAATTCAAAATAAAATAAAATAAAATAAATAAAAGATATGGCTCCGCGTGCCAGTTCGCCAACACGGTCCTAGGACATGGCTTTCCCTGTGCTAACACTCTTGGCCTCTTGATAATTTGTGGAAAATTACTCCCAGATGTTGATGCCACATTGACTGCTGGGTAATTTATCTGATCCTCCTTGTAGCAGACAAGGACAATATTTGCTCTCCTGGCGTTTGACGGGCCCACCGGGATTTCTCAAAAAAAAAAAAAAAAAGACACAACTTTTCATCCAGCAAGTTCTTTTGAAACTTTGGGGTGTCATTTCATCATCCAGAGTAAACCTGTTTCTTCAATAAATCTCGTCCGAAGCTGCCTTCTCCTCCTGCCCTTCTCAATGTCCATTTTTGTGTCCGAGGAGACCAGACGAAAACGCTTCCGCCTTTTCTCGGCTCGCTGAACGGCTGGTCAATTTGGTTAACTTTTCACAACACTTTTTTTTAAAAAAAGAATATTTTTAGCATTCTTCACGGATGCTGAGGATTAGGGGTCAGGCCTTGTCCTGAGAATATAAGGTAGTCTTCGATTTACAACTGTTCGTTTAGTTTGAAGTTGAAAAAAAAATTAGCGACCATTTTAAAGTTAGAACATCATTGGAAAAAAGTGACGTAGAACCAGGGGTGAAATGTAAAATTTGTTACCACCGGTTCTGTGGGCGTGGCTTGGTGGGGGAGGGGGGTAATGTGACTGAGTGGGCGTGACCAACTTTTTTTTTTTTTTTTACTTTTAAAACCATTTTTTCTGCAACCTCTTCGGCTGAAGAGGTTGTAAAAAATGCTTTTAAAATCCTCTGACGATCAGGCAACTCAGTTGGGATCGTCAGAGGCTTTTAAAAGCATTTTTTTCTACAATCTCTTTGGCTGAAGAGGTTATAGAAAAAAATGCTTTTAAAAGCCTCCGACAATCCTAGCTGAGCCGCGAGATCATTAGAGCTTTTTTTTTTTTACTTTTAAAAGCATTTTTTCGGCTGAAGAGGTTGTAGAAAAAATGCTTTTAAAAATAAAAGATAAAGCCTCTGATGATCACATGGCTCAGCTGGGCATGGGGGGCGGGCACGGATTTTTGCTACCGGTTTTCCGAACTACCCACAGCCTTCACTACCAACTGGGAGCATTTCACCCCTGCCTAGAACTGTTTTACACACTTGTGACCATTGGAGTATCCCCCATGGTATCAAAATTTAGATGCTTGGCAACTGGCATGGACTTACGACGGCTGCAGCGTCTGGCTACAGTGTTTCACTTAATAACCGTGGCAAGAAAGATTGTAGAATGGGAGGGAGGGGGAAATTCGCTTGACAACTTTCTCGCTTAGCGACGTAAATTTTAGACTCAATGGGCATCGTAAGTCGAGGATCACCTTGTAATGAGAGTTCCTCCTGGAGGAATAAGCCTACCCACCCATCCCCCTTTCTTGTTTTGCAGAGTTTTAATTAGTTCTGTGCCCGAACAAGTTTTAATGTGGATTGTTTTTAACCCATGTTTTATTCTTTTTTTTAAGTTTTTTATTTTTATAGACAAACAAACATACAATACATAATCAATCCATCAGTGCATCTTTTGTGTCTTCTCCCTCCTCCTCAATTATTTCTCATATTTTAATATTTATCATTTCATTTGTTATAACGTTTCTCCCCTCTTTCTTTGCAATATTACTCTACATATATCTCTTCTCCAACCAATAATAAAATTGCCCCCAAATCTGAAAAAGATTCCGATTCCTCTCTTTCTTTAAGTGTCAGAGTCAATCTATTCATTTCTGCACAATCCAATATTTTCTTAATTATTTCTTCCTCTGTAGGGATTTTCTCTGCTTTCCATCTTTGCGCAAATACTATCCTCGCTGCAGTTATCACACGTACAATCAAATATATATTTTCTTCACTAAATTTCTCTGGTAAGATACCCAATAGAAACAGTTCAGGTGTTAAATCTATATCTTGTTGTATCATGGGACCGCGCATGCACGCGGCTTCAAAAACACGGCAATATAGGACGGAATAGCGCCGCGGGTTGCACCTACCGCTTCGCCCGAACCGGTCTGAACCAGCCACAGCCCACCACTGGTGTTAACCCTGCAAACTCCCTTCATTAAGAAGCCATCTAAGAAAACTTCGATATGGAGACAACCTGGCCCAGTTGTGCTTTCTGGTGTGAGATGTGACACTCACAAGATCCTTGCCCAATCTTTGTGCTTTCCTTCTGTATATTAGCTTGGGTGCTGGCTATGTAGTAAAATGGGAACTCTGCCTTTGTGCAGTTGCAGGAAAGTGCCTGCCAGGATGGCTCCGGGTTCAACTGCATATGTGTGGGGCAGTGGTAAAATCTAAAATTTGTTACTACCGGTTCTGTGGGCGTGGCTTGGTGGGGGGGGTAATGTGACTGGGTGGGCGTGGCCAATTTTTTTTTTCTGTTAAAACCATTTTTTCTACAATCTCTTCGGCGAAGAGGTTGTAAAAAAAATGCTTTTAAAAGCCTCTGAGGATCCCAGCTGAGTGGCCTGATCGGCAGAAGCTTTTGTTTCTTTTAAAAGCCTCTGCTGATTAGGCAACTCAGCTGGGATCATCAGCAAATGATCCCTTTGACGATCCCATCTGAGCCGCGCAATCATCAGAGGCTTTTTTTTTTTACTTTTAAAAGCATTTTTTCGGCCGAAGAGGTTGTAGAAAAAATGCTTTTAAAAATTTAAAAAGAAAAAGCCTCTGATGATTGTGTGGCTCAGCTGGGCATGGGGGGGTGGGTAGGGATTTTTGCTACCGATTCTCCGAACCACCCGCCTCCATTGCTACCGGTTCAGGCGATGTGGTCCGAACTGGGAGCATTTCACCCCTGGTGTGGCGACATTTCTCAACCCTCCCATTGGATCCAAATCAAGGGAAGGGGACTCAGGGTGGGACTGTGGGGGTCCTTGGTGCTCTCTGAGCTGGGTTGTTTTCTTGCAGACATTTCATGACCCACCTAGGGAACATTATCAGTGCTAGAAGGGAGGAGGATTTGCAGAAAAGAGGAGGAAGGGGGGAGGCGGCAGGGCTGCCTTAACGCATGGGCCTGGTGGGCACTTGCCCATGGGCCCCATAAGCATAGGGTCCCCATACTAATCTGTGTATATTAACCCTTCAATGCACCTTGTATCATATAAATACAGCAACGTATTTTATTACATTTTACCGCATTTCTTTATTAATACTAACATGCAAATTTATGTTTTAATTTTATCGACCATTTACATTTTTATTCCTGTGAGTAGTTGTCGTAGAGGCCCCAGTACACTGCTTTGCCCAGGGCCCATAATGCTGTTAAGACAGCCCTGGGAGGAGGAGGAGGAGGAGGAATGTGGATTCCTTGGTGCTCTCTGAGCTTAGTTGCTTTCTTGCCAACATTTCATGACCCAACAAGGTAACAACAGCAGTATGGTGTTTGCTCTCTGTTTATATTCTAGAGGCTTACCCTGTCACTGTTGGTAGGAGTATTCCTGACAGTTCCTCGATTAGGGCATTGTTTACTCGGCGTCTGAAGCCAACCAGCAAAGCCAAGTTTAATCCCCTTCCAGAAGGCCAAAAGCATGGGAGCCGTGTTCCACGGGGCAGGGGCCACAGCGGAAAAGGCCCTTCTCCTGGACCCCACCCACCAGAACTCCTTAAAGAACGGGCTCCCTGCGAGGCCTCTTTTGCTGGCGCGAGTGGGGCAAGCTAATCCCATTGGGGTGAGATGGCTCCTCAACATATTATTACATATTATATCTAAGCAAACACAATGGGATAGTCTGTAAACTTCCCAGGGGCTAAACTCCAACTCCCCCCCCCAAAAAAATTCTCTCCTGAGCTTCCAGCCTTGTTGTGGCCCGTCAGCGGCCTGTGCAGCTAGTAGCTGATTCCGACAGCGAGGAGGCTGGTGTGGTGCTGCATCAGCAGCCTGTGCAGCTGGCGCTTGAGTCGGACAGTGAGGAGGCTGGAGAAGATGTGGTGCCAGAGGCGGGGATTCAGCCAGGGCCTTCAGAACCTCCAGAAGCTCCTTTAAGTGAAGAGGACGAAGAGGAGGAGCCTCTTCTCGATGCACGAGCGCACAGAGTGGCCAAAAGGCAGGAGTGGCTCCTCAGGAGGAGGTCTCCTCGAGAGTAAGGCTTGGGGCTAATTGGCCACTCCCTTAGCCTATTTAAGGAGGAACACCGATTGCAGCAAGCTGTAGGGAACAACTTTAATTCACTCTCCTTCGCGTTTGGATTCCCTGCAAAATTGCTTCTGGGCTTTCTGCCAACCCTAGTAAGATTGTGATTACTGTATCTTAGAATTCTTGTAGGCTGTTAAGAAAGTTTATTAACAGCCTTTGTTTGAAAAAGACTGAGTTATTTTAGTAAATTAAGTTTCGTACAGATTTTGCGTGTGCTGCGTTCTTTGGGGTCCGTAGCTGGGGCAGAACAAGCCCTGGGACTCATGGAGATGTGACCCAGCCTCTAACCCTCCTGCTCTTCCATTACAGTCCTTGATCTGCTGGAAGCCCTCAACATCAGCCGCTCGGTGCCAGGGGTCAGCAAGATTAAGGGCCCCGATCCGGGCATCCCGGCCTGGAAGTTCCGCCGGCGAGTACCCGTCCTCACCCTGCCCTGGGACTACTCCGTCTACCTGCTGTCCACAGTGCAAGCTGCCCTCGCCTTCCACTTCGTGGCCCGCCAGAGCCCCGGCTCAGAGGGGACCCTCATTTCCCTGGCCTCCCCGGCCGCCTCCAAGCGGGACGGGCACCCCCTCCTGCAGCTGGCATCCAGCACCCAGGAGAACCAGCTCCGGCTGGCATACCGGGCAGTGCATAACATGGAACCAGCCTCGCTGGTCTTTCCCGGGAGCACCCCTTTCGCCCACAGCCGCTGGGCGCAGCTGGCCCTCAACCTGGAGCCACGGCGCATCTCCCTCTACGTGGACTGCCAAGAACCCTTCGTCTTTGAGAACGGCCGTGGGGAGGACCTGCTCAGCCTCCTGCTGCCCCTCGACCTGCAAATCACTTTTGCCAGTCTAGCCGGAGATGAATCTAGCAAGTTCCTGGTAAGTCCAGCCAAGGGGCACTTAGCTGTGCCCTGCACCCAGAACATTCCCAAACAAACCCACTTTGTGACTACCCTTAAACCCCAATCCTCAGTCCATTTCACCAGGCCGGCTGGGGTTCCTTCATGCCACGGGCAGGACTTGGTTAATGCCAACTTTTCTCTCACATTTCTAGAACTGTGTTAGAACTACAGGTAGACCTCGGCTTACAACCACAGTTGAGCCCAAAATTTATGTTAAGGGAGGCATTTGTTAAGCGAGTTTGGCCTCATTTTGCAACCTTTATTGGCACGGTTGTTAAGTGAATGGCAAGCTCAGGATCCGAAAAGATAATGACAGACTTGAACAATGGGCTCTATCCAACAACATGAAATTTAATGTGGAGAAAAGCAAAGTTTTACACCTATGCAGGAAAAGCCAAAGGTAGAAGTACAGGCTCCAGAACAGGAACTGCGAGAGGGACCTTGGAGTCTTAGTGGACGATCCCTTAAACGTGAGCCAGCCGTGTGCAGCAGCAGCCAAAAATGCTAATATAATCCTTGGTTGTACAAACAGAGGCAGAGAATCAAGATCATGTGAAGGAGAGAAGCAGCCTAGAACTAAGGAGAAATTTCTCGACAGTGAGAACAATTCCTCAGTGGAACGACTTGCCTCCAGAAGTTGTGAATGCTCCAACACTGGAAGTTTTTAAGAAGATGTTGGATAACCATTTGTCTGAAGTGGTGTAGGGTTTCCTGCCTAAGCAGCGGGTTGGACTAGAAGACCTCCAAGGTCCCTTCCAACTCTTCTATTCTATTCTATTCTATTCTATTCCATTCCATTCCATTCCATTCCATTCCATTCCATTCCATATCTTTCTCTTCTCTTCTCTTCTCTTCTCTTCTCTTCTCTTCTCTTCCATTCCATTCCATTCCATTCCATTCCATTCCATTCCATTCCATATCTTTCTCTTCTCTTCTCTTCTCTTCTCTTCTCTTCTCTTCTCTTCTCTTCTCTTCCCTTCCCTTCCCTTCCCTTCCCTTCCCTTCCCTTCCCTTCCATTCCATTCCATTCCATTCCATATCTTTCTCTTCTCTTCTCTTCTCTTCTCTTCTCTTCTCTTCTCTTCTCTTCTCTTCTCTTCCATTCCATTCCATTCCATTCCATTCCATTCCATTCCATTCCATTCCATATCTTTCTCTTCTCTTCTCTTCTCTTCTCTTCTCTTCTCTTCTCTTCTCTTCTATTCCATTCCATTCCATTCCATTCCATTCCATTCCATATCTTTCTCTTCTCTTCTCTTCTCTTCTCTTCTCTTCTCTTCTCTTCTCTTCCATTCCATTCCATTCCATTCCATTCCATTCCATTCCATATCTTTCTCTTCTCTTCTCTTCTCTTCTCTTCTCTTCTCTTCTCTTCTCTTCTCTTCTCTTCCCTTCCCTTCCCTTCCCTTCCCTTCCCTTCCCTTCCATTCCATTCCATTCCATTCCATTCCATATCTTTCTCTTCTCTTCTCTTCTCTTCTCTTCTCTTCTCTTCCATTCCATTCCATTCCATTCCATTCCATTCCATTCCATTCCATTCCATTCCATATCTTTCTCTTCTCTTCTCTTCTCTTCTCTTCTCTTCTCTTCTCTTCTCTTCTATTCTATTCTATTCCATTCCATTCCATTCCATTCCATTCCATTCCATATCTTTCTCTTCTCTTCTCTTCTCTTCTCTTCTCTTCTCTTCTCTTCTCTTCTCTTCTCTTCTCTTCCCTTCCCTTCCCTTCCCTTCCATTCCATTCCATTCCATTCCATTCCATTCCATATCTTTCTCTTCTCTTCTCTTCTCTTCTCTTCTCTTCTCTTCTCTTCTCTTCCCTTCCCTTCCCTTCCATTCCATTCCATTCCATTCCATATCTTTCTCTTCTCTTCTCTTCTCTTCTCTTCTCTTCTCTTCTCTTCCATTCCATTCCATTCCATTCCATTCCATTCCATTCCATATCTTTCTCTTCTCTTCTCTTCTCTTCTCTTCTCTTCTCTTCTATTCTATTCTATTCTATTCTATTCTATTCTATTCTATTCTATTAGTACTGCTTTATAAAACCTTAGTAAGGCCACACCTGGACTCCTGCATCCATTTTTGGTCATTACAAAAAAGGATGTTGAGACTTTGGAAAAAGTGCAAAGAAGAGCAATGAAGATGATCAAAGGCCTGGAGACTAAAACATACGAAGAACGGCTGTAGGATTTGGGTTTGGCCGGTCTAGAGAAAATAAAGACTAGGGGAGTCATGATAGCGGTCTTCCAATATTTGAGGGGCTGCCCCAAAGAAAAGGGGGTCAATTTATTTTCCAAAGCACCTGAAGGCAGGACAAGAAACAATGGATGGAAACTCATCAAGGAGAGAAGCAACCTGGAATTAAGCAAAAACTTCCCAACAGTGAGGACAATTAACCAGTGGAACAGCTTGCCACCAGAAGTTGTGGGTGCTTCAATACTGGAGGGTTTTAAGGAGGCCCTGGACAGTCTCCTTGTCTGAAATAGTGTAGGACCTCCGGCTTTAACTAATACTGCTTCCACCTCCTATTCTCCCCACAACAACAACCCTGTGAGGTGGGCTGGGCTGAGTGACAGTGATTGGCCCAAAGTCACCCAGCCGGCTTTCATGACTAAGGCAGGACTAGAACTCACCATCACCTGGTTTGTAACCTGATTCCATAACCATTAGACATTAATGACGATGATGCTTCTTTTATTTATTTATTTGTTTGTTTGTTTTGCAGGGCTCCTGGCAGACGGCCGAGATCTCCCCCCATGGCTTCCCCCATCGCCCCTGGCACTGTGAGAACCTGCCGGGTAAGGTCTCCACCCAAATTGCACATCAGCCTTCCCTGAGCTGGCAGGGTGTGTGTGTGTGTGTGTGTGTGTGTGTGAGAGAGAGAGAGAGAGAGAGAGAGAGAGAGAGAGAAGTAGGTAGTTTCCTAGTGTTGCAGTTTGGCAAGATCGCTTCCCTGGCCACCCACCGACCCAGAGCTGGGGAGGGTCACCCGGAGAGGACCAAGTCAGAGGGGGCAGCTGAGAGGCACAGATCAAAGGAGTCCCTGCAGTGGGAAAGGTTTTCTTCCCACCCGACCCCTGGACGTTTCTGCTGTGGGCCAGATGTTCCCCCTCAGGGGTGGCTAAGAGCCGTGGGCCTCAGCTGGGCTCCCGCCAGATAAGAGGCAACAGCTGTTGGGGGGCAGGCTAGACCCCCACCGGTGCCAGGGTGACACAATGCCAGGGAGGGGAGGAGGAAGGGAGCCCTCCGGAACGGGCACGCCAGCGGAATATTTTGGGCTGGTCCAGTTCTGAGCCACATTTGAGTAGTGGACATTTGGACCGGATGTGGAAGGATATCAATCATTCTGGCAAGCGACAAGGGCTGTCTCTCTTGGCTTCACAATCCCGTGGGGTGGCATTTCGGTGTAGGTGCATTTCCTAGATATATAGATGAGAGCGAAGGGACGGGGGGGGGGAAGAAGTGACAGACAGACAGACAGACAGACAGACAGATAGAATAGGATAGATAGATAGATAGAGTTGATAGGTAGGTAGGTAGATAGATAGATAGATAAATAGGTAGGTAGATAGATAGATAGAGATGGATGGATGGATGGATGGATGGATGGATGGATGGATGGATGATGGGTAGGTGGGTGGGTGGAGGGAGGGAGGGATGGAGGGATGGATCAATCAATCAATGGAGGGAGGGAGGGAGGGAGGATGGACGGACGGACAGACAAAGAGATAGTTAGAGATAGATATTCCCTTTCTCCTTTCTTTCCTTCCTCCTTCTCCTCATCCATCTCTTCTCCTCCTCCTTTCCTTCTCCCTCTACTTTTCCTCTACTTCACCTCCATCCCTTCCCCTTCTCATCCTCCTCTATCGTCGTCTTCTTCCTTTCCTCTTCTCTTTCCCCCTTCTCCTTTCCTTCATCTCCTCTTTCTCCTCCTCCACCTCTCCTCCTCCTCCCCCCCACTTTTCTCAGCCCTCCCCACAATGAAGGGGCTGCCTGGGAAGAGCGCTCTCTCTGCCAGTGGCCCAGGCGGAAGGGTTGAATTGTGGGGAGGGGGCTTTGTGGCCCTGGAGCAGCCCAGGTCTCTCTGCCAGAGCAATTCCTTCCCATCTCCCCCGGGGGACCACCGAGGGAGAGCCTCGATGGCGGGATCTTCTGGTTGAGATCCAGGATCCCGAGCTGGAAATAAACAAAACAAGGCATCCAAAAGAAATCAGGCGTAGGAACAACTTTCGCACAAGGGGTCCCTTTGTTGTGGTCTGCATAATTTGGCCTGCTTCTGCTGAAATCAATTAGATTCAGATTGCGCAAAGGCCGTCTGTCTGGGAGAAGCCGGGGGGCGGAGGGGGGTTCTGGCTGCACAGCCCTTGGCGCTTCCATCTGACTCCTCGCAAATGTGCAAAAGTGCAAATACACATTTTTCCATCGGACAAACAGCACGCTTGCTCAATCGGTTTCTCAGGAAGTGGGTTTCGGTAACATAAGAGCCAGTTTGGTCTGGTGATTAGTGCTGGTTTAGAAAGCAGGAGGCTCCAAGTTCTAGTCCCGCCTTAACCATGAAAGCTGGCTGGGTGACTTTGGGCCAATCACCAGGAGATGGTGAGTTCTAGTTCCTCCTTAGGCATGAAAGCCGGCTGGGTGACTTTAACCCAATCACCAGGAGACTGTGAGTTCTAGTTCCTCCTTAGGCATGAAAGCCGGCTGGGTGACTTTAGCCCAATCACTAGGAGAGGGTGAGTTCTAGTTCCTCCTTAGGCATGAAAGCCAGCTGGGTGACTTTAGCCCAATCACCAGGAGACTGTGAGTTCTAGTTCCTCCTTAGGCATGAAAGCCGGCTGGGTGACTTTAGCCCAATCACTAGGAGAGGGTGAGTTCTAGTTCCTCCTTAGGCATGAAAGCCAGCTGGGTGACTTTAGCCCAATCACCAGGAGACTGTGAGTTCTAGTTCCTCCTTAGGCATGAAAGCCGGCTGGGTGACTTTAGCCCAATCACTAGGAGAGGGTGAGTTCTAGTTCCTCCTTAGGCATGAAAGCCAGCTGGGTGACTTTAGCCCAATCACCAGGAGACTGTGAGTTCTAGTTCCTCCTTAGGCATGAAAGCCGGCTGGATGACTTGAGCCCAATCACTAGGAGAGGGTGAGTTCTAGTTCCTCCTTAGGCATGAAAGCCAGCTGGGTGACTTTGGACCAATCACCAGGAGACTGTGAGTTCTAGTTCCTCCTTAGGCATGAAAGCCGGCTGGGTGACTTTAGCCCAATCACTAGGAGAGGGTGAGTTCTAGTTCCTCCTTAGGCATGAAAGCCGGCTGGGTGACTTTAGCCCAATCACTAGGAGAGGGTGAGTTCTAGTTCCTCCTTAGGCATGAAAGCCAGCTGGTGACTTTGGACCAATCACCAGGAGACTGTGAGTTCTAGTTCCTCCTTAGGCATAAAAGCCGGCTGGGTGACTTTAGCCCAATCACTAGGAGAGGGTGAGTTCTAGCTCCAGCTTAACCATGAAAGCCAGCTGGGTGACTTTCAGCCAATCACCAGAAGATGGTGAGTTCTAGTTCCACCTTAGGCATAAAAGCCAGCTGGTGACTTTGGACCAATCACCAGGAGGCGGTGAGTTCTAGTCCTGCCTTAGGCATGAGAGCTGGCTGGGTGACTTTGAACCACTCCTTCTCTCTAAGCCCAGCCCACATCACAGGGTTGTTGCTGTGGGGAAAAGAGGATAAGGAAAGAATATTAAGGATGCTCGTTGGCTTGAGTTACTTCCAAAGCAATAAAGGCAGGATAAAAATCTAAAATAAATTAAAGGTTTACCGCAGAAAGCCTAAACATGAAAGGCCTGAGCAGTCCATCCCTGGAAAACTGAAAGAAAATATTGCATGGCCAACCAACATCCCATCCTGGACATTCCACCGCATATCTTCAGCCCATGCTTGACTTTCATTGGCCTGGCCTGCTGAAAGAATGAGGTGCCCCAGTAAACACACACACACACCCCATTAATGGGCCCAGAAAATGAGGGACGGGGACTTCTGGACATTCCTCCTCATCTGTACCAAGTAGTTCTGACCTCTTGTGTTGCTGACCCACAGAGTTGGACCTCTTCTCTCTGCCCTACGGTCTGTCTGAGGACCAGTATCTTGATCTCCCAGAAGAATCTTCTCTGGATCTGGGGTCCTTGCCACCCTTTGGGCCGTTAGCCCTGGCAGAAACTCACCGCTACCAGCAAGAGCCCAGCCAACCAGATTTGCCTCCCCTGGGATCTTCACGATCTGGTGTGGCCAGCCTGGAAGACCAGATCCAGAGACTGGAGGAGCTGGTGGAAGGACTGGGAGCCATGCTGGATATGGTGAAGGAACAGGTGAGGACTGTACTGTACCAGTCAATTCCTTCTAATGGTTGTTCTGGAGACAGAGCTGACTGACTGGAAAGCAGGTTGGCAATCCATCCCTCTAGTACCGAAGGCGAGACCCATCAAGATAGAAGTGCCATTCAGAGGACTTACTTTTGTTCTGACCTCGGCTTCCTGAGAAAGCATAAATAATAATAATTATTATTATTATTATTATTATTATTATTATTATTATTATTAATTTATTTATTTATTTATTTATTAAATTTCTATATTATCTATATATAATTTCTAAATCACAAGTTTAATCCCAGAAAACCTCTTTTACTGAAACGGCTGTGAATTACGGTCATTCACAGCCCGTGCAGATTCCGAGAGATGTCTGCTCGAGTTGACACAGTCGTTCAGGGTAATGTTGATAAGTACCCACCTTTATCTCCCTTGAAACGCTGTCAGAGACCTATTTGCCAATTAGTTTTGCAAGGCCAAACGGAGCACAGAGTCAAACAGGATTTCTCAGAGCTTGAACCGACTATATGAACTAATTGCTTCCTGCAAAGGCTCAGTCCGTTTGCTCCTCTTTTTATGTCTTATGGGAGGGACCAATCAACTCCGAGCCTTACTCCTGAGTTGCCCCTTTTTTTTTTCTTAATTGTTCTTGCCTTCTGGCAGCTCTGTGCACGCACACACTGGGAACAGGCTCACACTTTTCTGCCTCGCTGATGTCAGATTCCGGAGGCTCCGGAGGCCACACTTAACTACCAGATGGCCCTGACCCTATCTCTGCCTCGGACGCAGAGCCCTCGTCCGAGCCTTCCCCAGAGTCCAGGACTGGCCCATGTTCCTCCCCAGCCTCCTCACTGTCCAACTCTGCTGCCAGCTCCGCAGGCCGGCGGCAGACCACAACAACTTTGGCCAAGAAAGGTTTAGTCCAAGGGATTCAGTACAATTTAGTCCAACTGTTTTCAAACTCTGGTAACTAAAGATGCTTTTTTCAAAAGGCAATTGGACTTCCATGGTTTTTTTCTTGAAGACGTTTCACTTCTCATCTAAGAAGCTTCTTCAGTTCTGACTGAATGGTGGGGAAGGGAGGGCTTTATATTCCTTGCAGTCATCTGGTTATTCGCACTCTCTTTGAGAGTCATTGAGGCCACTTGGGAGTAGAGTTTGCTGACTGGAGGAGGAAGAGGAGGATTGTGGGGTCCTTGGGGGTCTCTGAGCTTGGTTGTTTTATTGCAGACATTTCATGACCCAAGTAGGGAACATCATCAGTGCTAGAAGGGAGGAGGGTTTGCAGAGAGGAGGAGGAGGATTATGGGATCCTTGGTGCTCTCTGAGTTTGGTTGGTTTCTTGCAGACATTTCACAACCAAACTAGGGAACATCATCCGTGTTAGAAGGGAGTGGGGTTTCTCTCGGTTTATGTACAAGTGGTTTGCCCTATCAGTGTGAGTGTTCTTGGTGATTCCTTGATCAAACAAGTCCAAAAACCTGAGAAAATTCCTAGAAGCCTGGCACGCAGAAAAATCAGTCATCACTGGGCACATAGAGATAAGCAACATCTACACACCATTCAAAAGAGAGAATCAAAAAGCTATAAAGGAAACAGAAAGACTGAAACAGCTCTTCACCAGCAAACAACACCAGATAAACAGAGATTAACACCAAGATTAATATTAGACCAACAATCAAGTAAACCATACCCAATCAAGGAACTACCAAGTCAGAGAAGCAGTCAAAGAGTAAACCACAGCCTAATCAGAGCCACCAAGAATGTGCCCACAAACCTTCAAACAGCAAGCCTATATAAGCACAGAGTGAACCCCACTTCCTTTTAGTACTGATGACGTTCCCTAGTTGGGTCATGAAATGTCTCCATGAAAACCACAAAGCTCAGAGACCACCAACAACCCCTCTGTTGTCCTCCTCCTCCTCCTCCTCCTCCTCCTCCTCCTCCTCCTCCTCCTCCTCCTCCTCCTCCTCCTTTCCCCAAACCCCATTGCCTTTTGGCACTGACAATGTTACCTAGTTGGGTCATGAAATGTCTCCAAGAAAACCACCAAACTCAGAGACCACCAAGGACCCCACAGAATATTCTTTTCTATTGGTGATTTTGCTCCCAGGCACCCTGAGCTGAAGGAAACCTGCCATGGATCACTAAACATGAAGCAATTGGCGAGGACGATTTTGATAGTCCTCCTTTGTCTGTTTTTACAAGGGTCCATCCATGGAATTTGCACACAGTTGTGCTCTGTAACCACGAGGACTAGAAACCTGTTCCCAAAAGAGTAGAGAAGCAGCCTTACCACCTTAATAGTTAGTTCTGGGTGGGGGGGGGGATGACCCAATTGTGTGTTGATGTACAATCCTGATTCTGCAACTCTGTCTTCCCCCCCACCCCTCCCCCGACAGAATTCCGACCTGCTTGGGCGGGTGAAGACTCTTGAACAATGCGAGTGTCGGCGAACGACCTGCTTTGCAGATGGGCGGCACTATGAGGAGGGGGCTTCCTGGGACCAAGACCCCTGCACCTCCTGCATGTGTGTGCAGGGCAAGGCCGAGTGCCAACTGCAGCCTTGCCGGGGTGAGGAAATGCCCGGGGTTCGAGACTCACCAGGCCAAGTGCCCTTTGAGGGAATCGGGCCCAGGGAAGCAGGGGCCATGGGATGGTGGCCGTTTTTCCCTTTCAGCTCTTGCCAAGATCAACCTAGAAATCAAGAGTGCGTGATCTACAGAGTGGATTTCTGGATTTCCACCAGTCAGGACTGTCCAAAAGTTGGAAGAAGTCAAAAACGTCAAGATGGCGGACTCAGGTCTGCCCGAGGCCACCATCTTGACATTTTTGACCTCGAAGTCTTGGGCCACGATCCACAAGAGCCACACTTCCTCTTCTCTTGCATGCCCTGCCTTGCCCCAATTGCCCTTCTCCCTTTGACCGCTTCTCGGCAGGCAGAAATCCAACAGGTGCACTTCCCCCCCATCCTCCCTGCAGGCTGTGCTGACGGCAGGAAAGATGGCGAGAGCTGGAAGCCGGATCCTTGTCGGAGATGCCAGTGTGAGGTGAGCGGGCGGGCGGCCGTGCCAGTACGGATGCCAGCTTCCTGTTTTGGAAAAATGGTGCCCTTCCCTTGGCAAGAAACGGTAGCAAAAAAATTCTTCCCATGGAATTGGGGTCTCTTTGCACCCAGGATGGCAGAGTGACTTGTGAAGTGGAGGATTGTCCCCCTGTGCTGTGCCAACATCCTGCCACCCCTGAGGACAGGTGTTGCCCCGAATGTGGGGGTTGCAGGTACAAGGGACACCTGCTGAAGGACAGAGATGGTTTCCTGGAGGATCCGTGCACCCACTGCACCTGTGAGGTGAGGGGGGTGCAGGTCCCGTGCTGTTCCACTCACTCGCGCACACCCACACATGTAATTTGCCTTCAGAAGTTGTGGGAGCTTCATCCCTGGAGGCTTTCAAGAAGAGGTTGGACTGCCATTTGTCAGAAATGGTGTAGGATCTCCTGCTTGGGCTGGGGGTTGGACTAGATGATCTACAAGGTCCCTTCCAACTCTGTTAATCCGTAATGAAGATTTGGTGGGTTTTATTATTATTCCCCAGCAATAGTGGACAACCATTTAGATATGAGCCAGCCGTGGGCAGCAGCTGCCAAAAAAGCCAACGCAGTTCTAGGCTGCTTCAACAGAGGGATAGAATCAGGATCACGTGAAGTGTTGATACTACTTTATAAGGCCTGGGTAAGGCCACACTTGGAATCCTGCATCCAGTTTTGGTCGCCACGATGTAAAAAAGACGTGGAGACTCTAGAAAGGGTGCAGAGAAGAGCAACAATGATGATGAGGGGACTGGAGGCTAAAACATATGAAGAACGGTTGCAGGAACTGGGTATGTCTAGTTTAATGAAGAGAAGGACTTGGGGTGACATGATAGTAGGGTTGCAATATCTCAGGGTCAACCCAGGGGTGAAATGCTCCCAGTTCGGACCGGATCGCCCGATCCAGTAGCGATGGTGGTGGGTGGTTCAGAGAATCGGTAGCAAAAATCCCTGCATCCCCCACCCCCACTATGCCCAGCTGAACCACACGATCATCATAGGCTTTGTTTTTTTACTTTTAAAAGCATTTTTTCTACAACCTCTTCTGATGAAAAAATGCTTTTAAAAGTAAAAAAAAAAACCCTCTGATGATCGCGCGGCTCAGCTGGCATCCTCAGAGGCTTTTCAAAGCATTTTTTTCAGCAACCTCTTGGGCAAAGAGGTGGTTAAAAAAATGCTTTGAAAAGTCTCTGACGATTCCAGCTGAGTCTCCTGATCGGCAGAGGCTTTTCAAAGCATTAGAAAAAAAGCTTTGAAAAGTTAAAAAAAAAAAGTTGGCCACGCCCACCCAGTCACTTTATTTATTTATTTATTTATTTATTTATTTATTTATTTATTTATTTATTTATTGAATTTCTATACCGCCCTTCTCCCGAAGGACTCATTAACATTAACCCCCCACCACCACCACCAAGCCATGCCCACAGAACTGGTAGTAACAAATTTTACATTTCATCCCTGGATCAACCTATTCTCCAGGGCAGGGCAGGAGAAGAAGCAATGGATGGAAACTAATCAAGGAGAGAAGCAACTTAGAACGAAGGAGATATTTCCTGACAGTTAGAACAATTAACCAGTGGAACAGCTGGCCACCAGAAGTTGGACTAGAACAGGGCTCTCCAACCTTGGCAACTTTAAGACTTGTGGACTTCAACTGCTGAGGAACTCCAGCAGTTGAAGTCCACAAGTCTTAAAGTTGCCAAGGTTGGAGACCCCTGGAGTAGAAGACCTCCAAGGTCCCTATCAACTCTGTTGCTCTGCTCTGCTCTGCTCTAAATTCCCTTCATCAAAAACCCAGAATTGTCCCAATGAAATCCAGCCAAAAGCAGACCAAGGCTAGTCCTGCAGAGCAATGGCCAGTGGAGACTTGTAACTTGTAAGATACTTGTAAGTTCCTCAAACAAGATAAACCCACCAGGCAAAATTAAACCCACGATACGAAAGGGTTCACGAGGCACGATCCAAAGTCAAGGCTTGATGTGAATCCAAAGCAAGGCAGGAATCATAACGACCAGAAAACGCACAGCTAGGAAATGTACACATTGTTCCCATTGTGAGAATTGGAAATGCCAGTCCCGCAGCTGGGTGCCCCCCCCCACAGTGATGCCAGGGAAGAGCGCCCTTTCCTCCCTCCTTTCTGTCCAGGTGCCAGTCTAGATCAATCTTCTTTTATCTCTCTAACGGTGCCAGGCAGGCACAGTCCGGTGCCAAGTGACCGAATGCCCCCAGCTTTTGTGCCAGGACCGCTATACGCCACCTGGACAGTGCTGCCCCGACTGCCGTCAAGGTAAGAGGTTTTGTGCAATACGTGGGAAAGCCACGGAGTTGTGTTTGTGTGTCAAATCTGATGTTTGAAGCTGCGTTTGTGTTCCCATAGGCAGGTTTGGGCAATTCGCACACAGAACCCATTATCTACTGGTTTGAGCATAGCAGGATATGGGGAAGTATTTTCTTAACCCAGTCTGGAGCTTTAAAAAAATGGTGGGTGGGCAACTGTTGATGAATTCATTCATTGATTGATTCATTGTTTCAATCATTCATTGATTCATTCATTGATTCATTTATCATGTCAATCATTGATTCTCATTGATTGATTGGGTCAATCATTGTTTGATTCATTCATTCGTCAATTCATTGAGTCAATCATTCGTTGATTGATTGATTCAATCATTCATTTATCAGGTCAATCATTCATTGACTCATTGATTGATTGGGTCAATCATTGATTCATTGAGTCATTCATTGACAATTGTTCATTCATTCATTCAAACAATCAATCATTTATTCTTTTATCATGTCAATCGTACAGTACCTCATCGATTGATTGGGTCAGTCATCCATTCATTCATTAATTGAGTCAATTGTTCGTTCATTCATTCATTCATTGGTCCAATCATTTATTCATTCATTGATTGGCTCATTGATTGATTGGATCAATCATTGTTTCATTCATTGATCAAGTCCCATCATGTTCAGGTCAATGCTTAGAGACCTAATAGATAAGAGTTTCTCCATGCTAGCCTGTCCCCATCCTGGCCTTTCCCAATCTTCCAAGAAGAGAGAAGGGAAGGAAGGGATCCTCCTGCCCCATGGGCTAGCATTGGGCAGCATTCCTGGTCCCAAGAATCTCAGCCCCCTTCAGAGGACCACAGAGGGAAGTTTCTGTAGCCCTTCTCTGCCACTGATGGTCATCCGGATTTTTGCAGGTGATACGCACACACAGAGAGACAATCAGAAACTTTATCTCCAAGTTGGCCTTTTCTTCTCCGATCTCATCCCTCTGCAGCTTGTGAGCTGGATGGCCGCCCGGTGGAACCTGGGCAGGAGGCAACCTCGGCCGACGGATGCCAGCGCTGCTCCTGTTCTGTGAGTGACCGGAGGGGAGAGGAAGGGGGGTGGGCTTCAGGGCTGTGCAACCTTGCAATGGAAAAGGGGGCAGCTGTAGGGCGTGGGGCACATGCAGACGCCTCCGGGTTCTGTGGGTAAGTTTTCCCATGCTTGGGAGCGCCTGCACAGAGTGGTCAAAAAATTCAACATGGCGTCCTTGATGGTGCAATCAGAGCTCCTCCTGGTTTGGTTTTGTTTTTTTTAAATGTATAAAATAATTCATCAGGTGAACAGGATCAACCAAATCCAATTTAGGTTTAAGCATAGAAGAAAATAATCATGTTGATGATTCCAAATAGATGCATCTGTGATATTGTTTTAATCGTTGCTTGGGAGCTGCCCAGAGTTCGATGTAAGCTATATAAATGTTTTTGGTGCATAAATATTTATTCATTATTTAAGGAAATAAATAAAGGGTTTGGTGAAGGATTTCTAATTGCACTCCTCAAAATAAGACATCTCACCCTTCCTTCCTTCCTTCTTTCCCTCCTTCCTTCCTTTCTCTCTCTCTCCTTTCTTTCTTCCTTCCTTCCTTCTTTTCTTTCTCTGTTTCTCTTTGTCTTTGTCTTTCTTTCTTTCTTTCTTTCTTTCTTTCCTTCCTTCCTTCTTTCCCTCCCTTCCTTTCTCTCTCTCTCCTTTCTTTCTTTCTTTCTTCCTTTCTTTCTCTGTTTCTCTTTGTCTTTGTCTTTCTTTCCTTCCTTCCTTCTTTCCTTCCTTCCTTCCATCCTTCCTTCCTTTCTCTTTCTCTTCCTCTTTCTCTCTCTTTCTTTCTTTCTCTTTCTCTGTTTCTCTTTGTCTTTCTCTGTTTCTTTCTTTCTCTCCTTCCTTCCTTCCTTCCTTCCTTTCTGTTTCTCTTTGTCTTTCTCTCTCTCTCTCTCTCTTTCTTTCTTTCTTTCTTTCTCTCCCTCCTTCCTTCCTTCCTTCATTTCCTCTTTCCTTTCCCACAGGATGGAAAACTTCTCTGCTCCCGGATTCCTTGCCCAGAGCTGGACTGTTCCAATCCAGAGAAAGTGCCCGGAGAATGTTGCCCCCGGTGCCAGGGTGAGTCTCTCATGCCTCTGATAGATTTCTCTCCCATTTCTCCTCTCGGGACCCAAGTGGCCTACGGAGCATTTTTACCCAGAACAACAACCCTACAGGGTAGGCTGACCTGAGAGAGAATGACAGGCCGGAGACACCCAATGTGTGGGTCTGGGACGGGGTGAAGGGCAGTTATGCACCAAGCCTGAGTAATTGAGATGGGGGGGGGGGGGGCTTTTCATCCTTTATTCTCCCTTTATAATGATCCCCTCCCCTAAGCATACAGACTAAGAAGGCAGACAGGGTATCCAGATATCCCTGGCCAGCTCCTCAACTTTACGATGGGCGGACTTCAACTCCCAGAATTCCCCAGCCAGCTCAGCGACTTTAGGACGGGAGGACTTCAAGGCTTCTGGGAGTTGAAGTCCACCCATCTTAAAATTGCCAAGGCTGCAGAAACACAGCTCTAAGAAAGAAGGGGCTTCTGGGAAGTGTTGCATCTTCTTCCAGGTGGTCCCCTGTCCTCAGCTCTTAAAGAGACAGGCGTCTCCATCAGCAGGGGGGAGGGGCCTTTTCAGAAATGAAAATCTCTCAATCCTGCCTTCCTCCTAGCCCCTTCCCCGCCCCCCCCTTGTACTGGTACCGAATGTACTTTCCCACCTGAGGGTAAGGTTTTCCTGCATTCCGTACAGGTAGCCCTCGACTTACGACCACAATTGAGCCCAACATTTCTGTTGCTAAGCGAGACGTTTGTACAGTTTGTCCCATTGTACGACTTTTCTTGCCACGGTTGTTAAGCGAATCACTACGGTGGTTAAGTGAACCGCACGGTTGTTAAACGAATCCGGCTTCCCCATTGACTTTGCTCGTCAGAAGGGGAATCACCTGACCCAGGGACACTTGCGACCGTCATAAATACAACCGTCAGTTGCCAAGCGTCCGAATTTTGATCACGTGACCGTGGGGATCCTGCAACGGTCATAAGTCGCAAGTCCCTTTTTTTCAGTGCCGTTTTAATTTCGAATGGCCACTAAGCGAACCGTTGTAAGTCGAGGACTGCCTGTGTTGAATGCCTTTTCCTACCGCCGGATGGGCTTCCCCGCATTCAGTCCTCCCTCCCTCCCTCCTCCACGATGCAGGTTGTGCGAATGGAACCGCCAGGCACGAACACGGGGAAGAGTGGACGCCTCCCACGGAGCCCTGCCTGAGATGTAAGTGCCAGGTGAGTCCCGGAAGTGGCCGGCTGTCCACCTGTAGCTTTCAGACCTTCATCAGAGGTCCTGGGACCACAGGGATGGCTAACCTTTTCCTTGCGGTGGGCCAAAAGCACACGCAGCAACACATGCTCGTGCCAGCACCCATAATGCATTGGGGGGGGCCTACTCATGCATGCACGATCCCCTCTCACTCCCCCCCCCCACATGCATGTGCGTCTCCTGCATTTGCCCCTCCCTCCCCACACATCCCAAAACTCAGCTGGCCGGCAGGAGGCACGCTGGAGCTGGGCTGGGGGATGGCTCACGTGCCCCACACGTGCCATCATGGTCGTAGCATGATATCTATGGAGATTGTCAGTCCTCCAGGCCCTGGTTGTCCACTGGACTTTCTGGGTTTTTCTTTGAAGACGTTTCGCTTCTCATCCAAGAAGCTTCCTCAGTTCTGGCTGAAGGGGTGGGGAATGGAAGGATTGAGACTCCTTGCAGAGAGCTGGTCATTTGCATCCTTTTAGAGCACAGGTGTCAAAGTCGGTTTCATTGAGGGATGCATTAGGATTATGTTTGACCTCGGAGGGCCGGGGGGGTGGGGGTGGCCAAGAGGGGGTGGGGGTGGTCATGCCGGGTGTTTGACTCAGGCTCAAGATGCGTTTTTTCCCACGCTTTCTTTCCATAGCAGTCCCCGGCCTCCAGAAGCACGTTGCCGGCCAAATACGGCAGAGGCCAAAAATGTTTTCAGGGAGGCTGAAAGTGGGTCGCGCAGGGGTTGCAGCCCCCCCCCCCCCCCCCCGGCAGACCGTTTTGGCACTGCATGGAGGTCCTTTGATATTTTCAGGCTGGCCTCGCAGGCCAGATTTAAGCACTCCGCTTAAGGGCCAAGTTACAGGTCCCAATGACAGTCAGTAAATGAAAAAAACCAACAAGTGGAGTTTATGACTCCATCTTGACTTTTTTGACCATCTTCTGAGTCACGGACAAAATTCGGTGAATTTTCTATGGGGCTTTTTTTCTCGATGGCCGATGGTGCCCGCATCTCGCATCTCTTTGGTTTCTGGACCAAGGAAGCTCCAGTAGCCTCTTTAAATCTGGGGGCGGGGGTGGGGGAAGCTGCAGGAATCCCCCTCCCAGAAGTCCCTCCTTCTACACACAGCCCAAGGAACCCCCTTCTCTCCCCTTCTGCTGCAGGAGGGCAACGCCATCTGCCAACGGAGGCAGTGCGCCAATCTCTGCCGCCACCCTGCCCGCCCTCGGCCGGGGACCTGCTGCCCCGTCTGTGATGGTGAGTCTTGGGGGGAGGGCTCTGGACTGAAAGGGGGGCACTAGGCATCCCAGACAAGCCACGATGATGTCATTGGCCAGAATGGGGTTTAGGCGTCTCAGACAAACCATGATCATGTCATTGAGTGGAAAGTGGGTGGGCTCTGCATCCCAGACAAACCAGGTTGATGCCATCGAGCAGAAAGGAAAGCTAGGCATCCCAGATAAACCACAGTGACGTCATCGGAGAGAAAGCAGGAATAGGCGTCCCAGACAAACCATGATGACATCATTGAACAAGGGGTGCAGATTTCAAAATGCTTTGGGCCACCATTCCTTGACCCTCTTCCAGGCACCTGATTTCGCAGTAATAATTGGAGGTCGAAAAAGTCAAGATGGCATCCTATCTATGCACCAAAAGCTCTAAATCTTTATTTTTTACGGATGTGCCACCGTACGATGCACTTTAAAAGGGTTCAGGGGTTTTAAACTGCTGCCATCTTGATTCCCTTCACTACGTGCCTCATCCTTGGCAGGGAGGGTTGATTGAATAACAAAGTCATAGAACGAATTGGAAGGGACCTTGGAGGTCTTCTAGTCCAACCCCCTGCTCAAGCATACCATTTCAGACAAATGGCTCTCCAATCTCTTCTTAAAAGCCTCCAGTAATGGAGCATCCACAACTTCTGGTGGCAAGGAGTTCCACTGATCAATTGTTCTCAGGAAATTTTTCCTTATTTCTAGCTTGCTTCTCTCTCGATATATTTCCTGGACCAGCTTCCAGAATATTCTGGAGCCGGTCCAACAAATCCCCCTTCCCGTCTCAGTCACAGAGAGGGAAAGCAGAGGAAAGCAACAGAGCCTAGCACTCCAAACCCCATCGTCCCCCATCAGCACCGCAGCAGGAAGCCTCCCTCCCCTTGGAGTGGGGGGGGGGCAAATCTGCCAACACAGCTCTGCTGCCCCCTGCTGGCGGCTTCCAAAGGAGCCTGGCCAGCTTTGGCAGGGTAGAACATTTGCAATCTGTGTTTCGCCCCCTGCAGGCTGCCTCTGGGAAGGACGCGAGTACCGGAGCGGCCACACAGTGCAGACCGCGGACCCCTGCAAACGCTGCCGTTGTGTGGTGAGTCTGCTTGGCAGGGTGGGGGGGTGGGGGGGCGGCTGAGTCTGTCCCGGGTGGGCACACAGCCACCCCCCACAGTGACCTGCTTGTCCCCACACAGGCTGGCGAGGTCTCTTGCAGACAGTTGAGCTGCCCACCTGCCCACTGCAGCCATCCTGGCAAGCGCCCAGAGGAGTGTTGCCCCACCTGTGATGGTGAGTTGCTCCCCCTCCCCCCAGCAGGTTTCCCATTCCCTCCATCCCCTCCCCCCCCCCCCTCCTCAGCAGGGATGTCAACTCAAGGACCGGCTTCCTTGAGGCTCTGATAGGCATATTTCGTTTTATCTTACTCAGAAGAACGTAAAAATTGGATTGTGCAGATATTAAAAGTAACCTTATCAAAAATTGAGGGTTTCTCCACTAGTTTATTGGGTACCAGGGAGCCCTCAACCTCTGACCACAATTGACCCCAAAATTTCAATTGCTAAGCAAGACAGTTGTTTGTAGAGTTTTGCCCCATCTTACGACCTTCCTGGCTACCGTTGCTAAGTGAATCACTGCAGTTGTTAAGCCGGTAACACGGTTGTTAAGTGAATCTCGCTTCCTTGTGGACATGGCTTGTCAGAAAGTCGCAAAAGCGGATCACATGACCCTTAGATCCTGCAACGGTCGTAAGTATGAGTCACTTGCCAAGCTCTGAATTTTATGGGGAGGCCGCAACCGTCATAAGTGTGAAGGAAACGGTCATAACTCAGTGCCATTGGAACTTTGAAGTAGATTTAAGTCAAGGACTATCAGTATCTATCAGAGGATTACCTTATTACAGGTAGACCTCAACTTATGTCCGGTCAGTTAGTGACCATTGAAAGTTATGACAAACCTCCCTCAGCTACTTATAACCTGGATTCAAAGTTACGGCAGCCAGCCCCCCCACCTCCCCCCCGACAGTCATGTGACTGCATTTTGGGCACTCAATGACCAGCCCATATTTATATTCACACAACCGCAATTTATGACGTGTTTTTTCCAAAATATTTACCTCTGGTGTCCAGCAAAAACTCCCCATAGCAAACAATGGGTCTGTTTAATGACTGCAAGTTCACTTAACAACCACGAGACAAAAACAGGTCTTAAAACTGGTTCACTCCCACAATAGCTTGCCGTACAACGATCCCAACTTGAAACTGTAACGTCTAGACTCCATTACGGTCATAAGTCTGAGGACTATTTCCACATAGTTTTCTTTCTGGGGGAAATCCTCTTTACCTGTCTGCCCGTTGCAGGTGTAGAAATGGCCAGGTGGAGAGCTAGGAGGTGGGGAAAGCCCTTGTCCTAAAATTACTCCGAGGTTACACCAAGGAGAAAAAAGTTTGACACACACCTTCTGCGTTTCTCTTTTCCCTTCCTGAATCTCCTTTGCAAGCCTGTGAATTTGAAGGACGGTTGTACCAGGACAGAGAGAGGTTCTTGCCTGCCGCAGGAGGCCCCTGCCTGCAATGCCAGTGCCTGGTGAGTAGGGCATGACGGGTGAACCGGTCGGTCCAGGCGGGAGGCCGAATCATGAGACCAGAATTCAGAATTCAATCATTCAACTTATTTTCCAAAGCACCAGAACCCAGGACAAGAAGCTAATCAACCTGGACCTAAGAAGAAACTTCCTAACAGCAAGAACAATTGACCAGTGGAACAGCGTGCCACCAGACTTTGGGGGTGCTTCATCACTGGAAGCGTTTTAAGAAGAGATTGGATAGCCTCTTGTCTGAAATAGTAGAGGTTCTCCTGCTTGAGCAGGGGGTTGGACTAGAAGACCTCAGAGGGCCTCTCTATTCTATTTGAACTATCTAAGGATAACAGAATAACAGAGTTAGAAGGGACTTTGGTCTTTTTCTTTCTTTCTTTCTTTCTTTCTTTCTTTCTTTCTTTCTTGCTTGCTTGCTTGCTTGCTTGCTTGCTTGCTTGCTTGCTTGCTTGCTTGCTTACTTACTACTTACTTATTTGGTCTGTTGTGTGGATGTTTGGGTGGTTTAGGGGTGGGGAATTGTGGTAGATGGGAGTGTGTTTGGGGATTGTTATGTGTGTTGGATCTGGTCTTTGGGTGTTAAATGAATTTCATTGAATAGGTATACTGTGTATATACGTACAATGACATTAAAGTAGTAGTTGTTGTTGTTATTATTATTATTATTATTATTATTATTATTATTATTATTATTATTCTGGTGGCAAGCTGTTCCACTGGTTAATTGTTCTCTCTGGCAGGAAGTTTTTCCTTAATTCCAGGTTGTTTCTCTCCTTAATTATTAATTTCCACCCATTGCTTCTTCTCCTGCCTTCGGGTGCTTTGGAGAATAGCTTGACTCCCTCTTCTTTGTGGCAGCCCCTCAAATATCAGAACTCTGCTATTATTCATTGGTTCGATTTATTTATTTATTGGTTCGATTTATTTATTTATTGGTTCGATTTATATGCCGCCCTTCTCCGGAGACCCAGGGCAGCTTACAATGCGTTAAGCAATAGCCTGCATACTTTTTTTTGTACATATCTGCTTATTAGGGCTTTTGGGGCCCCCCTAAGCGGTGTTCTTTTTTTATATACAAAGTCAGTTTATTGCCCCCCACAATCCGTGTCCTCGTTTTACCTACTTCGAAAGGATGGAAGGCTGAGTCAACCTTGAGCCTGGTGAGATTCAAACTCGCAGTAATTGCAGGCAGCTGGTGTTACTTAACAGTGCTTTAGTCTGCTGTGCCACCAAGGCTCTTATGTCTCCCCTCGTCCTTCTTTCCATTAAACTAGCCATGCCCAGTTCCTGCAACCGTTCTTCGTATGTTTTATCCTCCAGTCCCCTAAAATCCTCTTTGTTGCTCTTCTCTGCACCCTTTCCAGAGTCTCCACATCTTTTTTTGAATTCTGGGAGTTGAAGCCCACCCCTCTTAAATTTGCTGAGTGGCTGAGAAATTCACTTCCCTTTCTTTTCTTCACTCAGGATGGGCATGTCCGATGCCAGGAAGAACTCTGCCCCCCAACGCCATGTGCCCGGCCCCTCCGAGACCCCAAACGCTGCTGTCCAGTGTGCACAGGTGACCATCGAAGAAGAACTGGGAATGGGGAGGAAGCCCCTTGTCCAGCTTGCTGCTCATTTCCCCACGTGGAAGCTGAGTGGGCCCCGCCAGCTCAGATTGGACTAGTGACATCTTGGAAGTTTGCAGCCCGCAACTTGGCTCACTTGTTTGAGTCGTCTCCAGGGCACCTGGAATGGAGTTAATGAACCCCAAAGGGCTAGTCAATCCTTTTCAGTTCGTTTAGGTGCCATTCGAAGTTACAACGGCACTAAAAAAAAGCGACTTACGGCCATTTTTCACACTTACGACCGTTGCAGCATTCCCATGGTCACCGGATCAAAATTGGGATGCTTGGCAACTGGCTCATATTTATGACCGTTGTATTGTCCGGGGTGTGTGTGTGTGTGTGTCACATGATCCCTTTTTGCAACCTTCTGACCGACAAAAGTCAACGGGGAAGCCAGATTCACTTAACAACCAGGCTACTAACTTAAGAACCGCAGGGATTCACTTAACAACTCTGGCAAGAAAGGTCCTAAAATGGGGCAAAATGCACTTAACAAATGTCTCGCTTCGCAATGGAAATTTGGGGCTCAATTGTGGTCGTAAGTCGAGGACTACCTGTATTTTTGATTCGAGATATGTTCATTAGATAGGGACCTCAGAGTAGCAGTTTTGGTTTGGATTTAACTCCCAATGGGGAGATTCTGCATCCTAAACCAGGATTTGTGGCTTAGGCTGCCATGCAAATGCAGCTGGCGTGAGCAAACAAACTATGGCTTGGCATGTCCCTTGAGGCTATGGCTATTCAAGACTGTGAAATATTGTGGGGAAAATAGGAGGAGGGAGGTGTGTTGGATACATTTGCCGCCCTGAGTTATTTGTAAAAATAATACAGATCGACTTCAACTATTCATTTAGTGACCATAAATGCGAGAACTGGTTGCAAGTCAGCTTTTACAATGCTGTCGTAACTTTGAATGGTCACTAAATGAATGGTTGTAAGTTGAGGATAACCTTGTGTCAATGCAGCTCCTGTGTCCATTCCGAATAGAATAGAATAGAATAGAATAGAATAGAATAGAATAGAATAGAATAGAATAGAATAGAATAGAATAGAATAGAATAGAATAGAATAGAAAAATAGGATAGGATAGGATAGGATAGGATAGGACAGGACAGGACAGGACAGGACAGGACAGGACAGGACAGAATAAAATAGGACTAAGTGTTGGAGCCCCCACAACTTCTGGAGGCAAGTTGTTCCACTGATGAATTGTTCTAACTGTCAGGAAATTTCATTTACAAATGCCTTGTAAAATATGGGGAGTGAAGTGGGGGAAAGGAATCCAGGATTCTGCTTTGCAGACTGGCCAGGATGAAACCCAGTTTGACCCAACTCCTCTCTTGCTGGTGACTGTCAGTTTGTGTTTTCGAGGACCTCCAATTTGAAGACGGCACCGAGTGGGCACCAGCGAGAGACCCTTGCAGCGTCTGCACCTGCCACCAGGGGGAGACCGTGTGCCATGCCCTCCAGTGCCCACCTGTCACCTGCCAGCATCCAGCCCGGCTTCTCGGTGAGTGCCAAAACCGCAGGGGCCTCACCTCTGGGATCGGTGGCATCAAACCCAGCTGTAGAAGGAAGGCACCGAGAGGAAGCTGAAAGGGCTTGGCAGAATTAGGGTGCCGGCAAATAGCCTGCTCCAGATTCTGTTGCCGTCGGAAAAAAATTCAAGCTAATATTAAAAAAAACAAAAGCGACATTTTTGGAGAAGGAAGAAAGAAAGAAAGATTCATTTTCCAAAATCTCACGCTAAATGAAATTCAGACATTCTTGCATTTTAATTTCTAAGAGGGCACTCTTTTTTTTTTAAAGATCTTATGCTACAATGGAATTCAGACGTTCCTGCATTTCAATTTCTAATTCATTTTTTTAAAAAAAACCTCCTGCAGGAAACAATATCCAGATACTCATGCATTTCAGTTCCTATAAGCTCATTCATTTAAAAAAGATCTTGCACGAAACAATATCCAGAACTTGCATTTCGATTTCTAAGAGCGCACTTGTTTGTTTTTTTAAGAAATCTTGTACTAAACGATATTTAGACATTCTAATGAGCCCCCTGCCCCTCTTCTCTCCCCTCATTCAGTGGCCCCCAGCTTTATTTATTTATTTTATTGATTAAATTTATATGCTGCCCATCTCACTGCCAAGGCGAGTTTTATCTCACTGCTGGGGTGACAATGAGCGCTTGGCTGTTGGAAATTTAGACGTGGCCCGAGGGTCTCCCTTGTGCCAGGGGTCTTAGCAGCTTTCACTGTGCCTCCTCCAAGGTTCCTGCTGCCCGCAATGCCACCAGTGTCTCTACAACCAGCGCCTCTACAGCCACGGCCAAGAGTTCGCCGATCCAGACAATTCCTGCCAGAACTGCCAGTGCAAGGTGAGACCCATCAGCTCTGACCCGTGGATGATGCCCCCAAATTCTCCTGCCAACCCAAATCCTGAAGCTGCCACCCCAAACTCAATCATCCTTTCGTTGGTTCCTTTAGAGATCTCAAATTCCTCTCAAAACTCTTGCAGGGATAATTTTTCTTTCAAAAAAGATAAAAGGAACCGTCATAATTTAATAATGGAACAGAACAAAATAGAAGGAATGTAGAATAGGATAGGAGAGAGAATGGGATGGAATGGAATGGGATGCACCAGGAATTTGTCTCCCGTACAGAAACTCTCAGTGTACCTACAAACAATAAAGTCATAATTGTCATAATAATGATACCAATAAGAGAAGGTAGTAGAAAAGGTGAGAAGAAGAATAGCAATAAAAGGAGGTTTCTCTCCACTGGAGCTTCTGCAGGAGGAGATGGAGAAGAAGCAGAATCAAAGGTTCCTTCAGATCTAAATCCCCGTCTGTGTCCTCTCTTGCAGGGGGGCACCGTCCACTGCTCACCTACTGTTTGCCCACCAGTGACTTGCCCCCACCCAGAGCGGAGGCCTGGATCCTGCTGCCCCACCTGCCCGAGTGAGTAACTGAAGGGAATTGATGGGGCACCTCTTGCTTTCTCTCTCTGGAAGGAAGGAAGGAAGGAAAGAAAGAAAGAAGGAAGAGGGAGAAGGAAGGAGGAAGGGAGGAATAGAAAGAAAGAAAGAGGGACGGAGGGATAGAGAAGGAAGGAAGGAAAAAAGGAAGGAAGGAATGGAAGGAAGGAAGTAAGGGGAGAGAGAAGGAAGGAGGAAGGGAGGAATAGAAAGAAAGAAAAGAAAGAGGGACAGAGGGACAGAGAAGGAAGGAAGGAAGGAAGGAAGGAAGGGGAGAGAGAAGGAAGGAGAAAGGGAGGAAGGGAGGAATAGAAAGAAAAAGAAGAAAGAGGGACGGAGGGACAGAGAAGGAAGGAAGGAAGGAAGGGGAGAGAGAAGGAAGGAGAAAGGGAGGGAGGAATAGAAAGAAAGAGAGAGAAAGAAAGGGGGAGAAGGAAGGAGAAAGAGAGGGAGGGAGGAAAAGGGAGGGAGGGAGAAGGAAGGAAAGAAGGAAGGAAGGAGGAGAAGGAAGGAGAAAGGGAGGGAGGAATAGAAAGAAAGAGAGACAGAAAGAAAGAAAGGGAGAGGGGGGAAGGAAGGAAGGGGGAGAAGGAAGGAGAAAGGGAGGGAGGAATAGAAAGAAAGGAAGGAAAGAAAGAAAAAGGAAAGAAAAAAGAGGGAGGGAGGGGGAGAAAGGAAAGAAGAAAGGAAGGGGAAGGAAGGAAGGAAGGCAGGCAGGCAGGCATTGGGAGGCCCTGCTCTGCTTCAAATCCACATTTTTAGAGATTGCTTGTAATCCCCTGTAACTTTAATCTCTTTTTATATTGATAATGGTTTTTATAGTTCTACTGCTTACTATTTTGTAAACTGCCCAGAGCCATCTGGGACAGCAAGTTGGGCAAGCCTATAGATGTAATAAACCAATACATAAAAATAATAACCGGGGGGGGGGGGGGGGAGGGGGAGACGACTAGCAGTTTGCACCTGAATGTTAACAGACTTCCTCTCCTCCCTCCCTCCCTCCCTCCTCCACTAGGCTGCCTGCAGGACAACCAGCTGGTGCCCGATGGGGAGGAGGTCCCCAACCCGCTGGATCCGTGCCAGTCTTGCATCTGCAGTGGGGGAGAGCTGGTCTGCACCCCGCGGAAGTGCGTGGCTCCCCTCTGCGCCCACCCCTTGCCAGGCTCCTGTTGCCAAAACAACTGCAACGGTAAGATGGCAGCCCCTCAAGGGGTTACCCCAGAAAACCGGTCCTGCCCTGTGTGTAACGCCCAATAAACCCCAGACTGAGGTGGAGATTTAATTAATCAGAATAGAGCTGGAAGGGACCTTGGAGGTCTTCTAGTCCAGCCCCCTGCTCAAGCGGGAGATCTATACCATGTCAGACAAATGGCTGTCCAGTATCTTCTTAAAAACCTCCAGTATTGGAGTGCCCATAACTTCTGGTGGCAAGTTGTTCCACTGGCTAATTGCCCTCCCTGTCAGGAAATTTCTCCTTAGTTCCAGGTTGCTTCTCTCCTTGATTAGTTTCCATCTGTTGCTTCTTCTCCTGCTTTCAGGTGCTTTGGAGAATAAGTTGACCCCCACTTCTTTGTGGCAGCCCCTCAAATATTAGAAGACTGCTATCCTGTCCCCCCGAGTCCTTCTTTTCTCTAGACTAGTTATATGCTGCAATCGTTCCTCATATGTTTTAGTTTCCAAGCCTTTAATCATCTTACTTGCTCTTCTTTGCACTTTTCCCAAAGTCTCGGCATCTTTTGTGTAATGTGGTCAGAGGTGGCATTGAATCGGTTCGGACCGGTTCACCCAAACCGGTAGCGGAAATCGCGGCTGTTAAGTGCTCTCTGAGAGCCCCCAAGAAGGCAGCAGAGCATGTGCAGAGTGTTGAAGCTCCCCCATTTCCCATTCATGTGCCTGCCCTGGAATCATTCTCTTTTAACGACCTTCATAATCCCTTGTGGGGTGGAATGTGGGCGACTGAATGGAGCTGGAGTGTTTACTGGCCGGATGCCCTTCCTGTTGCCAATGTGGAGTTTTGTTCAGCAGAAATATTCTCATTGTGCCCCAAAAGAGAAATATCTGCCTCTACCTAGGATCAAACTCACAGCCTCCTGATGGTGAGGCGGAGCTCCACCTCTAGGCCAACTCACCACTCGTGTGCCTGCCCTGGAATATCCCCCCTCAAAAAATACCCCCAGTTTGCAAAAACAATGCATCTGATTGGTCTGAAATGGTATAGAGCAGTGCACCTTTTTGGCACCGAGTGCCCAAACCAGAACTCGTAGCCTGCATCTGCAGGGCACTGGATACTCGAAGGTTTGCCATGACGGGTATAGAGTTTCCTGCTCGAGTGGGGGTGAGGGTTGGACTAGAAGACCTCCGAGGTCCCTTCCAACTCTCTTATTCTGGCATTTTCTATCCAGGCTGCAGCTACACCGGAAAGGAGTACCCCAACGGAGCAGAGTTCCCCCACCCCACCGACAGCTGCCGGCAGTGTCACTGCATTGTGAGTGCCCAGCAGTGGCAGGGGAAGCTGGCAGCCCCTTCCCCCCGACCGACCGCCATAGAGCAGTTCAGAGGAAAATAGGGGGGATCGCTTCTGGGGCGGAGGGGGGGTGGACTACATGACCTCAAGGGTGCCTGTTGAATCAAGAAGAATGCCAGCACGATTCCCTTCCCTCCCTCCCTCCCTATGGCAGAATGGCCACGTGCAGTGCCTCTCCCGTCGATGCCCACCCCTGCTCTGCCCTGAGCCCACCGTGAGACCCCAAGAGTGCTGCCCCCAATGTCCAGGTAGGACCCCCTCTTGAGCGCCTCACCCTACAATGGGCTGGGTTTCGACGGGGAGGGCAGCGGTGCCCAAGGAGAGCACGCCACGCCTCTGAACAGCCCCCTCCCCTTTTTTATAGCCCCTCCGGCCGGCTGCCTCTACTTGGGGGTCTCCTACAAGCACCTGGAACGCTTCTACGACCCCTCGGAGAAGTGCCGCACCTGCGTTTGTGCCAACAGTACCATCACGTGCCAGCGCCAGCCCTGTGCACCGGTCCTGTGCTCACACCCTCTGCAGCAGGGATGTTGCCGCTCCTGTGATGGTAACGGGCAGCCTCTGCTCGCCCTCGCCCACCCCTGGAGTCCCAGCCCTGGGGGGGGGGGGCTCGCTCAGTCAACTTCAAGCAAGGGACCCCAAGAGGGTTGCACCCCACATCATGGCCTTTCGTCTCTCCCTCTGCCCCAAACGCGGCTGGGCTCGGCTGCCAGCCATTCTCTCATGCCAGTTGGGTGCAGTTGGCCATGCCTCTTGTGCAGTGCTGAAATCCAATTTTTTTTTTGCTACTGGTTCTGAGGGCGTGGCTTGGTGGGCGTGGCTTGGTGGGCGTGGCAGGGGAAGGATACTGTAAAATCTCCACTTCCTCCTGACCAGTTGAGACTCGGAAGGCAGAGAATAGATGGGGGCGAGGCCAGTCAGAGATGGTATTTACCGGTTCTCCAAACTACTCAAAATTTCTGTTACCGGTTCTCCAGAACTGGTCAGAACCTGCTGAAACCCACCTCTGGGAAGGAGAAGGATACTGCAAAATCCCCATTCCCTCTCTACTCCGGGAGAAGGATACTGCAAAATCCCCATTCCCTCCCCACTCCAGGAGAAGGATACTGCAAAATCCCCATTCCCTCTCTACTCCGGGAGAAGGATACTGCAAAATCCCCATTCCCTCCCCACTCCAGGAGAAGGATACTGCAAAATCCCCATTCCCTCCCCACTCCAGGAGAAGGATACTGCAAAATTCCCCATTCCCTCCCCACTCCAGGAGAAGGATACTGCAAAATCCCCATTCCCTCTCTACTCCGGGAGAAGGATACTGCAAAATCCCCATTCCCTCCCCACTCCAGGAGAAGGATACTGCAAAATCCCCATTCCCTCCCCACTCCGGGAGAAGGATACTGCAAAATCCCCATTCCCTCCCCACTCCAGGAGAAGGATACTGCAAAATCCCCATTCCCTCTCTACTCCGGGAGAAGGATACTGCAAAATCCCCATTCCCTCCCCACTCCAGGAGAAGGATACTGCAAAATCCCCATTCCATCCCCACTCCAGGAGAAGGATACTGCAAAATCCCCATTCCCTCTCTACTCCGGGAGAACGATACTGCAAAATCCCCATTCCCTCCCCACTCCAGGAGAAGGATACTGCAAAATCCCCATTCCCTCTCTACTCTGGGAGAAGGATACTGCAAAATCCCCATTCCCTCCCCACTCCAGGAGAAGGATACTGCAAAATCCCCATTCCCTCTCTACTCCGGGAGAAGGATACTGCAAAATCCCCATTCCCTCCCCACTCCAGGAGAAGGATACTGCAAAATCCCCATTCCCTCTCTACTCCGGGAGAAGGATACTGCAAAATCCCCATTCCCTCCCCACTCCAGGAGAAGGATACTGCAAAATCCCCATTCCCTCTCTACTCTGGGAGAAGGATACTGCAAAATCCCCATTCCCTCCCCACTCCAGGAGAAGGATACTGCAAAATCCCCATTCCCTCTCTACTCCGGGAGAAGGATACTGCAAAATCCACATTCCCTCCCCACTCCAGGAGAAGGATACTGCAAAATCCCCATTCCCTCCCCACTCCGGGAGAAGGATACTGCAAAATCCCCATTCCCTCCCCACTCCAGGAGAAGGATACTGCAAAATCCCCATTCCCTCTCTACTCCGGGAGAAGGATACTGCAAAATCCCCATTCCCTCCCCACTCCAGGAGAAGGATACTGCAAAATCCCCATTCCATCCCCACTCCAGGAGAAGGATACTGCAAAATCCCCATTCCCTCTCTACTCCGGGAGAAGGATACTGCAAAATCCCCATTCCCTCCCCACTCCAGGAGAAGGATACTGCAAAATCCCCATTCCCTCTCTACTCTGGGAGAAGGATACTGCAAAATCCCCATTCCCTCCCCACTCCAGGAGAAGGATACTGCAAAATCCCCATTCCCTCTCTACTCCGGGAGAAGGATACTGCAAAATCCCCATTCCCTCTCTACTCCGGGAGAAGGATACTGCAAAATCCCCATTCCCTCCCCACTCCGGGAGAAGGATACTGCAAAATCCCCATTCCCTCCCCACTCCAGGAGAAGGATACTGCAAAATCCCCATTCCCTCTCTACTCCGGGAGAAGGATACTGCAAAATCCCCATTCCCTCCCCACTCCAGGAGAAGGATACTGCAAAATCCCCATTCCATCCCCATTCCAGGAGAAGGATACTGCAAAATCCCCATTCCCTCCCCACTCCAGGAGAAGGATACTGCAAAATTCCCCATTCCCTACCCACTCCAGGAGAAGGATACTGCAAAATCCCCATTCCCTCTCTACTCCGGGAGAAGGATACTGCAAAATCCCCATTCCTTCCCCACTCCAGGAGAAGGATACTGCAAAATCCCCATTCCCTCTCTACTCCGGGAGAAGGATACTGCAAAATTCCCCATTCCCTCCCCACTCCGGGAGAAGGATACTGCAAAATCCCCATTCCCTCTCTACTCCGGGAGAAGGATACTGCAAAATCCCCATTCCCTCCCCACTCCAGGAGAAGGATACTGCAAAATCCCCATTCCCTCTCTACTCCGGGAGAAGGATACTGCAAAATCCCCATTCCCACCCCACTCCAGGAGAAGGATACTGCAAAATCCCCATTCCCTCCCCACTCCAGGAGAAGGATACTGCAAAATCCCCATTCCCTCCCCACTCCAGGAGAAGGATACTGCAAAATCCCCATTCCCTCCCCACTCCAGGAGAAGGATACTGCAAAATCCCCATTCCCTCCCCACTCCAGGAGAAGGATACTGCAAAATCCCCATTCCCTCTCTACTCCGGGAGAAGGATACTGCAAAATCCCCATTCCCTCCCCACTCCAGGAGAAGGATACTGCAAAATCCCCATTCCCTCTCTACTCCGGGAGAAGGATACTGCAAAATCCCCATTCCCTCCCCACTCCAGGAGAAGGATACTGCAAAATCCCCATTCCCTCTCTACTCCGGGAGAAGGATACTGCAAAATCCCCATTCCCTCCCCACTCCAGGAGAAGGATACTGCAAAATCCCCATTCCCTCTCTACTCCGGGAGAAGGATACTGCAAAATCCCCATTCCCTCCCCACTCCAGGAGAAGGATACTGCAAAATCCCCATTCCCTCCCCACTCCGGGAGAAGGATACTGCAAAATCCCCATTCCCTCCCCACTCCAGGAGAAGGATACTGCAAAATCCCCATTCCCTCTCTACTCCGGGAGAAGGATACTGCAAAATCCCCATTCCCTCCCCACTCCAGGAGAAGGATACTGCAAAATCCCCATTCCATCCCCATTCCAGGAGAAGGATACTGCAAAATCCCCATTCCCTCCCCACTCCAGGAGAAGGATACTGCAAAATTCCCCATTCCCTACCCACTCCAGGAGAAGGATACTGCAAAATCCCCATTCCCTCTCTACTCCGGGAGAAGGATACTGCAAAATCCCCATTCCTTCCCCACTCCAGGAGAAGGATACTGCAAAATCCCCATTCCCTCTCTACTCCGGGAGAAGGATACTGCAAAATTCCCCATTCCCTCCCCACTCCGGGAGAAGGATACTGCAAAATCCCCATTCCCTCTCTACTCCGGGAGAAGGATACTGCAAAATCCCCATTCCCTCCCCACTCCAGGAGAAGGATACTGCAAAATCCCCATTCCCTCTCTACTCCGGGAGAAGGATACTGCAAAATCCCCATTCCCACCCCACTCCAGGAGAAGGATACTGCAAAATCCCCATTCCCTCCCCACTCCAGGAGAAGGATACTGCAAAATCCCCATTCCCTCCCCACTCCAGGAGAAGGATACTGCAAAATCCCCATTCCCTCCCCACTCCAGGAGAAGGATACTGCAAAATCCCCATTCCCTCTCTACTCCGGGAGAAGGATACTGCAAAATCCCCATTCCCTCCCCACTCCAGGAGAAGGATACTGCAAAATCCCCATTCCCTCTCTACTCCGGGAGAAGGATACTGCAAAATCCCCATTCCCTCCCCACTCCGGGAGAAGGATACTGCAAAATCCCCATTCCCTCTCTACTCCGGGAGAAGGATACTGCAAAATCCCCATTCCCTCCCCACTCCAGGAGAAGGATACTGCAAAATCCCCATTCCCTCTCTACTCCGGGAGAAGGATACTGCAAAATCCCCATTCCCTCCCCACTCCAGGAGAAGGATACTGCAAAATCCCCATTCCCTCCCCACTCCAGGAGAAGGATACTGCAAAATCCCCATTCCCTCCCCACTCCAGGAGAAGGATACTGCAAAATTCCCCATTCCCTCCCCACTCCGGGAGAAGGATACTGCAAAATCCCCATTCCCTCTCTACTCCGGGAGAAGGATACTGCAAAATCCCCATTCCCTCCCCACTCCAGGAGAAGGATACTGCAAAATCCCCATTCCCTCCCCACTCCAGGAGAAGGATACTGCAAAATCCCCATTCCCTCCCCACTCCAGGAGAAGGATACTGCAAAATCCCCATTCCCTCCCCACTCCAGAAGGATACTGCAAAATCTCCATTCCCACCCCATTCTGGGGCCAGCCAGAGGTGGTATTTGCCGGTTCTCCAAACTGCTCACCGGCTCTTCTCTGCCTCCTCCGCTTCCAGGCTGCCTTTACCAGGGCAAGGAGCTGCCCAACGGGGAGCAGTTTGTGGACCCCCAAGACCCCTGCCGCCTCTGCTCCTGCTGGGAAGGGGGCGTGGTTTGCAAGACCAAGGCCTGCCCTGCGGCCGAGTGCCCGTTCCCGGTGCCCGGGCCCTGCTGCAAGAGCTGTGAAGGTAAGTGGGAGGGTCTGGGGTCCGGGGGTCTGGGTGGGCCTGCCTCCAAGGAAGGAGTCTTGCCTGGGGAAAAGTCAAGAAGCAGCGAAATGATCTGACTGTCCAGTAGAGCCTGGCTGGAACAAGTGGGACGGGTCACAACCCCACCGGGACACGTTTTCCAATCCTGACAATTCAGTGGGACTTTTGGCTGGACCTCCCAAAGCAGTTTGGTCGAGCGGTTAAGGCACCAGGTAGAAAGTGGGAGAGCAGGAGACGGTGAGTTCTAGTCCTGCCTTAGACATGAACGCTGGTTAGGTGACTTTGGTCCAATGACCAGAAAATGGGGAATTCTAGTTGCACTATAGCCAAGAAAGCTAGCTGGCTGACTTTGGGCCAATGACCAGGAGACAGGGAGTTCTAGTCCTGCCATGGGCATGAAAGCCATCTGGGTGACTTTGGCTCAATAACCAGGAGACGGTCAGTTCTAGTCCCGCCTTAGGCATGAAAGCCGGCTGGGTGACATTGAGCCATTCACCAGGAGACTGGGAGTTCTAGTCCCACTTTAGACATGAACGCTGGTTGGGTGACTTTGAGCCATTCAGCAGGAGACAGGGAGTCCTAGTCCTGCCTTAGGCATGAAAGCCGGCTGGGTGACTTTGAGCCAATCACCAGGAGACGGGGAGTTCTAGTCCCGCCTTAGGCATGAAAGCCGGCTGGGTGACTTTGGGCCAATCACCAGGAGACGGGGAGTTCTAGTCCCGCCTTAGGCATGAAAGCCAGCTGGGTGAGTTTGGACCAATCACCAGGAGACGGGGAGTTCTAGTCCCGCCTTAGGCATGAAAGCCGGCTGGGTGACTTTGGACCAATCACCAGGAGACGGGGAGTTCTAGTCCCGCCTTAGGCATGAACGCTGGTTGGGTGACTTTGAGCCATTCACCAGGAGACAGGGAGTTCTAGTCCTGCTTTAGGCATGAAAGCCGGCTGGGTGACTTTGGGCCAATCACCAGGAGACGGGAGGTGATCGATGAGTGACTGCCTGTCAGAAGGGCACACTGGTCTAGGAATGGGTGTAACCGGTGCACAACTTGTAGTTGTGCAAATACGTCTTGACCACGGCTGCTCCTGAAGGAGGAGGGGACCCATACCACCTCCTGTTTTCCCGTCTTGGTGGGCCAGGAGGATGTAAGAGAGCAGAGTCGGTCCTTCAAATAGCCCTCCTCCTCATCGGAGCAGAAGAGGCCTTCTGGGACCCTCCGTCTCTGCCCTCCTCACTGCCGCAACCTCCGAGGAAGACTCACCGGGTGAGTTTCGGGGCCCCTCCTGCAACCTCCTCTTCTCTCGCTGTCCCAAGGGTGCGAATACGTCTCCCAGCGCTACCTGAGCGGGCAGGAGTTCCCGGACCCCCAGGACACCTGTGGCCTCTGCTCCTGCCTGGACGGCTTCGTGACCTGCACGAGGAAGCCCTGTTTCCAGGCGCCCTGCAGCCATCCTCTCCGGACGCCCGGCCAATGCTGCCCTACGTGCCATGGTGAGGTCCGAGGGATGGGAGGGCAGGAGAAGGTGGGAAGCGTGATTGGCCACAAGGAAAAGGGGGTGGGCAACGACCTCACTGACCTTTGGGGTTGGCTGTCCTCACAACCCACCCTCAACCAGCTCCTGGGTGCCCACTCCCTTGGCAGCTGAGCCCAAGGCTCCAGTGAGCCTCCACTAACTCCTCTTCCTCTCGCCAGATAGACTGCGCCTTTCATGGGGTCACTGTTGCCAATGGACAAGCCGTTCCTGATCCAAGAGACCCTCTCTGCTCAGAGTGCACCTGTCAGGTGAGTATGGCAGTCGCCAGGAGACGGTGGGGAAAGAAAGAGAAAAGAAGGAAGGAAGGAAGGAAGCAGGGAAGAAGGGAGGGAAGAGAATGGAGAGGAAGAATGAAGAGAAAAAAGAAAAGGAAGGAAGGAAGGAGAGAATGGAGAGAAAGAGAGAGAAAGGAAGAAGGAAGGAAAGTAGAAAGAGAAGAAAGAAAGGGAGGGAGGAGAATGGAAAGAAAGAAAGAGGAAGAGGCAGAGAAAGAAAAAGACAGAAGGAGGGAAGGAAAGAGAAAGAAGGGAGGGAGGGAAAGAAGAGAATGGAGAGGAAGAATGAAGGGAAAAAAGAAAAAAGGAAGGAAGGAGAGACTGGAGAGAAAGAGAGAGAAAGATGAAGAGAAAGGAAGAAGGAAAGAAAAAAGAGAGAGAGAAGAAAGAGGGAGGGAGGGAGGAGAATAGAAAGAAAGAAAGAGGAAGAGGCAGAGAAAGAAAGAAAGAAAGACAGAAAGAAAGAAAGAAGAAAGAAGGGAGGGAGGAAGAGAAGAGAATGGAGAGGAAGAATGAAGTGAAAAAAGAAAAAGAAGGAAGGAAGGAGAGACTGGAGAGAAAGAGAGAAAGCTGAAGAGAAAGGAAGAAGGAAAGAAAAAAGAAAGAGAGAAGAAAGAAAGAGGGAGGGAGGGAGGAGGATGGAAAGAAAGAGGAAGAGGCAGAGAAAGAAAGACAGAAAGAAAGACAGAAAGAAAGAAAGAAAGAAGAAAGAAAGAAAGAAAGAAAGAAAGAAAGAAAGAAAGAAAGAAAGAAAGAAAGAAAGAAAGAAAACCTAAGCCTGCTCTTTTTATACATCATGTAAATCTGTCTTTTTCCAAGCGTGGCAACTTTTAAGAGGGGTGGACTTCTGGGAATTGAAGTCCACCCCTCTTAAAAGTTGCCGCATTTGAAAAACCCAGGGCTGCAGGCACGGGTCACAGCTGGAGTTGTTGGCTGCCCCCCCCCCGCCCCCCCCCCCCCCCCCCCCCCCCGGCCTCTGATGGGGACAGAAACTTGCTGGGTCACTATTTTCCTTGGAAGCCTCAAGTCGTTTCCCGCCCGGCGGCTTCTGGCACCCACCGGACATCCTGCAGCCAAAATAAGCACAAGGAAGAAAAACCTGAAACATTTCACGCTGCCCGGGGGGTGCAATAAAGACACGTCCAGTTGCCCGTTGCACAAACGGCTGGAATCTGGTGGACACACACGTGGCCAGCCTCGGTCATAAAATGAGCACGGTCATTAAACAAATTCTGTGGTGGTTATGTGAACACCATGGCCAATAAAGCATTCTCTTCTCTTCTCTTCTCTTTCTCTTTCTCTTTCTCTCTCTCTCTCTCTCTCTTTCTCTTTCTCTTTTCCTCTCTTCTCTTCCTCTTCTCATCTCTTCTCTCCCCTCCTCTCCTCTCCTCTCCTCTTCTCTTCTCTTCCTCTTCTCTTTCTCTCTCTCTCTCACACACACACATTCTTTTTCTCATTCACTCTCTCATTCTTTCTCATTTTCTCACATTCTCTCTCATTCTCCCTCTATCTCACACACACACACACATTCTCTCTCTCATTCTCTCTCTTTCATTCTATCTCTCTCTCTTCCTCTTCTCTCCTCTCCTCTCCTCTTCCCTTCTCTTTCTCTTCTCTTCTCTTTCTCTTCCCTTCTCTTCTCTTTCTCTTTCTCTTTTCATCTCTTCTCTTCCTCTTCTCATCTCTTCTCTTTCTCTTCTCTTCTCTTTCTCTTTCTCTTTTCATCTCTTCTCTTCCTCTTCTCATCTCTTCTCTTTCTCTTCCTCTTCTCTCCTCTCCTCTCTTCTCTTCTCTTTCTCTTCTCTTTCTCTTCTCTTCTCTTCTCTCTCTCTCTCTCTCACACACACACATTCTTTCTTTCATTCGCTCTCTCATTCTCATTTTCTCTCGCATTCTCTCTCATTCTCCCTCTATCTCTCACACACGCACACATTCTCTCTCTCATTCTATCTCTTTCATTCTATCTCTCTCTCTCTCTCTCTCTCTCTCTCTTCCTCCTCCTCCTCCTCCTCCTTCTTCCCTTTCCTCTTCCTCTTTCCGCAGGTGGGCTCGATTCACTGTATGAAGAAACTTTGCACACCAGCCAGCTGTGCCCATCCGGTGCCCGGCCCATGCACCTGCCCTCTGTGCCAGGGTGAGTGATGCTACTACCCTTTATCTGCAGAGCTACACATTCACTCATTCACTCACTCGATTGATTGATTGATTGCTTCATTCATTCATTCATTCATTCATTGTGATTTCTTAATTTCTGACCCAAATTTATATATATTTTTAACTGTTTTTAATAATTGTATTCTATGTTCTTATTTTGGCTGTACACCGTCCTGAGTCCTCAGGGAGAAGGGCGGTATATAAATTGAAAATTAAATTAAATTAAATTAAATTCACTCGTTCACTCATTCACTCCCTCCCTTATAGATTGCTTTAAAATTTGTGGCAGAAAAAACAAAAACAAACAAAGGAACAAAGAACAATCATGACCAATCTTGGCCGCTTTAAGACTTCAACTCCCAGAATTCCCTGCCCTCCCAGCTTCTTAAAGGGCCAGAAGGGATTTCTTTGCTCCGACTCTGAGTGGCCTCTTTTCTCCCTTCCAGGCTGCAGGTTCCGGGGCCAAGACTACAGAGATGGAGAGAGTTTTGCTTCCCCACACCAGCCCTGCGAGGAATGCCAATGCCTGGTCAGTAACCGGGGGGGGGGCGAGGGGGCTGAGTCATTGCGACTCGGGGGGGGGGGAAAACCACAGTTAGTCCTCAAGTTATGACCATAATGGAACCTGAAGTGATCCATTTTATGACACTGCAATTTTAAGACTCAATTTTACAATTTTTTTTTTTTTTTTTTTACAATGGGGTCTTATGCAAACTCAGCAATCCATTGTGCTAACGTTGCAGTCATTAAGTAAACTCTGGGGTCATTAAACGACCCCATTCAATGGCACAGTTTTTGCCAAAAATTGTAAGCATCAGTTTTCGGCCAACC
This sequence comes from Arizona elegans, assembly GCA_022577455.1. Lineage (NCBI taxonomy): Eukaryota > Metazoa > Chordata > Lepidosauria > Squamata > Colubridae > Arizona > Arizona elegans. The sequence goes on along the minus strand of JAKOOJ010000007.1, from coordinate 89,418,220 downwards.
GTGATCCAGATCAGGGGTCTCCAACCTTGGCAACTTTAAGACTTGTGAGGAACTCTGGGAGTTGAAGTCCACAAGTCTTAAAGTTGCCAAGGTTGGAGATCCCTGATCCAGATGACTTGAGAAACCAGTGGTGAAATGTAAAATTTGTTACTGCAGGTTATGTGGGGGGAGGGGTAATGAGACTGGGTGGGCGTGGCCAACTTTTTTTTTTTTGTTTCTTTTTTAAAACATTTTTTTACAACCTATTCGGGCGAATAGTTGTAAAAAAAATGCTTTTAAAAGGTTAAAAAAGGCTCTGAAGACCACAGCTGTGGTGCACGATTGTCAGAGCCTTTTTTAAAAACCTTTTAAAAGCAGGAAGTAACGACACCCAGGCGGGTAGGTGAAGCCTCGCACCGCCATTGCTACCAGATCTCTGAACCACCTGCACCGATCGCTACCGGATCGCTCGAACCGGTCCGAACCTGGAGCATTTCACCCCATGAGAAACTCTACACTATTAACAGGACTCTTATCCTGTACTGTCCGCAGCGTGGAACGGTGAAGTGCTCTCCCACTCCGTGCCCTCCCGTGCCCTGCCAGGAACCCGTCATGCCCCCTGGCCAATGCTGCCCCAAATGTCCGGGTGCCTGCCGCTACCAGGGACACCTCTACAAAAGCGGGGAGGTCTTTATTTCATCCCAGGATCCGTGCCGCAATTGTACTTGCCAGGTGAGTCAGTACCAGACCGACGGAGGGATTTTGCGGGTTCCTGGCTGGCACACCAGTCTGTGGCCTTTCCGGCAGGGGGCACAACTCGCAGAAGCCCAGCCTGAAAGGATGGCGTCAACCATTTGTGTGGCAACTCAGCAGAATATAAAATGAGCAAACCCCACACCCTTCTAGCACTGATAATGTTATCTAGTTGGGTCATGAAACGTCTGCAGGAAAACCATCAACCTCAGAGACCACCCAGGACCCCTCATTTTAACCCTGAACTAATATATTCTCCTCTTCCAGTACCTGCAGATTTGAAGTCTGCTTTGGGCACAGGGTTTGGGGCACCGTGTAGGGGGGTGTAGGGGCAGGGAGGGCTGCAGGAAAGGGAGTCGGGCGCTTCCTGGCTAGGAGGGAACTTTTGGGGTGGCTGGACCTGTGGGGCAAAGAATGACCTTTTTAGGGAGTTCTTGGGTTAGGAGTGGCACTAAATTGGGGGGTGTCCCCTGTCTTAGAAATACAAGAGAACTGTTAGTCTCAGCAGGTGGAGAAGGAAGGAGCTGAGTTCAAGAGTGAACAAAAGTGGTCCAGGGCTTCTTTGACCTGAACACCCCCCCCCCCCCCACCGCCACAGGTGCGACACTGATCTGCCTCTCCCTCTCCCTCTTTCTGACTCTGGGGTGCCAAGGGGACAGTTGGCTTTAGGCTGAGGTCGAATCTCACCCCCTCAAGAATAAATTCAAGGTTTTGGTTACCACCTTTAGAGCACTCCATGGCTTAGGACCTGGTTATCTCCGGGACCGCCTGCTACCACCAATGGCCTCCCACCGGCCAGTACGCTCCCATAGAGAGGGGCTCCTCTGGGTGCCGTCAGCCAAACAGTGTCGACTGGCAGCCCCCAGGGGGAGGGCCTTCTTTGTGGGGGCACCTACTATCTGGAACGAGCTCCCCCCGGAGATACGGAGGATCCCGGATCTGCGCACTTTCCACTGCGCTCTTAAGATCTTCCTATTCCAGCAAGCTGGCCTGGCCTAACCTTTTCCCTCCTTTTCTTTTAAATTGAAAATTTTAAAAAATCTGTTTTTAAATTATTGGGATGTTTTAAATTTGTCTCGGGCTAAATTGTTTAATCTGGTTTTATTTTTGCTTTTAAATTTTTGTATTTATGTATTTTATTTTTGTGCCTGTTCACCACCCTGAGTCCTTTGGGAGTAGGGCGATGTATAAATCTAATAAAAGAAAAAGAAAAGAAAGAAAAGAATTCTCAACTGGGGTGTGGCCCACCAGCCTTGGCCCTCCCCACCTCGCCAGCTCCTTGCCCTCTCCCTCCCCAGGCAGGAACGGTGACGTGCCAGCCCAAGCCTTGCCCGCAGCAGTGTGCCCACCCTGTGCCCCCTGCCAGGGCTGCTTGCTGCCCCCTTTGTGATGGCTGCCTTTACGAAGGTCAGGAATACGCCAACCGAGCGGTCTTCACCCCTCCCTCCGACCCCTGCCGCCGTTGCAGCTGCCTCGGGGGCAACGTGCTTTGCGCCCCCGTGGTGTGTCCACCGGCCTCGTGTGCCAAACCCAGCCGAAAACTTGGCGAATGTTGCCTGCAGTGCCAAGGTAAGAAGCACCTGGCGTGGTAGGGACGCTACCTGCACACTAAATAAATTTTAATGCCCAATTGCCAGTCAGCAATTGGCTGGGTGGCAGAGTGAGCAGGTACCCCAAAATCTAGGAGCTTCACCTCAATTTTCCTCCTGCCCCTAGTGTGCCAGCACGCAGGTCAGGAATATCCCGAAGGAACCCAGTGGCTCTCAGCTTTGGACCCTTGCCAGGAGTGCTCCTGTGGGGTAAGACCCTCGTGTCGTCGCCCTGTGGACCCCACCTCACCCAAGGGAGGTCAAAAAAGTCAAGAGAGCGACCACCTCCATGCCACTGTGCAGAGCATCTCAAAAAAAACAATCAAGATTATCATCACCTTCAAAATTCTATTCCAATATTAGTCAAGCAGGGCCACTATAAGAGGGACGGACTTCAACTCCCAGAATCCCCCAGCCAGCATGGAAGGCGGAGGAATTCTGGGAGTTGAAGTCCACAAGTCTTAAAGTGGCTACGCTTGGAGAGCCCTGACACAGAGCAGTGTCTCTCAACCTTGGGAACTTTAAGAGGGGTGGACTTCAACTCCCAGAATTCCCCTGTGAAGGGGAGCTTCATGCTGGACTGGAGGGGAGGGGCAATCTTGGCCCAATCAAGTGTTGGGCCAGGGGTGTCCATTAGGTGTAGTCAAAAACATTAGGAGAGTTGTTTGAACTGGCGCTATTCAGTCGCACCATCCCAGCCGCCATTTTGACTTTTTTGATGACTTTGGGCAGATTGCTTGGGAACTCTTCTCACCTCTTTTGGATGGCTAGAGGCCCCTTATTCTTTTCTCTTTGCCAGCCTGGGGGCGAAGCCTCTTGCCAGCCGGTGCCCTGCAAACCTACGCTCTGCTCTCATCCGGCTCCGGGCCCCTGCTGCCCCATGTGCCATGATTGCATCTTCGAAGGGGAGCGCTATGCCCACGGACAGGGTTTCCAGCCGGAGTCGTGCCTGCGGTGCGTCTGCCAGGTGAGTGCCCACTTCTGCCCCTCGGCACGGCTTCCCAGCAGGAAAAAGACAGCCTGCCCAGGGTTACCAGCTATATCGCAGGCAGAAATCCAAACCTTTGGACTGGGTAGCTATTCAGGATTGCTGTCAGGCCTGCCCCAACTTGGACCTCTAGGAAAGAAAGACTCTCGACTCCCATTTGGTTGAAGTGATAGTCTCTTTTACTAAAGTTAAGCGGTTGAAGCGAAAGTAAAGCTACATCTGGGTACAGATAGTCCTCGACTTACAACACTGCATTTATTGACCGTTCAGCCTCTCCAAATGAATGGAGACTGTAGGTAGTCCTCGACTTGCAATTCATGTAACGACCGTTTGAAGTTACAAGGGCACTGAAAAATGGTTTTTCATACTTACGACCGTTGCAGCGTCCCCATATCACATGATCAAAATTCAGATACTTTGCAACTGACTCACATTTATGACGGTTGCAGTGTTCCGACCTCCCCTTTTGCGACCTTCTGACAAGCAAAGTCCAATGGGGGAGCCAGATTCACTTAATGGCCACGTGACTAACTTCACACCTGCAGTGATTCTCTTAACAACGGCAGCAAGAAAAATCATAAAGTGGAGCAAATCTCACGCTGGTTTGATGCTTTGGGAACTGCCCGGATGCTTGTCGCCTCTTGATGCCGTTTTGCATTTGGTGTCCTTGGTGGCTGGTTTATTCCAGTTTGGCACTTCCGGTTCTTGTCTCCCCTCCCGCCGTTTGTGTTCTCCGAACTTTATCCCCCAAAATCCCTTCCCCCTTCCGTCTTGTTTTGTGGCAAGATGCCAGTTAACCGAAGATGCTGAAGATTGGCAGGCCTGAGGTGGGCAGGGTATGGGCTGTGCCAGCCCTCCGGAAGGAAGGGGTGGATCAGAGTCAGGGATCTGTGGGGTGGAGGGTGGCACTGATGTCCTCGCCCATCTCTCTCTGTTGCAGGACGGGAATGTCCGCTGTGAGATGATCCCCTGCCCTCCTGCCACGTGCGCCCAGCCGGTGACGGAGCCCGGAGTTTGCTGCCCCCGTTGCCAAGGTGCCACCTCCAGCTTGTCCCTTTTTGATCCTGGAGGCACCCTGGCACTTCAGAAAGACAAAGGAAAGATCTCAGGAATGTGGCCTTAAAAGGGGCCACTGCCTTTGTGGCCAAGGCTTTGTTTCTAGTCCTCATTGTTGTTTGAGACAAACAGACCACCATCGTTGGGCTGGCCCAAACCATTAGTGTAGTGAGCAGCAAGCTGCCCTTCCAAGCTACCCTGTGGTAGGATGGGCAGAAGGGAGGGAGGGAGGGAGGAAGGCAAAAGAAAGGAAAGAGAATGAAAGGAAGGAAAAAAGGAAGGAAAATAAACGAGAGAAAGAGAAGAAGGAAGGAGGGAAGAAAGGAAACAAAAAAGAAAGAAAGAAGGAAGGAAGGAAATGAAGAGAAAGAAAGAAAGGAAAGGAAGGAAGGAAGGAAGGAAGGAAGGAAGGAAGGAAGGAAAAGGAAGGAAAATAAAAAGCGAGAGAGAAAGAGAGAAGGAGGGAGGGAGGGAGGGAGGAAAGGAGAAAGAAAGAGAGAAAGAAAGAAAGAGGCCCAAGAAATGCAGACCATCCCCCAGCCATGCCCAGAAGAGCAGGGCCCATTCCCCACCCCACCCCACCAGCAGGCCTGACCCCTCTCTGCCCTCCCCCGCCCCCTTCTGCAGGTTGCGTGCACGAGGGCCAGGATCGGGCCGATGGCAGCAGCTGGTTTGCCCCCTCGGAGCCCTGCCAGGCCTGCCTGTGTGCAGACGGCGTCGTCACTTGCACCCGGATCATCTGCGTGAACTCCTGCCCTGCGCAGGTGGAAGTGCCCGGGGAGTGCTGCCCAGTGTGCGCAGGTGAGGAGGGGGCCGAGCTTAGAGCAGGGGGGTGGACTAGAAGACCTCCAAAGGCCCTTCCAACTCTGTTTTTCGGTCATCATTTGGGCATCTTTTGACCATGAGAGGAACCCCGAACCCTGTTCTTGCCGGCCCTTCGAGGTAGACTAGACTAGACTAAGGAATCCAACACCATGCCTATTATTGCAGGTAGTCCTCAACTTATAACCATTCATTAAGTGACCGCTCAAAGTTACAACAGCACTGGAAAAAGTGACTTATGACCATTTCCCACACTTATGACCGTTGCGTCACACTTACGGCCATGATAAAAACGCAGGTGCTTGGCCACTGACTCATATTATGACCCTTGCAGTGTCCCAGGGTCCCGTTTTGCGACCTTCTGCCAAGCCAAAGTCAACAGGGAATCCAGATTCACTTAACAACCCAGGGACTAACTTAGCAATGGCAGCGATCCGCTTAATAAATGAGGCAGGAAAGGTCGTAAAAATGGAGCAAAATTCACTTAACGACTGTCTCACTTAGCAACAGAAATTTTGGGCTCCATTGTGGTCGTACGTCGAGGACTACCTGCATTTATGACGGTCGCAGTGCCCTGGGATCACGATGTGATCCCCTTTGTGACCTTCCCAGCTAGCTCGTGATAAGTAAAGTCAAGGGAGGAAGCTAGATTTGCTTAATGACCGCATATTCACTCAACAACTACAGTGATTCGCTTACGACGCTTTCTCTGATTACAGTTCTATTCCGGACTCAAATTTCTCTTATCTGTTATGAATCTCTCCCTCTCTTCTTCCTATGATCATTCTTCTCCTTCCTTTTCCCAGATTGCAGCTACAGGGGCCGTCATTATGGGCCGGGGGAGAGCTTCCAGCCTGGAGGAGACCCCTGTGAAATCTGCACCTGTCAGGTAGGAGCCCCCTCCCGCTGGATCCGACCAGTGCAGTCCTCCACTTAATGACCACAATGGCACCCAAAATTTCAGTTGCTAAGTGAGATATTTGTTAAGTGAATTTTGCAGTATTGAACCGTTCGGCATTACAACGGCGCTGAAAAAGGGACTTACGACCAGTTTTCACACCTGCACGCACGCACGCACAAATTCACACCCTCCTTCTGCTCCCCTCCCCAGCTAATGTCCGACGGCCATCCGCACCTCCAATGCCATCGCAAACAGTGTCCCAGCCTGCTGGATTGCACCCAGGACCAGATTCAGGCGCCGGCGCCTGGCGCTTGCTGCCCCACCTGTGCACGTGAGTCTCTCCCGCACCCCCCGCTTTCCTTCTCCGCTGAGCAGGAATGGGGTTCAGGGGGGCTCTCGAGAGAAACCACCCCTCCCTCAAAGGGGGGAAGTGTCTGACCTCCACTTGAAGGAAACACGCAGAAGGCTGGAAAACGGCCCCTTCTGAACAGGACCTGCTTGGGGGTTTTGGACTCCAGGTCCAAAATGGGTAGTGTTGTGGCTCCGTTACCTGAGCCTGTGTCATCAGCAGGAGAGGACTCCGAGAGTGAAGGAGAGGAGTTGGCAAGGCCTCCCTCTCCAGGACCCTCCTCTCTGGCAATGCCTTCGGTGTCCACCGAAGGGCAAGAGATAGGGCCGGGGCCAAGCACGTCCATGCAGCCACAGGTGGACAGTGATGAGGGTAATGAGTCTTGGCTGGATCCTCGGCAGCGTCGCAGAGATAAGCGCGCGCAACAGAAGAAAAGGCATGCCAGAGATTAGGCTGAGTCACTGGACCACACCCCACAGGGTATAAAAGGGGGTGAGGTGGCCATTCAGACTCTGTGACGGACAAAACTAACTACTATCGAGTCACATTGCATCTTTGGAAACAACATTATCGGCCTTGGATTTATTTTACGAACCGGACAATTCTTGACTGTGGGTATTTTGTTTATTGAGTAAAAGTTCTTGGCAAGCAGCTACTGGGTTGCTGCCAAGCGTCTTATCGGAAGAATTGGTTGTCTGCCAGTTTATTTAACCCCCGGCTGTCTGTTTGTGTGCGTGTGTGAGACGGGGACAGAACAGGTAGTGTAGTCAGTCACGGCTTCTGAAAAGCAGCAGGCAGTTTGTCTTCAGGAGGCTAAGCTGGTAGGGCTCCATGCCCTGGTCATTTTTAGACCCCCCTCACTGTCCCCATGGGCAGTTTCAGGGCGACCAAAGCAGCCGGTGGGCTTAAAGGGCCCTGTGGGGACGAGTGGGGGTCCTTTTGGAAAAGAAAAGCATCCTAAAAGTTTCACTTTCTCTTCTTCATCCCTTCCTTTCCTCTCTTGCCTTCTCTCCCTTTCATTTCTCTGCTCTCCTTCCTGCCTGCCTTTTTCTCTATTCTTTTTTCCTTGTTTTTTTTTTCCTTCCTGCCTGCCTGCCTTTCTCTTTTTCTTTTGTTTTCCTTTCCTTCTCCCCTCCTTTCCTCCTTTCCTTACTCTTTTTTCATTCCTTCCTTCTTTCCTTCCTTCCTGCCTTTCTCTTTTTCTTTTCCTCCTTCTTTCCTTCCTCCCTTTTTTTCTTTCTTTTCCTTTTCCTTTCCTCCTTCCTCTTTTCCTCCCTCTCTTTTCCCTTCCCCGTCTCCTTCCTTTCAAAGAAGCCCTCAGCAACTGCACCTCCGACCTGCTGGGCAATGAGGTCCAAGCCACCCAGGAACCCTGCTACACCTGTATGTGCCAGGTGAGGCTCCGCCCAGGACTGATGCCGCAGCAAAGGACGGGGTTCCTGCAGAGGGGTGGGGGAGGGGGGTTGGCGTGGCAGTGGCAGAGTCAGTGATTCAGATCTGCTTCTTTTCCAGTCTTCGTGACCACGGATGGTCGTCCCCTTCCTTTGTCTCCCCTAAGTCATCTGAGGGTGTCCAGAAGACCCCCAAGCATCCCTTGGTATGGGCCACACTTGACGTTGCCCTCTTTCCATGCAGGATCTGACCTGGGTCTGTGTGCACCGAGGATGCCCCTTGCTCAGCTGCCCCAGTGCCCAACGCTTCACCCCGCCGGGTTCCTGCTGCCCAGTCTGTGACGGTGACCTATCTCTCTGCCCTTTACGTCCCCTCCCTGCCCTGTGGAAGTTTGGTCTGGGGGTTAAGGTACCAGGCTAGACAGCAGGAGATCACCAGTTCTAGTCCCGCCGTAGGCAGGAAAGCCAGCTGGGTGACTTTGGGCCAATCACCAGGAGACGGGGAGTTCTAGTCCTGCCTTAGGCAGAAAAGTCAGCTTTGAGCCAATCACTCAGTCCAACACAACTCACAGGGTTGTTTTTGCAGGGAAAATAGGAGTAGGAAGATGTGTTGGATATGTTCACTACCATGCGTTAGTTATAAATATAATAAAGGTGGGGAGGGAGAGAGAGAGAGAAAGGAAGGAAGAAAGGGAGGGAGGGAAGGAAGGAGGGAGGAAGGAAGGGAGGGAGGAAGGAAGGAAGGAAGGAAGGAAGGAAGGAAGAGAATGGAGAGAAAGAAAGAGCTGAAGAGAAAAAAGAAAGAAAGAGAGAGAGAAGGGAGGGAGGGAGGGAGGAAGGAAGAGAATGGAGAGAAAGAAAGAGCTGAAGAGAAAAAAAGAAAGAAAGAGAGAAGGGAGAGAGGGAGGAAGGAAGGAAGAGAATGGAGAGAAAGAAAGAGCTGAAGAGAAAAGAAAGAAAGAAAGTAAGAAGAAAGAAAGAAGAAAGAAAGGAGGGAGGGAGGGAGGAAGGAAGGAAGAGAATGGAGAGAAAGAAAGCTGAAGAGAAAAGAAAGAAAGAAAGAAGAAAGAAAGAAAGAAAGAAAGAAAGAAAGAAAGAAAGAAAGAAAGAGAAAGGAGGGAGGGGGGGAGGGAGGGAGGGAAGGAGGGAGGATGGGGAATTCTGGGAGTCGAAGTCCACAAGTTTGCAAGTGGCCAATTTTGGAGATCCCTGAATTAGGGGAACACTGCTTTACAAACCTTTAGTAAGGCCACACTTGGAATAGTGCCACCACTTTTGGTGACCACAATATAAAGAAGATGTTGAGACTCTGGAAAAAGTGCAGAGAAGAGCAACTAAGAGGATTAAAGGCCTGGAGACTAAAAACATATGAAATAATGGTTGCAGGATTTGGGTTTGGCCAGTCTAGAGAAAAGAAGGACAGGGGGGACATTAGGCAGAACCCCGGGATTTGCGGGGCTGCTACCCCAAAGAAGAAGGGGTCCACCTATTCTCCAAAGCCCCTGAAGGCAGGACAAGAAGCAACGGATGGAAACTGATCAAGGAGAGAAGCAACCTGGAATTAAGGAGAAACTTCCTGACAGTGAAAACAATTAACCAGTGGAACAGCTTGCCACCAGAAGTTGTGGATGCTCCATCACTGGGAGATTTTAAGAAGAGATTGGGCATCCATTTGTGTGTAATAGTATAGGATCTCCTGCTTGAGCAGGGGGTTGGACTAGAAGACCTCCAAGGTCCCTTCCACCTCCATTATTCTATGATTCTTTTTGCAGAATGTGTGATCGAGGCTGACGGACGGCGGGTGTCCGACGGGGAGACCTGGAAGGACAGTACGGACAGCTGCGTGTCCTGTTCGTGCCACGTAAGAACCTCGCACCCTTTTCAACCCAAACCCTGCATGGTCTGTTCACTGACGAGTTCGGAGCCAATGCCGGAAATCCTCGACTTAACGACCATGATTGAGCCCAGAATTACAGTCATTAAGTCCCACTGCTCATTAAGCCCATGATCATGCTGGATTTTAAAAACTTTTTTTTTTACAGTGGCTGTTAAGCTAATGTGGAAGTTGTTAAATGAACAGCCCAGTCACTAAGTGAATGCATTGTCTGCGAAGGTTGTGAGTTCGATCCTCGGTACAGGCAGATGTTTCTCTCTCTGGGCGCAATGAGAATAGATCTGCTGAACAAAACTCTGCATTGGTGACAGGAAAGGAATCCGGCCAGTAAACACTCGGCTCCATTCCGTTGTCCAACCTCCTGATTATGGATTATCAGAATCAAGGGATTATGAGGTTGTTAAATGATTGTCTGCAAAAGACGTTTTTTGAAGTGTGAACTTGGTTTCCAGCAAAAATGTTGTAGATTGCAGTGACATCATCACGGCACACTGCAAATGGTCGTAAGTGCAGGACGGTCCCCAAAATGCAATCATGGGGTAGGGGGACAGCTGTCATAACTTTGAATCCAGGTCGTAAATAGTTTTGGGTAGCTGTGTTATAACTTTAAGCGGTCACTAAGCAAGCAGTCATACAACAAAGATTCCCTATAATTACCAAGGATATTGGCAGTATTTCTCAGTTCCCCAAGTTTCTAGTCCATGTTGAGACAAGTCGTCCTCGAATTACGACCACAATTGACCCCAACATTTCTTTTTTTATATAAAAAGTTTTTTTTATTTTTAAAAGCAAAAACAAAACATAAAATCATTATCATTCCAAACAGTTACAGACAGCATGTCAGTCTGTGACATTTTTTGTGCTCCTCCTCTCTTCCATTTATCACTAAACATGCTAGTTTATTTCCAAAAATGTCAACATCCATTTATTTCACAATTGACCCCAAAATTTCTGATGCAAAGCGAGACAGATGTTAAATGAATTTTACCCCATTTTACAACCTTTCTTGCCGTAGTTGTTAAGCGAATCACTTCAGTTGTTAAGTGAGTCACACAGTTGTTAAATGAATCTGGATTCACCACTGTTGCAAAGGGGGAATCATGTGACCCCAGGAGACTACGACCGTCATAAAAATGAATCAGTTGCCAAGCATCCGAATTTGGACCATGGGAATGCTGCTGTGGTCGTAAGTCTGAAAAACGGTCATAAGTCACTATTTTCAGTGCCGTTGTAACTTCAAATGGTCACTAAACGAACTGTTGTAAGTGGAGGACAATCTGTTTTCCCTTCCTAGTTTTTACCAAGAATAAGACCGAGGGTAAAAATTGATAAATTGTAGCATGGCAAAAGAATGGTGCAGATTTGAACCCAGGGCCAGCCGTCTTATCTGCAAGAAGGTTTGGCCCACAATCCTAGATTAGAATTGCATTTCTGCAGGTCTTTCATAGCTGGCATTTTAGGGAGCTGCTTTGCCATCATCAGTGCCACCCGGGGAGGTTTAGAGTGGGCAAAAACACATCCTTAGAAATGCATTTTGGGTGGCAACACAAGTTTGAGGCCGGTGTCTCTCAGACACGCAACTTTGTGGTGTAACATGCCTTCTTGTTTGGTGTGCAGCTGGGACACGTGGAGTGCCACATCCAGGAGTGTCTGCCCTTGGTGTGCCAGGACGGCCTGGTGGAGGTACAGGTGCCAGGGCAGTGCTGTGCCGAATGCCAAGGTAAGACAATAAAACACACACAAGAAGAAAACGGCATTGTTGTTTAGCACAAACCCTGTTAGCAAATGCATTTCGTGTTCCATGATGGCAGTCTTCCAGTATTTGAGGGGCTGCCCCAAAGAAGAAGCAGTCAAGCTATTCTCCAAAGCCCCGGAAGGCAGGAGAAGAAGCAACGGATGGAAACCAATCAAGGAGAGAAGCAACTTGGAATTAAGGAGAAACTTCCTAACAGTGAGGACAATTAACCAGCGGAACAGCTTGCCACCAGAAGTTGTAGGGCGGTCTTAAGAAGAGACTGGACAGCCACTTGTACAGGGGTGTCCTGATTGAGCAGAAGGTTGGACTAGAAGACCTCCGAGGTCCCTCCCAACATTCTGTTAAATTCGATCAATGAAATAAAAGCAGGTTTGATAAAGGAAATCATAGGAGATTTAATTGATAAAATAAAAGCAAATTGGACCAATGCAATAAGTGCTGAATAAGTACATTCAGCTGTCTGCAATTACTGCAAGTTCGAATCTCCCCAGGCTCAAGGTTGACTCAGCCTTCCATCCTTTCTAAGGTAGGTGAAAGGAGGACCCAGATTGTGGGGGCAATAAGCTGACTTTGTATAAAATATACAAAGGCTATTGCTTAACGCACTGTAAGCCGCCCTGAGTCTCCGGAGAAGGGCGGCATATAAATCAAATTAAAAAAAAAAAGTGCAAATTCGATAAGCAAAATAAATGCAAGTTCGATAAATAAAGGCAAACTGGAGAAATTAAAAGCAAATTCAGTCGATAAGATACCAGCAAATTTAACAGATAAAATAAATGCAAACTTCGCTTACAGCAAGGTCCTGATTTGAGCTCTCATACAAATGGTTGTGGAGTGGGGGGGGGAATCTTTTGCTAAGACCCTGCCCTTTCATTTGCCAATTTTTTTAAAAAAAAAAATACTGATTTTTACAGCCTTAGCCAATACATTTGCACAGTGGTGGGATTCAAATAATTTAACAACCGGTTCTCTGCCCTAATGACCAGCTGGGTAGGTGTGGCTCGGTGGTCATGTGATCGTGTGGGCGTGGCCAACTCAACATCACTCAGGTCGATGGGTGCTTCGCCTTAGCTGTTACAATGTAATAAGGGTTAACCGTAGAGGCAGTTTCTATAAGCAGGGCAATAAAGATTAGGCTAGAAACACCAGCAGAATGTTTCCTTCCTGCCTTCCTTACAGGATTAGCCCTGTAAAGTGGGGAAAAAGAAAATAAGATTTCTTCCAACAACCGGTTCTCCGAACTGCTTAGAAAGTTAACAACCGGTTCTCCCGAATAGGTGCAAACTGGCTGAATCCCATCACTGCATTTGCACCTAGTGGCGCCTCTCCAGGGTGAGCTGGGGGAGGGAATCCAGGTGCAGCGACGTTGGGGGCAGGAGGAAGGGGCAGTTTGCAAGACGACATCACCTTCTTCCCCACCCCCACCCCCATCCGTCTCTTTCCCCAGATCCCGGCCAGAACTGCTCCCACCTGAGCCAGGTCTTCCACTCCAACCAGCGCTGGCAGGTGGACGAATGCACCTCCTGTACCTGCGTGTCTGGCCAGGTGCACTGTCGTCGTGAACGCTGCCCCCCCTCTACCTGTGCTGCGGTGAGTTGCAGAGAAAGGTCTGGTGGGGGGATCAGACAAAGCCTGTCCCACCCCTGGGGTTCCCCCAGTTCAAGGGGGAGTTGCCACAATCACTCAGAGGGCAACTCTGAGATAAAGATAGTCTTTAACTTACAACCAGTGGTGAAATCTAAAATTTGTTACTAACGGTTCTGTGGGCGTGGCTTGGGGGGGTGTAATGTGACTGGGTGGGTGTGGCCAATTTTTTTTTTTTACTTTTAAAAGCATTATTCTACATCCTCTAAAAAATGCTTTTAAAAGCCTCTGACGATCCCAGCTGAGTTGCCTGATCGGCAGAGGCTTTTTTTTCTTTTAAAAGCCTCTGACGATCCCAGCTGAGCAGCGCGATCATCAGATGCTTTTTTTTTTTTTTACTTTTAAAAGCATTTGTTTGGCTGAAGAGGTTGTAGAAAAAATGCTTTGAAAAGTAAAAAAAAAAGCCTCTGATGATCGTGCGGCTCAGCTGGGCATGGGGGCGGCAGGTATTTTTGCTACTGGTTCTCCGAACCACCCACCTCCATCGCTACCGGATCGGGCGATCCGGTCTGAACCGGGAGCATTTCACCCCTGCTTACAACCATTCATTACTTTGAACTTTGACCTTTCAAAGTTATAACAGCACTGGGAGAAAGGATTGTTTTTCACACTTACGACTGTCACAGCATCCCCATGGTCACGTGACCAAAATACGGCCGCTTGGCAACTGATTCGTATTTATGACGTCTGCAAGGTCTCAGGGTCACATATCCCCTTTCACAAGCGTCGTCCATGCGGAAATCAGATTTATGTAACAACCGTGTGACTAACTTAACAACTGCACTTAACAACTGCGTCAGAAAAGGTCGTAAAATGGGGCCAAACTGCCTTTGCAACTGTCTCGCTTAGCAATGGAAATTTGGGGCTCCATTGTGGTCGTAAGTCGAGGTTTACCTGTACTGGCCCAAAGCCATTAACCTTGCTGGGGAGAAGGGTTGTGTCTCTGGAGGAGGGAGAGGGGAAAAGAGGGAACTCTGATGCTCCGGGCTGTGTTCTTTGCTGACAGGACGAGACTCCAGCCCTGATCCCCGGCGTGTGCTGCCCCCGCTGCGTCCCGCATCCCGCCACCTGCGTGGCCTTTGGTGACCCCCACTACCGGACGTTCGATGGCAAAATGATCCACTTCCAAGGGGGCTGCAAGTACGTCCTGTCCCAGGATTGCCATGGGGAGGACTTCAGGTGAGCCCCTTTCCTCTCCAAGCCCAGATCTTCAGTGCTAACCTCAAATTAAAGGTTGGGGGTAGGAATGCCTTTGTTCTTTTGCCAGATGTCTATGGAGATTCTCCGTCACTCAGGTCAGGGTTATCCCAAAGGTGCTTTTTTCAAGAGGCAACTGGACTTTCTAATTTTTCTTTGAAGATGTTTTGCTTCTCATCCAAGAAGCTTCTTCAGCTCTGGCTGGATAGTGAGGAAGGGAAGGATTGATACTCCTTGCAGACAGCTGGTCATTTGCATCATTGAGACCACTTGGAAGTTTTATCTGTGTCCTCAGGGTCACACCTGAGTGGTGCAAAATGGGTGTGGAGCCTTCTTGGAGCTGTTGAAAGGACAATGTTGTAGACTGGAGATAGATGATATTGTATCCCTCCCTCTCTGTTGTGGGAGGGCTGTTCAGTTTTGAGATAGATGGCCTCTCTGACCTCCTCTTTCAAAGCAGCGGCCCTCCCTGTCCAGAATGTGGACTTTGTTGTCTTCAAAAGAGTGGCCTTTTGCCTTTTAAATGCAGATAGACTGTTGAATCTAGTCCTGATGGTTTTTTTCTCCTGTGTTGTGCCATGCGTTTATGAAGTGGTTGTTTTGTTTCCCCAATGTACAGAATAGAATAGAATACTTTTACTTTATTGTCACTTTGAATATACACTCATCGTCATACATTAAGATAAAATTACGTTGCATACAGCTCTCAAAGGGTCTCCACCTCTAATATACTGTGTTTCCCTGAAAATAAGATCCTGTCTTATATTTTTTGAACCCTGAAATAAGCTCTTGGCCTTATTTTCGGGGAGGTCTTAGTATTTTGGGGCACGTGGAACAAGAATGGGGCTCCTCTTGCCATCTTACCTGATTTCTAGCTCTGCATTTAAATCTTTTCAAGGAGGGCTTATTTTCAGGGAGGGCTTATTTTCGGGGGGAGGCTTATTTTAGCGCATGCACTCAAAAGCCCAATTGGGCTTATTATCCAGGGATGTCTTTTATTTTCGGGGAAACAGGGTAAACGTAAACATGACAAGATAAATAAATAAATACAAAATTATGCATGTACCCACATAATATTATATGACACAGAGAAACAATACATGTCTCACTGCATTGTACTGCATGTACCACGTTGCTCGGTTCCTCTCGGGGTGTTTTATCCTTGGGGCGGACAAGCGTCTGCCTTAATGTATTTTTTGGGTTGCAATTACATTTTTGATCCGTCTCAGTCAACAGTAAGAAAGAGACGTTCCCTGAGGATGATGAGCTCCAGCACGAGCCTAAAAGTTTGGAAGAATTAACCTTGGATCCCGGAGATCCTGCTAAAATAAGTCAGCTTGTGGGGCACCATGCAACAAGCCAAGATACCATCCGACTTGCATGGAGAACCAATGGCGACCTTTCCAAAGGTCCAAAGTAACTCTCAAATTATTCTACTCCCTCCTCCATCCAGCATCCATGTGACCAACGAGGACCGTGGACGCCCGGGCGTGTCCTGGACCAAGGAAGTGACCGTGTTGATCGGGGACACCACGGTGCAGTTGCTACAGGACGGCGTGGTCATGGTGAGGCGGGCAAAGGGGCATCGGTTGGCCTTGCTGCACCCAACTGTTCTAAAAGAAGGGAGGGGAGGGCAGGCAAGATCCAGCCCCTCACCCAGACATGGTGACCTTCATCTCCCTCTGCAGGTGGACTCCCAGACGGTGACCCTCCCCTTCCTGAAGGAGCCCCTCCTCTCCGTGGAGCCAAAGGGCAGCACTCTGCTGCTCAACACCAACATCGGCGTCAAGGTAGTTGGGGCAGTGGTGAAATCTGAACTGGTTTGCTACCGGTTCACTGGCCACGCATGTGCACCAAATGTGCACTGCAAGCACGCATGCACAGAATGCTCCAAAAGGAGGCTTGGGAAGGTAAGTAGAACAGCGAGGGAAGGGATCAGCTGCGCCGCACGATTTACCTTTGCTAGAAAACTGCTTCCTAGCAAAGCTAAACCGTGCAGCACAGCTGATCGTTGAAATATCAGTTCAGAGGTACTGGTAGCTTTTTTTTTTACTACCGATTTGCCCGAACCGGAGCGAACCAGTAGCATTTCACCCCTGAATTAGGGGGTTGGGGAGATGCCCCCAGCCCCCAAAAGCAACACATTGGGAGGGGGGTTTCCAGAGATCAGGGGCAGCAAGTTGGGGGGCTCAGTCAATTGGGGAAATTGGGGGAAAGGCAACCAAGTTGTATCAAAGACATTCCCGTTCTGTAACTGGTGTTTTCTGCTCTCTAACACTACAGGGGCATCCATGTTTCACTGCCTAAGCGGTCTAAGACAGGGATCCCCAACCTTGGCAACTTTAAGACTTGGGGACTTCAACTCCCAGAGTTCTTCAGCCAGAGGAACTCTGGGAGTTGAAGTCCCAAGTCCTAAAGTTGCCAAGGTTGGGGACCCCTGATCTAAAACATGAACAGTGTTTGCAAGTATTGAGTAAAGGCAGTCCTCGACTAACAACAGTTTGTTTAGTGACCGAAGTTACAACGGGACTGAAAAAAAGGGACTTAGGACTGTGTTTCACACTTATGACGGTTGCCGCATCCCCGGGATCGCATGCGGGTCCCTCCCTTTGTGACCTTCTGACGAGCAAAGCCAATGGGAGAAGCCGGATTCACTTAACAACCATATCACTGATTGAACAAGGGCAGAGATTCCCTGAACGAATGGGAAAAGAAAAGTTTGTAACATGGGGCGAAACTCCCTCGGAAAGACATTTTTCACATAGCAATAGAAATTCTGGGCTCCATTGTGGTCGTAAGTCGAGGACGACCTGTATGATTAGCCTAGACTAGAGTGTCATCTTCATTTCGAAGACTTCTGCCAAAGGAGATCTCACCCCATCATGTGGCGGCCTGTTCCACTGACCAACAGCTCAGGAGTGTCTAGCCTGAAACTCTTTTCTTGCAGTTGGTAGCTTTGGTCTAGCTCTTGGCAGAAGGGGTGGGGGTGGGGGACAACAGCGAGTAAATCCTTTCCTTCACGCCCCAGATGTGGCACATCGTTGGGTCTTTTTGCTCACCTGCAGGTGCTCTGGAACGGCCGCTCCCACCTGGAAGTCAGCGTGTCCGGAACGTACAAAGGGCACCTGTGTGGGCTTTGTGGCAACTTCAACAGCTTCCCGCAGGACGATCTGCGCAAGCGGTCAGGACACCTGAGCCTGTCGGAGGCAGCCTTTGGGAACAGCTGGAAGGCAAGTCATGGGGGAGGAAGTGGAGGGAGGAGGGAGGAGGAGGAGGAAGAAAGGAAGGAAGAAAAGAAATGGGAAAAAGGGAGGAACAAAGGAAGGAAGGGGGAAGGGAAGGAGGAAGTAAATGGAAAGGAGGGGGAGAGAGAGGAAGGAAGGGGGAAGGAAATGGGATGGAGGGAAGAAATGGGAGGAAGGAAGGAAGAAGGGAAAGAGGAAGGAAATGGGAGGGAGGAAGGAAGGAGGGAAAGAAATGGGTGGGAGGGGGAAAGAAGGAAGGAAGGGGGAAGGGAAGGAGGAAGTAAATGGAAAGGAGGAAAGGAGGGGGAGAGAGGAAGGAAGGGGGAAGGAAATGGGAGGGAGGGAAGAAATGGGAGGAAGGAAGGAAGAAGGGAAGAAGGAAGGAAATGGGAGGGAGGAAGGAAGGAGGGAAAGAAATGGGTGGGAGGGAGGAACGAGGGAAGGAAGGGGGAAGGGAAGGAGGAAGTAAATGGGAGGAAGGAAGGAAGAAGGGAAGAAGGAAGGAAATGGGAGGGAGGAAGGAAGGAGGGAAAGAAATGGGTGGGAGGGAGGAACGAGGGAAGGAAGGGGGAAGGGGAGGAGGAAGTAAATGGGAGGAAGGAAGGAAGAAGGGAAGAAGGAAGGAAATGGGAGGAAGGAAGGAGGGAAAGAAATGGGTGGGAGGGAGGAACGAGGGAAGGAAGGGGGAAGGGAAGGAGGAAGTAAATGGGAGGAAGGAAGGAAGAAGGGAAGAAAGAAGGAAATGGGAGGGAGGAAGGAAGGAGGGAAAGAAATGGGTGGGAGGGAGGAACGAGGGAAGGAAGGGGGAAGGGGAGGAGGAAGTAAATGGGAGGAAGGAAGGGGGAAGGGAAAGAGGAAGGAAATGGGAGGGAAGGAAGGAGGGAGGGAAGGAAGGAAAAGAGAAGGGAAAATGGGAAAGGAAGGAGGGGGAGGCAAGAGAATCCGTCTATCCATGCTGGTTGAGTTGAAGTCCACCAACCGTCAAGCGGCACCTAGTCCGCCTTCAGTTAGTTCCAGCCCCAGAATAACAACGCTGCGCCTTCTTCTTCCTGACAATCCACCCGCTTCCCAAACTGCCCAAAGCGCCACCGTTCCTCTCCAGAGGCCCTTGGTCCTCAAGACCTGAACCCCACACCGGGCAGGCCCTCCACTCCCGCCACAGGGCAGAGGGAGGGGGCTTCTGCAGACCGCGTGTCGCTTCCTCCCAGGTGGCTGATGCCAACGCTACAGGGTCCCACCGCTGCGCCGACGCGCTGGATGCAGATCCCTGCAAAGGATCCGGGTACCGTTCCCGCAAAGAGGCCAACGCCCGTTGCAAGGTGCTGAAGTCGCCCCCCTTTGCGCGCTGCCATGCCGCCGTGGCCCCGGAGCCCTTCTTCGCTTCCTGCGTCTACGACCTCTGCGCCTGTGGGGCTGCCGGCACGGACGACTGTCTCTGCGAGGTCTTGGAGGCCTATGCCCGCCAGTGCCACCATGCTGGCGTGATGCTCCAGTGGCGCTCGCCTACCCTCTGCGGTGAGAATGTGGTGGGCTGGCTGCGCCTCCCGCTCGGCCCTTTGGGGGGGGAGGCAGTGTTTGGGGTCAAATGAAAGAGGGACGGGGCCCTGGGAGGTCGAGTGGGGCTGAAAGGAGGAGAAATATCAATAGAAGCGAGTATTTGCAGCTCAGGGTTCAACCCTGAGGGATCTTGGTGCTCTCTGAGCTTGGTGGTTGTTGGTTTTTTGCAAACATTTCATGACCTAACTGGGTAGTATCATCAGTGCTAGAAGGGAGTGGGGTTTGTGCAGGAGAGGCCAATTTATTGGCCACTTGGCCAATAAAAAATTCTATTTTATTTTCTCCTCCCTCCCTCCCTCCCTCCCTCCTTCTTCCTTTTCTCCTTCCTTCCTTCCTTCCTCTTCTCTCCTTCCTTCCTTCCTTTTTCTCCTCCCTCCCTCCTTCCTTTTCTCTCCTTCCTTCCTCCCTCCTTTCTTCCTTCTGTTTTTTTCTCCTCCCTCCCTCCCTCCTTCTTTTTCTCTCCTTCCTTCCTTCCTTCTCTCCTTCCTTCCTTCCTCCTTCCTTCCTTTTTCTCCTCCCTCCCTCTTTCCTTTTCTCTCCATCCTTCCTTCCTTCCCTCCCTCCCTCCCTTCCTTTTCTGTCCTTCCTTCCTCTCTTCTTCCCTTTCTCCCTTCCCTCCCTCCAGGAGTCTGGCCCTGCCCTAGTCTTACGTCAGTCCTCTGTGCTTCGTATGGCACATGGTACCCCCTGCCTCTCCCTGGAGTGGCACAGTCCTACCCCATCCGTCCCCTCCCTCCCTGCTACTAATCCCCTGCCTCTCTCTTCCTCCGCAGCGGTGGGCTGCCCCCAAGAGAGGGGCTACGTCTTTGACGAGTGTGGCCCTCCCTGCCCCAAGACCTGCTTCAACCACGCCGTGCCTTTGGGGGTGCTGGAGTCCCCCTGCTTTAAGCCCTGTGTGCCAGGCTGCCAGTGCCCAGCGGGCTTGGTGGAGCACCAGGCCCACTGCATCCTCCCAGAGACCTGTCCACCCATCGTCCACGGCACCCTCTGAACTGGACCATCTCAGGAGAGCTACCTACCTTCGCTTCCTTCCGGGACAGCTGTGGACCTTCGACAGGGACCTTCTCCAGCTACCGAAACACAACACACCGGTTCACACAAACACACAGAGCTGCCTTGGTGGTGCACTCTCCCTTGGGGGAGAGGAGGGTCAACTGATGTGCTTGGCAAGGGCAGAAGCTGCCCCTTGTCATGAACTCTTGAGAAATCTGGGCCCCGGTGCTCATGAACGAGAATTTCCACCCAATGTTCCAGAACTAGCAGAAAGTTTGAATGATGAACCACGATTAGAGGCAAAACCAAATCATTGGGAAAAAGTGTGTGATTTGTCTTGTTTAGATTGTGTTATGGGTCACAGATACACACAATTCTCCCTCCCTATCCCATTTTTTCCTGGACCTTCAAACACAAATCATGTACATGCCCACACAGACACAAACACAGACACACACCTCTCTGGAATCTCCTTCCACCTTCCGTGTACGAAGCGGATGAGAAAATACCACTCCTATATTGTCTAGTTGCAAAGTGCTCCTTGGTATCAAATTGGGCCCTTCTCATCCAGAGCTCTCTGGAGAGGCTCCTGGCCTTCTTGCTGGCAACTTCTGGGTCCTGCTTTCAATCAATCTGGCTTTTGCTGGGCACAAAGTTTCCTGAGACACCTTCTCTGACCAGGAGAGCTTCAGATATACCTCCCAACCGTGGGCCACATTGGCTGAGGATTCTGGTAATTGTAGTCCAATATCATCAAGGCGTTCAATCAAGGTGGTGGGGGGCTCTCATAGAAGCCTTCCCCATAATCACCCAGCTAGTTTCGTGCCCAAAGTGGGACTCGCTATCTCCTGGTTTCTAGGCTGTCACCTTACCCACTATACCACGGGGGTCAAAGTTGTGGTGTTGCATTGCCGTCACGTGATTTATCGTGACTTTTTTTTCCCCTTCGCGGAGCCTGGGGTGGGCGCGGCCTCTGTAGGCCCCCAGATTGACACCCCTGCACTAAACTAAACTGGCTCTGCAGTCCGTATGAAATGACCCAATGGCGTAGTTGGAAGGGATCCTGAAGGTCTTCTAGTCCAACCCCCTGTATAGGAAACCCTATACCAGTGATGGCGAACCTTTTTTTCCTTGGGTGCCGAAAGCACACACACGCTATAATGCACATGCACGTGCCCATACCCATAATTCAATGCCCCTCCACCCTGTGCATGTGCACACGACCCACTCCACCACCACCGTGCCCTGTTTTGGGCCCAGCAGACCACCCTGAAGCCTCTGGAGGCCGGAAACGGCCCATTTCCCGACTTCCGGTAGGTCCGTTTTTTTTGCCCTTCCCAGGCTCCAGAGGCTTTCTTGGAGCCTGGGGAGGGCGAAAACAGCCTCCCCTGTACCCCCAGAAGCCCTATGGAGGCCAGAAACGCTCTCCCAGAGCCTCACTGCGAGCCCTGTACTTACCTGGCATCCAAAATGGGCCACGTGGAGACTCCTGGGAGCGGAGGGGCAGCGTGGGCAGGGCCAGCCCAAAACCAGCTGTCCCGCGCGCATGCACGCTTGTGCTTAGCTAGGGCAACGGCTCGCGTGTCCGCAGGTATGGCTACAAGTGCCACCTGTGGCATGTGTGCCATAGGTTCACCATCACGGTCCTATACCATTTCAGACAAATAGCTGTCCAATCGCTTCTTAAATACCTCCAGTGTTGGAGCACTGACAAGTTCTGGAGGCAAGTTGTTCCCCTGATTATTTGTTCTGTCAGGAAGTTTCTCCTTAATTCTAGGTGGTTCCTCTCCTTGATTAGTTTCCATCTGTTGCTTCTTGTCCTGCCTTCAGGTGGTTCGGAAATTAGGTGGCAGCCCCTCAAATAATGGGAAACTGCTAATCCTTCTTTTCATTAAACAACACATTCCCAGTTCTTGCGAGCGTTCTTCATAGTCTACCCCAGGGGCAGTAGTGAAATCCAATTTTTTTTACTAGCAGTTCTGTGGGCGTGGCTTGGTGGGCATGGCAGGGGAAGGATACTGCCAAATCCCCATTCCCACCCCTCTTCTGGGGGAAGGATATTGCAAAATCCCCATTCCCACCCCACTCTGGGGCCAGCAAGAGGTGGTATTTGCCAGTTCTCCAAACTGCTCAAAATTTCCGCTACTGATTCTCCAGGACCTGTCAGAGCCTGCTGGATTTCACCCCTGCCCAGGGGTATCAAGTTCAGTCCTGTCGCGGGCCACATCAGGAGTTTGTTTGCTCTTGGGGGGGGGGCCAAGATGGGCATGGCCTGGTTGGCATGATTGAGTGAGTGAGCATGGCTGGGGTAGCAGGGGCCAGTCCCTCGCCGTCTCTGGGATGGCCCCACAAGCCAATTCCATGGCCTAACGGTGTTTGACACCTCTGGTCTACCCAATGGGACACTGGAAATCCATCATTGTAGTAGCAATAGCACTTAAGACTTTTATACCGCTTCACAGGGCTTCGTAGCTCTCTCTAAGCTGCCTCTGGCCCCCAACAATCTGGGTCCTCGTTTTACCGACCTCGGAAGGATGGAAGGCTGAGTCAACCTTGATCCGGTCAGGATTGAACTCCTGGAGTGAGCCGCGAGTTGACCGACTATACTGCATTCTAACCACTGTGCCACCACCAGCAGTGGCTGTTACACCACTGACGGGTTTCCATTTGTTTTTGGTGGTGCCTGACTTGAAAGCTAGTGGATGCTTTAGAGCTCAGAGCTCCCTAGCGATTACGGTCAGCAGCTTCAGTGTTAACAGTGGTGCAGGGTTTCATTCGTAGTGTCTTTGTAGCGCTTGTCTGGTCGAACCTGTGGTGTTTTCCCAGACTACAGTATCCATTGGAGTCCTGTTGGCCAACCTGGGCGACTTGAAGATGTGTGGACAAAATCCCAGAATTCCCCAGCCGACATTGAGAGTTAAAGTCTACACATCTTCAAGCAGCCGAGGTTGAGAAACGTACTACAGAGCAATGGGCGAGGGACACAGTGGTTCTCCATTCCGATGACGCATCCCACCCATCTCATCCATGTTCTGATAAATCAGGGGTTCAAGGCCGCTGGACACCCAGGGTGGAGAGAAGGTCTTGACAACAAATGTGGAGGATGCCGTAGAGCACGTGCGTGTGAAATTTCCCGTTTGATCTGTGGACAGTACAGAGTCCAGGATTCGTGCCCATAGATACAAGGGATAACCGCAGCTCTATAACATAACATTTGCGGCCACCAAATATGAACAAGCAGGCCTGAAATGGGCACAGCAGACCCGCTGTCAACGGTGCTAACCCCCCCACCGCCCACCATGGAATAAATAATCTTTAAAAGCAAGCGGTTTTTTGGTGCGGGTGAATATAGACATTTCCGTGCAGTTCCCATGGACGACTACAAAGAGATGATTAATCAAAGCCCTACACACACAATCTGGGACAGAGTCCCAAGACTCATGTCCCCTAATAATCCCTCTGGAAACTTGGACGTGGGGGTGTGTGCATGAGTGGCACCTGTACGTAAGAGAAGAGGAGAAGGGCAAGAAAAATGCTCTCGAGATTAACTGCCTTACAAAATCCAGCCTTTATTATGTTCAGAGAACCCCACAAGGACAGTGAGGTGCAGGCAATTAAAAATACAAGAAAATAACAATTTTTGGAAAGCTAAAAGTTATAACAAGATATCTGTAAACAAGCAGAAGACAAAAAAAAGGAACAGGTGGGGTAGGAGCATTGGATGACGGTAGGGGGAAGAGTTAGAATATGGCACACAAAATCTAATACAACACAGAGCACTCCAGTTTGAGGAACTCAAGGGTCTCCAACCTTGGCAACTTTAAGACTTGTGGACTTCGACTCCCAGAATTCCTCAGCCAGCTTTGCTCCACAAATCTTAAAGTTGCCAAGGTTGGAGACCTCTTCATTAGATCCTCCTTAATTCTACTTGGTGGCACATGTCATGCTCGGATGGATTTTAAGTGCTGACGTGTAGAGCCTGGCACAATATTGTATGTTGTACCTAGGTTTGTATCTGAAAACAGCAGGGAGTTGTAGAAGAGTGCACCCTGGAGTATTCATGCAATAAAGAGGGGAAGGGAAGAGAAGGAGGGAGATGTTGTCCCAAATGTTATATTGCTTTCCAGCAACACCCCAGGAAGAAGCAGCTCAGGGCTGCAAGGGGGCACCACCCATTTGGGCTGGAGCACCCCAATATTCACAGCCAGCTCCTAGGGAGAGTCGCATGAGGCCTGCCAATCAATGAGGTGCCCCCTGATGCTTTGCTGCGATTTCGCTCAGCAGATTCTGGACAGCTCTCTCTTGTTCCATCTCGCCTTTCGAACGGAAGACCCTGGCCAGCTCTTTCAGACGCTGCTCCAGCTGCTTCTGCTCCAGAGGGTGGTCCCCTGGCACCTCCAAGCAGGCCTTGTACGCCCGCAACGCTGCCTGCCTCTGCCCCTTCTTCTGGAGGAGAAAATGCCCCCAGTGCAGATAGAAAGACTGCTGGACTCTCTTGCTGGCGGTTGGGAGTTCCTCCATCACGCCCAGGTAGATCTCCTCCTCATAAAGCTGGCACCTTTCTCCGTACAACTTTGCCAGCTTCAGCCGGGAAAACACAGATTCAGGATTGCCTTCCAGAGACCATCTGAAGCACCCAATGGCGTCCTCCACGATCTCCGCTCGGTTCCCCTTGGATCCTCGATCTAAGAGGTCCATGTAAATAATGCCAAGGTCGTAGTGGAGGAGATAGTAATCACCGCAGAGGGCGATGGCCTTCTTCAGGGTGGAAATGGCTTGGGAGGGAGAGTGGAACTTATAAGACTTGGCAGCAATTCTCAGGAGTTCCGGGTTGAGACTGTTCTGGACCACGTCGTCAGCAAGCTGCCAAGATCTTTCACAATCTTTCCTACAGAGAATCTGGGCCAAGTATACTTTGGCTTCATAATTTTCGGGGTGGCTCCGGATCAGCCCTTCCAGCAACTTCCGGCTCTCATCCTTTAAGTCTTGATCATCATAGGAGTGTGTCCAGGAAGCGAAGGTGGAGAAGGCCAGGCCCTCCTGCAGCTCCACACTTGGTTCCTGCAGCTCCAGGGCCTTCTGGAAACACTCCTTGACCAGCTGGCCGTTCCGGAAGCCCATGGCCAAGAGGGACCAGCCCTTCTGGGCGTAGACCTCCGGGATCGGGGCCGAGTAAGGCTCAGGGCTGGACAGGTCCCGGCAAATCTGGCGGATCTGGGCCAAGTAGAGGTCCACCTTGTCATAATCGGTCAAGTGGTAATAGATCCAGGCGTAGTTCCCGTACACCAGCAGGACGTGGCGTGAGAAGGTCCCCGGAGGCTCCTTCCTCAAGACCTCCTTGGCTTCCTGCAGGATGGCCAGGGCCTCTTTGGGGCTCCCCTCCAGGTGGCGCAGGTAGGCCTTCAGGGCAAGGTAGGTGCCCCGGTTGCGGAGGGGGCCGTGCTCCAGGCGGAGAGCCAGAGTAAGCAGGGTGTGTCTGATGTGCATCTTGTCCTTGACCTCAAAGTCCCAGGTGAACTGACACTGCAGGCGCTGGAGCTTCTCCTTCAGGGGTCTGCTGTGGGGTGGGGAGCGGGGGAAGGAGAAGACAAAAGGGGAGGAGACCTGGGTGAGAGGCAAACGACACCTGCCGTGTGTCTGTGAGTATGGTGGGCTGAGATAATGTGTTGACCACAAATGGAGCTGTTCAGGCTGGGTCAGAGCATGTGAGCCTGGCCACGTCTGGCTACTCATGGGGAAGCAGATGGTGCCACCCTCTGGACCCTCGATTCCCCTCGGGGCTCCTTGGATGGGGGGGGACACTCTTTTGGGTCTTGCAAAGAGGCTAGCTTCCAAGGAAGGGAACCTGCTTTAGCCTCCTGTCTGCAGGGAACAAGATCTCTGCTCACCCCTCTTAGAAGCTTTCCTGCCCCCCTTGATGGTCCTCAGGGGACCCCCATGTGGCTGCCTTTGCTCTTCTTCCCCTTCCTCATCCCCCCTCCCCTTCTCTGTGTATAAGGACAATCTTTGCACCTTATGACCTTCAAAAACAGACCAGGCTGGGTATCTGGTGGGCGCAGAGTAGCCAAGGTTGCCACGGTGGGGGCTCTGCGTCCTTTGTGAACGCCCAGGGGGCTCCATAAAAAGACCCCTCCACCACAGCATGGTCTTTCATCCCTGGGGAGGAACAGGTCTCCCAGGAGGGGGGGGAGTCTCAGCTTTGAGGCTGCCCACAACTGCAGAGTCTCTTTTCATGGAGGGGAAGCAGGAGGGAGAGGCCGAGGGTTGGTGGGGCTGGAGAGGAGCTGAGTTCCAGAGTCTGGCTGCTCCTTCCCGCCCCACCCCACCCCCGCAAAGCCGCCTCCCCAGCCAGGGAGGTTGTTGGAGGGTCTGGGGGGACGAGGAGGTTGTGGAGCCCTCTGCTCGGGTTGGGCTCTATGGGGATGCCACGGCTACCCAGCCTATGGGGAGCAGGTCCCTCAGCTGGGAGCAGGAGAAGGGCAGCTTTTGCAGAGTCTGCGGTGGGGAGTGGGGCTCGTGGGGCAGAAAGGGAGCGGACTTTGCCTGTTCGAGTCTCGTTGGGGGGCACGGCCGCAACGCCCCCCCCCTCACCCCGCTCCTTCGGGGCTGCAAAAGGCTGCAGAGGCAGGCAAGGGGATTGTTGGGGAGTCAGTGGGGGGGGCGGTTGTGGGGCAAGAGGGGAGCTGCCCGTTCCGGAGTCTCTCCGGCGTCGACGCCTGCCATGCCGGGTTGTCACTCCGGCTCCTTGGGGGCTGAAAGGCGCCGGAGAGCCGGGTTGAGCCCCAGGCCGCCTCCCCCTCTCCCCGCCCCCGAGCCCCTCTGAAAAGGCAGGGGCCACGGGCTGGTGCTGCAGTAGGAGAACCGCACTGGGGAGGGGGGACTCAGGTACTTGATGGGGGGGGGAGAGAGACCTGGCTGCATCAACAGCCCCCGCACCCGTTTTGCAAGGAAGAGACGCTCCGCCAAAATCCAACGGGACCCTCGCCCTTTAGGGACCCTCGCCCCCCTGTCTCTATTCCTGGGGAGGGGGCTCCGGTCTCCCCAGCCCTCACACACCACCACCACCCCGCCTACCTCATCCTTGCACTGTTCGCGCTCCGGCTGCCTCTCCCGCTTTGGAGCAAAAGGCGAAGAGACCGGCGGGCGCAGCGCTGAGTTTCGTTTTCCGCTTCCAGCGTTCTGAAAATCGAAAGTGAAAGTAGCGGGAGAGGCGATGGCTGAGAATGGACCAGCGATGAGAATGAGTTGCCTTGACTTTTTGTTGGTTGCTTCGTTTGTTTGTTTTTGTTGGTTCGGTTTTTGGGCGCCGCCCGTCTCGTCTAAGGGCGACGTCTGGTTGACAAGGGGAAGCCGGTTAGACCGCGTGTTTCACGGGCAACCCGACCCTCTAATAACCGCCTTCAGACGATCCACCGCACTCCGGGCGACCCTCGCTTCCTTTGAGCCTGTTGTATGGGGCTGGGGGCGGCAGTTTATGTGCATGTGGAACTAATCAAGGAGAGAAGCAACCTAGAACTAAGGAGAAATTTCCTGACAGTGAGAACAATTAACCAGTGGAACTGCTTGCCTCCAGAGGTTGTGGTGGTTTTTAGGGAAAGGCTGGGCAGCCACATGTCTAAAATGGTCTAGGGTCTCCCGATTGAGGAGAGGGCTGGACTAGAACAGTGGTCACCAGCCGGTGGTCCGTGAGAAAACGGTGGTCCGCAGGCACCCGGGTGGAGGAGCAGCTCCGGGATGAGCACCGGCCACTCCTGAGACTAGAGCTCTGGAATACGGGACTGGCCAGGCAGCTCGTGGTGGGGCTGGAAATCTCCGCCGTAGAGGGCGGTTCGTGCAACTTGCATCTTTGCAGCGCAGCCTTCGCCGGCCCGAATGAAGTAATGGGGGGGGGAGGTTTGGCGGTGCAGGCGGGCCGCAGCAATCCACGGCTGTTTCTTCCCTTTCCTGTCGGCTGAACCCATCAGTGGCCCTCCCCGTCCCTCGCCCTCTCTTCCCAGTCACTCCTCGCCTGGCCTGAGAAGGGAAGGGCGGGGGATGGAGATCCGCTCCGTGTTGCAGAGCGGAGCGGAGCTGCGTCTCTTGCTGGATCTCGCGGCCGTTCAGGTCCTTGTTGTCCACCTTGTCTCTCGGGGAGACGCTTGACTTCCTCTCAGCCCCAAGACACTGACTGGCCCATGAGATGAGAGAGAGAGAGAAAGGGGGAGAGAGAAAGAGACGGAATGAAAGAGAATGAGAGAGAGAGAGAAAGAAAGGGGGAGAGAGAGAATCAGAGAGCGAATGAAAGAGAGAGAGAGAGAAAGAGTGGGGGAGAGAGAGAGAGAAAGAGGGAGAGAGAGAATGAGAGAAAGACAGAATGAAAGAGACAGAGGGAATCCGAGAGAATGGGGGAGAGAGAGAGAAAGAAAGAGGCAGAGAGAGAATGAGAGACAGAGAATGAGAAAAAGAGAGAATGAAAGAGACAGAGGGAATCCGAGAGAATGGGAGAGAATGGGAGAGAGAGAAAGAATGGGGGAGAGAGAGAATGAGAGAGAGACAGAAAGAAAGAGACAGAGGGAATCCGAGAGAATGGGGGGGGAGAGAGAAAGAGAGAGGGAGAGAGAGAGAAAGAAAGAGGCAGAGAGAGAATGAGAGAGAGAGAGAGAATGAGAGAGAGAGAAAGAATGAAAGAGAGAGAAAGAAAGAAAGAAAGAAAGGGAGAGGAGGGAGAGTGCCATCACTCAGCAAGCGGCGCGCTGAATTCATATTAGTGGTCCGTGGCATTTAAAGTTAGGAACCTGGGGGCCCCTGAAGTCCAAAAGGTTGGGGGCCCCTGAACTAGAAGACCTCCAAGGTCGCTTCCAACTCTGTTATTATTTTATAAGATTATAAGAATGTAGGCGGCGGGGCGGGGTCGCCACCCTGTTTCTTAGACCCTCTCCGGCGTCGGATGCCCGGGAAGGACCCGGGTTCAGCTTTAAAGCCCCCCCCCCCCCGCCACCTTGCGAGGAATCCAAATCCTTCGCTCCGGGAGCCAGAGGGGAGGACGGCCGAGCCACTCCCGGCGACCCGGGACCCCCCGCCCCGAAGAAAGTTTTCCTGGGCAGCGGGGCGCTGTCAGTGGGCGTCCTCAGCATCACTCTTGCGGTTGTGTGGGGTTGCCCTCTTTGGGGAGACCCCGAGGGATGGGAGAGTTTTGCAAAGTAGAAAGAAAGCGCAGCGCATTGGAAAACCTTCGGACCCCACGGAGAAGGCGAGCGCCCGATCCCTGCCTCGAATGCCGAATCCCTCGACACGTTTTTTTATTATATCTTTCTTTCTATCTATCTACCTATCTACCTACCTATCTTTCTATATCTATCTTTCTATATCTATCTATCTATCTATCTATCTATCTATCCGTCTATTCATCCATCCATTCTCTATCTATGCCCCCCGCCTCTTCTATATCTATCATCTATCAACTATCATCTATCAATGATCTATCATTTATATCTTCTGTCTATATGTCTATCTAGTCTATCCAACTACCTATATGTCCTACCTATCCATCCATTCATCTCTATCTATCTATGCCCCACCTCTCTATTTATATATGATACATCTATCATTTATATCTATCTACTGTCTATCGATCTCTACCTATGATCTATCATTTATTTTTTTTCCAAAAAGTTTTTTATTTTTTAAACAAAAACAGCATAAAAACATCATCCTTCCAAACAATTACAAACAGTATTTCGATCGGTTAAAATCATTTCGTGCTCTCAAAATTTTCAAAACCTCATTGTATGACAAATGCTCTTTCCTTTAACAAAAACAAGCATTTTATCCAAATTTCATTTTATGATCTATCATTTATATCTATCTTTATCTTTATATTTATTTGCTGCCTGTCTCGTTTCGAAGCGACTCTGGGCGGCTTCCAGCATAAAACAAAAATTAAAATCACCAAGTATAAATAAGTATTTGATAAAATGACCATACAAAGAAAATTACGGACACATGATGGAGAAGGGGGCAGGCAGATTGGGAGGAGGAGGGGGCTTAGATTTATTTATTTATATTAATCAAATTCATGTAGTGGCCATGCCGGGAAGGGGACTCTGGCCTGCATTTAGTCCAGTTTGCACATGGAACCGTCTACCCACTCTTCCAGAAGCAATGGATGGAAACTAACCAAGGAGAGAAGCAACTTCGAATTAAGGAGAAACTTCCCAACTGTGAGAACAATTAACCAGTGGGACCGCTTGCCACCAGAACTTGTAGATGCTCCTTCCCTGGAGGTTTTTAAGAAGAGATTGGACAGCTGTTCGACTGGAATGGAATAAGGTCTTCTGCTTGAGCCAGAGGTTGGACCTTGGAGGTCTTCAAGGTCCTTTCCAACTCTGCTATTCGGTGGGCCACCCTCCCCCCTCCTCTCGCAGTTGGAGTAAAGCACTTGGATCCATGTGCAATTTATTTATTATTAATTACTTTATTAATTTAATTTATATACCGCCCTTCTCCCAGAAGGACTCAGGGTGGCGTACAGCCAGAATAAAACACACAGATATAAAATTTAAAAAACAATTTAAGAAATATTAAAGAATTTGGCCCATATCTAATTAAAATAAAACTACCCGTTTTGGACATTTAAAAATTAAAGAGTTAACGATTTAAAAATTAGGCCAGCTCGGCTTGTTGGAATTTATCAAATCCTCCGATACACGCGCACACAAACCCAGAGAAGGAAGGAGAGGGAAAGGCAAGGCAATTGGGGCGCTTCTAAGGAAGAGGGGCATTGGGAAGGGGGCTTCCTCCGGCGAGAGGCTCCAAGGGGCACTAGAAGGAGCCCCCGCCCCCGCCCCCGCCAAAAGGGCCTGGGTTCCCACAACTGCAGCCCCCCCTTCTCCCCCCGCCCTGCACATAAAAGGCCCCCACGAAACAAAACTCGCGCTAAAGCGGGTGGGGTCGTCCGAAACGCCGTTGGCTGGACTGCCCCTTTGCCTGCGAAGCAGGTGGCCTGAATGGGCTTTCCCTGTCCATCTCCCACCCCCACCACAACCCCCAACCAATCCAACCTGGCCAGGCCATTGGCCACGTCCCCCCTCCCCTTCGACCCCCCCCACCTGCTTTCATTTTCCATTTCTCCGGCAGGACCACCCCGTCCGACTATCTGGACCAACTCCCTTCCTTGCGCCCAAACTCCGGAGAGGGAGCCGGAGCGCGAACAGTGTGGCAGGATGAGGTAGACGGGCAGGTGGGGGTGTCGGAACGGAGCCCCCCAAGGAACAGAGGGAGGACGGGTCCCTAATGGGGAGGGTCCCGCGGAATCCTGGGGAGTGTCTCTCCCTGTAAAATTTATTTATTTATTAAAATGTAAAATGGGGGGGGATGCTGCTGTTGCAACCAAGTCCCTGTCCGCCTCCATGAATTACCTGAGTTTCCCTCCTCCCCCCGCCGGTGGTCCAGTTGCTGCAATACGAGCCCGTGGCCCCTGCCTCTCAGAGGGGCCCGGGGCGCATCCTGGCTCTGCAATGTTTTTGAAGCCCGGAGGAGCCGGAGCGAGGCCCCCAGCGAGACAAGCAGCCCCCCACCTGCCCCACAATGCCCCCTCCCCCAGACTCTCCAAGAACCCCCCGTGTCCGTCTCTGCAGCCCCGAAGGAGCCGGAGCGGGAGCCTGGCTGGGGGAGGCGGCGTTGCCCCCCCCCCGCCCCCAGCGAGACTCGGGAACAGCCAAAGGCAGCTGCTCCCCTTCTGCCCCCCCCCCAATACCCCACCCCACCCCGATTTCCCAAAAGCTGTTCTGCTCCTGCCGAGGCTGCCCCCCCCCACATCCCAGCTGGGGACCAGATGGGCTCCAGCAAGAGGGCCCATCAACAACTCCCTTTGAAACCTGTAACAATGGAGTGTTAAGTTTTCCCCACAGAGAAATAAAGAGAGGCTAGTATAGATCTATTTCAAGCTATTTAGCTCTCCTCAGCTAGCCAGGCCCTTCTTCGCCCAGGTTCGAATCCCAGAAGGGCCTGGCTAGCTGATGAGAGCTAAATAGCTTGAAATAGATCTATACTAGCCTCTCTTTGTTTCTTTGTGGGGAAAACATAAACTTAACACAACAATAGTTTGTCTGAAAGCGACCTCCTGCAAAGGCTCCTGGATTGGGGCTGAAAGGCAGAAGCAGGATGCTCCATCCCATAATTGGGTAGACCAGGTTGCCCTGATAAAAGAAAGTAACCATGGAGGGCATCGGATTTAAGTGGGTTTTGGTGCAGTCGTCCACTACACAAGGAGTTTCAAAATTGCCCCCCTCCCCACTTCCACCATCTCCCTCCTCCTGGCTGCGAGGGGGGCCTGTTCCATGCCAGGGCTACAAAGAGGTGAAGCTACTATGGAGTCCCCCACTCCCCCCGGACATTCACACAAGCTGCAGAGCCAGCTCGGGGGCAACTGCGGACATTCTGTGCCCCACAGAGGCCAAGTGCAGGTAGTCCTCGACTTCTGACCACAACGGAGCTCAAAATTGCTGTCGTTAAGTGAAGACTTGTTTGTCAAGTGAGTTTGGCTCCATTTTACGAACTTCGCTTACCACAGTTGTTAACCCAATCTCTGCTGTCGATAAGTGAGTAACACGGTTGTTAAGTGAATCTGGCTTTCCCCGTGACTGTGTTGGTCAGGAGGTCACAAAAGGGGATCACGTGACCCCGGGACACTGGGACCGTCGTAAATGTGAGTCAGTCGCCAAGCGTCCTAATGCAAGTCACATGTCCATAGGAATGCTGCAACGGTCGTAAGCGTGAAAAACAACCGTAAGTCACTTTCTTTCTGTGCCATTGTCACTTCGAATGGTCACTAAGCGAACGGTTGTAAGTCAAGACTACCTGGACTGTTTATTTTGGAGGTGCAAAGACTGTTCCCCACCCCCACCCCCACATGGGGGTCCCCTGAGGACCATCAAGGGGGGCAGGAAAGCTTCTAAGAGGGGTGAGCAGAGATCTTGTTCCCTGCAGACAGGAGGCTAAAGCAGGTTCCCTTCCTTGGAAGCTAGCCTCTTTGCAAGACCCAAAAGAGTGTCCCCCCCCATCCAAGGAGCCCCGAGGGGAATCGAGGGTCCAGAGGGTGGCAGCATCTGCTTCCCCATGAGTAGCCAGACGTGGCCAGGCTCACATGCTCTGACCCAGCCTGAACAGCTCCATTTGTGGTCAACACATTATCTCAGCCCACCACACTCACAGACACACGGCAGGTGTCGTTTGCCTCTCACCCAGGTCTCCTCCCCTTTTGTCTTCTCCTTCCCCCGCTCCCCACCCCACAGCAGACCCCTGAAGGAGAAGCTCCAGCGCCTGCAGTGTCAGTTCACCTGGGACTTTGAGGTCAAGGACAAGATGCACATCAGACACACCCTGCTTACTCTGGCTCTCCGCCTGGAGCACGGCCCCCTCCGCAACCGGGGCACCTACCTTGCCCTGAAGGCCTACCTGCGCCACCTGGAGGGGAGCCCCAAAGAGGCCCTGGCCATCCTGCAGGAAGCCAAGGAGGTCTTGAGGAAGGAGCCTCCGGGGACCTTCTCACGCCACGTCCTGCTGGTGTACGGGAACTACGCCTGGATCTATTACCACTTGACTGATTATGACAAGGTGGACCTCTACTTGGCCCAGATCCGCCAGATTTGCCGGGACCTGTCCAGCCCTGAGCCTTACTCGGCCCCGATCCCGGAGGTCTACGCCCAGAAGGGCTGGTCCCTCTTGGCCATGGGCTTCCGGAACGGCCAGCTGGTCAAGGAGTGTTTCCAGAAGGCCCTGGAGCTGCAGGAACCAAGTGTGGAGCTGCAGGAGGGCCTGGCCTTCTCCACCTTCGCTTCCTGGACACACTCCTATGATGATCAAGACTTAAAGGATGAGAGCCGGAAGTTGCTGGAAGGGCTGATCCGGAGCCACCCCGAAAATTATGAAGCCAAAGTATACTTGGCCCAGATTCTCTGTAGGAAAGATTGTGAAAGATCTTGGCAGCTTGCTGACGACGTGGTCCAGAACAGTCTCAACCCGGAACTCCTGAGAATTGCTGCCAAGTCTTATAAGTTCCACTCTCCCTCCCAAGCCATTTCCACCCTGAAGAAGGCCATCGCCCTCTGCGGTGATTACTATCTCCTCCACTACGACCTTGGCATTATTTACATGGACCTCTTAGATCGAGGATCCAAGGGGAACCGAGCGGAGATCGTGGAGGACGCCATTGGGTGCTTCAGATGGTCTCTGGAAGGCAATCCTGAATCTGTGTTTTCCCGGCTGAAGCTGGCAAAGTTGTACGGAGAAAGGTGCCAGCTTTATGAGGAGGAGATCTACCTGGGCGTGATGGAGGAACTCCCAACCGCCAGCAAGAGAGTCCAGCAGTCTTTCTATCTGCACTGGGGGCATTTTCTCCTCCAGAAGAAGGGGCAGAGGCAGGCAGCGTTGCGGGCGTACAAGGCCTGCTTGGAGGTGCCAGGGGACCACCCTCTGGAGCAGAAGCAGCTGGAGCAGCGTCTGAAAGAGCTGGCCAGGGTCTTCCGTTCGAAAGGCGAGATGGAACAAGAGAGAGCTGTCCAGAATCTGCTGAGCGAAATCGCAGCAAAGCATCAGGGGGCACCTCATTGATTGGCAGGCCTCACGCGACTCTCCCTAGGAGCTGGCTGTGAATATGGGTGGTGCCTCCTCGCAGCCCTGAGCTGCTCCTTCCTGGGGTGTTGCTGGAAAGCAAGATAATGTTTGTGACAACCTCTCTCTTTTTCTCTTCCTTCCCCTTCTTTATTGCATGAATAATCCAGGGTGCACATGAGTGGCCTAGAGGCGGAGCTCTCGCATCACAATCAGGAGGCTTGTGAGTTCGATCCTAGGTAGAGGCAGATATTTCCCTCTCTGGGCACAATGAGACTAGATCTGCTGAACAAAACTCCGCATCAATGACAGGAAGGGGATCCGGCCAGTAAATGCTCAGCTCCATTCAATTGCCCAGACTCCATCCCAATGCAAGGGATTATTATGGGGTCATTAAAAGAAGAAGATGATGAATCTCTGGTGCACACCTGACAATTCTACAGCTCCCAGCTGCTTGCAGATATGAGCCTTGCTACAACAAACAGTTCTGTGGCAGGCTCTACAATCCATCCGAGAGGGACCTGTGCCCTAAAGTAGAATTAAGGAGGATCTAGTTCGTCAGATAGAGTGCTACTAATGCTTCATGCTCCCCTACAAGCCTCTAATGTTTCTAACCCTTTTAGATGTTTGTTTTTTATGACAGTTAGACCTTCGGTTTTGTATCCGGCAGATACAAAAGATGGGCGTCATATAACTTCAATAAATAAAATGGATATTAGTATTGTTTTCTAGACCCTGATTTATTTTCTATGGTCTTTCATTGTGTGCCCCCCGCCCTCATTTTGATGGTCTTTGACCATAAGAAACTTGTAAAATTGATGGCCTTCAGATCTTCCCTCTTTTCCTGCCTTTCCTCAATTTTCTTTCTTTCTTTTTTTTTTTTTTGAAAAAAAGGTTTTATTATTTTTTATAATGAAACAAATAACATTTTCACTTGTATATTTAAACATTTATAAACCCAACCTTCCACCCCCCCTTCCCACCCCCTTCCCCCAACTTCCCAGAAGAAAAACAGGGTATAAGTTTTATCAAACATACGCTAAAATGTGCTAAGCTAATGCAAGACTATTAACTCCCTAGACCCTTAACTCCCCTTCTACAGATTATTCATCAACCTCCCTTTAAACTCAAAATAACATATAATCCTTTAGGCCTAAGAGTTTTAAAAACATTAACAAACACTAATAGATCATTCAGAGCCTAGAATTCTCGTAATACATCTGTAAGATATTCTTAGTTCATTTTCTCAATCATTTTACTCTCCCTCCTACTTTTATTCTCAAAACTCAAATATTTTTTCTTAAACCTTAATTAATCATTAATTGAATTCTTAATTCATTTACTTAATCATTGTAATTAGTCATTAATACATCAATTATTAGACCAAAGAAAATTAATCTTCCCTTCCTCAATTTTCTAAGCAAAAGCAGGGGTGAAATGCTCCCCATTCGCTCCCGTTCGGGAAAACCGGTAGTTTAAAAAAAGATTTCCGACAATCAGCTGTCCCGCACGGCTTAGCTTTGCTAACCAGCTTGAAATCCTGATTTCTAGCGAAGCTGAATCTCACAGCACAGCTGATTCCCCCCCCTTCGCTGTTCTACTTACATTCTCAAGCCTCCTTTTGGTGCGTACTTCATGCACAGCCAGGGAACCGGTAGCAAACTGGTTCAGATTTCACCACTGGGCAAAAGCACAATCGTTCCTACCCTACACACACACTGTTCTGCCCCAGCTATGGATCCCAAAGAACACAGCACACACAAACTCTGAACAAAACTTAGTTTACTCAAATAACATAGTTTTAGCAAATGCCGGCTGTTAATAAACGTTCTTAACAGCCTGCCAGAATTCCACAGATAAGATAGTCAGAGTCTTACTGGAATTGGCAGAAAGCCCAGAAACAAGGTTGCAGAGACATCCCAACGCAATGATTAGCAAACTAAAGTTGTTTCCTGCAGCTTGTTGCAAGCTGCCTTCTTTCTTAAATAGGCTAAGGGAGTGGCCAATTAGCCCCAAGCCTTACTCTCGAAGAGACCTCCTCCTGAGGAGCCACTCCTGCCTTTTGGTTGCTCTGCGCGCCAATGTATCGAGAAGAGGCTCCTCCACTTTGTCCTCTTCACTTATGGGAGCTTCTGGAGATTCTGAAGGCCCTGGCTGAATCCCCACCTCTGGCACCACATCTTCTCCAGCCTCCTCACTGTCCGACTCAAGCGCCAGCTGCACAGGCTGCCGGCGCAGCACCACACCAGCCTCCTCGCTGTCGGAATCAGCAACAATCCGTGCAGGCCATTAGCGGGCCACAACACACATACACAAAAACAAACAATCAAGTTTTCAGTGGGGATTGTGCCACACATTATGGAATTGTTGAGCTTGGTAAGATGGAAAGCTTGTTGTGTTCAGATCGGGGGCTCCTAGGGTGCCTGGCCCAATTGGTGTGTGTGTGTGTGGATGTGTGTGTGTGTCAGAGGTGGGTTCTACTTACCTTTACTACTGGTTTTCAAAGGGGCCGTGCACACGCTCGCTTCACTCACACATATCCACGCTCTTCTGCACAAGCGCAGAAGCATTTTGATGACGTCGGGGTTGGTGGGCGGAGCTTCCCACCAGTTTTACTACCGGTTCTGTAGAACCGGTGCGAACTGGGGGAAATCCACCACTGGTGTGTGTGTTGGGAAACAGCCAGCCAGGAATGGAAAAGGACTTCAGTGGGGCGTTAGCCTTGAATCCTTGAGCCTTCCTCTGTTGGTTCCCAGGCTGAGGCTGGCATTACGGGGAGATTCCTGTATTATAGGCAGAATACAATAAAGCGCAGGTATTCCTCGACTTAAGACCACAACCGAGCCCAAAGTTTATGTCGCTAAGTGAGAAATTGGTTAAATGAGTTTCGCCCCATTTTACGACTTTTCTGGCCACATTTGTTCACGGAGTCACTGCCATTGATTGATAAGTTAGTAACACGGTTGTTAAGTGAATCTGGCTTCCCCATCGACTTGTCAGAAGGTCACAAAGAGGGGATCGGATGACCCCGGGACCATCGTAAATGTGAGTCATTTGTCAAACATCAGAATGTAAATCACATGACCAGGGGGATTCTGAAAGGGTCATAAGTGTGATCCTAAGTCACTTTTTTCAGTATCGATGTAACTTCAAAGGTCACTAAATGAACTGTTGCAAGTCAAGGACTACCTAGATCTGATTCTTGGGGTGTGTTGGTGTGTGTGTGTGATAGACTATGCCTGGAAAGGAGGAATTGTCCCTCTTCCCCCCACCTCAATTCCAGTCAGGTAAGTGGAGAGGTCGCTGGCTCTGGGGGGCTTCTCCTGTGGCTGCCTCACAGCCCTGCAGAGCCAGAGAGCAAGACCTGGTCCCTGCTTGGTGCCCCACAGAGAAACCTCTCCCCCCTCCCACCATTAAGCCTCCCCCCTCTGCACACGCACAGCAGTCCTCTATGGGGGGAGCTGCAGTCCTGGGAGGAGATCAGTGTCTTTTGGGGGGCTCATCTGGGGACCCTGCGGCTCCCTCCTCAGAGGGACGGTCACAGGCCAGTGGAGCAGGTTCTGTGTCTGTGTGTGTGTCTGTGTGTGTGTGTGAGAGAGAGAGCAAAGCTCTTGTGCCTGGAGCAAAGAAGTTGGATCAACTGCAATGCATGGAATCCTCTGACACATACAATGGAGAGCATCGGATTTTAAGTCAGTCTACCTTTACCCACCCAAATGTCTCCCCTTTCCTTGCTTTCTCCCCTCTTGGCTTTGTGGGAGGCCTGTACCCTCCCTGGGGATGAAAGACCGTGCTGTGGATGAGGGAGTCCCTCTTATGGTGCCCCTGGGTCTTCACAAAGGCCCCAGAGCCTCCCACCCTGCTCTGTGCCCACCAGATACCCAGCCTGGTTTATTTTTGAGGCTAACAAGGTGCAAAGATTGCACCTTACACACACACACACACACAGAGAGAGAGAGAGAGAGAGAGAGAGAGAGAATGGGAGAGAATGAGAGAATGAGAGATAAGGAGAAAAAGGAGGAGCCTGAGTGGCGTAGGAGGCTAATGCCTCCTAAGGCAGCATTTAACATCCAGCTGCCTGCAATTACTGCTAGTTCGAATCTCACCAGGCTCAAGGTTGACTCAGCCTTCCATCCTTTCTAAGGTAGGTAAATTGAGGACCCAGTTTGTGGGGGCAATAAGCTGACTTTGTATAAATATACAAAAGTATGAAGGCTATTGCTTAACGCACTGTAAGCCGCCCTGGGTCTCCGGAGAAGGACGGCATATAAATTAAAGGGGGGAAAAAGAAGAAGAGAGAATGAAAGAAAGATTGGGAGAGAAAGAATGAAATATAAAGAGAATAAGGGAATGAGAAAGAATAAGAGAAAGAATGAAAAAGAAAGAATTGCTAATTTTAATTCATTTTTTAAAAAGGGGGTGTTTTAATGCGTAAGGGCCAAATTCATTTAATATGTTTTAAATTGTTTTTTCAACTTTATATATTGTGTTTTATTTGGCTGTTCACCGCCCTGAGTCCTTCGGGAGAAGGGTGGTATATAAATCTAATAAATACAAATACAAATGTGAGATAAGGAGAAAAAGAATGAGAAAGAATGAAAGATAAAGAGAATGGGAGAGAATGAGAGATTGAGAGAATGAGAATGAGAGAATGAAAGAAAGACGGGGAGAGAATGAGATAAAGAGAATGAGAGAATGAGAATGAGAGAAAGAGAGAAAGAATGAAAGAGAATGAGAAAGAAGAGAAAGAATGAAAGAAAAAAATAAGGAGAGAAAGAATGAATGGGAGAGAATGAGAGATTGAGAGAATGAGAATGAGAGTGAATGAAAGAGAATGGGAGAGAAAGAGAAAGAATGAGTGGTAAACAGAATGAGAAAGTGAGAAAGAATGAAATATAAAGAGAATGAGAGGGAATGAGAAAGAATAAGAGAAAGAATGAAAAAAAGAATGAGATAAGGAGAAAAAGAAAGAATGAAAGATAAAGAATGGGAGAGTCAGATTGGGAGAATGAGAATGAGAGGGAATGAAAGAGAATGGGAGAGTGAGAGAGAGAATGAGAGAAAGGATGAGCAATAAAGAGAATGAGAGAGAAAGAAAGAATGAATGA
This sequence comes from Arizona elegans, assembly GCA_022577455.1. Lineage (NCBI taxonomy): Eukaryota > Metazoa > Chordata > Lepidosauria > Squamata > Colubridae > Arizona > Arizona elegans. The sequence continues at coordinate 89,378,409 of JAKOOJ010000007.1, read as the reverse complement.
TAGAAAGAGAATGAAAGGAAGGGAGAAAGAGAGAAGCTGGCGCCTGTAACCGGAGTGGCTCTGCAGCCGCTCTCTCTGGGTGTGGGGGAGCGTTGGGGCTCTCGGATATCAGGCAGCCCTTGAATAATTGAGGCCAGGGGAGGGGGGGTGTCAGCTGAGAGCTTCCTGGCGTCTTTCTTCCCTGGAGGGAAGCGGGGGAGTACCCGTCTTGTCCCCCACTCTCCGCAACCAAGTCTCCAAAGTCGTAGAGGTAGGAGGTTGGAGATGGGGATGGGTGGGCTCTTTTCCTTCTCTCCCCCAAAGCAGGTAGGGAGGAACAGCCGATAGAGGTGGGGGGGGATGCTGCCCTTCTGCTCCCCCCCCCGCTTTCCTTGGTCCCACTGGAATCCTCAGGGGTGCCCCTCCGTGTTTCCTCTGAGCAACATTGGCCAATTCCCCTGCCTGCCCCCCCATCCCACTTGGGGCTGAGGAGGGGCTCCCCCCTTGCAGGGGTTTATAGGCTGAAGTGTCCCTCTTCCTGATGGGCAAGCTCAGCAACCATCCCCCACCCACACGCCCCCTCTGGAAAGTAACCAAGATTAAGCCTAATCAGTACTAAGTGGGCTTGTGGGCTCTGCAAAATCAGCTCTTTTTGAGGGTGAGGACTTTGCCGGCTTTGGCCTTGGGAAAAATCCTTCCTCAGGCCAGCTAGCAGGCTTTAAGATGGGTGGACTTCAACTCCCAGAATCCCCCAGCTAGCAGGCTTTAAGATGGGTGGACTTCAACTCCCAGAATCCCCCAGCTAGCAGGCTTTAAGATGGGTGGACTTCAACTCCCAGAATCCCCCAGCTAGCAGGCTTTAAGATGGGTGGACTTCAACTCCCAGAATCCCCCAGCTAGCAGGCTTTAAGATGGGTGGACTTCAACTCCCAGAATTCCCCAGCTGGCAGACTTTAAGATGGGTGGACTTCAACTCCCAGAATTCCCCAGCTAGCAGGCTTTAAGATGGGTGGACTTCAACTCCCAGAATCCCCCAGCTAGCAGGCTTTAAGATGGGTGGACTTCAACTCCCAGAATCCCCCAGCTAGCAGGCTTTAAGATGGGTGGACTTCAACTCCCAGAATCCCCCAGCTAGCAGGCTTTAAGATGGGTGGACTTCAACTCCCAGAATCCCCCAGCTAGCAGGCTTTAAGATGGGTGGACTTCAACTCCCAGAATCCCCCAGCTAGCAGGCTTTAAGATGGGTGGACTTCAACTCCCAGAATTCCCCAGCTGGCAGACTTTAAGATGGGTGGACTTCAACTCCCAGAATTCCCCAGCTAGCAGGCTTTAAGATGGGTGGACTTCAACTCCCAGAATCCCCCAGCTAGCAGGCTTTAAGATGGGTGGACTTCAACTCCCAGAATCCCCCAGCTAGCAGGCTTTAAGATGGGTGGACTTCAACTCCCAGAATCCCCCAGCTAGCAGGCTTTAAGATGGGTGGACTTCAACTCCCAGAATCCCCCAGCTAGCAGGCTTTAAGATGGGTGGACTTCAACTCCCAGAATCCCCCAGCTAGCAGGCTTTAAGATGGGTGGACTTCAACTCCCAGAATTCCCCAGCTGGCAGACTTTAAGATGGGTGGACTTCAACTCCCAGAATTCCCCAGCTAGCAGGCTTTAAGATGGGTGGACTTCAACTCCCAGAATCCCCCAGCTAGCAGGCTTTAAGATGGGTGGACTTCAACTCCCAGAATCCCCCAGCTAGCAGGCTTTAAGATGGGTGGACTTCAACTCCCAGAATCCCCCAGCTAGCAGGCTTTAAGATGGGTGGACTTCAACTCCCAGAATCCCCCAGCTAGCAGGCTTTAAGATGGGTGGACTTCAACTCCCAGAATTCCCCAGCTGGCAGACTTTAAGATGGGTGGACTTCAACTCCCAGAATTCCCCAGCTGGCAGACTTTAAGATGGGTGGACTTCAACTCCCAGAATTCCCCAGCTGGCAGACTTTAAGATGGGTGGACTTCAACTCCCAGAATTCCCCAGCTGGCAGACTTTAAGATGGGTGGACTTCAACTCCCAGAATTCTCCAGCTGGCAGACTTTAAGATGGGTGGACTTCAACTCCCAGAATCCCCAGCTAGCAGGCTTTAAGATGGGTGGACTCCAACTCCCAGAATTCCCCAGCTGGCAGACTTTAAGATGGGTGGACTTCAACTCCCAGAATTCCCCAGCTGGCAGACTTTAAGATGGGTGGACTTCAACTCCCAGAATCCCCCAGCTGGCAGGCTTTAAGATGGATGGACTCCAACTCCCAGAATCCCCAACTGGCAGGCTTTAAGATGGATGGACTCCAACTCCCAGAATTCCCCATGCTGTGGTTGAGAAACATTGTTTTAAGTCATTAAACTCCAACCTGCTCTGGGCAGGAAGCCAAGAGAAAGGCGCCAGCTTCCTTCAAGCCTGGGTTTGAGTATACCATCATCCCCAACCAGCCTGGATGATGGGGTTTGTATTCTACGAGAATGAATAAGAGGGCAGTCCTGCCATAATACACCTTAATCGTCATCAAAGCTCCTTCCTCCCCATTCTTTGAAGGAGAGAGTTGCTGGCCTTCATGGCTTCCAGATGGATGCCAGACCACCTCACCCAGGGACCCAGGGGCTTCGGGGACATGGGGACCTCCCGCATGGGCCTTTCCAGACGCCAGAAGAAAGGGCCCAGCTGCGAGCTGCTGTCTACCAGGTAGGAGATGTTCTAAGTTCTACCAAAGCATTGCTCTACAAGAAGAGAAGGTTGAGCTTTTAGACCAAAGGAAGTCATGGATTTCTGTGAAGAAGACTAGACATTGACCCAAAACAGTTTTGAGAAACGATCTGGAGAAGGAGAGGTGATAAAAGTTGCTCATATTGGCTCAACGTGTATGAGATTTGATGAGATGACAGGAAACTTCTTGAAATGTTACATGGGATACATGCATATCCTTTGGTCCTTTGGAGGTCTTCTAGCCCAACCCCCTTCTCAAGCAGGAGACCATTCTGGACAAAAAAGGACTAGGGTTGACATGATAACAACCTTCCAGTGTTTGAGGGGCTGCCCCAAAGAAGAGGAGGTCAACTTATTTTCCAAAGCGCCCGAAGGCAAGACAAGAAGCAATGGATGGAAAGCAATCAAAGAGAGAAGCAACCTGGAATTAAGGAGAATACAGTGAGGACAATTAACCAGTGGAACAGCCTGCTTCTAGAAGTTGTGGGTGCTCCAACACCGGAGGTTTTCAAGAAGAGATTGGACAACCATTTGTCCCGAATGGTAGGGTCGCCTGCTTGAACAGAGGGTTGGACTAGAAGACCTCCAAGGTCCCTTCCGACTCTGCTGTTTTGTTATCCCCACCATCCCTAGCCATTGTGGATGATGGGACTTGTGGAAGGTTGGTCTTGGATGCAAACTCAACAGTGGGGTGTGTCCAAGCAGAGGCAGGAGATCTCCAAGTGTCCTTCAGGGCAATAAATGCTGGGGTAGAAGGATGAGGGGCTACCCACCCTTCCCTTTGAAGCTGTTCCCTACCCATCCTCTTACAATGGCTGCTCTACTACGAAGGTGACCCACCTCCATTCTGCACCTTCTCAATCACTCAGGTCTTTGGTGGACAACCTTGGGAGGGCTGCTGTGCCCACCAGCTGCTGAAGGACCTCTCAAGAGGACAACAAAGTGCTCCAGAGCAATGGGTGAGTTGGGGCCATGGGTGAAGGCAAGAGATGGTTCTAGACCTTCTAGGCATTCCTTGAAGACTACCCTTCATCCAATTCTCAGGAAGGCATGCAAATCTGGACAGCCACCTCACATTCACTTTCAGACCATCTAACTTTTGAGAAGTAGGAACAACCAACTTGTCTGTGGAGTTTCTCAGTCATCCAGGTCAAGATTGTCCCCAAAGGTGCTTTTTCGTGAGGCAACTGGACTTCCTTGGTTTTTCCTTGAAGACGTTTCACTTCTCATCCAAGAAGCTTCTTCAGTTCTGGTACAGAAAAGGGTCAATTCTTTTAACCAGGTTAAGTCGGTCATTCCTGTGAGATCTTGGAAGAAAAATGAACCTATCCAACCACTAGACACCATTGTCCGTATCCAGGGTTAACTAACTCATGGTTTACTGAATTAACTAAATTTTCTGGGCCTGGCTAATAAACCAAGTCATGGATTAATCTCGGGAAATAGATTTGCACAACATTCAAAGTCAGGTTACAGGGTGGTTAACTGGGGAGGGGCAAAATATTGTGAAAACACAGACGTGAAATTATGGGAGCCTTTTTTGCTGAAGTTCATTGAGTGTTTCATCTTCTGAAGGCCGTTGGTGCTACCATGGACAGATCCTTCTCTCGGTGGGGAACCAGAGGTCACACGGCCCAACCCCTGGAACAGGAGGTCAGGTGGGTCCCCAGATGGTGAGAGAAACCTGGGGGGACAAAAGTATTTCAGGAAAGTCTTGAAAGAATCCAAAAAGGTAGAGACCAAACCTGGTCTTCAGCCCATCAGTGAGGGACTGGGACCAAGAAGTTGTGGGAAGGAGGCCAGGGAGTCAAAAGGAGGGAAAGATATTGCATTGTAAGCCACCCAAAATCACTGTGGATGGTGAGATGGGTAAGTGAGTGAGTGAGTGAGTGAGTGAGGAAGGAAGGAAGGAAGGAAGGAAGGAAGGAAGGAAGGAAGGAAGGGAAAGAAAGGGAAGGAGGAACAGGGAAGATGGGAGGGGGGAGGAAGGAGGAATAGAAGAATAAGAAAATGGGAAAGAAGGGAGGAAGGGAAGAAGGAACGAAGGAAGGAGGAAGGAAGAAAATTGAAAGGAGGAAGGAAGGAGATTGATAAGGAAGGAAGGAAAATAAGGAAGGAAGGGAAAGAAAGAGAAAAGGAAAGAAAGAAAGAAAAAATTGAAGGAAGGAAGAAAGGAAAGTAGGAAGGAAGAGAAAGAAAGAGGAAGGAAGGAAAGAAAAGAAAGAAAGAAAGAGAGAGAGAGAGAGAGAGAGTGAATAAATTCAGATGTCAAACATGCTCCAGACTAATGAGTCCTATCAAAGTGACACAGTTAAGAACCAATCGGGAGGATAGAAGTAGCTCAAGACCACAGTAGGTCCCTCCCTATTCCTAAGAGATCCCACGGCAAGCATGGGCAAAGTTTTTCTCCATGTTGTAAGTAAATCGGACCTCAAGTTCCAAAGACTCCCAAAGGTAGAGGAACTGCTACCCTGAGAGCAGGGAGCTGCTGCAGATGACGGAGGGCCTTCTCTTCCACAGGTGGGACTCCAGGGGCTTGGCCCCTTCGGTGCAGGGGGAGGAGGCTTCAGAAGTGATGGCAGCGGTGGAACGGAAGTACCAGGCCCTTCAAAGGAAGCTCTGCCAGGAGATGCTGAGAGGGCATTTTGGTGAGAAGATGTTGGCCGGGATGCAGGAATTCCACCTGGGAGGTTGAGGGCTCAGAGCAAGGTGGTAGCAGGACAGGAATGGAGAGGACATCTCCAAGTCCACCCAAGATGAGAAAAACAGGAAGAAGGTGCTTTTTCTGGACTTTGTTTTTCCTTGAAGACGTTTCGCTTCTCATCCGAGAAGCTTCCTCAGTTCTGATTGAACGTCTATGGAGATTCTCAAGTCCTCCACGTCACAGTTGTCCCAAAGGTGCTTTTTCAAGAGGCAACTGGACTTTCTTGGATTTTCTTTGAAGACGTTTCGCTTCTCATCCAAGAAGCTCTGAAGAAGCTTCTTGGATGAGCTTCAGAGCTTCCCAGAGCTGAAGAAGCTTCTTGGTTGAGAAGCGAAACGTCTTCAAAGAAAAACCAGAAAGTCACAAAAATACACACATGGTTAGAAAAAAACGACAAAACAACAGATTGATTTTAAACCAGAAATATTTCTTTGGGGCATTTTATCAGAGCAGTATAATAAAGGGAATACATACCTAATTTTACATGTGTTAACAGCAGCGAGAATTCTGTTTGAACAACAGTAAAGAAATGAAGAGCTCCCTTCAGATGAAAGTGTTATAAAAAAAAATATTAGAATGTGCAGAGATGGATAGATTAACACTCAAAATAAAGGAGAAGGAAGAAACAGAATACTTTTCAACATGGGATTTGTTTTACCAATGGCTAACTAGCAGAAACAAGAGGCTAGAAATTAAAAAGCTTAAGAGAATGATTAACTATATAATAAAGGTTTCCTAGTAGGGATAAGTGGAATTATCCAGGAGGCTTACGAGGAGCTCTACCCACACCCACCGGCTCTCCTCTCCTTCTTCTCCCGATGGAGAGGTTTTCAAGCCGCCAGACAGCTGCTTAACGCTGTCAAAGTGGCTTTTACGAGATCACGGGGCCGGCGGTCCAGAGAGACCGTCCACAACGCCGGCGGTGCCAACCGGAAGTCTATTATTTCTATTTTTTTTGTTATTCAAAACGAATTGTACTCAGAAAACACGCTGTTCATATACATCAGAGATCTTCAAACTTGGCAGCTTTAAGTCTTGTGGACTTCAACTCCCAGAATTCTCCAGCCAACGCTGGCTGGAGAATTCTGGGAGTTGAAGTCCACAAGTCTTAAAGCTGCCAAGTTTGAGGACCCCTGATATAGATATTGAATTTGTATGTTTATTAAAGAAAAATGTATCAATAAAAAAAAAAAACCCAGAAAGTCCAGTTGCCTCTTGAAAAAGCACCTGATTTCTATTCCTTGCAGTCTTCTGGACATTAGTAGTCTCTCTAAGAGTCGCTGAGGCCACTTGGAGGTTCACCTGTGTCGTCGGGGTCACCTGAGTGTTGCAAATGGGTGGGGACAGAGGTGGCATCAGCCGGTTCGTAACGGTTCGAGCGAATCGGTAGCAGAGATCGTACTCACTCGCTCTGCCTCTATGGAGTCCTATTTAGGCATGTTTTCGAGGGTGGGCGCATCCCCGGAAGGGGCACACGTGAAGCGAGCGTGTGTGCATGCGGAGAACCAGTGATAAGAATCTAGGAAAGCCAGTGCTGTGTGTGGAGCCTTCTTGGAACTGCTGAAAGGATTGTGTTGTAGATGGAGATGTTGTCTCCCTCCCCCTCAGTTGAGGGAGAGCTGTTCAGTTGAAGGCTCCACACCCAGTCTTCTTCTTCTTCCTCTCGCAGGACAGCAGTTATGGACATCCCTGGCCAACCACACGAAGGAGGAGAAGATCCTGGAGATGATGGCGCTGGTGGAGTTGGCTTTGCCCCAGGGGAGCCTTCTGCCCCTCTCCAATCTCCCAGGGGCCGGGCACCAGATCAGGTACGGCTCTGATCAGCCAAAGATCTTGCAACCAAAAATGGTCAAAGGTTTGGAAAAGGACTGCAAGGCCATCTGGATCCAAGGTGGTGGATCTGACTGTGAGATCTCGGGGGTCCTCTTGAGTTTTTTGACCCCACCACGGCCACCGATCTCCTGTGAAGAAGGTTGATGGAGAAGATCTCCAGCAGTTGATGGGAAACACAATTGCATCTCCAATTCGGACTGCCAAATGGCACTATAAAAGAATCATAGAGTTGGAAGGGAGCTTGGAGGTCTTCTAATCCAACCCTCTCCTCAGTCAGGAGTCCCCTATACCATGTCAGACAAATGGTTGTCCAGTCTCTTCTTAAAAACCTCCAGTGATGGAGCACCCACAATTTCTGGTGGCAAGCTGTTCCACTGGTTAATTGTCCTCACTGTTAGGAAGTTTCTTCTTAGTTCCAGGTTGCTTCTCTCCTTGATGAGTTTCCATCCATTCTGTGACGAAATGGGGTTGAGGGGTACCCCGGACCGTGAACCAGCTCATGAGTAAACACACTGAGACTGAAATGATTCTAACAGAGGCGTCTTGTGTAAAAATATAATTTACTTTAAAACATTTAAAAAGCACTATGTCTTTATGAAAACACATTAAAAACAAAGTCTTGTCTGGGTATGTGAGGCAAGGCTATCTCCCTAGATCCCTCTCCACAATACCGAAAACAGTTCACAAAAGAATAAAGCTAGCATGAAGGTAAGCAGCTTCGGCGTCGATACATCATCAAGGCAATCATAACGAGGGCAGCACGAGCCTCACAGCTGAAAGTCACCTGAAGTAAAAACAGTTCAAACAGCAAACATTGTTTGAAGCTTGTGGGAGGAAGAAGGTCCAGCAACAGCAGTCCCGATGATAGCTTGCGTGCTACAAAACAGCAAAAGGCAAGCATCCGTGGGAGTCTCTCTGTAACGACGTCTGGAGTCCTTATCTGCATTCTTCTCCCATCAGCGGCATTGCCCAAGCTTCCTGCAGGAGCTGTGCATTTAGGCCTAGAAGACTAGGCCCGAGTAGCAAGCGAAAGGTCCTTGCTTATGTAAGGAGTCAACCTGCAATTATCCAGGGCGGGGAAGGCTTGCAGGTAATTGGCAACAGTAGATGGCTTGATTAAAACCATACTGTTTGTGAGTAGGCAGATAGCCACAGCAATCCTGGAAACACTCGTGACAATCCCCTTCTCTGCGGCTATTTGACTCGTTAACAAACATACATTCTACATTGGGTACATATATACATCAATGGGAAGTACATTCACATAGCCATTGACATTTTACCCAGGAGATAGAGGTGTTGGTCACGGGGCAGCGGTTTGGTAAACACGTCCGCTACCTGTTCCTTGGTTTCACAATACACAGTCTTAATGAAACCTGTTTTCACCAATTGCCTCACATGTTTGTTTTGTATATCAATATGGCGTGATCTCTGGCCTACAGCATCGGCTTCCGATATGTTAATGGCAGCCATGTTATCCTCATAGACTTTTATAGGTTGCATGGGCTGCCTCCATAAGCTTACCAGAAGATCGTCAAACCAAACTAGGTTATTGGAAGCTTTGGACAAACTCACATACTCAGCTTCCGCTGTGGAGGTTGCAATTAACTTCTGCTTCCCAGAGTACCAATACACGGGGCTACTATTTAGGTATACAATGTACCCCGAGGTACTTTTTCTAGATCTAACATCCCCTGCCCAATCGGCATCCGAAAAACAACTCAATCTTAATTCTCTAGTTGCTTCTGGTTCCAATAACAATGAATAGTTCACAGTACCTTTTAAATATCTCAGGAGTCGTTTGATTCCGCTCCAATGGTACTGTGTAGGATGTTCAGAATGTCTAGATAACACATTTACACTTAGACTGATGTCCGGTCTAGTCCAATTTGCAATGTACAACAACGACCCAATCACGGACTTGTAAAGGGTCTTATCCTCAAACTCCGTGCTCTCAGTGTACATATTCTTAAGGAAATCTGTTGCCATAGGGGTATCACATGGCTTCGCCTCTACCATGCTACACTTTTTAAGCAATTCCTGAATCTTATCTTCCTGAGAAAGCCGAAACCCCTTCTCGGTTTTTACGAATTGCACCCCTAAAAATTTGCTAATGTGACCTAGTGGTTTTAGAGCGAAACTCTTACTTAGGTCCTCAGAGAACTTCTTATGCCTGTTCTCTGATCTGCAAATATATAGTATGTCATCAACGTACAACAGTACTGTTTCCCTAATGTCCTGATCTTCCTTGACAAAAACACACTCGTCAGCTGACGATGGTAAAAAGCCCATCTCTCTCAGGCTTTTTGTGAGACACTCGTACCATCGTTGACCAGATTGTTTTAAGCCGTATAGGCTCTTATTCAACAACCACACATCATCTTCCCGATGGCTTACTCCCTGAGGAATCCTCACGTACAGCTCTTTGTCTAACTGGGCGTGCAGGTACGCGGTCTGAATATCGAACTGATACACATGTTCGCCTCGCATGGTAGCGATGGTGAGAGCTGTTCTCACGCTCTCAGGGCGCACCATGGGCGAGAAGGTGTCCTCATAATCGTCAGGGAATCTCTGCGAGAATCCCTGCGCTACTAGTCTCGCTTTATAGACAAAACCCCCACCTTCAATGGGCTTTTGCTTGAAAAGCCACCTGGTGCCGATCACCCTCTTGTCTTTGGGCAATCTTGTTGGCGTGAATACGTCCAGCCTTCTCAGGCTGTCTAATTCCGTATCCATGGCAGCCAGCCATTTCTGTCGTTCATGGTCAGGTAAGGCCAACACATCCTCATATCTCTGAGGGGTGGCCAAAACCTGGTTGACTGAGGTAACAAAGTCGTTGTACCTCTTAGGCTTATTGCCCCTGGTAACCCTAACTGGTCTGCCTTTAGGAGAGTCACTGACATCAGAGTTGTCCGATGAGTCATCTACCTCGTGACTATCACTATGCGTCTCAGAAGCTGGGTGCCTATCCTTCCTGGCTACCCCCATCTTACGCTTCAATACCCCTTTCAAGGGTGCCTGGGATGCATGCTTCCCAGAACCAGATGTATCCCTATCCTCGGGTAGGTTCTCCGATACATCCTCCGCTCGCCTATGACAACTACGGGAAGGGTTCTGAGTAAGAATCTCATTGGCATGGATCTTACTCCAGTTGGCCCCTTCGTGAAAGGTGGCAGACCTCGATATCATTAGTTTCCCGTTAGGGTAGGCAAACCTAAATGCCTTGGAGCCCTGCTCATAACCAACAAATCTCAGTTTAACAGAGATTGGGTCTCCCTTTCTCCTGAGCTCCTTCGGGACATGAACATCGGCCATCGCTCCGAAAACGTGGAGGTGTGCCAAGCTAGGCTTATGGCCGTATAGCACCTCGTATGGGGTCTTCTGCACTACGCTAGACCATACTCGGTTCAAGGTGTAATTCGCGTATCTAACTGCTTCTACCCAATACGCGAAGTTTAATCTGGAATCCTCTAGGGCGCACCGCATCATAGTTTGTAACACGCCATTGCGTCGTTCTGCGACGCCATTTTGAAATGCAGAGTAAGGCGCGGTGCGTAAGTGGACTATGCCCTTACTCCTCAACCAGCTGGAGAACTGCCTGGAATTAAATTCAGTACCCCTGTCAGTTAAGATTTTCTTAACTCTGACCTTATGCTGGTTCTGGACTAAGTTACAAAATTCCTTAAACTTAGTCAACGTTTCACTCTTGGACATTAGGGGAAAAACAAATCCAAATCTGCTATGGTCGTCTACTATGGTAAGAAAGTACCGTCTCTTACCCACGGAAGGTGCGAATGGACCCACCAAATCCATGTGGACGAGCTGAAACGGGTGTTCAGAGTACCTCTGAGACTTCTTGGGCGCAGATTTTACCTTCAACTTTGCACTCCTACAAATTGAACAGTCTAGGAATGTGTTACAGTCATTGATCTTGGTTCCCCTTGAGTGTTCGGTTACCTTTTTCACTATAGGAAAACTCACATGACCTAGCCTGCGATGCATCAAGTGAGCACATTCATTGTGCAATGGCTCTCCTATAGAAATTGCATTAGCATTTTCAGGTTTCCTATTATCTGACTCTAAGTTAAAATTTAAAAACTTTTTATTAACTTTACATTTGTCTTTACAAGGCTTCCTCTGGTGAAAGTCTTGATCCTCATCACCTAGTTCTAACTGTGATTCATTGTTACTACCAATTGAGATAGTATAATTGCTATCACTGCAGGTCTCAGCATTCGTATTGGGGGAATAATAAGGCAAGCCACCTATCTTCAAAACCTCCCCAATCACACATTTGTTGTTTTTGATCACAGCTGTTCCTCCTGAGAACAGAATCTCCATTCTAGGGTTCTCACATATCCTCATTAGGCTTAGCAAATTGTGATCTATCTCTGGTACATACAATGCTCCATGAATCTTTCCTATCCCAGGAATATAAACATCTCCAATGCCAACAACATTGACCTTTTTACCGTTTGCAACTTTGACCATGGATTGATGCCTTCTCATATTAACAAACAACCTTCGGTCACTGACAACATGGTTACTGGCTCCACTGTCCATTAACCATAGTTGCTCTCGCTGTTTCCTTGTAAGCTCTGACTCAGTAGTTTCCACTATACCTACAGAGCTATCATTAAACCTGGGATTGTTCCCTCTGTTGCCTCTATTTGGCTTTTTACTCCTTCTGTGGTTAGGAACATCTATACTTGGCTTTCTACCAGGAGGCAATGACCTCCTTTTACATTTATTATCAGAAGGTACCTTTGAGCATGCCCTAGCATTCACATTTTGTGGGCAATCCCTTCTATAATGTTCTGTTGAACCACAATTGAAGCATTCCCCGATAGCATATGCTCTATCTGAACTATCGGGCCTTCTTAAAGGTTTTTCCTTTTTGTGAAAAGCCACCCTGCATTTTCGCAAGTTATCTTCTGCAATCAATCTACCAGATAACACTTCTAAAGATAAGTTATTACAACTAACATTATCCAATTGCGATATAAAATTATCCCAGCTAGGGTCAAGGGAATTGAGTATAACAGTAATGAGGGTTTGTTCAGACACTGTTTCCCCCATCAACATCAATTCCTGCCTTAACCTGTTTAACTCACATAAGTGTTCATTAATATCTACTCCCGCCTTCAACCTTGCGGAATAGAACTCCCTATAAACTCTGTTTGTAACATGGGAGCTTTTTGAACAAAATAGCTTATGCAGTTTCACCCAAACTTCTGTTACGGTCAGGTTACTAGGTATACTGGGATATAGTGCAGGGTCAATGGACATCAATAAAATACAAAAGGCCTTATGATGTAAAAGATCAACTTCTAAGGACCATGGTCTAGGTGGGGGTTTTAACAACAACGATAAAACATTCTCTTTCATTAAAATTACTTGAATACTTTTAACCCATTCCTTAAAATTTCCTCCACCCACACTTAAACTTTTAAAATTAGGAGGAAGGACCTGTACATTATTAAACATGGAAACAGACATTAATTGGTGTTCAAAATGTGGTCCATCCTGGAACGGGCAATAAGGCATTGGAATAGAAGCACACAGCACAGTGTCTTCTATCTGGCATTCTGACAATCGTTCCTCCCCAATGGGAGGGATTAAAACTTCAGGTTGTGCGGATGCAAAGCTCATCCTGGTTTGATCACAAAAACTTGAGGGTCCTCTCTGGTGCACATCTCTAGGAATTTTTGGACGCGCTCCCAAATTCCTATCTTCAGTTGAGGCAGCCTCCGGAACCGTCCTGGATGTCGATGTCATCACGGATGGATATATCCCACTCGTGGCGTGCGCTGAATTAGTCGCAGACATCAGGGGTGCTTTGGTATGTGCAGCTCCTATTTGTTGAGCCGATGGTGCCTGCAAACCATCGCCTAAAATGGTTGCCAAAGTTTCTATCACACTTGCAACCTTACGCTCAACATGAGAGTCTCTTAAATTTTTAGCAGAAGTCACTGATGTCATCAAGGGAGCTAAAGTCTTTATGGCCTGATCTATGATGGCTTCAACAGCAGGTGGCGCAATATCAACTTGGCCATGCTGGTTTAACAAAGAAGCAGGAACATTCGGATCAGGCAGTCTGTTATCCCCCATTTTCCACTTATGGTCTGAGGTGGGGGTTTTAGGAAAAGATTGAAAGTTTCTTACCAATCCGGTGTTTTCTAGGACTTCGATCTTCTTTCCTTTCATGGCTGGATTCTTTAATAATCCGCTAGAATCAGCAGTCGGGTTCTGACTTACTGTGGGCAAACCTAAAAACTGAAGGATTGCCTTCCTAAACTCATCATCCACCTCTGTATTTGTTTTCAAGACCTGAAGTGGCGTTCTTCCAGTCTCTACTTCTTTAGGTGATGATGGCTTATTCACTATCTTAGGCCCTTCAGAAGTTGAGGCCTCTGCTCCAAAACTTACAGCTCCACTATTCTCTAAATCAATTAGAGTTTGGGGTTTTTCAGCCAAAACATTTTTGGCCTGAGCCCCAGACAGTCCAGTTTGTGACTTCATACTTTTTACTGCTGCTGCTGCCCTAGTCAACATCTATTCAACTGCAGACATTCCAGTCTAGCGCGTTACCACATGAGCGTAAGTTCGTTAAACCATCCTCTGCTACCAACTGTGACGAAATGGGGTTGAGGGGTACCCCGGACCGTGAACCAGCTCATGAGTAAACACACTGAGACTGAAATGATTCTAACAGAGGCGTCTTGTGTAAAAATATAATTTACTTTAAAACATTTAAAAAGCACTATGTCTTTATGAAAACACATTAAAAACAAAGTCTTGTCTGGGTATGTGAGGCAAGGCTATCTCCCTAGATCCCTCTCCACAATACCGAAAACAGTTCACAAAAGAATAAAGCTAGCATGAAGGTAAGCAGCTTCGGCGTCGATACATCATCAAGGCAATCATAACGAGGGCAGCACGAGCCTCACAGCTGAAAGTCACCTGAAGTAAAAACAGTTCAAACAGCAAACATTGTTTGAAGCTTGTGGGAGGAAGAAGGTCCAGCAACAGCAGTCCCGATGATAGCTTGCGTGCTACAAAACAGCAAAAGGCAAGCATCCGTGGGAGTCTCTCTGTAACGACGTCTGGAGTCCTTATCTGCATTCTTCTCCCATCAGCGGCATTGCCCAAGCTTCCTGCAGGAGCTGTGCATTTAGGCCTAGAAGACTAGGCCCGAGTAGCAAGCGAAAGGTCCTTGCTTATGTAAGGAGTCAACCTGCAATTATCCAGGGCGGGGAAGGCTTGCAGGTAATTGGCAACAGTAGATGGCTTGATTAAAACCATACTGTTTGTGAGTAGGCAGATAGCCACAGCAATCCTGGAAACACTCGTGACACATTCTTTTTCTTGCTTTCTGGTGCTTTGGAGAATAGGTTGACCCCCTCTTCTTTGGGGCAGCCCCTCAAACATTGGAACACTGTTATCTTGTCACCCCTAGATGAGAAGTAGATGCAATCTAAGTAGATCCAAGAAGAGACTGGACAGCCATTTGTCCCGAATAGTATAGAGCCGTGATGACGAACCTAACGTATCATAAATAAGAACCAGTTGCCAAACATCTGATTTTTGATCCCGTGACCGCAGGGGATGCTGCAATGGTCGTAAGTGTGAAAACCGGTCGTAAGTCCCTTTTTTCAGTGACGTAGCTTCGAACGGTCACTAAACAAAATGTCATAAGTCGAGGACTGCCTGTATTCTCCATTTGCTCTAGACAAAGAAATAACTTTCCGTCTGACTGCGCAATAAAAGAGGCCCCCCGAATTAGTTTCCTATAAAGTTTTCGCTTTTCATTTGTGAATTCTTGATCTTCTTCCTTACCAGCTCCGGGACCGGCTCCGATATGGGGCAATATCGCCCCACGGCAGGACAAGCTCTCCTACATCTGCAGCAGAGGAAGCAGGGAGAGATAGCTGCTCTCCTAGCCCAGCCCCGTCTTCTGGAGGGCAGGTGAGTCTCTTTCTATGTCAAAACCATCCCAGGGGCTTCCGTATAGCCAGACACCAGATTAGGCATTACGGATAGTCCTCGACTTTCGACCTTTCAACTCGTGACTGTTCAAAATTACAATGGTGCTGATAAAAGGGACTTACGACCATTTTTCACACTTACGACCATTCCAGCATCCCCTTGGTCATGTGATTTGCATTCGGATGCTTGACAAGTGGTTCATAGTTATGACGGCCGCGGTGTCCCGAGATCACATGATCCCCCTCTGGCGACTTTCTGACGAGCAACGTCGTCAAGGAAGCCGAATTCCTGTAACAACCGAGTTATTGATGGCAGTGATTCACTTAACAACGGTGGCGGGAAAGGTGGCGACATGGAGCAAAACTCACTTCACAAGTTTTTTGCTTAGCTAGGGAAATGTCGGGCTGAATGGAGCCCAAAATTTCTGTTGTTAAGTGAGACATTTATTTGACTTTGGCTTCATTTTACGACCTTCCTTCCCACCGTTGTTAAATGAATCACCACCGTTGTTCAATTAGTAAGCCGGCTGTTAAGTGAATCTGGCTTCCCCACTGACCTTGCTCGTCAGAAGGCCGCAAAAAAGGGGATTGCATGACCATCATAAAAATGAGCCAGTTGACGAGCATCCAGATTTCGATCACGTGACCATGGGGTCGTAAGTGTGAACAATGGTCACAAGTCGCTTTTTCCAGTGATGTAATTTCGAACGGTCACTAAACGAACTGTCTTAAGTCGAGGACTAATGTTATACCGAGAGCATCTGCCCTGTGCGTCTAATAATCCCATTTGGCCAAATAAAGGATTTTAATTCTGTCCGATTTCTCTTCTCGCTGCAGGGACCCAGAGTCCTGGCGCCAGCAGTTCCGCCGGCACGCCGAAGCCGAGCTAGTCGAGAAGGAAGCGACTTTGCCAGCCGCCCTGCTTGCCCTGGAGCTCTTGACGGGGGAGCGGTGAGTCTTCCCACCCTTCAAAATGCAAAATATAACCTCTAGAACAGTGTTTCTTAACCTTGGTAGCTTGAAGAGGGAGGGAGGGAAGGAAGGAAAAAGATGGGAAGGAAGGGAAGAAGAAGGGAAGGAAGGAAGGAAGGAAGGGAAGAAAAGATGAGAAGGAAGGAAAGAAGGAGGGAGGGAAGAAAGAGGGAGAGAAGGAGGGAGGGAGGAAAGGAGGAAAGAAAGAGGGAGGGAGGGAAGGAAGAAAGGAAGGGAAGAAAAGATGGGAAGGAAGGAAAGAAGGAGGGAGGCAGGGGAAAAAGAGGGAGGGAGGGAGGGAAGGAGGAAAGAAAGGGAGGGAGGGAAGGAAAGAAAGATGGAAAGGAAAGAAAGAAGAAAAAGAATGAATGAAAGAAAGAAAGAAAAAGAAAGAAAGAAAATTATGCTTCATATTTCAGGGGGAGGGAAAGAGGGAGGTAGGAAAGGAAGGGAAGAAAAGATGAGAAGGAAGGAAAGAAGGAGGGATGGAAGAAAGATGGGAAGGAAGGAAAGAAGGAGGGAGGAAGGGAAGAAGAAAGGAGGGAAGGAAGGAAGGGAAGAAAAGATGGGAAGGAAAGGAGGAGGGAGGGAAGAAAGATGGGAAGGAAGGAAAGAAGGAGGGAAGGAGGAAAGAAAGAGGGAGGGAAGGAAGGAAGGGAAGAAAAGATGGGAAGGAAGAAAAGAAGGAGGGAGGGAAGGAAAGAAAGCTGGGAAGGAAAGAAAGAAGAAAAAGAGAAAGAAAGAAAGAAAGAAAGAAAGAAAGAAAGAAAGAAAGAAAGAAAGAAAGAAAGAAAGAAAGAAAGAAAGAAAGAAAGAAAGAAAATTATGCTTCATATTTCATAACCCACCCCTCTCCCGGATTTGGGGGCTCCAAGTTAAGATCACCTGACGCTGGGATGCTACCATCCTCATAAATACATGCCAGTGGACAAGTGCCCAGATTTTGACCACGTGACCCTTGGGATGCTGTGACGGTCGTAATTCCGAGGACCGGCCGTGAGTCCCTTTTTTTCAGGTCCTTTCTTAACTTCGGTCACCTCCTGAGCGGTTCTAATTCAAGGCCTCCCAGCCCCAGGCAACAAAAGCCGCCTGGAAGCTGCGGTTGTGAGGTTGTGCCCGCTGGAAACCGTCAGAAGGCCACCATTGCACCCTCGGCAAGCAGGCGTGGCCACTGAGTCCTGGGGGGTCCCGTGCCTTGCAGGTTTTGGGACTCTCAGCCGAGCGTGCCCGAGGCCTGCCATTGGGAGCTGGCCGAGCTGCGCCTGGCGGCACGATGGAACGCAGGATTGGCATGGCAGCCGCAGGCAAGGATGGCGCCCCGAAGATCAACGAAGGTATTTTTTCCTTGGTGTTTTTTTCCCCCTTGCTTTAAATATAAATTGAATTTAATTAATTTAAGGGTAAACCATATACTGGTGACGTAGCAGTTACAGTGCAGCATTGCAGGCTAACTCTGCCCACTGCCGGGAATTCGATCCTGACGGAGTTCAGGATTGACTCAGCCGTCCATCCTTCCGAGGTTCATAAAACGAGGGCCCAGATTGTTGGGGGGCAAGAGGCTGATTCTGTAACCGCTTGGAAGCGGTATAGAAGTCTAAGTGCTATTGTGAGGGAGGGAGGGAGGGAGGGAGAGAGGAAGAAAGGAAGGAAGGAAGGAAGGAAGGAAGGAAGGAAGGAAGGAAGGAAGGAAGGGCGAGCCCTGGTGGGACAGTGGTTAGAATGAAGCATTGCAGGCTGACTCTTCCCACTGCCCTCTATTCTATTCTATTCTATTCTATTCTATTCTATTCTATTCTATTCTATTCTATTCTATTCTATTCTATTCTATTTTACTCTACTCTACTCTACTCTACTCTACTCTACTCTACTCTACTCTATTCTATTCTATTCTATTCTATTCTATTCTATTCTATTCTATTCTATTCTATTTTACTCTACTCTACTCTACTCTACTCTACTCTACTCTATTCTATTCTATTCTATTCTATCCCATGTTCTGTTCTGTTCTGTTCTTTTCTATTGCCATATTCTATTGCTATATTCCTATTTTCTATCCTATCCATTTTCTCTGTTGTGTTGTATTCTATTCTATTCTATTCTATTCTATTCTATTCTATTCTATTCTATTTTACTCTACTCTACTCTACTCTACTCTACTCTATTCTATTCTATTCTATTCTATTCTATTCTATTCTATTCTATCCCATGTTCTGTTCTGTTCTTTTCTATTGCCATATTCTATTGCTATATTCCTATTTTCTATCCTATCCATTTTCTCTGTTGTGTTCTATTCTATTCTATTCTATTCTATTCTATTCTATTCTATTCTATTCTATTCTATTCTATTCTATTTTACTCTACTCTACTCTACTCTATTCTATTCTATTCTATTCTATTCTATTCTATCCCATGTTCTGTTCTGTTCTTTTCTATTGCCATATTCTATTGCTATATTCCTATTTTCTATCCTATCCATTTTCTCTGTTGTGTTCTATTCTATTCTATTCTATTCTATTCTATTCTATTCTATTCTATTCTATTCTATTCTATTCTATCCCATGTTCTGTTCTGTTCTGTTCTTTTCTATTGCCATATTCTATTGCTATATTCCTATTTTCTATCCTATCCATTTTCTCTGTTGTGTTCTATTCTATTCTATTCTATTCTATTCTATTCTATTCTATTCTATCCCATGTTCTGTTCTGTTCTGTTCTTTTCTATTGCCATATTCTATTGCTATATTCCTATTTTCTATCCTATCCATTTTCTCTGTTGTGTTGTGCTCTATTCTATTCTATTCTACTCTACTCTACTCTACTCTACTCCACTCCACTCCATTCCACTCCACTCCATTCCATTCCATTCCATATTCTATTCTATTCCATTCCATTCCCTTCCCTTCCCTCCTCTCCTCTATTCTAATAGAATGGAATGGAATGGAATGGAATAGAGTGGAATGGAATGGAATGGAATGGAATGGAATAGAATAGAATAGAATAGAATAGAATAGAATAGAATAGAATAGAATAGAATAGAATAGAATAGAATAGAATAGAATAGGAGTTGGAAGGGACCTTGGAGGTCTTCTAGTCCAACCCCCTGCTCAAACAGGAAACCCTACACCATTTCAGACAGATGGCTGTCCAACCACTTCTTAAAATCTTCCAGTGTTGGAGCCCCCACAACTTCTGGAGGAAAGTCATTCCACCGGTCAATTGTGAAGCCCACCTCCCCTGTCTCTTCTTCTCCCAAAGCAGGTGGTGCTGGACCAGCTTCTGCTCCATCAGGAGAGGGACCGAAGTTCTCTCATCACGTCCTTGATGGTCCTGGTTGAACCAAAGGCACGAGCCCACCCCGGCGCAGAGCCAACCCACCTGGGAGAAGGTAGACCCTCGTAAACGGAGAGGGAAGTTACTCCTAGTCATGGTTAGCAAACCTCCAATTATTTCCCCGTTCTTCTACTGTGACTCTCCTCAACAAAGAGTGATTGTCTTAAGAAAAAGAAACATTCCAGTTATGTGGCCAAAGAAATGTTTGATAAGGTCAACGGGGAACCAAGGACTTCCAAGTTGCCCCAATTAGCACACATTCCTTCGAGGTTCCTATCTTACTCACTCCTCCGAGAATTTGTTCTCTTCACAAACTGATAATTGAACACAGCGTGGGCTGCTTTGAACATGGGGCCAAATACAACAGGCAGATGTTCAATAGGGCAAGCACGAGGCCTTATCTTGGGGGAGGAAAAAAGACCAATGTAGGATTGGGAAGAGATGGTTTGGTGGCACTGTCTCAAAATCCTTGCAGACCTCCAGGGAAGAATAAAAGAATAGTAGAATAACAGTAACAGAATAAACAATAAGAGAATAAGAAAATAACAGAATAGCAACAGAATAACAGATTAATAAAATAACAGAATAATAGAATAACAATAACAGAATACAATACAATAATAGAATAACAACAGAATAGCAAAATAACAATAACAATAACAAAATAACAATGTCAGAATAATAGAATAAAAATAACAGAATAAAATAATAAAATAAAATAAAAATAACAAAATAGCAAACCATAACAATGAAAAAATAGCAAAATAACAATAACAATATCAGAATATCAGAATAACAATTACAGAATAATAGAATAAGAATGATAGAATAAGAGTAACAATAAAATAGAAAAATAATAACAGAATAGCAAAATAACAGACTATCAGAATAATAAAATAACAATAACAGAATAAGAGAATAACAATACAGAATAATAACAAAATAACAATATCAGAAAAATAGAATAAAAATAACAAAATAGCAAACCATAACAATGAAAGAATAGTAGAATAACAATAACAACATCAGAATATCAGAATAACTATTACAGAATAATTGAATAAGAATAATAGAATATGAGTAACAATAAAAGAAAAATAATAATAATAACAGAATAGCAAAATAACAGACTATCAGAATAATAATATAACAATAAGAATAAGAGAATAAGAATAAGAGAATAACAATAACAAAATAAGAGTATCAGAAAACTAGAATAACAATAAAAATAACAAAATAGCAAACAACAACTGACAGAATATCAGAATAACAATTACAGAATACTAGAATAACAGAATAACAATAACAAAATAACAATATCAGAAAAATAGAATAACAATAAAAATAACAAAATAGCAAACAATAACAATGACAGAATATCAGAATAACAAGAACAGAATAATAGAATAAGAATAATAGAATAACAGAATAACAATAACAAAATAATAACAACAATAGCAAAATAACAAGAAGAGAATAATAAAATAAAAATAAGAGAATAACAATAACAGAATAACAATAGGAGAATAACAGACTGTAGGGTCTCCTGCCTGAGTTGGACTAGAAGATCTCTAAGGTCCCTTCCAACCCTGTTACTATGGAAACCAACCCCACATCCTTGCTGAAAGAGACCACCCTGCTTGCCCCCATCTAGTGCCAGGAATGATGGATGGATATCAGTCTGGAGAGGGCCCCCACCCCCACCGGCAGACCCTTTCCACATCCAGGCCTGGCAGTGACCTCCTTCTCTCCCGCAGGAAGTGATGGGGCAGAGGCTTCTCTTAGGCCAGAGGAACCCACCTGCCTGGGGCCGAGGCTGGCCCAGGAACCGTGGCCAACCGAGGCTACCCCAGGACTTTCGTGGTGGGATGGTGCTGTCACCAGGCTGGTGGCCCTGCAGCAGGAGCAGGAGGAGGAGCTGAGATGGACCATCGAGAAGCTGGCCGAAGCCACCAGCAGAAGGGTGAGGAGCAGAGAGGCCTCGTTCACGCCTGTCTTATTTTCACTTATTTTTACCACCGATTTGCCCCGCGTGTGCACCTTCCATGCATGCCCCCGGCCTCAGAAACATGGCTAAATAGGAAGGCATAGTACCGGGGCCTACTGGTTCGCTCAAATCAGACCGAACCGGTTGAATGCCACCTCTGGCTCCGTCCAAGAAACCTCATGCAAGCAACTTTTCTGCTGAGATCACTTTCGCTGCAGGGACTGAAGATTGTCTCATCCTGCAAAGTTGTGGAGGTCAAAGGTGCCTCTTCCCCAAAGCCAAGAGTAATCCTCCGGTTATTTGCAAAAACAATAAAGGCAGGATGCAAATAAATAAATATGTATCCATAAGGGGTGTCTCTTGATGGGGGTGTCCTTAATTCTCTCTGAGCTTGGTGGTTTTCTTGCAGATGTTTCATGACCCAACTAGGAAACACCATCAGTGCTAGACGGGAGTGGGGATTGCAGGGAGGAGGAGGAAGAGGAGGAGATTGCAAGGGCCTTGGTGTTCTCCGAGCTTGGTGGTTTTCTTCAGACATTTCATGACCGAAGTAGGGAACATCATCAGTGCTAGAAGAGAGTGGGGTTTGTGGAATGATGGAAGAAGAGGAGGAGGAGGAGGAGGACAACATGGGGCTTTTGATAGTTTCTGAGCCTGGTGGTTTTCTTGCAGATGTTTCATGACCCAGGTAGGGAACATCATCAGTGCTAGAAGGGAGAGGGGTTTTGCAAAGAGGAGGAGAAGAAGAAGGAGAAACAGGAAACAGAGAAGAGGAAAAAAGAACAAGGAGACAAGGAGGAGAATGATGACTGTGGGGTCTCTGATGATCTCTGAGCTTGGTGGTTTTCTTGCAGACGTTTCATGACCCAACTAGATAACATTGTCAGTGCTAGAAGGGAGTGGGGTTTGCAGAGGAGGAGGAGGTGTTCTATAGAGTCCTTGCTGCTCTTTGAGCTTGCAATTCTAAAATGATAAGACAATTCAAACACTTGGTAAAAGCATAATAAAAACAATAAGAACATCCACAAAATAAGTAAGTACATTTATGGAATCCATGTGTTTCTTTTTCAGGACCCTTTGGTGATGGACCAAAATGCCCTTTCTCTTCCGATGGAGCCCCCAGATACCAGGGCCTTCTCCATGAAATCCATGCTGCAGAGAGAGTTCTCTGAGACTGCCCAAGAAGTGAACAAGAGTGGAGGCCAGAAGCATTTCTGGACCACCTTGGAAATGTTTCCAGTCCAGGAGAATCTGGAGTCACAATGGGAAGGTCCAGGACGGTCTCCACAGAGCGGGTTAGAAGAACCTGATCTTCAGCAAAGGATCAATGTCAGAGGAGAAGACCTCAGGCTCCAAGACACTGTACAAATGGATGCTAATGTACTTCAGGCTGAAAGACCACCAGAGGAGAAGTCACGTTGTCTTCAGGGACCATCAACATCATGTCAAGTTCTTAGGGGATTCCAAAAAGATCCAAATATTCAAGATGTGAAGGATTTGCAGTCTGGAGGTCCCCAGGAAAAGAAGCATCTGGAAACCCTATCTAGGAAGGGAGAAGGTAATCAGAAGCTGGCTAGTCCTGGACATCTTGAGTTCTCCCAAAAACAAAACGAACACCAGAGAGATCCAGAAATTCTCAGTCTCCCAAAGGAGATATCTCATGAACCTCAAAATATTCCAGAACAGTCTGACAAGAAGGAATCTAAAGTTTCCAGTAAAGGAGAAATTGATGGCCTTCAGACCACATCTAAGCCACAGGAGATTCTTGAACGTGCAGGAGCTTTAGAGAAGAGGGAAGAGATTTCTCAACCTTGGAAACCTTGTGGACACCAAGCAGTAAAAGATCTAGAGATCTCCCAGGCTTTAGAAACTCCAGCCATAGACCAGACTCTTCCTGAGAAAAAGGAATGTAATACTCAGGAGGGAAGTTCTCAAGAAGGTCCATTCCATGGATTGACTGTAAATAACTTGCATCATCAGGGAGAGATACTAAGGAGGACAAAGTCTTTGGGGTGCTTAGAAGTTGTAACACCCTGGAATCTGCTGTTCCAAGGATCAAGAGACCCAGAAACTTCTCTCCAACTATTATCAGAGAATCTGCAGAGAGGTCCTTCCCCAAAAACACAGATGGAAGATATACGTTCCCAACAAAGTCCAAGTAGCCTCCAGACTGTTCTACAGAGTGAAATAGAAGTTGCTCAAACAGATACTAAGATGATAACTCCAGAACCTCACATTTCTCTTCATGGGAAGCAAAAACCTCAAAAAGAGGTGGACTCCCAAGATGGCGGGAATGAAAAAATGTTCCACACCCAAGGCACACAAATGGCTCAGCCCCAGGACTGGGAGGAACTTGACTTGATCAGCAATCTCCATGAGGGATCACCAATTCTTCACATTGCAGAAATGAAGAGACCTTCAGAAGATGTTTGTCATCAGGAACAGAAGATCCTAGAATTCTCTCGTTGTCAAGGGCCTCCTCTCAAGAAATCAAACTCACCTGAACTTCAAGAGCTATTGCGGACAAGGGCCAATGAATCTGGTGGTTCTTTGGAGATTCCACTGGAAAATAGATACATTCAAGACTCTCAACATCAGGAATGGGAAAAGATGAAAAGCCAGAACATTTCAGAAAGAGAAGTTTTGAAGTTACCTGATTCGGTAGAGGTTCTCCAGGACCCAAACATTCCAAAATGCAAAGAAGAAGTTGTTGAGATACCAGGACCGTTGCCCAAAATGTCAGAGACACCTATGCTGAAAGAGAAGTTGGATTTTTTGCAAGATGTGGGTGAATCAGAAGAGCTTCATGTCTCAGAAGAGACGGAAGGAATTGGTGGAGAAATTCTCCAGTCCCAGAAAGCTCAGCTGGAATGGCCAATTCTTACGTTGAGAGAATCCCTTACACTTCAGCCCCAGAAGTTGGGTTCAGAAAGGCATGAAGACCTTTCTGTGTCCCAGAATTTCAGAAGTTTGGAAAGCCCACCTCTCCTGTGGAGCATCTTATGGCAGAAGGCAAAGTCATTTGAACAAATGAAACCGTGTCGTCTTCTTCTAGGCCCACAGCTAGAACAAACGGCAATCCAGAGAATGACTAAGAAGGAAATGCCCATCCTTCAACTTCCCCAGGAAACAAAGGGAGCATTGATGGTTCAACAGGAAGAAGGATCACTGGTGGAAATGGAACACCAGAAACTCCAGAAGTCCAACGTCCTTTATCTCCAGGATTTGAAGCAACAGGAAGTGATGCCCCAAAAGCAAACAGAAAAGGTTGTCCTAGCAGAGAAATGCATACAGACTGACCCTCAGGAGTTTCAGCATCAGGGAGAGAAAACACCAGAGGTTCTTCTGGAAATATCAGTAGGACAAGTAAATCTTGGAGAGAAACATCCAGGAGAAACAGGGGAGATGGAGAATGCTTCATCCCATGAAGCTCCACGGAGCAGGCTTCAAAAGCTTCAGAGAGAAGAGATTTCCCAGAGGGAGCTAGAATTTCTGGAACATTCAGGATCCTTCCTACAGGAAGATCTGAGCGGGACACAGCCCCCCACAAAAGAAATTCTGGGAAAAGTCCAGATTCAAAAGAAGCAAAAAGCGGTATTCGTCCAGCAACTCCAGGAACACAGAAGTCCAGATTCTCCTCCTCTTCTGTGGGGGGTCATGGACCTGAAGTCAAAGTCTTTTGAGTTGAGGACATCATGTGACATAGAAGCTCAGGAGCTGAAGGACTCACCGATGGCTCCATTGCGGAGAAGAGCCGACACGGAACCAGAATCTTCTACACTTCAAAAATGTAAAGGTCTTGATGTCACTTCTTCTCAAGACCTAAAGGAAGTTGACTCTCCTCCAGATAGGTCCAAGATGGGAACCTTTCAGAGTGGGGGAATCCTACCTACATATTCTCAAGAGTCGCGGTCCCCAAAAGTAAATAATTCAGAAATTCCTCAGTCTCAAGAAGGTGGGCCCAGGACAATCGTCTCTCCTTCCCCAGGTGAAAGAGAAGTCTTAATGAGTCAAGAAATAAAAGAGGTGGGATCATCTCAAACCTGGATAGCTTCACAAGAAAAGCTAGCATCTTCCGAAACATCCCAAGAAGTTGAGGAACTGATAAAGGATCCAGAAATGGCCATTCGAGAACTGGGAGATCAACAGAACTCTGTGCCTTGCAAAACGAAGTGTCTGGAAACACCTCTTCATGCTGAGGAAAGTAGAAGCTTTGGACCTTCTCCTTTGTTGGGAAGAGCCTTAGAAATAAAGGCAAAATCATTTGAGCTAATCAAGTCAAAGACTTTTCGGATGAACTGCTCAGAGGCCTCCTCACCAAGATCTCAGCAGGACTTCCAGGCTTCTCATGTAGAAGAGAGCTCAAAGTTAGAGATGATCCCACCATCAGGAATGCTACAGATGGAACCAGAATCCCAAGGAACCCAGAAGCATGGAACTCCACAGGTGTATCACCCAACAGATCTAGGGGAGCAGATGGTCCCTCAAATCCAAGTTGGGAAATCTGTTTATACCCAGACTCCAGATTCTATTTCAATGCAGCATCTGCTGGAGGAGTCAAAGGACATTCAGATCCTGGAGCTTCAAGAGCTGAGAGATCTAGAAGTTCCTCAAGCCCAGTGTGACAAAGAAGAACTGGAGAAACTAGAAAACTTGAGACCACACGGAAAGAATATCGGGGCCTTAACATCTCAGCCAGCTCCAGAAAGAAAAGCAGAACATCTTCAGCATGCAAGACGCAGTAGTCCAGAAACACCTCCTCTTCTGTGGTGGGTTTTGGAGTTAGCTCATCATGGAATATTATATAATGTTTCTCCTCAACCTCAGGAGTTCAGTTCTTATGTCCCAGGGACGCAAAGACAAGAATGGCCCCAGAATGAGTCAGAGGCACAACATCCACAAAATCAAATTGTGTCTTTGGCTAAGAAAGTGCAGAAACTAGAGGTTCCTCAAGCACAGAAGGAATCATTCCAAGTTGAAGGAAGCAGGACAGCAGATGATCATCTTCAGTCCCAGGAATGCAAAGATCCAGAACCTTCCCAGTCTCATGAAATTGTTCCTCAAGTAGAGATCACTAGCCCTGGAGTTTCAGTCTCAGAAGCATTTCAGTTTCTGGATCAGGAGAAAGCAAAATCATTTCAAAATCCCAAGAGAAGTCCTCAGGACCTTGAGGTCCATCAGTTGAAGGAGAGAGAACCTGTCTCAGTTGAGGAATCTTCAGAAGGAGATGTTCAGAGTAGAAAAGGATCTTCAATGACACAAAAGACACTTATTCCCATGAAACCTAAGGATTTGGAGTGTCTGGTACAGGAAGAGATGTCCAAGCCATGTGAGTCATATAAAGTAATTCATTCGCATGACCATCAAATTCTGGATACGCTTGGGAACATGGACTCCCTAGATCCCTCACCCTCATCTGTACAACTCCAGAGGCTGAAAACAGATGCAGAACATTGTGGCCTTCTAAATGGATCCCAGGATCTTCAGCCGAAGGAACCAGCACATGGTGAGACATTGAAGGGAGTCAAACAGGATGACTTCCCAATTATTGACCCTTCTGAGGAGCATAGTAAGATCAAAGTTGACCTGCCCTTGGAAAAACCTCTGGGGAAATCAAAGTCTTTTGACTTAGGGGAGCTTCAAATTTCGAAGACTCAGGAACCACTGAAGAAAGGATCTTCTCAAACTCAAACAACCGAAGTCTTGAAGATTCGGGAAGACCTTCCAAAGAAAAACCAGAAAAAGATAGATTCACAGACCATTTCATCTCAAGAAAAGGGTCACCAGGACACCCCACAACTATTGCACTCCCATGAATCGGCTTCTAAATGCCCTTCTGTTCTCCAGAATTCATCGACGCAAACATCAGTACTTCCTGAGATGGACCCATGTTCCTTGCAGAGCCAGGAACTCAGAGAAATGATTCAGCCCCAGAGCTCCAAACTCCAAAGAACCACAAACTCCAAGATGCTACAGGGACACCATCAAGCAGAGAACTGTGAACTTGGAGTAGAAGATAGTCAGCCTGAAATGCAAGGAAACCTGCAAAGATCTCCTCAGTCTTTCCTTGTCCAAGATATTTTATACCCTCTGACAGATACGTTCAGGAAATCAAAATCTTTGGAATTGCCCAAAGCAAACATTGGCCTGCTTCAGGGGTTGAAAAGACCAGACATTTCCCGATCTCAAGAAAATGTGAAGGAATGTCCTCAGATCCTTGATGACCAAACATCATCACGGGAGATGACTATGTCTTCACAGGAGAAAAAGAATAGATGTCCTACACAAAAGGAACTGAAGGACTCACAATCTCAGGAAGAACTTGCCCAAAATAAGCCAGCTACCTTAAATCCTGAGAATGATCAGGCCCAAAAGCTCCAAAGACAGGAAAGAATGGAAGTTCTTCCTTCTCCAGGAGTTCCTCAGGAATGTGTTTTTCTGCAGATCCAGGGGAACCTGCAAAGCCATCCAGAGTATTTTGGATGCGAAGATTTAAACCATCCAGATGTTCTTCAACCTGAAAAACACTCAGCAATACCAGAAACTCTTGAATTTGAGAAACATGGGGAATCCATAACTCAGTTGTCCTTAGTGTCTACAGAGAAAGGAGCTCTATCAGTCTGGTGGCCCCTGGGAAAATCGAAGTCTCTTGACTTTAGAGAACATCAAGTCCCCTCTCTAAAGTCACTTCTGGGAGAGTTGGATTGTTCTAAACCCCAGAAGATGCCTTCAGCCAATCTGTCTCAACCACAAAGAAATCTCCAGGATGAACAACGGAAATGCAGGACTCCGCTGGTCTTCTCCAAAACCCAACCACTTGAGGACCTTAGTTCAAAAGATAAGATTGGCCAACAGGAAGAAAACCATTGTGCCAACCAAAAAACGGAGCACATGGAGCTGGAAGCTGAAAAGTCCCAAGAGCTACTGACGCATGAGAGAGAAATCATGGCTTTCCAGAAACTGGAGGATATCCAGATGTTCTGTTCCAAGGAATACAGAGAATTGGAAGCTCCTCAACTTCAGGTTAATTCCCAGAGCTTGAAGGAGCCTCTTTGTACTGATCAGGGTGTGCAAACAGAATCCAAATCTCAAGGACTAAGAAAGCCACTTAATCACCAGGTTGAAAGAAATCTACAAAGTCCTCCTAGTCTCAGGAACCTGCTGAGGAAGTCCAAGACATTTGACTATGAGGAACCAACAAGTAGAGTTGATCCTCACATCCAGGATGTCCAAAGGGAAGAAGAACCTGCAAAAGGGCACTGCTTGCATGTTGAGAAGCAGTTGCTGCAGAGATTTGAGGGACCAAAGTCACAAATAATCCAGGAGATAATTAAACCTGAAGTTCTTCAACATCGGGAGATAGCAAATGTTGAAAGCATTGGGGAATCTAGAGGACAACCCAACTGCCCAAAGGAAGCTCACAAAATAGAGATGGGGTCCATAAAATCCAAGATATCTCTACATGCAAACCAGGAACCTCCTCAACAACAAGAAGCTACACAACACATAGTTCTACAGGACAGTATACCCCACGTTGTTCCACCTTGTGACATTCCACAATTTGGTATTAAATTTCTCCAGGAGCTGGGGAGGTTGCATAATGAATTAAGTACCCTCAGACCATCCCAGGAAGTAAAGGATGGGAAGGCCATTTGTCCCCAAAGTGCTAAAGTTTCCAGTCAACCACAGCAGCAAATACCAGCTGAACCACAAATAAATACAGGTTCTCAGGTTCTCCAGCACCAGAAATGGAGCACAGCAACATCTCCGCAGCCACCACCATCATCACCAGGAGATTTCTCTGAACCTTCTAAGATGCAGCCGCCGTCTCTTCAATCTCCCCAAAGCCAAGGACCTGACCAGATGCCAAGAGTAAAAAGGGAGTTGGCGAGGAACATGGGGTCACCAATGCTGAAGGCACCACAGATGGTCCAATGGCAAGAAGACTTGTCAAAAAAATCAATTGTGGTATCTGGGATGACAGATCCTCCTTTCCTTCAGTCACTGGAAAATGTGGAAGCAAAGATTTTGGATCTCCAGGAGCCCCTTAATCTTGAAGGGAAAGTGAGAGAGAAAGAACCAATGGTCAGAGAGTTACGAAAGGATCATCCCTCAAATATGAAAGAACTTTTAATGGCAAAATCAAAATCCCTTGCACCTCAGTCATTATCAAGGACTCGGGAGTTCCAGCATGAGAGAACAAAAACAGTAAAAGGTCTACCTTCCTTGGATAAAGTGATGGCCACTAAACGTAGACCTATTTCCCAAGGACCATTAAACATCCAAGCAGAAGCCATTTCTTCCCAAAACCAGAAATTTCCCACAAAACAGGAAAACCAGGGCATTCTTTTACCTCAGAATCAGAAGGAAGCAATGACCCAGCAAGTAGGCCAACATTTTCAGGAGAAGCATAAGAGGTTGAAGCTCCAAGAAGGAAGGAACCTAAAATCATGGAAGGGCCAGGAACTGGAGTCTCTTCAGCTTCAATGGATGGAGGAGAACCAAGCTTTTCAGGAATGGAGAAAGGCAGGAACTCTTCTGGCTGAAGGAACTCAACCAAGGAATCATTCAACCCGTGAGAAGGGCCTACTGAACCTGGGAGATCTTGAGCCTGAAGATGAGAGCAGAAGACTGGAGAGACTCTGGGAGCAGAAGACCACAGAGACCACAGCTATGACTTTGCTCTCTCCCTCCAGCCCTGGAAAGCCCAGCGAGATGATATGGGAGCCCAGCTCGCTCAACATGGACATTTCCAGAGAGACCTCTTTTGACGCGACCCAGCTTTCTTCACCATCTTGGGTA
Source organism: Arizona elegans (assembly GCA_022577455.1). Lineage (NCBI taxonomy): Eukaryota > Metazoa > Chordata > Lepidosauria > Squamata > Colubridae > Arizona > Arizona elegans. The sequence continues at coordinate 89,348,072 of JAKOOJ010000007.1, read as the reverse complement.
AGAAGATCTAACATTTAGCTGAGATGTACTAAACCAGGACAGGGGTGGAGACAGCTCTATTTCAGCTTTAAATTTTAATGTTAAAGAATGAAGATGGTTTATGAAGGTGATAAACTGGAGATGAGGACAGAGAAGGTTACAAACATCTCCTCTGTCCACAAGTTGACTAGAAACTTCTCTATCTAACAGCAGTTATTTCTTCTCTGTAGATTGACCAGGTTGGGACTCTGAAGTTATCTGAAGACATTTGTTGGCCTGCCCTTAAACTGAGATGTCCACCAATGACCCATGCCAAAAGCCAGACATTGAGATTGGTGGCATTCATGTGCACAAGAGACAGGGTCTTCTGAACTGGTGGCACTGTATCTTTGGAGACAACAGACTGACATGATGTTGCTACCCAAGTCACATACAGATGTAGTCCTTCCATACCTTTTAAGAAAATCTTTAATTGATATCCATGTCAGCATTTTCTGACCTAAAGTTTTCAGGCACGTTAAGCTGCCATTCTCATCCTAGGAGATGTAGCCCAACTTTTAGAGGGAGCTGGATGGGGGACCTTGGGACACTAAAATATCTTCTGGCTTCTGCTCTGTGAAATTCCATCAGTTGTCTATTGTTTTGGTTGTTGCTTCAAGGAGGAATTGAAATAATTTCTGACATTTGAAATCAATCAAAGTGTTGTTCAACTTTGAACAGGAGGTATGAGCATCTATTGAGGTTCTCCAGATGATGGTTTCTCCTCAGAGGCCACATTTCTCTACAATTGGGCCAAATCTGGAAGATGGTTTTGGTGTCTTCAGAACAATGGCATACGTAAAATGATATAAGATATTTTTTGCTAGGGAGGGAAGATATTGAAATGAATGAATTCTGGGGAAAGTCCTTCTTGAAACTCATGTGAGGTCAGAAGAGGTAGAGGTACCTCCCACCCTATCCACCCAATGACCAGACTGACTGTCCCTTCTTTGAGGGTTTCTGCCTACTTAGTGTTATTTTTTCTTCTTCTTCTCAGGAGGACAATGTTCACATAAGGGTCACTTGTCCTGGGGACTCTCCATCCTTGGAGAAGTCAACTGATCGACCCCGGCCAGGTGAACCCAACCAAAAGGCCATCAGCAGCTTTCCTGGGGAAGGAGTGGATGGACAGGTAAGTGACCAAGTTCTTGGGGTATCGTTCATGGGGTTGCCAATTGTCCGATATTTTCCAGAGCTTCCGCTGCCTGGTTTCAATGGAGGAGTTAGGAAGGAGCATCTGAAGGACTGGTCCAACCATCCAACAGGTGGTTCTCGACTTACAACAGTTCATTTAGTGACTATTCAAAGTTACAACAGCACTGGAAAAAGTGGCTTATGACCGTTTTCACACTTATGACCGTTGCAGCATCCCCGTGATCATGTGACCCAAAATCAGACGCTTGGCAACGGACTTGTATTTATGATGGTCATAATGTTCCGGGGTCACGTAATCCTCTTTGGCGACCTTCTGACAAGCCAAGTCAAAGGGGAAGCTGTTCTGCCCCAGCTATGGACCCCAAAGAATGCAGCACACACAAAGTTTGTACAAAACTTAAATTTACTAAAATAACTCAGTCTTTTCCAAACAAAGGCTGTTAATAAACTTTCTTAACAGCCTACAAGAAACCAAAGATAAAGTAATCACAATCTTACTAAGGTTGGCAAAAAGCCCAGAAGCAATTTGCAGAGAATCCAGACATGAAGGAGAATGAACTAAAGTTGTTCCCTACAAATTGCTTCAGTCGGTGTTCCTCCTTAAATAGGCTAAGGGAGTGGCCAATTAGCCCTAAGCCTTACTCTTGAGGAGACCTCCTCCTGAGGAGCCACTCCTGCCTTTTGGCAGCTCTGCGCGCCCGTGCATCGAGAAAAGGCTCCTCCTCTTCGTCCTCTTCACTTAAAGGAGCTTCTGGAGGTTCTGAAGGCCCTGGCTGAATCCCCGCCTCTGGTACCCCATCTTCTCCAGCCTCCTCACTGTCTGACTTGAGTGCCAGCTGCACAGGCTGCTGGCGCAACACCACACCAGCCTCCTCGTTGTCAGAATCAGCTACAATCTGCACAGGCCGCTGACGGGCCACAACAGAAGCCGGATTCACTTAACAACTGTGTGACTAACTGAACGACTGCAGTGATTGACTTAACCATGGTGGCAAGGCAGGTCGTAAAATGGGGCAAAGCTCATTTAACAAATATCTCACTTAGCAATGGAAATTTTGGGCTTAATTGTCGTCTCCCATCTACAGTACTAAAAACGTTACTCAAACTCCTAGCCACTGTACTAAGAACATTACTCCAAAAATTCCCACTCTCCTTTGGTGCTGCCATTGTTATTCGGTCCTTCTTGGTCTCACCTGCCTTCTTCTGACCTACCTTTCCTTCACCCACCAGCCCCTGCTCCCCCCTCGGCCACCCAGCCGGGAGAAGGCCTTCATCTGGCTCTCCCCCCAGGACAAGAAGGAAGCTCTGCAGCGACTGGCAGAAACCCAGGCGGAGGGCGAACGCCGGCACCAGAGGGATAAGGAGCGGCAAGCTCTCCGGGTGAGCATCCTCTGGTCCCCGATCAGACCCAGGAGAAGTGGCCCCCTCTTTCCCGGGAACTGGCGTAACTCTCGCTGACCCGAGTGGCATTTCACAGAATCCTAGAGCTGGAAGGGACCGTGGAGGTCTTCTAGTCCAACCCAAGAGATCTTTAAAGCCTCCAAGGTTGGAGTGGCCACAGCTTCTGGAGCCAAGCCAAGTTCCATTGATGGATTGTTCTCATTGTCAGGAAATTTCTCTTATTTACAGGTTGGGTCTCTCCCCCCCCCCCCCCACTATTGTCTCTCTCCTTCCTTCCTTCCTTCCTTCCTCCCTCCCTCCCTCCCTCCCTCTCTCCCTCTCTCTCTCCCTCCCTCCCTCCCTCTTTCTCCCTTCTTTAGCACTTAGCAATAGCACTTACTTATATACCACTTCACAGTCCTTTACAGCCCTCTCTGAACGGTTTACAGAGTCAGCCTCTTGCCCCCAACAATCTGGGTCCTCATTTTACCGACTTTGGAAGGATGGAAGGCTGAGTCAACCTTGAGTCGGTCAGGTTCAAACTCCTGGCAGTGGGCAAAGTCAGCCTGCAATGCTGCATTCTAAACCATTGGGCCACCACGACTCACCAGTAGGAGTCACATCAACACAACCTGTAACATCTGGAACTCCAGGATGTGTGTTTTGTGGCTCCGAGAGTTAGCTACTCCTGCCTCTATGATGGCTGGGAGCATAACCCCAACAAAGAGGGATCTGGGTATTCCAGGTAGAAGGGATGTAGAGACCAGCCTGTCATGGTGGAGGAGACCAATGGACTTCCCAAGCATTCTAGAGAGAGGCTGGGGAAATCTGGGAGTTGAAGCCACCAGGCTTAAAGTTGCCAAAGTTGGTGACCCCTGTACTAAAGTATTGGGGTACATGAGGTGTTCTGGTTTACAGAACCATGGAGGAAGGCATCAGTTGCCCCGAGGAATACTACCCTGTTTCCCCGAAAATAAGACCCAACCAGAAAATAAACCCTAGCATGATTTTTCAGGATACTCGTAATATTAGCCCTATCCCAAAAATAAGCCCCAGTTAAGATCGTCAGCAGACAGAGGCATTTAGTACTGTATTTCCCCCCAAAGACCTAACCGGAAAATAAGCCATAATGCATCTTTTGGAGCAAAAATTACCATATTTTTCAGAGTATAAGACGCACCTTTTCCCCCCAAAAAAGAGGGTAACAATCTGGGTGCATCTTATACTCCGAATGTAGCCCCACCCAGCTTCTCAAACAGAGGTTTCAGAGGCTGAAAAAAAGCATCAGAACCAAAGCTTCAGAAAAAAAGCCCCCAAACAAAGCTTCAGAGGCTTTTTTTTCTGAAGCTCTGTTTCGGAGGCTTTCAGAGGCAGGAAAAAAAGTTTTTTCTGAAACAGAGTTTCAGAGGCAGAGAAAAAAGCAAAAAAAAAAAAAAAGCAAGGCACAGAATTCACAACCAAGGAACCTGTTGCTAAAATTCACCTCTGGGAACAGCTGATTGGGAGTATTCCAGGAAGCCGATCCACCTGCCAATCAGCTTTTTTCTTATTTTCCTCCCCAAAATCTAAGATGCGTCTTATACTCCGAAAAATATGGTAATATAAGACACGGTTGTCAGCGTCTCAACGCTGACATAGAAAAGGGAGATAAGCCCTGAACTTTTGCCTGCTAAATCCCTTTGAAGCTCGGTCTCTGTGGAAATGAAGAGGGGGGAACATTCCTGTGAAATGACGAGACAAGAAGTCAGGAGAGTGACTTGGAAGATAGCCAATGAGAAGCAGAGAATTGGGGATCGGAAAGGGAGGGATTGGGGGGCAAAAGGTCAGTCTTGTCCGCACGAGTCATGATCTGGTTGCTGTACTCGAATGAAGAGAAGATTTCCTTAAAGATTGGCAGTTTGGAAATTCATTTATTTTGAGATAGCATCGAAGTCTGACACCAGTCTTATTTTGGGGGAAACACAGTATTACACCCCTAAAACCTGCCGAAAGCAACATGGAGAGAAAGATCTTCCTCCCTTAAGTTCCAGGAACGGCTCTCTATAGCCAAACGCCGGAGGTCCACGGAGGATCTTCTGGGAGATGGTCCAGGAGACCGAGGGCCCTGGGCATCAGCAATCTCTGAAGGCCAGGTATGGATTTTCCCATTGGAATAAAATTATTGCGGTAATAAAAATTAACTCCTGGGGGAGAAGGGAGGAAGAGAATCCAAGGTCTTTGGAGCTTTAAGTACTTTACAACAGGGAGTTTGTTCAATGTGTTTGGGTCAGGTATGTATGTGGTATTGGTGAATGGTTCTATGGTGGCGTAGAAGTGGAGCTCTCGCCTTAGAATCAGGAGGCTGTGAGTTCGATCCTAGGTAGAGGCAGATATTTCTCTCTCTGGGCACAATGAGAATAGATCTGCTGAACAAAACTCCGCATCGGTGACAGGAAGAGCATCCGGCCAGTAAACACTCAGCTCCATTCAGTTGGCCAGACTCCACCCTAATGCAAGGGATTATGGGGTCATTAAAGGATGATGATGATGATGATGTGTTATGTGGTATTGGTAGCATATCTATGAAATTAATTAATTACCAATAGCAGGGAATCTTTGTAGCTCAGGGTTGAACTGTGGGGTCCTGGGTGCTCTCTGAGCTTGTGTGGTTTTCTTGCAGACATTTCATGACCCAACTAGGGAACATCATCAGTGCTAGAAGGGGGTGAGATTTGTGGAGTCGTTTCATGACCTTTGGGAGTTCCAGACCCCCAAAAGAAAAACACTTCCCATGGGCAAATCCATGGGCCTGTTCCCAAAACATAGCAAACCTTTAGCCTTAAAGGTAAAGGTAAAATTCCCCTTGCACCTATGTGCTAGTTGTTCCTGACTCTAGGGGGCGGTGCTCATCTCCGTTTCAAAGCCAAAGAGCCAGCGCTATCCGAAGACGTCTCCGTGGTCATGTGACCGGCATGACTCAACGCCAAAGGTGCACGTAACGCTGTTTCCTTCCCACCAAAGGTGGTCCCTATTTTTCTCCTTGCATTTTTTACCTGCTTTCGAACTGCTAGGTTGGCAGAAGCTGGGACAAGTCACGGGAGCTCACCCCGTTACGCAGCACTAGGGATTCGAACCGCTGAACTGCCGACCTTTCGATCGACAAGCTCAGCATCTTAGCCACTGAGCCACTGCGTCCCTGTATCCTTTAGCCTTATATCTCTATAAATCAACTGGAACTGATTAAAAATTCCACTCCTTTACGAACTGACTGATTTTCGGCCACACCATGGAGCAGGCTAAGGCCAGTGAAGCTGGAGGTCTCTTCCCTAGGGTGTGCTATTCTTTGCACCCATGGGTGGCCAGCTGGGACTAACCCTTGGACTTTCCCATCTGGCAGGATGAAGCTGGGCAGAAAATGGCCGTGAAGACCCATCTGGAGAAGATCAAGAGAGAACGGACCTACATCATGCAGTCCAAGAGAGAGAGGTAGGAGTGTGTCCGGATATGAATGTCTACCTGTGTCACAGGTTCTTCCCGAAACCACTCCCAATTCCATTGATCCAGATTCAAGAGAGGTGTTAAAATTTCTGGGGATCCTCAACTGGGAGTTTCCCTTATATCTTCCCATAAGGCAGAGGCAAAGGGGAGCGATGGCCCCTTTTCGACTTGTGGACTTCAACTCCCAGAGTTCCTGCAAACTGGCTCAGGAATTCTCTGCTCTGCCCCAGCTACGGACCCTAAAGAACGCAGCACACACAAAGTTTGTACAAAACTGAATTTACTAAAATAACTCAGTCTTTTTCAAAACAAAGGCTGTTAATAAACTTTCTTAACAGCCTACAAGAAACCGAAGATAAAGTAATCACAATCTTACTAAGGTTGGCAGAAAGCCCAGAAGCAATTTGCAGAGAATCCAGACACGAAGGAGAGTGAACTAAAGTTGTTCCCTGCAAATTGCTTCAGTCGGTGTTCCTCCTTAAATAGGCTAAGGGAATGGCCAATTAGCCCCAAGCCTTACTCTCGAGGAGACCTCCTGAGGAGCCACTCCTGCCTTTTGGCAGCTCTGTGTGCCCGTCCATCGAGAAGAGGCTCCTCCTCTTCATCCTCTTCACTTATGGGAGCTTCTGGAGGTTCTGAAGGCCCTGGCTGAATCCCCGCCTCTGGCACCACATCTTCTCCAGCCTCCTCATTGTCTGACTCGGGTGCCAGCTATATCACCTGATACTGAGGTACCACTCTCTATATCAGTGTTTCTCAACCTTGGAAGCTTGAAGATGGGTGCTGGCTGGGGGATTCCGGGAGTTGAAGTCCACCCATCTTCAAGCTTCCAAGGTTGGGAAACACTGGTCTATATAAAAACTTTATATACTTTAGGAAAGTAACTTTAGGAAAGCTGAGATGGAACTTTCCTGATGGCCGATGTAGTCCTTAATCCCCTGAAAGCCCTGGCTGCCCCATCTCTGTCTTTCTCCCTCCCACAGGAACACCCTGAAGTTCAAGGAGCTCCTGGACCCACTGGTGGTCCCCAGGGAGGAGAAGCCTACGCCGAGACAAGCAGAGGAGCTTCAGCAGAGGGGAAACCTCTGTCCTTCTGGATCCCCTGGAGACCGAGTGAAGTTGGAGGCTCTTTCTCACATCACCCGTATGATTCCCAAAGAAGAATAAGTGTGGGGAGGAGGAATGGTGGTGGAGGAGGTAGAGTGAAGATGGTGATGGTGGAGGAGGAGGGGAAGAAAAGGAGAACAAGAAGAAAAGGGAGGAGGAGGAGAAGGAGAAGAAGAAGGAGAGGAGAGGTGGAAAGAAAGAAAAGAGAAGGAAAAGAAGACAATCATCTTTGGTGGACAATCACAGAAAGACTAAACGGCAGAAGGATGGTCACAGTTGGGCAAGAATTACCTCGTTGGATTTATAAGCGCAGGAATATTCTTGATGAAAATCTTCCCCTTATTATTAGTTGTGTTGTGTTCTTGTTTGCAAGACATCTTCAGCACATTGTTGTCTCCCGTGGGTGAAAATTCATTTGTCTTTATTCATCCCAACACAGCAATTTCCCTCAGGAATGGGGTGGGAATGGAGATTTTGCAATATGCTTCCCTCAGGAGTGGGGTGGGAATGAATTTTTGCAATATCCTTCCCGCAGGAGTAGGGAGGGAATGGAGATCTTGCAATATGCTTCCCTCAGGAGTGGGGAGGGAATGGAAATTTTGCAGTATCCCTCCCCTGCCATATTCACCAAGCCACACCCACCAAGCCACGCCTACAGAACCGGTGGTTAAAAAAAATTTGCATTTCACCCCTGGGTTGTAGATGATTTAATCCATGAAGTAGCAGACAGTGTTTCTACCGTGTTTTCCCGAAAATAAGACCCTGTCTTATATTTTTTCGAATCCCAAAATAAGTGCTTGGCCTTATTTTTGGGGAGGTCTTATTATTTTGGGGCGCGTGGGGTGAGATGGGGCTCCTCTTGCCATCTTACCTGATTTCCAGCTCTGTATTTAAATATTTTCGGGGGAGGCTTATTTTAGCACATACGCTCAAAAGCCCGATTGGGCTTATTATCCGTGGAGGTCTTATTTTCAGGGAAACAGGGTAATATGTTCTTGTTGTTGTGTGTTGCCGTCTTATTTCACAGAACTGTACAACGTATGGAGTTGGAAATGGTGTTTACCAGGAATCCATTAAACCCATGTTTTTCAACCTTGCCCGTTTTTAAGATGTGTGGACTTCAATTCCCAGAATTCCTTGGCTCAAAACCCTCAAAACTGACGAAGGAACTAGAAATGGCAGGCTTAATTACGGCCATAATTCAAGGAGGGCCGTTAATGACTTACGACTGAACTTCCCGCAGGTCATGTGATCAAAATTCAGAGGCTTGGCAACTGGCATGTACTTATGTCGGTTGCAGTGTCCTGGGGTCACATGATCCCTTTTTGCGGCCTTCTGACCAGGATAGTCTATGGGAGTGTTTCTCAATCTTGGCCGCTGGACGATGTGTGGACTTCAACTCCCAGAATTCCCCAGCTTGGCCGGGGAATTCTGGGAGTTGAAGTCCACACATCGTCCAGCGGCCAAGGTTGAGAAACAGTGATCTATGGGGAAGCCAGATTTACTTAACATCCGTGTGCCTTGACTTAAGTCTGTGATTCACTTAACAACTGTGGCAGCGAGATCGTAAAATGCAGCAAAACTCCCTTGACAATTGTCTCGCTTAGCAGCAGAAATTTTGAGCTCAATTGTGGTCGTAGGTTAAGGACTACCTACAGCCCCTCATATTGAATGTACTGCAGTTGTCCAAAAATGCCAAATGTCCATGGATTTAAAACTCCGGAAGAGAGTTTGAAAGCCCATTGAATGACATCGGATGGTGTACATCTGGAGTCTCTCATAGGATGCTACTACTCCTTGGAGCCGGAATTTCCATTGCTAAGGAAAACGGTTCTTCAGTGAGTCACAGACCTCTCCAAGATCCCGGAGAGAGTGAAGCAAGGCCTTTCTTTCCACTGCCCTGCCTTGGATGGATGGTTCTAGATCAGGGGTGTCAAACTGAAAGACTGCGGGCCTCATCCGGCCCGCTGGGTGCCCTGGAAACAGCAAAGGACCAGCCCACGGTGCCACTGCCAGTAAAAACAGAGCTTGAGAGGGCCACACACGGGCCTCCCAGGCTCTGTTTTTGGCCGCGACGGCCTCCTGCAGCTCTCTGCAAGAGAAAACGGAGCTCAGGAGTAATGGTGGATTGCCACCAGTTCGCCCCAGATCGGTCAAACCAGTAACAGCAGTGGCGGGAGGCTCTGCCCATCCAGCCGGATGTCTTTGCGCATGTGCAGAAGCATTGCGTGTATGAGTGCGCACTTACCCACGAGCGAACCGGTAGTGACAGGATTTGAAACCCACTACTGCTTGGGAGGGCCACATGCAGGCCTCCCAGGCTCCGTTTTTGGCCACGACGGCCTCCTGCAGCCCTCTGCAAGAGAAAACAGAGCTCGGGAACAGTGGTGGGTTGGTACCGGTTCGCACTGGTTCAGGCGAACCGGTAGTGGCGGAAAGCTCTGCCCACCCGCCCGGATGTCTCTGCACATGCGCAGAAGCGTCACTCGTGCAAGTGTGCATGCCCTGAGCGAACCGGTAGTGGCAGGATTTGAAACCCACTACTACTCAGGAGGGCCACATGTGGGCCTCTCGGACTCCGTTTTCGCCGGCAGAAGACTGCGGGAGGCCATCGCGGCCAAAAGCAGAGACTCAATGAGTGACATCAAGCTGGCCATGCCTGCCACGCCCCCAGCCCCCCAAGGTCAAACACAACCCTGATGCAGCCCTCAATGAAATTGAGTTTTTGACACCCCTGTTCTAGATCATCCTGAAGCCACCTTAGATACCGGCCAAGGAAGGAGACGGGCAGCAAAGTAATCACATAGTCTCTTTTTTTTTTTTTTTTTTTTTGTGGAATTGGCACTCAGAGGGCCACATCCCGAGGATGCAGCAGAGAAAAGGCGCCGTTCTTTCGGAAGAAGCTGTCAGTGCGGGTCTTGGCCGTGGGGGCCACGTGGGAGGCAGCCATTTTCCCTGGAAGACAGAAATTGAGGTGTGAGGAGAGGAAAAATAAGAGGAGGGAGTTGTGTGGCCCCTTTGAGGTTAAAAGCATTGTAAGCCGCCCTGAGTCTCTGGAGAAGGGTGGCATATAAATCAAACTAATAAATAATAAATAAATAAAGTCCTTCCCCTAAGTGGGCCTGAGAGACCCTAGGCAGACAGAGCTAGGAGAAGACCAAGGAGTAGCTCATAGAATTGTAGAGTTAGAAGGGACCTTAGAGGTCTTCTAGTCCAACCCCCTGCTCAAGGCAGGAGTCCTCACACTCTCCTAGACAAATGGTTGTCCGGCCTTTGATTGAAAACCTCCAAAGATGACACAATACAACTTCAGGAGGTAAGCTATTGATTAATTGGAAATTGGGAAATTCCTTATTTCTAGGTTGGGTCTCTCTTTAATGAACTTCCACCCATTGCTTCTCGTCCTGTCCTCAAGTGCTATGGAGAATAGGACAACCCCTTCTTCTCTGTGGCAGCCCCCCCATTATGAGAAGACAGCTGTTATGTCACTCCTAACCTTTCTTTTAGTTAGGCTAAACCAGGCATCTTCAAACATGGCAACTTTTAACATTGGTTAAATTCTCCAGCTGGCTGGGGAATTCTGAGAGTTGAAGTCCACAAGTCTTAAAAGTTGCCAAGTTTGAAGAGCCCTGGGCTAAGCCTACCTAGTTCCCCTATCTGTTCATCCTGTGTTTTGGCCTCCAGTCCGCTAAAATTATCGGAAAACCTCCAGTGTTGGAGCATTCACAACTTCTGGAGGCAGGTTGTTCCACTGATTAATTGTTCTCACTGTCAGAAATTTCTCCTTAATTCCAGGTTGCTTCTCTTCTTGATTGGTTTCCACCTTCCACCTTGTTTCTTGTCCTGCCCTCAGGTGCTTTGGAGAAGAGCTTGACTCCCTCTTCTTTGGGGCAGCCCCTGAGATATTAGAATGCTGCTATCATGTCTCCCCTCGTCCTTCTTTTCATCAAACTAGACATACCCAGTTCCTGCAACCGTTCATCGTATATTTTAGCCTCCAGTCCCCTAAAATCCTCTTGGTTGCTCTTCTCTGCACTCTTTCTAGAGTCTCCACATCTTTTTTATATTGTGGCGACCAAAACTGGATGCAGGATTCCAAGTGTGGCCTTTCCAAGGCATTATAAAGTGGTATTAACACTTCCTGTGATCTTGATTCTATCCCTCTATTAATGCAATTTAGGACTGCCATTGGCTTTTTTGGCATCTGCTAAACCCTGCTGGCTCATATTTAGTATATTTATATTTATATATTCATATTTAGGAGCACCCACGACTTCTGGAGGCAAAAGCTGTTCCACTGGTTAATTGTCCTCACTGTTAGGAAGTTTCTCCTTAGTTCCAGGTTGCTTCTCTCCTTGGTGAGTTTCCATCCATTGTTTCTTGTCCTGCCTTCAGGGGTTTGGAGAATAAGTTGACCTCCTCTTCTCTGTGGCAGCCCTTCAAATATTGGAAGGCAGCTATCATGTCTCCCCAAGTCCTTCTCTTCATTAAACTAGACATACCCAGTTCCTGCCACCATTCTTCATGTTTTAGCTTCTAATCCTCTTTGTTGCTCTTCTCTGCACTCTTTCTAGATTCTCAACATCTTTTTTTTACATCGTGGCGACCAAAACTGGATGCCGGATTCCAAGTGTGGCCTTACCAGGGCATTATAAAGTGGTATCAACACTTCACGTGATCCTGATTCTATCCCTCTGTTTACGCAGCCTAGAATTGCATTGGCCTTTTTGGCTGCTGCTGCCCACGGATGGCTCCTGTTGAAGTGATTGTCCACCAGGACTCCAAGATCCCTTTCGCAGTTACTACTATTGAGCAGGTTTCACCTGTGCATTTGGTTTTTCTTGCCTAAACGTAGACACCTTCCTTTTTTTCACCACTGAATTTCATTTGGGGAGCCACCTACCATCCATTCTACCTCCGTGCATTTAGTTTTTCCTGCCTTAAATGCAGAATCTTGTTTTGCTCACCCCTGACCCCGCATCGTGTTCCCTCCGGACAGCTCCTCCGTCTGCCCACTTACTGTACACACATGCCCCGTGCCCCCTCCGTCCTTCCTGCCCAACCACTCACCCATCTGCCAGCCGTAGGTGAAGTTGGTGGTGATGGGGAAAGTATATTTCTCGTCCGGCGGGACGAGGAGGCGCAGCTTCAAGTAGCGGTAACATCCTTCATCCTCATGGGAGATACCCTGGTAGAGAAGGCTGCGCACTTCGCGGGGAGCCGGCTTCATCTCCATCTCCAGGAGGGCCTTGTCCAGTCCAGTCAGGTCGCGTTGCCGAGCCAGCGGCCGGACCAGCTTGGGTGGGGGAGGAGGGAGGGGCGGAGGGGGAGAGCTGGGTTTGACCGGGGGCGGGGGGCGGACGGAGGGCAGGCGGAGGGTGGTGTCCTCTGCTTTCTTGCGACGTTCGCGTAGGCTCTCCTGCTTGGCTTTGACCAAGGCCCCGTACTTCTGGTGCCAGCCGAAACGGAGCATGATCTCCTTCCCATATTCTTCCTTCCAGAAGTTCTGCTGAAGGGTGTCCATGTTGAGTGGACGCGCCATGGCTGAGTTGGACAAGAGCGTAGCCCTGCTTGGCTACCCACGAGATTTATCTGACCGGGACCCCAGATGCCGGCTTCCCTTCCTAAGCTCTTTTCTCGTAGCGGCATAGAGACAATCCGCCAGTTGGTCTTCCTTTCAGCTGTTAAGGGTGGAGCTGGATGTTCTTGAGAGCTTCCAGTGGTGGCCATCAAATTTGCTGAGCTGCTACTTCACAGCTGCTGTCACAGCCTCTTGTGAGGTCACGTCTTCCCCCTCTTCCTCCAGGAGTGAGACAAAAGAGGTAACCCCACCACCCAGAACCTCAACCGGGAGGGGCCAAAATCATGGCGTCCCCATCACCAGTGGTCTCTTGAATTGGCTCAGGCCGTTTTCCATTCTTGGTAGCCAACCCAACCCAACCCTTTCGTCTGGAATGATATATAAGGCTTCCTGCTTGAGCAAGGAGGTGGATTAGAACAGTGTTTCTCAACCTTGGTAGCTTGAAGATGGGTGGACTTCAACTCCTGGAATCCCCCAGCCAGCGCTGCTGGCTGGGGGATTCTGGGAGTTGAAGTCCACCCATCTTCAAGCTACCAAGGTTGAGAAACACTGGATTAGAAGATCTCCAAGGTCCCTCCCAACCCTGTTATTCTATGCTCTAAGACAGGGGTCTCCAAACTTGTCAACTTTAAGACTTGTGGACTTCAACTCCCAGAATTCCTCAGCCAGGAATCTCCAAACTTGACGAGAGGGAGAGGGAGAGAAAAAGAAAAAGAGAAAAAGAAAGAAACAAAAAAGAAGAGAGACTTCTAAATCAAAACTAATTATCACGCCTACTTTCTTAGCATTAGAAGAAAAAGAAAGGGATGGGATGGGAGAAAGAAAGAAAGAGAGAAGAAAGAAAAGAGAGACTACTAAATCAAAACTAATTAACATGCCTACTTTCTTAGCATTAGAAGAAAAAGAAAGGGATGGGATGGGAGAAAGAAAGAAAGAGAGAAGAAAGAAAAGAGACTACTAAATAAAAACTAATTAACATGCCTACTTTCTTAGCATTAGAAGAAAAAGAAAGGGATGGGATGGGAGAAAGAAAGAAAGAGAGAAGAAAGAAAAGAGACTACTAAATAAAAACTAATTATCATGCCTACTTTCTTAGCATTAGAAGAAAAAGAAAGGGAAGGGATGAGAGAGAGAGAGAGAAAGAAAGAAAGAAAGAAAGAAAGAAAGAAAGAAAGAAAGAAAGAAAGAAAGAAAGAAAGAAAGAACCCTTTACCTAGATCCCTCTCTGAATGAGCCAGGTAGCTTATGAATTGAACTAATCGGGAAAACAGCATCAACGCTTTTCAGTCTGAGCTGCTTTGTCGTTTAAGACCACCATGAACCAGAAGCAAACCACCATAAATCCGTTCCAACGGAAGAAACCGATCAATGCGGCCATTCCTTTCTGCATGAGAGGCTGGTTTGCACCCGACACCCAGGAAGTGACTCACGAGTGTGTGCCAAGGACGGGCACCGCCAACTTCCCCGTGGGACAGATTGCAGGGAAAGTGTGACCCTATTCCAGCCGGTCTGAAAATAGCTTGCAGAGTCAGAAACACCCATTTTACATCTGAATCGCCTCCCACTTCACCCAAGTTGAGCACTCAAACAGACCGAAATTAAACAGAAATCAGCTTTATTAATTCCTTCCATCCAGTCGGGTTTTGGTTTAACAGGTTGCTTCCGAAACCCCAGAAATTGCAACTGCTATTAGATAATCACTTTGTAGGCAGGGTAGGGGAGAAAAGGGGATTAGAGTCTTCCAGTTGGGGGGGCCTAGACCCCAAACATCCCCCCCAGATGGACTGTGTGATGCCACCAGGCCAGGGTTTCTCAATTTGACCACCTTAAGACACAGGGACTTCAACTCCCAGAATTCCCCAGCCAGCAAGTTTGACTGGGGGATTCTGGGAGTTGAAGTCCACACATCTTAAAGTGGTAAGGATGAGAAACACTGAATTGGATGGTGGAAATTCAACCTTGGCCCCTTGAAGACATATGGACTTCAACTCCCAGAATTCCCGAGTCAGCCTTGTTTAGAACCAGGGAATTCTGGGAGCAGGGAATTCTGAAGTCCACGCGTCTTAAAAGTGGCTGAGGATGAGACACACTGAATTGGACGGTGGAAATTCATTCTTAATTTTGGCAATTTTAAGATGGATGCAATTCCCAGAATTCCCCAGCAAGCCATGCTTAGAACTATGCTGTCTAGGGAATTCTGGGAATTGAAGTCCACACATTAAAGTGACTACGTTTGTGAAATTATGAATTGGATGGTGAAACTTCAACCTTGGCCTCTTGAAAATGTATGGACCAACTCCCAGAATCCCCCACCCAGCCGTGCTTAGAACCCTGCTGGCTAAGGAATTCTGGGAGTTGAAGTCCACACACATCTTCAAGTAGCCAAGGTTGGGAAACGCGACGCTAGGCTGAAGACGACTCAAAATGGTTCATCGGAGAACTTCCTTCTAGACAACCAACAGTCAAGGGGACATCTTGGCCATCGGAAGCAGAATTCCCTTTTGAGGGAAGACAAACATTAGGAAAAAAATTCATCTGGGTTGCAATATCTCAGGGAGGGAGATGTTTGACTATTGCACTGTAGGAAAAAGACAAACAAACCAGCTTCTCGCAGGCAACAAGCCAGGATATCCCATCTTAACATCAAACCCATTTTGGGGGTTCCATCCTGAAGGAAAGGGTTTAAATAGCAGGAATGAGGAGGACAGGGAGAAGCAGCAGAGGACTTGGGCCAAAGTATCTCTAGATCCGTGGTGAGGACCATAATTGGTCATGAAGAACAAGGATCGAAGCAGGAACATGGAATGGCAACCAGGCCAATTCTGGCCTCAGAGAAAATGGGGAACCCAGCCTGGGTCCCGTGGAGAAGATGGGGGTCTCCTCCCAAGAGTCCCAGATGAAGGGGAAGTGGACAACAAGCCACCAGCGTTGAAGTCCACCTGTCTTAAAAGTGGCTGAGACACACTGAATTGGATGGTGGAACTTTACTCTCAACCTTGACCACTTGAAGACTGGTGGACTTCAACTCCCAGAATTCCCCAGCCAGCCACGCTTAGAACCACAGTTCTTCCGGGTTCCTGGCTCCCATGAGATCAACAGGGTGGGGTGAAGAGCAGCCTGGACGCTCAAAAGGACCAAAGAAGAAGTCTCCAACGAAGACTCGTTCCTTCGCACGACAAGGAGCAGAAGGTGAGGGACCACAAGGCAACACAAGAAGAGGGAGGGGTCAAGAAGGGTGGACCGCCACAAAGCAGAAGCCGGCCCGGGAAGGGTGTGTGGGCTCTCCTGGCCCCGCCTATCGCAAGTCTTCAGCGGTGAACATGCCCCTGGCGCGGCGTAGGATGGAGTCTTTGGAGGCGTCGTAAGGGTGCTCCTTGGAGGGGATCTCCAGCACAGCTGGCAGGGACTTGTTGTGCGCGTCAATGACGTGGCGGATCATCTCCGCGATGAACTGGTTGATGAGGACGATGCCGATGTCCTCGCGGGCCAGGAAGCTCCTGCGGGCAGAGGGGAGCGGGGAGGAGAGGTCACGAGGGGTCAGCTCTTGGGGGCTCCCCCTGCTGCTACTGGGGCTTCCCCCTACTACGGGGGCTCCTGCTCCCTCTACTATTGGAGCTACCGCTGGGACTCCCTTTACTACGGGGGCTACTCCATCAGTTCCTTGAGGCTCCCCCTGCAACTACTGGGACTCCCTTTACTACAGGGGCTACTACTGGGGCTCCGTCTCCTACTGGGGCTACTCCATCAGTTCCTTGAGGTAGTCCCTGCTACTACTACTCCATCAGTTCCCAGTAGTAGTCCCTGCTACTACTGGGACTCCCTTTACTACAGGGGCTACTACTGGGACTCCCTTTACTACAGGGGCTACTCCATCAGTTCCTTGAGGCTCCCCCTGCTACTCTTGGGACTCCCTTTACTACAGGGGCTACTACTGGGACTCCCTTTACTACGGGGGCTACTACTGGGACTCCCTTTACTACGGGGGCTACTCCATCAGTTCCTTGAGACTCCCCCTGCTACTCTTGGGACTCCCTTTACTATAGGGGCTACTACTGGGACTCCATCTATTACTGGGGCTACTACTGGGACTCCATCAGCTCCCAGGGGCTGCACTTGCTACTACTGTAAAATAATTTAGAAGATTAAAACAAGCCAAAGGCAGACTTTCTCTACAGGAAGAAGACGGCATAAAACTTATTCTGGGAAGCAACTTCTGAGTTCACAGAGTTCCCGGTGGAAGAAATTTCCACCATCCAATTCAATGTTTCTCAACCCTCAGCCACTTTAAGATAGGTGGACTACAACTCCCAGGATTCCCCAGCTGGCTTGGGAATCCTGGGAGTTGTAGTCCGCCCATCTTAAAGTGGCAGAGATTGAGAGACAACTGATTTGATTTAATTTCTGAATTAAATGCATGGCCCACCGAGTTCATCTGAAGACCAAATGAGGAATTCCCCGAACCGTGGAAAACTACTCACCACATACTAATAATGCTGGGCAGAGATCGAATCCTGCCTCCTTTGACTCTCCTTCTCCTCTCTCAAGGTCACACATGACAGTGGGCAGATCCTTCCCAAGTAAACCAAGACCGGCAGAAAGCAGCCAAAGCCAGACTTTGCAAAAGTAGTTTGGTTGTTTATGGGCAAAACATTGGCCCAACACCCAACGCCTTCTCAATTTTGCAAGAGGCGAATACGGGATCTTGTCTGCCAGTTCTAACCAGGATCAACTTAGAAACCCAACAGGGATGAAATTTAAAGAGGGGGGAGGTCTGCATAGAATCCCCCTGAGCTAAAAGCATTTAAAAATGCAGAACAACAGTGGGAAAGGACCTTGGAGGTCATCTAGCCCAACCCCCTGCTCAAACAGGAGAGACCCCGTACTATTTCAGATAGGGTGGCTGTCCAGACTCAACCCATCCTTTCTTCCCAATTCGTCCCCCCTCCCCAATTGAGTTCCTTCTCTTTTCCCCATTAAATAAATAAATGAATGTAATTACTTCCCCCCCCCCGCCTGGAATGGTTTAGCCTCTTTTTTTGCGACACCCCTCACCCGAAAGAGTAGGTGGTCTCTTCCGCCTTGCCGCTTTACATTGGCTTGGTTTCATCCAAACTTCCCCCTCATGACAAGCAATGGTCCTTTCCCAAATGCAGCGCCCCCCGTTTTCCAAGATCAATGGTCCTTCCCTTGCCGTTTCCCGGGCAACCGCCACCCGGCTCTTCCCTCTCCTTCGCCACCCCCCCCTCACCGAAAAGCCTCCTCGATCTCGGTCAGCGCCGTTTCTTTCTCCACCACCAGGAAGTTCGGGCGCCGGTGCTTGTCCAGCTCGCCCACGCCGCCCAGCAGAAACCCGGTCACCGTGTCTTCGTCGCCCAGCACGGCGATCAGCTTCCCCCGGCCGGCCATGATCGCTCCAAGGACGGAGAAACAGCCAGCAAAATCAGCTGTCTCGTCGCGCAGGCGCCGTAGCCAGCTGATTAAACACGCCGGGATGCGCATGCGCAGCGTTCCAAGGACCGTGTTCCTGTCTCAGCGCATGCGTTGTTCAAAATAAGCCTTCTATGACATCATCGGAAGCATAGAGATAGGAAATGAAGAGTGTTCGAGGGGGGTGGGGAAACGTGTCCTTGTCTCGACGCATGCGTCGTTGAAAAGCTACCTATGAAGCCATCGGAATTATAGAGATAACAAAATGAAGATGTATGTATGGACGTGGACAATACGGGTTCCCGTATACCTTTTTCTCCTCATTAATTATCTTGCAAGGATTGGAAAAATCAGGAAGAAGGAGGAGGGGGGGAGGAAGAGGAGGGAGGAGAAGAAGGAGGAGAAGGAGAAGAAGAGGAAGAGGAAGGAGAAAAAGGAAGAAGAAGAGGAAGGAGAAGGAGGAGGAGGAGGAGGAGGAGAAGAAGAAGAAGAAGAAGAAGAAGAAGAAGAAGAAGAAGAAGAAGAAGAAGAAGAAGAAGAAGAAGAAGAAGAAGAAGAAGAAGAAGAAGAAGAAGAAGAAGAATTATTCAACATTAAAATGGGTGGACTTCAGATTACAGAATTCCTCAAACCAGCATGCTTTAATGCTGTATAAATGGAATGAATGAATGAGGAATTCTGGGAGTTGAAGTCCAGAAGTCTTAAAATGCTTAAGACTGAGAAACTCTGCTCTAACATCTCTCACAGATAAGCCCTGCCCTATACAGGAGGATTCCACCCGTGTATGTCCACGAGGCTGCCGAGAAACCCGCACGAAACCAAAACTCGGCTGCCAAAACCTGGCTGTGTCTGATTCAAGCTTCGGGCCCACCTGGATAAAGTTGGTGGCTGCCTCCATCCCAATTGTGTTCTAAGATTAAGCTCAGAAGAGCCTTCTCCAAAGTTTTTTATCTCTTAAATTTCTCTGCCATCCATCACACACTGACAAGTGACTCTGAAAAGATGCCACTTTGGTTCTAGGGCTTCCCCACGCCTTCCTGCCCCCCAGGATACGAACGATGGCCCTTGATAACCTCTCAGCTGGGTGGTTTTCCAGAAGACGTTTCATGACCCAACTAGGTAACATCATCAGTGCTGAAGGGAGTGGGGTTTAAGGAATGGATTGTGGAGGAGAGAAGGAGAAGGAAGAGGAGAGGGAGGAGGGAGAACTGTGGGGTCCTTGGTGCTCTCTGAGCTTGGTGGCTTTCTTACAGACGTTTCATGACCCAACTAAGGAACATCATCAGTGCTAGAAGGGAGAGGGGGTTGCTTTCTGTTTATATACAGCAGTCCACCCTGCTAATTTTGAGGGAAGGGTTCATTCATTCATTCATTCATTCATTCATTCATTCGGTAGGCAGTCCTTGGTACTCTCTGAGGTTGGTGGTTTTCTTGCAGACGTTTCATGACCCAGCTAAGGAACATCACCAGTGCTAGAAGGGAGGGGGGTTTGTGGGGTGGTTGTTGTGGGGAGGAGGAGGAGGAGTGCGGGCTTCTTGATGCTCTCTGAACTTGGTGGGTATTTATTCTTTCTTTCTTTCTTTCTTTCTTTCTTTCTTTCTTTCTTTCTTTCTTTCTTTCTTTCTTTCTTTCTTTCTTTCTTTCTTCTTCTTCCTTCCTTCCTTCCTTCCTTCCTTCCTTTCTTTCTTTCTTGTATTTATATGCCACCCTTCTCCAGAAGGAGCCAGGGCGACGAACACAAGTTAAAAACATGTACAACAAAATCCCATTTTAAACCAAGTTAACTAATAAATAATAAATAATAAAACCCAGAATCAGAGTCAGCCTATTTGTTTGAGCAGCCAAGTCTTCAGCCAAGTCTTTCTGACGTTACATGACCCAATTAGGTAAGATCATCAGGGCTCAAGGGAATGGGTTTGTGGAGGGGAAAAGGGGGAGAGGAGGAGGAGGAGGAAGATGGTGACTGTGGGATATTTGGCGCTCTCTCAATATCTTTTCTTGCAGACGTTTCATAACCCAACTTGCTAACATGATCAGTGCTAAACAGGAATAGTGTGTTTTGCAAAGAGGAGGGGGAGGAGGAGGCCCTGGTGCTCTCTTGAGTTTTTTTAAAACTTGATTTATATGCCGCCCTTCTCCGGAGACTCAGGGCGGCTTACAATGCATTAAGCAATAGCCTTGATACTTTTGTATATTTTATACAAAGTCAGCTTATTGCCCCCACAAACTGGGTCCTCATTTCACCTACCTTAGAAAGGATGGAAGGCTGAGTCGACCTTGAGCCTGGGGAGATTTGAACTTGCAGTAATTGCAAGCAGCAGATGTTAATAACAGTGCTTTAGTCTGGTGCGCCACCAGGGCTCTCAAATAATCAGTTTGATTATTTTCTTGAAGACATTTCATGACCCAACTAGGTAACATCATCAGCCCTAAATACCAACACACACACACACACACACACCATGGTTGGAAAAGGAGCCTGGGGGAAAAAAATAGGAGGAAAGTTTTACCCTCCCTTCCCCACCAAAAAAAAAATCCCCAACGGTAAAGCAAAAACCACAGTGCTGATTTTTATTTTTTTTTAAAAGCAAGTAAACTTTATTGCTGAGGGGCAGGTCAGTTGGGTGCAAGGTTGCAGCTCGGATTTGGCCACAGCTACTAGTGGTAATCCCATCCCAGCCGCAGTGAACACACACAGCCTCAAAACACTTTTTTTTAAAAAAGAGAGAGAGCGAGAAAGAGAGAGAGAGAGAGAGAAAAGCCCCCTCCCCTGCCCACTGGGGCCAAGATCTGTGTTCCCCTTTCCCCTACATTTTTAATATATATTTTTTCTCCTTCCTCCTTTTCTTAAAAAAAAACAACAACACAAAATTTCTTTGGCATGAGCTAGCCCCTTCACACTTGGCAGTTGTGTTGGCATTCCCACGACTGGTGCCTTTTAAAGCAGCCCCATCCTTTTTTTTTTCTCCTGGGATCCAGCGGCGGCTGTGCGACTCCAGGAAAAGAGGCGGCTGCTTTAAAAAGCTCCAAGCCCTCGCTGTGTTTCAGGAGAGCAGGTGCTGGATTCGAATCCGAAACCCAGCTCCCAGTCTTAACAGGACGTGCTCCAAAAGGCTCTGCTGGGGAATGCAGAGATGCCTTTTGCGTTCTCCTCTCACAGACCCGCACTCACGCTTATTTTTCTCTTCGCCCCCTCCACTCAACACCCCTTGCTGGCACCTTGGGGGGGGAAGGGGGCGCTTGGGGCCCCCGCTCGGCCCTCCACCCTCAAATTTGGCAGGAGTTTGGGAGCCGCTCCGGGATTCCACTCTTCTTCCTTCGCTTCTTCTTACAACATCACCAAAGTCGCTTTCCCCAAGTAAAGGCCAGGTAAGATCATATAGATCGACCCCGCAGGGCAGATTGAGGACTAGCCCCCCCTTTTTTTTTTGCGGTTGTGGTTTTTGGGTAAATCCAAATTAATGCCAAGCAGGGAGAAACTTCCTGGGCAGGGCCACCACAGCAAAAGTGCCCACATGTCTCTTGCAAGCGTCCTCGATTCGTACTACGACTTCCCTTCTTCTCCCCTCTTTCCCAGACTGGCCTCGCTGGGCCCCCTGCACCCTCCCCAGCTCAAAGGGCATTCCCCCCTCCCATCCCCCCTCCCTCTCCCCCTTCCCCTCTCCCACTCTCCCCCTCCCGGTCCCCAATCCGCCTGGAGAAATCCTCAAACGCCAAAGTCCAACTCAACGAGGCAAGCAAATGTCCGACAGTTGTGCCTTCTCCCTCACCCCGCCTTGGTCACGGGTGGGCACATCGAGGGTGCCAGTTCTGGGCAGGGGCGGGTGGGGCCAAGGGAGGGAGGCGGGTGGGGCTCCATCCCCCCTCCTAGGGCACGCTGACTTGGTAGGGGCTGCCGGGCACGCCCTCGTCTCCCCATTTCACGATGAGGATGTAGTCGCCCTTCTCTTTGACGGTGTAGGTGACGCTGTACACCCGGTTGCCCATGTGCTTGACGTAGACTTCGTCGCAGGGGGTCTTGGGCCCGTGGACCCCCACCATCAACATGTTGGTGCCTGCGAGGAATGACAGAATTGTGGAATCACAGAGGCCCCTCAGAGGTCTTCTAGTCCAGCCTCCCCAAACTCAGGCAGGAAGCCCTGTGCCATTCCGGACAAATGGCCATCCGATACAGGTGGTTCTCGGCTTACGGCCATTCGTTTAGTGGCCGTTCAACGTGGCAACGGCGCTGGAAAAAGTGACTTACGACCGTTTTTCACAGTTACGACCAAAAAAAAAAGGTCACCAAGATCAAAATTCAGACGCTTGGCAACTGTTTTGTATTTATGACATATTTATGTCCCACTCGGGACTCGGCAGCTGACTCAAACTTATGACGGTCGCACTGTCCCGGGGTCACACGATTCCCCTTTTGCGACCTTCTGACAAGCAAAAGGGAAGCCCGATTCACTTCACAACCGGGTTGCTCGCTTATCAGCCACCACGATTCACTTAACAACCGAGGCAGGAAAGATTTCAAAATGGGGCGAAACTCACTCAGCCAAGGTCTCACTTAGTAACACAAACGTTGAGCACAATTGTGGTCGTAAGTTGAGGACGACCTGTGCTAATGACGGCGGCACCAAATATGCTCCCCGAATCGATGACATTTTAGAAAACTACTTGGAAAAGAGGTTTTATATGGCCCAGATCTGAAGTTCTGAGCAGGGAGGACACCCATCGTCCACCCTGCCAGCCCCTCTCCCCTCTCAGCCCGCCTGGCACCAGGATACCCACCTGCCTTGCTGCAGTCCACGGTGAAGGTATTCTTCTGGCCCACGAAGGCCTTGGTTAAGCCAGGCCCACGGGCGACCACTTTGCTGGCATCTGAGGAGAACTTGGGCAGGGCACTGTAGCTGCCACCCACCGAGGAGGTGGCTTTGGTGACCGTCTCCACCAGCACTGTGGACGTCTCGTGGAGGCTGTGCCCACCGGACAGGCGGGGGCCTGTTGGGGCAGAGAGAAAGGGGGGGGAACCGTCACCCAGGGCCATCTTCACAGGTGGAGACCCCTTAGATGGCAGCTCAAGTTTTAGACTAAGAATCAAGGGGATCTTTTTAATATCCTTCAGAAAGAGGCACATAATTATTTCTGAAACAGTTTTGTGTTTGTCAACATAACTCCCCAATATTTCACCTTTTTCTCGACCCTAAAAACCAGACTTTTTAGTCAATGCATCACAATCCTGACAGGACAGGTTCTTAATCCACACTGTTGTTTTCTGTTTGTTTATTTGAAAAACCGCTAAAGCCCCCCCAAACTCATTTAATGTCTCATCTAGTTGGCCTTCATGGCTAAGGTGAGACTAGAACTCACCGTCTCCTGGTGATTGACCCAAAATCACCCAGCTGGCTTTCATGCCTAAGGCAGAACTAGAATTCACTGTCTCCTAGCAATTGGCCCAAAATCACCCAGCTGGTTTATATGACTAAGGTGGAGCTAGAACTCACTATCTCCTGGTGATTCAGCCAAAGTCACCCAGCCAGTTTTCAGGCCTAAGGCGGAACTAGAACTCACATTCTCCAGGTTTCTAGCCTAGCGCCCCAACTACTAGACCAAAATGGCTGTCAAACATATTCAAGTAATTTATTGGAGACTCACCCTGGCCATGTCCAAGACCGGAGGTGAAAAACAATGTTCCTCTGGGCATGGACAGAATATCTACCCCCACCCCAAACCGAGACTGGGTGGTGGGAATGCTGGCTGAGAGGGGTCAGTGTTCTCCCCCGCAGGGCCCTGAAACCCTACCCGGGAGACTTCACTCACCCGTGACCTTGGCTTTGAAGGGGCTGCCGACGATGTGCTGGGGACCCCCGTACTTGATGGAAATGAGGTAGCTTCCAGGTGCCATGGGCATGTAGGTGACCTTGTGGCCCTCAGGGCACTCCTGGCAGTCCATCTGCACCTTGGAGGGCCCGTCGATGGTGACCGAAAGGGCCCCGGAGCCGGCGTTTCGGGTCTTCACGACGAACTCAGAGGAGACCCCTGCCAAGAAAAGAAGGTTTGCTATTAGCCAGGGCCATTTCTTTTGGTCCCGGGACTGGCACGATGCCCGTCTCTCTTGCAGGAAAAAACCCAGATGGCATTGCCTCTGTATTAACACAATGAGGCCCTTTTACAAGCGATGGAAGGACCTGTGTACTCTGGGGTCACACAAAAGATTTTTAGGGGAGAATTTGGGGAGGGGGGTGTTGGTGCCAACCCCTTGGAAGGTGGAGCAGAGTTTTACCAAGGATGCCCACAATGCAGGTAGTCTTCCACTTAGGACTATTCATTTAGCAACGGCTCGAAGTTACAAAAAACACTGAAACAGAAGACTTAGGACCACTGATTTACGACTCTGACACAATGGTCAAAAGTTCGGGCACTTGGCAACTGGCTTGTATTTTACAACGGTTGCAGCAATGCGGAGGGAGGGAGGGAAGCAAGGAGGGAGGGAGGGAGGAAGGAAGGAGAGAAGAGAGAAGAAGGCAGAAAGGGAGGGAGGGAGGAGAGAAGGGAGAGTGGAAGGAAGGAGAAAAGAGAGGAAGGAAGAGAAAAGAGAAGGAAGGAGGAGGAAAAGAGAGAAGAGGGAAGGAGGAAGGAAGGAGAGAATAGAGGAAGGAAGAGAAAAGAGAAGGAAGGAGAGGGGGAGGGAGGGAGGAAGGAAGAGAAGAGGAAGGAGAAGAGAGGGAGGGGGGAAGGAGAGAAGGAGAGAAGAAGAAGGAGAGAATACAGGAAGGAAGGAAGAGGAAGGAAGGAAGAGAAAAGAGAAGGAAGGAGAGGGGGAGGGAGGGAGGAAGGAAGAGAAGAGGAAGGAGAAGAGAGGGAGGGGGGAAGGAGAGAAGGAGAGAAGAAGAAGGAGAGAATACAGGAAGGAAGGAAGAGGAAGGAAGGAAGAGAAAAGAGAAGGAAGGAGAGGGGGAGGGAGGAAGGAAGGAAGGAAGGAAGGAAGGAGAGAAGAGGAAGGAGAGGAGGGAGGGAGAAGGAAGGAAGAGAAAAGGAAGAAGCAGGGAAAGGGGAGGGAGGGAGGAAGAAAGAGAAAAGAGAAAGAAGGAGAGGAAAAGGGAAGGGAGGGAAGAGGGAAAAGAGAGAAGAGGGAAGGAGAAAGGAAGGAAGGAGAGAATAGAGGAAGGAAGGAAGAGAAAAGAGAAGGAATGAGAGGGGGAGAGGGAAGAAGGAAGAGAAGAGGAAGGAGAAGGGAGGGAGGGAGGAAGGAAGGAGAGAAGAGGAAGGAGAGAATAGAGGAAGGAAGGAAGAGAAAAGAGAAGGAAGGAGAGGGGGAGGGAGGGAGGAAGGAAGGAGAGAAGAGGAAGGAGAGGAGGGAGGGAGGAAAGAACAAGAGAATAGAAGGAAGGAAGAGAAAAGGAAGAAGCAGGGGAAGGGGAGTGAGGAAGGAAGAGAAAAGAGAAAGAAGGAGAGGAAAAGGGAAGGGAGGGAGGAGGGAAAAGAGAAGAGGGAAGGAAGAAGGAAGGAAGGCGAGAATAGAGGAAGAAAGGAAGAGAAAAGAGAAGGAAGGAGAGGGGGCGGTAGGGAGGAAGGAGAAGAAGGAAGGAGGAAGGAAGAAGGAGGGGAAGGGTAGAGAACTTGGGGAGGTACGATTGCCCACCTGCCCGCTGTCCCTGTTCCAGAGCCTCCCTGAAGCCCTGCCTGTCTCCCCACCCCCACCCCATCTTACCTGTGGTTCCTCCCTCCAGGCCTGGGCCGTAGGCCGTGACGAGCCCAGGGTCTCCCGCTTGGCTCTGCTCCCCCACACGGATGTTGAAGGGGCTGCCCGGGACATGCCGTCCGTTGAACCGGACGTCGATGGAGTGGACCCCGTTCTCATGGGGGATGAAGCGAATGGCGTATTTGTCTGGGGGGGAGAAATCCAACAGGTCAAGCTCAGCAATGCAAGTTGACAATGGGGTCTCTGGAAGGAAGCCCCTCAACCGGAAACCTCCCCATGCCTTTCAGTCTCCTGGCCTCCTCAAATCCCTCTGAGCTCCTGCCAACTACTTTTTAAAGCCCCCTCCCCAATTTAAGGGTGGGCAACTGGCGTCGTCCGGGGGCTGGGAAGGACATTTGGGCACTTTCAGGAGCCTCCAGTTCAAATCTCGCCTCTGCCACATGATTTCCTTAGGTATGTTTTCCTCTGGCGGCTGGCCTACCTTGCAGGGAGAGTGTAAAAATTAAATGTGCCGCGAAACAGTCCCCAAAATGTTCAAAATTATGTGTTATATATCAGGGCTCTCCAACTTTGGCAACTTTAAGACTGGTGGACTTCAACTCCCAGAATTCCTCAGCCAGCTTTGCACTAGGAACAGGAATGCACACATGCGAAGAGCTGCCAGAAGGCAAGAGCAGTTAAAGCAAAAAGGACAACTCGGGAGTAAGGCCAGGAGATGATTGGCCCCTCCCATAAGGCCTAAAAGAGCAGCAAGGGCTCTTGGACTCTTTGTCAGAAAACAACGTTGCTACATTTGTTTCTTGTCAGCATCTCTTGCATCTGAACCTTAGCCAAGAAAAGCCTTTGGCAGGGTGCCAAAGAAGACAAAGGTTGGTGATAAAGCCAAAAGACTGTTTATGAAGAATTTGTTCTGGAATTAATTTGGACTAAGCTGAGAATGACGTAATTCTCAGCCGTTCTAATAAAATATTGTTTGTTTAGGACTGATTGTGTCTGGTAATAACTACTTGGGTCACAACAGATGGCGAGAAGGGAACGTATTTGGATGGCCTCACTGTGCAACGATGCCCCGACACAGGGCTCCCCAATCCCCATTCCAGTAACTGACACCGGGCCACAGCATGCCAGAAACCGGTCCATGCGAACCAGGGAAGCTTCATCCGCGGGGCTGCAGGCAGCACGTGAAACCCCGTCCGCATCGATCCACGGAAAAACCTCTCTTCACGGAACGGGTCTCCAGTGCCCCAAAAAGTTGAGGGCCACCAGCCTAAGTTGGCACTCACCGCTGTCCAACTCGGAGACATAACATTCTTCCACCAAGCCGGAGGGTGTGTGGACCTTGGCATCGATCACGCCCCGTGCCCCGTTCAGCTGCACCGCGAACGAAGCCGGCTGGTTCACCTTCAGACCCGTTTCCTGCAGAAACCCCGTAACGTCAGATTCACACAACGTACCAGGCCCCAACCTTCCCCAGCTTCCTGCCAAGATGCAGGTAGTCCTCGACATACGTCCATAATTAAGGCCCAATGTTTCTGTTGCTAAGCGAGACGTTTGTGAAGTGAATCTGCCCCATTTTACGACCTTTCTCTCCAATTCCCTTTCCCTTTCTCTTTCTCCTTCTCCTCCACCGCTTCTCCTCCTCCCTCTACTTCTCCTTCCCCTTCACCTCCCGTTCTTCCCCTCCTTCTCTTCCAACCTTTCCGCTTCTCCTCCACTTCTTCTTCGTCCTCTCCACAACCCCCATGCTTTCCTAGCACTGATGAAGTTACCTAGCTGGGTCAAGAAACGTCTGCAACAAAACCACCGAGCTCAGAGAGCACCAAGGAGCCCAGAGTTTAACCGTGAGCTGCAAATGTTCTCTTCCATCGAATACCTGGAGGCTGGTGACCGTCAGGCGTCGGGCATCGTCCGAGAGCGAGGCCACGGGGACCACAAATGGACTGTCCGGGATTTGTTCATCGTTGAATTTGATGGAGACCTCGTAGTCACCTGGCAGAGGAGAGGGGAAGGAAGGAACCAAGAAGCTGCTGAGCTTTCTGGACAGCCTGACTGGGACATTATTTTTAAATTATTGCTGGCACTGATTTTGGCCCTGGCTTGACCCCCCAATGCACCCAAAAACCTACCTGGTTCTTGGACCACGTAGGAGACTCCGCAGGAACCGTCTTTCCGGTCCTCAAAGGCAATCTCGGCCTTGCTGGGACCCTCCACCGCAATGGAGAGACCTCCGGCGCCGGCCTCCCGGGTCCAAATGCTGAATTCAGCTGAGAAGAGAACACGGAGTCAGCAGACAGTCAAGGAAGAAGGAAGGAAGGAGAAAGGAAGGAAGGAGAAAGAGGGAAGGAGGAGAAAGAAGGAGGGAGGGAGGGAGGAGAAAGAGGGAAGGAGAAAAAAGGGAGGGAGGGAAGAAGTAAGGGAGGGGAAGAGAGAGAGGAAAGTGATTGGGAAGGAAGGAAGGAAGGAAGAGAAGGAAGGAGGAAAAAAGGGAAGGAAGGAAGGACACAAAGAGAGAGAGAGAGAGGATTGGGAAGGAAGGAAGGGAAAGAAGGAAGGAGGAAAAAGGGGAGGAAGGAAGGAGGAAGGAAGGAAAGAAGGAAGGAAGGAAGGGAGGGAGGGAGGGAGGGAGGAAGGAAGGAAGGAAGGAAGGAAGGAAGGAAGGAAGGAAGGAAGATTGCTGGGTGACAATTCCCCAACCAGAAAAGAAGGCTGTTAATTAATTCATTCTAATAATGAACCTTTTAAATCTGCCAGCCTGCCAGCCCATTTGAGGGCAAAAGAAACTGGGGGAATCAAACCCCATGGCATCTCTGTTCCTGCCACTGTGAAGTCGCGTCAGAGGCGACCCAGGGAGGGTCAGAAAAGTCACGATGGCGGATGCAGCTGCACAGTAGAAGCCGCCCTCTTTTTTTTTTTTTTACCTGCTAAAAAGAGGCAAGGCCTCTGTCCGGCATTTGGGCGTTTTCAACTACTAGTCCTCAAGGATGCCGAGATTGGCGGCTTTTTCAATTCCAATTCAGTTGGAGGAAAAGAAGGGGGTTCAAAGCCACACCCGGCCATGCCGGGGCATGGAGGATGGCGCCACCCTTACCTGGCACGCTGGCCACGGCCCTCTCCAGGCCAGGCCCTCCTGCTCGCACTTTGTGGGAGCCCCCTTCGCCCAACGGCCCCACGGTGAACTGGAAGGGGCTTCCGGGCACGTGTTGCCCCCGATATTTGACGTTCACGGTGTGGGAGCCCATCTCCTGGGGCACGAAGCGCACCGAGTAGGCGCTGTCATCTCCCTCGATGATTTCCGCTTCGGCCAACTTTCCCGAGGGACTAGTAACTTGAGCGGTCATGGCTTGGAGGCCAGCCTCCCCTGCAAAGGACAGATAAGAGTACAGGATGGTCAGACGGTGAAGCCGGACACCCTTCCCTTCCTCCTCAGCCACCAAACCAGGGCTTCAGGAAAGTGGCCATGCATTCCCTTTCAAACAAAGAAATAAATCATGCTTCTAGTCCTCAAGAAAGCCGAGACTTCAGGGCTTTGGTTGTTTTCAACATCGGTGGGGGGGGTTGCTCAGTTTCTGGACCTCCAAGTTTTTTCCACACCCGTCCTTAATTCCATGTTGAAATACACGTCAAACAATTTCCCGCAAGTACCAAAAACACACAGGAGCATAAATTAAAGGCATACAAACGTTAGTAGAATTTATTCACAAACAAGAGGCAAACATTTTTTTTTCCTGATTAAATATCTTTTGTTTTTGTTTTTTTTAGCCAACGTTTAGTAGAAGGGACATTGTTGGACCAAGGGCAAAAACACAGCACTCCAAAAAGCAGCATGCATAGGAGATACAGAATGCAAAATGGCAGAGTCGGAAGGGACCTCAGAGGTCATCTAGTCCAACCCCCTGCTCAGGCAGGAAACCCTATACCATTCCAGACTAGTGGCTGTCCAGTCTCTTCCTAAGAAACCTCCAGTGATGGAGAAGCACCTACATCCTCCGGTGGCAAGCTGTTCCACTGGTTAATTGTCCTCACTGCAATGGTGACATGACCACAATTTGTGACGGTTTTGCTGTAAAGCAGCATTTTGCTTCCGATTTCTGGCAAAAACTCCACCACAGAGAACATTTTCTTAATCACGGTGGTGCTCACTTCACAACTACTTCACTCGCTTAACGACCGTCATGAAGAAAGTTATCCAATCAGGTCCGGGGACACGTGTTACAACTGTCATGGCTTAGAACCACAATTGCCAGGCTCATGTACGGTCGTACCTCGAGGACTAACTGTATTTAAAGGGTAAACAATCTGGGGTTTTTTTTAAGCGCTTGTGACATTTCAGCTTGACCATTGGATCAGGTAGAATTGGAAACCACGTTCGAGCTCCGAATCCATCTTTCTCAATCTTGGCAATTTTCAGCAGCGTGGACTTCAACTCCCAGAATTCTAAAGCTTGCTACCTATGGAATTCTGGGAGTTGAAGTCTGGAATTCTGGGTGTTGAAGTCAGGAATTCTGGGAGTTGAAGTCTAGAATTCTGAGAACTGAAGTTGGGAAATCTGGGAACTGAAGTCTGGAATTCTGGGAGTTGAAGCTGGGAATTCTGGGAGTTGAATTCTGGGAGGTGAAGTCAGGAATTCTGGGAGTTGAAGTCTAGAATTCTGGGAGTTGAAGTCTAGAATTCTGAGAACAAGTTGGGAATTCTGGGAGTTGAAGTTGGGAATTCTGGGAACTGAAGTCCACCCCGCTTAAACTTGTCAAGGTAACATTGCTCAGAATGGACAGATAAAACTCTACCAAGGAGACAAAGTGCGTCTGTGACCCACCCCTCAAATTAACCTCCAGTGGGAAAGCCCCCATGCCAATTCAGCTTCTCTTCCTGCCCGAGTGAGGCTGACATGCAATTCACACACTGCCGTGTCCCCCTCCGTGCTTCCTGTGGGCGCGAGACACACGGGCGCAAGCGAACGAGCGCACGGCACACCGGCAAGGCCCACGCACCCTCCTGGGTCCGGGCGATGCTGCCAAAGGAGCCGAGGCTCTCGCGGCCGAGGAACTCGCCGAAGACGTTGTGGAAGGGGTCCCCGCCCACTTGCGTGGACTCTTCCACCCGCACCTCGCGCTTGGTCTCCCCACCGCGCGTCTTGCTGATCTCCGTCCGCTCGGTGCGCGTGTAAGTGTGGCTGCTGCGCGTGAAAGTGCGAGTCAGACGCTCCTGGGCCGAGACCATCTGGAACCAATTCCCTGCGCCAGCAACCATGAGGGGGAAGAAGGAGGAAGAAGAAGGAAAGAAGGAAAGAGAAGGAGGGGGGAGGAAGGAGGAGGATAAGGAGATAGTAGGAGGAGTGGGAGGAAGAAGAGGAGGAAGGAGAAGAAGAAAGGAAGAGAAGGAAGAAGAAAGGAGGAGGAGGAAGGGTGAGGAGGAGGAAGAAGAAGGAAGGAGGAGGAAGGAAGAGGAGGAGGAAGAGGAAAGAGGAGGAAGAAGAAGGAGGGGGAGGATAACAAGAAGGAGGAGGAGGGAGAGGAAGGAGTTAAAGGAGGAAGGAGATAGAGGAGGAAGAAGAGGAGGAGGAAGGAGAAGGAGAAAGGAAGAGAAGGAAGGAGAAAGGAAGAATAGGAAGGTGAGGAGGAAGAAGAAGGAAGGAAGGAGGAGGAAGGAAGAGGAGGAGGAAGAGGAAAGAGGAAGAAGAAGAAGGAGGGGAGATAACAAGAAGGAGGAGGAGGGAGAGGAAGGAGATAAAGGAGGAAGGAGATAGAGGAGGAAGAAGAGGAGGAGGAAGGAGAAGGAGGAAGGAAGAGGAGGAGATGGAAGAAGGAAAGAGGAGTAAGAGGAAGGGAGAGGAAGTGGAGCAGGAAGGAGGAAGCGGGAGGAAGGAGAGAAGGAGGAAGGAGAAGGAGGAAGAGGAGAAGGAGAAAAGAGGAGGAAGGGGGAGGAAGTGGAGCAGGAATGAGAAAGAAGGAAGGAAGAGGAAGGAGAAAGGAAGAGGAGGAAGAGGAAGGAGGAGGAAGCCAGTTAGAAAGTGGGATAAAGAGGTGGGGGCTGCACATAGCTTTGGAGTGGGCAACCTTGGACCACCCGGAAGCCTTGAAAGGATTCCCTCCAGGGTGGGGGAACCCCCAAATGCAGCCAGGCTCTCCTGACTTAATGCCAACCTCTGGAGAACCTTTACCTGGGATCTTGAGGTTCAGGTCACAGGTGCTGCCCACGGTGGCGATGGAGGGCGCCTGCCGCCGGCGAGTAATACTCTCCTTCATCCGTCCCTCTCCGGTCACCTTCACAGTGAAGGGGCTTCCTGAAAGGGCCAGCAAGACTAGTGGTTATCTCAACAGCCTGGAACATCCCCATCCCAGCTGGATCCTGAAGGACCCAGGATTGCTGCAGCCTGGGGAATTCTGGGAGTTGAAGTCCACACCTCTTTAAACTTTTTTTTAAAAAAAACCTTTTTATTTTTTAGACAAACAAAACATTTAATACATCAGTTTTCTCTTCCTTGTGACATCTCAGTGTTCTCTTCCAAAGTTCTTTCTTTTTCTGTATAGTTGTCATTACTTCTATCTTGATCCTTACCCAGTCCACAATATCAACTCATCACGAACGTAATATTCTACTCATCGCATATTTTTACATACTTATATAATTCAGCATTTATATCTCTTCTCCAACCCATAATAAAAATCATTCCTTATTTTAAAACATTCTGAGTCTTCTCTATCTTTAGTCATCAAAGTTAATCTATTCATTTCTGCATAATCTAAGGGTTTTTTTTTTATTACTTCTCCTTCCAAAAGTATTTTCTCCGCTTTCCAGTTTTGTGCATAAACAATCCTTGCAGCTGTTATTACATGTATTATCAAAATAAACATTTTCCTTGCTAATTTTTTCAGGTAGGATACCCAGTAGGAATAGCTCTGGTTTAAATTCGATACGTTGATGTATCATTTCCTCCAACCAAGTCTTAAATTTAATCCAATAGTTTTTAGCTTCCGGACATGTCCACCACATATGATAATATGTTCCTGGTAGCTGATGACTACCACCTCTTTAAACTTACCCGGGTTGAGAAACACTGACCTAATCCCCTCCCCCTCCGTCCCCAGTTTTCAACCTGAGAGCTAGAAACTTGAAATTCGGCCACAAGTTGGACGAAGAAGACAGGGACAGACAGACCGACCGACAGACCGACAGACATACCTGGCACGTGTTTATCGGCAAACTTAATATTGATGATGTAATTTCCGGGCTCGGTAGGCGAGTAGGTGACTTTACAGGTGCCATCTTCCATGTCTTCACAATTGATGTCCACTTTGCTGGGACCTTCGATGGAGAGGCCGAGACCTCCGTAGCCTGGAACCAATAAATCAGTTTATTCTCCTGGCAAGCTTTGAATATCTGCTTGTTGAGAAGGAGCGGCTGAATTTGGGGTCGGGGTGAAAAGAGGAATCAGTCTAGCATCCCTACATAGCCACAAGCAAACTAAGTGCCACCTCCCTTGGATTCCATGGAGCCTTATCTAACTCCTAGCAGGTGCCGGCTTTTAGTTGAGAATAACAGAATACAGGTCGTCCTCGATTTACAACAGCTCACTTAGTGACCATTTCGAAGTTACAACGGCACTGGAAAAAAAGGGACACGACTGTTTTCCACACTTACGACTGTTGCAGCGTCCCCATGGTCAGGTGATCCAAATTGGAGACACTTGGCACACTGACTCATCTTTATGACGGCTGCCGTGTCCCCGGGGGGGAGAAGAGTGTTACACAATCCCCTTTTGCGACCTTCTGACCAGCAAAGTCCATGGGAGGAAGCCAGACTCGCTTAACAACGGTTTTACTAACTCAACAACGGCAGCAATTCGCTGAACACCCGTGGCGAGAAAGGTCGTGAGCTGGGGCAAAATTCAGTTCACAACTGTCTCGCTTAGCGACATAAATGATCCACGGTGGTTGTTAGGAAATGATCGTTACCTAACTTGTTGGGTTGGCAATATATAAAACCTCAATATAGCTTTAAGATTGTATTGCTGTATTGCATCATACTGTGTCCTGATTGGTTAGCTCGGTAGCCAAAGTCCTTAAGAGGGAGCTAGAAACATGGGTTTGTTTTTCTCTGCTGATTAGTATTACTCTTTGCTGCTCTCTACTGCTCTTTGCTGAACGTTGCTGATTGTTACTGCTATTTACTGCAATTTTGCTACTGTTTGCAACTGTTTATTGTGAATGACTACAACAACTGGTAAGAAAACTTTGTTATTGGATTATCCCTGGACTATTGTTTTACTATCTATTGCTTTATCTGTGTATGACCTGGACTGTTTATTGGACTGTGCCTTATTACTATTTTCCTAAAAATAAACACAACTCAGTGTATCTGTGTGTTGACTGTGATTATTTGCAACTGTTCTCAGTCGCTTTCATGTGCACACCCTTGCTACTCAAGAGTTGCTCTGCTCATTCCTCAACAGTGGTCATAAGTGGAGGACTGCCTATATTAGGTCATTTTTTCCTAGCTCTGAAGGCCTCATCGTTGCCACCAAGTTGTGTACGTTGGTGAAAGGTGTTTTGAAGCCTCACAACCTCCTTTTCCTCACCTGCAGTCCGGGTGTCGACAATGAATTCGGACATCTCGAAGGTGCGTCCTTCCACCAGCCCTTTACCAGAGACTTTAACCTTGCTGGCGTTGCCAATTTCCGACTGTCCCACCATGATCTTAAAGGGGCTGTTGGTGACATGCTTGCCGCTTTTCTTGACGCTCACCACGTGCTCCCCAACCTCCTTGGGAGTGAAGGAGATCCCTTTGGGGGGGAGACAGAAGGGGAAATGAGGGGGGGCAGGACAAGGGCGAATGGGGTCTGGGGGGGCAGCTGGCAACCCCAAGATTTCACCATAGCCAGGAGCTCTTTCCTCAAACTGCACGGACTGCCAGGGAGGAAGGGAAGGGGACTCCCAGAGAATTCTGGGAAATGAGACACACAAATTCCCACGATGGAAGAACGGAGGGAGAAAGTGATGGAGGGAGAAGAGGCAAAGATTAATTGTCCTAAGTAAAGAGGAGAATTTATCTCATTTTGGAATGGAACGGAACATCCCTAGAACCCAAAAGACGATCTAACGGCTAAAAAGGGAACAAAAAAATACCCGCAATCAAGGCCCAGGTGAGCAGAGGTTAACCCCAAGGTTAACACTACTAGACCAACAATCAAGCAGTCGGCAATACCCCAATCAAGGAACTACCAACTCAGACAAACAATCCGAAGGTAAACAACAGCCTAATCGAAGAACTATCAAGACCTCCTCCTCCGCTTCCTCCTGCCCCTCTCCACAAACCCCACTTCCTTCTAGCATTGATGATGTAACCTAGTTGAGTCATGAAACGTCTGCAAGAAAACAATCAAGTTCAGAGAGCACCAAGGACCCCACAATCCTTCTTCTCCTCCTTCCAACCTGCCTTCCATGGAGGACCTGTCTACTGCAGGAGTCAAAAAGAGGGCTGGGAAAATATCTACAGACCACTCACATCCTGGACATAAACTGTCTCAACTCCTGCCCTCAAAACGAGGCTGTAGAGCCCTGCACACCAGAACAACTAGACACAAGGACAGTTTTTTCCCCGAACGTCATCACTCTGCTGAACAACTAATTCCCTCAACACTGTCAAACTATTCACTAAGTCTGCACTACTATTCATCTTCTCATCGTTCCCACCACCCATCTCCTCCCACTTATGACTGTATGGCTGTAATTTTGTTGCCTGGATCCTTAAGATTTATATTGATATTATTTCCTGATTGCTTATTTTACCCTATGGCTATCATTAAGTGTTGTACCTTATGATTCTCAACGAACTTTTATGTACACTGAGAACGTATGCACCAAGATAAATTCCTTGTGTGTCCAATCACACTTGGCCAATAAAATTCTATTCTATTCTATTCTATTCTATTCTATTCTATTCTATTCTATTCCATTCTATTCTATTCTATTCTATTCTATTCTATTTTTTCACTCCATTCGATTCCACTCCACTCTACATTCTCTATTCTATTCTATTCTATTCTATTCTATTCTATTCTATTCTATTCTATTCTATTCTATTCTATTCTATTTTATTCTATTCTATTCTTCTCCTTCTCCTTCTCCATCTCCTCCTCTTCCTCTTCCTCCTCCTCCTCCTCTCCACAAACCCCACTTCCTTCTAGTATGAAATGTCCGCGAGAAAAAAACCAAGCTCAGAGAGCACCAAGGACTTCACCATTCTCCTCTTCCTCCTCCTCTCCTTTTCCTCCTCTTTCTCCTTCCCCCTCCACTCTGCAAACCCCACTCCCACTAGCATTGATGATATTCCCTAGTTTGATAATGAAACGTCTGCAAGAAAACTACCAAGTTCAGAGAGCACCAAGGACCCCGATGCTTTGATCCTGAGCTACAATCGTTCTCCTCTGTGACTACTCTCTTTTTATGTACACCAGATCAGACTGCAGAACTCCAAATGTCCACTAGGAGCAGCAAAGAGCCAGTGTTGGTTTCTTTTTGTCTCTCTGCTGCTCTTCCAGCTTTCCTCCCGATTTTCACAGCTTGTAATGTAAACCCTCTGTCCTCTACAACTTCAGCGGCTATTCCTCGTTGCACGGTTGCGTGTCCGTTCCGAACGAGGCTAAGCGGAAGCGGCAAAAGAGAGCTCACCGATATGGCGGTTGGGCAGGCGCTTGAGCAAACAGGGCTCTTCGTTCCCAGAGGGGGCCCGGATGCTGGCGGTCAAGAGGCTCAAGTCACTCTCGGTGATCTTCAGCGACACGTCGGTGGAAGTGCCCAAGTTCAGCTGGGAGGTGCGCATCGAATCGTCCCCTGGGTCAGAAGAATGGTGATAAGAGAAGCCGTCACGGTTAGGGTTCAAGACTTCTCTAAAGCATTTGAAAGATGTCACGATGACAGAGTTGGAAGGGACCTCGGAGGTCTTCTAACCCAACCTCCTGCTCGAGCAGGAGACCCTACACCAGTGATGGCTAACCTTTTTGCCGTCGCGTGCCAAAAGCGGGGGGTAGAGCGGAGGGATTGCGCATGTGCGTGCCCACACCCATAGTTTAATGCCCCCCCTGATCCAGCCCCCCACGAATGCGCACATGACTCCCCTCGTGCTCCCCTCGCTTTTGTCATGCGATGACAAAAATGTTACTTGTGGGCTTGGTAGGCCCATTTTTTCGCCCTCCCCAGGCTCCAGAGGCTTTCTTGGAGCCTTGGGAGGACAAAAACAGCCTCCCCCACCACCCCAAGGCCCTCCGGAGGCCGGAAACGGCCTGTTTCCCAACTTCCGGTGGGCCTGCAAGGCCCATTTTTCACCCTCAGACTTCAAAGGCTTTCTTGGAGCCTGGGGAGAACGAAAACGGCCTCCCCCACCATCCCCAGAGGCCCTCCAGAGGCTGGAAATGGCCCATTTCCCAACTTCCAATGGGTCCGGATGGCCCGAAAATCAGCAGATTTTCAGCTGAGCTAGGGCAACGCCCACGTGCCCACAGATATGGCCTACACCGTTCCAGACAAATGGCTGTCCAGTCTCTTCTTGAAAGCTTCCAGTGTTGGTGTACCCACAACTTCTGGAGGCAAGGAGTTCCACTGGTTAATTATTCTCATTGCCAGGAAATTTCTCCTTCTTTCTGGGTCGGTTCTCTCCTTGATGAGTTTCCCTCCGTTGTTTTTTATCCAGCCTTCTGGTGCTTTGGAGCAGGGGTCTCCAACCTTGGCAACTTTTAGCCTGGAGGACTTCAACTCCTAGAATTCCCCAGCCAGCAGCAGGGGAATTCTGGGACTTGAAGTCCTCCAGGCTAAAAGTTGCCAAGGTTGGAGACCCCTGCTTTGGAGAATAGGTTAACCCCCTCCTCTTTGTGGCAGCCCCTCAAACACTGGAAGGCTGCCCTCCTGTCACCCCTAGTCCTTCTCTTCATTGGACTAGCAATACCCAAATCCTGCAACCGTTCTTCCTATGTTTTATGAAAGTAAAGTAAAATACAAATAAAAATTAAAAAAAAAATAAAAAATAAAATAATAAATACAATAAAATAAAATAAAATAAAATAATAAAATAAAATAATAATAAAATATATAATAAAATAATAAAATAAAGAAATGAAATAAAGAAATGAAATGAAATAAAGAAATGAAATGAAATAAAGAAATGAAATGAAATGATAAAATAATGAAATAAAAATAAAAAATTAAATATAAAAAGCAGTTGAGGTTGGGGGTGGGGGGGGAGGAAAGAAGGCCTACCTGTGATCTTCGCAGTGAAGGGGCTGCCAGGAATGTGCTTGTCGTCGAAGCGGACAATAATGTTGTAGTCGCCGGGAGCCGTGGGCAAGTAGGAAACGGTACAGGTGCCGTCTTTATTGTCCTTACAGGTGATTTCAGCCTTGGACGGGCCCTCCACAGCCAGGGACAGGCCTCCTGTGGGGTAGCGGGGAGAGAGGAGAGCCTAGTTAGCTTCAAGAGGGAAGATTAGTTTTGGGGTGAGAGCAATGTTGCTCCTTAGCTGCTTTTCTGGTGTTGGAGGTGGGGTCAAGTAGGGAATTAGCCTGGAATCATTATGTGAACACAAGAGGGCAAGATCTGATTCCACTGAATGCCTTTCAACTTTATCTGACCTTTCCCAGGTGAATCTGCCAGTCTGGGAAGATTCCTGTATTATAGGCAGAGAACAACAAAGTACAGGTAATCCTCGACCACAAAATTCCCATTGCTAAGGGAGACCGTTGTTAAGTGACTTTGGCCCTATTTTATGACCATTCTTATCATAGTCCCTTAGCGAATCACTGCAGGTAATAAGTTAATAACATGGTTGTTAAGTGAATCTGGCTTCCCCACTGACTTGGCTGGTCCTAGAAAGTCGTCAAAGGGGATCAGGTGATCCTGGGGACACGACAACTGTCATAAGTATGAGTCGGTTGCCAAGTGTCTGAATTTTGGATCATGTGACCCTGAGGATGCTGCAGTGGTTGTAAGTGTGAAAAAAACGGTCATGTCGCTTTTTTTCAGTGCCATGGTAACCTCGAATGGTCACTAAATGAACTACTGTTAAGTTGAGGACTATCTGTATTCTGTTATTCTCAACTGTTGTGGCCCGTCAGCGGCCTGTGCAGATTGTAGCGGATTCCGACAACGAGGAGGCTGGTGTGGTGCTGTGCCAGGAGCCTGTGCAGCTGGCAGTCGAGTCGGACAGTGAGGAGGCTGGAGAAGATGTGGTGCCAGAGGGGGGGATTCAGCCAGGGCCTTCAGAACCTCCAGAGGCTCCCATAAGTGAAGAGGATGAAGAGGAGGAGCCTCTTCTCGATGGACGGGTGCACAGAGCTGCCAAAAGGCAGGAGGGGCTCCTCAGGAGGAGGTCTCCTCGAGAGTAAGGCTTGGGGCTAATTGGCCACTCCCTTAGCCTATTTAAG
Source organism: Arizona elegans (assembly GCA_022577455.1). NCBI lineage: Eukaryota > Metazoa > Chordata > Lepidosauria > Squamata > Colubridae > Arizona > Arizona elegans. The sequence goes on along the minus strand of JAKOOJ010000007.1, from coordinate 89,308,829 downwards.
GAAGAACGCCGATTGCAGCAAACTGTAGGGAACAACTTTAGTTCAATCTCCTTTGTGTCTGGATTCTCTGCAAAATTGCTTCTGGGCTTTCTGCCAACTCTAGTAAGACTGTGATTACCTTATCTTAGAATTCTGGTAGGCTGTTAAGGCAGTTTATTAACAGCCTTTGGTTGATAAAGACTAAGTTATTTGAGTAAATAAGCTTTGTATAGAGTTTGTTTGTGCTGCGTTCTTTGGGGTCCGTAGCTGGGGCAGAACATCAACGGACGGTCAGTGCCTGCTAGGATAGATAAGGCTCCATGGAATTCAAGGGAGGTGGCACTTAATTCACTTGTGACTACGTAGGGATGCCAGGCTGATTCCTCTTTTCACTCCCACCTCAAGTTGATGATCACATATCCTACCCCCCCTCCGGGACACTGCAACCGTCATAAATATGAACCAGTAACCAAGCTGTCCATTCAGTTACCTGAATTGTGATCAGGTGATCATGGAGTATGCCGCAATGGTCATAAGTGTGAAAAACGATACCGAGTCACTTTTTTCAGCGCCGTTGTAACGTCAAACGGTCACTAAACGAACTGTCGTAAGTCAGGGACTGTCTCTACCCAGTTTGAACTCTACACCTGTGAGTCTGGTGGCTGTTCGCACCCGACACTGGTGTGATTTTGAACCCGTGGATTATATCCTGACTCTGTGGCATCTTTCAAAGTTTAATTCATTGCCTTTCCTCTTGGGCACACTTTACGACTCTCTGACCATGTTTTTCACACGTGGTACAGGGGGACTCACCTTCGCCGGCGTCCTTGGTGACGATGGTGAAGGTTGCGGGTTTGTTGACCATGCCGTAGCTCAACCCAGGTCCGTAGGCGCTAACGTGGCGGGCGTTGATAGCGTCCACGTAAAATTGGAGAGGGCTCCCTGGTTGAGGGGGGAAAAAGCAATGGACTCAGGGGCCATAATCCCATAATCCTGGGCAGCTTGCCGTCTTTAGACAGGGAGCAAGGAGGAACTCTGGGGAAGCTCATCTTTCTGAAAGTCCTAAAGTGAGAAGGGAGCTTAGAGGTCATCTTGTCTAGCCCCCTGATCAGGGTAGGATCTGGTGGGGCAGCTCCGGCAGATGGCCATCCATATTTCCTCTTCAAGAGGATCTGGTTCTATTTTATTTAACAAACTGTAGTTTAATAAAGTGGGTTTAGCATAACGTGTGCACCCAGACATAGTGTGTTTCGTTCTTCTGGCTGGAGTTTCTCGAAGTTGGTCACTTTAAGACAGCAGGACTTCAACTCCCAGAATTCCCCAGCCAGCCATTTACTCTCCCCAGGAACCAATCTGACCCCATTCACTCTCTCTTTCTCACCTGGAATGTGGTTGCCGTCGTATTTGATGTCCATCTCATGCAGCCCCTTTTCTGTGGGGGCATATTTCACGGTCACCGTCCCATTCTTATTGTCCGTGATGTGTGGACGTGCCGTCTTGCCTGAAGGCATCCTCACCTCCCCTGCAGAGCAGGAAGAAAACAGGCGGATAAGACCCCCGACAAGCCATGGTCACTTCCACCCCTAAGAATGGGACTAGCCAGGTGTGGGAAACCTCCCCAACCTACAACTCCCAGCATCCCAGTCAGGCCAACAGTGAGGGATCCTGGGAGTTGTAGTTCCATAACATTTCCCACTTCTGGATTGAGAATGGGATTAGCCAGGTGTGGGAAAACGTCCCCAAACTACAATTCCCAGCAGCCCAGTCTGGCCAATACTGAGGGATCTTGGGAATTGTAGTTCCATAACATTTCCCACTTCTGGATTGAGAATAGGACTAGTCAGGTGTGGGGAAACCTCCCTAAACTACAACTCCCAGCAGCTAGCTTGGCCAAAGTGAGGGATGCTGTGAGTTATAGTTCAGTAACATTTCCCACTTCTAGACTGAGAATAGGACTAGCCAGGTGTGGGGAAACCTCCCCAAACTACAACTCCCAGCATTCCAGTCTGGACAACAGTGAGGGATCCTGGGAGTTGTAGTTCGTTAACATTGCCGACTTCTGGGCTGACTCCAACCCAGAGGTGAAATCCAGCAGGTTCTGACAGGTTCTAGAGAACTGGTAGCGGAAATTTTGAGTAGTTCGGAGAACTGGCAAATGCCACCTCGGGCTGGCCGCAGAGTGGGGAGGGAATGGGGATTTTGCAGTATCCTTCCACTGCCATGCCTACCAAGCCACGCCCACAGAACTGGTAGTAAAAAAATTTGGATTTCACCGCTGGTCCAACCTATCTAGAGTCGAAGCAGAGCTGATGTACAGCAATTGGAAGCTGCAGGTGGTGGGGAGGAGCTAAATCTGGGCGGGGCTAGAGGTGGGTGGGGCTGGCAAGATTTACCTTGCTGTCTGCTTCAGGCTGCCCCGCCTTTTCTCCCCCTCCGAGACCCCCCCAAAAGGAGTCAGCTCAGAAAGACCCTGCGGCCACAAGCTTGCCCCCCACCCCAGAGATTTTTTTTAAAAAAAATAATTTACTCAAGATGCTCTATTCCAAATGCATCATGGGAAAGAATGGAACAACGGAATACAGGTTTTCAACAATGGCACACTGTGCAGTCCCAGAATGCAATTGTGGGAGGAGCAGGGGGGGAAAAAATCTACAAACTCCACCCCCAAGAACGCAAAGGTAGACTGCCTCTGGGTGTGGAGGTTCTATTGAGCTAACCTAGCAAACAACCACTGATCGAGGCTTCCAACCTCCTTGTTCTCTTTCGGCTCACCCAGCTCGGATCCGTTTCTCCTCTAGCTCATCTCTCATTTTCCTCTTGGGATTATTAATTTAATCTCTCAAACTGGATTTTCCTGAATCATTTATTTCATTTTAATCCAGCCACCCAAATATGCAAACAGCCCATTCCCTTATAGAGGGGCTTTGTACGGTGTGCAAGTAAAATAGGAAAACCTTTAAAAACATATATGTATGTATGTATGTTTTTTAAAAACATGTGCATATATATATAAATGTCTATGGAGATTCAGTATACAGTATATAAACTTATTTAGACCGGCAAGGATGAATTAAAAAATCAATGTTAAAGTTAATTAAAAATCATGGCATCCCGATTCCATGGAAACCTTGGCAGGAAGTGACAAAGCACCAAAAAATCTTGGTGCTTTCAAAGCACCCAGTAAAGTTTTTCCCTGCATGCCATCACTCTACTAAACAACTAATTCCCACGACAGTCAAACGATTTACTAAGACTGTATTACTATTACTCTTCTCATCCTTCCTATTACCAATCTCCTTTCTACTGAGGATTCTAAACCTCGTTGCTTGTATCTTTACGATTTATATTGTTTTATTTAGTTTCCTAATATGATTTTGATTGCTTACTTAGTATCCTATGACTATCACTAAAGTGTTGTATTTTATGATTCACGATGAATGTATTTTTATGATGACGATGATCGTGATTGATCACTTATAACTTTTATGTACACTGAGAGCATATGCACCGAAGACAAATTCCTTGCGTGTCCAATCACACTTGGCCAATAAAGAATTCTATTCTATTCTATTCTATTCTATTCTATTCTATTCTATTCTACTCAACTGTATCTACTCTACTGTATTCTATCTACTATATCTACTCTACTATTCTATTCTATCTACTCTACTCTACTCTATTCTATCTACTATATCTTCTATTCTATTCTATTCTATTCTATTCTATTCTAATTCTAATTCTAATTCTAATTCTAATTCTATTCTATTCTACCATGTTTCCCTGAAAATAAGACCCTGTCTTATATTTTTTTGAACCCCCAAAAAACCGCTTGTCCTTATTTTCGGGGAGGTCTTATTATTTTGGGGTGCGTGGAGCAAGATGGGGCTCCTCTTGCCATCTTACCTGATTTCCAGCTCTGCCTCCCTAACCCTAACCAGAGGAAATGGGAGGGACCGGCTGTGCATGCATTTAAATATTTTTTGGGGGGAGGCTTATGTTTTGGGGGGGGTCTTATTTTAGTGCACACGCTCAAAACGCCTGATTGGGCTTATTATCAGGGGATGTCTTATTTTCGGGAAAACGTATTCTAAAAATAGGTAAAGGAGTCACTAAACGAACGGTCGCAACTCAAGGACTACCTGTAATGCAGAAACTCAGTAGGGATTCCAAGATGATCTAGCTCAAACCCCCCCCACCCCAAAATTCCAGCTTGTGCTTCCACACCGTGGTTTCCCCCCCCCCCTTACACTCCAATCCACAGACGGACGGACGGACGGACAGGCTACCTGTAATCTCTCCCTTCTGCACGGCGAAGGGGATGACCAGGTTGAAGGGCCGCAGCATGGCATCCACGTTCTCCGGCGGGGCGACGGGCTCATCCGTGGCCTGGCGTGGAGGGGAAGAGAGGAAACGGAGGGGGGGAGGGAAAGAAAGAGAGACTAAGTCCAGATAGAGAAGGAGTGGGAGGGGCGGAGAGAGAGCGAAAGAGCGCCCCAAGACGAGGCAAACTGAAAAGAAAGATTTGGAAGGCGAAACAATCTTGGGGTGCAGAGGCTGGAAGAAACGGGGCTGTAAGAAAGAAGGAGACCAATGACACCCCCCCCCGAAAAAAAGAAGAAGAGTCCAAGACACCCTGAAAGGGGGTTTGGGGGGCAGCCAGGAATGGCAAAGAGGAGATCCAGGACTGTCCATTGATTGCCCCCGCCCTTGCCAAAACAGCTGGATTTGTACAACTGCATTCAGCTAACCACCGTGCAGGTAGTCCTCGACTTACGACCGCAATCGAGCCCAAATTTTGTGCTGCTAAGCGAGACAGCTGTTACGTGAACCTTGACCCATTTTATGACCTTTCTTGCCATAGTCATTAAGTGAAACCCTGCCCTTGTAGCTTAGTAACATGATTGTTAGGCTTTCTTTCTTTTTTTTTTTAAAGCCTCTGACGATCCCAGCTGACTTGCCTGATCGGCAGAGGCTTTTTTTTCTTTTAAAAACATTTTTTCTTCGGCCGAAGAAGTTGTAGAAAAAATGCTTTTAAAAGCCGCTGATGATCCCAGCTGAGCCGCGAGATCATCAGAGGCTTTTTTTTTACTTTTAAAAGCATTTTTTTCAGCCAAAGAGGTTGTAGAAAAAATGCTTTTAAAAGCCTCTGATGATCCCAGCTGAGCCACGTAATCATCAGAGGCTTTTTTTTTACTTTTAAAAGCATTTTTTTTCAGCCGAAGAGGTTATAGAAAAAATGCTTTTAAAAGCCTCTGATGATCCCAGCTGAGCCGCGTAATCATCAGAGGCTTTTTTTTTACTTTTAAAAGCATTTTTTCAGCCGAAGAGGTTGTAGAAAAAATGCTTTTAAAAGCCTCTGATGATCCCAGCTGAGCCGCGTAATCATCAGAGGCTTTTTTTTTACTTTTAAAAGCATTTTTTTTCAGCCGAAGAGGTTGTAGAAAAAATGCTTTTAAAAGCCTCTGATGATCCCAGCTGAGCCGCAGGATCATCAGAGGCTTTTTTTTTTAACTTTTAAAAGCATTTTTTCGGCCAAAGAGGCGTGACCCCAAAACACTGCAACCGTCATAAATACAAGTCAGTTGCTGAGGGTCTGAATTTTGATCATGTGACCATGGGGGTGCCACACTGGTCATAAGGGTGTTGCTTTTTTCAGTGCCGTTGTAACTTCAAACGGTCACTAAACAGACGGTTGTGAGTTGAGGACTACCCATCTTTTCAGTTTGCACCACCTACTGAGCCACAAATGACTCACGTGGTGGCCAGGATGACGGGTGAATTTGTCTGGCGCAAGCCCTGAAGGGACTTCACGGATGCTACCACATTGTGCTGAATTCTACAGGTGCTTAACTGCTTAAAAAACTGGAACTGGATTTTCTACAAACTTTCTCGAGCCAACATTTCCACTCTGGTCTTTGAAGAGCTCAAATTCTCCCCTACAGATAGAATGCACCATTTTAGTAGAGAACGGCTGCCCGTCCCACAAGGAGGTCTGGCCTGGCTGTTTGGGGTCCCAATAACACCTACATTTGGGGGGGGGACCAAAGGGGCCTAACAGAATAACAGAATTGGAAGGGACCTTAGAGGTCTTCTACTCCAACTCCCTGCTCAAGCAGGAAACCCTCTACCATTTCAGACAAATGGTTGTCCAATCTCTTCTTGAAAACCTCCAGTGATGGAGCACCCACAACTTCTAGTGGCAAGTTGTTCCACTGGTTAATTGTCCTCACTGTTAAGGAAGTTTCTCCTTAATTCTAGGTTGCTTCTCTCCTTGATTCGTTTCCATCTGTTGCTTCTTGTCCTGCCTTCTGGTGCTTTGGAGAATAATTTGACCCCCCCTCTTCTTTGGGGCAGCCCCTCAAATACTGGAGGACTGCTATTATCTCATGCTACCAGGCCTCTGGGAAGGATGGAAGGGGGTCAGGGGAGAAGAGAAATTGTTAGAATATTCATGACTGGGAAGACCTGGTAACAAGGTCAGCCAATGAATAGGCATAGCAACTAAATTAGCCAATTGGGAGCTGAGACAGACTGGAGCTAGGGCTTGTCTTAGTCTGCAGCTTCTGAGTCTGTGCAGAGAAACGAAACTGAAACCGGTGAGCGTGAACTTGTCTGCTGATCCGAGCTGAAACGAAACTGTGAATCTGCTGTTGGTATTGTAAAATCTACTTCATGTATTATTATGTATATAAAGAAGTTAAGGAATCCAGCTGAATCAGTTCTCTGTGTGTGCTTCTGGATTTGATTTTTGTAAGAAACACTGACAGAAATATCTGAGAAAAATCAAGATTGGAATTTAGTCTTGGCCAGGGTATCTGCAGGATGTGTCCAAAAAAGTCAAGATGGCAGCTGAAAGAGTGCAATTGAAGCTCTCCATGTTGACCATCCCAAGCTGGCAGAGCTTCAACTGCACATCACGGTCACCTTCTTGATTCCTTCCACCACATCCTGAGGACCCTCTTGGCATTGGTGCATGGGGGCAGGAGGACCCTCCTTTCCGAGACAGAAAGAGAGAGACAGTGAGAGGAGACAAAGGCAAGCAAGGACACAGTCCTGGTACCCAGTGTGGAGGGAAGCCACCAGGGTGGTGCACCGGGAAGGGCTGGTGAAGCTGGTTGGATTCGCAGGGCTCCTCAACCTGAGGAATGGAGTCACAGGCCTGGCGGGAAGCAAGGGAGACATCAGAGGATGGTCCTGCATGCATGTTGAGAGCCCTCTTCACCCCACAACCTCACGGTATCAGACGGCTGCTGGGATAGAGCTGAACAGTTGTGGGGTGGCCACCAAACACAACCAGAGGACTCCTTGGTGCTCTCTGAGCTTGGCTGTTTTCATGCAGACCTTCCATGACCCAAAATAGGTAACATCATAAGAAGCCTTCTAGCTCTCCGTCCTAGCACTGATGATGCTACCTAGTTGGGTCATGAAAGGTCTGCAGGAAAACATCTAAGCTTGGAGAGCACCAAGGACCCCACAATTGTCCTCCTGCTCCTCCTCCTCCACCCTCCATAAAATTCACTCCCTTCTAGCACTGATGATATTCCCTAGTTGGGTCATGAAAGGTCTCCAGGAAAACATCTAAGCTCAGAGAGTACCAAGAACCCCACAGTCGTCCTCCTTCTCCTTCTCCTTCCCCACTCAACACTCTCTCCCTTCCAGCACCTATAATGTTAACCCGTTGGGTCATGAAACGCCTGCAAGAAAACCCCCAAGCTCAGAGGGCACCAGGGACCCCACAGTTCAATCTTGAGCTACACATTTCTACCGATACTTTTGTTGCTGGATGGTCCTTAGAAAAGGGTGGCTGCTCTGTGTCCCGACTACCCCACCGATGGCGGTTTTTGTCTGGGCACGTCCTGTACTCACCACCACATGAAAGGGGCTGTTGGGGATCTGTTCGCCTCCAAAACGGATGGTGATGACGTATTTGCCAGGCTCGGGAGCCGTGTAATAGATGTCAAAGGTCCCATCGTGGTTCTCCACCACGTCGACATCCAGCTCGGCCCCATCGGGCGTGGAGACCTTGCAGGTCACCTTGCCCTTCCCAGCTGCCTTGGCGTCCACCGTGATCACCGTCTCCTCTCCGATCTGGATGGTGGGACCAAGGCATGCTCCTACAAGGAAATGAAGACAATGGTTGCAGCCAAGCCCAGAGACCACGCCTGCCAGCTCTAAAGATTTAAGTCTACAGGTGAAGGTCCCATTGAAGGGACTTCTTACTAAAAGCCTATCATCTTCTTTTAACGACCCCATAATCCCTTACGAGGTGGAGTCTGGGCAACTGAATGGAGTTAGCAGAGTGTTTGAATGGCCGGAGGCCTTTCCTGTTGCCGATCCGGAGTTTTGTTCAGCAGATCTATTCTCATTGTGCCCAGAGAGAGAAATATCTGCCTCTATGTAGGATCGAACTCATAGCCTCCTGATTGTGAGGTGAGAGCTCTATCCTCTAGGCCACCGCACCACTCCTTCTTACTAAAAGCCTATGTGTCGGAGGAATCTTCTCAACTAACATTCAGCACCTTGTTGGAATTAAATAAGGGTTAAGGGCGATTTGACTTAGTTGGCTTGTGACTATGTAGGGATTCTAAACTGATTCCTCTTTTCACGCCACCTCCAGCTTCTGCCATTCCTTCTCCTACATCACGGGACCATTGACGTAGGGTTAGGTTCGGCGATCGGGGGGGGGGGAATGAAAGAAATGCTCAAGTTAAGAGTCACCAAAAATGGTCTTGGCCCAACTCAGCCAATGTCTCAATCCAGCAGGTGGATTTAAGATTAAAACTAGGAATAATGAGAATCATAGCCTCAAATAAAGTTTATGGACCTGAATGATAAAAGGATGGAGGAAAAGAAAAATTTCAAGGGGCATCTAGTTAGTGTTTCTCAACCTTGGACGCTTGAAGATGGGTGGACTTCAACTCCCAGAATCCCCCAGACAGCGCTGCTGGCTGGGGGATTCTGGGAGTTGAAGTCCACCCATCTTCAAGCGTCCAAGGTTGAGAAACACTGGTCTAGATGGAATAAGAAGATTCCAGAAAAAGGATTCCCTCTAGGATGGTAATATCATAGAATCATAGACTTAGAAAAGGACTTTAAAGGTCTTCTGCTCCAACCAAGTGGCTGTACAACCTCGGCTTGGAAGCCTCCAGTGATGAAGCCCCCAAAATTCCAGGAGGAAGCTAGAACCCATCCTTTGCAAAGAGAACCTCCAGAACTTCATTGTTCCCAAGTAAAAGTGAGCTCCAAAATGTTAGGGCGCATGATGAGACAACTGACAATGTTCTTGCAATCCGCGTCAAAGCTTACCCAGTCCATGGCCTCCGATGGACACTGTAGGCAGAGAGACAGAAAGAGAAACGAGCATCCTTGTCAGAAATTGTTCTTGCCCCAAGAAAGTGACACACAGACACACACACACAGTTAGGAAGAAGAGCAACTGCCTACCTGTCACCAGGCACTTGCTGGCATCTCCAGCGGGCAAGGCGTGGATGCGGAAAGGCGAGTAGGGGATTTCATCGCCACCGTATTTGATGGTGATGGTGTAACGGCCCGTCATGTCTGGAACATAGGAGACCGTGTAGGTCCCATCTCGGTTGTCCCGAATGTTGGCCTTCTTGGGTTTGCCCTCCGGGTCCTGGGGGGGGGTAAAAAGAGGCAGAGGGTGTAGTCAAGGGTCAGCCTGTAATGGAATGCGAGAACGATTTTGGAAAACGGTGTGTGCGTGTGTGTAGGAGGAAGAGATGTAGCCTAGAAAGGATCAGAGAAAAGGAAGATGAGCCCTCAGCTGTACAACGGACAGAGAAAGGAATTTAGAAAGGATCCATCCTAATTAATCAGGCATTAAAAACAGACAGTGGGAGATTTGTATTTTCAGACTTGCAAGATTGTTGGGGTGTTTTTTTTTTTCAACTTTAGCAACTTTAAGGTGGGTGGACTTCAGAATTTCCCCAGCCAGCATTTGGGCTGACAATCCCAAGCCCCTCTCCCACCACCCACCACCTCCCCAAGGGCATTTCTCTGTTGCCACACTCAGGACTAATAGAAGTCCTCCAAGCCACCCCATAGCTCCCTCCTGGCCCCACCACTTACCAGGATCTGTACAGTGAGCAACCCTTCACCGGCATCACGGGCGTCGATGGTGAACTCCACCGGCAGGCTGGCAGGGATGCCCGAGGCGTTGAGTCCAGGACCGCTGGCCCGTACTTTGCTGGCATCGTGAGCAGGAAGGACCCGGATCTTGAAGGGGCTGAAAGAGGCAGAAACTGGGAGATCAGAGAGGATCTGGCTGGGTCTCTCCTCCCCTCCTTGCAGCCAAGAACCTTTTCAGTTTTGGGGGACATATTCCTCCATTCATCCATCCATTCATTCATTCATTTATTCATGTCATGTCATGTGAGTTGGGGCTCTACCCAGGGATCCCCACAACCCCGAAATGTCCCAAGCACCTCCTTCTGCAGAATCAGAGGCCAGGTCAATCAGATTACAACTCCCATCCCTGATTCTTGGTAGTCTAGAGCCTTGGTAGTACAGTGGTCTAAAGCACCCTGTTATTAAGACCAGCTGCCTGCAATTACTGCAGGTTCGAATCTCGCCAGGCTCAAGGTTGACTCAGCCTTCCATCCTTTCTAAGGTAGGTAAAATGAGGACCCGGTTTGTGGGGGCAATAAGCTGACTTTGTATAAATATACAAAAGTATGAAGGCTATTGCTTAACGCATTCTAAGCTGCCCTGAGTCTCCGGAGAAGGGCGGCATATAAATCAAATTTAAAAAAAAAATTCTCTGTGGCTGGGAATGCTGGAGATTGTAGTCTGGATCACTCAGAAGGCAACCCAGCTGGGCAATTCTACAGTAGCAAACCCAGGTCTCCAAGAGACTTTACCCAACAGACACTTTCATAAATAAAACCAGAGGAATTTGGTACAGATACTCCTTGGCTTACGAAATACAACTGAACCCCAAACACCTGTTGCTAAGCGACACATTTGTGAAGTGAGTTTTGCCCCATTTTACAGCCTTTCTTGCCACAGTTGTTAAGTGAATCATGGGGGCATCAAGAAAGGATCCTCCAGCGATTGTAGGAGAAATTGGCCAGGAGCTTTTAACTCTCTCTCACCTGCGGGGCACCTCTTGCCCAGCGTATTTGACAGAGATGGTGTACGGTCCGTCTGTAGCCGGTGTGTATTTCACAGCATGTGTGCCATCTCCGTTGTCATGCACCTCTACCGGCTCAGCCACTCCTGGACAGAGAAGGAAGAGAAGAGGAGCATTAGAAGGCATCTAAGGTGGCTTTGGGTCAACTCAAGCCAACTAGGGCAGGATTGACCCATCAAGTTCTTAACAGAATGGCAGAGTGGGAAGGGACCATGGAGGTCTTCTAGTCCAACCCCCTGCTCAGGCAGGAAACCCTACACCATTTCAGATGAAGGGCTGTCCAATATCTTCTTGAAAATCTCCATTGTTGAAGCACCCACAACTTCTGGAGGCAAGTCATTCCACTGATTAATTATTCCAACTCTCAGGAAATTCCTCCTTAGTTCTAGGTTGCTTCTCTCCTTGATTAGTTTCCACCTGTTACTTCTTGTCCTGCCTTCAGGTGCTTTGGAGAATAGGTGGACCCCCTCCTCTCTGTGGCAACTCCTTAGATATCGGAAGATTGCTATCATGTCTCCCCTAGTCCTTCTTTTCATTAAACTAGACATTTCCAATTCCTGCAACCGTTCTTCGTATATTTTGGTCTCCAGCCCCCGTAATCGTCTTTGTTGCTCTTCTCTGCACTCTTTCCAGAGTCTCAACATCTTTTTTTACATCGTGGCGACCAAAACTGGATGCAAATATTCCAAGTGTGGCCTTCTCAAGAGAGTAAACCAAAAGGCAAGCTCTCTGACCTTTAACCCCTCTCATCGGAGCTAGGCCATCAAGAGGGGACATTGTTGGGGGTCAACTGTGTCCCCTGCCTCCAAGATAACAGAATAGCAGGGATGGAAGGGACCTTGGAGGTCTTCTAGTCCAACCCACAACTCAAGATGGAGACCCTATATCATTTCAGACCAACAGTTGTCCAATGTCTTCTTGAAGATCTAGGCATTGACCTCTGTCCTCTTTGAGGTTCTTCTTCCCATCCCATAATCCATTCTGAATCAATGCTCCACCCCCCAAATCACCATACCTGAAGGTCCCAGCACCTTCACCTCCAGGGGGGCCAGCCCAGCCTTGCTGCAATCAACGGTGAAGGTCTGAGGGACCCGGGCTCTCACACCGGCCCCTAATCCGGGTCCCGAGCATTTGACTTTGCTGGGATCGACCACGTCTTTGACAGGAACACGGAAGGGGCTCCCTGGGAAGAGAGATCCACCATGAGTGCCCAGCAGAAGATCATCCTTTGTGTTCTGAGCCAGCTCCCCAAAGACGACAAACCCTCTGAAGTCAACTCAAAGATTCCTTTATTAGGAGCGCCGGCAGCCCCGGCAAAAACTCTCTCTTTCTCCGCAGGCTAACAAGTCCGTCCGGCAGGAAGTGAATTGTTGTCTCCCGCATCTATTCATCTCCGCCCCCCGCCTTTTATCCCCAGAGCTAGGATGGGCCTTCCCTAGCAGCAGTGGCTCTTCCGTCCCAAGGACCGGCCCATAGATTTCCACTGCTCTCCTCTCCTCTGCCTTCTGTGCATCAGTCACTAGACCCAGCTGTTCCTCCTCTTCCTCATCCACCTCCAGACCTGAGGGCTGTTGACTCTCCACCTGAGAGCTAATGGACGGCCCAGGCTCTGCCTCTCTCTCTCTCTCTCTCTCCCCCTCCCTCCCTCCCTCCCTCTCTCTCTCTCTCTCTCTCTGACAGCTCTTCCCTCTTCCCCCTCGGAGCTCCCAGATTGCCCTGATGTTGATCTTGACTTCCTCATCTCCTCCTCCTCCTCTGAGTCAGCTGTTAGGGGGGGCCAGAGGTCAACAGGCCACAACACTTTGGCCTCTTGGAGCACATCTGGTTGCTCATCCAGGCTTTCTTGGAGGAACTTTGAGAAGAAGGCCTAGAACTGGGCCATTACCACCCATCACAAGGTGAACCATTCCCAGGAAAGCCCTTTCTCATCTATGCAATTCTTAGGAAGAGGGTTATCAGATAAGGTTGCCCCCAGGAGAACGAGAATGAGATCTATAGGGAACACGGGCTACTCCAACAATCCCCCCAGGACTCTCTTCCTGAAGATCTGGAGAACCTGAAGGGGCTTCCACAAAAGAGTTCCTGGATCTAGAACAAAGCAGGTAGTCCTCGATTTACGACCACAATCAAGCCCAACATTTCTGTCACTCAGCGAGACATTTGTTAAGTGAGTTTTGCCACATGTTACACCCTTTCTTGCCATAGGTGTTAAGCGAATTCCTGCAGTGGTTAAGTTAGGAGCATGGTTGTTAAGTGAATCCAGTGCCCGCACTGGTTTGCTTGTCGCAAAAGGGGATCATGTGACCCTGGGACACTGCAACCGTCATAAATACAAGTCAGTTGCCAATCGTCCGAATTTTCATCATGTGACCATGGGGATGTTGCAATGTGGCCATTTGAAGTTACGGCGTCACTGAAAAAAGTTAGGACCATCGTAAGTGTGAAAAATGCTCCTAAGTCCCTTTTTTCAGTGACGCCGTAACTTCAAATGGTCACTAAATGAACATTCGTAAGTGGAGGACTACCTGTATTGGGTAACCAAGCTGCCCAAGGTTACCCTGTGGTAAGATGGGCGACCAATAAATGTTACCAACAAACGAACAAAATAATAAATAAATGCTTTCAACAGTCGGCACTCATCAGTCACTGTTTTCAGTGCCGTTCCAACTTTGAATGGTCACTAAACGAACTGTCGTAAGTCGAGGACTACCTGTCCCTTCCCTCCCTCCTCATCCATCTTCGTACGTGTCTTGGCAAGCCCCCTTTCCTTACCCATCCTCCTCACCCACCTGGGATGGGGCGTCCACCAAAGGTAATGTTGACATCGTAGTCCCCGGGCGTGAAGGGGATGTATTCCACGCTGCAGCTTCCATCTTTGTTGTCCTTGCAGGACATCTTGGCCTCCGAGGGGCCTTCGATAGCCAAGCCGAGACCCCCGGTCCCTGCGCCCCTGGGAAGAAAAGGGGGAGGGGGTTTAAAGAGGTTTAAAGAACCCCACCCAAAAATAGGACCTGTGGCCAAAGCCACCAGGAACAAACCAATCCAACATTTCTACAAGAAGTTCAACTCCGTTTGGTGAATTAAAACCACAGGAAAATGTGGATGCAAATGAAATCTATTAGGGTTGCATGCAGAAGACCCCAGACCTAATAAAGGTGCTACGTGACCTGGGGTCCAAAGGTCAGCGAACCTCCAAAAATGCTGCAGCATAAACAGACCACGGGATCTTCACGGTCTTGAATTTCATCCCAATATTTAGGGTGGTGATTGACTGATTTCTTGCTTTGAATCTGCCTCCCTCTGTTTTTTTAACTTTATAATTGTCTTTTTTTGTTTTAATCTGGTTTTTAACTTGTTTTTTTTTTTAAACCTGTAGCTGTTATATCATTTTATTGTTTTATCTGTAAACTGCCTGGAGGCATGCCAATGAAATGGGCGATATAGATATACACTCGGTAGGTAGGTGGGTAGGTAGGTGAGAGAGAGAGAGAGAGAGGGAGGGAGGGAGAGAGGGAGATAGATAGATAGATAGATAGATAGATAGATAGATAGATAGATAGATATTAGATAAATTAATCTAATGTAATCTATATCTAATCTATATCTATCTACAGTATCTAATTAGATAGATAGATAGATAGATAGATAGATAGATAGATAGATAGATATATTAGATAAACTAATCTATATCTATATCTATCTACAGTATCTAATTAGATAGATAGATAGATAGATAGATAGATAGATAGATAGATAGATAGATAGATAGTTAGATATTAGATAAATTAATCTAATGTAATCTATATCTAATCTATATCTATCTACAGTATCTAATTAGATAGATAGATAGATAGATAGATAGATAGATAGATAGATAGATAGATAGATATATTAGATAAACTAATCTAATCTATATCTATCTACAGTATCTATTTAGATAGATAGATAGATAGATAGATAGATAGATAGATAGATAGATATTAGATAACCTAATCTAATCTATATCTATCTACAGTATGTATTTAATTAGATAGATAGATAGATAGATAGATAGATAGATAGATAGATAGATAGATATAGATTAGATAAATTAAACTAATGTAATCTATCTATATCTAGCTACAGTATCTATCTATCTAGACAGACAGACAGACAGACAGACAGGCAGACAGATAGATGATAAATAGATACCATAGATGGGGGGATGGATGGATGGATGGATGGATGGATGGATACAGATAGATTGATAGATATAGATGGATGGATGGATAGATAGATGTACTCACAACAAGAACTGCAATTCTTTGGTTTAGTTTCCAGTACTTCTTACCCTTTGCAAATTTTCCTTTCTCGATTGTGATACAGTTTATATCAGTTTTCAAACTTGGCCAGACTTTTAGATGGACGGACTTCAATTCCCCAGCCAGCCATGGGGAATTCTGGGAGTTGCAGCCCTCCCATCTTAAAATGGCCGGCTTTGAAACACACCGGTTTAGATCCCGTTCCACCTGCAAAGATTTTCACTGTCCAACTCGGTTTGCCTCTGAGAGAGGCAGGGGAGACTCACCTGGTTTCCACGGTGAAGCGGTTCGACTTGTTCACCAGGCCCCCTTCGAGACCGGGGCCGTAGGCACGGACGCGGCTGGGGTCGCAGCCTTCGGTGACGCCCACCCGGAAGGGGCTCTTGGGCACCGGCACATCATCGTATGTTACCTCCACCAGATGCATACCTGTGAGACGAAGAATTCACATGAGCCTTCATCCCCTGCGCAGGGAAAACATCACTGCCCCCTCACCTGTGGCGGTGGGGGTCTCTGCATTTCCCTTCCATTATTATAATGCTCCCAACATCATCATCTTCTTTTAACGACCCCATAATAATCCCTTGCATCAGGGTGGAGTCCGGGCAACTGAATGGAGCTGAGTGTTTACTGGCCGGATGCCCTTCCTGTCGCCAATGCAGAGTTTTGTTCGGCAGATATATTCTGATTGTGCCCAGAGAGAGAAATATCTGCCTCTACCTAGGATCGAACTCACAGCCTCCTGATTGTGAGGTGAGAGCTCCTCTAGGCCACCGTTGCAAGGAGGAAAATCCCAGTTGCTACTTTGATTTATTGAATTGTACTTTTTGCATCCAAGGGTCCAAGAAGGGCTTAAATTGGAGCAGGGTGGGGTGGGGGGGGGAGAGTAGTGGGAGGGGGCACGTCAGGGAAGACTTACCATCCTCAAAGGGGGTGTACTGGACCCGATAGGTGCCGTCCCCGTTGTCGGTGATATAGGTGTCTGTCTTGGCCCCCGAAGGGTTAATGACTCGCACTTGGATGTGGTTGCCCCCCGTTTTGGTGAGAGAGCGGGCGTCTACCGTGAACTCCGTGGTGACCTCACGCAGGACCCCTGGGGAGAACAGCGAAGGAGTGAGCAATAATGAGCACCCCGCTTGGATCTGGGGGGCACCCCAAAAATTTACTTCTTTTTTATTAAATTTATTTGCTGCTTGTTTGATCATGGGACTACCCTCAGTGGTTTACAACAGTAAAAACAGAGGAATACAGACAGTCCTTGACTTACAACAGCTCGTTTAGTGGCCGTTCAAAGTTACGATGGCACTGAAAAATGTGACTTACGACTGTTTTTCACATTTACGACAGTTGCAGCCTCCCCCACGGTCAAGTGATCAGAATTCAGACGCTTGGACAACTGACTCGTATTTATGACAGTTGCAACGTCCCAGAGTATGTGATCTCCTTTTGTGACCTTCTGACAAGGAAAATCAGTGGGGAGTTTTGCCCCACTTTATGACTTTTCTTGCTGCGGTTGTTAAGTGAATCACTGCCATTCTTAAGTTAGGAATACGGTTGTTAAGTGAATCTGCCTTCCCCTTTGACTTCGCTTGTCGGAAGTTCGCAAAAGGGGGATCGCGTGATGCCAAGACACTGCAACCGTCATAAATATGAGTCGGGTGCCAAGCGTGAACCCGAATTTTCATCACATGATCATGGGGATACTGCACAGGTCATAACTATGAAAAATGGTTATAAGTAACTTTTTTCAGAGCCATTGTAACTTTGAACCATCACTAAATGAAGTCGACCTGTATGAATATTATTGCAAGCTTATGCTCTCTACAAGAATCTGGCCAACTGACTGTTAAGGGAAAATGAGCGGGAGATAAGAAAGGCATTTAAGGTGGGCTCGACTTAGATTTCTTGCGGGCACCCAGGGATTCATGATTTATGACCCGTTGACCCCTCCCTCAGGTTCAGCCTTGTCATCTCCTACAGGATGGTTCTTAATTTCATAATATATTTTCCCCACTTTGGGACTCAGCCTTTTCGTCCTGCCGAAGTAAAATGGCCGTCGCCCTGTTCGCCACAACCTACCTCGAGGTTCCACGCCAGGCCCAAAGACTTTGACGTTACTGGTGTCCACGGCGGGATCCACGTTGACCCGAGCTGGGAATTTGGGCACGTGGTGCCCGCCGTATTTGATGGTGATGGTGTAGGTGCCCGGGAAGGAAGGAATGTACGTGATGCTGTAGGTGCCATCGCTGTTGTTCTGGATCAGCACCTCGGCTTTGACGCCCGAATCGGAGATGATCTCGATGGTCAGCTCGGCATCACCCGCCTTGGAGCAGTCCACAGTGAAGGTGGCCACCTCTCCCACCTTGCCACGCTCCAGACCAGGCCCGCTGGCCGTCACCTTGGTTGGGTCGAAGACGGGCTTGATGTCCGCCTTGAAGGGGGACCCCGGGATGTGAGTCTCGGCGAAGAGGATGTTGATGCTATATTCGCCGCGCTCTGTGGGCAAGTAGGAGACCGAGCAGGAGCCATCGCCGTTGTCCTGGCACTCAATCTTGGCTTCACAGGGACCTTCCACAGTCAAGCCCAGCCCGCCTGTCCCGGCTCCTTTGGTGTCGATGGTGAAAGGGGCAGGTTTGCCCACAAAGCCCCCCTTCAGGCCAGGCCCGTAGGCACACACCTAGCAGATAATAAGTGTTAGGTTTACTTGTTTTTCAATTCATTCGTTCATTCGTTCATTCGTTCATTCGTTCATTCGATCATTCGTTCATTCGTTCATTCGTTGGTTGTCTGTTTGAACTAGAACTCCCCATCTCCTGGTGATTGGCCCAAATCACTCAGCTGGCTTTCATGCCCCAGGAAGAACTAGAACTCATCATCTCCTAGTGATTGGCCCAACGTCACCCAGTTGGCTTTCATGCTAAAGGCAGGACTAGAACTCACTGTCCCCGGGTGATTGATCTGAAGTGACCCAGCCACTTTTCATTCCTAAGGCAGGACTAGAACTCCCCATCTCCTGGTGATTGGCTATTTTTTTCTGCAGTTTGGGCTTCATTCTCATTCTGTTTCTCCTTCTTACTCTCTCTCTCTCTCTCTCTCTCTCTCTTTCTTTCTTTCTTTCTTTCTTTCTTTCTTTCTTCCCATCTTTCTTCCCATCTGTTACTCCTTCTTACTCTCTGATTCTTTCTTTCTTTCTTTCTTTCTTTCTTTCTTTCTTTCTTTCTTTCTTCCCATCTGTTACTCCTTCTTACTCTCTGATTCTTTCTTTCTTTCTTTTTCTTTCTTTCTTTCTTTCTTTCTTCCCATCTTTCTTCCCATCTGTTACTCCTTCTTACTCTCTGATTCTTTCTTTCTTTCTTTCTTTCTTTCTTTCTTTCTTTCTTTCTTCCCATCTGTTACTCCTTCTTACTCTCTGATTCTTTCTTTCTTTCTTTTTCTTTCTTTCTTTCTTTCTTTCTTCCCATCTTTCTTCCCATCTGTTACTCCTTCTTACTCTCTCTTTCTTTCTTCTTTCTTTCTTTCTTTTTTTCTTTCCTCTTCTTTTTCTGTATGTCCTTTCTCTTTCTTCTTTCTTCGTCACTCCTTCCTGCCTTTCCTTCCTCTTTCCTCTTTCTTTTTCTTGCCTTAATTAAGAGTCCCTGTTCATTTTTATCTCTCTTCCTTAAAAGTTTAATAAAGTTATCATTAAAAAGCAAGACACTGCAGGAGGGCATCAGAATCCTTAGCCAGTTCCCACCCCCCAAGGCAATCTCGCCCCCTCCCCTTCTGACATCCCGCAGCACTGAACATCCGGCTGGAGCTGACCTTGGTTGGGTCTGGGGGCATCACTGCCTCGACGGCAAAGGGGCTTCCGGGCACAGGATTTCCGTCGTAGGTGACGTCCACCTTATACTGGCCCTCTTCAGGTGGCATGTACTTGACCGAGTGGACGTCGTTGGTGGCCCCGGTCTCCACCTTGCAAGGAATGGGCCTGCGGGAGGGCGAACTGATCTTCACGTCCAGCTGTCCCTGGCCACCGGCTCCTCGCGTGTTGACCGTAAATTCTTGATCTTGACCCACATTGACCTCTGCACATGGACAGAACAGGAGAGGTAAACACATTGAATTCTGTCAAGATGAGCCCTGGTGGTGCAGAGGTTGGAATGCAGTATTGCAGGCTGACTCTGCACACTGCCAGGAGTTCGATCCTGACCGGCTCAAAGTTGACTCCATCCTTCCAAGTTGGGTCAAATGAGGACCCAGATGGTTGAGGGCAAGAGGCTGCCTCTGTAAACCACTTAGAGAGGGCTGTGAAGCACTATGAAGTGGTATATAAATCAAAGTGCTAATGCTAAGTGGGAAGGGAGGGAGGGAGGAAAGAGAAGGGGAGGAGGGGGAGACAGAGAAAGAGAGAGAGGAGGAGAAGGAAGGGAGGGAGGAAGGAAGGGAGGAAGGGAGGAAAAGGAAAAAAGGGGAAGAAAAAAAGGAAGGAAGGAAGGAAAAAAGGGGAAGGATGGAAGGGAGGGAGGGAGGGAGGAAGGAAGGAAGGAAAGAAGGAAAGAAGGAAGGAAGGAAGGAAGGGAGGGAGGAAGGAAGGAAGGAAGGAAAGAAGGAAGGAAGGAAGGAAGGAAGGAAGGGAGGAAGGAAGGATGGGAGGGAGGGAGGAAGGAAGGAAGGAAAGAAGGAAGGAAGGAAGGGAGGGAGGGAGGGAGGGAGGAAGGAAGGAAGGAAGGAAGGAAAGAAGGAAGGAAGGAAGGAAGGAAGGAAGGAAAAGGAAAAAAGGGGAAGGATGGAAGGGAGGGAGGGAGGGAGGGAGGGAGGGAGGAAGGAAGGAAGGAAAGAAGGAAGGAAGGAAGGACCCTGGTGGTGCAGAGGTTAGAATGCAGTATTGTAGGCTAACTCTGCCCACAGCCAGGAGTTCGATCCTGACCAGCTCAAGGTTGACTCAGCCTTCCATCCTTCCAAGGTGGGTAAAATGAGGACCCAGATCGTTGGGGGCAAGAGGCTGGCTCTGTAAACCACTTAGAGAGCAGGGGTGAAATCCAGCAGGATCTGACAGGTTCTGCAGAACCGGTAGCGGAAATTTTAAGCAGTTCGGGGAACCGGCAAATACCACCTCTGGCTGGCCCCAGAGTGGGGTGGGAAGGGAGATTTTGCAATCTCCTTCCCCCAGGAGTGGGGTGGGAATGGAGATTTTGCAGTATCCTTCTCCTGCCATGCCCACCAAGCCACGCCCACAGAACCGGTAGTAAAAATATTTGGATTTCACCACTGTTAGAGAGGGCTGGAAAGCACCGTGAAGTGGTATATAAGTACTAAAGAAAAGGGAAGGGAAGGGAAGGGAAGGGAAGGGAAGGGAAGGGAAGGGAAGGGAAGGGAAGGAAGGAAGGAAGGAAGGAAGGAAGGAAGGAAGGAAGGAAGGAAGGAAGGAAGGAAGGAAGGAAGGAAGGAAGGAAAGGGACGGTCAGTGGTGGCGCAGTGGTTAGAATGCAATATTGCAAACTAATTCTTCCGACTGTCAGCAGTTTGATCCTGACCGGCTCAAGGTTGACCCAGCCTTTTATCCCTCCCAGGTCAGTAAAACGAGGACCCAGATGGTTGGGGGCAAGAGGCTGACTCTGTCAACACTGTCAAGGCAAATTGGCCCCAGATAAGAGTCAGCAGACTTCAAGGGGAGGGGGCTGGGCTTAGGTTTCTTCTTTCATCACCCCAAACTGATGACGTATTTGACCCCACCCTCGGATTCAACTTGGTCCTCTCCTACCACAACCCAGCGCTCCAACTCTCGCCATCCTTTCAACTCAACTGCACGCAACGAGTAGACCCAAGTTCAAACTTACTGTTGTTGAGTCCTTGCACTTTGACCTTGCCAAGGTCGAGAGGGGGCGCCACGTAGACCGGGAAGGGGCTCTTGGGGATGGCGTCACCGCCATAGGTCACCGTCACTGCCATGTTTCCCTGGTTAGTGAGGACAGGAATATATTATGTAAGGTCCCGCAAAACCTTCAGGTGGGTGGGGGATTTCCAGGACAGGCGCAGGTTGACTAGAGAGATTGTCTCCGCCCCTGACTTGGATGGGGCTTCGTTAGCAGCGGTAGCTCTTCCGTCCCGGCCCATAGATTTCCACTGCTCTCCTCTCCTCTGCTCTCTGCATATTCGTGTGTCAGGCACTGGACCCAGCTGTTCCTCTTACTCCTCATCAGCCACCTCCAGACCTGGGGGCTGTTGACCCTCCATCGGAGGGCTGATGGACGGCCCAGGCTCCACCTCTCTCTCTCTCTCTCTACCAGCTCCACTCCCTCTTCCTCCTCAGAGCTCTCAGGTTGCCTTGATGCTGACCTTGACTCCCACACCTCCTCCTCCTCCTCCTCCTTTGATTCGGTTGCTCGAGGGACTGGCGGCCGATAGGCCACAACACCACCAGAAATAAGGACAAGAACAGCAGGCCCTTGCTCACCTGTTGCACAGCTGTGTATTTGACCGTGTAGGAGTAATCGTGATTGTCGATGATCTCAAAGTCACGCACCACCTCGCCCTTGGTGGCACCGGCAAAGTGGACGTCCAGCTTGGCTTTGCCCGCTCCCTTGGTGAAAACGGTGAAGTGAGTGGGCTTCCCAACTTCCACGCCTGGGGAGGAAACACCAAAAAGGGGGAATCAGATTTCACCTTTGCCTGGCTTGCAGGACACACGGCGTGGGGGGCCACGTCTCCAGGGGACCCGGCTTGGAGGGGCTAGGTTTGCAATCGGTTCCTTGCTGGAGACCCCTACCCATCTGTGGAAATGTCATTGGAACCGTAAAAAAAAACCTTGGCTTTTCCCCCAGAGCCAAAATTTGCACCCTCTTTAAAAGAGGGAGGATATAATAGCTGTGCTCCAATAGTTACATATTCAAAAAGAACAGAGCAGAACAGAATAACAGAAGGGACCTTAGAGGTCTTCTAGTCCAACCCTCTGCTCAAGTAGGAAACTGTACACCATTTTAGACAAAAATGGTTATCCAATCTCTTCTTAAAAGCTTCCAGTGTTGGAGCAGCTATAACTTCTGGTGGCCAGCTGTTCCACTAGTTAATTGTTCTAACTGTCAGGAAATTTCTTCTTAGTTCTAAGTTGCTTCTCTTGTTGATTTATTTCCATCCATTGCTTCTTCTCCTGCCTTCAGGTGCTTTGGAGAATAGCTTGACTGCCTCTTCTTTGTGGCAGCCCATCAAATATTGGAAGACTCGCTGTCATGTCACCCCTAGTCCTCCTTTTCATTAAAAGAGAGGGTCAACCTCTTCTCCAAAGCACCAGAAGGCAAGGCAAGAAGCAATGGATGGAAACTCACCAAGGAGAGAAGCAATCTGGAATTAAGGAGAAGCTTTGTAATAGTGAGGACAATTAAGCAACGGAATGACTTGCTTCCGGAAGTTGTAGGTACTCCATTATTGGAGGTTTCCAAGAAGAGACTGGACAGCCACTTGTCTGGAATGGTATATAGGATCTCCTGCTTGAGCAAGGGGCTGGACTAGAAGACCTCCAAGGGTGCCTTACAACTCTGTTATTCTAATTATCACTGGAGGCTTTCAAGAAGATCATGGACAACCATTTGTCTTGAATGGTCTAGGACAGAGGTCTTCAAACTTGGCAGCTTGAAGACTTGTGGACTTCAACTCCTAGAATTCTCCAGCCAGCATAGAATTCTAGGAGTTAAAGTCCACAAGTCTTCAAGCTGCCAAGTTTGGAGACCCCTGGTATAGCATCTCCTGCTTGACCAAGGGGCTGGACTAGAAGATCTCCAGGGTGCCTTTCAACTCTGTTATTCTAATTATCACTGGAGGCTTTCAAGAAAATGGTGGAGAACCATTTCTCTGGAATGGTAGACGGTCTCCTGCTTGGCCGGTGGGGTTGGAGACCTCCAAGGTCCCTTCCAATTTGTTATTTTTGTTAAGAGGATATGCACAATTTCCTTTTGGGAGGGTGGGGTTCACTCACCCGTCCGATTGAGGCCAGGCCCCTCGGCCTTCACTTTGCTGGCGTCGTGCGAGGGATCCACCTTGATGTGGAAAGGGCTTATGGGGATTTCCTGCAGGGATTCAGTAGAAAAGAGGAATCAGGAAAGTGGGGGACCAGGCCGGACACATAACCTTAAACGGGAGGATCTTATATTCCTTGGTTCATCTGTTCTTTTTCCATGGGTAATGGATCAGGAAGACCATACATGAAGTTGCAGTGTAGAAGATTTATTGCTCATGCCTGCACACAAGAATCTGGTCAACTCAAGTTCAATGCTAAATTGGCGCCAGGTAAGGATCAACGGAATTCAAGAGGGGCTGGATTTCAAATATTTGTGGGAACACAACAATTCTAGGTTTATGATGCACTTAACTCCACCTTCCAGCTCTGCTCTTTCTTCTCCTACAGCTCTAAAATAAATATATGGCCCGAAATCACCCAGCTGCCTTTCATGGCTAAGGTGGAACTGGAACTCCCCGTCTCCCAGTGATTGGCCCAAGGTTACCCAGCCAGTTTTCATGCGTAAAACAGGACTAGAATTCACCGTCTCCTAGTGACTGGCCCAAAGTCACCCAGCTGGCTTTCATACCTAAGGTGGAACTAGAATTCACTGTCTCCTGGTTTGGCCCAAGATCACCCAGCTAACCTTTATGCCTAAGGTGGAATTAGAAGGCACTCTCGCCCAGTTTTTAGCTTGGTGCCATAACCACTAGACTCGGGGCCTGCAAGACTCAAAGAGCCAAAGGACCCGTTTCCCACAGAAAAGAAAACACCGGAAGCCACAAAACCCTTCCCGTGCCTGACTGTTTCTTGAGTGGCCCAAAAACTAGCATACATAGTTGAATTAAACATTCTGTTTTCTTCTGAAACTTTTCTTTTCTTGGATTTATTCATGGTTGGCCTACCGGGGGTTGAACAGCTCAAAAAATTGCGTGCCGGTGAGTGTCGCACATTGGCAGTTGTGACGCATATTTTGAGTGACAGGGAGCCGCAGCAGAGGGGTGAAAGAGCCACATGCGGCTCCAGAGCCGCAGGTTGCTGACCCCTGCCCTAGACCAAATTGGCCATGAAGTCGTGCAACTTGGCAATGGAGAAGCAGAAGAACCCTCAGGGACCCAAATGTTTTGATCCAGATCACGGGTCCTAAGGCCACATCTGGCATAGCTACAGGCTCCCAGACTGGACAGCCCCATGGCGCCATGAACCTTACCTGGGTGGCAAAGAGCACCATGATGGTGTAACGCCCAGGACCTGGAGGTGTGTATTTCACCGTGAAGGTATCGTTGTCATTCTTGATGATGTCGAAATCGATGTCGGCTTCTGCTGGGCCCACCACCCCAGGGGCACACTTGATCCCGATGCTCACGTCTCCTGCAAAGCCAAAATGGGATTAAGGGTCTAGAGAGTTTGGGGACCAGACTTGGTCATCTCTAACTCCAAGCTCAGCATCATCTTGGAGGGTCTCCGCACCCAACAGGATGAAGCTTCTCCCTGAGATTCTTCTGGACAAGCCAACATCCGATCGTCCAGCCAGAAAGCCTGGCTGATGGAACTCCATCAGAAGGCTGGAAGACATCAGAAGGTCTTCCCCAACTGAATAGCATCCAGATTTCTGCTGGGGATGATGGGCAATTTAGTCAGACGAATCTGGAAGGGTGCACAACATCCGTGTCTTCCTATAAACCAATGTTTCTCAACCTTGGCCAACTTTAAGATGGGTGGACTTCAACTCCCAGAATTCCCATGCCAGCAAACCTAACGCTAACCGTTGCTGGCTGGGGAATTCTGGGAGTTGAAGTCCACCCATCTTAAAGTGGCCCAGGGGGAGAAACACTGCTATGAGCCCCACCAGAATCCAACAAAAAGGATTGTCTTAGCAATAGGATGTGGTTGAAGGATGAGCATTCAAAAGTGGGATGTCTTCTCCAGAATGGACACCTTGGGAAGTGTTTCAACCCAACAACAGTTGGACTAGAAGACCTCCAAGATCCCTTCAGCTCTGCTCTTCTGTTTAATGTTTGTGGTTAGCTTTCATCTCATAGCCTCCCCCCCGGATCCCAGATTTTGGGAGCACCTTGGCCAGCCTCGCTGCAGTCCACGGTGAAGTAGGTGGGTTCGTTGGCCTTCAGCCCAGTTTTCTCAACTCCAGGACCGTACACCTTGACTTTATTGGGGTGGCTTCCTTCTCCGACACTCACCTGTGATGAGGAAGAAAAGCAGAGGAACATATGAAGAGCAAAATAGAATTATGGAATCAGGTAGTCCATGGCTTACAACCGTTTGTTTAATGATCATTCATAGTTATAACGGCACCGAAAAAAAGGGACCAACAATTGTTCCTCACACTACAAGGACTGCAGCGTCTTCATAGTCATGCGATCAATGTTTTTTTTAAAAAATATATTGATCAGGATTCAATCAGGGAGGACATTTGATGTGTACAGGTGGACCTCAACATACAACAGTTCGGTTAGTGACCGAATGGCCCTAAACCAGATGAGTGTGATGGTAAGAAGAAGCTGGAAGAGTTGATTGCCTCCATAGGCTTAGACTGAGACCTTCCCATCTCTAAGCTTCAGTAGAAGATCGGCCAGGGATCTCCTACCTGTCCATGGGTGTGGACACACTGCTCCCTGCTCCCCAAAGGACCATTGGCAGAAGATGGCTAAGAACACCCCCCCAACTGTTCTGACCCAGCTCTCCATTCCCTCTTCCCCCTCGGAGGTCTCAGGTTGCCCTGATGCTGACCCTGACTCCCACACTTCCTCCTCCTCCTCTGATTCGGCTGCTGGAGGGGCCGGCAGCCGACAGCCACAACACAACACACTTCTCCATCCCAGAGGTACTCACCCGGAATGGACTCTTGGGGATGTTGACCCCTCCCCAACTGATGATGATGGTGTGCTTGATGGCCTTGGTGGGGACGTAGACACAGGAGAAGGTCCCATTGCCATTGTCCTTGACTTTGATGTCAATGGGGACGCCTTCGGCATCCTAGGAAGAAAAATACCTTTAGTGAAAACCAACTCCTAAGTTTCTCCTAGATGGTCAAAGAAGTCCTTGGGCGCATCCTGAGGGTCCCAAGTAGAGGTGGCTTCGTTGCTCAGGCTGAAGTGTCATCACTTCAGGCAGGGCGCTGAGAGCGATCCTGGGCTCCCTTCCTCAAGCAAGAGAGCCAGCTTGGTCTAGGAGTGAAGGCAGCAGGCTAGAAACTGGGAGACGGTGAGTTCTAGTCCTGCCTTAGGCATTGAAAGGCGGCTGGGTGACTTTGGGCCAATTACCAGGAGACTGTGAGTTCGAGTCCCACCTTAGGCATGAAACCTGTCTGGGTAAAATTTTGGCCCAATCACCAGGAGACTGTGAGTTCTAGTCCTGCCTTAGGCATTAAAGCCATTTGGGTGACTTTGAGCCAATCACCAGGAGACGGTGAGTTCTAGTTCTGCCTTAGGCACGAAAGCCAGCTGGGTGACCTTGGGCCAATCCCTCTCTTTCTCAGCCTAACCCACCTCACAGGGCTGTTGTCGTGGGGGAAAATACAAGGGAGGTATATGAGATAGGTTCACCACCTTGAGCTGCTTATAAAAATAATACACTCAGAATGTAAATAAAATACAATAAAATACAATAAAATACAATAAAATACAATAAAATACAATACAATACAATACAATACAATACAATACAATACAATACAATAAAATAAAATAAAATAAAATAAAATAAATATTAAATTAGAAATTTAAAATTTAAAAAAAAATAATAAAACAAAACAAAATAAAATTTATAATATAAAATATAAATAATACAATAAAAATTTTTAAAAATGAAAATAAAACATCAAAATAACAAAAACAAAGAAGAGGCTTCCAGGCCTCCAGACTTTGACCCCCGCCCTCCCAGCTGACCTGAGCATAGATTTTGAGGGCTGCTTTCCCAGCCCCTCGGGCGTCGATGGTGAACTCAGCCGGTTTGTTCACAATGCAGCCCACTGGCTCCAGCCCGGGACCGAACGCTTTGACCTGCAAAAGGGGAGGGGGGATTGGGACCAGCCTTAGCCCAGTAGCCCAACAACGCTTGGACCCCCCCATCCGCCCCCCTGATGGAGACCCGGTGGGCCAGGAGAGGCTCACCTTCTCGGGGAAATACTCGTTGGTGGCCGGCAGGATGTGGGCGATGAAGGGGCTGTCCTGAATGTCCTCGTCATCGCAAATCACGTGGACGGCGTACTCGCCCGGTTCGGTGGGCCAGTATCGCACGTCGCACGAACCGTCTCCTTTGTCGTCGCACTCGATCTTAGCTTGCGAGGGACCCTCGATGGAGAACCCTGCAGGGCGGTGGGGAGGCCAAAGAATTAGGAAACGGGGTGGGGGAGTCAATGGGGAAGCTAGATTCACTTAACAACCGTGTGACTCAGTTAACAACTGCAGTGATTCACTTAACAACGGTGGCAAGGAAGGTCCGAAAAGGGGGCAAAACTCACTGAACAACTCTCTCGCTGAAGGACAAAAATCGTTGGCCATCCGTCAAAGACTACAGGTAGTCCTCGATTTACAACCATTCGTTCAGTGACCGTTTCAAAGTTACAACAGCACTGAAAAAAGCAAGTCAAGATCGTTTTTCACACTTACGACGGTTGCCACAGCCCCATGGTCAGGCGATCAAAATTCAGATGTTTGGCAGCAGACTCGTATTTATGACAATTGGGGTGTCCCTGGGTCCCCTTTTACGGGGGGAAATGGGCAAGCCCGATCCACTTAACAACTGTGTTACTCACTCCACAACTGCTGTGATGGCCTTAATAGCTGTGGCCAGAAAGTTAGCAAAAGTTAGCAATATATATTCATATAACAACGGTCTTGCTTAGCAATGGATGTCTCAGCTCAATTGTGGTCGTAAGTCGAGGACAACCTGCATTTCTCTAGACTGGCCAAACCCAAATCCCGCATTTTTCCATTCTTTGTACGTTTTAATCTCCAGGCCTTTGATCATCTTCGTTGCTCTTCTTTGCGCTTTTTGAAATCTCATCAAAGGCAAATTCAGGAGTTTTGAACGGGGCGAGAATTTGATATTTCTCCTTGGGTCCACCAGTTAAGCCCACTGTTCCCCCACACCTCCGCCAGTCTCCCGTCCCTAACACTCCTTTCACGTACCCAGCGTGCCCACTTCGGTGCCAATCGCCTCCACAACGAAGTCCGCAGATTTGCCCACCATGCCGGTTTCCAGGCCGGGGCCCCATGCCCGTACCTTCTGCAACCCAGCTTCAGGTGCCACCTGCACTTCAAAGGGACTGGAAAGAAGAAAGGAAGAATGGGGGTTAAAGTATCAGGCTAGAAATGCAGGCGATGGTGAGTTCTAGTCCCATCTTAAGCACAAAAGATGGGTAGGTGACTTTGCAGCAATCACCAGGAGATAGTGAGTTCTAGTATTGTTTTAAGGGATGAAAGCTGACTGGGTGACTTTGGGCCAGTCACCAGGATATGGTGAGTTCTAGTATTGTCTTAAGGGATGAAAACTGACTGGGTGAGTTTGGGCCAATCACCAGGAGATGGTGAGTTCTAGTATTGTTTTAAGGCAGGAAAGCCGGTTTGGTGACTTTGGGCCAATCACCAGGAGATGGTAAGTTCTAATCCCACTTTAGGCATGAAAGCTGGCTGGGTGACCTTAGCCCAATCACTAGGAGACGGTGAGTTCTAGTCCCGTCTTAACCATGAAAGCCAGCTGGGTGACTTTGGGCCAATCACCAGGAGACGGTGAGTTCTAGTATTGTTTTAAGGGGTGAAAGCTGACTGGGTGAGTTTGGGCCAATCACCAGGAGACGGTGAGTTCTAGTCCTGCTTTAGACAAAAAAGCCATCAGAGTGAATTTGGGCCAGTCTCTTTCCCTGAGCCCAGCTCAGGTTGTAGTGAAGAAAATAGGAGAAAAGAATATTGGATATGTTCACCGCCTTATTTATCAGGATAATAAAGACAAGATAAAAATAAACAAATAAACAGATTCTAGATACATCCAGCAAACCGGAAACTCCCTCTCTGAATTCATCCAGAGGCTTCTGTCCAGTTGCATCCCCAGAAGCCCTTTGGATCAGCTTCTGCATCAGTTTACATTCTCTGAGCATCGCATGTGGAACTCACTGCCACTGGGATGGAGTTTCTTGACTTCAGCAGCTTTAGCACGAGCGGATCTCAACTCCCAGAATTCTTGGCGGCTGGGGAATTCTGGGAGTTGAAGTCCACCCCTCTTAAAACTGGCCAAGGTGGAGAAAGACCAAGCAGAAGAACGAAAACTACTTTACGTCTGAGCACAGACATGAGGCTCAACCCTGTTTACTAAACTATCATTTGTTCAATCAAAACAGGCCTGGCTGGAGCCACGTGCCCTTGAGGTGGAAATGTGGATGGTCAGAGCTGCTCCACCAGATCTTATTCTGATCGGGTGGGGGGGTGAGGGGGGCTAGACTAGATGACCTCTAAGCTCCCTCCCAACTCTGGGAAGGTTGAGGAACCCTGCACTAGAAGCGTAAGACGAAGGGGGTGGGGCTTCAAAACTGTGGAGGTTCTTAAAGGGCCACGTTTCCCAACCCTTATCCGCCGTTGAGTGGCCTACCTCCTCGGAATGGCGTGGCCGCCCCACGTAATCGACACCACGTACTTTCCAGGCACTTTGGGGTAATATTCACACTCATAAACCCCATCGCCGACATCTCGTACCTTCACCGGCTCCTCGGTTCCTTCTGGGGTGGAAAAAAAGAAACAACAACTTTCTTTTAGCATCTCTTTGTACAAACGAGCGAGCCTGAGGATTCCTTTTGAAGCATCGCTAGGAAAGGAAAGGAGACCACTAGGAGATTCCCCAGCAGAGGAGTAAGCTTCTGGGTCTTCATAGCAACTTACAAAAGCAGCTGTAGCTTTTTTTTTTTTCAGCTTAAAAAAAAACCCAACACGTGGCTTTACAATAATTTGGCTAAGTTCGCTTAGTGACAGTTCGAAGTGACAATGGCACTGAGAAAAGTGACTTAGGATCACTTTTCACAGTTACGACCTTGGTAGAATCCCCAGGATCGTGAGATCAAAATTCAGGTGCTTGGGAACTGCTTCGCCCTTATGACCGTTGCTGTCTCCCAAGGCCACGTGATCCCCTTTTGCGACCACCAACAAAGTCAATTGGGGAAGGCAGCTTCGCTTAACGACGGTGTGACTAATTTCACAGCTGCGGCCATTCACTTAACAACGGTGACCAGAAGAGTCGCAAAATAGAGCAAAACCCACTTCACACATCTCGCATAGCCACATAAATTTTGGGGTCAATTTTGGCCATACGTCAAGGACTACCAAGTACATTTCTTGCAACCCGGAGACCAGTATTAGATTTCTTCTAAAATAAAGAAAAACTCGTAACTTACTTGGTCCCTTGACTGTGACTTTGAGTTCGCCTGTGCCGGCTCCCTTGGTGTAAACCTTGAAGTCCGCCACCTCCTTCACGCGCACCCCCTTCGGCTGGAGACCCCGGCCCATGGCCCGGCAGGCGTTCGGGCTGCAGGCTGTCAAGGGGACAAAAAGCATCTCTCAGAAGAAGAGGAGAGGAGAAGAGAGAAGAGAGGAGGAGAGGAATGGAGAGGATAGAAGGAAAGAGAAGAAAAGAAAAGAAAGGAGGAGAGGAGAGGAGAGGAGAGGAGAGGAGAGGAGAGGAGAGGAGAGAAGAGAAGAGAAGAGAAGAGAAGAGAAGAGAAGAGAAAGAAGAGGAGAGGAGGGGAGGGGAGGGGAGAGGAGAAAAGAGGAGAGGAGAAGAGGAGAAGAGGAGAGAAAAGAAGAGAAGAAGAGAAGAGAAAAGAGAAGAGAAGAGAAGAGGAGAGGAGAGAAAGAGGAGGAGAGGAGAAGAGAGGAGAGGAGAGGAGAAGAGGAGAGGAGAAGAAAAGAAAAGAAGAAAAAAGAGAAGAGGGAAGAGGAGAGAAGAGAAGAGGAGAGGAGAGAAGAGAAGAGAAGAGAAGAGAAGAGAAGAGAAGAGAAGAGAAGAGAAGAGAAGAGAAGAGAAGAGAAGAGAAGAGAAAGAAGAGGAGGGGAGGGGAGGGGAGAGGAGAGGAGAGGAGAGGAGAGGAGAAAAGAGGAGATTAGAAGAGGAGAAGAGGAGAGAAAAGAAGAGAAGAAGAGAAGAGAAAAGAGAAGAGAAGAGGAGAGGAGAGGAGAGGAGAGAAAGAGGAGGAGAGGAGAAGAGAGGAGAGGAGAGGAGAAGAAAAGAAAAGAAGAAAAAAGAATTTTTCCAGCCCCCCACCCCAAGAAGAAAAAAGAAAAAGAGAGGGATGGAAAGTTATGATTGGATGAGCAATTATTGAGGGTTAGAGAATGTGAGAAAGAAAACTAGAGGAGGGCAAAGCAGGCCAAAGGAGAGGGCCCCTCCCACCCCCAAGGGGTCGGCCCCCAAAGATGGCGGATCTGCTGTGCACCATGCCAGGGTTGGGGGGGGGTTCTTCAGCTCATGCCATGCAGGGCACGAAGTCACGCAACCAGCCAAGAGCCCAACGCAAGCGTGCCAAGGAAACACCCCTTGTTGCATTCCACCCCATAAACAGGCAGCAAGGTCGAATCATGCCAGCCCCCGCCTCCTTTTTCCAAATCAAATCACCAGGACACAGAGAGTCCTCGACTGACGACCACAATCGAGCCCAAAATTTCCGTTGCAAAGTGAGACGGTCGTTAAGCAACTGTCATCCCCTTTTTACGACCTTCCTTGCCGGAGTCGTTAAGCGAACCCCTGCCGTTGTTAAATGAGCCGAACGGTTGTTAAGCGAATCTGGCGTGAATTCGTGGATTTCGCTCATCAGGAGGTCCCAAAAGGGGATCACGTGATCCCGGGGATACGGCCACCGTCATAAAGACGAGTCTGTGGCCGAGACCGTCCAAATTTTAACTACGTGACTACGGGGGATGCTGCAACGGTCGTAAGTGTGAAAAAAGATCCCGAGTCACTTTTTCCTGTGCCATTGTAACCTTTGAATGCTCAATAAAGGAACGGTCATAAGTCGAGGACTACCTGTATTGCAAGCTGCCCATGGAAGATTACCAAACTCCATTTTTTCCATCCTCCCATCATTCTGACCTGGCAGGACTCTGCTTCCCATGCGGGCACAGGTCTTCCCGTCAAGGAAATGGGCTTCTGGGGCCCTGATCCTAGATCAGGACTTTAAGCCAGCAGCCCCCAATCTTGGCAAACCGGCGCGGTGAGGGGGAGGGGCGTGGCGCGAGCGGCAGCCGTGTGCGTGAGTGCGCAAAACTCCATTTCTGTGTGAGCACCTGCCACGCCTGAAAATGGAGCTTTGCACGCCTGTGTGAGCACCCGCGACTCGTACAAGTGAAGCTGTGCAATGGTTCCAAAATGGGCCGCAGCCCGGAAATGGGGACCCTGCTTTAAGCAACTTTTAAGACTTGTGGACTTCAACTCCCAGAATTCTCCAGGAATTCCCCAGGAATGGGGAATTCTGGGAGTTGAAGTCCGCCCATCTCAGAGTGAGGATGCCCGGATCGTGCAAACATTTCCCAACATCTCAAACTCTGGCAGGGTTAAACATCTGTTTTAAAAACACCAGGCAACCTTTGCATCTAACCCCGGTTCACCATCCTGGCTAGGAAGCATCGGAAGAAAAACCAGGATCGCCGGAAAACTCACCCATGCCATGCTCTCATCGGATCAACCCATGCCAAGGACGCTCAAATGCAGAAGGTAAGCTGAGTGGGTTTATACTAACTTGGTTTGTGCGGCTTGGGCAGAGTGGGGGGGTGGCATTTTCTTGGCCTCGGCGGGCGGGGGTACAGACGGACTGAGGGATGATCTGAATGGGGGAGACGCCGGGCGGGGGGGGCAGGAGGCCGCGCTGCAGGGGCCGGAGGGAAGAGAGAAGGGTTAGTATGGGGGGAGTGAATGAGGAAGGAAGCCCAGGGGGATTGTGGCCGGAAGCTAGTTTGGAGAGCAGAGAACGGAGACCCCCCCACAAAAGAAGAAGGGCTCAGCTGGAAGGGGAAGCACTAGTCTCCGGCCTCAGTTTGCCCATTTGTGAAATAGGAACGCTGATTTCCCTAAAGTCTGCATAGAACCGCTTCTCCCCCCCCCCCCCCGCCGCCCCAAACTTATTAGGTTTGTGGACCGGCAGGCGGGAAGGGAGAAGGAAGGTTTACACGCGAGCGACGGACGAGCCTGGGTGCACACGCAGCTCCGTTTGCACGAGTGATGTGGGCACGCGTGCTCGCCGCTTGCACAAGCTCACCCATCGCTTCCATGCAGGGGTGAGATCCAGCAGGTTCTGACAGGTTCTGGAGAACCGGCTGCGGAAATTTTGAGTAGTTCAGAGAACCGGCAAATACCAACTCTGGCCGTCGCCAGAGTGGGGTGGGAATGGGGCAGTGGTGAAATGTAAAATTTGTTACTACCGGTTCTGTGGGCGTGGCTTGGTGGTGGTGGGGGTAATGTGACTGGATGGGTGTGGCCAACTTTTTTTTTTTTTTACTTTTAAAAGCATTTTTTCTACAACCTCTTTGGCTGAAGAGGTTGTAGAAAAAATGCTTTTAAAAGCCTCTGACGATCCCAGCTGAGTTGCCTGATCGTCAGAGGCTTTTTTTTTCTTTTAAAAGCATTTTTAGAAGAAGTAGTAGAAAAAATGCTTTTAAAAGTTTTTTAAAAAAAAGCCTCTGATGACTGCGCAGCTCAGGTGGGCATTGGGGGGTGGGCAGGGATTTTTGCTACCGGTTCTCCGAACCACCCGCTCCCATCACTACCGGATCAGGCAATCCGGTCTGAACCGGGAGCATTTCACTCCTGGAATGAGGATTTTGCAGTATCCTTTTCCCAGGAGTGGGGAGGGAATGGGGATTTTGCAGTATCCTTCCCCTGCCACACCCACCAAACCACGCCCACAGAACCGGTAGTAAAAAAAATTGAATTTCACCACTGCTTCCACGGCCCAGTTTCAAACAAGCCAGGGCCCGTAATTGGGACGCGGCTCCTGGATTGGGGACTCCTGTCATAGAAGTCCTTTCAGCTGATTCTAAGTTTAGGGTTGCCTCTGAGCATGTATAGAGGGATTTTCTTCAGCTAGGTGTAAGCTGCTCCAAGTTTATTTTCACAAAACGTCTTGCTACGTGAACCTCTTACAGGAGAAATGCATTTTACACCCGGACAAAAACTGCACACCAATTGAGATTTTCCACTGGACTCCCAAAGAAGAAGGGTGATCTGGCTCACGTACAGGTAGTCCTTGACTTACGGCCGCAAGGGAGTCTGCCTGTCGTTAAGTGAATCCGGCTACCCTCTTTGCTCATCAGAAAGATCGCAAAAAGGAATTTGGATCGCGTGACCGCGTGGGAGGCTGCAACGGTGGTGTCAAAAACCGTTCCTAAGGCACTTTTTTTCAGCCCCGTTTAGTGACGCCGAACGGTCACTAAATGAAGCGTTGGAAGTCAAGGACTGCCTGTAATTTGGGGAAATGTTTTGCAAGCGATAAAACGGACGTGAAAAACAGCAGCTTTGAATGTACGCCGAGCTGTTTCCGGGAGAAAGCTTGGAAATCTAGGAAAAATATTTGTGCAGGGTGGAGTCGCAGGATGCAGGAAGCAGCCATGTGTCAACGGTTCCTGTTTTTCCCTGCAGGAAAGCAGGGGATGATGGGCCGCTCCCGGGTCCATCCCCAGCCCCCGAGAAAGTCCCAGGATGTGTGGGGGGGGCAGCAAAGCAGAGCTAAAATTGCTACCCCACTCGGACCACAAAGACCAAAATCTTGCAGCTGGGGATGATGGTGTCTGAAGTCCAGTATTTGGGGACAACGGAGAGGGCCAGAAGAACGGATTAGGAAGAGGATGAGTAGTCCTCGATTTACAACAGTTCACTTAGTGTCCATTCAACATTACAACGTGACTTACGACTGTTTTTCAAGCTTATGACCGTTGCAGCATTCCTCCGTGATCCCGCGATCGAAATTCAAATGCTTTGCAACTGTCTCACCTTTATGACAGTCGTGGTGTCCCCAGGGAGAGGGTCACGTGATTCCCCCTTTTGCGACCTTCTGACGGGCAAAGTCCCCAGGGAAGCCGGATTCGCTTAACGACCTTGTTTCTAATTTAACCACTGAAGGGATTCACTGAACGATGGTGGCAAGGAAGGTCATAAAACGGGGCAAAATTCACTTCACAGACGTCTCACTTAGCAACAGAAATTTGGGGCTCCGTTGTGGTCGTAAGGCGAGGACTACCTCAATTGCTGCACAAATTCACACACAGCCTTTTTAAACTCCTCTGAATCGGTCTTTCTCAGGTTCGACAATGTGAAAGTGTGTGGACTTCAACTCCCAGAATTCCCCAGCCAGCTTCCCCAACAGTCCAACCCTGAGCCACAAACACAGGAAGTCCTCGAGTTACGATCACAATCGAGCCCAAGTTGGCCGTGGCAAAGCAAGGCAAACTGTTAACGTGAGTTTCGCCCCATTTTATGACCTTCTCTTGCCACGGTTTTTAAGCGAATCGCTTCAATGGTGAAGTCAGTAACGCGGTTGTTGAGTGAATCTGGATTCTCCGTGGACTTTGCTGGTCAGACGGTCGCAAAAGTGGATCACGTGACCTCAGGACCGTCATAAATATGAACCTCGTTGCCAACCGTCGGAATTTTGACCAGGTGGGTCACGGGGATGCTGCAACCATCGTAAGTGTGAAAAAATGGTCATGTCCCCTTTTTCAGTGCCGTTGTAACTTTGAATGGTCACTAAACGAACCGTCGTAAGTTGAGGACTACTTGCATTCTCTTTTATCGGTAGGATGGGTCTCCGTCATGCTCAGAAATCTCCCTTCTTCTGCAGCATGGAAACGGTGGGGGGAAGAGAGGTGTGGGCCGAGGTGGGTTTCAGCAGGTTCTGACCAGTTCTGGCGAACTGGTAGCGGAAATTTTAGGTAGTTCGGAGAACCGGTAGTAAAAATTCTGACTGGCCCCTTCCCACATCTATTCTCCGCCTCCCGAGTCCCAGCTGATCGGGAGGAAATGGGGATTTTGCAGTAACCTTCCCCTGGATTGGGGAGGGAATGGAGATTTTGCAGTATCCTTCCCCTGCCACGCCCACCAAGCCACACCCACCAAGCCACACCCACAGAACTGGTAGTAAAAAAAATTGAAACCCACCACTGGGTCGGGGGGGCTTTAGTTTTGAAAGAGGAACACCCCTTAAGACAGAGATCCACAACCCTGGGCTGTGTCCTGTTCCAAATGGGGCTGCCGAAGCCAGCGGCGTGCACAGCTGCACTTTCCTAAGCAGTGGGCAACTATGTGCGCGCGCAAAGTTCCGTTTGTGCGAGCCGTGGACGTCCACGCACACCACTCGCACAAATGGAGCTGCATTGCGCTCGCTCGCCTGCCGTTCGCGTGGAAACCATCCCCTCTCCCCAAACCATCCCGGTCTGCAAAACCGGAAACATTAACCGCTGTGTTAAGAGAACGGTGCAATTCTGTGTCTGGCAACCATCCACACTCATGTCGCACTTTCTCCCCAAGCCAGGTCTGTGCAACCTTCAACACTCCAAGAGCCACTTGGACCCGTTTCCCACAGAAAAGAAAACACCGGGAGCCACAAAAACCCTCCCTGTGCCGTCAGGTTTCTCGAGCGGCCACAAAACTACCATATGTAGTTGAATTAAAGTTCTGTTTTCTTCTGAAACTTTTCTTTTCTTGGATTTATCCATGGTTGGCCTATCAGGGGTTGAAAAGCTCAATAAATTGCATGCCAGCGGGTGCCGCACATTGGCGGCTGTGACGCATATTTTGAGTGACAGGGAGCCGCAGCAGAGGGGGGTAAAAGAGCCACATGCAGCTCCAGAGCTGCAGGTTGCTGACCTCTGCCCCAAGCGAAGCATTGGGTCTCCCTCGAAAAACAACAACTCTGCAAGGAGATCTTCTAACGGCCACCTCTAGCCGTCCTTTGCTTGGATAAGCTTGGCCGGAGGTCTCCACGGGACAAGGAGGTGGGGGGGGGCTGCTGGTTTAGTGGTCAGGAGGTCATTAGAGATGGCAAACAAGCACGGCGGGGAAGGGTCAGTGGGAAGAGAAAGGAGACAGAGGGGAGGAAGAGGGAACCCCAGAAGAGCTGGGGAGGGGAGCAGGGGTGGTGGTCTTACCTTCTGCCACGTTGACTGTGAAGGGGCTTTTGGGGATCTGAGCCCCCGCAAAGGTCACGTAGATGGTGTGAGGACCCTCCAGGATGGGCCGATAAGTGCAGCGGAAAATATTGTCGCCTTTGTCTTCCAAGACCACTTCCACGGTGTCCCGGCGTCCCTGGGGGTCCACGATCACCACCCCCACGTCACCGGCCCCTGCCCCTGCAGACGGAAGACCCCCATTAGCTGCCTGAATTTATTTTTTCTCTTTTAATGAACCCGTAACCCCTTGTGGGGTGGAGTTGGGGGAACTGAATGGAGCTGAATGTTTACTGGCCGGATGCCTTTCCTGTCACCAATGCAGAGTTCACAGCAGATTTATTCTCGTTGTGCCCAGAGAGAGAGAAATACCTGCATCTACCTAGGATCAAACTCACAGCCTCCTGCTTGTGAGGCGAGAGCTCCACCTCTAGGCCACCGCATCAGTCGTTAGCTGCCTGAATTGCTTGTGAGATTTCTTTTGACACCCCCCACTCCACAAAAAATATATACAGGTAATCCTCGACTTACGACCACGAGGGAAACCAGAATTTCCATTGCTAAGCAAGGAAGTGGTTAAGTAAGTCGCACCTGATTTTGTGACCATTTTTGCCACCATCGTTAGGGGAATCACTGCAGTGGTTACAAGACTCCGCTGGCCGTTAAGCGAATCCAGCTTCCTTTACTGACTTTTCTTGTCGGAAGCCGGCTGGAGAGGTCACAAAAGGCGATCACGTGAACCCCAGATATGATAACCCTCATAAATACAGGCCGATGATCAACACGCCCGAATTTTGTTCACGTGACTGTAGGGATGCTGTGATGGTCATAAGTTTGAGGACTGGTTATTAGTGGCTTCAAACAATCGCTAATCGAATTGTTTTATGTCGAGGAGTACCTGTATCATGCAAAGCAATGTGCCCTCTTTCTGCTTGCCCTACCTGATTGAACTCCCCTTACCTGCAGTGTAGATGTCAAAGTAAGTGGGTTTGTTAGCCACGTTTCCCACGGGTTCCAGGCCTGGTCCACGGGCAGTCACCTTGCTGGCATCCCCGAGCGCCATGCCCACGTTGACTTCAAAGGGGCTCCGGTCAATATTCTGGCCCGCAAACAGGACAGTGACCTGGGGGAGAACAGCAAAGGGAAAAATCAGGACAACCCAGCAAAGAGTGAGAAACTGACTTGGACTTTCCCGGTTGCAAGATCGTAAGCAAGAAGGAAAAACCACATCCTCTTACGACCGTCGTGGAGCCTGCCCATCGTGGGCGTAAATCATGACTGTTATAAATCGAGACTCACAACTGACCAACCTGATTTTTACAACCTTTTCTGCATTGGCCATTAAGCAAAACCTGCGGTCGTTAAGTGGACTAATCGTTCTCTAGGGAATGGTTTGGCTGAAAACTGGAAATAAGTACCACTTTTCGACAAAGCTGCCGAAAAAAGCAGCCACAATGACATCTCAGAGGGGAGTGTATATATCCTGCTTCCCCGAAAATAAGGCCCAATCGGAAAATAAGCCCTAGCATGAATTTTCAGGATGCTCGTAATAGAAGCCCTACCCCAAAAATAAGCCCCAGTATTGTGGCCCGTCAGCGGCCTGTGCAGCTAGATGGATGCACTGAGTACCATATTTCCCCCCAAATAAGACCTATCTGGAAAATAAGCCCTAATGAGTCTTTTGGAGCAAAAAAAATAATGAAAACTGCTCATAAATCACTTTTTTCCCGTGCCATTGTAGCATTGAATGGACATTCAACGGAATGTTGTCTGACCTTCATTATGTGGTCTGGGTTTTTTAAGGGGAGAGATCGTTCTGCAGAGGTCACCCCGTCCCTCTCGCCACCCCACCTGCCCCGGGACAGTCATCTCACCTTGTGTAAGCCAGCCACCTTGGGCACGTAGGAGACCGAATAAGTCCGATTCTTGTCATTGTTGGCAACCACTTTGGCCTGGGGGGAAGGAAAGAAACAGGGAGGGAGGGGGCTTTAACCCAGCCGTGCCAGCGGCTTGTGCCAACAGCTGCCGTCTGTCGCTCAGCACAAGCTCCGGACTTCTTCACGCCTTCGCCCTAGATGCCTGCAGAGTCACGGCCCAGGTGGATGCCAGCTTCACCCTGCGGTGCCAGTCGGAGCAGCTGAGGGTCTCAAACCCAGCAGGGAGGGAGGAGGGCGCCCTTTTCCCTGGGCATGGCGGGGAACGGGGATCTGCCATGCCATTCGGGGTTAGAGGGAGGAGAGGAGAAGGGCAGGACGGGAGTCTTTGAATGTCAGAACAATTAGCCCGTGGAACAGCTTGCCACCAGAAGTTGTGAGTGCTCCAACACTGGAGGTTCTTGAGAAGAGATTGGACAGCTATTTGACTGGGGTGGTCTTATGTTTTCCTGCTTGAGGAGGGGGTTAGACTACAAGACCTCCAAGCTCCCTTCCAACACTGTGATTT
Organism: Arizona elegans; assembly: GCA_022577455.1. Classification (NCBI taxonomy): domain Eukaryota; kingdom Metazoa; phylum Chordata; class Lepidosauria; order Squamata; family Colubridae; genus Arizona; species Arizona elegans. The sequence goes on along the minus strand of JAKOOJ010000007.1, from coordinate 89,268,833 downwards.
TGTTACTCGGTGCATCTTCCTACCAGCTGGCCATGCCAGACAGCCCGTGGCAGCTTCCAACTCTTGGAGCCCTCAGTGGGAAGGGATGGATTGAATTAAAACCCATTTTATTTATTTCAAATCCAAAGAGGAGATTTTTGCACAGGGCAGGAGGCAGACTGATAGCATTGTGATTAACACCAGCTGTCTGCAATTACTGCAGGTTCGAATCTCGCCAGGCTCAAGGTTGACTCAGCCTTCCATCCTTTCTAAGGTAGGTAAATTGAGGACCCGGTTTGTGGGGGCAATAAGCTGACTTTGTATAAAATATACAAAAGTATGAAGGCTATTGCTTAACGCATTGTAAGCCGCCCTGAGTCTCCGGAGAAGGGCGGCATATAAATTAAAATTAAAAAATTAAAAAAAAAAGATCTCCAAGGAAAAATGGGTGGGCTACGAGCAGAATAACAGAATAGCAGAACGACAACGGAAGAACAATAGGAGAGTTGGATGGGACCTTGGAGGTCTTCTAGTCCAACCCCCTGCTTAAACAGGAGACCCTTTCATACCAAATACCAGAATAACAGTAACAGAATAATAACAGAACAAGAACTATAACAGATAATATTAACAATAACAGAATAACAAAATATCAGACTATTAGAATAACAAGAAGAACAGAAGAACAATAGCAGAATAAAAGAATAGAGTAACACAGTTGGAAGAGACCCTTGAGGTCTTCTAGTCCAGCCCCTTACTCAAGCAGGAGATCCTATATCATTCCAGACAAAAGGCTGTCCAGTCTCTGCTTGAAAACCTCCAGAGAGGGAGCACCCACAACTTCTGGTGGCAAGCTGTTCCACCGGTTAATTGTTCTTTGCAGCTTTGAGAGCGGTTAGACTCCCTGGCTGGGCAGAAGCTGTAGGGCCTGTTGGGAAGGGGGGCTGGGGAAGTTGAGGCCAGCCCTGCCTGGGGCACCCTCTGGGCGTTGGGGACTGGGGGGTGGGTGGCATACCTCTTCCGTGTGTCCCTCGGGGTCTTCAATGTACACCAGCACTTCTCCCAAGCCAGCCTCAACAGTCTCGACTGTGAAATGGGCTGGTTTCAGCACCGTGTTTCCGTGGGGTTCGATACCTAGGGGAAGGTGAGAAAGATGGGTGAAAGGGAACCTTGGCTCCAGAAGAGGGGGAGATGGAGGGAGGGAGGGAGGGGAAGGGGAGGAGGAGGAGGAGGAGGAAGGGAAAGGAGAAATGAAGAAGAAGGAATGGGAGCAGAAGAAGAAGAAGGGGGAGCAGGAAAGAGGGAGGAAGAAGAAGGGAAAGGAAAGGAAAAGAAGAGGAAAAGGGGAAGGAAGAAAGGAAGGGAAAGGGAAGCAGGAAAGGAAGAGGAAGAGGAGGACGGGAAGGGAAAAAGGGAAGTGAGAGGGAGAGAAAGAAGGAAGGAGGTAGAGAAGGAAGGAAGGAAGGAGGGAGGAAAGGGAAGGGAGAAAAAGAAGGGAGGAAGGAAGGTGAGAGGGAGAAGGGAGGGAGAGAAGGAAGGAAGGAGAGAGAGGAGGAAAGAAAGAAGGAAGGAAAGAAGGAAAGAAGAAAGGGGAAGGGAGGGAAGGGAATACTGGAATTTGGAACTTGGCTCATTGACTTGCAAGGGAGGGAGGGAGGGAGAGAGGAGGCAACTATTCCCCCCATCATTTGACCCTTCTTGGCTCTGGGACCCTCAACCCCCCCTCACCCCCCCCCCCGAGGGCTGCTTACCAGGCCCATAGGCCTTGGCCTTCTTGGGGTGGACCTGCTTGGAGTTCAGGGGGGCTCCGGGTTTGAGTTTAGCTTTGGGGAACTGTGAGAGGTAGGTCATGACCGAATGCTCATCCACGTTGGGGTCCACAATCTCTTCGGGGGCAATCACCTGCAAAGAGAACACGAATCGATTTCAGGGGATTCGGAGAGGGCAGCCCGTTTTTCCCAGCAAGTGTGATATATGGTTAGCTGAGAGGCTGAACCTGTTGGATTTCCACCTGCTTCTTGCAAAGCTCCCAGGAGCACTGCCTGCAGACGGGCTCCGGCTGTCCCCCCCCCCCTTTTGCTGGTTTCCCTGGGAGGTTCCCCTTCCTGGTGCCAGGATGTTCTGCCCCCCACCTGCCCCCAGCCAGCCAGCCCCCCCTCCCTGATCTCCAAGGGGTACCTGAGGGACCCCCAGCCAGTCGTCCGCCTGCTGCATGGCTTCACGGGCATTTTCCACCGGCTGCCTCGGATCCCATGCCTCCCAGTCTGGGCACAGACCTAGAAGGGAAAGAAAAGGGGAGGGTCAGAGGGGTAAGGAGGCACAGACCCCCATCAACTGGGGTCCCTCTACAAGGATGCAGGATGCGGCCAGCAAGGGACCCTGGCGTGAAGTTGGGTCTGTGTGTTATGAGAACCGACAAGGATTAGGCTCTGGGTTCAAATCCACCTGCAACCCTGGAAATTGGCTGACTCTAAAGCGAGTCCTTCTCTCTCAGCCCAGCCTACCTTACAGGGTCCTGGTTCAGGACAAAAATCGGAGGGCGAGAAAGGCAGGCTGCACCCTGAATCAATTAAGGGCCAAATGTTTGGGTCTCCCACCCTTTGGTTAAATGAGATGCTCCTTTGCTGAAGAATAGCAGAGACAGGAAAGAAAGAAAGGAAGGAAGGAAGGAAGGAAGGAAGGAAGGAAGGAAGGAAGAAAGAAAGAAAGAAAGAAAGAAAGAGGGAGGGAGGGAGGGAGGGAGGGAAGAAAAAGAGACAGAAAAAGTGAGAAAGAGAAAGTGAGAATGAAGAGGGGTGGAAGGAAGGAAGGAAGGAAGGAAGGAAGGAAGGAAGGTAGGAAGGAAGGAAGGAAGAAAGAAAGAAAGAAAGAAAGAAAGAAAGAAAGAAAGAGGGAGGGAGGGAGGGAGGGAAGAAAAAGAGACAGAAAAAGTGAGAAAGAGAAAGTGAGAATGAAGAGGGGTGGAAGGAAGGAAGGAAAAAAGAAGGAAGGAAGGAAGGAAGGAAGAAAGAGGGAGGGAGGGAAGAAAAAGAGACAGAAAAAGTGAGAAAGAGAAAGTGAGAATGAAGAGGTGTGGAAGGAAGAAGAAAAAGGAAGGAAGAAAGGAAGGAAGGAAGGAAGGAAGAAAGAAAGAAAGAAAGAAAGAAAGAGGGAGGATGGGAGGGAGGGAGGGAAGAAAAAGAGACAGAAAAAGTGAGAAAGAGAAAGTGAGAATGAAGAGGTGTGGAAGGAAGGAAGGAAAAAGGAAAGAAGGAAGGAAGGAAGAAAGAAAGAAGAGAGAGGGTGGGAGGGAAGAAAAAGAGACAGAAAAAGTGAGAAAGAGAGTGAGAAAGTGAGCGTGAAGTGGACAAGTGAGAGTGAAGAGAAAGAGAAGAAGGAAGGAAGGAAGGAAGGAAGGAAGGAAGGAAGGAAGAAAGAAAGAAAGGAGGGAGGGAGGGAGGGAGGAAAGAAGGAAAGAAAGGAGGGAGGGAGGGAGGGGTACATTTTCTGAAACACCCCCTCCCCCCAAGGACCCCTCTGTACTGGAAGGTGGAGAAAAACTTTCAAAGTGGCTCTATTTTAGCCAGGCTCTCTCTGCACACACACCGATCCAGCGAAGCCTTTGAGCATGTCCAAATTTGGCCAGCTCTCCAAACTCAGTGCTGTGTGTGTGTGTGTGTGTGTGTGTGTGTGTCCATGTGTGCAAATCCTCCAGGGCTATAAATCTGCTTCCAGATTGTTTAGGTTAGGAAGGCCAGGGCCGGCCACCCATGCAGCCAGAGGGGAGAGGAAGGAAGGAAGGAAGGAAGGAAGGAAGGAAGGAAGGAAGGAAGGAAGGAAGGAAGGAAAGGGCAGGAAAAACGACAAAAGAACAAAGAAAAGGCAAGAGAAGGGCAAAACTCTTCTGCTTGCCGGGTCCAGGATGGACCGATGGACGGTCCCCTGCCAACACACCAGGTTTGTGTCCAAACCTGGCAGATTTCAACCGAAGAGAATATTTCTGGCTCAGGGTTGAACTGGGGGGTCCTTGGTGGTCTCTGAGCTTGGTGGTTTTCTTGCAGACGTTTCATGACCCAACTAGGTAACATCATCAGTGCTTGAAGGGAGTGGGGATTGTTTACGGAAGGGAGGAGGAGAAGGAGGAGGAGAATAACAGAGTCGGAAGGAACTTTGGAGGTCTTCTAGTCCAACCCCCTGCTCAGGCAGGAAACCCCATACAATTTCAGATAAATGGTTATCCAATTTCTTAAAAACTTCCACTGGAGGAGAAGGAGAAGGTGGAGAAGGAAAAGGAGAAGAAGGAGAGATGGAGAAAGAGGATGACAATAATAGTGGTGGGGGGGTCCTTGGTGCTCTGGGAGCTTGGTGGTTTTCTTGGGGACCTTTCAGGACCCAACTGGGGAACATCATCAGTGTTAGAAGGGAGGGGGAGTTTATGGAGAGGAGGAAGAGAAGATGGAGGGTGGGGTCCTTCGTGGTTGCTGAGCTTGGTGGTTTTCTTACAGACAGACAAGTTGCATCAAAGTCCCTGGAAAACCAGCATTGGACTAGGAGAAAATGGCAACTGAACCTGGACAGCGGCAAAAATGAATTCAGGGGCACTTGCCGGGGGGGAGGGAGTCAAAAAAGTCAAGATGGCCACCGGCACTGTGCAATTAAAACCCATTTCACAGTTTAAACGTCAGCATTTCTCACTCTGGACAACTTTATGAGGGGAGGGGACTTCAACTCCCAGAATGCCCAGCTGTGCTGTCTGGGGAATTCTGGGAGTTGAAGTCCCTCCCCCCCCCCTTCATAAAGTTATCCAGAGTGAGAAATACTGATTTAAATCATCTCAGCAGCAGCTACCAGCAAACCCTGAAGTCAGCAAATTCCAGAGCGGGATATGTAAATCCTTGCCTGGATGTGTGGAGGAAAAATACCCTTTTTTAAAAAAAATCTCCCTGGGCTTTGTTTCTAACGTCACCGGAGAAGCATCCGGTCCCTTCCAGAATTTTCCACGATAATGGGATTTTATAAGCCTTCTTATTGATTTTCTTTCTTGTCAAGCTAAGGAAGGGCTGAAACCACTTATTTATTATTATTTTTTTGTTTGTTTGTTTGTTTATAAAATTTATAGGGTATCTCTGGGCAGCTTACAATACAGGTGGTCCATTCATTTAGTGACTGTTCGGAGTTATAACGGCACTGAAAAAAAGTGACTTAAGACTCTTTTGGATGGATGATAAGGAAGGAAGAGTGGGAGAGAGGGAGGGAGAGAGGGAGGGTGGATAGATGGATGAGGAAGGAAGGAAAGAAGGAAAGAAGGAAGGAAGGGGAGAAGGAAGAATGGAAGGAAGGAAGAATGGAAGGAAGGAAGGAAGGAGAGGAGAGAGAATGGAGAGGAGGAAGGGAAGGAAGGAAGGGGAGAAGGAAGGAACGAGGAAGAATAGAGGGGAGGAAGGAAGGGGAGATGGAAGAATGGAAGGAAGGAAGGGGAGAAGGAAGAATGGAGGGGAGGAAGGGAAGGAAGGAAGGGGAGAAGGAAGGGAGGGAGGGAGGGAGGGAGGAAGAATGGAGGGGAGGGAGGAAGGAAGGAAGGAAGGAAGGGGAGAAGGAAGAATGGAAGGAAGGAAGAACGGAGGGGAGGAAGGGAAGGAAGGAAGGGGAGAAGGAAGGAAGGAGGAAGAATAGAGGGGAGGAAGGAAGGGGAGATGGAAGAATGGAAGGAAGGAAGGGGAGAAGGAAGAATGGAGGGGAGGAAGGGAAGGAAGGAAGGGGAGAAGGAAGGAAGGGAGGGAGGGAGGGAGGAAGAATGGAGGGGAGGGAGGAAGGAAGGAAGGGAGGGAGAAGGAAGAATGGAAGGAAGGAAGAAAGAACGGAGGGGAGGAAGGGAAGGAAGGAAGGGGAGAAGGAAGGAAGGAGGAAGAATAGAGGGGAGGAAGGAAGGGGAGATGGAAGAATGGAAGGAAGGAAGGGGAGAAAGGAAGGGGAGAAGGAAAGGAGGGAGGGAGGGAGGAAGAATGGAGGGGAGGGAGGAAGGAAGGAAGGAAGGAAGGGGAGAAGGAAGAATGGAAGGAAGGAAGGAAGAATGGAGGGGAGGAAGGGAAGGAAGGAAGGGATGAAGGAAGGAAGAAGGGAGGGAGAGATGGAAGGAAGGGGAGAAGGAAGGAAGGAAGGAAGGAAGGAAGGAAGGAGAAGTGAAGGAAGGATGGATGACAAGATAAATGGCTATATCCTTTATGGCTAAATATATTGCAAACCTCTCCAGATTTGATCAATCATTCAATCGATCTGTAGGGCATCAGGTCCAGTAAGGCACTCCTGGGAGGGGGATCATCCTGTGCTTCCCCCTCTCCCTTCCCCCCACCCCTCCCGCCCGGCACGCTCACCCGGGGCGCAGTTGTCCACCAGGGCCCCCAGGGCCTTGCCGTCCTGCCAGTCGCGGTTGAAGTTGGTGATGGGCAGCTGGGGCACCTTGTTCTGGATCCAGCCCAGGAGACGCTGCTTGGGCGTCTGCTTCTTGGCGTCCTCCTCGTCCTCATCCTCCCACATGGGCATGGAGATGGAGTAGTGGAGGATGAGGGTCCAGATCAGCCCCAGGATGAGCTTCAGGTTGCCGTCCACGATGGCTTTGCTGTCTGCAGGGGAGGAAGAGAAGGGGAAGCGGTCAGGACCTTCTCCACACACCTGCAATGCCCCATCGCACCCGGGTTCGGTCACAAAAAAGACGCTGAGACTTTGGGAAAAGGTGCAGAGAAGAGCAACAGAGAGGATCAAAGGCCTGGAGACTAAAACAAATGAAGAACAATTGCAGGATTTGGGCGTGGCCAGTCTAGAGGAAAGAAGGACCAGGGGAGACATGATAGCAGCATTCCAATATCAAATGGGCTGCCACGAAGAAGAGGGGCTCCACCTCTTCTCCAAAGCATTGGAAGGAAAGGCAAGATAGAACTGCAGTAGTTCACTTAACTGTGGCAAGAAAGGTCGCAAAACGGGGCAAACCTCACTTAACAACTGTCTCACTGGGCAACAGAAATTTGTTGGGACTACCTGAATAAAAATGTAGATGGATAGATAGATAGGGTAGAGAGAAAGAGAGATGATAGATAGATAGATAGATAGATAGATAGATAGATAGATAGATAGATAGAAAGAAAAGCAGGCAAGCAGATGATAGAGATGGATGGATGAATAGAGGATAGACAGACAGATGATGGATGGAAAGAAAGAAAGAAAGAAAGAAAGAAAGAAAGAAAGAAAGGCAGGCAAGCAGATGATAGAGATGGATGGATGGATGAATAGAGGATAGACAGATAGACAGATGATAGATGGATGGATGGATGGAAAGAAAGAAAGAAAAGCAGGCAAGCAGATGATAGAGATGGATGGATGGATAGAGGATAGAAAGACAGATGATGGATGGATAGATGGAAAGAAAGAAAGGAAAGAAAGAAAGGAAGAAAGGCAAGCAGATGATAGAGATGGATGGATAGAGGATAGACAGACAGATGATAGATGGATGGATAGATGGAAAGAAAGAAAGGAAAGAAAGAAAGAAAGAAAAGCAGGCAAGCAGATGATAGAGATGGATGGATGGATGAATAGAGAATAGACAGATAGATGATAGATGGATGGATGGATGGGTGGAATGAAAGAGAAAGAGAGAGAGAAAGAAAGAAAGAAAGAGAAAGGAAGGAAGAGAAAGAGAAAGGGAAAGAGAAACAGAAAGAGAAAGAGAAAGAGAAAGGAAGGAAGGAAGAAAGAGAAAGAAGAAAGAAAGAAAGAAAGAAAGAAAGAAAGAAAGAAAGAAAGAAAGAAAGGCAGGTAGATGATAGAGATGGATGGGTGGGTGGATAGAGGATAGATAGACAGACAGATGATGGATGGATGGATAGATGGATGGATGGATGGGAGGACAGACGGACGAACAGACAGACAGACAGATGATAGAGACAGGCAGACAAATTGAGCAGGCTTTCCCGGAATCCAACCTTTTTAACTCCCAACCTTAGTCTAAAACCAAAGTCATTCCCTGAAAGACCAAAAGCTGAGGCTTGGCACCCTGCTTGCTTGTTTTCTCCCCCCATAAAAAAAAGGGGGGGAAGAGAGGAAGGAAGGGGGGGGTCACTCTTTCCCCAAAGTGTGCAAACGTTCACAGTCCTTCACACGCACAAACTTCACCAGGGGAAAAAGCAGCCGGTGAGCCCTCCATCCGCTTTCTGGATGGAGCCCAGGAAGGAAATGGGCTACAGATGTTTGCAGCAGCCCGTGCACGGCGACACCCGCTCCCCTCCCAGGGTCAGATGCCTCTCAGGATGCCAGGAGGAGAGGGGATCTTCCCCCACAATGGGGGGCAGCAGAGGAGCCTCTCCTGGCCCCCAGACCCTTCCCCATTTCACAGGGTCGGCCAGCCTCTCAAGAATTTCATCCTTTCTGCAAATTGTCTCATCTGTAACTTCAGGACCAGCCCTTTGGGGAAGAGAGGAGGACCACCCAGCGGTGCAGCAAAGGCTCTCTGCACATGCTCAGGAATTATCTTTTTTTTTAATGAACGGGTCTGGTTATTCATCAGAAGGTCCCCCGAAGGAGGTCACATGACCTTGGGACGTAAATATGAGCCAGTCGCTGAGTTAACTTTGACCAGGTGACCATGGAGAAGCCGTAAGGATGGTAAGTGTGGAAAAATGGTCATAAATGCCATTTCCCAGGGCCGGCGTCATGCCGAACGGTCACTAAATGAAGCGTTATAAGTCGGGGACAGCTTGTGATGTCTTGTAGTGGCTTTCTCATCCTCTGAGCGCACAAAACACACCCACTCTGCAATGTGTGATAACAACAAGATTTTCCCTTCCTTGCCAACGATCGTAAGCCCCTATTTCCAGCACCCGAACGGTCACTAAACAAACCGTTGTAAGTCGAGGACCGCTTGCGATGTCTTTTTTTGTTTTTTTAGCGGCTTTCTCATCCCCCAAGTGCCTTGTGGCACACTCCACAACCTCCCCAAAACGACAAGATTTTGCTCCCTTGCAAAACCTTCTCCTCTCCCACCCACATCCTGCCCCAGCCAGGACAGCTGCTTGGGGGGGGGGCTGTTCCCAATCTGGACCCCCGTCCAGGCGAGGAAAAAGGGGGGCCGGATCGGAGCGTCCGGCTTGGAAGAGCAGCAGAACGGAGCAAAGAAAGGGAACAGGTGTTGGTCTGGATTTGGTGCCAGCAGACACCCGAGGTCGGTGATTGTGTTTGGCTGTTGGCGGTGTTGAGTAAAAATTTCCTTTTTCTCCAACCTAGACAGCTTTTTTAAAAAAAAAGAAAAGAAAGACAGAAGCGCGTTGAGCAATGGGAGAGCAGAGCCTGTGAAGGGTGGCCAAATCCAGCTGTGCTTTTCCAGATGCATTGTGAGCTGGCTTGCTAATGCCACAGGTAACCCTCCTCCTTTCCTCGTGTGGGCACGCCCCGCAGCAAAGGGGAAGACCCCCGTCTAGAGCAGCCTTTGGCTTGGGTGGTTGGAAAAGATCCAGCTGGATTTGTTATGGGGAGTCCTAGACATACAAACCTTCATTGAGTGACCGTTCGGGGTTACGATGGACATTGAAAAAGTGACTTTAAGACTGGTCCTTGTGTTTATGGCCACTTGGCAATGGGCATGTATTTAGAACCGTTGCTGAATCCTGGGGTTACGGGAAGAGGAGTGGGAGGGGAGGGGAGGGAAGAGGGAAAGGAAAGGAAAGGAAAGGAAAGGGAAGGGAAGGGAAGGGAAGGGAAGGGAAGGGAAGGGAAGGAAAGGAAAGGAAAGGAAGGGAAGGAAAGGAAAGGAAAGGAAAGGAAAGGAAAGGAAAGGAAAGGAAAGGAAAGGAAAGGAAAGGAAAGGAAAGGAAAGGAAAGGAAAGGAAAGGAAAGAATAAACAGAAGGGAAAGGGAGGGAAGGGAAGGGAAGGGAAGGGAAGGGAAAGAGGGAAGGGAAAGGAAGGAAAGGAAAGGAAAGGAAAGGAAAGGAAAGGAAAGGAAAGGAAGAAGGAAAGGAAATAATAAAAAGAAAGGAAAGGAAAGGAAAGGAAAGGAAAGGAAAGGAAAGGAAAGGAAAGGAAAGGAAAGGAAAGAATAAACAGAAGGGAAAGGGAGGGAAGGGAAGGGAAGGGAAGGGAAGGGAAGGGAAGGGAAGGGAAGGGAAGGGAAAGAGGGAAGGGAAAGGAAGGAAAGGAAAGGAAAGGAAAGGAAAGGAAAGGAAAGGAAAGGAAAGGAAAGGAAAGGAAAGGAAGAAGGAAAGGAAATAATAAAAAGAAAGGAAAGGAAAGGAAAGGAGGGAAGGGAAGGGAAGGGAAGGGAAGGGAAGGGAAGGGAAGGGAAGGGAAGGGAAGGGAAGGGAAGGGAAGGGAAGAAAGAAGAGAAGAGAAGAGAAGGGAATTGGAGGTGTGGGGACAAGGCCTTCTTGAACCCTGGACTGGATCCCCCACAGAAGGCCAAAAAGCCATTGATGCCTTCCGGTGTCCAATTGCATGTATAAAAAGTGAAGCTTTGCAACGGGTAGCACAAAAGGGAAACACTCTGCACATCCTCAGAGGTTACCCTGCGCACCCAAAAGCACCAGGAAGAAGGGCCCGAAAGCCGGACTTCCCTGGAAAAAGGTCTCTGGCAGACTCCAATCCGAAGCCTGAAGGAGTTTGGCCCATAATTCCAAAAAGCATTTTCTGTTTGTTTGATGATTCATAACTTCATTTGACAAATTCCAGGGCTCTGCGCAGGCATGAAAGCCTTGGGGGGGGTTGCAGCTGCCAAGACCCCTGAGATGGAAAAAACTCCCCCTCTTCAAAGGAAAAAAAAAAGCGTGGCAGGGGATGATGGGAGGTAGAGTCTCAAGAGCAGGGAAAATGTGGGTTAGATTTGGGGGTGCCCAGCAGCAAAGCCTCAGTCACCCCTAATGTTGAGCCTCAATTTACAACCGTTCATTTAGTCACAATGGCACTGAAAAAACTGACTTATGACCGTTTTTTCACACTTACGACCATCGCAGTCACCTGATCAAAATTCAGACACTTGGCAACTGACTCCGAGTTATGACGGTCGCAGTGTCTTCCTGGGGGGGGGTGTCACGTGATTTCCCCCTTTCTGGCAAGCCAAGTCCACGGGGAAGCCAGATTTGCTCAACAACCGTGTTCCTAACCGAACGATTTTGCCGGAATTCACTTAACGGCGGTGGCAGCACGAAAAGTCATATACAACGAGGCCAAACTCACTTAGCCACGGAAATTTGGGGGCTCCGTTGCGGTCGTCGGTTCGAGGACCACCTGTACGCAGCGGGATTGTTGTGGGGGTGGGAGGGAAAGGGGGAAAGTTTCTAAACTTTCTTTTTTTATATAAACTATGTTACAATCATAATTTTAATTAGCAATTTTATGATGTTTGTGTATCTATATTTTTCTTGACTGTACACCGCCTTGAGTCCTACAGGAGAAAGGCAGTATAGAAATATAATAAATAAATAAATAAATAAATAAACAAACAAACAAACAAACAAACAAACAAACAAACATCTTCCAAGATCAGCAAGAAACTGTCCGGATCGACGCCTGTTGAAGATTCCCACGCAAAAAACAAGTTTCTCTCCAAGGGAACAGGCAGCGAAAAAAGCAACAACGAGCAATTTGGTTATTCTGAGAAGCCTCCTTCCTCCTCCCCTTCCTCTCTGCAGGCACACACAACTACACACACACACACACACACACACACAAAGGCACGCACCACCCTTCATAGCTGAGCACTGAGGTCAAGCGGCTGCAAGAGCCAGGGAAAGTCGAGCCGCCTCTCGGCTCTCCGGGGAGATCAGCTGAGCTGCAGCAGCTGCCCAGCCAGGCCTCCTGTGTGCAGGGTCCGTCTTCCCCAACCTGGCGCCCACCAGATACGACGGCCCCAGAGGAACCCCTGCACGAAATTGTGGGTGCAGCAGCCGGGACGGCCCTCCGATCTCCATTTTGATGCATGATTCCTGGCCACCTTCCCCTTCAACTCCGCGTTTGTGCGTGTTTCGATTGCCCTGTCTTATCGAATCAATCAAGGCCAGGTGGTCCTCGACTTACGACCACAATTTGAGCCCAATGATCCTGTGGCTAAGCGAGATGGTCGTTCAGTGAGTTTTGCCCCGTTTCACGCGTGCCTTTCTCGCCACCGTCGTTAAGCGGATCACCATGGTCATTCAAGGACCCGCACCGGCGGTGCTCGACTTGTTCATTTAGTGACCGTTCAAAGTTACAACAGGACTGAAAAAAAGAGGACTGTTTTTACACTTAATAGCCCTGCAGCTGTTATTTTGGTCACGTGATCCAAATTTCGGACACTCGGCAATTGACTCATATTTATGACGGTCACAAAGGGGGTCATGATCCCCTTTGGCGACCTTCAGACAAGCCAAGTCAACGGAGAAGCCAGATTCGCTTAACAACCTTGCAACTAACGTAACAACTGCAGTGGTTCACTTAACAACTGTCTTGCTTAACAGCGGAAATGCGGAGGGGCTCAATTCTGGTTGTAAGTCGAGGACTACCTGAAGTGACAGAGCTAGAAATGTGAAGGGACATGGAAAAACCAGCAGGAAGAGTTTTCTTCTTCTCCTCTTACACACAACAACACACACTCTAAAGTCTTTTGACAGAAGCAACGTTTCTGAAGCAAAAAAAGTCTGCATCAAAATGCATTATGCAAAAAACTTTGCATAACAAAAAAAAAAAGAGAAATTTGGATTAAAAAAAGAAAAAGCTTGTATAAAAAAAAGAGTCTTATAAAAAAGTAGTTTGGGTCTGTAACTCTCTGAGTTTCTTAGTTTCCTGGACCACAGAGTTAAAATCTGCAGCCGGAGGCAAAAAAAAAAAAATCACCAGCCACCCCGTAAATAGAGGTTTGGAGTGGGGGTTTCCATCTTTCCTTAAAAATATTCAACACACATACATATATGGAGGCTGAGTGCAGGATGGATCTCACTTTCCATTTTGGTCTCATGAAATGAACACGCCACTGATTGTCTCCTAGGATCAGCCGGCAGGACAGTTAATCCCTAACAGGACAATATCCCTGCTCTGATTGCTGACTGCAAAGCGTGGCCGGAGCATTTCGGCCCTCTGGACTGGCACTGCTGTTAAAAGAATCTGTTGTGAGAAGCTTCCTATCTGAAAGTTATTTTATTCTTTCTGCGGAGTTTCCACCTTCCCCTTAAAAATATTTAAACAGCATCCACCAAAGTCTGGGACTCGGGGTCTCTCCCCTAGATCATTGACAATTGAGCGGGAGCTAAATTAATCCACTAAAATGAGCAAAGGCCCTCAAACCCGCACAATAAATTACCCCGGACCCAATCCACATATCAAAGGATAAGGTCTGCAAAGACGAACAGAGTGAATGAAATTAGGCCTTCTAGAGAGGAACTGAGAATAAAGATAATTAGAAAATCGGGGCTGCTCGAATACCACTTTAGATTGAACTGAAAAGGGAAAGAACAGGAGAGAGGGGAAGGAGGAGAGAGAGAGGAGAGGAGAAGAGAGGAGAGGAGAGGAGAAGAGAGGAGAGGAGAGGAGAAGAGAGGAGAGGAGAAAGAAGAAAGGGAAAAGGAGAGGAAGAAAAGGGAGGGGAAAAGAGGAGTAGAGGAGAAGGTTAGAAGGAGGGAAGAAGAGGAGTGGGGGAAGGGAAGGGGAAGTAGGAAAGAGAAGGAGAGGAAGAACGAAGGAAGTAGGAGGAGAAAGAGGAAGGAAGAGAAGGGAAGAAGAAGAAGAAAGGTTGGAGTAAAGGTAAAGGGTAAAAGAGCAGCCCCGAAAAAGTAAAAATGAAAAATGAAAGTTAAAAGAAAAGATGAATGAAAAATGATGGAAATGACTGTACATGTAAATGTGTTTATGAGAAATAAAAATAAAAACTTTTTTTAAAAAAAAAGTTAACCTGGACCCAATCCACATATCAAAGGATAAGGTCTGCAAATACGAACAGAGTGAATGAAATTAGGTCTCCTAGAGAGGAACTGCGTGTTCACAAAAATAAACATACCTACACACCCAAACACAAACACACACACCTCAGGTGTCACCCCACAATCAGCACATAGACACTTCGGCCCCCAGGACAAGCTCCCCTATAAAAAGTCTGCTACTGTACCCCGTTTCTTTGCAGCCCCGTTTCTCTGCAGCCAGCCCCTAAAAGCAAATTATTATTTTGCTTTTAGGCATGAATATTTTTTTTCTGTCCTCACGGCTGTGTGAATTTCATTTTTATTTATTCTTAATTTTTATTTATGCAGCCCCAACTCACATTGGAAGCCCAAATGATTCTTCTGACAAAATCTATTTCTTTTTATTTCTTAATTCCATTTCTACAGCTGTCAATCTCAAACGAACTGATTCCGGGTGGCGAATACAGGTAGTCCTTGTCTTACGACCGCAATTGAGCCCAAAATTTTCTGTGATTAAGTGAGAGAAGCAGTGAAGTGAGGTTTGCTCCATTTTACAACCTTCCTTGCCACAGCCGTTAAGCGAATCACTGTATTGTTAAGTGAGTAACACAGTTGTTAAGTGAACCTCACTTCCCACTGACTTTGCTTCTCAGGGCACAAATGGGGAAGACATGACCTCCAAGACACTGCAAGTGTCATAAGTACCTGCCAGTTGCTAAGAGTTCGAATTTTGCTCACATGACCAAGGGGATGCTGCAATGGTCGTAAGTGTGAAAAATGGTCGTAAGTGACTTTTTTTCAGTGCTGTTGTAACTTTGAACCGTCATTACACAAACAGTTGTAAATTGTGGACTACCTGTATATCTATATACACTACTGTATGTAATGAACAAAGTATTTAATAAGGCTATTTCATTCATTCAGATCTCGGATGTCTTCTGCTTGCGTTCCCTTTATTTTTTTGAGCAGCGTATATCAATATTTATTTATTCTAATTTTACAGCCGCCCATCTCAAAACAAGGAGAATAATCCCCAAATCGGTTAAAACCAAAGAGAAAATCAAAATACATTTATTTATTTAGCGTATGGCTGGTCACACACAGTATTAAAACACTTCATTTTTACAGGTTAAAAACAATATTTTTTTTCTGGTCTGGCCTAACTCTCCCTTTTAAATTGGGTTTTAAATGTTTTAGATAAATTGGATGTCTTAAATTTGTTTTTTGAGCCCAAATTATTTAATCTATTTTTAATAGTTTTTAACTTTTGTATGTTCTTTGTATTTTTATCTTGGCTGTTCACCGCCCTGAGTCCTCCGGGAGTAGGGCGGTATACAAATATGATAGATAGATAGATAGATAGATAGATAGATAGATAGATAGATAGATAGATAGATAGATAGATAGATAGATAGATAAATAAATAAATAAAAAACAGTAAGATAATTCAGGTCCTTCCCCTTCCAAAAGAGGACACAGACACACACGGGCTCTGATCCTTTTCTCCTGGGGGTGGGGGGGGTTTGAAGAAAGAAGGAGGGATCATAGAATCGTGAGCCTGGAAGGGACCTTGGAGGTCTTCTAGTCCAACTCAGGAATACAATCACAAACTTGGCACAACTTAGTCAAAACTCCTCTTCCGTCTGACTGCCTTTGCGTTTTTGTAGGAATGTAGCATTGCTTTAAAACAGGGATGTAAAACATTGGTGGGCTATTGCCAAGTAGCCAAGGTAGCCTTGGTGGCGCAGCAGACTAAAGTGCTGTTAAGTAACACCAGCTGCCTGCAATTACTGCAAGTTCGAATCTCACCAGGCTCAAAGTTGACTCAGCCTTCCATCCTTCCGAGGTAGGTAAAATGAGGACCCGGTTTGTGGGGGCAATAAGCTTACTTTGTATAAAAAAAGAACACCACTTGGGGGGGGGGCAAAAAGCCCTACTAAGCAGGTATATACAAAAATATGAAGGCTATTGCTTAACGCTTTGTAAGCCGCCCTGAGTCTCCGGAAAAAGGCGGCATATAAATCAAACCAATAAATAAATAAATAAATAAATAAATAAACCTGTTCTCCCAGGACCGAAAATGTGAGCATGTACGCCAGTGGTAGGTTTCAATTTTTTTTACTACCGGTTCTGTGACTGTGGCTTGGTGGGCGTGGCAGGGGAAGGATACTATAAAATCTCCATTCCCACCCCAATCCAGGGGAAGGATACTACAAAATCCCCATTTCCTCCCGATTAGCTGGGACTCAGGAGGCAGAAAATCGATGGGGGTGGAGCCAGCCAGAATTTTTACTACCGGTTCTCCGAACTACTCAAAGTTTCCGCTACCGGTTCGCCAGAACTGGTCAGAACCTGCTGAAACCCACCTCTGATGCACGCGCACTCTCACTTCGCATGCCCGCAGCACTGAAAAACCGGCGATTATATAGGACTTGATAGTGCCGGGGGTGGGGTGGGGGGCAGCCGCTGGTCGGAACTACCAGTTGGCCCGAACTGGCAGCAGACTACCACTGATGTAAAAGCTTGGCCACTTTCAAGACTTGTGGACTTCAACTCCCAGAATTCTCCAGCCAGCATAGCTGGGGAATTCTGGGAATTGAAGTCCACAAGTCTTCAAGTGGCCAAAGTTGGACACTCCCCCCCCCACCCCAAGCCTACACCACTGTTTCTCAACCTTTAAGATACGGAGACTTCAACACTCCCAGAATCCACCCATCCTAAAGCAGGAAGTATGATATGTAAAAAAGACACACCTATGGCGTGTTGATGTTTTGTATGTTGCGTTGCATTGTGTTGTTGTTGTTGTAACATCAATAAAAATTATTTTTTTAAAAAATAAATAAATAAATAAAGCAGGCAGGCAGGCCAGGGGATTCTGGGAGTTGAAGTCCACCGCTCTTTTATTTATTTATTCATTTATTTATTTATTAAACAAACAAAACATAAAACATCCATCAACCATTACAATTGCAAACAGGTTGTCGATCGGTTACAAATCCCTTGTGCTTCTTCCCCATATTCATATTTTACTAATTTCTCATATTTTCAACCTGATATATATATCTTTATATCATTATCCTCATTTATTTATTTATTTATTCCATTTATTCAAGCAATTAGAAGCCATATAGCATAAACAAACAGCAAAAGTAATGATAAATGGAGAATTGACAGATTCTATTGAGATAAAAAAAAAAAGGTACCAGATGAGGTTGTCCTAAATCCACCACTCTTAAAGTGGCCAAGACTGAACACCCCTCCTTTAAAAATAATCAACAATTGAGTTGGGGGCTGTAGAACCCAGCAGCGAAAGAATTAAATTGGCACCCGAATCAATGCAAGCTCGTCAGATGATTAACCCACATTATCGGGGTGCTACACAAAATCTTTCTGGTTAGGGATCGATTCTTGGGTCAAGATAAGATAAGATGTGGAAGAAGGTCAATTAAGTTAAAGGGTTTCAAAGTAAAAAGTGACTTAAGACGTTTATAGCTAAAAAAGTGATGGGGGTTTTGAGAAATATAATTTATAAATTTATTTATTTTATTTATTTATTAATTTTATTTCTATACCGCCCTTCTCCCGAAGGACTCAGGGCGGTGTACAGCCTAATTAAAAACACAAAGAACAGACAAAATTTAAAAATAATTAAAATTATTAAATAATAGGCCCAATTTATAAAACCCCAAATTTAAAATCCCATTTAAAACCAATTAAAAAAAATGAAGAAATAAGACAATTAATTGAAGTCATACGAAGAAATTAGGATTTGAAGGGCGGTTGGTGATATTGTTTATACATTAGGTATTAAGAAGAGATTAAGATAAGATTTAAAAAAAGTAGGGAAAAAGAATATTATGGCTAGATAATAAAACATGGAAATGAAATATGAAATGTAAAATAAATGTTAGAATATAATATGTGAATATAATTTATTTTTTTTGGAATGATAATGCCATTGTTGAATAAATGATAAATGAGAATAAGGATATAAGGATATATATCAGGTTGATAATATGAGAAATTAGATAATTAGTAAAATATAACTATGGGGAAGAAGCACAAGGGATTGGTAACCGATTGACACACTGCTTGAAATTGTAATGGGATGAAGGATGTTTTATGTTTTGTTTGTTTAAAAATAAAAAAAAAATTGGGGAGGAAAAAAAGGATCGTAAAAAAAAAAGAACATTATGGCGGAAATTGAAATATGTAGATTGTATTTGGAAAAAAACAAAAAAGATTGGAACAGATTATAAAAATTAATATATAACGATGTTATAAATTGTGTAAAATGTGATCCGGTCAATCCTCTATTCATAAAATATGTATGTAAAAGAAAAATTAAATAAATCTTCTTCCAAAAAAATATATATTCTTGGGCCAAGGTCCAAAGAATTCCTTTTTTCCCACAAGGGTCGGCTTTTTTTTTTTCCTTCCCCAATGCCCCCCCGCCATAAATTCTGTCTCCCAACATCTGATCCTTCAGCTCCTGAATCCCAAAATAGCAAAGCTGCCTTCCTTTTAAGGGTATTAAGGGGTGTTTTCTGTTTGGTCACATGACTGGAACCCCCCCCCCCAAAAAAAAATCTTCCAGAACATTTTTGTCAATCAACTGCTATGGTTTTTGTTTCTTTGTTTGTTTTTCTTTGCTGGTGCCTGGATTTTAAAAGGAGCTAATTTTCTCTTATATTTATATTACATTTCTCCAATATTCTTTGCCGCTCCGTCATCTACAAGTCTACAAAAGTTGGACAGGACAGGGCTGTCTCTCGACTCTTGGAAGTTTTATTTTTAATTATCTGGGGTTGTTTTTTTAAAAAAATCCCTTTTCCTTTTTTCAGCTGCTTAACGCCTGACATTTTCGTGTTGTCGTCGCATCGTCATTTTATTCGGCCGTCGATCTTATTTCAACCCTGGTAGCGAGAGAGGGCAGGGGTGGGGTGGGGGGCAGCGTGGAAATTAGATAAAATAAATAAATAAATAAAATCAAAATGTCTTTGATTTACAGAGGATTACAGTTTAATCCTCGACCTTCAAGCATTCGTTTAGTGACTGATCAATGTTACAACGGCCCTTGAAAAAGTGACTTATGACAGCTTCTCACACTTAGGACCAGCAGGATGGACTGCTGGGCGTTCATAGGGGTTCGGGAGAACCTCTAGCTAAGATTCTGTGCAGTTTGGAGAACCCCCCCCCCAAATCCCACTCCTGGCTGGCCCCTCACACCGCACCCCCGTCCCTCCCAGGAGTCCCCACGCAGCCCGTTTTGGATGCAGGTAAGTGCAGGGCTCACACGGAGGCTCGGGGAGGGCAAAAGGCATACCAGAAATTCGGGAAGAAGGCCTTCAGAGTCTGGGGAGGCCATTTTCACCCTCCCAGAGGGCCTCCGGAGCCTGGGGAGGCTGTTTTCACCCTCCCGGAGGCTTGAGGAAAGGCTCTGGAACCCGGGGAGGGCAAAAACGCCCCCCTCCCACCGTGGTGCAGGAGACTGACTAGGCCACGTCTACCATGTCCATGCCCACCCAGAGAACCCCTTGCTAATATTTTTGAAGCCCACCCGTGCTTAGGACCTTTGCAAACGTTCTTGTGATCAAAATTCAGCAGGGTTAGGGTGCATATTCATGAAGGTTCAACATTAGAAGGTCTGAATTTCGATCACGCGATCACGGGGGGACGGCCCAACGGTTGTAAGTGTGAAAAAAACAGCCGTAAGTCCCTTGTCCCAGTGATCTTGCAACTTGGAACGGTCGCTAAAAGGACCGTTGTAAGTCGAGGACCAGCTGTAAAAACATAAAACGGGGAAAAAAACCTGAAAATGAACACAACTCAAGCGCTTAAGAAATGGGTCTCTGCGCAGCGTGGACAGTTTTCATCACAGCCCACTCCGAAAGGGGTCGGAGCAGATGGCATTCGTTCTCCCCACCGCCACCACCAAAAGATCCCGGATTAAACCCAGCGGGGGGGGGGGGAAGCGGAGGTTGAGACCTTCAGATGCAGGAATGCCCCCCTTCTCTCCCCCCCACTCCCGAGTTATCCCACCTGTCCAAATTGTGGTTCCATCAAGACAAGAGTGGGTGGAGCGTCCGAACAGCTGAGAGCAAATTTGGGCTGGAGAGACATTTCTGGCATTCGGGGCTTCTGGCTGGGCTCCCCCACCCCCCGCTCTCTGTGCCTAGGATCTGCCCCATAGATATGGGGAGGGGGGGCTCTGACTCCCTCGGGCTAGCTGTGTGATTATTTGGATTCAATCCCAGGAGAAACTGAGTTTGAACCTAGAATGAAGGAGACATTTCCAGACAATGAGATCAATTAACCAGCGGAACAGCTTGCCACTAGAAGTTGTGGCCGCTCCATCCCTGGAGGTTTTCCAGAAGAGATTGGACAACCATGTGTCTGAAATGGTGCAGTGTCTCCTGCTCGAGCAGTGGGTTGGACTAGAAGACCTCCGAGGTCCCTTCCAGCTCCGTTGTTTCCTTCCTGCAAGGACTCGGTTGCTCGTAAAGGCCAGCAAGTCTGCAAGCGAAGCTGGTCAGGAATCTCCCCGCAGGACGTCAGGCCGCCCATCCAGGAGGGCCGAGTGAGGAATCCATGCCCAAAAATAGACAATGAGCACACAAAAAGATTTTTGATGGAGCGCGGTGGAATCCGAAGCGTCTCCAGGAGAAGAGGCTTGACTCTCTTACGGAGCCTGGAAGGAAGTCAATCCTCCCCCAGAGAGGCAAATCTCTCTGGTTTGACACCAGTTTCTCTCTCCCACTGAATCAGAATCAGGAGGGAGTTGGGAGGGACCTCGGAGGTCTTCTAGTCCATCCCTCTGCTCAATCCCCTCTGGAATGAATTGTCCCCGGAGATTCGCATGATCCCCGACCTATGTACCTTTCAGCGTGCCCTTAAGACTCTTTTGTTCCAACGGGCCCGGCTGGCTTAGAAAATGAATTTTAAATTGGGTGTTTGTAGCTTTTAATATAAGGGCCCAATTTTTAATATATTTTAAACTGTTTTTTTAAATTTTATGGGTATATGTTGTTTTAACATGGCTGTACACCGCCCTGAGTCCTTCGGGAGAAGAGCGGTATAAAATTTAAATAAATAAATAAATAAATGAATAAATGAATAAATAAGCAGGAGACCCTATGGCAATGATGGCCAACCTTTTTGCCATTGTGTGCCAAAAGCTGGCAAGGTGGGCCCAGTAGGCCTGTTTTTTGCCCTTCCCAGGCTCCAGAGGCTTTCTAGGAGACTGGGGAGGGCAAAAAACAGCCTTCCCAACCTCCTCCGGAGACCCACCCACCCCCGGAGGCCGGAAACAGCCCATTTGCTGACTTCCAGTGGGCCCAGAAGGCCCAAAAATCAGCTGGCCGGGGCGCACATGCGTGTTGGAGCTGAGCTAGGGCAACGCTCGCGTGCCCACCGATATGGCTCCACGTGCCACTTGTGGCACGCGTGCCATAGATTCGCCATCACGGCCCTATGGCCATTTCAAACAAGTGACTGTCCAATCTCTTCTTAAAAGCCTCCAGCGATGAAGCAGCCACAACTTCTGAAGGCAAGTTGTTTTGTTAACAGAACAGAAAAACAGAGTCGGGAGGGACCTTGGAGGTCATCTAGTCCAGCCCCCTGCTCAAGCAGGAAACCCTTACAGAATTACAGAATAACAGAGTTGGAAGGGAACTTGGAGGTCTTCTATTCCAGCCCTCTCCTCAAGCAGGAGACCCTCTCCTATTTGTCCAGTGATGAAGCACCCATTACTTCTGGTGGCCAGCTGTTCCACTGGTTAATTGTCCTCACTGTTAGGAACTTTCTCCTTAATTCCAGGTTGCTTCTCTCCTTTTTTTTTTTTTTGTTATATATTTTTTAATTTTAGTTTTATATATACAACAACATCCATACATGAAGAGTATGGCATCTGGGTATCATTCATTTTGATACAAATAACAATACTAATATCAATAATGTTTGTTACATGGATTAAGCTTATATACTCCTAGCATGAATACCCCTATTTGTAGGAAGATATAAACCTTCATTATTTAATTATTCAATATTTCAAAGCGTCATTCTAATGCCAATTACAACATTGTTTAAGCATGCATACCGTGTTTCCCCGAAAATAAGACCCTGTCTTATATATTTTTTTGAACCCTGAAATAAGCGCTTGGCCTTATTGCCGTGCACTCAAAAGCCCAATTGGGCTTATTATCAGGGGAGGTCTTATTTTGGGGGAAACAGGGTAATAATACTATCTTTCAACCTCTAATCTTTCCATTTAGTTCTTTAATTTATTTTATTTAATCAGGCCAGGTTGCTTTTCTCCTTGATTCGTTTCCATCCATTGCTTCTTGTCCTGCCTTCAGGTGCTTTGGAGAATAAATTGACCCCCTTTTCTTTGGGGCAGCCCCTCAAATACTGGAATTCTGCTATCATGTCCCCCCAAGTCCTTCTTTTCTCTAGATTGGCCAAATCCAAATCCTGCAACCGTTCTTTCATATGTTTTTAGTCTTTAGTCCTTTGATCATCTTAGTTGCTCCTCTCTGCACTTTTTCCAAACTCTCAACATCTTTTTTGTAATATGGTGACCAAAAGTGGATGCAGGATTCCAGATGTGGCCTTACTAAGGCTTTTATAAATCATTACTAATACTTTACATGATTTTGATTCTACGCCTCTGTTTATATATCTTTGAAACTAGAGAAGAATCCAGCTTTTGCCTGGAATTTCATAAGCTATTTTATAAGTTGTTAGGAGACGGGTAATCTTTGATTTTCAATCATTTATTTAGCCACTCTTGCAGGGACGGTTACACCGAAAAAGGTGATTTTGGGTTCTTGCACTTAGAACAGTTGCAGCATCTTGCAGTGATTTGTGATCTTCCCAGCCAATTCCCAACAACCCTGACAGAAAAGGTCATAAAACTGGACAAAACTCATTTCAATAATTGCCTCGCTTAACGACAGAAATTCCGGTCCCAACGTAAGACTTGGCTGAACGAAAGGAGGCTATATAAATATTTGAAATAAATACAAGTATCCCTCGACATACGACCACAATTGAGCTCCAAATTTCCACTGCTAATCAAGACAGTTATTAAGTGAGTTATGCCCCCATTTAACGACCTTTCTTGCCACGGTTGTTAAATGAACTCCTGCCATCACCAAGTTAGTAACATCGTTGTTAAGTGAATCTGGCTTCCCCATTGACTTCGCTTGTCCATGACCCCAGGGCACTGCAATCGTCATGAATGCAGGTAGTCCTTGACATGTGACCACAATTGAGCCCATAATTTCCGTTGCTAATGAAGACAAATGAGTTTTGGCCCATTTTACGACCTTTGCAGCCACAGTGGTTAAGTGAACCACTGCCATCAGCAAGTTAGTGACCCGGTTGCTAAGTGGATCTGCCTTCCCCATTGACGTCGATAGTCAAAAGGTCACAAAAGGGGATCATGTGATCCCAGGACACTGCAACCGTCATAAATATGAGTCAGTTGCCAAGCATCCGAATGTAAAACATGGGGATACCACATGACCACATGGAAAACGGTCATAAGTCACTTTTTTCATTGCCGTTGTAACTTTGAACGGTCGCTAAATGAACTGTCGTAAGTCGAGGACTACTGCTAATTACCCCTAAAAATATAACTCACTTTCCTAAGGCTAACATCTCCATGGTTTTGTCAAGCGCCTGGGAAATCAGGAGATACAGGCCGCTCAAATGAGTATAAAGATTTATTAAAAGCTTATGCTCTCTACAAGAATCTGGCCAACTGACTGTTAAGGGAAAATGAGCGGGAGATAAGAAAGGCATTCAAGGTGGGCTTGACTTAGACTTCTTGCGGGCACCCAGGGATTCATGATTTATGACCCGTTTGACCCCTCCCTCAGGTTCAGCCTTGTCATCTCCTACAGGTTTGTTCTTAATTTTATACAGGTAGTCCTCAACTTACAATGGTTTGTTTAGTGACGGTTCAAAAATGCAACGAAACTAAAATAAGCGATTTAGGATTGTTTTTCACCGTTAACAATTATTGCCGCATCCCCATGATGACATGATCAAAATTCAGATGCTTGGCAACTGATTCGTATTTATGACCATGGCTGTGTCCAAAGGACACGTTCGACCACTCCCTCGGGCTCCGTCTGGTCATCTCCTATAAGGTGGCACAATTTTTTTTTTTTGCAAAAAAATCAAGACACACAGACTGACTGGGACAGGAGGCTAATGCAGGCATTCCTCAACGTACGACCACAATTGAGCCCAACATTGCCGCTGCTAAGCAAGACAAATGGTTCAGTCAGTTTTATGACCTTCCTTGCTGCTAAGTCGTTAAGTGAATCACAGGGTTGTTGAGTGAACCTGCCTTCCCTGTTGATTTTGTTGGTCGCAAAATGGGATCACATGACCTCCGGGACACTGCGGCCGTCATAAAATATGAGACAGCTACCAAGAGTGCGGATTCTGATCACGCGACCACAGGAATGCTGCAACGGTCGTTAAGTGTTGTAACTTTTAGGCTGTTGTAACTTCGAACCATCACTAAGCAAATTGTTGTAACTCAAGGACTACCTATACCTCCCTTGAGTTAAAATAGAGGTCTTCAAACTTGGCAGCTTTAAGACTTGTGGAGTTGAAGTCCACAAGTCTTAAAGCTGCCAAGTTTGGTGACCCCTGACTTAAAGTAACAGACACCCCCATCCGATATGCCCCAAAACGAAACCTATTCAGGGTTCAAATTGTCCGTTGTGGGTTTTAAAAGTGGGGGCGGGGGGGAAACAATGAATCAGGAATGTGAAATGAAAAAGAAGAGAAATGAAAGAGGAAAATTTTGCATCCTGTTTCCTGGACGCCTTCAGCTTTGTGTGTGTTTTTTTAAAAAAAAGCCTCGGATGCTTTCATCCCACCGACCGACGGTTGTTGGAACGGGAGGATTTTAGAAATAACACCGCGCAAAACAGAGCTCTTGGCAAGTTTTGCTCCGATGTCAGTTGAGCAGAACTTCTCAAAAGTAGCCAGCAGAAAAAAAGCTTGATCCTTTCTCGAGCAACCTTAGCTCTGGATTGCAAGTAGCTTCATTTTGGTACAAATGTAAGGTCGTTTCCCCTTGGAGAAATTAAGGTGGATGGGTTGGGAAAACATCCAAATGTAAAAAAAGATGTTGAAACTCTAGAACAGAGAGGTCTTCAAACTTGGCAGCTTTAAGACTTGTAGACTTCAGCTCCCAGAATTCCTGGCTGGAGAATTCTGGGAGCTGAAAGTCCACAAGTCTTAAAGCTGCCAAGTTTGGGGATCCCTGCAGTCTAGAAAGATTGCAGAGAAGAGCAACAAAGACAATTTGGGGACTGGAGGCTAAAACATACAAAGAACCGTTGCTGGAATTGGCTGGAAAAGAAGAACTAAGGGAGACATGACAGCAGTGTCCCAATATCTGAGGGGCTGCCCCAAAGAAGAGGGAGTCAAGCTATTCTCCAAAGCACTTGAGGGCAGGACAAGAAGCAACGGGTGGAAACTAATCAAGGAGAGAAGCAACTCGGAACTAAGGAGAAATTTCCCGACAATTAGAACAATTCATCAGTGGAACTCCTTGCCTCCAGAAGTTGTGAATGCTCCAACACTGGAAGTTTTTAAGAAGAGTTTGGACAACCATTCATCTGAAGTGGTGTAGGGTTTCCTGCCTAAGCAGGGGGTTGGACTAGAAGACCTCCAAGGTCCCTCCCGACTCCGTTATTCTTCTATTCTATCTCTTTTGATACAGACCCACAACTTGCAAAGGAGATGCTTAATGCTCATCGTTTAAAACCGCAACCGAAGCATCAGGAGGTTTTGCAAACCCCAAGCCGCCTGAGTTGCATTTTCACAACCTGGCTTAACCCGTCGAATTAACCTAGGATCTGGATGCAGCCAGCACTCTGAATCCCAAACTAACCAACATCCTCGTTTGTGGCTTGCACACGTCAAGGACTCCCTGTCTCTGGTTAATCTCCAGTCAATCAAAGCCCTCTGCACATTTTAATACATTGATTAAATTTGTAGGCCGCCCAACTAGTATCCTTATTTGTATGGGTGTCACAGGTGGGATGCATCTTTGATCAGACCGTGGCGGCTTCCATCTTCGTGGTTTTGACCCTGTCTGTGGACACACTCCCTTCCTCCTCCTCCTCCCTGCAAAATCCCTTACTTCTAGCACTGATGATGTTCCCCTGTTGGGCCATGAAACGTCTGCAATAAATAAAGCACAGAGAGAACCGAGGACTCCATAGTCCTTCCCTTCCTCCTCCACCTCCTCTCTGCAAACCCCACTCTCCTTCTAGCACTGATGGTGATACCTAGTTGGGCCACGAAACGTCTGCAAGAGAAAAACCAAGCTCAGAGAGCACCAAGGACCCCACAATTCTCCTCCTCCTCCTCCTCTCCCACTCCCCTTCTAGCACTGATGTTGTTCCCTACTCGGGCCAGGAAATGTCTACAAGAAAACCACCCAGGTCAGAGAGAGCCCCAAGGACCCCACGCCAGTCCCTCCTCTGGGACAGGAGCCACCTTTGCAAACGTCTCCCTGCGTGGTTGAGCCGAAACCAGAGGCATTTCCCACCAACCTCCTTTCAAGCTGGCGGCCCAAGGACTCGACATTTCCAGCTGCCAGCACCCATCAAGAGCCCCCGTTGCCTCCCGAGAGGCTGTGCCCACGGACACATTTCAGCCATGACTAAGAGGCATTCTGTGTAACCTGGGAACCTGGCACCCGGTCAGAGGTTGTCCGAGAACAGCTGCCAGAGGGACAGCTGGAGGCCCAAAGAGAATCCCAGCATCTCATCTAGGACTCTTCGGGCAAGGGGACTCTCTCTCTCTCTCTCTCTCTCTCTCTCTCTCTCTCTCTCTCTCTCTCTCTCTCTCTCTCTCTCTCTCTCTCTCTCTCTCTCTCTCTCTCTCTTTCCGTGTGTGTGTGTGATTGGAGCTGCCAACAAGAAGTCATGCCAACAGCTCACCCAGGTTTTGTGCAGTCACCTCCTCCTTTGTGCCGAAGGCAACTACAGTTCGTCCTCGACTTATGACTGCAACCAAGTCCCTCCCCCCCCCCCAAATTTCCGTTGCTAACCCAGTCCGTGGTTCGGAGGAGATTTGCTACCTTTTGCGACCTATCGTAGCCACGGTGGTTAAGTGACTCATTGCCGTAGTTAAAATGAGCCCCGCGGTTGCTCAGTCGGTCGGGCTTCCCCGTGGACGTAAAGGGGATCGCGTGACCCCGGGGACACAACAACCGTCGTAAATATGAGTCAGTTGTGCCACGCATCTGAATTTGGATCAGGTTACCCTGGGGATGCTGCCACGGTCGTAAGTGTGAACGACGGTTGTTTCAATGCCATTGTAACTTCAAATGGTCACTAAATGAAGCACTGTCAGTCCAGGATTACCTGTCCAATCGCACCATTGATCCGGCAAGAACTCTTCAACCCCCCCCCCCTCCCATCCCCAGGGCAGTCCTCCTTTCTGAGAAGGCTGCCTTCACACAACCAGTCGAAATTGGGTTTACAGAAAACATAGACCCATTCGAGGTCAGCATGGGAGGGGCAGACAGGTTTGGCACCCACAATGGCTCATCACATCAACACCTCCTGAGCTGGACTTTTTGCTGACCCTGCTACACAACATCAGATACCCACACAAACCCAACTGAGTGCTCCCCACCCAGCCCCATCATGGGGCAGGCCCCCTTCACACAACCAGCCGAATCTGGGACCCATTTCAAGTCAGCATGGGAGGGACAGTCCAGGTGGGCATCCACACAACCCCCCCCCCCGGTCTTATCAAACCCTCCAGAGCCCCCACACCCCAATCACATCAACACCTCCTGAGCTGGCACCACACACCACACAAGCCCAGCCAGTGGTCCCTGCCACCAGACCCCGAGGTTGTCCCCCCACATAACTCCCCTTCCTGGGTGACTCAGTGGTGTCTAGGACAACTCGCTGCGGCCAACTGGCCACAGCCAAACTTGCCAATTTGTTGCTAGACAACTCACTACGGCCAACTCGCTGCGGAACGAGTTACACTAATATCAAAGAAAGGGTGGAATAAAATCAGTAAAGAAAGGATACAAGAGGAGGGATAAAAGGCAATGTGAACGATCAAGATTAAAACAATTCTTTAAAAATTATTTTAAAGAATGAAATTGAATTGGCGAATTGTTCCACGGCGAGTCGTCCTGTGGCAAGTTGACTGTGGTAAGTTGGCCATGGTGAATTGGCCATGTTGAGCTGGCCATGAAGAGGTGACTATGTTGAGTTGGCCATGTTGAGTTGGCCATCGTGAGTTGGCCATCGTGAGTTGGCCATGTTGAGTTGGCCATGTTGAGTTGGCCATGTTGAGTTGGCCATCGTGAGTTGGCCATGTTGAGTTGGCCATCGTGAGTTGGCCATGTTGAGTTGGCCATGTTGAGTTGGCCATGGCAGATTGACCATGTTGAATTGGCGTGGCTAAATGGCCACGGCAAACCGTGGTAAATTGGCCATTCCAAATTCAGTGACCCTCCTGTCTTGGGCACAGCCCCCTTTCTCTACCAGCTCCCCCGCCACCTCCTTCCTTGCTCCCGTCCCTCCTGCCTGGCTCCCCCTCCGACCCACCCTAGCCGGGAGACAGGGTGAGGCAAACCCAGCGGCGCTGCCCCCCTTTTCCTGATCCCTCGGGGGTGCGGCTGGAGGCGGGGAGGTGAGGAAGACTCACCAATGGAGACCAGCTTGATGTGCTCCCGGTCCAGGAACTCCAGCGCCACCGACACGTTCTCCAGCTTCATCTGCCTGAAGTTGGGGCGCGCGTGGTACTTTCGGTACATCTTCTTCTGACTGAGCACCTCCAGGAGGCCGATCAGCTTCAGCCCGTCGCTCAGGTCCTTCTGCAGGTCGCCGATGCGCTTGTGCATGCACTTCAGGTGCTCGTTGCACCAGCGGGTGAAGGTGTTCTGTTGGATCTTCTTCCAGGGCGCGTCTTCGGCCAGGTCCTTCTCCGTGGCCGGCATCTCCTCTTGCTGGGGTTCCTCGCCCGGCTGGTAGTAGCCCTGGGGGGGCTGCTCGTAGTAGCTGTTGCTGTTCATGGCGGCGGGGGTCCGGCAGTCCCGGGGGTCGGCGGGGGGCTGCGCGCGAGCCGAACTTGCTGCGGGAAAGCGAAGAAGAAGAAGAAGAAGGGAAAAAAGGGAAAAACGCGAAGAGGCGCCGGAGACGCGAGGGAAAGTGTCCGGCTTAAGAGTGAAAGTGCTCAAAAGTGAAAGCGGTCAGCCCCCTTGGCCTGGCTTGGCTGGCTGGCTGGCGTGGGGGAGGTTTCTTTTTGGGGGGGAGGGTCCGCTTTCTTGCCTCTCCCGGTTCTCGAAACTCCGCAAAAAACTTTTTTTCCCCGCAAAAAAGAGTTGCCCCAAAAAGCGTCAGAATTTCAGCCCCCGGAGGAGCGGGGTTGGGCTGGGCTGGGCTGGGCTGGGCTGAGGGCCGGGGTGGGGTCCTCTTTGTCTTCGGGACTCTGAAGAGGAGGGGGCGGGCAGGGGGTCCCCTTCTGGTCTCACGGCTCGGCTCGGGCTTTGGTTTGCTGGGCGTCCCCGGCCGAAGGCGCAGGCGAGCGTCGGGACTTGGCTTGGGCTCATTCAAAAGTGGAAGGTCCGGGACGAAGGAGGGGTGTTTTAAAAGGCTCCGCCAGCCCCTCGCCCCACGTCAGGAGGAAGGACCGCCAGGAATGCCTGCGCGCCCCGGGACCCATCGACAAGTAAGGGATGATGGGGCGAAGTTTCTTGGCCACGCGCCCCCCGCCCCGGCCAGATCATCCCAGCGCTGGGGATTGGCCGCTATGGATAGCAAGCGGAGGGGATTGGCTCCACCCGCAGCGGGACCCCCACCCCCAGCCCCCCCTCCCCTTCCGCAGGCCGGAACGCCAGGGGTATCTCAGCGGCTATTTTTAATTTCCCAGCCGCCAGGAAAGGAAGGTTGGGGAGGAGGGGGGGGTCTTTTCTTGGCCTGAGGATGGAAAAAGCGTGCCGGGGTTTTTGCTGATGGAGAGAAGAGGGTTGTGGTGGGGGGAATGCAAAAAGGGTTGGGGGCACCCCCAAACGGGGGGAGGGGGAGGGGGTGCCTGCCAAGGGAGCCCTCCGAAAAGTAGCCCTGCAAAAAAGCAGTTGGAAAACCTCCCCTTCCCCCCCACCCCCCGCCTCCTGACCGGATGGTTGATTGACGAGTCATTTCTAAGTTTTCAGATTTGACCTGGGGGGTTCAACGGATGATTGAAGAGTTTTCCAAACGTGTCAGCCCACAGCTTGGGCTCTCTCTCTCTCCCTCCCTCCCTCCCTCTTTCTCTCTTTCTCTCTTTCTCTCTCCCTCCCTCTCTCCCTCCCTCTCCCTCCCCCTCTCTCTCCCTCCCTCTCTCTCTCTCCCACCCTCCCTCTCTCCCTCCCTCTCTCTCTCCCCCTCCCTCTCCCTCCCCCCTCTCTCTCTCCCTCCCTCTCTCTCTCTCCCTCCCTCTCTCTCTCTCTCCCTTCCTCTCTCTCCCTCCCTCTGTCTCTCTATCCCTCTCTCCCTCCCTCCCTCTGTCTCTCTATCCCTCTCTCCCTCCCTCCCTCTCTCCCTCCCTCTCTCTCCCTCCCTCCTTCTCTCTCTCTCTCTCTCCCTCCTTCCCTCCCTCTCTCTCTCTCCCTCCTTCCCTCTCTCTCTCTCTCTCTCTCTCTCTCTCTCTCTCTCTCTGTGTATGTGTGTGTGTTTGTGTGTGTGTGTTCAACAGTGCTCCACTCTGCAGAGGCAGTAGCAGCCTGAACTGGGCGTTGAAAACTTAAAGGAGCTCAGAGTCTTATCAATTTCTGTTCTTGGGGTTGGTCACAGTCAGCCAGATGTTCAGGCTGGATCTGGCATTTTTGTCCACTTCCCCAGGCCTTCCCAAGAACTTCCAGACGTGGAAGTTTGAGGGGGGAATTAAAGACCTCAGGATGTCAGCTGTTGCGAGCAAAGCTGCCTTTTGCAATTGACTGGTATTGTCAATGTCGATATTAGATATTATGGTTGAATGCAGAGTCAGCCAGATGTTCAGACTGGATCTGGCATTTTTGTCCACTTCCCCAGGCCTTCCCAAGGACCTGGGATAGCCAGATGTGGAAGTTTGAGGGAATTAAAGGCCTCATTCGCAGGATGTCAGCTGTTCCCAGTCAAGATGCCTTTTGCAATTGACTGAGGGGGATTGTGTCAGGGATGATGGCGTTTAAGCGATGTTCCAGATGTTTTGGCATTGCACCCAAGGCAATATTAATTGTATATACAACTGTGTGAAATCACAACAATCACCCGTTGTTTAGCTGATGTTGGCCTTCATAAGCGTCATAAGGGACCTTGGAGGTCTTCTAGTCCAGCCCCTTGCTCAAGTTAGAAACCCTATACCATTTCTGACAAATGGTTGTCCAGTCTCTTCTTGAAAACCTCCAGAGATGGAGCACCCACAACTTCTGGTGGCAAGGAGTTCCACTGGTTAATTATTCTCACTGTCAAAAAATTACTCCTTAGTTCTAGGTTGCTTCTCTCCTTGATTAGTTTCCATCCATCGCTTCTTGTCCTGCCTTCAGGTGCTTTGGAGAATAGCTTGGCCCCCTCTTTGAAAATTTCTCAACCTCGATTTTCAGATTTTTACTATATTATTTTGTGTTCTTCTTTCTCTTCTAACTTGCTCATTTTTTTTACTGCTTTTTCAAGTCTTAATTATGTTCTCAGCACTTTTTCATTACTGGCACTTGATCATTTTTACAGATGTTCCAGTGAATCATTCTGGCAACCGTCTCCTCTTATTGTTTATAATCAGTTTGTGCAAACTTTATTTAACTTATTTAATGTAGAACAGGGTAGTGTTTATAGTATGGTATGGAATGGAATGGTATGGTATGGTATGGTATAGTATAGTATAGTAAATATAATGTAATGTAGTATTATTGTTGTTAGTTGTAAAGTCGTGTCCGACCCATCGTGACCCCATGGACAACATTCCTCCAGGCCTTCCTGTCCTCTATCATCCTCTGGAGTCCCTTTAAGCTCACGCCGACTGCTTCAGTGACTCCATCCAGCCACCTCCTTCTCTGCCGTCCCCTTCTTCTTTTGCCCTCCATCGTTCCCAGCATTAGGCTCTTCTCCAGGGAGTCCTTCCTTCTCATTAGGTGGCCAAAGTATTTGAGTTTCATCTTCAGGATCTGGCCTTCCAAAGAGCAGTCAGGGTGGATCTCCTCTAGGACTGACCGGTTGAATCACCTGGCAGTCCAAGGGACTCGCAGGAGTCTTCTCCAGCACCAGAGTTCAAAGACCTCCATTCTTTGGCGCTCAGCCTTCCTTATGGTCCAACTCTCACAGCCATCCATTGCAACTGGGAAAACCATCGCCTTGACTATTTTGTTGGCAGGGTGATGTCTCTGCTTTTTAGTCTGCTGTCTAGGTTTGCCATAGCTTTCCTCCCCAGGACCAAGCGTCTTTTAATGTCTTGGCCACAGTCCCCATCTGTGGTGATCTTGGAGCCCAGGAAAATAAAATCTGTCACTACTTGTAGTATAGTACTATTGTATAGTCAATAAAATAAAATAAAATATGATATAGTGTACTGTAATGTAATGTAATAATATAATATGATGTGATGTGATGTGATGTGATGTGATATTATAATATAATATAATATAATATAATATAATATAATATAATATAATATAATATAATATAATATAATATAGTAATGTAATGTAATGTAATGTAATATAAGGGATAGGGCCTGCCCACCCGCTCCTGCTCTATGTCGTCCTATTTAGGGACGTGTTTGAGGCCGGGCGCATCGGTGGAAGGAAGGTGCACACACAAACCGGTAGCAACATAATGTGCAACCCAACCCTGAGCGTAGTATAGTATAGTATAATAATGTAATGTAACGTTACGTTATGTTCAGTGGTGGGTTTCAAATTTTTTTACTCCCGGTTCTGTGGGCGTGGCATTGCTTGGTGGGCATGGCTTGGTGGGCGTGTCAGGGGAAGGATACTGTAAAATCTCCATTTCCTCCCCAATCCAGAGGAAGGTTACTGCAAAATCCCCATTTCCTCCCAATCAGCTGGGATTTGGGAGGCAGAGAATAGAAGGGGGCGGGGCCAGTCAGAATTCTTACTACCGGTTCTCCGAACTACTCAAAATTTCTGCTACCGGTTCTCCAGAACTGGTCAGAACCTGCTGAAACCCACCTCTGGTTACGTTACATTATAATATCTATTATTCCAAGCTTCCGGTTGTCCTAAAATGAGGCTTCCTCCTCCCCTCCAGGGGAAATCTGGGGTGCTACATAAACTAAACCAGGCGATTCTCGTTGCCCATGAAAGAGGCTTAGCTGAGATGCTGAATTATCCCATGTTTCCGAGGGCCCTGGAGAGGGAGGGGGGGTTGTAGGATTTGGCTTTCTTTCCCAACATATAGCTAGTCCTCAACTTGCAACAATTCACTTAGTGACTGTTCAAAGTTACAACGGCACTGAAAAAAGTGGCTTAATGGCCGTTTTTCCCACTTAACGACCGTTGCAGCATCCCCATGTCAAGTTATTTACATTTGGATGCACCGAGGTCATGCGATCCCCTTTTGCGACCGCCTGGCAAGCGAAGTCAGCGGGGAAGCCAGATTCGCTTAACAACCAAGTGATTACCTTAACAAGTGCAGTGATTCACTGAACCCCTTCAGCATCTCCTTCGCTCTCCCTCTTTTCCTTCCTTTCTCCCTCTTGCTCTCCCTCCTTGTCTCTTCCTTTTTTCTCCCTTTCTCTCGTTTGCACTTTTTTCGCTCTCTCCCTCTCTTTTTCTCTTTCTCTTTTTCTCTTTCTGTCTTCATCTTTCTCTTTTCCCCTTTTGCTTTCTTTCCCTCTCTTTTCCCTTTCATTCTTTCTCTCTCTCCCTCTTTCTCTCCCTTCCTGTATCTCTTTTTCTGTCTCTTCCTCTTCTTCTCTCATTTTCTCCCTCTCTCTCTTTCTACACCTCTTTTTCTCTCTTTTTCTTTCTTTCTTTCTTTCTCTTCCTCTCTCTTCCTCTCTTCCTCTTCTTTCTCTTTTTCTTGCTAGCTATCTTTTTTCTGTTTTTTTCCCCCGTTTTCCCCTTCTCCAGAATAGGCAGCCAGCAAAATGCATCAATCAACCAATCAGTTCATTAATCAATCAATCAATCAATGTTATTTAGGTAATACTCTAAAGGTTTAATGCTTTTTTAAAAATTTTATTTATTTTATTTTTTATGATATTATTTTATTATTTGTAAAAGTTGTATGATTACATTGTGGGTATTTGATGCATACACATCTGGTAATCCTGTTTGTACACCATCTAAAGTCATTTGGTCACGGTGGCTTAGAAATCTAATAACTAAATAAGCGCCTAAGTAAACATTCAGCCTGAGATCTGCTTCTGTTTAAAGAAACTCTTTAGATGGGGTTTTTTAAAACTAGCCAGGAATTCTCTTCCTAGATTTTTATTGTTGTGTGTGGGACAGTTAGACCCAGTGAGGGTCAGAGTGATGTGGGGTGGAGATATTGAACAAACAATGGAGGGACTCAGATTTTACCCCCCCCCCCCCAATGCCTTAGCTAGGGAAGCAGAGTAAACCTCAGGTCCTGGTACCTTCACAGACACACTAATGTCTCTTGCAAGAATCCCTTTAACCCCGTCAAAGCTTCAGGAATCATGGGCTCTCCATCACTGGAGGTTTTTAAGAGGAGACTGGATAGTCACTTATCTGAAATAGTACAAGTTCTCCTGTTTGAGCAGAGGGCTGGACTAGAAGATCTCCATGGTCCCTTCCAGAGCATTCTATTCTATTCTATTCTATTCTATTCTATTCTATTCTATTCTATCTACTCTATTCTATCTACTTTACTGTATCTACTCTACTCTACTATTCTATTCTATCATTCTTAATTCTATTCTATTCTACTCTCTTTTTTAAATTTTTAATTTGATTTTAATACAAACAATCCATCTTCCATTAAACAGTCTGTCGTCTGGGTGCAAATGTCTTGTGCAATAACGATTAAAATTTACAGCCATGTTCTTTATTTGTCTACTGTTAGCTTAATACTGATATACCTAACATATCTAATACTGTAACAATCCTCATCTTAACTTATTTAATTCTATTGATATATTTTTCTATACTTCGCTAATCTACTTTTATTTCTAACTTTCATACTTATTCTCCAGCCATCGGTAGAATAGTTCCCATATAATACAATATTCAGTTTGTTCCTTCTCTTTAATTGCAAGTGTTAACCTATTCATTTCTCCACATTCTCTTCTCTTCTCTTCTCTTCTCTTCTCTTCTCTTCTCTTCTCTTCTCTTCTCTTCTCTTCTCTTCCCTTCCCTTCCCTTCCCTTCCCTTCCCTATTCTATTCTATTCTATTCTATTCTATTCTATTCTATTCTATTCTCACTTGTGGGGCTGCCCCAAAGAAGAGGGACTCAAGCTATTTTCCAAAGCACCTGAAGGCAGGACAAGAAGCAACGGATGGAAACTCATCAAGGAGAGAAGCATCCTGGAATTAAGGAGAAACTTCCTAACAGTGAGGACAATTAAACCAGTGGAACTAACTTGCCACTAGAAGTTGGAGGTTTTTTAATAGAGGCTGGACAGCAATTTGCCTGAAATGGCATAGGGTCTCCTGCTTGAATAGGGGGCTGTACTAGAAGACCTCCAAGGTCCCTTCCAATTCTGTTATTGTGCACTCTGATTCATCCCAAAACCTTGGCTGAGTGTTGCAGATTTACAAAATAAATGGATGACTCCAAAGATGGGCCAATGCCGGTCAAAAGGTCATCAGTCATCTCTTTTGATCTTTCTTTTAGGACAGTTCTGGAAGATTCTGGAACGATGCCCACCCTGCGTCATCCCTCCAGAGACAGCTCCCTCCCAGCCCTTGTGGGAATGACAGCCCTTCCAGGAATAGCTGGAGCAGTAACTACTACAGCTATCAACCGAGGACGGAGCAAAGAGGGTGTGATTCAGCTGTCTCTCTCCAAAGGGCAAAGTTACACCTCTGTGTCTAATAGTAGTAGGACACCGCAAGCAGCAACGATCCGCTGGTGAGCTCAGGAACTCCTTTGCCATCTTACTCAGAGCTTACTCAGAGTGGGGGGGGGCATGCCAACCGTCCTACTCCTTTGCTGACCCGATGAGCCTCCTCTCTCCAGGAAGGGCCTAGGAAGCCGACCCAGCAGGGGGTTCGTCCGTCAGTCCTTTCCCAGGAATCTCCAGAGGGCTTGCACACCAGAGAGACACTGTCCCATTCGGGGGGGGGGGGAGGGGGCAGCAGGACCCACCCACCCCTCCCCCCTCTTGTGAGTCAGTCTCTGCCAGGACAGACCTCCTGAGCTGCCTTGCTATTTCTGCTTCGGTTATGAGTGAGACATGCGGCTTCTAAATAGGACTAGGTGGGTGAATAAATAAATAAATAAATAAATAAATAAATAAATAAATAAATAAATAAATAAATAAATAAATGAATGAATGAATGAATGAATGAATGAATGAATGAATGAATGACATTCTATTTTTTTATTATTCCTGTTCTTTCCGTTTCTATTTATTTCTATTATCGCAATTCTTTCTATTACTTGCACTTCTGTTCTTTCTGTTTCTACCCTTTCTGTTCTTCCTATTGTTACTTTTTTACTTTACTTTACTTTACTTTACTTTACTTTACTTTACTTTACTTTACTTTACTTTACTTTACTTTACAGAACAAAACAGAACAGAACAGAACAGAACAGAACAGAACAGAACAACAGAGCAGGAAGGGACCTTGGAGGTCTTCTAGTCCAACCCCTTGCTCAGGCAGAAAACCCTATATACCATTTCATACTTTCCCTTTATTCTTTCTGTTATTTATTTTTCCATTCTTTTCTATTTTCTCCGCTACTTCCGTTCATTCTACTTCTGTAATTTCTACTCTCTCCATTCTTTTTAATAGTTCTTTTTCTTCTTCCATTATTCCTATGGTTTCTATTGTTATCATTTATTTCTATATTAATGTATTCCTGTTGTTTTTATTATTTCTATAGCTGGCTTTCATGCCTAAGGCGGGACTAGAACTCCCGTCTCCTGGTGACTGGCCCAAAGTCACCCAGCTGGCTTTCATGCCTAAGGCGGGACTAGAACTCCCCATCTCCTGGTGATTGGCCCAAAGTCACCCAGTTGGCTTTCATGCCTAAGGCGGGACTAGAACTCCCCATCTCCTGGTGATTGGCCCAAAGTCACCCAGTTGGCTTTCATGCTTAAGGCGGGACTAGAACTCCCCGTCTCCTGGTGATTGGCCCAAAGTCACCCAGTTGGCTTTCATGCCTAAGGCGGGACTAAAACTCCCCGTCTCCTGGTGATTGGCCCAAAGTCACCCAGTTGGCTTTCATGCCTAAGGCAGGACTAGAACTCCCTGTCTCCTGGTGATTGGCCCAAAGTCACCCAGTTGGCTTTCATGCCTAAGGCAGGACTAGAACTCACTGTCTCCTGGTGATTGGCCCAAAGTCACCCAGTTGGCTTTCATGCCTAAGGCAGGACTAGAACTCACTGTCTCCTGGTGATTGGCCCAAAGTCACCCAGTTGGCTTTCATGCTTAAGGCGGGACTAGAACTCCCCGTCTCCTGGTGATTGGCCCAAAGTCACCCAGTTGGCTTTCATGCCTAAGGCGGGACTAAAACTCCCCGTCTCCTGGTGATTGGCCCAAAGTCACCCAGTTGGCTTTCATGCCTAAGGCAGGACTAGAACTCCCTGTCTCCTGGTGATTGGCCCAAAGTCACCCAGTTGGCTTTCATGCCTAAGGCAGGACTAGAACTCCCTGTCTCCTGGTGATTGGCCCAAAGTCACCCAGTTGGCTTTCATGCCTAAGGCAGGACTAGAACTCCCGTCTCCTGCTTTCTAGCCTAGTTCTGTAACCACTGGACCAAGACGGCCCAGGGCTTCCCTCCGGGTGGAAGTTTCTGCAGCCTTCCCAAAGAGCACCCTGTGTGTGTGTGCGCGCCCACAGGTGGGTACATCCCTGTGTGCACATGCAGGGAACGTGTCGGTCACTCTCCATCCCGTCTCTCACTGGCAGGAGAGAGCTGGACAGCTTCGAACA
Source organism: Arizona elegans (assembly GCA_022577455.1). Taxonomy (NCBI): domain Eukaryota; kingdom Metazoa; phylum Chordata; class Lepidosauria; order Squamata; family Colubridae; genus Arizona; species Arizona elegans. The sequence continues at coordinate 89,230,858 of JAKOOJ010000007.1, read as the reverse complement.
TTCAGCAAGCGTTGGCCTCGATAGAAATAACCCGCTCGTCAGATGCCCAGACTGGACCGTGGCCAGGTGGAGTAACGGGTGCCTTCCTGCAAAGGGCAAAGAACATCAAAACCCTCCCTGCATTTTCCACCTCGTTCCCCCCACCCGACCCCCACCTCACGGTCAATCAACCAATCAGACTAGAGTTGGAAGGGACCTCCGAGGTCTTCTAGTCCAACCCCCTTCTCAAGCCGGAGACCTCTTAGGCCATTTCAGATAGTCAAGGGGTTCCAATGGGGAAAGCACAGGAGCACATTTCGTTCCTAGTTTCTACTATTCTTATCTTGCCCTCTGCCTTGGCACAGGTAGTTCTCGATTTACGACCACAACGGACGGTTCAGAGTTACAGCGGCCCTGAAAAAAAGTCACTTTACAACCAGTCCTTGCAATTAGGACCGTCACAGCATTCCCCTTAAGTCGCATGATCAAAATTTGGGTGCTTGGAAACCAGCCTGTATTTATGACCGTTGCAGCATCCCGGGGTGGGGGTGGGGGGCTGTCACACGGCTGAATTGTGGTCGTAAGATGAGGACTAACCGTACAGAAAGCCCTTCCCACCTGCCCCATCCTGCCTGGGGGACCCTCTTCGGAAGCAAAGCTGGGCATCTCGACACGAAGCTGCCCAGCCACAGAGCTGGGTTCAGGAGACAGTGATGGGGCTGTATGCTAAAATAAAGCCAGGTCATGGCACTCACTTTTTTTTTTTTAATTTGATTTATATGCCGCCCTTCTCCAGAGACTCAGGGCGGCTTACAATGTGCTCAGCAATAGCCTTCATCCTTTTGTATATTTATATAAAGTCAGCTTATTGCCCCCACAATCCGGGTCCTCAATTTACCTACCTTAGAAAGGATGGAAGGCTGCGTCAACCTTGAGCCTTGGCGAGATTCGAACCTGCAGTAATTGCAGGCAGCTGGTCTTAATAACAGGGTGCTTTAGACCACTGTACTACCAAGGCTCTTCACTTGAAAGTAAATCAGGAAGCCTGTGATTGCAAGTGTGTGTCTGGCAAGAACAAAGAATGCTTATCTACAGGAAATATGCACGTGTAAATCTTGTAACAATTCTGGGTAGTTAGAAAGCTGATAAAAGTAACAAGAGTTAAGACAACTTGCAGGCCTCAACTAAAAATTAGGAATACAGATGGCCTGCAGCCAATAAAATGTGTATTAGATAACTCCTGGGCCATTTGTTAGCTAAGGCTTAGGAATAGAGACAGCTAGAGTCCAATAGAACAAATTGTAGAATTATTACTAAAATGTTTATTAGATGATATTTCTTATTCTCTCGCCTTGTCCCACCTTCTCTTTTAGTGAAAAGGTATAAAGCTTTCTTAATCCTTTGTTCTTGGTTCTTGGCATTTTGGCCAGGAGCCCTTTTCCTTGGAGTACCCCAATAAAAAGCAGTCAGAAAACCTGCACCTCGTGTCTGGCGTCCATCATTGGCATCGGCACCAGGCTCAGACTCAAATTGGGGACAACAGCAGGGCCTGAGCTGCAGATCTGCCCACAGCCCTGGCTGGCTCAGAGGCCTGGATGGTTGGAGAGCAACAGCGACGGCGTCTCTATTAATAACCTGCCAAGTCAGAGGAGGCCTGGAGGGCAGCCGTGCCCGCTCTTCCTAAGGGGCACCAGCTTGACAGTCTCCCTCTGCTCAAATTCCAGCTGCGGCTGCCCGTCTCTCAATTGGGACTCCAGCGATGGAAGAGTGTCTGGAAGTCCTTCGCGGAGGGGAAAACCTCGTACTCCAGAGCCTTTTCCAGCCACTCGATGCCCTCGCTTGCAGCCTCTGCTCTGCTGCCCTTCACTCTAGGCTGGGAGAGCAGCAGGAGCAACCTGCTAAGCCTCAGCGAGGTTTATAAGGAATAATGAAGATGAATGGGATCTTGGAGGTCTTCTAGTCCAACCCCCTGCTCAAGCAGGAAACTCTGTACCATTTCAGACAAGTGGCTGTCCAGTCTCTTCTTAAAAACCTCCAGGGATGGAGCACCCACAGCTTCTGGTGGCAAGCAGTTCCACTGGTTAATTGTCCTCACTGTTTTTTGTTTTTTTTTTAAATTTGATTTATATGTTAGGAAGTTTCTCCTTAATTCCAGGCTGCTTCTCTTCTTCATGAGTTTCCACCCATTGCTTCTTGTTCTACCCTCAGGTGCTTTGGAGAATAGCTTGACTCCCTCTTCTTTGGGGCAGCCCCTGAGATATTGCAACCCGGCTATCATGTCCCCCCGAGTCCTTCTTTTCATAAGACTAGACATATCCAGTTCCAGCAACCGTTCTTCATATATTTTAGTCTCCAGCCCCCTAATCCTCTTTGTTGCTCTTCTCTGCACTCTTTCCAGAGTCTCCACATCTTTTTTACATCGTGGCGACCAAAACTGGATGCAGGATTCCAAGTGTGGCCTTACCAGGGCATTATAAAGTGGTATTAACACTTCACGTGATCCTGATTCTATCTCTCTGTTGATGCAGCCTAGGATGGTGTTGGCTTTTTTTGGAAGCTGTATGACACTTCTGGCTCATATTGTCCACCAAGACTCCAAGATCCCTCTCAACAGTTCCTGCTATTGAGCCAGCTTTCACCTAATCTGTACCTGTGCATTTGGGTTTTTTTTTTTTTACCTTGCCTAGTTGTGGGAGCTTCCTCACTGGAGACATTTAAGAAGAGATTGGACTGCCATTTGTCAGAAATGGTTTAGGGTCTCCTGCTTGGGTGCGGAGGTTGGACTAGATGACCTACGAGGTCCCTTCCGACTCTGTTAATCTGTAAATCTGTAAATTAACCAGTGGAACAATTTTGCCTCCAGAAGTTGTGAATTCTCCAACGCTGGATGTTTTTTTAGAAGAGATTGGACAACCATTTGTCTGAAATGGTACTGACTGGTTTCCTGCTTGAGCAGTGGTCCCTTCCAGTTTCTATTCTATTCTGTTCTATTCTATTCTATTCTATTCTATTCTATTCTATTCTATTCTATTCTACTCTATTCTACTCTATTCTATTCTATTCTATTCTACTCTTATCTTATCCTATCCTATCCTATCCTATCCTATCCTATCCTATCCTATCCTATCCTATCCTATCCTATTTTTCTAGTCTAGTCTAGTCTATTCTTCTATTCTATTCTATTCTGTTCTGTTCTGTTCTGTTCTGTTCTATTCCTATTTTTATTCTATTCCTATTTTCTATCCTATCCTATCCTATCCTATCCTATCCTATCCTATCCTATACTATACTATACTATACTATACTATACCTTACTATACTATACTATATTATTTTTCTAGTCTAGTCTAGTCTATTATTCTATTCTATTCTATTCTATTCTATTCTATTCTATTCTATTCTACTCTGCTCTGTTCTGTTCTATTCTATTCTATTCCTATTTTTTATTCTATTCCTATTTTCTATCCTATCCTATCCTATCCTATCCTATCCTATACTATACTATACTATATTATTTTTCTAGTCTAGTCTAGTCTATTATTCTATTCTATTCTATTCTATTCTATTCTGTTCTGTTCTGCTCTGCTCTGTTCTGTTCTATTCTATTCTATTCCTATTTTTTATTCTATTCCTATTTTCTATCCTATCCTATCCTATACTATCCTATACTATACTATACTATACTATACTATACTATATTATTTTTCTAGTCTAGTCTAGTCTATTATTCTATTCTATTCTATTCTATTCTTCTATTCTATTCTATTCTATTCTATTCTATTCTATTCTACTCTGCTCTGTTCTGTTCTATTCTATTCTATTCCTATTTTTTATTCTATTCCTATTTTCTATTCTATTCTATTCTATTCTTCTATTCTATTCTATTCTATTCTACTCTGTTCTGTTCTATTCTATTCTATTCCTATTTTTTATTCTATTCCTATTTTCTATCCTATCCTATCCTATCCTATCCTATCCTATCCTATCCCATTCCATTCCATTCCATTCCATTCCATTCCATTTTTACGAACTTACAACAGTTTATTTAGTGACCATTTGAATGTAGAACGTGTTACGAGGATTGGTGGATCAGGCCCAATAAAGAGACTTGAGTCATCAAGTAAAATATCTCTCTTTTATTTGCAGGTTCATCATGTCATCACTTGGTTACATTAGGATCTGGAAAATGGAGGAGTGTGCCCACCTTTTATACCTGTGGGCGGGGATTCAGGTAAGGAGGGGTCTATGGGAGGAGTTGACCAGGTGGGTGTCTGGGTTAACCCTTGCACTACTGAGTTATAGCTGATCCCTGTCACGGGCAGAGCATTTATACCTGACAGAACGGCACCGAAAAAATGGACTTATGACCATTTTTCACACTTACGACCATTGCAGCCTCCCCAATCGTCACGTGATCGAAATTCAGAAGCTTGGCAACCGGCGTGTGCTTATGACAGTTTCATGGTCCTTGTTCACCTTTTGCGACCTTCAGGCATGAAAGTCAATGGGAAGCCCGATTCACTGTTGTTAACTTAACCCCTGCAGGGATTCCCTTAACAACTTTGGCAAGAAATGGGGCAAAACTCAACTTAACAGCGGTCTCGCTTAGCCATAGAAATATTGGCTTTAACTGTGGTCGTACGTCGAGGGAAAAAGTAGAACCTCGCTTTTCTCACCGTTGAATTTCGCTTTGTGATGTCGCTCAACTCTGTCGAACGCCTTCTGGGCCGGTCTTCTGTCTGTGGCCGATGTAGAGCAGAATAATTCTTTTTTCTACCCAGCCAGCCCCTCCCTTGGGAAGCATTAAGAGAGGCCTTCTCAGGGCAGATGTTGAGGTCCCTTCCAGCTGTTCAAACATCAGCCGTGCAACCCCTGCACAGCCGGTCGAGGACCTCATAAACCGACTCCCGGCTGCGAAGGTCTCGTGAAGGTTACAATCGCTTCACACATTCCCAAGAAAAGTTCGGCTGCCCGTCCAGCTGGCTTTGGAAAGCAATTGGGGGGGGGAGGGAATGGAGCACTGACTTGGCTTTGGTTGCTAACATATTGTTTCTGCCCCCCTGCCCCCCCCCAAAAAATCCAGCTACTTCCTTGCTTTTTCCAAACAGACAGCAACAGATGCAAGCTGTGGATATTGCATAAGGAAAGATTGGAGTCAGACAGCGGAGAGAGAGAGGGGAATAATTCTGATTTAGACAGGCCTATTTCCAGTTGGGAAATTCAGCTCATCCTCGACTTGCAACCACAGCGGAGCACCAAATTTGTGTCGCTGAGTGAGACATCGGTTTAAGTGAGCTTGGCCCCATCTTTACGATGTTTCTGGCCGTCTTGGTCAAGTGGAGGATTGTGCTTCTTGAATTAAGAACATGGTTGTTAAATGAATCTAGTTTCTCGGTTGACGTTGCTTGGCAGGAGGTCGCCAAAGGGGATCACGTGAACCCAGGATGCTGTGACCATCATAAATGTGAGTCCGTGGCCATATTTGGTCAAATGTGATCATGTGATCACGGGGATGATGCAACGGTCGTAAGTGTGAAAACGGTCATCGGTCACTTGTTTCAGTGCCGTTGTAACTTGGAATGGCCACTGCAGATAGTCCTTGACTCACGACAGTTCATTTAGTGACCGTTCGAAGTTACAACATCGCTGAAAAAAGTGACTTAAAACCATTTTTCCCACTTATGACAGCTGCAGCATCTCTGTGGTCACATGATCAAAATGTGGATGCTTGGCCACTGACTCGTACTTATGACAGTCGCGGGGTGACGCGATCCCCATCTTGCGACCTTCTGACAAGCGAAGTCAATAGGGAAGCCAAAGTCGTAAAGATGAGACAAAACTCCCTTAACGAATTTCTCACTCCGCAACATAAATTCCGGGCTCAATTGCGGTCGTAAATTGAGGACTGCCTGGAAATCGTTGTAAGTCAAGGACTATTGTAGAAGTCCAGAAAAGGGGAGATTCAGCTCACAGGCCACCTTTCCCCCTTTTTCCGTGGTGGACAGTCTGTCCAGAATCTGGCCCCAGGCCCACATTTCGGTCTTCGGTGCTCAATATAGCTGATGAGGTGGCGTCTCAGGGCGCCTGGCCACAAGCACGCCTCGTGAGGAGTCTGTCCAGCATGTGCAGCCCCCCGAGAAGAACGCCGTGTGCCCAGGCCGGAGAGCTGAACCCAAGGCCAGCCAGCCGCGTCTTCTCCTCTTCCACCCAGGGGGAATCCGCAGGAGGCAGCGAAGCGGCTGGCCCCTGCCCCAGATTGGCCTGGGGTGAACCCACCTCGTTCCTCCAGCCACGCAGGCCAGGATGCGGCTTTGATTCGTGGCTCGCTCACGTGGACCTACGCACATTAGGGGGGCCGGAGGCTAAAATGAAGAACAGCTGCAGAAACGGAGTTTGTCTAGTTTCATGAAAAGAAGGACTTGGGGTGACATGATAGAAGTCTTCCAATATTTGAGGGGCTGCCCCAAAGAAGAGGGGGTCAGACTATCCTCCAAAGCCCCTGAAGGCAGGAGAAGCAACAACGGATGGAAACTCATCAAGGAGAGAAGCAACCTGGAATTAAGGAGAAACTTCCTAACAGCGAGGACAAGTAACCAGTGGAACTCCTTGCCACCAGAAGTTGTGAGTGCTCCAATACTGGAGGTTTTGAAGAAGAAATTGGAGAGCTATTTGTCTAGAATGAATAACAGAATAACAAGAGTTGGAAGCAGTGGTGAAATCCAAACTTTTTTTACTACCGGTTCTGTGGGCGTGGCTTGGTGGGCGTGGCAGGGGAAGTATATTGCAAAATCTCCATTCCCACCCCACTCCGGGGACAACCAGAGGTGGTATTTGACGGTTCTCCGAACTACTAAAAATTTCCGCTACCGCTTCTCCAGGACCTGTCAGAACCTGCTGGATTTCACCCCTGGGTTGGAAGGGACCTTATAGGTCATCTAGTCCAGCCCCCTTCCCCCCCCCCCCACCGCCCATCCAAGCAGGAGACCCTACACCATTTCTGACAGATGGCAGTCCAGTCTCTTCTTGAAAGCCTCCAGGGATGAAGCTCCCACAACTTCTGAGGGCAACTTCTCTTCCATCGGTGGATTCTTCTGTCAGAAAATTCCTCCTTATTTCCAGGTTGAATCTCTCCTTGGTCAGTTTCCATCCATTATTCCTTGTCTGGCCTTTGGGGGGGCCTTGGAAAATAGCTTCATCCCCTCCCATTCTCTGTGGCAGTCTCTCAAATATTGGAAGACGGCTATCGTGTGGCGCAGCAGACTAAAGCACTGTTAAGTAACACCAGCTGCCTGCAATTACTGCAAGTTCGAATCTCACCATGCTCAAGGTTGACTCAGCCTTCCATCCTTCCCAGGTAGGTAAAATGAGGACCCGGATTGTGGGGGCAATAAGCTGACTTTGTATAAAAAAAGGACACCGCTTAGGGGTGGCCCAAAAGCCCAAATAAGCAGGTATATAAAAAAGTATGAAGGCTATTGCTTAATGCATTGTAAGCCGCCCTGAGTCTCCAGAGAAGGGTGGCATATAAATTGAATCAATCAATCAATCAATCAATCAATCAATCAATCAATCAATGTCTCCCCTGGTCCTTCTCTTTTCTAGACTAGCCATGCCCAGTTCCTGCAACCGTTCTTCGTATATTTTATCCTCCAGTCCCCTAATCATTTTTGTCGCTCGTCTCTGCACTCTGGTATAGAGTTTCCCACTTGGGCACAGGGCTGGACTAGAAGACCTCCAAGGTCCCTTCAAACTCTGTTATTCTGTTCTACAGGGCCTGCCTGGTTCATTGGGATGAGGCAAGCCTGTTCAGCAGTGTTTCTCAACCTTGGAAGCTTGAAGATGGGTGGACTTCAACTCCCAGAATACCCCAGCCAGCGCTGCTGGCTGGGGTATTCTGGGAGTTGAAGTCCACCCATCTTCAAGCTTCCAAGGTTGAGAAACACTGAGTTAGACTCTGGCCCAGCCATGTCCAGTAGGTGGTACTTCACAGCACCTGAAGGATGTTATGGGCAGCGGTCGGTCTGCTCCGACCCACAGATAACTTGGAGGCTGCACTTCAAGAATCATATTCTCACCTTCACTGCCTGTTGTGGCTCCGTTGCCTGAGCCTGGGCTATCGACAGATGCAGACTCCGAGAGTGAGGAAGAGGAGTTGGCAAGGCCTCCCTCTCCAGGACCCTCCTCTCTGGCAATGCCTCCAGAGGACACTGAAGGCCAAAAGATAGGCCCAGAGCCAAGCACATCCCCGCAGCCACAGGTGGACAGCGACGAGGAAGATAAGTGCTGGCTGGACCCTCGGCAGAGACGCAGGGAGAAGCGTGCGCAGCAGAGGGGAAGGCGTGCCAGAGATTAGCCGAGTCACTGGACCACACCCCACAGGGTATAAATGTGGGTGTGGTGGCCGGTTCAGTTTGTGACGAGCAAAAACTGGAAATACTCCATGATCTCTGCGTTACTGGAATTTGCCTGCCTTGTTGGACTGCATTTGGATTAATCCTTGTATTATTGATACTCTGCTTGTTTTATCGGAATGCTTGCAGTCTAATCTTTTGTGTGTGTGTGTGAGTAAAGTCTGAATTGGCAGCTAGCCACTGGGTTGCTGCCAGCCTTATCTTCAAAGGGTTTTGTTGTGTGGCTTATTAACTCCGGGCCATCTGTGGGGGTGCGTGTGTGGTACGGGGACAGAACACTGCCTGCCTGGCAGACGCCCCCACCTACCCCGAGAAAAACCTGCTGAAGATGACCCGTATTTGAGATGATCAGCCATAGCAATCCAATGGATTCATATATCAATGAATGAATCAATAAACAAACGAAAATTGGCCTGCCGGCTTCTAATGCATCCCCTCTTTGACAGACCAAATGTCGCTGTTAGAAGAGGAAGAAAAAAAAAATCCACACTCTGGATATTTATAAAGCTCTTTTTACCGAGTTACAACAGAGAAGACGAGGATGGGAACATTCTGCAGAGTCTCTTGGGCCGGTTGGCTTGTGCTGGTTTGCAACGGCCCCTTCTCGGTGGAGAGCAGGTGAGCCGGGGGTGGGGATGGGGAGAGAAGACCCAGGTGAGGCAGGGAACAGCTGTGAACTGACAGAGAAGGCTACGCATAAAAGAACGTGACCACACACAAAACATGCAGGGTGAGGACCAGAACCCAGAATGACGTGCCCAGTGATGTCGCGTCTCACCTGCTACCAAACTACATGAAACTCAAGGGGGGTCTCCGCAACTGGAGCGGTGGTCGTGACGGTGCGATTGAAGCTGGGAGATTGCGTCAAACTGTCTGCAGATGTTCGATCGCACCGTCGCGATCACCGTCCCTGTTTTAACCGTACTCTGCGGACACCCCTGGTCGAAAATGAGCATTGATGGACTCCTTGGAGCACGGAAGGGGAGGGGGGGTTGATACAATTGGGCTGGGTTTGGAGAATCAAGTGTCACTCACACGTACGCAAAAAACACACGCAGCTCAGAAGCCCATCCGTATCGTGTCCAACGCAGCGGCACGGTCAGACCACGAAAACGGAGGAGGGAATACGGTCAGTGGACAAAATGCATAGATTGTGCCTATCCTGAGCAGGGCAGAAACAAGCAGCGTCTCGGAGATAAATTAGAACCGTCAACCGCGGCCCTTCTGGACCGTCACAGTGTTAAAAGAGGCTCTAATATTGCTGGAACAAGGGGTGTCATCCCTCACAACATCCTGTGTAGGTTTCACGCATGCAGCACGGGACTCCCAGGAAACGGACGCGGTATTTAAGTCCGCGGGAGTTGGACGTATTTCAATGGACAGATCAAGGGATCGGCTAGTGGTCTGGTAAATGAGAGGTTGCACATGGGGAGGGTTGGGGAACGGGGGTAACCAAGGCTCTCAGTTTTATTTGGTCTCAGCCAACACACCGAATCGTCCCCCTTCAAACCATTCCCAGTGGTTCCCCCTCTCGTTTGGAAAGAGGGTAGCTTCAGACCCCCGGAAACAGCACTCCAGTGTGGTGAGCCAGTGGCATCTTGTCCCGTCCTTCTAGGCCAACTGCTCAAAGCAGATACAACATAGAAGCCTAGTTATGAGATCGTCCTCCTGCTCTTTTGGGTGGGGAGGTGACGCATGGCACAGGGCAGGCCGAGAGAGGGATTCAAAGAGAGTAAGGGAGGATGGGCAGTGGAGGGCCTGTCCTGGCCGAAGAGACGAGCTGGCGCTTCCGAGAAATCGCAGGGGTCGGATCCAGAAACTCCTCTGAGTAGTTGGGTTCGGGGGGAGTGCTTGTTGCTTGGTTGTGACCAAGTTGGGACAGGGGACAGGGCGCGTGGCAAGTGTGGTCCTCTCCACCAGGAGGCTGGGAGGGTCCTCAGGTCAGCGATCCACCCTCGTTGAATTTCTTCAAGCAGGAGTACAACATTAAGCCTCCTGCGCAGATGAGAAACAGACCGAACGGTTTCATCCCTCCGTTGGGGACCTGCAGAACAGGAGACAACAGACTGAGTGATGCCACCTTGGACCCTGCTTTCCTGCCCCCTCTGGGACAAGCCACAACGACCTCGTACATGACATGATGCCATCGTGGCTGTGATGCCAAACAGGGGTGCGTATAATCCACTCAATTCTACCCACCCCTCTGAGGAGGCACGTCTTCCATCCTAATATGTTAGCTCACCCGAGTCAGTCTGTAGCTACGGGACAAGGACAGACAATTCTCTTGGTTCTTCAATGGTGTACAAGTAATCCTCGACTTACGACCCCAACTGAGCCCAAATTTTCTGTTGCTGTTGTGAATATTTCCCCACGTTACGACTTTTCCTGCCACAGTTGTTAAATGAGTCACAAGGGTGTTAAGTGAACCTGGCTTCCCCCTGGACTTTGCCTGTCAGAAGGTCACAAAAGGGGATCACGTGACCCTGGGACACGGCAACCGTTATAAAGCAACATGCCAGTTGCTAAGCGGCCGAATTTTGATCACATGACCCTGGGGACACTGCAACAGTCGTAAGCGTGAGAAACAGATGTAAGTCACTTTTTTTTTCGGCGCCACTGTAACTTCGAACAGTCACTAAATGAACTGTTGAAAGTCGAGAACTACCTGTAGTTATCGTAGCTTGACCTCGGCATGTACGGGTCTGGTTGTTCGTACCTGACATCAACATAGCTATCACATGTCATTAACCTGAATTTAAGGTTAGCGTGTGTATCGGGGAACCCAACCACTCATTTATTCAGCTTCAGGGAAGCCGCAAAACCACAAAGACGCAAAGGACAGAAGGGGGAACCTTGAGGAACAGGAGGAAGAGCTGCAGCCGAGACAACAACCAGATAAGAGAAAGCGGAGTCTGGGCCAGAACTGTAACCCGAGGAAGCGTCTCAGACGAGACACTCCCTGGTTCCCGTGAAGAGAAAGAGAAGAAGGAGGGGAGGCGCTATTCGGACTTGCGAAATTCTGTTACTGCAATCTTATCACAAACATAATACAGGTGGGTCAGGATTAGAGGTAGTCCTCAATTTACGACCGTAATTGAGCCCAACATTTCTGTTGCTAAGCGAAACGTCTGTGAATTCGCCCCATTTTACGACCTATCTTGCCACATTTGCTAAGTGAATCAGGGCGGTCGTTAGATTAGTAACACGGTTGTTAAGTGAATCCGGCTTCCCCGGATTCAGAAGGTCGCAAAAGGGGACACTGCAACCGTCATAAATAGGAACCAGTTGCCGAGCGTCTGAATTTTGATCACGTGACCGTGGGGAAAACGCTGCAGCGGTCATAAGTGTGAAAAATGGCCATAGGTCGTTTCTTCAGTGCCATCGTAACTTCAAACGGTCACTAAACGAACTGTCGTTAAATTGAGGACTACCTGTACTGTATAATTTTTTCCTTTGTTTTTCCTCTTGCATTCTATTACAACTCGGCGATTGTTGCCCATTTAAATTTTAAGGCTGTATGAAATATTTAATTAATGAACGTTCATTAATTTTAAGTTTTTAAAATTTCGCTTCCCGGTTCCATCAAGATGAAACCAGGTTCTTAAGACACGTGACCGATCTGGTACTGCAATCTGTTTTGCAGCCGTCGTTAAGTAAACATGGTGATTGCAAAGCAAACGCAACGGTTGTTAAGCGAATGTAGAGTTCGTTAATTGAACATGGAGGTTGTTAACTGAACCAGTTATGTTTGCTATAGGTGCAGTTTTACCCAAAACCAGAAGTTTTCAGCAAAACCGTCACTGCCAAGCTTGGTCATGTGACCTCAGAAGCCCCACACTCGTAATTTAGAACCCAGGTCGTAAGTCCTCTTTTTTGTCAGGTCGGTCGTAACTTCGAAGTGTCGCTCAGCGGCCAGTCATAACTTGAGAACTACCTGGTATATGCAGAATTCAACCCTGACTTAACACAGCCATTGACTTTAAAGGAAGGTTCAGGGATCTTGGGGCATGTCCTTCAACCCCCAACCTCCAAAGATTTAATTCAGAATTGTCCCCATTTTCCAGATGGAACTACTGAGGCTGGCCAGAAGGAAAAGCATTGAAGGGCACAGTGCGAATCCAGAAATCAGCTCGATGGGCTGTTGTTAGAACTCCGTGTCATGTTCACCCAAAGAGACACGGATTTCATTTAGGGACGATTCGAAGTTACAACAGCACTGAAAAAAGTGATTTATGACCGTTTTTCACACTTACGACCGTTGCAGCCTCTCCCCCCCCCAGTCACCTGATCAAAATTCAGATGCTTGGCAACTGTCTCCTATTTACGACGGACACGTGATCCCCTTTTGCACCCTTCTGATGAGCAAAGTCAATGGGGAAGCCAGATGCACTTAAGAACCTCATTCCTAACTTAACAGAAGGCTGAGCCCACATTGAGCTAGTTAGGATTGAACTTCTGGCAGTGAGTTAGCCTGCAGTACTGCTTTCTAACCACTGCACCACCATGGCTCTTCCTTCCTTCCTTCCTTCCTTCCTTCCTTCCTTCCTTCCTTCCTTCCTTCCTTCCACTAACACTTAGACTTATATACTGCTTCACGTGGTTTCCAGCCCCCTCTAAGTGGTTTAAAGAGTCAGCCTCTTGCCCCCAACCATCTGAGTCCTCATTTTACCCACCTCGGAAAGATGGAAAGCAGAGTCAATCCTGAACTGGTCAGGATCGAACTCCTGGCAGTGGGCAGAGTTAGCCTGAAGTACTGCATTCTAACCACTGCGCCACAAGGTCCTTCCTTCCTTCCTTCCTTCCTTCTCCTCGTTTTACCAACGTCGGAAGGATGAAAAGCTGAGGCGACCCTGAGCTGGTACAGGATTGAACTGCTGGCAGTGGGCAGAGTCAGGTTGCAATACTGTGTCACCAAGTGGCTCCTTAAGGTAATTGCCACAAAATGATGGGCTAGGACACTTGCAGAAGATCCATTTCCCAGGGTCAGTTCCTCGGGGAGGGGGTGTCTTTACTCCCCAAGGGGGGGTCTTCTCTGGTTCCCATATCCCACTGCTCCAGAGGTCCACCAGGATGCTCCTCAGAGCCTCTCCCAACCACCAATAAATTCCTTCAGGACACGAGCTCAGCCCCGTCTCAGCCGGAGGGGACATGCAGACGCTTCAAAAGAGGAAGGAGGGGAAGAAGAGGAAGGGGCAGGAAAGGAGGGTGTGTGGATCAATGTGGAGGGGGGGATTGGGAAGTCTCTACGGGTCTAGGACAACTCGCTGCAGCCAACTCAACATGGCCAATTCAACATGGCCAACTCAACATGGCCAACTCAACATGGCCAACTCAACATGGCCAATTCAACATGGCCAACTCAACATGGCCAACTAGCTGCAGTCAACTCAACATGGCCAACTCGCTGTGGCCAATTTAACATGGCCAACTCGCTGCGGCCAACCTGCCACAGCCAACTGGCCATGGTCAACTCTCCATGAGACAAGAGTTACACTAATATCAAAAAAAAATGGTGGCATAGAATCATTTAAGAAAAGGAGGGACAAAATGAAATGGGAATGACAACGATTAAAAGTATTCCTACAGGTGAAAATATAATTTTAAAAATATTAAACTGTGGGGAAATAGGTTGGTTAACATTAAAGACAAAAGATAAAGAAGACACAGAATATTTTTTTAACATGGGATTTGTTTTATCAACGGTTAGATAATAGGGCTAGAAATTAGAAGTTGGATAATAATAATATTATTACTATTATTATGTATAATTAAATTGACCCAGACAATACACTGTTTTTACTAAGCACCTATCTATGTTAAAGGAAAATGCATATATATATATATATATATATATATATATATATATATATATATATATATATATATATATATATATATATATATATATATATATATATATAAAGTATTTTTTAATTGCCATAAATAATTGAATTGCTGAATTGTCCCACAGCAAGTTGGCAGCGGCAAATTGTCCCCTTCCGTGTCTCTACGGAGAGGAACAGGCAGGAAACAGCACATGCCGGGAAGGGATGCAGCGGCCCAGACACATAGCACAGCCGGGTGGAAAAAATGCCGAATTCGAATACCTGGTTGGGTTTTAGGAGGTCTCAGCCCACCAGCACCAGAGCAGGGCCACTATGACAATCAGTCCTATGAGAGGGAGGGAGATCGTGGGAGAGCCCGGGGTGGGGGAGACCTGGTGGAGAGTGTGGGGGTGGGGGGAAGCGTGAAATGCCATTCAGACAGAAGCCAGATGAGCCGGGGAGGAGGAGGAGGAGGAGGAGAGAAAAAGAGAGAGATTAGAGGACTTACAACCTGGGCCGAACTTGGTGGGTTTCGAAACTGCTTAAATGCTGCAGGGCTCAGCAGAGAATGGGGTCATGGGAATCACACTGGATAACCGAGTTTGCAAAGGTCTCTCGGGAAAGTTGGCTAGGACATGGGATGAGATCAGTGGTGGGATTCAACCAGCGTAACAACCGGTTCGCTGAGCACATGCACGCACGCCAAACACACATGTAAAACAGCTGAGGCGCAGCAATCCGCTTGGCCGAGCCCATCAGCTGGGCTTCAAACAAAGAAAATATAGGTTGGTATAGCGCTGGGGCGGACGGGCCCAGCTGATCATCGGACCTACCGGTTCCCCCAAAGAGGTCCGAACCGGCTGAATCCCACCCCTGGATGAAATGCCTCCAGAAGAGTTTTGGTAGCGATGGTGAGGTTCTGGTAGCCCCAGGGAGAACTTAAGATATGGGCCCTCATCCAGAATGGTTCCACAATCTCTCAATTCAAGATTTGATTTTGGAAGGCTGCCCCATGGAAGAGGGTGTGGAGATACCCTCCAGATCACCCAAGAGAAGAACTAAAATAAAAAAAGATGGACGCTTAATAAGCAGAGGTCCATCTTCCACCAGTTGGGTCTTCTCAGACCTTCAGGTGTTCTAGGGAAGATCTCCCCACACTGTTCCTTGGGACAATCCTTCAAGGACTGGAAGATGTTTAACCTTCTGTCCAGTTCTTTCAATCCATCTTTCTGGGATTTCATCTCCGAGCCCTTCATCATCTAAGTTCTCCTCCTCTGTCCTCCTTCCCGTTCTTCAGCCTCCTTCTTGAATTGTGGTGGTGAGAACTTTCTACGCAACATGTACAACATCGGCAACCAAATAGAGAATCCCTATCTGTTGACCATCTATTCCTTGATCACTCGACAAGGAGAACTTTCTGGTGGCCAAAGGCGCTTCTTATTTCCCAAAAGACAAGTGGGCAAGTAGTTGTGCTGTGCTCCAGATGAGACCATGTATGGGCCACCAGAAAATGTCTACGGAAATTCTCAATTATCTAGGTCCATGATGGCGAACCTATGGCACGCGTGCCAAAGGTGGCAAGCAGAACCCTCTCTGTGGGCACGCATGCCGTTGGCAGCTGCTCTTCTGGCTTTTGGCACACAAGGTCTTCGTGTGTGCCAAAGTGCCGGAAAACGGCCAAAAACAGGCCAAAAATGACCTGAAAAAAGGCTCAAAAAATGGCCAAACCTGTTGTGGCCTAGGCTTCCTGAGTCATTAAAACACACGAGTTTTAATGACTTTTTCGCAAAAGTCCTACAGGAAAACTCCTTCGGGATAATCACCCGCCTTTATCTCCCTTGACACGCTGCCAAAGACCTACTTGGCAAAGCCCCACGAAGTCCAGAATCAGAGATGCCGACTGGAAACAGAATTAACAACGTTGCTTTCCTGCAAAGGGCCCACGTGCCTTTGCTCCTCTTTTAAGCCTTATGGGAGGGGCCAATCATCTCCAGGCCTTACTCCTGAGTCGTCCCTTTTGTTTTAACTGTTCTTGTCTCCTGGCAGCTCTGCACATGGGCACACTAGGAACAGGCTCCTCCTGTTCCTCTGCCTCTCTGATGTCTGACTCTGGAGGCTCGGAGTCCGCGCATAACTCCCAGATGGCCCTGGCCCCAACTCTGCCTCCGACACAGAGCCCTCATCCAGACTCCAGGACTGGCCCATGTTCCTCCCCAGCCTCCTCACTGTCCAGCTCTGCTGCCAGCTCTGCAGGCTGCTGGCGGACCACAACAAAACCAGCCAAAAAACAGGCATGTGCGCGCCAGCCAGCTGGGTTTCCAGTGCTCCAGCATGCGCAAAGACTAGCTGCATGGCACACGTGTGTGCCGGAAACCCAAAGACCAGCTGGCCAGCACATGCTCATACACGTGCGTGCACGTGTGTTCCAGTTTGGGCACTTGGTGCTGAAAAGGTTCACCATCACTGATGGTTGTTCCAAAGGTGCTTTTTTTCCAAAAGGTAACTTGACTTTTTTTTTCCTTTGGAAACATTTCGCTTCTCATTCAAGAAGCTTCTTCAGTTCTTGGATCAGAAGTTCTGAAGAAGCTTCTTGGATGAGAAGCGGAATGTTTTCAAAGGAAAAAACCCAAGAAAGTCCGGTTACCATTTTGGGGGTGGGTGGGTGGGGAAGCACCTTTGGGATAACTGTCAGCGATTCAACGCTGGCATAGAGAGCAGAGGAGAGAGAGAGAGATAAGCTCTGAACTTTTGCCTGCTAAATCCCTTTGAAGACGGGTTGTCGTGGAAATGGGGGGGGGCATTCCTGGGAAATGACAAGACAAGAAGTCTGAAGAATGACTTGGAAGATAGCCAATGAGAAGCAGAGATTTGGGGATCAGAAAGGGAGGGATTGGGGGGCAAAATGTCAGTCTTGTCCGCATTGAGTCATGATCCGGTGGCTGTGCTCAATTAAAGAAAAGATTTCCTTAAAGATTGGCAGTTCGGAAATTCATTTGTTTTGAGATAGCATCGAAGTCTGACATAACCATGACCTGAATGATGGAGAATCTCCAGAGACACTTTCTGGTGGCCCACACATGGTCTCATCTGGAGCACAGCACAACCCCACACAGGCACAACGGCCAAGTTATTTTACTAAAAGGTCCATGTCTTTACTACCACCAACGTTGGTTGCCTTCTCCTCCACGGTTTTCATCTCCGTGTCCCAGGAGATCGGGATTTCAAATAAATCATGGTGGATTCCACCAAGAAACCAGAGGAATGTAATGCTGCCAATAAAGAAGGATATTTGTAACTCAGGGTTGGAAATGAGGTGTCCTTGACCTTGGTGGTTTTCTCGGTTCATTACATCGTTCAGTGGACTAGTAGTGATGACATTACCTAGTTTTGGTCATGAAACATCTACAGCTAAACCACCAAGCTCACCAAGGATCATCTCCTCCTCCTCCTCCTCCTCCTCCTCCTCCTCCTCCTCCTCCTCCTCCTCCTCCTCCTCTTCTCCACAAACCCCCTTCCATTCTAGCCCTGAATATATTACCTAGTTTGGGCAACGAAACATCTTGAAGAAAACAATCAAGCTCAGAACGCCACCCAAAACACAACGCGATTATCTCTGGATCTGCCCCCGGGGCTCTTTGGAATGGCCAACGCGGAGGACCTCTATTTAATGCAGGCCTCTGAACGCAACCTTGATGAGAAGACCCCCCCCCCCTCGCTCCCAGAGATGGCTGGGGTGGATGGGTGGGTACCAATGGCCTTACCCGTCCTCCTGCTGGGATGTTGCCGTTCAGCCTTTCAATCTCCTCCCTGCACAGGTGGAGTTCCTCCTGAAGCTGCTCACACTCGGACTGGCTGTGTTGGTACCTTTCCTCCAGTTCCCGCAGGTCGTGCTGCGCGCGGTCGTGCTGCCAAAAAACGAGGAGGAGGAGAACCATCACGGAGAGTCACACCGAGAGCCCTTCACAGGCGGCCGGCTGACACGGATGTGTATGGCACGGGCACCCACGCTGGTTCTACAAAGGGGTTAGGTGTGCCGCTTGGCTGCCGTCTCAGGGGCTGGAGGGCCTCTACCATTTCAGATGAATAGCTCTTTCGTCTGTTCTTGAAAAACTCCAGTGATGGAGCGCCTATAACTTCTGTAGGGAAGCGGTTCCACTTGTTCGTTGTCCTCACTGTTAGGGAAGACAGTCTCCTTAACTCTCCTAAGTAGAACATAGGATCCTAGAGGTGGAAAGGACCTTGGAGGTCCCCTGCTCAAGCAGGAGACCCTGTATCCATGATGGTGAACCTATGGCACGCGTGCCACAGGTGGCACACAGAGCCCTCTGCGGGCACATCAGCCGTCGCCCCAGCCCAGCTCTACCGTCTTCAGGTCTCTACTGCGCATGCATGGGGGCAGGGTGCATGCAGGGATGCATGTGCATATGTGGGGGCGGGGGGCATGCATGGGGGGCCACTTGCATTGCATTTGGGGGGCTCGTGCAGCACCCCTACTCTCCATTTTGGCTTCCAGTTTGGGTGCAGGGTGCATGCCCGGTGGGGCGGGGAAGCATGGGGGGGGTCATGCATGCATGTGCGGGGGGGGGTAGGCACAGGTGGGGGGATAGCGCACATGCACAGGGGGTGGGGGCGTGCATGCATTGCATCATGGATAGAACATAGAATAACAGAGTTGGAAGGGACCTTGGAGGTCTTCTATTCCAACCCCCTGCTTAGACAGGAAAACCCTACACCACTTCAGACAAATGGCTGTCCGATCTCTTCTTTAAAATCTCCAATGATGGAGCACCTACAACTTCTGAAAGCAAACCATACCACTGGCTGATTGTTCTCCCACAAAGGTTTAACAAACTGCATCCCTGTTTGGTTTGGTGGCAGCAGCGCCTCAGATAGAAAGTCCCTACAGAGAGTGATGAGGACAGCGGAGATTATAGGAAGTTCGCTTCCTGTTATTCAGGGTGTTGCTTATAAGCGCTATGTGCTTAGAGCTCAAAGCATTGTTGGAGACCCCACACATCCACTTAACGGTCTGTTTCTGTTGCTCCCCTCTGGGAGGAGGTTTTGGATGAATAGATTCTGGGACCGCTTTGTTCCTTATGCCATCCATCTTGTAAACTCGCAGGATTCTCTTTTTTTTAGCCATGTATACATATACATCCAAACTACACTGTGATGTTTCTCTCTGTATGTGGATGTGGGTATATATGTATAACTGTTATCTTTCGAGAGTTGATTGCAATGAAATTTCATTTTAATATATGCTGATTAGTGTACATTTAAAGTGACAAAGATTCTATTCCCGTGATGGCGAACATATCAGATTCCTAGAGAGGCTCTGGAGGCTGGGGACAGCAGAAAACGTCACTTCCGGTCCCACCGGGAGTTGGGAAATGGGCTGTTTCTGGCCTCCGGAGGGCCTCTGAAGGGGTGGGGAAGGCTGTTTTCGCCCTCCCCAGATGCATAGAGAGGAACTGGAGCCAGGTGAGAAAGAAAAATGGGCCTACCGGGCCATCACGTGCCAGGAGCGAGGAAGGGAGGGTGGGTTGCGTGCGCAGGGCGGAGCTCATAGAATTATGGGTGTGGGCACATGCACACAAATCTGCCTCTCCTGGCACGCGATGGCAAAAAGTTTAGCCATCACTGTTCTATTGTATTGTATTGTATTGTATTGTATTGTATTGTATTGTATTGTACTCTACTCTACTCTACTCTACTCTACTCTACTCTACTCTACTCTACTCTACTCTACTCTACTCTATTGTACTCTACTCTACTCTACTCTGTCAGGAAGTTTCTTCTTAGTTCTAGGTTGGTCCTCTCCTTGATTAGTTTCCACCCATTGCTCAGTGGCCAGGATTAGTGGCTAGGTCTTTGGTTGTCCTCCTGTGAAATCCCACCGAACTCCCTGCTCTACCCCATGCTATTTAGCCATGCAACCGAGGGTGGAGATCATCTGTGACCTTTAGATGAGGGGCCACCAGAAAGCTAATGGCACCCAACGATGAATCCCCAATCTAAGCTGGAGGTGCTTTGCAAGTCGTGAAGTCTACAGGCTTTAAGAGACCAGTTGGAGAGAGAAACAAGCCTGGGATGAAACCCTAGCAAATTGTCTGTGTGAATGATTATCTAAAACAACTCGATTATTGCTTTTGTTGGGTTAAAAGGAGCTGGGTTGTGATGCGGCCATCCTTCGAGGCCAGGGGCGTCAAACTTGATTTCATTGAGGGCCGCATCAGGGTTGTGTTTGACTTTGGGGGGGCAGGGGGTGTGTGGCCAGGGTGGGCATGGCCAGCTCAATGTCACTCATGTCGGGAGCGCCTGTGGTGGCCCAAGCTCTCCGCTCCAGAGCTCCGTTTTTGGCTGCGACGTCCTCCTGCAACCCTCTGCCAGCGAAAACGGAGCTCGGGAGGGCCGCCGGCGGCCCTCCCGAGCTCCGTTTTCGCTGGCAGAGACAATGTGGGTCGCTCCTTCGCTGTTTCTAGGGTGGCCATGCAAGCCAGATGTAAGCACCCTGCAGGCCAAATCCGGCTCCTGGGCCTTGAGTTTGTCACCCCTGTTCTAGACCCACTGTGATAGGTGAGGGACACCACCAAAGGGGAGGAAAGGGGCTGATGCAGTGGTGGGTTGCCCCCGGTTCGGTCTGGTTCTATAGAACCGGTAGTAAAACCGGCAGGAGTATCCATCCACCCACCCGCCACAACATCACCACGGGTGATTTGCACATGCCGTTCACGCACGCTCCCGTTGCGAACCGGTAGTAAAGGTAAATAGAACCCACCCCTGGGATGGTGCCCCGGTTATAACCCCTACTTGCATTAGGAGACGGGATCATGGATACTTTGAGGTCGTCCCCACAAGATGGCGCATCAGGGCATTGTGGCAGAGTTCTCATGCCCGGTTCTCAGAATTATAACTGCCATGGATGAGCCTCAGGGTAGTTGGTTTGTACCGTGTTTCTCCAAAAAGAAGGCCGGGTCTTATTTTCTTTCGACCCACGAAAAACTGGCTAGGCCTTCTCTTTGGAGGGTTCTAATTATGTCCATCATCTGGGCTTCCCGTTCAAACATCTCAAACCACCAAGCCAATGGCAAGAACCATGGTTTGATTGGGGCCTTCCTTGAAGACTAACCACAGTTACTTGAAGAGATACTTGAGGTCCATCATACGGGTTAGAAACTAACTGGCTAGTTGTCTTTCTCAGACCTTATGACCGTTCTGCTTGTGGGCCACTTGGGTATCTCCAGATCCTGAGGTCCTCAGATGAGCTTCAAGAAACCATCTAGGATGAGGCTGAGTGGATCTCTTGTCACCATTAAGCTTACCTGACCTTCCCTCCCTGGACTTTCGTCAGGCTCTTGATCAAAGGAAATCTCTTTCTTCCAGCTCCTCTCCTTCTTCGGTCTTCTCTCATTGCCTGGATCTTGCCTGGAAGACTGATCTTCTCTCTCTATTTCTGGCACACTAAACTGGGCCTTCAAGCCCAGGCAAGCAAGAAGAAGGTGGGAGAGGAAGCTCCATCACCATCTCTCCTGGGGTGACTTTTCTGTCATCCCATCCTCCCCACCTGAATCTTTTGTCTGCCCTCTTTCCTCCATATTCTAGACCAGGGGTCTCCAACCTTGGGAACTTCCACAAGTCTTAAAAGTTGCCAAGGTTGGAAACCCCTGTTCTAGACAACCCAGGAGAACTTCCAGGTCCTCCCAAAGTTCTTGACTGTCCCATCTCTTCTGGATGTCTTCTAGTCCATCCCTCTGCCCAACGCAGGAACCTCCTACCATTCTGGACAAATGGTTGTCCAGCTCTTTTTTTTTTTTTTTTTTTTTTGAAGACCACCAATCATGGAGCATCCACAGCTCCACTTAATAGCTCTTCAACTCAAGGAATTCCTCCTCAATTCAAGTTTGGGCCTTTTCCCTCTTTCATCCAAGTTCTAGACAACCCAGGGGAATGTCCAGGTCCTCCAAAGTTCTTGAAGGTCCCATCCCTGCTCATAGAATCGTAGCGTTGAGAGGGACTTTGGATGTCTTCTAGTCAACCTCCCCTGCCCAAGGCAGGAACCCTCCTACCATTCTGGACAAATGGTTATCCAGTCCTATCTTGAAGACCACCAGTTATGGCGTACCCATAGCTTCACTTAATAACTATCCAAGTCAGAAAATTCCTCCTCAATTCAAGTTTGGGCCTCTCCCTATACTGGTGGAGCCATGGGTTCTCATCTTAACCCTCAGGTGCTCTGGAGAACAAATGGTCTCCTTGTTCCCTGTAGGATCTCCTCAGGAATCAGAAGATGTTATCATGTCTCTCCTTCAACTTCTCTTCTTTTAGCTAAACCTACTCAGTTCCTTCCTTTAACCACTTTCTAGAGCAGAGGTGGGGAACGATGGCCCCTTTATGACTTGTGGACTTCAATTCACAGGATTTCTGAGTTCTGCAAGAACCAGAGCTGGTTTGGGACGCTCCTTGAAGACGAACATCAATTATTTGACGTCCATCATTTGGGCTTAGAAAACCTTTAACTGGACTGACCCACAAGGACCTTAGCAAGGATGGTGTCACTCCATCTGCACACTCAGCTCTTTTGCTACTGCACAGGATGGTTCTCCTTCTATGATCTGCAAGGTAGGCCATCAAGATGTCCACTGATCAAGATGCAGGACCGAGGCCCTCAGGTGTGTCCAAGGAACCACCCAGAATGAGCCTGAACTGATCTTTCTCCACCATTACCTGCTTACCTGCCCTTCCCTCCCTGAACTTTCGTTGAGTTCTGCGTCAAGAAGAAACTCTGCATTCCTTGCCTTCTCCCTCCAATTCTTAAAGTCATCTTCTCTCCCTTCTTTCAGGGATTCTCTCCTCCTCGATCTTCTCTTACTGAGCAACTCTGGGTAGGAAGACTGGTCTTCTTTCTCTGTTTCTAGCAGATTCCACTGGGTCACAATAATGCCCTGGCAGGCAAGAAGAGGATGGGAGAGGAAGCATCTCATAGCTCCATCACCATCTCTCCTGAGGTGGCTTCTCTATCATCCCATCCTCCCCACCTGTACTTTGGTCTCCTCTCTGCCCTCAAAGGCCTAGACCAGGGGTCGGCAACCTTAAACACTCAAAGAGCCACAAAGGTCCTAACTGGAAGCCCCCGTTCAATTCTGGAACTGACAGGAAGTCCGGTTTCCCCCATCATAGTCTCCTCTTAGTGCAGCGTCCTTTTTCCTCTGCCGACTGGAAGTCGGTTCCCTCACCATAGAGCTGTGATGGCGAACCTATGGCACACGTGCCACAGATGGCAACCATAGCCACATCAGTGGTCACACAAGCTTAGCTCCTTCCGGCATCGGAAGTTGTCAAATGGGCCATTTTCGGCCTCCAGAGGACCTCCGGGAGGTGGGGAAGGACATTTTTACCCTCTCCAGACTCCTAGAGAGGCCCTAGAGGCTGAGGACTGCAAAAATGGGCATTCTGGTCCCAACGGAAATTGTTAAATGGGCAGATTTTGGCCTCCGGAGGACCTCTGGGGGCGTTGGGGAAGGCTGTTTTCGCTCTCCCCAGACTCCTAGAGAGGCCCTGGAGCCAGGTGAGAAAGAAAAACTGTCCTACCGGGCCACTGCATGCCAGGAGCAGGGGGAGAGGGGGTCGTGCATGCATGCATGGGGTGGTGCGTATAGAATTATGGGTGTGGGCACCCGCGACCCCTTGCCCCCCCTCCATCCTGGCACACGATGACAAAAAGGTTATCCATCACTGCCATAGAGTCTCCTCCTAGCACGGCATCCTTTTTCCTCTACCTGTCCTAACTGAAAGCTCTATCAATTGTGGAGCCAACCAGAAACAGGGAGCCGCAGCAGAGGGATGAAAGAGCCACATGCGGCTCCAGAGCCACAGGTTGCTGACCCCTGGCCTTAGACAATGATCCAGGAGAACTTCCTGGCCCTCCTAAATTTCTTGAATGCCCCATCCCTTCTCATACAATCATAGGGTTAAAAGAAACCTTGGATGTCTTCTGATTAACCCCTCTGCCCAAGGCAGGAACCCTTGGACAAATGACCATTTTGGACAAATGACTATCCACTCCTTTCTTGAAGACCACACCTAGTGATGGAGCATCCATAGCTTTAGCTAATAGCTCTCCAAGTCAAAGAAATTCCTCCTCGATTCAGGTTTGGACCTCTCCCTCTTTCCTCCAAGTTCTAGACAACCCAGGAGAACGTTCCGGTCCTCTTAAAAGTTCTTGAATGCCCCACCCAGAATTCTCCTAGAATCAAGGACCTTGGACCAGGGGTGAAATTAAACAATTTCCCCTACCGGTTCTGTGGGCATGGCTTGTTCAGGGGAGGTCATATGACTGGGTGGGCGTGGCCAACTCGACATCACTCACATTGAGGGGCTCCTCACCGGCCCCTCCCCTCCCAGCCACTCCTTGTCGCGAATGGCAGGAAAATGGGGAGGGGAATATTCCTGCCTACCATCCTTCCTCCGTCTGTGCTGAGATTGAGGAATGGATGACAGGCAGGAAAATCCCCTTCCCCATTTTCCTGCCTTTCACGAAAATGGCTCCATTCCAGCTGCTCCCCCCGGCCCCCTCCCTCCTAGGGACTACCTTAAAGGGACAGGCTGCAGCAGCTCCATTCTGAATAGAAGGAGAAAAATTAGCATTCTCTCTGCTGCACTGAAGATTGAATTCTGTGGAATATCGAGCGGCCGGAAGAGGTGAGTGGTGACCAGCCAGGTGTGGGTGGGGCCAATGAGGGGTGATTACTACCGGTTCGGCAAACTGATGCCAATAATCCCTAGCGGTTCGCCCAAACCGGTCTGAACCGATAGGATTTCACCCCTGCCTTGGATGATGTTTAGCAACAATGTTGAGTGTCCATGGGGACACTCAATTCTTTTGTAATACACGGGATGGTTCTTCTTTCTCTCATCTCATAACCGCTCTACAAAGGAGGCCATTATGATGTCCCCCGACCAGAAGACACCACCGAGGTCTTCAGATGAGCCCAAGAAACATCTAGGATGGGGTTGAGCTGATCCTTCTCCACCATTAAGCTGGCCTGCCCTTCCCTCCCTCTTGCCCTCTCTTCCTACCTTACGGGTATCGGAGTCCCTCCTCCTTCTCGATTTTCTCTTAAAATCTACGTCTTGGAAGCAAGCTTGGTCCTCGTTCTCCATTTCAGCCAGAATGCACTGGGACATATTGCCCTGGTAGGGCAAGAAGAGGGTGAGAGAAGAAGCATCACCTGGCTCCACCACCAGCTCTTCTGAGGTGGCTTTCCAGTCACCTCACCTCTCCACCGGTAACTTTCCTCCAGGTTCTAGACAACTGACCAGGAGAACTTTCCGGTTCTCTTAAAGATCTTGAACATCCCGTCCTTCCTTCAAACCCTCATATTTGATCTTCACTCTTCCTCTCAAGGGTCTCCTACCTTGGCAACTGATCTATTGCAAGAGTTTTCCACCCACCCAAATGTTTCATAGGACAAAGGTCATTTGTGGACCACCCATTGATGTGGCCTGTCAGCCTCCAGCCCCTCCAGCAGCAAAATCAGAGGAGCAGGAGATGTGGGAGTCAGGGCTAGCATCAAGGCAACCTTTGAGCTCCGAGGAGGAAGAGGGAGTGGACCTGTCAGAGAAAGAGAGAGAGAGGCGGAGCCTGGGCCGTCCATCAGCCCTCAGGTGGAGAGTCAACAGCCCCCAGGTCTGGAGGTGGCTGATGAGGAAGAGGAGGAACAGCTAGGTCCAGTGCCTGACGCACGGATGCACACAAGGCAGAGGAGAGGAGAACAGTGGAAATCTATGGGCTGGTTCTTGGGATGGAAGAGGTACCACTACTAGCGTAGCTCCACCTTAGCTCTGGGGAGAAAAGGCAGGAACGGAGATGAATAGATGCAGCAGACAATTATTCATCTCCCTGCTGGACAGAGAAACTTTTTGCCGGGGCTGTTGGCGCTCCTAATAAAGGAATCTCGGTTAATTTCAGAGGGTCTGCCATGTTTGTGGAGCTGGGTTAGAACACCCATCTCACAAGAACTGATAGGGTGGGCAATCTCCAAGCTCCTACCTGGAAGCCATATGAGCTGGTGGGTTCCAGGAGACATGTCTTCTCGGTCACCTCACCTGCTCTTTGGACCCTTGCGATTCAGCTGGCCTCTCTCTCTCTGTCTCTTTTTGACCTTCTGTAAGGCCTTGGACCGGAGTACTGGATGAGCCTGCTTATATAGGTAGTCCTCGGCTTACAACCACAATCGAGCCCAACGTTTCCGTTGCTAAGCGAGACCGTTGGGAACTGAGCTTCGCCCCATTTTGTGACCTTTCTTGCTGTGGTTTTTAAGTGAATCACTGCAACATTTTAAGTCAGTAACCCGGTTGTTAAGTGAATCTGGCTTCCCCCCATGGGCCTCGCTCATCAGAACATCGCAAAAGGGGAATCACCTGACCCCAGGACATTGCCACCGTCATAAATATGAGTCAGTTGCCAAGCGTCCGAATTTTGATCACGCAGCCCTGGGGGATGCTGCGACAACGGTCACGTCAAAAACGGTCATAAGTCACTTTTTTCAGTGCCGTTCTAACTTTGAAGGTCACTAAATGAACCGCCGTAAGTCAAGGACTGTCTGTAATTGTCGGACTGATAATTGATTGTGGGTTGACCTTTAGTGTTTGAGGTGTTCTGGTCTCTACTATTTTTATTTTTATTTTTTTGTCTTATCGGTTTTCGTTGTGGTTTTAAAGCTCTGTCAGCTACCGATTTTGCATGCTCATATAAATCAATTAAATAAATAAACACTCTGAAAAAGTAATAAACAACTACACTACAAAGTAAATGCACTATAAAATAACTACATAAATAAATACACTATCAAATCAATTAAATAAATAGTATGCTGTAAAATAAATAAATGACAGGTAATACACTATAAAATCAATACACTATAGAATAACTAAATCAATACACTATAAAATGAATCACTAAATACACTATAAAGTCACTACCGAAAATGAGACCCTGTCTTATAGTTTTTTGAACCCTGAAATAAGCGTTTGGCCTTATTGCCATGCGCTCAGAAGCCCAATTGGGCTTATTATCAGGGGATGCCTTATTTTTGGGGAAACAGAGTAAATAAATACACTATAACTAAATACATTATAAAATCAATTAAATAAATAAGTACGCTATAAAATAAATGATAGGTAATACACTATAAAATAAATAAATGAATACATTATAAAATAAATAATAAATAAATACTATAAAATAAATCAGATAAATGCACTATAAAATCAATAAATAAATATGCTGAGAGAGATAATACACTATAAAATGAATCAATAAATACACTACAAAATCAATAAATACATCATAAAATCAATTAAATACATAAATAGATAAATACACTATAAAATAAATACAGTAGATAAGACAATAAAAAATAACTACGGTACACTATAAAATAATTAAATACTACAAAATCAATTAAAGAAATAAATAAACTATAAAATAAATATAATGTATTTATTTAATTATAAGATTGATAATAGACACAGACAGGTAGGTAGGTAGGTGGATGATAGAGATAGATAGATAGATAGATAGATAGATAGATAGATAGATAGATAGATAGATAGAGACATATAGATATAAGAGATCGATAAGATCGATAGATCGATGGATCGATATAGACAATCAGTCAGAGAGAGAGAAAAAGAGAGAGAGAGAGAGAGAGAGATAGACAAAGAGAGATATGAAAGGTATATATATATATATATATATTATATATATATATATATGTTTTCTCAGGTTTTCGCGGGTGTTTGTATGTAGGTCTTTGGTTATTCGGGTCTTCTCCCATGTAAAATTGGAAGTGTCTTGGCGACGTTTCGACGAAGTCTCATTCGTCATCTTCAGGCTGGTGTTCTCGGCTTCGTGCTTCCAGGAGCAATGTGAGATCGCAGCTGTCTCTTCCTTTTAACTGCTACTGGGGGTGTGAGCTGATTGGGTGGGAACTTGGCTGTGTTCTGATTGGGTGGAGGTGTGTTCTGATTGGTTAGGGGTTTGGCTGTGCTCTGATTAAATGGGGGGTTGGTTGTGCTCTGATTGGCTGGGGGTGTGTTCTGTTTGGGTGGGGGCTTGGTTGTGCTCAGCTTAGTCTGAGTTGCAGGGGGATTTGAGCTGGTGAGCTGCGTTGTTGTTGTTTGGCTTCGTGTTTGTGGCCGTGCGAGCTCTTCATGGTGGGTGTCAGTGTGCTTCATGTATGGATTGGAGGGGTTTAAAGTGGCTAATGATGCAGCTGCGGTCTGGCTTCTGGTCCTTGGTCGTGGCTCATTATCAGTGTGGGTTTGAGTCTGCTTTCTGCGTGGATGTGTGGTGGTGACATCCTGTGTGGCTCTCGTGAGTGTGGATCTGGTGTCATTCGTCGTGTTAGGGACCCGTTTGTCAATAAGGGCGGGTTTCCAAATGGCTGGTAGGTGGGAGGTATCGTCTCGTTTGTTCATGCTGTGTGGGCGTTTTTCTATCTCGATAGCTTCTCTGATTATTCTGTTGTTAAAGTGTTCAGTTTTGGCGATAGTTCTGGTCTTTTTAAAGTCAATATCATGTCCTGTGGCTTTAAGGTGTTGGACCAGGGAAGAAGTTGGTTCTTCTTTTCTGACTGAGTTCTTGTGTTCTTCTATGCGTGCACTTATTCGTCTGTTGGTTTGTCCGATGTATGTGGTGGGGCAGGCGGTGCATGGGATTTCATATACTCCTTGATTTTCTAACTCAATTTTGTCTTTGGGGTTCCTTAGGATGGTGGATATTTTTCGGTTTGTGCAGAATGCTGTCTTGATGTTATGTTTGTGGAGGATTTTGCTTATTCTGTCTGTGGTGCCTTTTATGTATGGGAGGAGGGCTTTGCCGTTTTCTTGTTCTCTGTCTTGGATTTTAGTAGGGGTTTCTTTTTGGATTAGGTTGGTGATCTTATTTCTTTGGAATCCATTGGATGTTAGTACGTTAGTGAGGGTGTGTAGTTCGGTTTTTAGGTGTTGTTCGTCAGCTAAGCGTTTTGTTCTGGAAATGAGTGTCTTGGCTACAGAGTTGATCTGGGCAGGGTGGTGGTGTGAGAGTGCGTGCAGATAGCGGTATCAATCAAGTACCAATCAAAGAAGCCTTGACAGTTATCCAAAACAAATATAACCCCCCCAAGCACATCTTAGATCTGACCAACCACTGCCTATCCAACACATACTTCATCTATAATGGACAGAAATACAAACAAACAGAAGGAGCACCCATGGGATCACCCCTCTCACCTGTCATTGCCAACCTCTATATGGAATACTTTGAAACCCAAGCTCTAGAAAAATTGGATCACAAACCAAAACTTTGGCTCAGATATGTGGACGACACCTTCATAATCTGGCCACATGGGAAAGAAAAACTGGACAACTTCCTCACACACCTCAACAGCCTACACCCCAAAATACAGTTCACCATGGAAACAGAAACGAACAACCAACTTCCCTTCCTGGATGTCTTAGTCTACAGAAAATCCAATGGCTCCCTAGGACACACTATCTACCAGAAGAAAACACACACAAACCGCTATCTGCACGCACTCTCACACCACCACCCTGCCCAGATCAACTCTGTAGCCAAGACACTCATTTCCAGAACAAAACGCTTAGCTGACGAACAACACCTAAAAACCGAACTACACACCCTCACTAACGTACTAACATCCAATGGATTCCAAAGAAATAAGATCACCAACCTAATCCAAAAAGAAACCCCTACTAAAATCCAAGACAGAGAACAAGAAAACGGCAAAGCCCTCCTCCCATACATAAAAGGCACCACAGACAGAATAAGCAAAATCCTCCACAAACATAACATCAAGACAGCATTCTGCACAAACCGAAAAATATCCACCATCCTAAGGAACCCCAAAGACAAAATTGAGTTAGAAAATCAAGGAGTATATGAAATCCCATGCACCGCCTGCCCCACCACATACATCGGACAAACCAACAGACGAATAAGTGCACGCATAGAAGAACACAAGAACTCAGTCAGAAAAGAAGAACCAACTTCTTCCCTGGTCCAACACCTTAAAGCCACAGGACATGATATTGACTTTAAAAAGACCAGAACTATCGCCAAAACTGAACACTTTAACAACAGAATAATCAGAGAAGCCATCGAGATAGAAAAACGCCCACACAGCATGAACAAACGAGACGATACCTCCCGCCTACCAGCCATTTGGAAACCCGCCCTTATTGACAAACGGGTCCCTAACACGACGAATGACACCAGACCCACACTCACGAGAGCCACACAGGATGTCACCACCACACATCCACGCAGAAAGCAGACTCAAACCCACACTGATAATGAGCCACGACCAAGGACCAGAAGCCAGACTGCAGCTGCATCATTAGCCACTTTAAACCTCTCCAATCCATACATGAAGCAGACTGACACCCACCATGAAGAGCTCGCACGGCCACAAACACGAAGCCAAACAACAACAACGCAGCTCACCAGCTCAAATCCCCCTGCAACTCAGATTAAGCTGAGCACAACCAAGCCCCCACCCAAACAGAACACACCCCCAGCCAATCAGAGCACAGCCAAGCCCCTAACCAATCAGAACACACCTCCACCCAATCAGAACACAGCCAAGGTCCCACCCAATCAGCTCACACCCCCACTAGCAGTTAAAAGGAAGAGACAGCTGCGATCTCACATTGCTCCTGGAAGCACGAAGCCGAGAACACCAGCCTGAAGATGA